>OY979768.1:32536755-33836338 GCA_963855975.1 Andrena chrysosceles | reverse complement strand
GCGAAGCGGGACCTGGGGATCCGCGAAATAAATAAAGATGACGTCTCCTGTCCCGGATTCACTGTTCGATCGAGCTTCGTTAATAGAGATTCAGTGACAGCCGTCGTTTCCTACCGGAAGAAACTTCGATTCGATGAGGAGGACTGAGCTGGCGCAATTACCGGTCAGACGCCAGGTGGGACGGGAAGGGCAGCCAGCGACGAGGGTGAACCGACGAGTTCCGTTTCTAAGCTTTCGGCCAAGGTAAAACGATTCCGAATCCGTTCATTTGCTCGATCGTTGTCAACGTTCGCGCGCAGTCTTTCGACTCTCAGCTACCTCGTGTCTGGCTGCGAACGGTCGGATACTACTGTAGGAGTTACACGGTGAGACGTACTTACGTAGGGGAGACTGGGGCAAGGTGATACGTTTTACAGTTTTCAATTTTTTCCATTTTTGTTTGAATTAATTACTTAATAACAAATATGGTAAGATATACTTTGGTCCTTCCTCTTTAATGTATTGTGAATGAAATGTTGGGAAAATACATACAAAATGAATGAAAACATGTTATTTGGAGGAAGTTAAAATGTATCAACTTACCCCACTGCGGGGCAAGTTGATACTGCTCTGGGGCATGTTGATACATCTGTAAAATATCCGTTTAATGAGTCAAGGATGGATGTCTGGAATATCCGACTTTAACGTGAGGCGCTTGCTTCTTTTTATTAATGTATCTTAATAAAGCTATTTTTATCTATTCCGTATATTCTCGCGCTTTGACGTAACGATATTGACTCATTTTCTACACCGACACACGCTTTTTGAAAAATATTTTCCTGTATTTTCGTACCATTTTTCGTACACATAATTTCGTACCTACCATTTTTCTAGAAATAAAAGCAAAAAATCCAATTAAAAGTAGTCGAGAAAAATTGATACACTGTATCAAAATGCCCTACAGAAAACGTATCAACTTACCCCACAGAAAGTCATTATGTACAAACATCTCCATAAAAAAATGTAGAGCATATAAACAAAATAACAAAACGTAATTACTTTACGTTCAAAGGACTCAATGTGATGTCCAATTAATTTGAGTGATAAAATTCTCTATCCCGTCTCAAGAAAGATTGGAAAGTGAACACAACTATTTGCTTTTACTCTTTAGAAACGAAAACAGTTAAAAATAGATTGTTGAAATCAAGGTACACAGACGTACGCTAAATCGTAGTAAAGATTTGAACAAGCAGCTTCACATATCTCGCACACAAGAAGCTACATATATACAGTGTCGAGATAATTCGTCTGTATCAACCTGCTCCCTGTATCAATTTATCTCCTACATATGTAGGGTAGGGTGGGGCTAAAAGTCTGGCGGGTAAAAAGTCCCGAATTCAAAACCTCTATTCCTAAACAATGTATTGAGTTTCGCAGTATACTAAGTAAAAGGCGAGAAGAAACAGAGCACAGAGTCGCCAATCGTTCCTGGACGCCTTTGTTATTTTATGTATCGAAAACTAAAAGAAATACCTACGTCGTCTTTGTTGTTTTATACGAAGTAAACAACAGTTTAAAAGCGTATCAGCCAAGTACGTTAAGATTCTATGTTCCTTTAGTAATCTGTGCATGATATTGTTCACTGCTGAATGATAATATTTTCTAACGTATATATCGCAGAAACTATGGAGGTACCATTGGGGCAAAAAGTCCCTCAGACTGAAAATATATATTTTATTATTTGTTTTCATAATAAGATGGCCAAACTATAAAGGAATGATGCCAAAGTCTTTAAATAGTATTTTTGTTTTAGTCGACCGATTTTTTTTTAGTTTTTAATTCAAAGTGAGCCTCTAACTTATATTTTTATTTTATGGTAAAGATGTCATGGTTTCCTTTCAATATTCTTGTTGATATGGCAGGGCGTCGCTTTAGTTGAAGGTTGTAAGTCTTCACGATTCCCTAACCACTTCTCCTGCACTATAATGTCGTGCAAGAGCCCAAGAAATTTGAACACTGATGTTCCAAAATGAGAAGCACTGATGAGGGGTGATTGAGAAAAACACCGCACACAATTTAAAAACACAAAACTTAGACTATATTTGAAATGAAATTTCAATATCAAAGATATAATCGGAGATGTTCATATAAGTTTAACCGGACCAGTCATACAAAGTCTTCTGCTCGCAAGCAGAGCTCGAGGTGTCTTAGCGTGTCTTTGAAATGCTTCTGCCTTCGACGGCACATTCGCTCGCGAACGATGACTCCAGAATTCCTCGCAGGGGTGGAGTCTTAAGGCTACAGGATGAACAAAACTTAGCTATTGGTGAAGTTGTAACAGAGAGGTGGTAAAATAAAACTGTCTATTGGCGGAGGCGTGTCAATGTCAAGGGTGGTTGTGAGGTGTGAGAACGGGAACTTTCCAAATCTCGAAACGTCGGTATCTAATTTATTACCTCAAGATGGGGCCTTGGCGACAGTCTAAACAAGTCGACGCGAGGCCACCCGAGTAGAACCCTTAACCCCTGAGAACCTCAGTTCCGGCTTAGGATAACTCGAAGTATGGCTGGACAACAGCCTACGCTTGAGCTGACGAAAAGCAGACGCGTATCCTTTAACCTGAACACTAAGATACGCGGATAGCCCTTCATGGCCTCCATGGTTTAACGTGCTATGCTTTCGCTTCTCAACAATTCTATACCAAAAAGAATTGGTTTAATAAATATTTGTTGATTTCAATAGAGATTTTTACTTCTTTAGTTGAATATTGCACGAAAAGACATTAGGGACTTTCTACCTTATGCAATGAACTTTTTGCCCCACGCACGGGGCAAAAAGTCCATTTTGCATTGTCTAACATTTTGTGGTATAACTCAACCGAAAATAACAGTATCAACAAACGAACTTCGTGAACGTAAAACATAATAGTTATAGTTTATACAAAATCACACCAGATATCTCTAGATTGTTAGTACCAAACTTTGCATAAGTTTATACGAGAAACGGGACTTTTAGCCCCACGCTACCCTATATGCAGACATATGTATTCGTCTGGACGACGTTTCGGTGGTGAATTCCAGCGCCGTGCCGTTCCACCGGATCAGCCATCCCTGCCTAGTCCCGGCAGCAGCGTCATTGCGAAGTCACGCGCACGGCGTTACGTTCCTCAATGGTTCAGCAGTGGGAATAAAAGAGGCGCAAAGACTCGACTCGAAAGTTGTAAGTTGAAAGTCGAAAGGAATCTGGAAAGAGTCGCAGATGGGCCGTGGTTGCCCCGGGAAAGATTCGGTTCGGGCGAGAAGCCTCTGCGGTAACAAGAAGCTTTCCCGGTTGGATTGCTGTCTACGATATTGCGAGTATAAATAAATAAATAAATAAATAAAGCGCAGGGAGGGCGAAAATATATCGAGATACCTTGCTCCGTAAGATTGCCAGCGATCCATCCTGTTCGTCGTAGTCGCCTTACTTTTAATTTTATTTACCGTCCTGCTCGGACGCTAAGCGTAAACTTGATACATTATTGACTGGCATCTTATCGATATCTTTACGAGTTCCTCTCGCCAGACCCGACGGTTTCTCCGCTCGTAAATAACAGAGAAAAATCGTTGGAAGAATACTGCGCGCCCCTTACGTTGCGGTCCGTTAAATAGTTTCGGTGGACCGTCGCGTCGCGTCGATTACAAACCATCCACCAATTCATTGTCTAACACGTGCGTCCGGTTTGCAGTCTCAGGCATTTCGACGGAATCGTTCGATTTACCTCGCATGCTTCAGCTTTCATCAGGCAAAAAGCCAAAATGGAAGCGTCCAAGGATGTTTGTCACGGGGACGGGCGAAGCTTTCGTCGAAAGCGATTTCGAGCGGGGGCCCGCGTCTGGGTTCGATCGGTCGATCAATCCGGAAAACGAGACGAGTCGGGGGCGAACCGATTTGCCAGAGAATCCCTTTGACCGTTCGATGAGATGGCGTTGGCGGGTCGAAGATGACGCGGACGCGTTCAAGTACCTACTCTTACCTGCACTCGAGAAGTGCGCTCTTGCCCCGGAGGGTGTACGCCGGGACGTTTATGCGGAGCAGCTTCAAACCGGCGACTGTAACAGAAAGAAGAAACAGATTTTTCGGACATGGACGTAAGCTGCTTTCGCGGGCGAACTGACCAAGTAGTGAGAAATCAGGGGACAATAGGCGAATTCACGACGCGACCTCCCGTCTTTAGAAGCGTGGCGCACTGCGCTGCGCCGCCGAGAGAGCTCCTTTTCCCACGAATTCGCCAAATGCTTGACCCACTCGCAGCGATACAATGGAAGCGATAAAACACTGCTCCCCGAACGATACTTGGCGATCGACTTGGCGATCCCCAGGATGTTTCCACGGCAAAAATTCTCGGGTCGACCTTCGAGTCGCACCGCGGACGACCGATCGAAGAGGAAAAGCTTGGCAAGTTCTGGATCGATCGAGTGACCGAGAGAGGGACGAAGGGCGCGAGTGGCTCGTACTACATAGATGCTCGAACAATGGTCCGCAAACTCTATTGTGCTGTCCTTTGTGAACGTCCTCTTTTTCTTCCTCTCTCTCTGTTCCTTTACCTGTTCACGGCCCTTCCTTGTGGGTCAACTTCGTGCGCTGTTAAGCGTGGAAAAACGCGTCGAGGCGCCGCGCAACGCAACGGAATGCAATTATCCGATTCGGCCTATCGCTGTCTCAAGCTTCGTCATTACTATTCGGCAGCATGTGAAAAAACGGAGAACGCTTACTGATCTGTTGAAGTAATACCGCGCGATGCAGCCGAGAAAACGGCTAGCTTGGGTCAAAGTGGTCGGCTAGGTTTAATTAAGCGCGCGCGATATTTTACGACGACGACGACAGCGGCGATGAGAGTGCGCGTGGCTATTCCGGAGACGAGGCAGCAACCTTCCCCTGGATCGTAAAATATACCGTCCGTAATGCACCATTACGCGCGAGACAGTGCAGCAACTGGCAGCTGAGTTTCGTTCAATTATACTCTCCTGGCGGCCCGATTTTTTTCTACGTTCTGGCTCGATTTCGTTTCGAGGCGGCCGATTCGCGGTGCCGCCTCGCCGCTAAGAGATTCTTCCGGTGTATTAGGGGAGAGTCGTGTAGTACCGACCAAAGCTAGTTCTCGCTTCTTCGATCAGATATTAGCACTTTATTTGAATTAACCAATAAAAATCACAATCCTCTATAACCTATTTCGGGGCGATATTGTTTACTCCATTGCTCTCGATGCATTAAACGTATATGTATGTACGTTGATATTCAGTGGGTTTAAAGTTATTTTTTAAAGCTGATCTTTTATTTCTCGTGTAAGTAAATGATTTTGTTCTATTATGGGTGTTATCTCTAGTTTATTAAGTTTAATGAAATGTCCTGCTTTAACAATATTTTTTTCTACATAATATATCATGATTTTAAATGTTTCCCCGTGTTTGTCGTACAGTACCGACCATCTAACTGTCGTGCAATACCGACCGACACACTCTGTCAACCAGTGGAGACCAAATTTTTCTTATCTGTAAGTTCAATCTGTCAGCAACTCAGATTAATTTATAAGATGTTCATTTAGCCATTCTTCTACCTTTTCCTGCAGTAAAATAAAGTAAATAAGGATAGGTATGATAACCTAACAAACAGGAAGCTAGGATTTAATTAAGAAGTTATCCAGTGTGTTATTTGCAAGCAGAGTTGGGCATCAACTGAATAAAAAATTATGTAAATAAGGATAAAATAAAAGTTACGTTAACTTTAGATTATTCGACGAATAAAGATAATCTTTTTATTCGACGAATAAAGTTATTTTTTTATTCGTTATTCAAAATTTTATTTAAATAAAAATTTTGCACATCTCTGTTTGCAAGGAATCATTTAACAAAGATTGGGTGCAGTGTACCGAGTGTGACGGTTGGGCACACGTCGAATGCACAGATCAGGAGAATATTAATTATTTTACTTGCGAGTTTGTACAAATAGCTAAAAATCTACTAATTTAATAGTTGGTACTGGAACACAATTTTTCGTTTCTTAGAAATTACAAATGATTTATTTTTGCGAATTATCAATTCATATTATTAAATTTCGCAAAAATAATTTCCTCCTCTTATTAACCCCTCAGTGTGGTATGGCGAGCAGGACTCGTCATGAGAAAAAGGTCCTCAACGACGGTATGACGAGCACTGCTCGTCATGGAACGTGAAGCGGAGGCGTCAGCATTAGGCCTTGGGACCACGGTCTATTGGACACTCGAATTAGAGGCGTGTTGTGCACTTCCCAAATACTTTCTGTAGGCCTTGGGGAGGAGATATGTACAGAGTGATCTTAGAGCCACTGGACTCAAAGAGGTGCTGTCTGGCTTCCCGTGGCGAAGGCAACCCCCCCGCAGTGCCTCACCGAATTTTATGGCTTTCGACCCTCGAAGTGGTTGGAATACATTAAGATATGAAAAATGTCCCGGATTTCCGCAGGTATCATCAGATCTTTGCGAAAACGGCGCCAATCGATTCCTTATATTTCGCCGATGAAATTAACACCACGAACGACGTGATTCGGAGCATAATGAAGGAAATTCCGTTTAACATTCATTTGTATAATTTCTTTCTAGCTTCGTTAAAAATAGTGCGATTAACATGAAATTTAGTACAATCTTCATCGGAAAAACATAAGGAATCCATCGGTGTCACTTCCATATCGATACGATAAAGAATAAAGAATTATTTTATTTCTGAAACAGGTAGGAATCCTCGGCCGACCGCGGCGATTCGAGGTCGACACCCCGCAGTCGAGGGTGAAATATTCATTACAGCGTATTAAGAAATTCTTTATTCTTCAGCGTATCGATATGAAAATAACACTAATGGATTCCTTATGTTTTTCTGATGAAAATCGTACCAAATGTCATGTAAATCGGACTACTTTTACATAAGAATAGACAGATACGAGGTATGTATTTTGTGCCCGCCCAAGTATTTACTTTTCCAGCAGAGTCGACCAATAGCACTCAAGTTTGACAATACTTCTTCAGATCCGCTATGTAGTAACACCTTAACAGCAGGGGTCAAGGTTTTAACCAATGACATTCATCCCGCAGTTAGGAACTGTTCTGGACAGAAAATCTTCCAGCTTGAGGGGTTAAGTCCCATCTATACTACAAACGCGTTTTTGAATTTTTTATTTTTATCGACTCTACCCCAAGGTATAACAAAAAAATTTAGAGCGTTGGGTACTCCACGACTCTCCCCTACAGCCCAAGGTTCTAATACATTCCGCAAGCGTAATTTCGGCGTTTACGGTGACTTTAGTCCACGGAACCGGACAACTGTTTCACGTACGTGGCTAGCTTGTAAGTTACTCTTCCAGAAAGAACTGCTCTCCGCGGTTAATCTCTTCTACGGCCGCGCCGCTTAATCCGCCGCGCGCGGACCAAGATGCATTGTCCTTCTAATTGCCCGGGACTACGATCTTAATGGGTGGGGGTGGAAATGCCAAGCGAGTCAGTGTCTACTGCGGCTGAATCACGCAAACGTGTCCGGATTTTTTAACGGGAACCAGGAATTATCATGGTTGCATTGTTCGACGATAGCTAACAACTCGCCGCTGCAAGCTACAAACATATGTATATGTATACAATCGATCGTACCCGGTTCGGACGCGGGCGAGCTTACGGCGTATGTACCTATATCGTACTCGCCGTCGTTGAACCAGATTCGAATGGAAACAAGATTCTGCACGATGCGAGCGATTCCTATTTCAGCGTGAATCCGAAATAAAGCGAAGCGGGTGATGGTAGCTGGGAAGATGCGAAATAATGGAAATCAAACTTGTTCGACTCTCCGTTGACGGGATAAAATTATTATGTGGGAGGCTAGACAATGTTTCCAATGATAAGCACTCGCCTGCCTGCCTCGCGTTCGCAAGTAAGCCGCTTGCAGAGTATTCGGATCGCGTCACTGTCAAAAATACGTCGATATCGAAACGACGAAGAGCGAGGCCCGGACGATGCGACGGTCCCGGTCGTGTCAGAGAAGTTTGGAAATCTTAGCGTCAGACCTCAAGGAAGTTTTCTACGGTGCTGCCAGCTGCGAGATGCCCGGACGATTTATTAGTTGGTGATTGGACTCGGCACGACTCAGCTCGGCGCACCGCCGACACGTTTGTTCGAATAATCGAGGAATTATCGGTAACTGTCAGAGAAAAACACAAGCTATCCTCGAAAAAGATGAGGCGGGTTGAGGGAGAGAGGGTTGGTACGGGATGGGGCAACGCGACACTGCTTTGCCGAAGATACGATCGGGCGCAAATTCGATAACTGTGCATTGACGAGGGTTCAATTAGCCTTCAATCGAATCGAGAGTTACGGCAAATCGATAACTCTGCGCAGAGAATCGACGATTCGACTGGTCGCGTGGCGTGGCGTCACGTCGTCTCGTTTTGGCCCCGTAGCTTGGACCAATCGGGAACGATCCAGAGCTACGACAATAACGTCGCTCCCGGTGTACGCAGCGGGCTCGACCATTGAATTAGAGTGCCCGCGGCGTTTCCGAGATAAGCGAGTTCGAGTCTCTGGCCACTCGGCTTTTGGCCGAACGATCGTGATGCCGGTCTCTCGAGTGCATCCTATCGGCGGCCGCGCCGCCTTCTCTCGCTTTCTCTTCGCTCAGGAATTAATTGCACGCCGGTCCGACTTTGAATAGCCACTCCAAGTCGACTCTACATCTCCAACAAACTCGCTGCGTTCAATGCGAATGCGAGTTCCGCGAGTTCCGCGAGCTCTCACTCCTCTTTCTTCTCTGCCGTGTTTGTCGTCGCGTCCCCAACGATATCTACACCGTGTCTGCGCTGTCTTAGGTTTCACCGAACCAACGTTTTTTTTTCTCCAAAAGTCGATTTCGCTGCTAAAGCGGCGACTAGAAAACACTAGATTCGGTTACGGCTGTGACGTTGCAATTGTTCCGCGATTCCCTGGTAGCTTGGCGAAATGTGGGCGATACTTTTTCTCCCTTTATTGAACGCGGGCTTTACCGTGCGAACGGATATCGTGCACGATTCAGCGGCAGTCGTTTTGTCCGTCTCCAGTGTTTCGTTTGAGCGCGTCTTCACTCAGTTCCGCCTCGCTACGAAATCGTAAAAGCTATTCAACTGCGACGGTAATCGAGGTAAGCGAAATTAATTGGCACAGTGACGAGGACGAGGTATTTATTGAGTCCCGGCCTTTCAGCCGGAAACGCGTCGGTGTATTCCTTCGATTTCTGCTAGAACAGCTGACAATTACCAGTACCTACCGGTTGCCGGGGATGCAACCGATCGCCACGGCCCAATAAAGAGAACCACTCGGACGTCCGAGTAGTCGTTATCTTATCCTATAGCAGCTGTCCGAGTAGGAAGGCAGTTGCTTCGTATCTGGTCACGCCACCAACTAAATTCCCCCTTACGTACTTATCGCGAATTAAAGCGCTCCTCGAAAGGAGGCCGGAGACACGGAAAGGTAACGACCCGCCGCCGACCACCGACCGCCGCGCCGACCGCCAACCGCCGACCATCGGCTACTATCGCGTTCGGATGAGTTTCACGTGACCGCGTAACCGTCACTCCACATTAACGTTTCTATTATACGCTGCGCCACGCCGACGACTTTTCGAATCTTGCTAGATCCCACCTATGGAATACGGATGCGCGATAGTTGGCTGTGAACGATAGTCGTACACGTCGTGAAATCTCGATAAAGGTTATTCCTCGCAGGGATATCGAGCGGTAATGCGTAGATGGGATGATCGTAGAGGAAATCTGCTGCGAAATCGAAGCATCCTGCAGCCTGCAGGGATATTGTAAGGATCTGGTCGAGCGGTAGGAAATACAAAATTTAAATAGTAAATATAACAAAATATATTTATTTGGCCGTATGCCCGTCCGTCGGGGACTCTCACAAAGTTTCGCCTCGTCAAAAGTCTGCGTCAACAATTTGCGTTCTTCCTTTCGTCCTACGCTTATAGCTAGGTCCGTTTCACCCCTCTCCCTATCCTTGCAACCTAAAACAGTCCTGTGCTTCCTCGTTTACCTGCTCGTTGCGCGCACAGGGGGTAAGTATGGTCGGGTCTCTACCCGACTCCCGCTCACTGACCCCTCGTCGAGTCATCTGGGCCCCAAATGTTCGACCGACAAGGTCCTGTCGAAACGGGGTATTTCCTATCATAAAACTACATCGGGCGAACTCTTACAATATTGTAGTTAGTCTTTCAGGTTCCCATGGGACAGACAACCTTGACAACCACGACCATTTATTAAGTGTGTAGTCCCGTAGCGTGCGCTGATATGTGCGTGTCTACGCGCAGCACCGGGATCAACGACTAGCAATAAGTGGCGAGCACGGAATGTGTCCCATAGCCCGTGGCCTGTAGCCGGTAACTGGTAGGCAACCGGTAGCCCACGGCCGGACAATCCAGTGAACGATATGAAACCGTGATCGCTCGTCTCGTATCTTTCGTAGCTTCACCTCCGCGTGTGCCTCGAGCCCTGCCTACGTGTACGCTCGTCGGTAGCCATGACAATAAATTTATCCACCGATAAGAGCACCGATTTTTGTCTTTACGAGCCTCGACGGGCCCCTCCGGCTGAAAGAAGGGGTCACTTCCGGGTTATGGCGTGACTGCGTCACCCAGGGCGCGTTCTTTGCTGCGCCGTAAAAGGGAGAAGGGTAGAAGGAGAGAAAGGAGAGAGAGAGAGACAGTAAGCGAGAGGACCGGTATGGGGGTGGACTCTGTCGGTGCCGACTGGCCGGTGAAACGGTGCGCGCCTTACGTTTCTGGCCGGCCTGTAATGCTATCGAGGCACATTTCACCCTCGAACGCTCGCCCTCGGCAGGCGGCGCGTCCGAGGGGTGCCAACGATTCGGTTAGATGCATGCTTCCCGTTCCTACTAACGTAACAGCAATCGCATAACACGGGGGCTGACGCGAGGTAGAAGAAGGATCACCGGTGACGGGCTTTTTTCGCGTGTATCACGAGCACCGATACTTTTCGGCGAACTGAAGCGACGCGCCGCAGGCAATGAGGGGCGTGGAACAAGAGTGGAGTGGAGAGGAGAGAAAACGAAAAGAGGACGATACATACGTGGTGCTGGCTGACTCAGCTGAAACGCACGCTGGAACGCGACATTAATATTAATTATCGTGTAAACAGCAACGGGTTCGCCGCCGTGCGGCGCGCGACACTTTTCGGCTCGAAGCGGCGGGCCTCTCGAGCAAGGATGAGAGCAAGACCGTGTACGTGGATCGGGCTCGACGGGAGAATGCGCCCGACTCATCTCGATTCGATCGTAACTTTCGAGTAGTCGCGACGCGGTTACGCGCTGCGCAACAAAGGGGAGCAAAGTGGCCGGGTTTGCCATTAATTATAATTGCTGTCTCTAAAGGCTCGCTGGAAGCAGAGTTGGGCATTATTCGGCTAATTTTTCATTCGAATAAGTATTTGAATAAATTTTTATTTGAATAATCTTCGAATAAAAAATTCGAATAAAATGAAATTATTCGATAATAACGAATAATTTTTTATTTGGCTGAAAATTTATTCGAATAATTTCTTATTGGAATAAAAATTTAGTCTACTCAACGGACGAATAAAATGATCACGTGGTTTCAGCGATGTATCGTGACACCACTGACTGACTCCCGTGAGACCTAATGGTTTAGGTTAAGTAACTCTTGTCATAGCTCGCACTTTGCAGGAAGATGTATGACCGCGGTACTACATAGAGTGGCGATTTGATTTATTTTAAATCAAATTCGTTCACGTCAATCCATTTAAACTGATGAAAAAATCAATCTCTCCAAATTATAAGCGTTCATTGAACGTTTTTAAATATATACAAATACGCACATTTCCAGACACACACGTCCAGACGTATGTTGGACACAGTACAGACTTCCATTGATAGATGTCGGGTATCAAATTTATTCATCGTTCATTCAGGTCGAATAACGAATAAATTCTTATTTGAACGAATCTTGCTAGAATAACGGTACAGATTTATTCGCGAATAACGAATAATTTTTGGACGAATAAAATCGTCATTTGTTATTCGCGAATAAGGAATAGTTTTTGGACGAATAAAATCGTCATTTGTTATTCGCGAATAACGAATAGTTTTTGGACGAATAAAATCGTCATTTGTTATTCGCGAGTAACGAATAATTTTTGGACGAATAAAATTGTCATTTGTTATTCGCGAGTAACGAATAATTTTTGGACGAATAAAATCGTCATTTGTTATTCGCGAATAAATCTTGGGGATTTATACGAATCCGCATCCGAATGAAAATTTAGCCGAATAATGCCCAACTCTGGCTGGAAGAGAGAGAGAGAGAGAGAAAGGGATCTCGTTGCGTGTCGGAAAAACGTAGAGGAAAGTCTTGTTGTTGCATTTGGACAGAGCAACGCGTGTAAGCTTGACCGCGAGAATAAAGCGCAAGAAACATCAGCTCCGCTGAATGAGCAGGAAAAACGCCTAGTGAGAGGGGGTAGATAGCGGGAGGCAATTAAAATCAATCATTCGATATTTATGGAGAGTTCACGGTGGGAGGGAGAGATTCGGGCGAGTTGCATACGGCACGATGTTCCCTGAGGGGTACTATGTTGCTTCGGTACACATAACCCTTCCATTTGCCAGGATACGATAATGGCGTAACTGTGGTGTACCGTGATACACGGAGGAACGGAGACGAATGACGAGCATGGCTGCGTGTTGCTGTATCGGTGCGCGGTCGCATGCACGCTTCTTGGTATCTCGCTTCGTTGAAACGTACACAGGGAATAGAGACAGTGATCATACTACCACAGAAAAGTAGAGCACAGAGTGGAGACAGTGATCCCTCCTTCACTAATCCTACAAGCCAATTCCGACAGCAGCAATAACAGAATTTCGATCCGCGACGATGAAGACACGAAGGCGCTTTTTCCGACGTAAGTCACTCCCAACGATTCCAGATAACTGTGCAGCACGTTCGGCGAAACTGAGGCGTACGCGATCGCGCATCGCTCTGCTATAGATACTCGTGGGCCAGAAATTCTCTTGGACAACGTTGGTCGTTGGTTTTGCTGGTTTTTCAAAAGCGATTACTCGATTGAGCGAGCGGGGGCGGGGGTCGTGGACAGCCGAGAAGGGTTGCGCAGGGCCAGATCGTTGGCGTTGGGTGGTAACGCTCGACCGCCCGACGCATTTCAATGTTAAATGAGAGTCGAGGATGGGTAGCCACGCTGCTGGTTACCGATTACGCTCCTCGTGCAGAAATTTCCATTTAGGATCGTGCTCTTGGTTCACGTACCGTGTTTCCGCGCGCGGAACCACTTTCGTCGGTTTCGCGATATTCCAATGGCGCGTCTCGAGATCGTACCAGGATAGATGCCAGGGTAGATGAAACTGGCCGGGGTGAATAGCTCCGGGTTCAGGTTTAACTCGTCGACCCGTGTAAACTGCAACTGCGAGCATAGATGCGCCAGACTCGATGCAGGCAGACGCGGTGTGTAGGTTGGACATGAGAATGTAGACGATGGCTCGGTTCCTTTCCTTTCCTAAAGTCGAGTGACGAACCCCTGTGCGGAATTTCTGGCTGGAGCACCGTGACAGATACGGCCTGGTCGCGGGCAAACGAGAAGAAAACGGTATCGAGCGATTACGGGAAAAGCGTGTTCGCGGAATCCGAAATCGCTTTGGACAGGGGCCAGCGGGGGCTTGTGTCATTGGTTGGATAGCGCCTAAGGTGGATGCGGCTGAACCTCCGCAACTCGCCATTGTTCGTCGGCAGATGCGTCCTTTCAGACTTTCGAGACGTCCGGTGTGGCGCGGCGCGGTGGCAAACAGAGGACCAACGGAAACGATTATCGGGGAAGAAATTTGTCCAAGAAATTTGTAAAGGGGGTGAAGCTAGAGCTGAACAAACGTTGGCTACGAATGGAAAGATACGATAAAATTCAGCTCCATTGAAATATTGGCCAAAGTAATTTGTTGGTTTGTGGGAGCAAGGGAGAAGGGTGGATAGGGGAGAGCGGGGACAAACGTAACGGCGTCGTGAAAGTACCCTAGTAGAAATTTGTCTCGTTTTTCCCTATTTCTGGTGAGGTAATAGCCAGGCTTGGATAGGGAAAAACTAGAAAGGAAAAACTAACCAAATTCCGCCTAAAACCCAGTCTGTAAAACTGGAACAGTTGAAACTCGACTCTGGTTAACTAGTTCACATCCAGTTTTTCCCTTTTAATTCCTGGCTAGTTATAACCTGACTCAAGCTGTCAAGAAAAAGAAAGGAAGTGTTAAATGCTAAATATCACGGTAAGTTCTAAATACGTTACTTCATATATCAAGATATTCGTACGTGACAAAATACTAGTTTTATTACGTCTTTATAGCACCATAGCCTCATTTTTCTTTTCGACAATAAACGTTCGCTAGTTTTAAGCTAGTTTTCCCTACTAGTTTTAAGCTAGTTTTCCCTACCAGTTTTTCCACACTATCGTCTGGGAGGGAAAAGCATTACATGACTAGTAGGGCGCTAGTTGCACCAAGGGAAAAACTAACTAGTGCCCCACTTTTTCCCCAGTTATATTTCTACTAGGGTAACACACCTTCTCCCGCCTTTCACAAAAGTTTCCAAAACGTTTGCTTTACATAGTGTAAACGCACCAATAAATGAACACGTAAGGCTAATGAATGAACACTATTATAAAATTATATTTGCAGCGCGATTGATTCCACGTGCTGCAAAAATTGTTTGGATACGAAGCAAGAAATTAAAAGAAGTCTCTAATTAATTAGTTGCTTATTTTAATAACTTATTTTACTCATTTTAATACTTCTTAGACCAAGAAACGCACTATCTTAAGGCATAATTTTCGTTTTTATATCTATAAGAGATAATTGGCAGCTAGGCCAAATGTAAAAAGTGTTACGTTTGTCGCCACTCTCCCTTAAATACCTCAGCGAATACGTGTATTCGGTGCTTCGGATACAGGGTCGAAACTCGATCGCCGGTTAAACGATTCACGCGGCAACTGTTGAACGGGCCAACAGTTTCTCGGAGAATACGAATTGAATGTACCTATGGAAGTATGTAAGCTCTGCGATGGTTGAGCGACAATGAGTCTGCCTGAGCGCGTCGAATCAACCCCGAAACAGGGATGTCGGAATTAAGTGTACACCTATGAGAATTTCCGTGGATCAGGGAAGAGAAAGGAAATTCGCCTGGCAGTGCTCGAGGAAGAAAAACGAGGAGGACAAGAGGGTTGCGTTTTACGTGGCACGGTTTCCGCACTCTCCGCACTCTGAGTTTCCTGCGCACTCGCGTGTACTTCATCGTACCCACGGCAATGAAAGTATTATTCCTAATTACGCCGGTATATAAAAAAATAGTAACGCCGCTTTTAGCAGGAGTTCTACTATTCAGCGACATTACGAGGCACGCGGCTATGCTGGTGCGGTGAAGCGGAACATTGCGCCACCCTTTCTCGCGGCTGCCGCATTATCTTTACCGAGAGATTTAAAGAATGGAGACGAGGACAAGAAGGATCGGTGTAGAGTTAAAAACCGCTTTTAATTTGGGTCAACTGAGTGGCAGGGAGGACTGGACTCTCTATCTCTCGTCGACTCGCCTGGAAACGGTTAACGAGCCAGTATTGGGTCGCGCGACCGTTCCGCATCGGTCGCGTCGATACCAGACACAGACACGGGTCACGGGGAAAGAGGGTTCGAAGAAAAATCGATTCCAAACCAGCCGGGGCGAGCGTTAACGATTTGACGCGCCGGCACCAATCGTTTTATCGACGAATTAAGCCGAATTAAGGCTGGCCCTGGGGGACGAGCACGCGCGATTTCACGCGCACGCTCCCGCTCTCCGCTCTCTTTTTCATTGAATTTCGAAAAATTGTTTTATCATCGTTTTCCCCATCCTCGCGATATATCTGTTGCGCCAATACGCTCCGACGCGTACGACCCGTACGGGAAAGCACTAACGGTATCTTTGGCCAAACGGGAACCTCGGGAATTCGAATAACCAGTCATCTTTTCAAAAAATAACGGGAATAATTTGTCAGACTAATTTCTGCCTTTTCACCCCTTTTTTTCCTCCCAGACGTATTTAGCCTCGAATGGAAAACGCTGCAACGGAAAGAGCACGAAAAAACAAAACTCCGCGAATTAATTAGAAATGTACGGCGTACTCTGCAGCGAGGAAAATACGAAGCGGTTACGATTTAATGAGTTCGCGTTACCTTCCGAATTGCGGGACAAAATTACAGCGATTTCTGCAACTACGCAAACGACAAAATGTTCACGACCAACGGGAAAAATCAAAGCGGGCACGAGCGTGTGTTACTTGTCGTAATTCCAAGTCCAAAGTAATCATCTTGTCGAATGGAAATCAACGGTTCACGCCAGACGACGTGGTGCAACGCGATGGGATGGGATGGAATGCGATGGGATGAGATGCAACTCGACTCGCCCACCAACATTTTCACCATCTCGTTAACCTTTTTTTTCGATACTCTCATTAAAGACACAACCTCCCACCCCCTGTGATGGCGTGGTTGAAATTCAGCAAAGCCTAAGTTTTCGTCGAGCTAACACAGTTTGCTGATAGTGGTTGTTTGCGATAGTCGCCCATTTTACCGACGAGAATACTGTTTGATCGGATCGAATTTATCGGAAGACCGAGAAATTTCACCGGCGAATCGGTCATGGGAATTCGAATTTCCCCTCGTTCACTCGTTCCCCCGTCATCTCGTTTTCCATCGCTGTTTCCCCTTTCGTTCGCACATCCTTTTTTTCCTAGCTACCTGTATGCGCGCGGAAAATTAGAGGATCCGAGCAACGAGGAACTGGCCGGGGAACTCGATTTACATACCTCGGCGGGCCTGGATCGCGTCGGATCAAGTTAGCAGAGACGACGAGTGAACTTAATTAAGCGCGTGCGCGAATCGTGGTCCGCGGTGTACACGTGCCATACACTTCGTTAAATTTTATTCGCCGTAATTGTGGAACTGCGTCGGATCTAGTTATTGCCGAGCCGAGTCGAGCCGAGCCGAGCCGAGTCGTGTTGAGTTCTATATAGTCGAGTCGAGTCGAGTTCACTCGGCAACTTCCCCTTTCAATTACACCCCTTAGTACAAGTTGAGGCCTACTCGCCGAATCGACTGGACCCGCTGACGGCGCAATATGCCGCGAGTCAACGCGGTCGTTTCAAATCGCTGGTCGGTAAACGCAGCCGAGACTTTCCGCGACACCGAGAAAAAGACACCCTCTTGTCGACGGATCTTTTAACGCCGCTCCCTCGTTAGGCGACTGTTAATGAGAAAAATGTTCGTTAGCCGAGGTTCGAGCGGAGCCTATGCTTAAACGAGCTATCCGAGCACAAGCGTCGCACGCGCTCCGTATGACTCTCGGCAGGGTTAATAGGGGTAGGTAGTACCTATGTCGCTAAAAAGAACAGTCACTCGCCAATGGATACGGTTTTTATCTTGACCGAGACAGAATTACTCGACGGGCTTGCGACGTCATCATCTCGTGTCACTGTCGCTACGTATCGGCCGACACCTTTTCGCCTATCATTTTTATCGATCATGTATAAATCACGTGTATACATACTGTGTACAGTACCTACATAGGAAGAACGTATTTGCCGTCAATCAGCGTATCGGATAAAAAATTTCGCCGTTGACGTGGCATTCTTGAACGGACTATTTTTCGGAAGCTGAACTTTTCATTGCACAGACAAGTAGGTTATTGAGAGCGGTTTCGCGTTCCATTAACTACGTCTTTTTAAATCCGTCAGTTTAGTTGGCATTAGCGACGCTTCGCGAGACCGCGGTAGGTATATAGGTAGGTACGCGTAGTTGGTTTGGCTTGAAATTGAAAATTACTACCGCACGGCCGCCTCCCAAAACGACGCGGCGATTGCAACGCGAATATTTAATGCAACGTCAATTATTCGAATTCGGTTGGTAAATTAGCACCATATCGATTCCCGGCTGCATTGCAAAGGCACAGGCGAACGCAAGCGAGCCCGTTAATTACGTACTTTCGGGATCACGGGCACAAAAATAACCGAGATAACGGGCCGGCGAACGGGATCGCAAATCGAGACGACGAGTCGCTAATTTCGACAGGGTGGGGACGTTGGTTCGGCGTAGGAAAGTCGAATAACGTCCCAGCTTTCCGATTCGTTCTATCACGCGGAAACGGTTTATTGGCGAGCGATGCGCCGCGATGCGTTCGCACGGAAAGGAACGAGCTGAATTACGGTAGCGATAAAAAGCTAACGGCGCGACGGGGCTAGGATGCCGGACTGCGAATCGAGGATATAAAGTATGGTAATGCAACGGATTCCTCTAACGAAAACGTGGATCTTTCTCCAGTGTAATTAACGGGTGGACAGCTCGAGGGAAGCAGCAGTTACTTACGTGCCCCGCGCCGGAGACATGTACGATGAGGGGAGGATTAACGGTAATTCCGTGTAGCAACGAAACCGCGCGAGTTGCCGACTCGGTTCGGCTTTCGCTTCAATCGGGGCTGGCAATTGTCGCGATACGAGTACGATCCCCGAATCTACTATGGCTTACAATTAGTTGCTGAAAAGAAACGGAACAGGGTTGTAGGTGACAAAAAAGGTGAAACTACTGAAGGTGCGCGTGAACCGCGAACCGCTAACCGCTGACCGCGAACCGCCAACCGCGACCGGTCACCCGTTACCGAACCTCGAGAAAGAATATCCTCGGCGCGTCCACTTGCTCCAAGCAACTGCGAACATTCCGTTTCCGGCTCGAGGAGGTCCAAGTAGTCGGGAAATCGAAGTTGAAAAGCGCTGAAATCGCACTTCGTCGAGTACCTTTCCAGAATCGCCGGGCCGGCGAAAGCCAATGAAAACCAGCGAAAATGAGCGAGAAGGTGCGAGACCAGCAGCGAAGGAAAGGGAAAGTGATGGGAGCTAGGAGGTACGGAGTACATACGAAGGAAGCTATTAGAGTTTACTACCGCACGTGCAGCCAGCAACGGCCTGTAAAATGGCAAACAGATGAAAAAGATCGGCTAGAAATAATTAGACGTCAGCGTGCGGTTTTTCTTGCTCCTTCAGTCGCTACGATGGAAACGACACTGTGGGTGGACCTCGAGCTACCGTTACCAAGTCAGTTGGTTAACCGACAAAAGAAACGTCAACGACGAACAAGCGACGAGACGGTCAATTACGGGATGCTCTTGGGAAATAACGATCCGTCAATAACCGTGCATCCTGATTTTCAATCGACCAGCAAACCATGGCTCCCAGATCCAGCTACTGTCGCGCATTTATCTAACAAGAGTACGATTGGTTTGTCTGATCACGAGGGTTGAGAGAAGGCTGAAAAGACACGGAGAAAGAGCGAATTAGAGGGGAGGCAGGGAAAGCTAGCAGGAAAAATGATGAGCCAGAAATAATTAGCAGGGTTGTGGAGCGTGGCCGACGCAGATGTGCCAAGTCCGTATGAAAAATTAATGACATCCCGTTCTCGGCATTCCCCTTTCTCACCCCCAACCCTTTTTACCTCCCCAGTGCAGAGTTTATTCCCTCCTCGATTTTTTCCCTCTTTTTACTTAAGCCCGGTTTCCCTTTATTGCCAACCCTCTTTCGACGATCTCGCGTGTCTCGACGAAATTTAACCGCGCCACGATCCCCGATAGGCTCTATAATTATCCCGTTTTATCTTCATCAGGTGGGGTAGCTCTAGGGGAACGACTCGCGCGACCGAAGAAGCGATATAACCACCGCCCAACCGCTTACTTGGAGCGCGTTTTCGATTCGAGTCCGGCACGCTTGGACCGTATTTATTCATCGCGTCGAGTCGCAGTCGTCTCCGCCAACCTTCTTCCCTCTGCGCGCCAGCAAACGCGATTCGTTTCCATTTTTGGGTGTTATAAGAAATTCAGTGGTCTCTTCGCAGTGACGATCTCGTGGTTCCTCTCTCGTTCGTCACCGCTGGAGCAGAAAGAGGTTGCTTTCCGGGCAATGATGAACTACCAAGACCAGCGCGAAACCGCGGGGTTCCCGACAATCAAAATTATAGCTTCCCCGCGGAGTACATTGGGCTCTTCGTATAACGTTCATGCATGCACGATTAACGAACCCGGCCGCAAATTGAGCAACGGAGAAATATTTGCTGTTAATATTATCCCGTTATAAAAGCGGTGACCATCCTGTCGCGCGCTCGTCGGCTCTCGTTATAACGCACGGTTATTGATAAACGAGAGAGCACGTCTGCTCGGCATAATATCGATAATTTATGAACGCGACCGCGCGACCGAGTTTCTCTTCTCCTCCGCAATTAACTGGCTGACTTCTATTCCACCCTCTCTCCTTCCTTTATTCCATCTTCTCTTCCTTCCTTCCTTCCTTCCTTCCTTCCTTCCTTCCGTCCTTCCTTCCTTCCTTCCTTCCTTCCAACGCCACTCCTCAATTTTCCACAAAAACAAAAGAAGCCATGCTTGTCTCCTTCTTTCACACACATAAAAAGACATTACCGCCGATATCGATCACTATTCGGATGTGCGAGATTCATCGACGAACGTTCCAACATGACCGCAGATCTCGCTTTAACTTTCTATTCATTGACTGTGAATCCTGAAAATCTGAGCCCGTAATTCTGACTCCCTTTCCATTTCCTTCCCTTGCCTGTTCACCTCGCTTCTGTATCTCCCACCCACGTCAAGCTCGCGTACTGGAACGTCATAAATTCCAACCACCCCACTTCCAACTTGCCACTTGCTCTCCTCCGTCCGGCACCCTCCACCACTTCGCCCCTATCTCTTTCCTTCATACCGTCCCTTGTCAGCCTATTCGGATTGTCCCACTCTTTTCTCCGCGTTCGCGTACCGCCCCCTCCCCCTTGGAAAAAACCACGATAACACGGAAGAAACGGCAGAACGTAATTAGAAAGAGTGCCATTTTTAAAGCACTCCCCTTGTCCCGCGCCGCGTCGCGCCACGGCGCTCCGTCTCAGGAACGAGAGTCAGCATTCGCGCGACTATCCCACCTAGACTTTTGTAATTTTTACCTTGCTTCTTTATCGAGGGAGAATTATTCAACCCGAGAGCCCCGGTATCGATCTTGAAGGTGCTCGGAGAGAAGAGGCGAAGAAAAGAGTCATTTTGAAATTAGGCGAACCGTTGGTGTGCCTCCTTTCTCGCGTTAGAAACGGGACTACGGGAAAGGGGAATAGGGAAGTGGGAAACTTGGATTGACGAACGACTATATTACGAGGTCGCTTTAAAAGGATTGCTCGGTCGGTCGTCCATCGGGGTGGGAACGCATTCCCCCGTGCAAGCAACTATTGCAGTGATTCGTGGCGATTCATTCGTTATCGAATTTGAATGGAGATTCGAGCGAGGAGTATAGATTCGATATGAATATCGTAAAGCGACTCACCCTGTTGGCCGAGAAAGACGACGAGTAGCAATAGCGTGAGATCCATCGTCGGGCCTCGCGCGTTGCTTTTCACCTTCGTCCCTCCAGTGTAACCACCTTCTTCTTCTCGCCCCACTTGCTCCAACTGTTGTTTCTGCCAGCACGAACAAGGCGATTTGTGACGGCGTTGTTTCAACGCGCACGTATATACACAATCACGATCACTGTACAGAGAACGGAGACGCATTCGTCAACGAGCGTGTCGCGATTCTCCTTTTTATTGGCTCGTCAATTATGTTTATTTAGCCGATGGTGGCACGAGCGTGGCCTAATCGTCGTGACGCGTTTCACTGGCGGAAGTTAACGAGCCGTGCGGTCGAAGAAGTCGCGTGTGGCTTGCTTGGTGCGGCGCAGTGGATACCGATCGAACGGCAGCTAACGAAATGGAACAGAGAAGCTAACCGTCATGGGCCATGTTAATCGACCGAACATTTCTCGCCGCTTCGTTCTTCATTCAAGTTAATGACAGTTATGGAATACTCAAGCGCGTAAGATTCTTTCGGCAAAGAGACTTTTAGCGGACGAGACAAAAGACAATTTTCGCCTTGTTGCAAAATTATTCCTTAATGTTTGTTAAGGAACTGTTGTAACGAACTGCTCAGCGAGGAAAATCAAACTTTCCTTTTTATTTCTTTGAAATGATATACCGATCGGTGGGTACAAATGCCAACAGAGACGTTGAATTTTGATGGTCGAGGAGGCTACAACTCGAGCGTTAAATACTCATCGCTGGGATTCCGAAGTTTCCGCGATTTTTGAGCAGCGCCGCGTCATCCGATCTCTTGCCGGATAGCGTTGGTCGCGATAGTTTGGCACTGAGACAGACCCGTTAAGAGGGTGGGTAATTTTCAGCCGAATCTCCGACAAGCATCGCAGCGTCGACGAAAAATAACAGTCGAGGATATTTCTATCGAGTTCAGTAAAGTTCAGTAGAGGTCAGTGGAGGTCAGCAGACATCGGTCGAATCGAATTGAATGGGAGAAGTAAAAGATACGACCAGGTTCTAGAGAGGGGAAAATCCGGTCGACTGGCCACGTGTTTTGCTTGAAATTATTTAGCACCCCTATAATTAGCCTCGGGAATGACATTAGTATTCCGGGGAGTCTGGAATGACGCGGACGACTGAAAAATCTTAAACTCATTCTGGTTTGAATAGCGCGAATCAACGTGGAAAGATTTTCGTTTCGTGCAAGATGAACGTCAGAAGTAAAGAGAGAGAGAGTGAGAGAGAGAAATAGCACAGGGAGAAAAGGCGCGAGGGAAGAAAGGAGGAAAAGGAAAGTGTGCCAGTGTACGGGAGGTACGGCTTTTAAATGCAACTTGTTGCAATCTCGCCCAAAGCTTGGAGCTGCTTCGGCTAAGAACGCGCACGTGTGTCTTTCGTCCGGCGCGGCGCCTCTATGCACGCGTGTTTCTGCACGTGAATCCTCCCTCCGATTCTCTGAAACTCAGCGACCCGAATGGAACTCACGGGACAACTTCATCCAGCGCGATGAGATTCATTAACGAGTATCGGTGGGAAATGAATTTTGCCGCTGCCTACTGCTAATATCGCGGAACCGGGTGCGTGGATTTCAGCCAACGCTCCAGCAAGTTGTATGTAGTATCGGGGCAAACTGGGTGCCCAGAGGACAAACGGTAGCCGAATTATTAACCGGGCTAGTTTGGCTGTTTGCTCGACGATATCAGCCGTCACGACCGCACCACCGCACGACCGCACGACCGTTAGAACCGTCCTTTTGTTTTTCTCTCGTGGACACGTGCACTACATATAGTAGCCGGCCAGGTGAGGCCGGACACGCACACCACTAGGCTCTTTCGCCTCTGTCACTGATTCTCCCTCTCTCTCTCTGACCCTTTCCAAACCCCTTCCGTGTCCCCCGTGTCGCGGCCCTTTATTCCCTTTGCCAACCGTATGACGCGAATGCGTATTGATTTGACCGAGACTATTCCCTTTCAAATCCATTCGAAGAAGGGCGTACCATGCTACGAAGAGTGCTCGTCGAATCACTGATTTGTTAATAGATTTGCATTGAATAGTATCTACGCGTATAATCTCGAACGCGATTCACCCCGCGATTTGCATCGCGATCTACGGAGTGCGGAGACACTTGTCTCAACTTGATTCAATCTACATTTACTAGTGTTATACCTACACAACTTTGAAGAAATTTTTTCAACAACCAGCTGGAAAGAGTCGCGTTTTCTACTCGATCCGCTGGATTCGCTCGATTAACCCAATTCTTCGGTGGCAAATCGAATTTCAAAGTGGGTTCAATGGATATCGCCGGTCATTGATGCGGATTAAGAGCGGCCCACCGCAACGCCACTGGTAGCGGTTACTTCCGGTTCATCGGGTATGGTCCTTTTGGAGTCGAGTGCGATACGGGTAGAGTTAAAGAGCGATCGTCGCGTCGCCGTGTTAGGAAGACTAGTGAAGACACTGAAGATCGAGGGTAGAAAGTGGTGGGTGAAAGTTGTTGGACGGACGATCAGAGGTCCGAGAATTGTGGCGAAGGGTTGATAAAAGCCAGCGCGTTACGAGGATTGGAGGCGATCCAGGAAATCGATTATTAGCTGAGACGTTAGTGCTGCCTACTTAGATCGGTATCACGGGGAAGAGGGTCGAGAGGCGCGGAAAATCGTGGTTTAAACTGACCACGACGCGAGGTATCACAACTCGGATCGTTTAACTTTAACTTTAAGTTTAAGTTTAAGTTAGCACTACACAGTGTTCCGCGCGGCACGGTGGCTCATTTTGAGCAGCGTCACTGAGTGAAAGTTCACGTCGCGGATGGCCGATGCCGACTACGAAAGCTCGACGTCGCGCCAGTATAGGTCTGTGCGCCGGTAGGTCGTATACCTGGGCGCGTGCGCGTTACGGGTCGAACAGGTGCAAAATGCACGCGACTCTCCGCCGACAAGACTGCGAGACGCGTGGAACGGCCGCGGCGCGGCGTCCAGCGACTGCCGTCCTCTCTATCCGTGGTCATCCACAGCCATAGACTGTCATACACGGCCACACAACACCGCCACCCCCTCCGTTCGATCTTCGACTTTTCGCGCTCGGACCACTTCGCGAATTTGCTTTGTACGTAACGGAGATGTGGTTCTGGACTCCGATAGGGTCGATTGAGTTCGTGCACTACTTTAACATTTATGGATTTCCGTCTAATGGAATCTAAAGACATCGGTGTCAAGTTGATACGGAAATACCGAGCATCATCTTGGCAGTTCTAAGCTAGTGCTCGCCAATATTCTCCTCAAAATAATCACGCTAGAAACTGCAGATCTCTCAACTCTCTCCGTTCTCTCTCTCTCTCTCTCTCTCTCTCTCTGTCGGATTGGAACGATACTTGGAATAACGCCGTGTGTCGTAATTATCAATATTCAGCCCCGGCGCGAAGCAGAGATGGTGAACCTGGATCGATACGAACAATAGTTAATTCCATTTTCATTATTATGAGTATTCACGGCCGTGGGACAGACGCGTCCCATTTCCGACCGAGCGGTTCGAGTTTTCTCAAACGGCAAATTGAAAATGGTCGGCACACGTTTTAACGGGATTCCAGCAGCATTCGACGTTAGTGGGTTCACGTGAGAACGACGATCACGAGATTGTATGCATGTAGATACATTGCAGAAACTTTGGCCACATAAACTTGGGGAAATATACATACGTAAACATTTTACCACTTTTGGCAAGAACAACTGTGTAGATAGACTGTGTAGAACTTCTAATTCTGTCGCGCATTTAGTTGATTTCTTCTGCCACTCATTATACTCTTTGAAGCACTCTGAGAGTAAGGCGGTTAATAGTTCTCGTTAACTTCTATTATTTCTATTGTATTTTATCCTATTCAAAATACTCGTACTCTATCTTGGCACTATTTCATTTTGACATTAGGTGTTCTGCTTTTATGTTTCTACTTTTATGTACCGATCTTTTCTATTCTGAACGTCCCAAAGGGTTTTCCCGTATGTAAATAAATAAATCAAATATATCCTCAGCGACTGAATAGTGCTATAACCGTGTCGCGTCGGTTTCGATCTCTACCCAATTGTTTGCAAAATGTAGGAGGCCGATACAGGACGAAATTATGCATTATAGTTATTCCGTGGTTCTGGTCCCTGTTGGATGGCGATGCGCGCGAATGCTTTGGCGAGGTACTTTACAGGCGATAGTAAGCTTGGTCATTTGTAAACGCGTGCCGCGGGGAAATCTTGGACAATTCAGAGAGGAGAGAAGCCAGTAAACTCTCTACCATTTTCTTCTTCACGATGATTCGTCAGAGGAGCGGTATATACCTACTTAGGTCCGTCCTCCCGTTGCGTTGTGGGGCCTCAGGACTGCTGGCTGATCCAGCAGGCATAAAAGTTTCTCCGTAATGGAATAATCGTTTTTCCCAAGTCTCTAAAGCCTCCTTCGCCTTCGCATCAGCGTGCTGCGTCCAGCAAGCTGAAGCTGACGCTATGGTCAATTTCGTTGGTTACGATAACGATAATGGGAATCGTTAGCCGCGCGTACTCCACGCGAAGCTCGGCCGACAACGAAAGAGAGGTTCTCTTGCCTCGTTTCGCGTGCGCTCAACGCCCCGTCCCGGCCCGGCCAGGCCCGTCCCGTCAGTCGATACCACCGCCGTTTTTCCCTCCGATTCGTGAACGGAAACCGAAACTCGGACGCATCGATGCACCGACAAAGATGAGGAGAAGAGAAGAGGAAGAGAGAGAAAGGGGTGAAAGGGGAATGGGGAAGCGGGAGATAGGAGACGAGTATATTTTCCGTTGTGGCATCGAGTCGAAACGAGATCGATTAATCGTGATAGACGAGAATCAGGGAGGCGCTTTCGCGGATGAAATGGTTGCATCTCGGCATTGAGGGTGGAAGGAGAAGGCGGAGGAACGAACGCACCGAAACGCGTGGAAATCTCGTTCCCTTTGTGCTCGTTGCGGTGCTCCTTTGAAAACAGTTGCGGTACAAATCCCAGTTCATAGGTATAGACGATAAATTCCATTGTGGTTTACAGCGGATTGAGAAGACTGCGAAATTGTTTTCGCTGGTAACCGCGCATATCGTCGATCCTACGATTTGCGGTTACGTCATCAAAGACGTTGTACTTTGGCCAGTAGCTTCTACGAAATTGGCGTGAATCGATCATCCGTTTCATCATTAATCCAGGTATGCGCGATATAAACGATCAAGTAACTGGAGCGGACTGGGATATTACTGCCATTTCGAAATACCGTTTCGAGGGGGTATCCTCCTTACTGCTGGTTCGTCCGAATATCGACGTCGATCCTCCCCTCACTTTCTTCCCGTTCTCTCAGCGTCGCGGCGTCGTTGTTGTCGGTGCTGTCGCCTTATTCACCTGCATCCAACCTACAAGTCTGCCTCTTACAAAACGCAAACGCGGTAGCCAGCAAGCGAAATGCAATCGTTCTTTGTTAAAATCGTGCTTATCTTGGAATGAATAATTCATCGCTTCGTTTATCTTTGCCTACCCGTGGAGCTCCGCGAAACGGTCAACGGTGAAAATAAAATTAACATAAAGCGAGGCTACGAACGTGATTTAGCGACGCATAAAAAAGTCCTCCGCATAAGGAGCCGACTAGAACCGCGTCGTTAATCAAATAATCATCTTGCGAAATTAGTTTCTCCGAACAGATGACACAAACATTTACGGTAACTGTGAAAGCTCACGAGCGAAGGACGGATCTGTAAGAGTAGATCGCGATTCTATCTACCAATCTTAAAGCCGCGTTTAGGAAGAGATATAAATTGCCGCGAGATTCCAAGCTCACACAGTATAGTTAGCCGACTAGGCTAAAGCTAGTGATTAGGTGGCCGAGACGCGTCGTTAATGGGGCGAAACGTGATCGTGCTACGACGAACAATCGTCAACAGCTGGTAATTTGCTGACTGGAGGACTAAGCAATGACGTTCGAATCGGCCAATAGGTATATCGGTCTTCGATCGATCGTCACGGACGAATCGCGACAAATTGCTGTTGAAACCAGGCGGCGCAGCGCGGCGCGGCGCTGGGACTGATAACGAACTTTCGCTGGAGTTTAACGCGCGTCTAGCGTACGTGGAAGCTCGCACTACTTAACCCGAATAAATAGGGACGTTCTGCGTCTGCAGGAAGATGGTATCGACCATCCTTTCCAGCTCGTCGCACCGGCAACCTCCTTCACCTCCTTTACCTCCTTCACTTCCTCTAGTTCCTCCCCCCGTGCGACTTTCAACCTCCTCTCTACACCTATCCTTTCCGAGCACCCTCGTTCTCACCCTCTCGCACGATCTTGAGCTCGACATCGTCGTCGCTGGCGCCCTGGCCTCGCTCTCAAGCCCTGTTGCACCAGGAACCTGACCGTCTGAAACGTAACCTGCCAGCGGAAGGGGAGGCGATGGGATGGCCGTAGACCGAACCCGAGGGTGGTGTAGCTTTCAGGACCTTTCCGGGCTGCGGAGTTAATATTTATCGAGGCTGCCTGTAATTTTCTTGGGAGTCGACTGCGGACTCGCAAGCGTGGTCGACGAGAGGGATGGGGCCAGAAGAGAGGGGAAATAATTAAGGTTAACTCGGAGCAGGTCTCCGTGTATTCGGCGATACGATACTTTTTCTCCTGGTTTAGCTTGCGGTTTGCAATTGCAACGCTACCGCGGTTCTTGGTCGACAAGTAGGCCTCTGCTGGATCGCTTTCCACGAGATCCCTGTCGTCTTCGGTTCTATTGACTTTCCTTCGAACCTTCTTGTTCGAATCGACACGATTAATCGAGAGCCTCGTTCGGGAATTCACGACTTGGCGTACGTTCGGGCTGGTGCATTCACTCTTTCCCTCCGTGGCGTCGCGTCGCCTCTAGTCGCCCCGGAATCGATTCGTATTTGCAGAGGCATCGAGACCCTTTCCTTCGTTTTTCGTTCGTTGAACGGTGTACTTTTCCGTGAGCTACCGACGCGACATCGCGATTCTTGATCCCCCGGTGTTAGTTGGAGCGGCAATCCAAGCCACTCCCCGAAAGAAAGAACAAAGATCGTGAAACGTGGCCGAATATGATACTCGACCGAACACCATATCTTTTCGCGTGGCAGCTCGATCTACTGGTCTGGTTTTTACCTCTCTCGGTAAATGCTCCACTCTTCTTACAACCCAGGGATTTAAGAAACGGCTAGCCGGTTAAGGGTGAACGGATATATAGACTATAGACAGTGTTGTTATCCCTCCGGAAATGTAAATCGCATCGTTTCGAAGCGCTGAATGCAACGTACAGCTGCGTATCAACAAGTAAGTGGGCTCGGTCCGTGGCGTGGCGTCGGTGGGCAATAACAGGTGAGAGGAAGGTGGAAGGTGGAAGGCGCAAGGGCACGACGTCGTAGTCGTGGTTGCTGCCGTTGCTACTTGGTACTTGATTTACGACGTACCACGCTCGCCTGCTATCGAGCACGATTCCCTCCTGTCTCTCGCGATTAATTGGTCCACACTGCCCCAGAGTTAATTTATAGGCGTGCCAATCGGCTGGTGCGAATTGTCAACAAGTGGCCGATTCGCCACGACCGGCGAAAGATGACGCGAGGATGGGATTGCGCACGTTCCGCTCTTTCTCTCTCGGTCGGATCGCGATGCTGCGCCGCGCCGCGTCCCCTATTCCCAGGCTCCTATCGTTTACGGTTTCATCGATCGTGCCAGACCGTTGAAAGAAAGCCAACAAAATGGGGGAAGGAGGCGAAGCGGAGGAAAAAACGTGGGCAAGGAAAATTAACGAACTGGAGAAAGTTGTTGGAATAGTAGATATTGGGACTGTGGCGAACGAAACGCGTCGCAGTAGGTAAGTTCCAGCGGCGAAGGTCAAACGATCTTTCCTCACCCTAGCGGTTGAGCCTTGAGCCCTTTCGACACTGACACGGAGGGGTTGAGCGTGGTCGAGGCAGCTACTTAGTCTGACGAGAGCGATCGACAGAACCACATCGATAGTACTCGAATAAACTGCTATATTATTTAGATGAAACGCATCATTATTTTATCCGTACTAAAACACCTACAGGGACGACCATAGATAGGGTCCGCTTTGGTCCGATTTGGTCTGGTAGGGTCGACGATCCTTTGGGAGGCCGAAAATGCAGTTTTTATCGCGGTACATCTTGTATGCGCCGCGGTATCAGACCCGCGCATACATATTTCCTAGCACGTTTCCCGCACGTAGCCCGCTCTACGAGGCCACGTCCCTCGTTCTCGATCGTCTCCGACGGCTCGGTAAACGTGCAAGGTCGAGCGAGCTCGTGCCTTTACGAAGTATCGAAAAATCAACGAACCGTTCCTTGGCAAGACGGAGATGCACTGCCTCCGAACCGTAACTCGACCCGATGCATTCGTAAAATTCGTAAAATTCTTTGCGTGTGAGTTTTAGATTATGGGTTCGCAGAGCGACGCGACGCTGCCCGCGCGAAAAACGCCCGAGTGGCGACGTCCGTTCGGTAGAACTTTTTTACCGGGCGACACGTTCCGGAGTATATTAATCTAGCCTCTGGCAGGCAAGAAACTACGTGAAATAAAGTTCTTCCACCGGTGGTCGTGGGTTCGGTAGGTCGGCAACGGCGTCGGGGCAAATAAATAGAGGGCCGTGTAGCCAGTTCTTTGGTTCTTTGGAAGGTGCGCACGCGAATCCGCGTGCAAGGTGGCAAGAAATCTAAGAGCAAACTTCCCTTTGCCGAGCATTCCCTATCGGGTCTTAGTCGTCATAGTAGAGAAAGAAGCACGTTTGCAGCGAAAGAAGCGACGAGAAGGAGGAGGGATGAGGTGCCAGTGCGATCTCGTTTGCCTAACAAGCGGTCTCGCCACTTTGGACATGTGTACATAGTACTTACGTGCAGCAGGTACTTACGTTCCAAAGCGGACTGACCCGCATCGTCCTCGGTACTTACGATAATCTTTCAGCAACGAAGAAAATTACCCTCGTTTTAATACGTTAGTGGGCATTTTCATTCTCGAGTAAAGAGTTATGATTCAGTTATGATAACAGTTTTTATTTATTTATTTATTTATTTAATAATTATACGGGGAATACCCATGATTTACAAGAGAAAAAAAAGGAGAGAAATTAACTAAAAAGTCTATACAATAAATGCGCCAAAGAAACACGGCTAACAAAGCCATCTGAACTGAACAAGATAATAAACAAGAAATAAGAACACAAAACTAAATACTAAATACAAAATACTAAATACTAATTACTCATATGTAAGTTAGTTACAGTCCTATAAAGCATCGTCCTCACCGAAGTCAAGGAGCATTGGAAGGGGTCAATGCCATTGAAATTCTGATTCGAAATAATCATCGCCCTATTAATTGGGTCAACAGCGTAATGACGATATTTCGGTACCCTTGCCACAAAGAGAGGCCTAGAACGCATGCACCTAACCGGAGCATTGAATGCTACTAGTGCAAGCAAGTCAGGACAATCAATATAACCTCTAATAACCTTGTACAGAAAAATAATATCCGCAAAATCTCTACGCTTCTCTAAAGTGACCATCCTAAGTGATACAAGTACAGGGTTATAGTCATGATCGCTCCAAACCATTGGATTCCCAAGTATACGAGATGCAAACCTTTTGCAAACCCAGTGTTTTGGACGCGATTGCCTACCGAAACGTCGCATCGCGGTTGCATTCTTGACTCGAGCGTTTGGCAACACACGGTGCTGTTGATGGCTGAGATACGCGGCGCGTTCCACCGACCACGCCGCGGAAACGTACATACCGCGGTCACTACGAGTCTTTAATCAATTATGCAAATGATTTGCGGGCTACTGCCGTATCTCTTTCCTCTTCTGCCACTGGGAACCGCAATCCCGAGTTCACCGTTCCCTTTGTATACCGTCATTCCGTGCAAACCACTCCCATCCTCACGTTTGGACGTGCCCGCGATGCTTTCGCGAGCTCTTGGTTGCTTTCGTTCCTTTTGTCCCTCCTCCGACTAGCGCGGATCAGTCCTCGTGGTTGGCTTGTTCAAAGTTTCGGGGCTAGCTTGCTTTAAGCGCGTTTGATTCATAATTCTGTGGCTCGCGCACACATATTCGGGGTAGTTAACATCCCTCGGCTTCTGTGATTGGGAGAAACAGCTAGCGAAAATACACAGCAATTTCGTCTTTCCTCTTCTATCTTTTCACTTGTGTCTTGTGTCTCGTCAACGACTCGTTTATGATCCGCGTACTCGCGGCCCAACAGTCGCTTCGCCGTCGTCGGCGTCATCCATCCTCTTCGCCGACGCAGTTTCGCTTTACGCTTGTATATACCTATGTACAACCTTCTCGTTCCATCTCCCCTTCTTCACCGGATCCGTTGTCGTATCCCGTTTCCCTTCCCGCCCGCCTCGGTCCTCTGTCTAACGAGTTATGTTTCGCGCCCTCGTCGCGAAAGTTCGGATACGAGATTACCGTGCGCTGGTCGACTCTCCAGCATCGTTCCCGATATTATGGAAAACGCGAGAGGCAAATTCGTGCGAGAGCTCGCCTGGGCGCGATGCGACGCCGCGTCGGGGAAACCAAAGGGGAACGAGACGAGAGCACGCCACGGGGCCTCGAGGTCTATCGCCGACCCACCTAGACCTTGCTCTTTTTTCCAAGGGATCGAGATTTAATCAGCGTTCGAGAATGGTATCTTCACGGTTCCCAGAATGTATCCTAGTTTCGAACGGGAACAGTCTGCGCGTATTTATCCAACCGACAGCAAAGAGACTTGTATCATTCGCAGTGAGAATTGTGGGAAAACTCTGAAAGGAAAAGGGTGCAGATATCGCGAAAATATCCGGGCGAAACGGTGTGTACCGATAACAGAGTTGGTCGTGAACGTCAGTGCAAACGATCCCAGAAATCTTTGGATGAGAAACGATAAGAAGCGCGGCACACATGGCAAAAGGAAATATGTAGGAAAATCAATACACGACGAAAGTCTTTCTCTGCTTATCAATCGAGGGAGAGAGATAGATTTATGCGGAATAGGAGCGATTTTCAAGCAGCAACGATCGAAACGCCGTGATTCACGATGACCGTCTTGGATTGGAAGCGGCCGGACCCGAAGCGCTTTGCGACTAACGAAAACGAGACCGAGCCATGTATATTGTACATACATTTCGAACGATTCTGGTGATATTGCCGCTACATAGTACCTTAGTTACGGCTTAGGTGCTTGGTTGCGTGAGTAGGAAGAAGTGGAACTTCCGAGACGACCAACACGGAACTTGCAGGTAGTTGGGTGAAATTTCTGAAACATTCAACGATAACCGGGTTGGCCTGGTTTCGGAGATAAGTATCCTAAAAATATCCTTCCCATATATGTATCTAATCGGATAGTTATCATGGACCAAAAACGTGGGTCGAGAACTGTGTGACGCGACGACACGATTCAGGAAGATACTCGAACCGCTCGCTTGACACAGTCGTGTTTTTGTGCATTCTTTTTATAGAATCTACTGGATGTGCTGGATTAAAGATGCTCTGCCCGACATTCTCGCCTGCCCGTGACGCGAGAGGGAACGTACAAATAAAGTTCCGCTGGAGCAAAAGTCAGTGGGGCGGTACACGACATATCAAGGGTCACGGTTGAATTATTCGTGTCGCGTTCGCGAGCAACCGTCGCTGTCATATTATCCTTTTACCTGCCATTATCGTTTAATCTGCTCCAACCGATGCACTCCTATCTTTAATAAATTGATGGAAACGTCACGCCTAGCTGTTGGAAATAATTGAATCCCGGGATTATAAGCGGTGGCAAAAGGACCGAGTACAATTTCGTCGATAAATGCATGAGAAGTGAAAAACGGGAATACTTATATACTTACATAGGTACCACGTATAAGTAGGGGAAGTCGGGGTATTGTGAGCCACTTTTTTTCATTGCCAAAGAACTGCTATTAAATTAAGTTTTTCATCAAATTTCAACGCTAAATGTTGTAGTATGAAGATTTACCTTTCTTTTAGACACAATAGTTTAATCGTATATCTGCAAATTATATGATTTTAAGACTATTACAAAAAATTTGCATTTTCTTGAATTTTGAAAATCTTGGGGAATCGTGAGCCACTTTAAAAAATCAAATAAAAATTACAATTTCTGTTATGAAATGTTTATTCATGTATCTGAATGACAAAATATTTGTTTAATCTGAAATGCAAAGTTTGCAAGTCCAATTTCTTGCGGTCATTCCGGCGCATTCCAAGTGGATGGCACGATCGCAGACGTTGCAATGAATGGTGTTTCGACGGTTCATTTTTTTCGGCATATTTTCCATGCAAATTATGCAGAAATCAACGTCCTCTTCCTGATCCGTATCGATTGAATCAGATAAAATATCTATTAGATATTGCCAAAAAATGTATATCGTACTCGAATATTGCATAAACAATCATTGAGAAGCATCAAACATGTGAGGTTAGCTCGTTAAATGTCAAAAATCGAGTGGCTCAGAATTCCCCGAGAAAAGTGGCTCATAATTCCCCGAACCCTTATTTTTACGATATGGTCCCAAACAAATAGCACAAACTTCACCAAATTCAAATTTCTTTATTTATTTCGAAAGCTTGAAGTCACACGAGTATTATAAACACAGTTACCTGCTTAGATCCACAGAAAAATGTAACAATAATAGACCAAACACGAAATGAAAATAATACTTCGAGCGCAGCAAATTTTTGTCTGCTAACAGAGCAAAGTAATGATGCGGGTGCGTACTTCAAGTGATCGTGGAAATATTACCTCATATATGAGACAACTAAAAAATAGTTATTTGCAGCTGTCATTATTTACCAGTAAAACACAGATGACACTGGCTCACGATTCCCCGTGGCTCACAATACCCCGACTTCCCCTATATATATGTATATAGATGCATTCACCTATGTAAAAATGGATCGACGGTGGATAGACGGTTTTAAGTAAGACGGAGTTTGCGAGAAGCAGGGTGGATCCAAAGATGCGACGAACGAAGGTGGAAGGAAATCGGTTGCTACGAAAGCGAGGGCAGAATAATCGTTATCCAAGTTTCGCGCCGATGCCAGAATGAATTGGGAATTGGCTGACCAAGATTCGACGAACTGCGCCGGAAGTCGACCGGTGATTCGGACTGAAGGAACTTCCCATCGAATTAGAGAAAAGTGTTCTCATGGCGCGGCGGTAGCCGCGGCGCGACGTCCCGCGCACCCCCAGCTACGACAAAGTTCTCCGTTAATCTCCTGGAAACCCCTACGGGTCTCGATTTATCGACGATATCCGATACGCGGAGCTTCTTCCTCCGATTTATTCAACCCTCACCCCTTCTTCTTCCCCTGACGCTTTCCGCTTTCCGCTCTCCGCTTTCGCCTCTCATCCCTTGCCCCTCGCCAAATGCCACACGCCAACACGTTGCGTCTCCTCTCCTCCTCATTTTCATAATACGCTTTCAAAGGTCTGCAAGTACTTGCATGCAAGTATCTGGCGATGCAAGGTGGTGAAGAGAGTGAACAGAGATAGAGACTAGAACCTTACTCAGGACCATCTCAATCTGCTTTTATCTCTCTCCTTCGCTGTTACGAAAAGTATGATACGATTGACCGCATTCAAGGCCTCGGAAAAGCGAGTGATCGGGATTCGGGAAAACGGCTGGGAGTCGAACTCGCTCTGGACTCATTACTTTGAATTATTGGAATAATATTTCCCTGTCTGGTTGAGAAATCAATGCGTCTGCACGGTCGATGCATAATTCATAGCCTAGTATCGGACAGATCGAAGATTAATAGGCCTGATCAGACTCTCTCTAATCGACCGCTTACCGCTTACTTTCTCTCCCACTCCGCTCCTCCTATTTCTCTCATCCTCTCTCTCTCTCTATCCATTTCACTTTGCTCTACCGGCACTCTTCTCATTCCTCTGTCCGTTATCGCACCCTCGTCCGTTTTCCGCGATGCAATCGATGGTTCGCCCGAGAGCAAGACGGAACCGAATGATTTCGTTTTTCACGCGGCTCCTCTAATGGGCGAAAGAAACGACAGTCTGCTCGTTTCAGGATCGTTCACCTCGGACTGTCCTTTCGCTGATTGTGAGCATAAATTATATATCCGATTGACGGAGATGCCCGTTGAAATTCCTGATTGCAAGCTTATCGCGAGCGTGGAAAGTAACTTTTTACTCGAATAACTAGGAGACGAAGGAATAAAAGTTTCCCCTCGCAGGGTAGGTACAAGAAATAGAGAATTTTGGCCGAGACCTACCCTGCCGAGACCTAATTGAGACGAGCACGTACAACCCAATAACTTTCGAGTTCGAATCCGGAAATTAAATGACGTGACGCAAAAGCCAAACGTGTTCTCGGTCGGGGAGAAAAAATAAGCTAGAACGAAGTTTAAAAGGGACTATAGGACAAGAAGACGGAATATCGCGCGTTTGGCTCGAGTTAAGCCAAGTTACGCGGTGGCGGCACGGTACGAGTCGAGAATATATTTACGACGATGCGATAGAAAAACTTTCTGCACCGCGAATAACGCTGATTTCTGGGTCCCCTCGCAATTCCGTTAGGATTACCCAGCGGCGACAGCTTTCCACTCATTTCACGCCGAGGACAATAGAAATTTGTCTGTTTGCGGATCGAACCGCGACGCCGTTCGACGCTTACTTTAATCGTAAGCAGCGAGGAGATTCGCGGGCAATTGGATCGGCAACGAAAGAGGAGGAGGCGAGCGTAGACGACGCGACGCGACGGAGAGAGTAACGCGACAAAGAGTAGCGGGTAGAAGGCATATAATGGCGAGTATTACGGGCACTTAGTCACTTTTGTGTTTCGGCCGGCATTGTGCTAAGACAAAAGATGGCGGAATCCCCGGGAGCGATTCAACTGTCCCGCACGAGCCAGTAGGCGGCATTCGAATAACTACGAGGGGCTCAAGGCTAAATTAAGCCGAGCAGGATGCCGCGGCAATTCGCGAGCGTTCACCAACACTCGCTCTCCTTTTACCCCTTTTACCCCCTTTCCTCGTTTGTTATGGTCACGATACGCTCGCAGGTTTGCGAGCGCGTACCTACCTACTGCTTGCAAATGCGAGCACGCCGCCGTTAGCCTTGCGAGCCCGTTGAAATCTCCGATACGCATTGTGTCATTTCCCTTTGTTGTTTTCTCCTGCCGCGAGTTTACACGGTATCACCGACTGGTCTCGTTGCTCTCATCTCCGCCACCATCTTCCATCCCTCTCTCCGTCTTCTTCGTTTCCTTATTCTCGTTCTACTTCTACTTCCCCTAGTCTCCAAAGCGAATTCGCGACGCCCCGGGGCTACAGACGTTAGTTACCCATCCCGATTATTTCGCCGTTTCTCCTCTCCGTTTCTCTCGCCTTTCACTAATTTACGATTCAACTCCCCCACTGTAGGCGCGGCGCCGATTCTTAGGGTATTCGTTGGTCCTATCCCAGCCGGGATAAATGTTTTCGCCAGTCAGCGAAAAGTTGTAGCGAAACACCGAGAGGCTTCGATCGGGTAGGGTATCCTTCGAGATTCGTAAATTTCGCCCCGAATACGGCCAAGTCCCGAAGCAGCGAGCAAGCCGAAGGAAAGAAGCCGAGCTCGAGTTAGAGAGAAATAGGCGGAACGATTCGGAAGACCACTCGGCCGCGGGCTCTTTCATCTCGAACATCAAAAGGCAATTCCCGAAATTATGGAGATTTTTCCGAAGAATTTCGCGAAATCGACGTTATTCTACCCGAGACCGCGCCCTCGTACTCTTTGTCGGAATAAACGGGCTCGTAGGCTACGAAAGGGTGAATAGGGTAGAGATGGAAACGGGGTCGGCGAAGGAGGAGAGAGACGAGGGATAGACGAGGGGGCCCGGCTTGGAACAAATGAGAGGTTATTTCAGGCATCAGACGTATGTATGTACATATATTCGGTAACCTCGTCTCAGGCATCGAGGCCCGAGCTTTCGTCTTGGCATTTTTACCCTGCATCGTTTAAGAATGTATCGGAACTATCTTCAAAATGGTATCAAGTTGATGAACATTTGTGAGATTGTTTTTTTTAATGTTCCTGATGAGCTTCAAAAATTTTAAACGAATTCACTAAATGGTTGCTGAGTTGTAACGATTTTAATTTTCACTGATTTTACACGTACTCTTATGTAAAAAATATTGAAGAAATGGTAGCAATGTTTTCAATTATTTTTTTGTACCTATATGTAGTATATGGATACTACATGTATACAATTGTTTTCACTATACTGTTTTAAAGAAATAATTTATAACTTGAGAGAAATGTGAATTCGGGGCATTTTCACTGTCAAAAGTTGATCGAATATTGGTTGAAAAAGCATTAGTAAAGTGAAAAATACATTTCTAGGAGTAACAATAAGACTCCGCCTAACGTTCGAGTTCCTTACATTTAGATTTACTCTGCGTAAGACGTAAATATTCAAGTATTTCAAATTTCATTTACTTTTGTCTAATTTTATACGTCCGATACATTCTCAAACCTTCGTATCCTACGAATAGATTGATAGTTTAAGTTTACAAAAAAATCATTATCAAGATATATCGCACCTTATATTTTGATTTTATTACATTTATTGCTTAAGTAACCCCCATTACCCATTCTCCCCTAGGTTATTGTAACGAACGGCGATAATGTGGGGAATGTAGACAGTGTTTGACAAAGCAGACCCACTGACGTTAAACCGAATCGCCCTTCCATCTGACAATGTTACAATTTACATAATAACGCGCGAACAAAATCTTGTGAAATATGTCGAAGGTGAAAACGTGACGGTGGTGCACCGCGAACGACGAACAAAGTCGCTTTCGTGTCGAGACTGCTGTCTGACCAAGCGCGCACCCAAACTACTACTTGCCACACCGATGCGATAGGCGACGCGCGATGGCTTGGCTTGGCGGTCATATCGCGTCGCATCGGCTATCGGGAGAGTTTCGTTATTCGTAATGCATCCGATGCGAGCGCAAAGGTCTCTTCACGTTTCACTCGGACCAGAATTTGATCGCCGCGTTTAGGCGCCCCGGGTGGAACGGTATCGCGTCGGAACGGCAACACGTCTGATCCGCATAATTTCACGCGACGCTCGTAAAATACGTTTCTAGCTTTTACGAGGCGATACAGTATCTGACGGCGATCTTTCTTCCATGAGCACAGGCCGTTATCGTGCATCCCTCTAATGTTACTTCTTCCCATGTGGGGTCGATCCGCTTCGTCGTTGCATCCGAAACAAAGAGATAACGCGGAAACATCCGAGTACGTATCAGGAAAGCGGGACAAGCAGCACGTATAATAAGGTTTATTGTGCGCGAGATGAAGATCACGTTCCCGTGAATCTTCTTCTCTGCTCTGCTGTGTTTCTGTTGTTGCCCTGTGCCGTAGCGGGATAATTACGGAGGGATAGCAGACAGGTCGAGTAAAGGAAAGAGAAAGTAAAGTGGGGCAGAGTAGAAATCTATGAATAGTAATACCAGCCCTGGATGTTTCGTTGACGCTAAACAGCAACTTAATCGCCCGTTAATATCCCTAGGTAGGTATCCATCGCAACGGAATAGCCGGATTAGTCCTACGACTTCCCTTTGGGAGAGAAACGGTGAAATGATCCGAAGAGCCGATCGGATTTCGATTTATCCGCGAATCGCGCGAGACGGCTCCTCGGAGAGGGGGATGGTACGATTAACGAGGGCCCTCGAATTGATTTCACAGTAACGAGGGGAGAATTCTCCGGTGAAACGTAGAATACCTCCTCATCTTGGTATGTACATCGTTCGACTCGCATCGCGATTTTCACCTCGCCTCGACTAACCTCGCGGGACGCGATTTGAATAATCGCGATGGCTCTTGAATCGGAAAAAAGTGTCAGTCTGCGCCCTCGGTGCAGGGTACTCTGTCGAACGAACGAGGGCGTACGGGAGGTAGGGCAGGAGAAACGCGAGGAGGACACGGGGAGCAAGAACCGCTACCATTAACGACACGGTTTCTGTACCGACGACGACGACGACGGCTACGCAGACCGACGCGGCGCGTCGCGGCGGCGGCCCAATTAGCGTTAATCCTCGTTAATCCGTGTCTCTCCAATCTGCATTCCTTTGTTGTTGGTTCGGGCCGCTTCGCGGGCCGACTATCGCAACGATTCACGTCAAGCGGGGAAGTGTGCAGGGTCGGGGGTACCTGATACATACACAAGCTCGAATCCGAGAACGTAAAAGGGGGCGAGAGCCTAGCTCGATACCGAGGCAAAAATACATAGGCTTGCAGTCTCCAAGCGGTTCAAGTAGCTTTTCGTTTTCGGAATTTGGTGAAAAATGTTGGTCTCTATCGCAAAAACAATATCCGTCGCAAACGCTCCATCAACCGTATTGCCCTGTGAGAGAAGTGAAAGGGAGTTTTGAAGGCGGTATCGTTGGACCATCGGGTCCCGCTGGCATCGGCTACAGGCCGAAAATTCCCACCGCAATCGATCATTCTTCGTATTGGCCAGCGAAACGGACGTTGAAACGCCAAACTGAAACGGGATGCCCAGAGAGATTCGCGAAATCGGTCGGGCTTATTTCCGATACAGGGACAGCGATGGAAGATGAAAGATAGAAGGGCGGAGGTAGGGAGAGAGAGAGAGAGAGAGAGAGGGAGAGACGCGCTTAGAAATGTTTGTCTCCTGGATGTGGTGACAAGGCATTGTTATCGCGTCGACGAAACCCGCCTGTGTGGATGCCTGCGACGGCGACGCGACGCGACGGTCCGTATCGCGAGACAAGGCGAGACTAGTGGAGTCGAAACGAGAGGAAACTACGGATATGAGGGGAAAATGAAAAGTACGATGACACGACGGCCAGGGGTTTGGACGGACCGATAGCCGGGAGGGGGTAGCGTAAAAAGGAGAACAATCGATGGGAGATGACGAACGCTGCGCGGACGGAGTAAGTAGAAAAAAAAATAGCTGGGGGTACGTAGTTAGCGCATTGGGTCGCGGGTCCGAGGTAGAGAGAAGTACGAGGACCGGCGTGATGCTGGTCGCTCCACTCGCATTGTTACCATAATCGGCCTCGGCTGGGCCCATTGTTTGTCATTCAATTTTCCCGCTGGATTTCCACTGCGGACAATGGCGCAGCGACGCTTTATAAGTCGCGGGAATTACACGGGCGAACAAAGCTCGTAAATATATCTGTTGAATCGTGAAAAACGTCCTGCTACTCTCTCTCTTGCCACGCGCAGAATGAAAAACCCTCTTCTCTGTGCGTTTCTGCCGCCAACCGTTGCGCCACCCGCACCCACACCCTCGCGATTCCCGTTCCCCCCCCCTCGTGTCCCGCGCCACGAAGCCCCCCTGCCACGTCTCTTTTTCACCGGCGCTATCTCTCCTCCCTAGTGTTTCGGTCTAGGTTGCGCGTAAAACGCGAAACGCTGTATCTTTTCGGGCAGACACGCTTCTATGGAGACGGCCGCCCACGCGGCGCGTACCGGCCAACGGGAGCCAACCAACTAGCGCGAAAGGACACGCATGGAGCCGCGCGAGCCGTCCTCGTAAATCAGTGGAACTCCGAGGCCGTTCCAGGACAATTTTATGATTTAATCCGGTGGATGCGCTGCGCGAAGGCTGTGGTCGCCGGTAGCTTGGAAATCCGAGCTTCGCTATATAGGTGCACTTGCCGAGATGAATTTTCGCGCGGCGCCAAATGGTGACCGCGCGGAAAAATAGTTTGCGGCGGCTGGCCGCCGAGCCGCGCCGCGACGTAACCGTCCAACGTTCGACCAGCGTGAAATTTCAGGACCCCGACCGACGATGCATCGCTATTTCTCGGAATTTTCGATCGGTTCGAGAGCGTTATTCGGTTAAACCGATAACGAAACGAGCCCTCGATTACGAGATTGACAGCGCGCGTCCAATGGATTTTCGAGCGCTGCTGGAACCCCTCGTAATTTCGTCCGGTGACAGACCTCTCCGCTTGTGCTCGTCGGCTAACTTTTCGGAGAATCCGTGGTTGGCTCGACCATGGCGCAACCCGTAGCCTCGTCCAGGGATTAAGAGTAGTCGCGAAAGGGCAACGCGTCACGGGGGGTGAAAGCGCGATCAAGATCGGTTCGCGTGACCGCCTAGACTCAGCTAAACAAAAGGTTTCTCGCATTCGTACATCGCAAATCGAATTAAACTCTCAGCCGGCACGCAATTCTCGATCGCGATCCGTACTGCGTATAAAAGGAAAGAATCAGGATAGACAGAGTCAAGTGAGTTGCGGAACGTATTCACGACCTCTACACCGCGTCTCACTTCAAAACCGTGTGCATCGTACCTCGATCCTTTCCGACCGTATTTAATTGGGAATTCTCCATTATCTCCCCACTTTCCTAAAAAAATATCGATCGAGTCCACAAATCCATTGGAGCATTTGTCGCTCGGCCGATTCGTGAAATAAGAAGCGTACCTATTTATCCAGTCGAGCTGTCGCGATCTGCATCGACGCATCCATAGATTAATTTGCAAAGTGACTGGGATATCCCGTGTACAGAACCTGAGTCTTGGAGTCGACCAACTTTATCGGGGATGACATTGCGCAACGACACTCTCATCAGTGGTCCATTGGCTTTCATCGGCGAGGAAACCGGGTGTGTGCTCATAGTCTATTCGTCTGGCTCTCCTTCGAGTCAGGTGGCGATACATACGTACATACCTATCTACCTACCTACTCAGCACTCGCGCGCGCCGATCGAATACGATCGAGTGCTCGTTTCCGGTCATTTCGTTCGATGCGAATGGAAAACGCTTCGAGAGCGTCGAGATGGTGATAGCCGAACGAAAGGATTCTTTGAAATACGAGTGTGTCGAAGAAGAGGACATTCGCGCTGTTTCGAACGGCGAAGTACATAGTATTTTCCACGGAGAAATGCACGCAGGCCCTTCGCGCTCGTTTAGTATCATTCGACGTAGATTTTTGCTTATGTGCAAACCACCATTCGCGACCGTGAAATTCTGAATTACCAGAGAATTGAATTCTGTTGGTTTGCTCACCACGCAGGTACCTTCCGTCGATGAGAGAAAGATTCCTGGGATGGAACGTTGCTCCGGAACACTCGGACATCGTGCATCCCCACTGGAGGGGATTCCTAGCACCTGAAAAATTTTGGCACATTGGACTCGCCCTTATCTACAGTATGCTGATAGTAATGTCCGTTGTAGGAAATGGTTGCGTCATATGGATATTTAGCACGTAAGTGTATCGAAATCGTTTGATTCGCAAAGTGATAGTGGCTGGCGGGGGTGGTAGTGCCCTCCGTCGGCGACGTTGAAAATCGTCTGTTCAGGTATCGTCGTGCTCCACTTTGTACCGACCAGTGTTAACCACTGTGCTGCCACCCTCGCGCGTAGTTGCGCGCAATCGATATAATTTACCGGCTTATGCTTTCAGATCGAAATCGTTGAGAACGCCTTCGAACATATTTATAGTAAACTTGGCGGTATTCGATCTAGTAATGGCCGCTGAAATGCCGATGTTCGTGGTAAGCTGCTTCATGGAACGTATACTCGGCTGGGAAATCGGCTGCGACGTCTATGCGGCGCTGGGTTCAGTTTCAGGACTCGGCCAATCCATTACGAACGCAGCGATCGCCTTCGACCGATACAGGTTGCCAACATTCCTCTGAACTTTTCCGATCGGTCGCGCGGTTTTCCATTCGGAAATCGTTGGACGAGCAACCGAGGGAATCATCGAGCGGCTTTCGTTTATTTCCACAGGACCATTTCCTGCCCGATCGACGGACGGCTGAATTCCAAACAGGCTGCGGTAATCGTCGCTTTCACGTGGTCATGGACGATGCCGTTCACTATTTTACCATTTCTCAAAGTCTGGGGTCAATTCACCACCGGTAAGCGAAACCAACCCCCTACGACTATATACGTATTTCCCTAAAAAAACTATTCGCTAGTCGATGATTCGCTTTACTTGTCCCGAACCTTATTCCTTCTAATCGTTTCAGAGGGCTTCCTGACCACTTGCTCGCTGGACTACCTCACGGATGATCAAGACACCAGGGCCTTCGTTATCTGTATTTTCGTTTGGGCCTACGTCATTCCTCTGAGTTTTATCGTCTACTTTTACTCCCAGCTGCTACAGTCTATCCGGAATCACGAGAAAATGCTACGCGACCAGGTCGGTAGCACGTGGGACCATGCAATGTATTTCCAATAGAGATGGGCAAAAAATTATTTGAAATAAAATTTGTGTACGACATTTCGTACTGCTCTCCAATGCGTTCAATGCGATTCTAACCAGTTGTTCGATTCTATATTCCCAGGCGAAGAAAATGAACGTGAAATCGTTGGTGTCCAATCAAGACAAAGAGAGAAGCGTCGAGTTGAGAATCGCTAAAGTGGCATTCACGATTTTCTTCCTGTTCCTGATGGCCTGGACACCGTACGCAACGGTCGCTTTGATCGGCGCATTCGGCAATCGGTAATTAGACCGATCCACCGATCATCTCTCTTTAATCTCACCACTTTCTCTCGCCTCTCTTTTTCCATTCAGGGAACTGCTCACGCCGCTCTCGACGATGCTGCCGGCTGTATTTGCCAAGACTGTTTCTTGCATCGACCCGTGGATTTACGCGATCAACCATCCAAGGTACGACTAAATATCGCTCGTTCATTTTCACCGTTCTGTTATAGGTACTCGCGCGAAACTCCAAACCAAAGCATTTCTTTCCTACCAGATATCGACAAGAATTGCAAAAGCGTTGCAGATGGATGGGCATACACGAACCCGAAGTATCACACGACAGTGCTTCTGCTCAGACAGAAAAGATCAAGTCGGACGATGCGTAAATTGGGCATTCTGACCTTTTCAATCTCAACATTTGCTGCATTCCATTGAGATGCACTAAGAAAATCACCACCACCACCACCACGAGTGTAATCTCAATTTTTGGCCGCGAGATCTATGGTTTTTATGCCTGGTGTAGGTGCTACGTGGTCAAGCAAACCGGACTGCAAGGGACAACTATAGCGACATTTACGTCGATGCTATCGACTGTACTCCTATTAAAGCATTATTAAAGCAACACGACGAGCCAAATCTTCTTCCTTCTTGCAAACTGTATATTATTCACCGCTTGCTAAAAATACAGCCAAAGTACAGAATGTCGAACGACGCGATATTTTTAAAAATGAGTCACGTGTTTTGCGCCGCGCCACGCTGGTATTCTTTCTCTGCGCATAGAGTGGGCATAGGCGGTAGAGAAAAAAGGGGCATAATTCGTTTGCGGGATGCCTGTTATGGAAAATTCAGAGGATCTGGTTACACTCTCGTTATCCCGACCGACCTCTCTCTACCCACCGCTCTTCTGGTTTTCCTCTTCTTCCTTAACACTCGCGGAAGGGAAATATGTGTTGCGCGACTGAACCGCTCCAAGAAAGTCGCTATATGTACATAAATAGGGTAAAGACAGGTAATATGGAACACCTGATTTCAAAAGCTAGGTCAAAAATAGGGGTATTTTTTTTTAATAAAACTGACATGAGGGGGAAAAGGAATTAATGCATAATTATATTTACATAGTCAAGTGTAAAAATATCCAACTGTTTTGCGATTATAGTAAAAAAAGTGAAGAGTGAAAATTGGCTGTTCGAAAAAACGGGTCTTAATGTGGAACACCTAGGGAATTTGTAAAGAAAACTGAAAAATCTTTACGTTTTTTACTAGAAATGAAGATTTATTAAGTAAAAGATACAAATAAACAAATATACATCATTTTTGACAATTTATTCATGATTTCTGCGTCTTCTATAAGTTGGGCGCGTGAATAATAAGTCGGAAGCCCCACACTGTTTGTGTGCTCACTGAAAGCAGCGGATACATTGTGGCCACTTTTCATTGGCATTATTTTTATAATTACCCATATTAGTTCCATATTACGTACACACATGTTCCGACAAGAAATTAAGAATTATATTAAGAAGCAAATAACTTTATTGGTAAACTATTGAATAATTGAGAACACACATATTTAATGATAAATTATACCAAAATAATAATTTGTAACTTACCTTCACTACAATATTTATCTGTTTGATGCACTTTTCAGAAACGTTTACACCCCACCACAAAATTACATAATAATTATGTGGTAGGGTAAAGGCACCAGTAGTTGACCATGTATCAGTAGACACTTTTCAGAAAAACCTTACTCTTTTATGTTTTTCTGAAAAGTGTCTACTACTACAGAAAAACATGAAAAATAAGATTGTTCTGAAAAGTGTCAACTACTAATACATGGCCAAGTACTGGTGCCTTTACCCTAAATGAGCGAGATTCAGCATACCTGCTGTTTTTCAGCCTAACCCCAAAACATTATCTAGCAGAAATAAAGCTTGGGAGACAACAGAAGAACGAGAGAGAGAGAGAACCAAAAGACAAGCGGAGTTACGGATAGTGGCCGAGAATAAAAGAACGGCCCGCACATTTAAAAGCGGAGATAGAGGACAGAGAACGAATTTTCAAAGACAGAGAATTATACACAATTGCCTGAAGAGTTCCTAATTTCATTATCGAAATTTTACGAAGTTCCATATTACGTACGTTCCATACCAGCCTTTACCCTACATACGTAAACCTACACCATATACCTAGAATGATGAGTAGTCGACCGTTTCGTGCACAACACAGGCCGAATTTTCTGTTTTCAATTCTCGCGCTGTGATACTAAAAGTTGGAGCCAGTATCGAGCAGGCCTAATCGTCGTAGCCGGACGGGCTTCGCTTCACAGTCCGTGAAGTACAGTACTAGAATCTATACATATAAGTTTTTTATCGTACGAGGATTTCGATTAATCGAGGAAAACAAGACGATTAGTCCGCGATGGTGGAGGGCAGTAGTGAAAGTTTAGTCGGTTGGTGGTAGACGCGGTGGTGGATCGTGCACTTACGTACGTAGCTTACCAGCTACTCGCGTGGCTCCCCGGACAGTAGGCGGAGTCAACGGATAGCCCGGCAGGCAGCCGGCAGCCGGCAGTTCAGTTAATATGCAGTTAGTACGTCATTTGTTTCTCGCCGCCGGGAGGGCTTATCGTAATCTCTGGCCTCACGCCCCCCTCCCCATCATCTCCCTGCGATCTCCCCACGATTCCCATCCTTGGAAAGGCTCGTTCCTGTTGGCTGGCTGGGCCACTGATTTCTCGTGTGAAGAGATCGAGTCGCGAATGCTGCCGCTTATACAAATCATAGGTATCGCGACTGTTTCTTCACTCGACTCACCAACACCATACCCAACATCGATCGCGTTTCGACGAGATTCGTCTGAAATTCCTCCAGTCTCGAGGTGCGCAGTAATCATCGAACCATTCAACCTCCAATAGAATCGAAATCTCATAGTACCTACTCATTATTTCCAACGATCCATCCTACTTTCTGCTCAGCATGCACGCGATTTGCGCGCGGTCAAAGTTTCCCGCGTTTCGTCTCCATACCCGCTACGTCTACCACAGAGTTGACAAAGACGCGAAACTGGATTGAGAGATTTTGATAGAGCGAGGACTCTGGTCTCCAGGAAATCCTTGATTAGATGTTTCCGTCAAAGGAACGGCGAGCTTTCTGAGAATCGAGAAAGAAGAAGGTAACGGGCGACGGAGACAGGCAGCCGTGGCAGAAAGGGAAGGGAAAAAAGGGGGCGATAAGTGTGTGTGGGTGTGTGTCGGTGAGAGCGTCGAGGGGAAAACGAAGGGAGGCAGCACGGCGCGGGGCGGCAAGGCGAAAGAAACGGAGGAAACGAAAAGAATCGGTTTGGAGAGCGAATTAAAAATTGTTCCAGTCTGCGAACACAAGAAGAATCGAAAGGGGGACGAAAAAGGCAGCGTTTTAATCGAAGAGGGCTTGGAAGGGATTCCGCCTCTCCGAGAATAGAAAGGAACGATCCCACTCGGTTTCAGATACATCCCATCCTATTTCCTGAGGTCGCGCTGGCGCGGCGACGACCAACTGGTTATGGATGTTGAAAATTCAATTACGCGGGATTTATGGCTGCCGGCACTGGGCATATTTATTATCATGGCATCTCCTTCCGAGCTGGAAATATATCCATAGGATGTTTTCCGTTTCCGCTTCGCGGCGCTGTCCAAGCTCGGGTATTGTGGACGCGTACGACCTACACGCGCATTACCTTCCGCTTCGCTAATTACTGGATCTTCCAAGGGACCGATTCCTCGGTAGTCAAAGCGGAGAACCAGCTGCAAAAGTACAAAACGTACATGCCTAGGTAGCCTGGGTATCTACGTAGGTAACGGATCGAACGCCTGGGATTTATCGTTATTACTCGCGTTTACCGTTATCTAGGATAGGGACGTTTGGATGTTTTACAGCGTTCGGGTGGTTTGCCGAGTCGCGGTGCGGCTTTTTAAATGCTGTCTTAATACCCGTTAAGCGCGGGGTAGTAAACTCGGCGGTGCTCGTTTAGAGTGCACCAACTCTATGCTCTTTTTTGCCCGTCCAGGCACGGGATGTATATTAACGGGAGCAATAAATATCGTCGTTATCGTGGACGTTTCGCCACCTTGTTATCGCGTATTGATTTTCTACGACGCGAGGCGACGCGACGCGGCGCGGGAACCAAGGGGCCGAAACAGGATGACGGGGTTACTTTGGGCCTTGGACGGACGTTGCACCTTCTTCGGGCACGTAAGTAAGTGCGTTCGATGGCGCGTGTTACGTCGCCGTTTCATACACGTGAATTTGATCGTGAATGCGATTGGTTGCAGACAGTGATGCAGCGGACCTATGCTAGTTTGGCGAGCTCATACGTTCTACGTATCTGGCGCGATAAGATAGAGGGATGGTAAAGAATCGCTGCGGTGTCGGGAGTATCGTCGTTCTGTTATTTGGCTATTTCTCGTTAGTCAACCGACTCGAAATACCGCGACGCGACGTTTAGTTAAATCCTCCGTACTTTAGCGGCAAACAAAAGACGGCGAGGTAGCGGCGGGGTTCACTGAAGGAAACTGGAGAATCGTCGAGCACCTTGGGAAGATGAGGAATGCTCGTCCGACGGTGCGGAATTACGCGGGGATGAAGTTTGAGGAGCGAAAGAAAACGGTGAAACTAATTTCAAAGCTGTTAAGAGCATTACGAGGGGTATGTCCTCGGCAGGTAGACGGGTGTAAGCGTATCTAGAGACGCGAGCATTTAGTCTCGGACGCGGAAACGAGCAGCGGACGGCGTGCCATGGAGGAAAGCGGAAGAACAGCTTTAGGAAGCAAGTCTACGAGAGGGACTTCCGTCTCGCGGCGTTTAGAGATACTCGGGTGAAATCTATTCGGCGCTGGAGCTCATTGTCAGCGGAACTCGATACAAAGCTTTGCTGTGAGAAGAAGAGAGAGAGAGAGAGAGAGACAACAGGTAAGCGAGTTTAATCGGTGGGCACGAGAGGGTGGAAAAAGGGAAAGGAGAAAGGGGAACACCAAGCAAAAGTGGAAAGAGCAAGTTGGCCCCGTGCGACGAAGCTCGGACAATAGCTGGCCGTCGCGTCGTCGAGGGTTAGCTAGAGGAGAGCAGGAGAGGATCAGAGGCTAAGAGAGCATGAGAAAGAGAGAGAGAGAGAGAGATCACGTCGAGGGGAAACCTGCGAACCCTCTCCCTGAGACCGAAATACTAAAGCGAGCTTAAGTGCGTTGCCATAGGGACCAGCTGGAGCCGAGAGGGTAGAGTGTACTGTAGAGAGAGGACGGCGGATGCGATTGCCGCGCGAGAGAAAGGCACACCAGACCACACCACACCACGCCACACCGCACGGCTACGTCCCGTCTATGCCGTCTAGTTTCCGAAACGCGCTAAACCGCTCGGAAGTAGCCATCGTCGAAATTCGTTCGCCTCGCCCGACACGATTCCCATACGTAGATGCGCATTTACATCGAGCCGTTCTACGGTCGGCGTTCCAGCAACTCAGTAGACGAGAGAGAGAGCAGATATGTACTCGACCAAACGGAAAACGGAGCGCGGGAAATTAAATTTGTTTCGAAATACGCGCGTCGCCTCTGATATTTCCGAGAGGTCTGCAAGGCTGTGTAGCACGATTCGCGGCGGGGCACCGGGAATGCCCGATTTATTATTTGCAGCGCATGCCGCCGCACGTCTCTAACAATACTTCGTAAGTCCGTAATTTGCATCGGGTTGCAGATGTAATTCGTGTCGTTCGTGTATCAGCTCGCTGGCACGGTCGTTAAACGAGTTTCCTCTTCGCTCGTTTCTCCTTTTCCCTCGTTTCTCCGTTTCTCTCTCCTACGCCACTGCCGCTCGAGAACGCTGTTACGATCTCTCCCGTCTCCGGGATTCCTCTCGGCAGTTGACGCTGCAGTGGCGCGAGAAAAGGAAAAGTTTCATGATTCCCGACACGATTGGCTCTGTAATAATTCCGAGGGCCGAGGGACTATCTCCGCGGCAACGGAGTATTCCAATGCACTGTTTAAAATTACGATTTCTACCTTCCGTTGCGGAGCGAGCGCGGAACTCGTTAATAGCGCATTAAACCTTGCACGCACGGCCCAGCCAACGGCTCAACTTAACCGTTGGACCGTGCTGCTAATACGCTTTTTGCGCGCCAGTCGTAGGAAACAAAGGAGCGCCGCGTGCTGCTCCAACGGGGGATGAAATTTTTAAACCCACGGCACCTTTTCTCCACCCGTATGGACAGTCCCCTGAAAAGCTTCGGAGGGGGTCCTGACAAAACGAGTTCGTTCCTACGAAGGATCGTTTTCTTCTGCGAGTAAGTAGTTAAGGTACTTATACACACCTATACCGCCGATTTCTCTCCGGGCGCAGAAAAACAGAGGGACTATGCAGAGGAAGCAGAGTGCGGCGTCGGTGGAAGATCGTCGGACGGAAACTAGGCGAGCTCGGCCAGCTGCAATACCGCGATACACAAACTTATTGGCGAAACTCGTGAAACTTCCGCGAGCTTTCCGGAATTTCAAGATGGCGAATATCCGCGTAGCCTTAGATTAGTCTGAGCTGGGCAACGGGACAAAGGAAAGGGGGAGGCTTTCGAATTGGTTCCCAGAGGGGGAGAATATCGGCAACGTTCGAGCACGCTTCGCGGATTTTCGCGTCTCGGCGCTCGCGTGCTCGCACTTTATGGGTCGAGTCGAAGCAATTATATGCCGGGAATCGTGCCTATTTGTAATTGGCGCGGTAAAATTCGCGGGGATTCGTACTGCGCGCTATTCCGGTTGTAAATGGCACTGGTTAATTAGGTCGACCATCTGACGATTCGATGCGAGGAAATTCGAGCTCGGCCGCGATAATGGGTCGTATTAATTATAAATGCCGCGCCGGCGTTAATTATTCAAGTAGGAAGCGCTATAAAACGTTGGCGGTCTGTGCGCCCCTGTGGTACCTACATGGAACTTGTATTGCCGTCAAAGGGACCGTGCAACGTAGTTTTTAACTCTGTGGCCTGGTTTGGCGGCGACGTGGCATCAACGTTCGCCGCTTGTTAGGTATGTATCTAGCTCTTTCGGCTTCACCTGTTCACCAGGGTCAGCTGGTGAAATTTTATCGACTCCTTTCCCCGATGTCATAGTTCAAGGTTGCGTAACAGACGGAAGGAAGGAGACGACGCACAGTGGGCTTTGAACCATTGTTCAAACGCGAAAAAGTTGGAAAAAAGGTCTTTAATTATATTACTTTTGGGTATTTATTACGGTTGTATAGATCTTAAAGTACTGGAAATCATAAAATATTTTAAGAAATGACAATCGGGAAACACGTGGGAACCAGATATCGACTTCGGCTACGCGTACTCATCAAACGTCTTCAGTCTTTAGTGGTGTACAGTCGTTTCTTTTTATTTTTCTGTGATGGCTTGTGTTCCTTCAGGTATGTAACATGTTTTTGTATTAATTTTTTACACATTACACAGATAAATTTGTTGAAGTTCTTCTCATACTTTCTGTCAGCAGATATCTTAACTTTATCCAAGCGTACAAAAATTTGCACGTATTGTGGTTTTCATATATAATAACACATATATTTAAGAAATTATTGGTATAAAAAGAAGTTGCATATCTGTGCATTTTCTGGAGTTACGAAACTTTTTATTTCGCGAAAAAAGAGATTCCTGTAGATATGCTCGATTTATTAGTCTTACCAAACAGTTATACAACAATGGATTATCACCAAAAGATAATTCTTGTAGTTATAAATAGCAATTAAAATAAAAATAAAGTTAAAATTACTTTTTGTAAACAAACAAAATTACAACAAAATTATATTTTTGTTTTTTTGTCCTCTTAAGATCGTGTATATATCTATCATTCAAATACATTTCATTACTTAATCAATAATACTGCTAGATGCATAATAATATTTTTTTCGCGTTTGAAACCATTTCAGCCCACTGTGCGACGCAGCAAGAAGAAGCAAAGAAAGAAGCTACTTTCTTAGAAAGAAAATTTGAAACCGAACGACTCAACGAAACAATCCCGTTGCTTCCAGCTGGACCACGAATCGGCAGGAACAGAGTGGAAACTACGGAATACAAGCGCAAATCGTCCCGCAAATCCATTCCATTATTCGTAATAGGGAATGAACGAGCGCTGTAAGCCGCGGCGTTTGCTAATATAGAAAGGAACGAGAAAGAGAGAGAGAAAAAAGAAGTATGCATATGCGAATGTCGTGGACGCGGGAAACTACCGCAGAATAATAGTCGCCAGGAGAGGAAAATATCGGTTGGCGAAGCACCGACTTTTCCGTTCAAACTATCTGCTGCTTCCGGTCAATGTGTTTTGGTAACGTGTCCTGCAGACGAAACCATAAGCATCTATTCCGAGGTGGTTTGTGGTTGGTGGTTCGGAATCGAGAATAATCCTTGATCCGAGACGCGAGAACGTACGACGGTCGCCTGTCGTCTGTAGAGTCCTTCCGTGTTCGCAAGATTCAAAGATTCGTAGCGTCGAAGAGGTCGCGTCGCGTCGCGTCGGTGCGAGCTCCGAATGAAATGGGTTTACCGCCAGACCCTGCCGATAACACGTCTACGACTGAATACGCGTCTGCTATGTAGGTATGTACATATGTATGTACGCCCATACGTAGAGGTTATACATATGTATATGTATACAGGCTGTATAGGTTCGCGAACCGATCGAGTTCCTTTCGCTGGATTAGATCGAAATTCGTCTGGTCCTTTGGCCTTCCTGCTTCCCATATTCGCCCGAGTTTTGCCATTGGAAATCACTGACCGTTTTCGTTTACGATCGATATCAAACCGAGTTTGATCGTAAAAACTTTGCGGGTACTTGTCCAACGATCAAGCAAGGGGGAAAGGGCGCGGAAGGGGTGAGGAACGGTTTCGAAGGAAAGAAAGGTAACGGGAGATCGACGACCAGCGTCTAACGTTTTTTCGCCAAAGCGATAAAATTCGCGTGAACGCGCGGAAATTAGAAACGGTTTTTTCCACGCACTTGGCCCGGTAGTTGTTCCGGAGTGGTCATTAGAGAGAACGAGCTGCTCGCAAAGGATCGTTAAAAGTTGCCGCTGAAAATTGGTAAAATCGCATGCGCAGTCCTGTGTAATGAGTAGGATGACCAACATGATTTTGTCTAATTTCATAGGTTACTTGCGCGTTCAAACACCACACATCTCGGGTAGCTGTGACCTGTGACTTTCTGCTTTTTAATTTGTGATTCGAAATGAACATTCTCCCTCTTGGTGTGGATGAAAACAAAATTTCTCTCGTGACGGCGTCGTCTCGTGGCTCGTTCTCGCAATGAAATAAGAAAGACTGACAAGGTAAGTATACATATAACTAAGTAGGCGACGCGGAAAACCGCGCGCAGTGTTATATTCTGACGCAAAACGCGTCTTTGTTTCAGCCGGAGAGACAGAGAGAAAGAAAGAGAGAGAGAGAGGGAGAATGAGAGAGAGAGAAGAAATGCCAGCGGGAATTTACGAAGAGCTATAAGGGGCGGTATTAGGGGAGCGAAAGGACTCGAAAGGGCCATTGATCGACGATGAGGCCTTCTTCGACGAGGTTTTGATTCCGTGAGAATTTTCTTGACCACCCTTTATAGGTGCGACACAGTGCAAGTATGTACTCGACGAGCAGCCACATAGAGACGAGGATAAGCGAGGTAGCGAGGAAAGCCAGAGCATGCGCTCGGGTATCACGAATGTACGAGGTTCGGTTCTCGCTTTAGTCGAACCCCAGCTACGGTAGGGGTGAAACGCGCTCGAGCAACCCTCAGGCAACGTGCTCGTCGCTACCGCATCCGTTGCCGTGCTCATACGCGGCTAAGCGTCGTCAACCTACCGTGCCGATTTACACCAGCTACAATCTCGTTCAACTTTCACGCGCCTGCCACAGTGCCACACACAGCGGACATAACGTTGACAGAGTGCTCGCGTTGTCGCCGGGAACCCGTGTGCGGAGACAGAAAACCCGATGAAATTTCAAAAGCATGAGTCTCCCAATCGAACACGATGTTCCTAACTCGCAAGGATCTTAGTTCAAAGCTAGAAGCTAGGCACAGAGACATGGATTTTCAGTCGATACAATTCTGATCGTTGCTCCACTTTAGTGTCGACACTTTGCGACAACACGTATTAACGACACTCGGTACTGATAGTATTGTTACCGTTCTTGTTATTGTCGTCGTTATCGTCGCCGTTCCTGTTGTTGTTGTTGGTGATGGTGGTAGTGTTGATTGTGTGGTCGTGGTGGTGGTGATTGTGGTGTTGGTGGTGGTGCGGGTGGTAGCAGTGTTAGTGATACTAGCGACGGCAGTAGCGGCATGTGAATGCTCGGAGAACACGGTAAAAATATGCGGTGAATGCCTCCTACTATCGTTTCGAACGCATCGACGGATTTCTTTGGCGACTATTCCGAAAAGGTAAGCAGGAAAACCTTAGATTCATTCTGTCGTAGGTGTTCCAGGATTACTTTATGTAGATAACGTTTCCGAAAATTAGCTTCGACCGAATTACGAGGAAACCGTGTTAGGGGAACTACTGTTGACAACGTTTAGGCAAATGTTTGATTATTCTGTTTCGTGTGACGGTGAAAGTTGAAGCATGGCTGCGTTTCATTCGAAGCGTTCGAGGGAAATGCACTCGGTGTAAGCGGTAAAGCGAGACAGCGACACGTCCGTTCAGGCGGCAGTTAAGCGAGCCGATCGACCGTAGATCGTAGATCGTTCCAACAGGCTACCAAGTTCGAGAACTCTTAAGGGTGTTTCGCCGCGCCGTAGCGAAGCCTCGAAAATACGGGAGGGAAATTTCCTAGTGGGTGGAAAAAGTTGCTTAAAGTCGTTTAAAGTCGCTGGTCGATTCGTTTCAGACGTACTTAGGTAGATGGATAAAGACGGTGTAATTTCGCCATTCACTCGGGACGTATCTATTAAAATTCGCGAATGGACCGAGATTACATGGCTTGAAAACGTTTTCCATTGAAAGCTGAGTATCTAAGCGTACGCTGCGGACGTTTCACATTACCGATTAACCGCTAGGCGCCAGGAAACGATGGATATATCGACCATTTACGCGATCCTATAGTGGCCTTTCGTTTGCCACAAAGAGTTTAATAATTAATCTACTTTTATTCGGCCACGGGAAGTCACTCGTCCAAGCGGTGCAAGTATGGACCAGTTTCGAAGCTACGATTAGAATTTTCTCTATTTTTTCCCAATACCAATATTCTGGAGATATCGGAATTTTTCGTGACATTTCGAAGCTTGCCTCGATCGATCACCGAGAGACACGTAAATAGTAAAATCGATGCAGCGGCGGGGCGGCTCAGCGCGGCACGTCGCGGCTACCGTTAGCCATTGGACGTTCGGTTGTTGCACGGGATAAGTATAGGGCCGATGTTAATCAAGATCGAATGCTTCGATTCCATCGGCCTGGGAGTAGTTATCGTTGCGGTAACTTCGGCTCGTTCCCCTCTAGGATTGCAGGAGTAGGTGGATTGGCGAGTAAGTGGAAATTTGGTAGCTTTACCGAGCGTTGGATTTTCACTGGCCAGTGATGGAAAAATTCTGCCACGGGCACAGCATTGGCCGAGGCGATATTTCATTAGGGGGCCCCTCGGTTGTTTCGAAACGATTATCTGGCTGGAATTCTCCGGCAGCCAACGAGCCCAAGTTTCGGCTATGGCGTAACGCATTAGTGCACCCGATATCTATGACCTTCGATGGCATTAATCTCATCCACGATAACCTGCGCGGTGATTACCAGCAACCAGCATATTCCACCGGTTTGCACAGCCGCCGATTCATCCAGTGATAGGTACATAGCTACGGATGTCCTATCCTCCCGGTGTCCGTAATTCGTGATCGTGTCCTACCACGTATCTACTTTACTTTCGGCGGTGCAGCTTTTGGTTCGATGAAATTGTACGAGCTTGATGTTGCCTGGAGGGATTCGAGCGGAACCGAGGGAAACGGAATTTCATCGACGCGTCCCGGCGACGTTGTCGGTAGCAAGAGACCGACATTAATCTCATCGACGGTATGCCGAGGGTGATTATGGATGGTAGAGCGACTCGTTGGCCGTCCCTCGGGCAGACTGGACCACGCTCAACCGTGGAGGCTGACTACTGGAAACGCTTTACGTCCCAGGAGGAAGCAAGAGAGAGAAGCAGAGAACGGGAGATTTGGCCGATTCAGAGGGAGAGTTGCAGCAACGACAGCTCGGGCGTGCGTGCGTGCGAGCTCGTTGGTAGTAGGATATGGTAAACAGTTTAGGAATGCGGGACGTGTGTTTCGAGCGCGCTGATATGATTTAGGAATCGCTTCTTGCGTACCGACTATTCAGTGGTCGATCGGGTTAGGTCGGCTTGGGTCGAGTAGAATCGGGTCGGGTTGGGAGGGTTTGCACATCACACTACGGCACGCACCGACCAGCATTGCGGAATTTCCGTGCAACGCCGCTAAATGTTTCGCTTCTCCCGATGCCACTGTTCAAGATTTACCGAGCTTACGTGACCTTTCGGCCGCGAAATTAGGCCGATTCATCACAGACCAGCTGAATCTGGGGTATACGCAGAAGGGTAACATCACCATCGTCCCACCATTCATCCTTCTATGATCGACGATACACTTCGCTTCGCGTTTCGCGCTCCTCTTCGAATCTGCGCTCCGCGTTGGATCGATCCTCTGACCATTTGCCGATTATACGATCGCTAGTAGGGTAATTGTGGGAGAGTTGCTACACGTTACGCAATATTGTCACCGTGTCTAAATTTTGCAATGAAAATGTTTTTCAAGGATATATATTATTAGTTCAACATCTTTTGATTCTACTAGCATTAAACATAATCAGAATTTTAATATTTGTCAACCTTAAAAAATTGAAACTAGAAACATACTTTGGTGGGAGAGATGTTGCACATGCGGGAGTGGTGCCACATTTCGAAAAACGTTTAATTTTCGATTTAAACTTGTTAATTCTATCTTTTAAAATGAAACATTTTTATTTTATACAATTATAAAATTGGGAAATTAAATGGGTACAGTAGTCACAGATATTATTTCTGCTTTTTGAAATTTTCTTTTATATTCAGTTGGCATCTTGAGATTAAAATAAAAATAGTGTGAAGAAACAGTAAATAGTGCACAAATATGTTTGGATTATAAGATTATTCATTCAAAAATATATAATTTGCCTTGAGATACCACGTTAGCTATTTTAAAAAGCTTTTTTGAAACAGTACGGTATCAAAGTGTGGCATCTATCCGAAATGCCCGGGAGAGGCGCCGTACTTTCGTATTTCCACATGCTATGTCCAAATTAACCTACTCTGCCAAGGAAATATTCTACAAGGTCCCTTTACCGTATTACAAAAGTTATATCAAGAAAAACTATGAACTTTTAGCTACTATGACAGTAAAAATAAATGCGACGTATAACTGTTCATTCACAGTGCGCTAGGTTTACCTCGAAAAAAAGCAAAATCTTTAACAATAATACAGGAAACACGCTCTTGCTTGACAAACCGACCCAAATCAACAGCCTTAAACAAATGAAATCGACAATGGTGTGTTTTACTACCGACATCTTTGAAATACCGATAGTGCGGCATCTCTCCCACAATTACCCTATCCGACCGTGTCCGAAATCCCTTCGAGCAGCATTAAAAATTCGTAGCCGATTCGTTTAAATGTTTGCGGCCGTCCCGTTACTGCGGGGATGTTTCAATTATAAATATGCTAAGGCTAGACGTTGGCTCGTCTTTCGTAACCGGCTCGCGCTAATTACGTAACATAAACGCAAGTTCGTTCGTATAATTACGCGCTCGCCCGCTGCAACGGCTGGACGATTCTCCCCGGTTTCCGCCCTTTTTTCCCGCCGAGAAACTTTTTATCCGACCGGAAAGGATTTTAATAACTAATACATTATGCATCGTCATCATCGGCGCAGGCCGCGCCGTCTCGTTTTGCCAATCACCGCTGCACGCAGGATTCCCAGAGCAAGAATCGTACAGAGACTGGAAGTAAGCAGCACGTTATAATAAACCTAGATATCAAAGAACAACGCAGCGTCGTCGCAGCCGGCAACGGTCTGACTACTCGATGAACGCTCGGAACGCCAACGCAATAGTCTGGCGAATCAAGCTCACAATCAGTTTCGAGGTATTAACTTTATCATCGATGTTCGCCGTGAAACTGTTGCGATAGTGATTTGACCGTTGCACGGTTTGTTGCGCGCGGTCGTCAAGCCTTGGATTTTATTCCTCTGGCAGGTGTCGGTCGATCGTTGTTAGCGAATAATCGTGGAAATTTTCCAAGCTTCATTCCCTTTACAATGGACTTCGCGAATAAACAGATTTTCACTGAACCGAGCATTAATGTCATCGGATATCGAGAGCCGTTCTAGTTTCACCATCGAAACGAACGGTCGAATAAATAATACCGTGGATCGTTAATTTGAGCGTTGCAACGGTGATCGAGTTTTGCATCCGGACGGGTCCAACAAGAGACGACCCGGGAGAGATAGATATACATTATATTATACACAGCTACATGCCACATACAACACGCCCAGACTGTTCGTTTCAGCCCGTCGAAAACGTTTGAGGGGGCTGGCGAATGCATGGTTCGTCGGTGACGAGCACCGCTTCCTTTTCGTTTTCCTTTCGGCAGCTGCTCCGACACCGTGAAATCTCCTTGGCCGTGCACTTTCGTCCCCGTCTCTCCTCTCACGCCTACGTTTCGCTCTTTCTCGTTGGCGGATCGGAGCGCGACTCGACCCCCTTTCAGTTTTTCTTTACTCTTCGATCTTGTCCGCTTTAACGCTCGGTGAATTTTTCAACGTGCACCTGACTGGCCCCGACCGAACGGAAACTGCTCGCGCTCGGCTTCTGTCTGGGGTAATGCGTAGGGTTTCGACACTCGACAATCATCAAGTCTCCTAACGTTCCCTCCTCTCTTTCACTTTCCAGAACACTCCTCCGTCCGACAAGGAGAAATCTTTGAGAAATCTGCTGGCCTTCCATCTTTATCCAATAGAAAGTAGCGGGAGGATAGATTTTGCTCTCGCGCCAGACATATCGGTCAGCTGACATTGTTAAAGTCCTTCCGATCCGTTTTATTTTCGTCACGTTCCTTTTCAGCGTCGACGTTTCCTCGAACGTGGGCTCGTAGGTGTCTCGCCAACGTGGCGTGGAGCGCGCATTGGCACGGAATCGAATCGCGTGTATTCCACACTTTCAATCGGTTTGCAAACGGTCACTTCGCTTTGGGACGAAAAAGTTGGAGCCAGCGACACGACAGGAACGCCAACGAATCGGCATTAATATGTACCTACCATTGCTTATACGTGGTTATGAGATTCGGTAACAAGCATAACGGCAAAAAAGTTTTAAGCGGCGAACGATGGAAAGTTGGGAAAATAAGTAGATCGATGAAGGATGATAGGATAATATAGTATTTTCGAAATCTATTTCCTTCAACGACAACTCTCCTTCTCCTTTACCTTTTCATTTTGCCTTTCGAAGGTTCTCGAGACGACCGTCGCGACCCCGAGCCCGTGATTAACTAGGAAAACGCGGGGAAAAGCGAGACAGGCGAACGAGAAGTTGAAAAAGGTGCCAAGTGTCCTGGGCGGATACTGCTTTCCACCGAGCTGCGAGTGACGTTTAATTTCGACGCTTCCGCTATTCGGAGTTTCCGTAATATCGAGTGCGACGTACGGACCAAGCTTGTGCTAGGAGAGAGATATTTACCTACGTCGTTAGAAGTAAATGTTTGTACAGTCACTTTGGACTTTGCGGAATTCCTTCTCGTGATCCTTTGGTAATTTGCTCGATCACTCGAACGTAGGTAGCTACTTAGAATGTTGCTCGAGCGTGATTACCCGAGGCAGACAACGTTAAATCGCGGATGGAAATTACACTCGGTGAAATTGGGAGCTTCACTCGCTGCTTCTTTGTTCGATTCGGTTTGGCGATAAACGAGCTTCGTCTAAGAGGCGTTTATCGTCGTTCGATATAGGAACTATGTAGGTACGTGGGTGTTGGTAAACATGGGAAACCAACAAACTGCTTCTCCGTTAGGAAGCGGAACTCCTCCGACTATCGTTAGTGTCCACGTATGAATATGTAATAGCTGGAAACACGGTATACAGAGGCGTTCGAGTCTCCGCTTTTGTATGCGATTCTCGCTTGAATCGTCCCGCGAGTACCTTAGCCGAAACAAGCGTTTCACGCGAACCAATCTTAACCGCCAGAGAAAAGCGATCGCCGCGAGAATTCAGGTCGCGAGCAACAGTCGAAGGGGATCCTGGATGGCCACATTCACAGTTCTGACGCTCTTCCATTCATATAAAATTATAACCCATCCATGGTGGTCCAGGACATTTGTTTGTTCTTTTCTACGATCTACAACCAGCGATAGAATCAGCTGACGGTGTACCGTGAAACAAAGACCACGGCTGTGGCGAAGCGGACAAGAGTTTCGAGCAGAAGAGAAGAGGAGGGGTGACGAATAAATCTACATTGATGACCAGATAGGTGCGAATCGGTGAAGATACAAAACAAAAAGGAGAATGAAGTAGAGTGAACAGAGATTCTCGACTCTCGATCCTCCTTTACGTCCCTTTGCGTTCCTTTGCGCCGGTTCGCGCACGACGCGCCTGTCAGGGTAGCATTGTTTGAGTTATCACAATGGCTGAACAAAACCTCAACCGGAGGATCGAACTCCACTCCAAAGCCAGACTCTCCGCCGTCGCGATGGTGGTCTTTTCCCTCGGGCGAGCCACCACTACTAGCGAATTTGCTCTTCGTACGGTTCGCGAACAACGAAACTACCCCTTCTAGCTTGGCTGGCGAGGCGCGACTCTTCCACTCTCCCTTCTCTTGGTTGGCTGGTGGCAGCGTGTATTCGCGACAGAATCTATAACTCCTTCATCGACAACAACCAGCAAGAATAAAGGAGAAAGGTTGACGGTGCAAGACGGGTCGGGTCCATTGTGCTATCCGTCGTACCTTTGTCTTATCGTTACCTTTTCCATACAGTTACCATACCGCTGCCATATCGCTGCCATACCGCTGCCGCTTCAGCACGCCGATGGTCCTTGACTCATCGACCGTGGAACATATCTGCTTTTCGCCTCGTTTATCCCACGAATCGCGTTTCAGTTACGCGTTCTCGCGTCAAACATGATATGCTTACACGAATAAGAATCACGTTTATCCGTTGTTTCACTTAACCACAATTCGTTTTCTCTTGATAGTTCTGTTCCACGTTACTTTTCATTTCTATCGTTTTCTTGCTATTGATAGAGTAATGTGTGGCAAAAGTACGCACTTAAAGTTTAGACTTCTCTAAAATCCTTGGTATTACACTGATAGTCATATCCTTTTGTGAGAAATAACTACTATCCCTTATTATTCGATAGGCAGTGACTTTATGTAAATTCACCTGTCACAACTTATATAAAATAAATATTTCCAAAAAGTGTCAAATGCGAACTTTTACCCGCTATGTGGGGCAAAAGTTCGCATGTTATGGGGCAAAAGAACGCAACGAGAAATATCCAAAGAAGTGTTTTATTTTCCAGCATAAGTATATAGTTCGAGTAATGTATTACTGTAGTATAACGCCTAATCGTTTATAATTAAATTTTTTAAGTGTAGCTAACAATAGTCGCAAATAAAATTACCCCGACCTTCGTAATTTGAACAGGCATCATGCCACCATTCTTTACATGAATCACACTGGATCCAGTCTTCTTCTGGAGGATCAATGTACAATGGCGGACAAATTATTTTTTTTGTTGATGTGGATGGTTGGTCTATTCTCTTTCGGGAACCAATATGATTTGTTCTCTTCAATTTTTTTGTGAGGTATAACAATGAAGGTATAACACCCGTCAAATTATTTTGGGGCAAAAGTGCGCATGGGAACTCTTGCCCCACTGCATTGTGCGAACTTTTGCCCCCACAGCTACTTTTACATTGTTTAATCAATCCTGTTATCTGTGAAGAGAATTGAAAACTTCTATTAGCATTTTTTAATAGAAGAATTTCCGCTCTTTCAGACGACATATAAATTAAAATATTTACTGATCAATTTATAGGAATAATATTGATTCCCAAACATGAGAATATTACATCAGAACTAACGAATTTAGTACTTACCGCATTGTAAGATAACAAACCGAAACATAGCCACGAAATTCGACATTAGTGACTCTACCTTGATTGACAATTGACTGCCAATCACCATTGGCAACTGCCACAACTCAAACCATGAAATTCCCATGGTGCGTACTTTCACCCGCTGCGTACTTTTACCTACCTTTACTCTACCGACTACGAACCGTACGCTTTTCGTCAGGTTCGTCAGGTTATCCAATGTTGTGTGCTTAGGTTCCTTCCTATTTCCCGTTGCTGTTGCTGACGTTCGGACATAGCTTGTTTCCTGTCGCCGAGATTGTGTTACGCGACTGCGCGGTCGTCGTGTCTTCGAGGAAGCATCAGGAATTCTCGCGAGTGTCGGCATCGCTAGAAAATCGATATTCAAGAAGAGGGAGTATAAAAGGATACCCAGCCACAGCGATATTTATTAAATTACATACATAGGTACATCGATTGCTTTAGTGATTTCTCATCGACATATCTAACCAACGATTCTTTTCAGGGGGAGATCAAACAGTTTGCCAGACCGAGAGGTCCGATTGAAATTGTTGAAATTATGTATAGTTATCATGTACCTAAGTAGTACACGTACACCTTCTCCGAGGAGCAAGCAACGCGATCGCTGCCACCACGGTGGAACGGATTTAGTTTGAGACTAAGTTGGAATAATCGATGCCTGTGGAAGTGAACGTCGAACGATTTCGGGGAACCACGGTTTTGCGGTATCTCCTCGACGAATCCTGAAATCGATGCGATTCCCAGATTACGCTCCCCTACACGTGGGTAGTGGAAAGCCACTCGGACTTGACTGATAGCAGACCGAGTTCTCGCGGTTTTAGGGTCTGGTTTCGAGCCGAGGATTGGCAGAAAGGTTCCTCCTTTCAGCCATCCTCTCGACTTTCCTAGCAACGTCTCAACGACTCAACGGATTACATAATAAAGTTTCCGCGTGGGAGAAAGTTTAGCGTGCATTGTATGTGTGTATTTACTTGCCGATGGAGGTGCAGTGAAATGCGGTATCGTAAATTCGACAGTTTTAGTGGCAAGCGGAATGACTGGCAATGAAGAGTGCCCTATGTCAGGGCTTGGTGCTCTCCTCAACGTGATAGTGGAAACTGAATGAGATAGAGATGAGAGGTGAGATAGATACGCGCTCCACACGACCCTAAGCGAGCCGAGGCTCCTTATTTTCCCACCTTTTTCTCCAACGTCTTTATCCCGGTGCGGCGCTTGAAACTTGTTTACCTTCACGCCTGGATGATTCGACCCAGTTCCCTATTTCTCTTCCTCCGGCTGCACGACGTGAGTGGTCAATGAAATACGAAAAGTCGGTCAGCTGATCAGCTAGGCGCGAACGTAAACACGTTTTGTCGACGATCCGCTGGGGAGAGACATGGGGGAAAATAAACAATGTCCAAGGCTCGGTTAGGGTCGTAAAGAGTGTGTATGTCACGTCACTTTCTATGCATATCATTGAAGAATGCATGATGGCCTAAAGCAGTGTGGTTCGACGTTGACGAGATGATTGTTTAGCAAATTTACGAGATTACCAGTCGCTGACCGGTATTTGGAACGCAAGGATAGAGGCGATGCCGATAAAACAGTGTGGCTGACTATGTCTGAACGAAAACATCTCCTACATCCTCGTAAATCTCTCGAGCGTTCGACCAACAAAGCATAGGTATATACATATCTTTTCGAGGGCGCCGCGTCGTTTCTATTGGCACGAAAACGGGTGAGAGGGAGAGAAGCAGATAGAAAACACAGACCCACACTTATGCTGCCGTGGCAAAGGCTCGAGCCAGCTCTTCTTGCTGCTCGCTTTCGAGGCAAGATTCGCGGCTGAACGATGATTGGATTAGTCAACGTCGTTTCTCCGAGTTACATCGTAGGCAGCTGGGATACAAGGAATTTCGCGGGAATATCCACGGAAAAAGGCAACAATTGGCTGATTCGCGTCAAGTTTCCGTGGAAACTAACGAACTCGGATCCTCCTGAGAAATTCGATGATGTTTGTTTAGCCGAGCGACGAGGATCGTTTCGAATGAAACTTTCGAAAGGGGTGCTACAGGCCAGGGTACAGAGAAAGATAGAGAAGATATGGTTAAGGTAGAGACTTTTATCGCGTGTTTGGTCTACGGGGAGAAACGATGCCGGCGATTTCTGTGTTCTGTGCTATGTACAGTGGCTTACAGCTATAATCGCACACTCTTTAAGGGGGTAGGTAACCCTCAACAACCGAAAATCGGGCCCTTTCTCAAACGCATATTCTGAAGTAATAAATCAATATCGAGTTAATTTTTGTTTTAATTTTTAATCTTCATTTCGTTGACTTTAATGCACAAAAAGAAAATTGACAGGTTAAATATATTTGGAATTTTCTTTTCGTGCATTAAAGTCAACGAAATGACGATTAAAAATTAAAACGATAATTAAAACTCTTTATTCATTTATTACTTCGAAAATTGCTGATTTGGGGAATTTCGCGATTTTCGACCTTATTCTGCGACCTTTAAACGTTTGTAGCTCAAAGCAACGTTCACCGATTTTGATGAAATTTTCAGCATGCATAAAACCTACTTAAATCTACAAAAGGGATTATTGAATTTTCATTACAGGCACAGAAAACAAGTTTAAAAAACTACCTTTACTATTTGTTTCACAAGACCAAGAATTTGAAAAATAGATTAGGTATAGGTTGTAGCATGGTTTTTTATGGTTTGACCATTGCAGTCGCGCTGTCTATGCGACTTCTGCTATATTTAGCAGTCTGATCGTGATTAATCCACAGCAGCCGGGTAATCACGAACTCCAAGGGTTTTGCTTTTTCACTATAAAGTAGATTTTTATTATAATTTTTAAAAAATTCGTCACATTACTTTATAGATGAATAGTTAAATCGTGGTCGTAAATAATAAACAAATTCATTTCTCACACAGTTTTCGTTTTGTTTGCTTTTTTGTTTAGGAGTTCGAAATTATCCCACTCTCTTACTAAAAACTAATTCTTTTCTTGTACTGCAATTTCGATGGTGTTTTTTCACATTCAATAAAATCGTGGAGCAGGGTATCTCACAACAAATTCATTTCGACGCTTGATGCTCTACTAAATTGATTCATATTCTGTTATGAAAAATCCTGCTCCACGATTTTATTTAAAATGAAAAAGCACCATCGAAATTGCAGTACAAGAAAAGAATTATTTTTTACTTTTCAGTCCATTTTTAATAAAATCGTTTAATAAAATTTTTTTTATATATTTTTTATTCCTCAGTTCTCCACCATGCACCTACTTCCCATATGTATGTTGTATCCCCATGTATACATATTAACCAACAACGTGTACAGTACAAAAGTCAAAGTTTTTGGCCAGTCGCGGTTAATTCGAGCGATTATACCATTCCCGTTAAAACGCAATCCTGCGTGGAACACCGGCCGCGGCCGTTCCCGCACAACTTCGCTGCGCCAAGCTCGCCGTAGCCGCGCCTCGTCGGTGCGAATGAACACGTTCGCTACAGGCTACACGTACCAAATGTCACCGGGAACGGTGTTGTGTTGGAATTACGCAACATTGTACCAACGATTCTGGTTTTCACCTCCCTCCCTATCACACCCTCCACCCAAACCGTCATACCCCGTGCAAACGGTCAAGTGGAAGACCGCGGATACCGTTAACGCCATTTCCTGACGACGCATCCGTTGCAGCTGCCGCCTCCGCCAGGATCTCGAGTCATGGTCGCGGCTCGAAAGATCCCAGGAAAGTTTTCTGCTCGACCAGACGCGTTATCGAACACGGTACGAGCCCCCACCGCGGCAACGAGTACCTACCGTGTCTCAAGGAAAAACTGTCGGAATATTATTATACTGCGTCATAGTCACTCGCAAGGCGCGGAGAAAAATGTTTTGCATCTGCAGCTGACTAGGGTGGGATATAAGTAATGGTCGCGCAAATTTCCTCTGGGGCAATACGTCGCTATCGCGTATCCCGTCGACTGACGCGCGGTCGGCTTTCTTATTGAGCCAGACTACTGTTCCTCCGTCATTCCTACTCGCTGGCGGCTTCCCCGCCAATCACCGTACTACATACTTAACAAGAACGGTAACCGCAATATCGGATAATGGGTTGGCGCGACGCCCGAAAAATTAGCCTGGCGCATCCCGCCGTAAGATAACGCGATCGCAATTAGGACGAGCCGCGATAGAGTGGGGTACACGGCGTACACGAGAGAGTTTCGAAGCCGCGGTTTCACGTTCTCGCTCCCGGGCGAAATGCTTCGAGTCCGCGGGCCCGGGGTATAACGCGTGCAAGCCCAAGAAAAGATTCGCGTGGAGGAAAAGGAGGGTTGGCGTTTCGCTCGGCGAGGATAAGGTCCGCTCGCTCCATTACCATCCTCTAAATCACGCCGGTAACGTTTTTGGGACGGTCGTAACTCCGGGCTCCGATGTTTTTGGCCTCATTAGTAGCCGCCTCCTGGCTTGATGTGGTACACGGAAAAGGGTCCCTGTGAGGGTAAGGGAGAAGCTGGAGGAGACCGAGGAACGAGAGAAGGCTGAACTCGGTGCCGGGACTGCCGGGACTACCGGGCCGAGTGATACCGAGAGGTGATGCAGGCAGAGAGAAAGGAGAGGAAGGAGAGAAGCCGAGGGCGGTATGAGGCAGCCTATAGCAGAGAATACGACAGTGGCTGCGATTAATATTCCTCGGTTCTAGCAGCAGTTCCTTCCTTCGTATCTTTGGCCACGCGGCAACCTCCACTCCCGTTGCACTTTCAGTCCTGCCGGCAATCCCCTATCTTGCGAGTAACCGTTGGCCCTTTCGGGATTCGCATTACGCTCGATAGCGTCCTCCGCTATTCGTTCCAGCCGCGTAAGACCGACAAAGAATACGCGTCTGCTATAGTCTTTTAACTGATAGGCAGTAATATTCTTGCCACTTCTGCTTTTCAATCGGTCGCAATTTACCAGCATTTTAAATACTTTACTGTTCGTGTGAGCCGTGGCGATTCGAGTGGCTCCCTTCAACTGGCAACGCAAGCTCTCATTGTCAGTCATCCAGCTATGCAGATGAAAGGAATACCGTCAACGGGGAAAGTAGCGGAAAAAACAGCAAGGGGACACAACCAGGGATTACCGCCTTGTTGGTGTAATAGCGGCGATTCAAAGCCACCCTCGCCCCGACAGAATAAAGAGGAATGCGTTGATTGAATTGTTTTCAAGCCGGCCCTGGTTTCGCAATGAGTTCTCTATATTGGAACCGTCGAAGCAGCAGAGCCGCGAGCTGTGGGAAACGCGCGATCAAAGCAACAGATGGAAAAGACTGAATTCGATCGGATAGATGATTTTGGTGTTGACCGATTTAAAGCTGGTGCGCAACGAGATCCGAGAGAGCTAGAGCCGATCCGATCCGATACGATACGAAAGGATGGCGGGAGTGAAGATAGAGGGTAGGATAAAGTCGAGCAAGACTGTGAAAAATGCGATAGAGCGGATCGAGGTAGGATTGGATAGATATTCACCGTGTACCTACATATATCCGGTGGATTCAAACGGGTCGGTTGGCGCACCCATTTCCCCGATAGCTAATTACCGCGGATATCCAAAGGCATCCATTTCACGCGCGATACGCGTATTCCCGATGGTTCGATACGCGGCAGCTAGGAAAAATGCTGATTCGTCGGTCGTTACGCGTAGGTGAAATCTGGAATGCACGGTATTCCGAGGCGAGGAGGAAGCAAAAGTTATTCTTCCGCTGTGGGCGGTGTGTTTTTGCAAGGAGCCCGCTCGATGGAAGTAGGTAATCGTTGCACGCTAGTCCGAGCGAGCGAGCTAGCGGCGCTGTGCGGCTGCGGCGTCGGTAGCTAACGACTTAATGCGGCAGACCGGTAATCTAATTTCAGAATGCCGCCTTAAGACGCGAATTAACAGTCGGCCGCAATAAAGCGTGCGACGCAATTTCAAAGCGAATCGCTTTAACCTCCGAAGCGATTACAGCGGTTATGAGTAATTAAAGTCGATAGCGTTACCGAGGCGTTTCCGGGGAGTTTCTCAGCCGTTACCTACCACGTGCGGCATTCCGAGGAAATTTCCGATATAATCGTTGAGTAGGCCACGCGATCCGGCGCGGCGCAACGTCGAACGTCTGACCAACGTCTACTTAGTCGACCACGTAATAGTAATCGATCGTGGAAGAGACGGACTCACGCTCGGCGGATCACTCCACCGGAAGAATTTCATTTGCTCGCATTATACTCGGATGAGCGTTAAATTCGTCTAATTGTAAAGGGCGAACGAGGGATGATATAGATGCGTGTAACGTGTCTCTGTTACTGTGTGTACCTATGCTTGGCCGCTGAAGTGTCGTGAAAAGTTTACGACTCGATACACGCGTCAATTCCAACTATGTACAATACCTAATGTATTCGAAAGCAGATTCGAAGTTGATGGACGTGTTGCGAGTTGCTGGAGGCGTCGCGTTACTCGCGTTGCACCGCTTGCATGGAAACGGCTACGGTTGTGAACGGCGCTTAAGCCGACGCGTTATCGACACGCTTGGGAATTGGAGCTGCTAGGACAGCTGCTGCTAAAGTATGCATGAACGGCGACTGTTTTGTAGCAGTATACTCGGTGTGCGACTATTCCTCGTACACCTTGTTTCTCGTCAACTCAACTGCTATATCTGTAGCGTTACAACTGCGACTAGCTGCATTAACTCGCGCTGCTCGTAGACACATGGGGTAAATCGGGGAGACGCGGTCGAGCTAATTATAAAATAGTTAAAACTAATATAGGTATTACTTATTTTATCAGAAGAAACCTATATGTTCAGAATTTTGGGCTGATTCAGGGAAACTGGATGATATTTGTTTTAAGACAATATTTACTGTCAGTCGGGTTGGAAATTGAAGTCATGACATCTGACCACCTCTCCCGAGGTGGCGGGTGATATGGTATTCATCGTTGGCAGAGACCACTCACATAATTATTCATGGAAAAATAACAATGAAGAAAGTAAAATTATTTATGAGTGAATACAACTATAGATTTATTGATATTTAATTTGTTTACGCTAAACAAGTATGGAACGCGTCAAAGAAAAAGTGAACTATCTATTAGCAAGGCAAATGAATACAAAAGTGAATAAATAAACAAAAATAATAGTAAAAAATAAAAAAATAAACAAAAATAATAGAAAAATCATAACTCGACAATCTCTCATTTCTGCAGTGAGAAATGGTCTTCTCGTTAGCTTTGAGAGGTTAATATGCCCAAATACTGTGGTTGCATTGTCCTTCAATATCTCTACTATCTACTATTATCTCAAACATTCAACAAAAACAAACTTAGAAGTATATTTTAAATTCGATTCTGTACACCGCTATTTGACAAAAGAGGTTAAATGTAACCTCAATTTACCTTTTATAGCCTATAAATTCAGAAAAACACAGAAGGAAGCGAAATGACGCTGTTCATTCAATTATTTGGCTTCTAGAGAAGCAATTGGTGTGCACTTTAACGCGTTTTTACGGTATACAGTCTGAAATATAGCGACTCCACCAACTCTCCGGCCCGACCGCGTCTCCCGGATTTACCCTACGTACTTTAGGCTGCACCTACACTGCGTTCCACATTAGAACATACTGGTTTCACGCAGGGATACACTGTTGATTGGTAGTAACCCGTCAGGGAAAGTGCTACGACCAATCGCGTGTGTCAGATCCCTGGGAGCTGCGCAGATCAGTCGCAAAAACGGTAGGGGCGTCGGTATGCTCTTGTATGGAACGCAGTGTATCTCGTTATTTACGTGGACAATAATAAATCGCGCGTTATTCGCTTGCTTCGTCTCGTACGAACCTCCTTGAATCGCGCGATTAATCTGTTGCTTGCCAACATATGAACCCGTGCGCCACTCATTTTTACTCGTTCACTCGACGACTCCGTGCTTCGGGCTTCTTCTCGCGCGTGAACCGAAACGAGATTGAGTCTTCTGGCAAAACTGTCACCGTTGCGGAGTGCGACACGTTAACTTGCGTCGATAGAGTTTGTAGTGCGAGGGGAACTATCTTGGCGTAACTTTTCTCGGTCGTTGTTGAAGGGGAGCCAACTCCACCCGGTTGGCGGTAACGAAGAAAATCGGTTGGGAGAAAGTTGGGGGAAAGCTCGCGTCTACGAAAGGACTTTAAGACACTGTATTTCTTCGTAGTTGGATGGCCGGAAAGCAGCCGGGCGAGCCAACACGGCCACCGTTCCGTTCTGTTTCGAGACGATACGATCCGATCCAGCCGGATCGATTACGTCGCCAGCGTAAAGGCTCAAAGACATCTGAGCGTCTAGGTATTACGCGAGCGATCGATATAGCGAGAACGCAGATCGATAGAGCCCCTAAAGCTTTGGACATTTGACACGACCGAGTTCCGTTTCCTCGCGCTACCCTGTCAGTGTTAAAGTCCTCGACTTTGTCCAACTACCCCCACCTTCCGACAAGCAGCCAAACCTTTAATGTACGAGTCGTGTTCGAAGCGAAACCTGTTTGGTGTAGTTAGAAGTCGCAGGAGCAACTTGCCTCGATAGCTTCGCTCTAGAGGCGGTTCACACGTACGCGAGTAGCAAAGATCACCGACCTCGGCTCGATACTGCGCAGAGTTCTGCGATCCAGCCGTCAAGGGTAGTCCAACTCTCGAATACGCGCAAGACACTCGGTGTAACCGACGTTACCAAGATAATTGTGTTTCGTAACATCGAAGGCGGCGCGACCGCATTCGATAAAACTTTTTCAACCTCCTGTTCCGTACTTTCCCCTCCTTCTATCCCCCGTAACCGACGCGACGCGACGCTACGCGACGCCACACCGCGCCACGGAACCCCGCTGCTACCGCCTGCCCGTTTTCCTCTTTCCATTCTCCAGAATTCTCGTTCCGCCTCGTTCCATCTCCGTCGCCCGCAAACACCCGCGTTACAAGCGGAATGAAGCTGGCATCGGTGCAACGGTGCAGCGGTGCAACGGTGCAACTCCGTGAAAACTCAAAGTGGTTTCGTATAGTGGTGCATTGCATTGCATCGCATTGCATTGCATCGCAGTGCATTGCAATGCACCGCGCAACCCCACCCGGTACAACCTACTGCCGTCATCCTCCGCTACCACCTTTGCCCGAGTTGCGCGTTCTCTTAAATACATAATGCGCGTCTAAATCCACGAAGGAGTACCTACGCCATGCCTCCTAATTATCGCGTCAACTTTTCTGCCGAGTGCATCGGCTTCCGTTGCTTTTCTTTCCTCCTTTGCCAAGGGAATACTTAATCTTCCTTGGGCCTTGTATTTCTGCCAATGGTACATGCTTTCTGCATATTTCGGTGGTTCGAGGGTGGTTATCGGGCAGGTTATCGAATAGGCGCGCATTACGTGGAAATAAACTATGGTCGTGCACGAACCGTTCGTTGGAAACGGGACAGGGTAGGTATGTATCGCGCGTTAATCGCATCCGCTTCAGGGTGTTGGGTCTTACTGTTAGTAGAGCTGCTTGGTGAATGGTGAGCGCCGCGCCGCCGACGGGCACCGGTGAGTAGGTGACGCCCCACCGGGCTGGCTCGCACGCTGAATCGCGTCGTAGGTTGCTGCTTTGTCGTTCGCGTCTAACGATTATTAACGACCCGGTAGTTGGGACTTTGCACTTTTCAAGGTATCGCGTAAATGGGGAGGGACGTCAGAGCTGGAAGTTGATGTGAATCCAAGTCGCAATCATGATCAACCCCTTTAAACGATCAGGAGATACCCTACAATTGCATTTAAATATTTCCATGGGGGATTGTTGATAGATAAATTAATTTTTATCGGGGAAAATCGACGAGCAGAAGATTATTTGATCGTATCAACGGTTTACTTACATATAGTTATAGAGTAGGGGAGATCGGGGCTGGTTGTCTCAAGGGGTAGGTTTGAGTAATTGTTAATCACTTCGTACCGACATGTGCTCTATTGTGCAACGATTTACTGTAGAAAGAAGTCACTTCTACTATGCTATGCATTTATGTTTGCACGTTTTTTAACAGTTATCAGCGTTTGTCGAAAAATTGACTACGTAAGTAAATATTTTTTCTTAAGGATTTTATTTTGTCACGCTCTATATAATTACGCTAGAATAAATGTTAAGGGACTATTTTCAAGTTTGTTTATTAGGCGATCTATTGACATAGTATTTTTGTTTGTACATAAATAATTGAAGGTTATATAGATTATTGAAGTCAAAATGATCGGTCGGGGCTGGTGGACTAATAAGGTTTAAATCGTTATTTTGTTATTTATAAAGCGATTTTTATTTTTTGTTTAAAGGGTCTAGCCGGTTAAGCATAGGGAAAACGGCCCCAGCACTAATTTTAGTATTTATGTGTACCAAATCATACTCTGCCTAAAAATCCACTGAGAGAAATTTCATATCTCTACCTCTTTTCGTTAAGGTGGCATGGGAGTAACAACCCTAAACTTTACACTATGTTATAAATACAATATAATTAATGTTTAAGTTGAAAACATTTTCAGCTTATTATTAAAATATGGAAGGAAGAAATTAATATTTTATAATGAAACAACTCTTGGGACATTGTATTATTTTATTACCACTGAGATAAGTTACTAATAATATTTTCTTAACTGATTGTACCTACGTATAGTCAACCTACCCCATACTGTAAGTCAACCAACCCCGATCCTGGGGCTGGTTAACCAGCATGGAAGGTGTTAGGAAAACATTAAAATACCTTCATTGTTGTCACATCGAGTCAATGTTAATAATTTAATCAGAGAGCCAAATGTATGCTCTATAAAATATACTAACCGCTTTAATGATATTTCGCCCACATAATTGATTAAAAATCAAAACCTGTGAAAAGTGTCCTACCAGCCCCGGTCTCCCTTATACGCGTACACGTGCTCGAGTTTAGGTGTAGACTAAACTGTTTCAACCCCCGTAAGGTCTGTCGTAAGTGTCGTAACCTTAAAATTGAGGGATTTAGCGGAAAGAGGGAAATTATTGACTCACGTTCCCAGCAGACTTTGCGCTCCCTCGTAGACAAAGATTTCGCCGGTCCACGCGGTTACCCCTGGAGATGCGACGTCAAGTTGATGGCAAACCTTAGGTTCCACCACGGTAGAATTAGTGGTACGCAAGTTATTGCCACCTTTCCTTTCTTTCCCGTTCTTCCAGTGTCCTTGCATCTATTCCTCATCACCGATGAAATCATAATTAGACGCAACCACCGTTGCTCATGCCTGAAATTGAAACGTGATACTATGTAATGAGACGTAATGGCCGTCATGATCGATAACGCGAAGCAAGTGAAATTAGCGACAAGTCCCTTTGGCATCAGCCTCTGTTTCCATCAAACCTTTGCTTCGAGGATTCGCCTTTTCGCCGTTCATCCGGAACTACTTGAAACGGTAATTCAAATTTGCTTTGACCTCGTTACCGTTACCAAGGGTACTTGAACAAACATCGTTGTCGTCCGCTCGACGGCGCGACGGTAAAGATTCGATATTACGAGCTGTAACTACTTCAAATTACCGTACGTCTCGCGAGGATCGCATCGCGTTTATTGTCCCCCTTGGTATGTACCAGCGTTTCCTCGTTAATCGCCGTTTCGTTAATTTGATCGTTTCCTCGGCCCCGTCCACCGTTCATGGTTAGACACAGCGAATAACGATCCAGGTTGAAGAAACCTTTATCTTAAGCCCCGAAGACGAATGGAAAGATCGGCGGAGCATAAGCTTGTCCATAAGTTGGAACGATGAGTAAACGGTAAGGGGATAAGCCTGGCATAGGGAGGAGAAAAAGACTGGGAGGATAGGAAAAGAGGAGTCGCGATGGTCATTGTGCGGTTTAAGCCGGTAAACGCCAGAGGGATGGAGAAAGAAGCGATGGTACTGTATCGGGAATATTTCACGGAATATTTCACGGGGACTCCATTGACTCGTAGCATCGGCTACCATAGCGGTGGCTGCCATTGTTACGCTCCTGCGAGTTTCCCGATAGTTGGCATTATATTAAATTATTATACCGCATACGGCTGGCTGCTCCTCCTCGAGGATGTAGTCGGACGACCGCGTAATACCGTCGCACCATCCACGCAGGAGTCTGTGAAAAGCTGCTTTGGGAAATTCGAAAATCGATACGCTCACCAACCTCTTCTCTTATCGACATTCCTTGAGCACTACGTTGCGCCGCGCTTGTACTTACCTACCTAATACCTAATATGTACCACGCCGGGTTAACGCGACACCGTCGAAAGCGCAGAAAAGGCGAGGGTAACATTAATAAAGCTTGCAAAAGAATACGCATCTTGAGGCTTAACCAGCTAAATCGATTGCGTCCGTTGATTTAACGGTCGTTCAAGCCAGTAGCGTTAATTCCCCAGCCGATTATCATCTCCGTCGCCGGACAATAATTAAGCTGGGCGAGGTCGGTCTGCCAAGTGCTGCGGTTTTGCTCGCATGCTAACCTAAATTCATGGCATGTATTTACGCCCGCATATTCGCGTGCACGTCTCTGGGTCGTTCTAGCGGCTACCTCGACGCCTCCCTCAACCCCGACCGAACCCCGCCAATTCAATTCCCCGTTCACCCGTACACCCTTGTCCCCGGATGGTTTAATAACACCGTCGCGTCGCGTCGGCATACCATCGACACCGTATCCGTCTTCTCGAGGCAGCGAAACCCGATCCAACACCCTTGTCTAGCGATGCGAGAAAACAATCCACTATACCTACCTATAAGGAATCGCGATTTTTCTCCAGAGCCGAGCTTTTCAAGCTATATTTCGGTGCAACAGGTCTCCCGACTCTGCCTCCGAGCATTGAAAATTTGTATCCAACTTTTGAAAGAACCACACTCGAGTTGTTTAGTTTTCACGATAATCGATCCGCCCCATCGCTGCCTTTGTCGGTGCTTTGATGCACGGGCCTCACGGGACTCACTATCTATCGCGAACGGCTTTCAAGGGAGAAAAATCCGTGGACCGAGATAGAGGTAGGTACCTAAGAAGCGTTTCTCACCGCAACGCAGTGATTTTTTCCCCAGCGATGATCGGTGGAATAGACGCCGAGGATGGTCGATTATCCGAAAAGGCGAACCTACTTCAGTAGGTACTGTTGGCTTTGTTTAACTAATGAGAGTTTATTGATGCAAAAATTGTCTTTTATATCACTGCTTGGAATGCATGAGAGGACAGGGCTGAAATATTTATGGCAGGATGTTTATAGCGATGGCCTGACGAACCCGATTGGGAAATACTGTGAGAGCACCATCTACTTCAGTAAGCTCTGTAATCGGGTCAATCGCGTTACAGGAAGTAGTGCAATCATGTTTTTGTCATTAAATAGTCTGCTAAATTTGACAAAATCGATCATCAAACAGTTGAAATTTCCAATACTGCCCTATTAAGGGAGAGTCGGGTAATTACGAACACCTAAGCAAAAACGCAAACAAAACGAAAATTATGTGAGAAATGAACTTGTTTATTATTTACAAACATACTTAAACTATTCTGTCAAATCGTTTCGAACCATAAAGAAGTTGCCTCCCAAGTATCCTTATCCTTACTAATATGTAAAAGTGAAACGTTGTCTGTTTGTCCTTTTTTCACGCCAAAACGGCCGAACGGATTTCAATGAAATTTTGAATATACATTACACACGCTCTAGATTAGATTATAGGTTATTTATTTTTTGGTTGTTTAGGCTTTTTTATTTGTCAAACATGAAAAATAATTGCCGGGTGAAACCGGCTAACGGATGAGCTAGTTCTAAATAAAATCAAGCTTCAAAACTATTAATGTGTCTTGAGTTTCCATGGCTTAATTCGCAATAGGTACCTAACAAGGAAACATATCGAACCCGAAAATTCTGATTTTAATGAAACTCCGTACGATTGTAGAGCATGTCGGAGTATGTAAGAAACGATTTTTTTTCTGCGGAAAAACACTCTAAGGAGGTGAAATCAGCCCCCAAATTTTCAGCGATTTTTTGTTTTTCGAGTATAACTTTGTAACGGTGCGAGGTAGAAGAAAACCGTAAATGGACAAAATGTTCAGTGTTTGATGCCGTATAACGCGCTGCAAAAAAAAATTTGTACGTCCAAAATTATACTCGAAAAACGAAAAATCGTTGAAATTTGGGAGCTGATTTCACCCCCTCAGAGTGTTTTTCCGCAGAAAAAAAATCGTTTCTTACATACTCCGACATGCTCTACAATCGTACGGAGTTTCATTAAAATCAGAATTTTCGGGTTCGATATGTTTCCTTGTAAGTAGGCTGGAACGTACCTAGAAGGTATCTTTGTCATAAATTGCTAGGAAATCCTCGAGGACTCTGTTACGTAAAGGGGAGCAAGGAAATTCGTAGCTGCAGGCGCCTCACGATTACTTCTAACTTCGAACTGCTAAGCAGTGTTCTAAGCAGCCCTGCATTGGTGATCACGCGTGCGTCAGCCGCTCGTGCTGGAAGACCGCGTGGTCGGATAAAGGGATAGAGAGGATAAAGGGGAGGGAAGAAGGGTGACGGATAATCGAGTAGCAGGATCGATGGTGTGGCCGCTCGGCGAAGACGCTTACCGAATCTGGATGATCCGTCTTCGGTCCAGGGCAACGGTAGCGGGCAGTTGCCGTTAATCCGACGTTACATCGTCGCTTAACCGTGCCTACGGCCACCGCGCCGGTCGAATTTCAGCCAGCAGGCCGATGTACGAGTAGACACAGTTGGATACGCCAGTATCGCGTGCTTACACGGCGGAACGATACCATGGAGGAGGACGACGATAGGAGTTAGTTCGGAGCTCGAGGCTTAAGCCGAAGAGCAACGCCTTGGCGAATCAAGCAACGAAGAAACCTCGAAGGGAGGAAGGAGCGAAGGAACGAACGAACGAACGGTGCCACAGGAGGAGAACCACGGGTTGGGGGACGGTCTAATGTTACCGCATCCAAGAGCGCCGCGATTTCTCACTCTTATCTTATCTAGCAGCAGCCGCCGCCGCCTTCCCCTCAGTTCCCTCGTTCCCCTGTTCACCGTTCCCTCTTCCGATGCCGTTTCGCGCGGTAGCCCCGAGCTGCGCGCCACGCTGCCCTTCTCTGTGTGTCCACGCGCTTACGAATTCCTTCCCATCTCTCTTCTTACCCCTTCTTTCCACCTCCTCAACTCCCCTCGACCGTTCAACCCTTCAACCCGGCCTCGCCGAGAACCTCTTTTACCCTGTCGATTCTCTCCAAAGACGATCGTCGAGCCCTTCCTTTCTTTTACCATTTCTCTCGCTCGCTCGGCCTCTCCCATTCCTCGAGGAAACGCAAACTTAAATTCGCTCGGCAAGCTTTTAATTCCACGGATTGACGCGGAATTTCGAGCGGGTGGACCTATCTTGGCGGCTGCTTCTGCCAACTCCGTCGTCTCTGTCGTTGGCTCGATTGGCGGACGAACCGAGCTTCCCCGACGAGGTCCTTTCTCTCGCGAACCAAGTAAACGGAACAAACCGAACGGGGGAAACTTGAAAATCTGCCGTATCGATCGGCACCGTTCGAGGCGACTATACAGAATTATGGGCATCGGATCGAACGGGACGAAAACGACCAACACGACTATCAGGAAACTCCGTACGTCCGTACCAAGACTTTCCATCTTCTTCCCGACATCTCCCCTACCGTCCTATCTTCTTTTCGTTCGACCGGTTCCTGGGACGAGCGACCGCCTCATTTCCGCTATCCGAGAAACGATGCCGCAACGACGAGACGGCCATGGTGACGTGTCTCGCGGATTTGTGTTATGGGTTACGGATGTCCTGCGTTCGTCCCTACTCCTTCTCGAATCGAGTATTCGACGTTAATACGGAAAGGCCGCGGAATATGGGCATTTATAAATGTTTCGGATCTCGTCGGAATCATACCACGCCCTACTGAGATTTAGCATTCGAGGGACATTCGATTAACCGCTCGAGTTCTTTGGAGAAACTGTGGTCTCGCGGCGAAAATTCATCAATCGTATGAAATGTGTCCTCTACGCTTACGTAATTGGCGTAGGGGAGACCGGGACTATTTAGTTGACTTATTTTTATAAATGGACCGTTGGTATTTTGTTGACTTGTTACATACTAAAAGTTTACAAATTTCATTAGGTATTTTTTAAAATCGTTTTAAGGGGAGAAGCTCGTATAAACGGCTTATTTTTGTATCAATCTTTAGGAATTTTTTGCAAAGATACCACTGCGCTAATCCTTTCGGAACTTTAAGGGAACTTTATTTAACATTGTAGCAAGTAAAACAAATTTTTATGACAGCAAATTATAATAAATTCAAAAGAAATAAAGCAGTATCTGAAATAGGTTCTTCTTCGAGATGTAAATCGGCGCCAGTTGTAGCATCTTTGGTAGCTATGTGAAACAGGCCAATATTTTTTTTCGATTTATGTGCCAATTGTAAGAATATGAACCACAAATGCTGTAAAAAAAATTGCATATTTTAAAAATGACGAAACTTCAAACGTTTTCGCAAAATATTTGCGTTTTATTTGTTTAAAAACAGTAGTTAAAATTAGTAATTTGGTTAAACCTTGTGGTTCATATTCTGAGGAATATTATAAACCAAAAGTGTGCAAAATTTGAAGTTGATTGGTCAAATAGTTTTTGGGTTATTCCCGGCGCCAATTTTAAAAACGTGGTTTCCAGAAAAATGCGTTTAAAATGCGTTTTAGGTATGCTCGGCACTCGGAGCCGCGCTAACTCGCCTGGCTATAGTACCGATACGGTGTTGAATTTCGGCGTATAACTTTGAGAATATATTTTTTAAATGTTTTAGAATCGATTTATGGAAAAATTTTTGTTTCTATTTTTCGTTCGATTTATACGGTCTTCTCCCCTTAATTGAGTTAAGTCGAATAAATCAACAAACTGTGGGGTTAGTTGATAAATAGAATGGGGCTAGTTGACTAACTATAGTTTTCTAACTAAAACTTTTTTTTAAGTAGTTAATAATACTATGTAAAGATAGTAAAAAAACGGGAAATCTGCATCAAGCCGTTGACTTGTAAAAAAATCCACAAAATGTACACATTTTCGGAGGGTTCAAACGAGTATACCCCTTTAAGTGGTACGATATAGGCAACCCTCCTCTATGTATACGATGTCACAGTTCCCGCCGACCTTTTTAGATTTTTCATTCCCACTGATAGAACACGCAAATTTTTGTCACGGCGTCACATTAAATCGCAAGCTTCATATGCTTTAATATCTCGAATCCCAGCATAATTTACTCCATAACAGAACAATTAAAGGGAATTAGCCAACTACATAGTCTCGGTCTCCCCTACCATATTCGGTACGATTACTGGACATTACGTAACGCTCAGGTAGAATATATTTTACCGTGACCGCTCGGTCGAGTCTGTCGGTTTCGTCCCGAAACCTTGCTGACCGGGACATGGCAGAACCGAGTTTGCATTTTGCAGAAAAAACTTTGAATCAGCTGGATGCGGCGTGAACGATTGGTAAAACGCCGAGTCAATTGGCTGCGGAGCTCTTTGATTCGATCAATTTACCGGACACGCCAGCTCCTTCGGTCCCTTCTTTCCCTCTCTTTATCCGATATCCCAAGACCCCGCACCGATCGCGAGGTTGCCGGTTGCCAAAAAGTTGCCTCAATGGAATCCCACCTTAACAGCGACTGGCTACACGCGGATGCAGTTGCTTGCTCCGCACCGAGAATAAGCTCCCGCGAATAAGAGACTCGCTAAGAGCAAGAGCAAGCTTTCTGCTACCGGAGCGGCATTTGTAGACATACACAATTTGTGAAGCTGGAGCGCGACACAATGAACCGTGTATTTTCCCAACAGATTTTCGAGGACGGAATTTGGGCCAGCGGGTTGCTCTCTACCTTCATCGCTGAATGTTGGCCGCCGTCGACATCGTCTTTGCCCGATGGTGGCCCATCGTTTTGTTTCGCCGTTTCGTATCTGGCGATGCTCGGCACCCCTTGTTTGAACAGTAGGTTTGTAGAGAGAGAGAGGGACGCATTCGAAAATCACGATCGAGGACATACGTTTCCCTCGCTCGTTGTCGTCAGTTGGCGCGTCGGTATATTCTCGTCTGTGGCCGTACGTGAGTCGGAATACGCGCATAGATGCTCGAAAACGGCCTCCGTTGTGTACACGCGTTTCCACGTTCTGGTACCCATCACCATCCCCAACCCCATCGCCTCCTCCTATTTACCTACCCCTCCTATACAGCCAGCCGCTTCGTTTACCCTTTTCGTAAATCGTGACTCGTGACTCGTGACTCGAGAGTCGTAACTGCCCGATCGCCGCTCGTCTCTCCATCGATTTTTCCTGCTCCCGTCTATTCCCTTCTACTCCCTTCGCATCCCTTATCAACGTCGGCACGCTCGACTACGGTCGAACGTCGATAGGATTAAACTCGAGAGCCCGAGCTCTTTCGATTCGACGTGGTATCCTGACGAATCGCGACGAATCGCGACGAATCGTGACGAATGTTATCAACGATGGTCTACCAGTGGAAACGTACCGAATGGATCAAGGGCTGTATCGATACTACTGCTCTGACCCGATACCTTATTAGGTACTACTTATTTAGTAGCCTTACTTTTTTCCCCGAACGGTTAGTTTATCAAAATAAATAAATGGAACAGCTGGTGTATGTGTTCGCGTGTAATTAGCACTCGCCACAGAGTCAAATCCAACAATTCGCCCTCAGTTTCCTCTCCGCTTTTACGCTGTTTGATATCATTGGCTTTTTGCTGTTTTGCTCGTGACGCATCCTCGCTTACACTTCTCTATCTCCCTTGCTGTACATTGCAGCTAGATTCGCCAGGTTTAGGTAAATAGGTCGCACCAGTCGCGTTTTAACCCGTTAAACCGTGTGTGTATGTAGCTATATACATGTCCGTAGATCCCACCCCTCGACAACTACCGGCTTGGAGCATTTTTGTCGAACGTCAAGTGATCCGTGACATTTTACGAGTCACGGCGAACGCGCAAACCGAGTTAGATATCTTTTCCGAATGATTATTTCAGACTATCAGAATCGACTGTTACATTCACCTGCGGTTTTTAGTTTAGACCGATCGGTATAGATTATCCATCGACAACTTTGACTCGCCGACAGACAGCGGATAGAAGAACACCAAATTTGATTTAGGTTACACCAGTTTCGAATACATATGTAGCCAGCGATCGTGGGGCTCGCGAATCCCGGAAGCAGAGAATTCTCGAAGAACGCGTAGAAGAAGGAGGAAAGGAGGAAGGGAGAAAAAAGTGAAAGAGTCGAAGAAGAGTGATTTCAGCATCCCATGCCTCCGAAATAGAGGGAAGGAGGAGCGAAGCTTAGCGCAATGGCGCGGACGTGATCTGAAAATGAAGCCTTAGTACGGTGAACGACTTCAGGTGGAATCGGTAGTTTTCGTGGCGGCGGCAAGCCACGCTTTCGAAACGTGGACGCTTCGAGCAACGTCTTTTCGTCGAGCTACTTTCAAAGTAGCTACCTATATAGGCGCATACAAACAGTGCTCGCGAGGACCTAGCATCAATTTTTCACCGAACGCAGAGGAGACTTTCTCACTGCCTCTCATCCAAAAAAGAAGCACTGCGTCCAGAAAGGTCGATGTGATTGTCTTTGGTATGTTACACCTGAACCCCGCGATCTCGCCCGACGTTCATCGCATGTCCCTTTTGTCTTTCCCGAACGGCTTACCGCTCCGAATGATTCGAACGATCGATTTTCCGGCGACACCGATATCGCGGAATGCAAAACGAAGCGTGGATCTTACGACACCTCCGGCCGTATTCCTTGCTGGCTTGGAAACCCTTAAGGGGAAAGTCCGCCTTTCGGAGACGAGTTCCCAGGCAAGTTTTACGGGCCAAGTTAGAATCTTGCTGGAGAGGAGAAGTGCCGTGGAGAGGAGAGAAGGAAATGTGGTTGAGAGGGAAAGATTTTGCGGGCGCGGCTCATAACTTTGCTCGTAAATTCGATATTCAAAACAGGAAGCGAACAATGCCCTTATACACCTCTAGCGGTGGCGGTCCACCCGGACGAATGCCCGATACGCGTCCTCGCGAAAATTTCACGGCTAACGATCCGCCTCGCTTTGTCGATAGCGAGGCAACGCGTTCTCGGTTTTATCGAGCGCAGTCGCGTAAACGCGATTCTCTTCGTTTCTTGTGTTAAGCATCGGTACTCGGGACGAAAGCTAAGCAGGTTTAGCCAAGTACATGGACCACTAATAAGCTTGCAGCTCCCCTTCGTTCTCTTGTTTCCTCCCACTCTGTCGATGAAGCGTTTTGTGCTTCAACGCATCCACGCCTCGACGCTTCAACGTGACGGCAATATCGTGCCAATGCGATGTAACGATCGATTCATCGGCCGTAGGTGCGCAACTGCAATTCTACATACGCGTGTTCACCTCGTGTAGTTGGTAGCAGCAAGATTAATTCCATACTTGGCGAAATTAAAGTTCAAACGATCGGACTATTCACATTATTTGCATACTGTTGCAATTTATTAACCGATGCGTGGACTTGCGCGGATCTCCCTCTCGCGTCCAACTCGTGCTCTCATTCTCTTCTATTCTATTCATGCTCGATCTACTTCGCTGCCTTCGTTCATTTTCAAGCGATCATTTTCCTTCGACCCCTAACATCGCGAAACATGCACGCTCGTTCTCGTGCCAATTCAGCAAAGCGTGTAGGTAGGTATTTGCGAGAAATCCGACCAAACGCGGGACGAAAAGTTTAGGTTGCTTGACTTTATGACCCGTCGAAGCCGCTTTTACGATCCTCTGGTGAACAGGGAAACGGAGAAAGCGCGAAACTACCGTTCCTTCAGTTCTTCCTTCCTTCCTTTTGTCATAGGAATATTAAACTAATATCGAACGCGGATATCGATGCGCATCCCAGCAAGAAATATCTCCTACGTTGGGATTAATACCTACTTATGTATAGAATTGCTGGCGACAGATTACCCGCAGGAACTAACGCGATTAAACTTGACGATCCGAAGATAATGCTAATCGTTTCGTCGCGGTAATTCCAGTCTTTCGGCAGAACGTCCCAATAGGTGGGTATCCTGATTAACTTTTCCGATCGAAAATAGAATGAGATGACGCGGGCGACGCGAGTGGTGCGAACTCACATGCAGCGAGTAGTAAGGAGAGCGAGAGTGAGACGTCGTGATAAATGGAACGAGGGAAACGGGTGGCGAGAAAGAGAGATAGAATTGACAAGCGAAAAAAGAGAAAGGGCCAAGGGAAAGAGGAGTCGTTCAATTAGAGAAGCCGAGCTGGCAAGATCGAGTACGAGAATTCAATTTCTTTGGTCTTTCAATCATTTCGAGTGCCCCGGGTCTCCACCAAGTCTTGTCATTCTTCCGTTTGCTTTCATCTCGTTCCACACTCTGTTTTCAATTTTAGCCTGTCGCTCGCTTTCTTAGCTTCGCGAATGGTGCACAGCTTTGCAGCGTTTGCTTTCTCTTTCGTTCAGGTCGAGGATGCCACTCGAGGCAGCTTAATATGTACGCGGTAGAATAAATTTAAAGAATGATCCCTCATCTACCGGTTTTTCGTTCTCAGGAAACGCTCGGATCGGGATTTTCCAAATCCTTGCGACTCGCTTTCGCGCCCTCTTACCCTCACGCTAAGTAATTAGTTTCTCACTTTTCCGATGTCTGAGATTGCACCTCGAACTCCATCTGATTTCAACCAGTTGGTGTCTCGCAGATACATAGGGGAGATATATTATATTATATTCATAGGTTATTGTGGCCTGTGTGTGATCCATATACATATGTATATGTAACTTTATAATATTCATTACTTTATGTTGAATATTTTCTTCTCTATTTGTTATTGATACCATTTTTAGTGGAGGTACGATTTTGGAAACCGATGGGTACGATTTAGGAGACCTAGGTTGCCCAAATCATACCTTTTACAGCATGTGACAAAAAGATTAATAACAAATTAATTTGTTCTGAACAAATGGTTAAGCATATAATAGTAGGTGCCTAAGAGATCCAGCTACAATATCCAATAATCATTTGCGTTCAAATTAGTACCAAATATGAAATATAACGTAAAATGTCTTAAGGGGTCATTCTGGTTAGATGGTTTGAAAAAAATAGATTATTTTTTTAACATTCTTCGAAAGTACATATTCTCAAGAATGTACTGTCTAATTTTCATGGAAAAATTCCAATTATTTTAGCTTCACGTAGACATTTTGTAGGGAGCGCAGAGGCTCGGCCTATATAGATGAAAACTTTAAACGCGTTTTTCTCGCAACGTCATTTTTTCACATGGTGCAGGTGAAATCTCAAAATCTGTCGAACCGATTGCTTTATAAATTGAACTGCTTATTCTGCACACCTATGCCTTTGGCCGGTACTACAACCAAGTATTTCTGTTGGGTCTAACTTACTTTTAAAATCGAAAATAGCACAGAAAACACAGACGAAATACATTGATTCTTGTATTTTACCCGCCATTTTGTTAATTTTAAGGATAAATTATTTATTCTAGTACGGGCCATAGCGACAGTCATACTAATCAAGAATCTGTTTGTATTTTTGGATTCAGATAAGTCCAACTGCTGAAATCACGTGCACGAGTGAGGCATGAATTTTTAAACATGTTTTCAAAATCGTCTTCGAAACCATTTTAACAGCAATAATTTTATTACTTTTATATTTTTTACTTACTGTAGAAATGTAGTTTATTCAATAGAAAAAAGTTTGATTCCATTATTATAATTCCTGTCTTCGCAATAAATCCCTGAAAATCGCAGATTTTATCGGTGCGCTAACCAGAATGACCCCTTACGTGGGACGATATTGACAACCTTCCCCTATTTATGCGCAATATGTTACTCGCAGAGTTTCTCCAAACCTTGCAAGCTTTTTCTGCCGAATGAAATGTAGAAACTAGAAACTAACGCTGGTGATATAACGCAACGTCGCGGCGTTCATCCCCAATGGATGGCCACTGGCCTTTCTATCATCTCCTATTCGATTAGGTACCTACATTTTATATTTCCGCTTCTCGAACGTAATCTATAAGAGAGGAAGGAAGGACTCGTGTCTCTCTGGTCTGCTGTTATATTCGTTTAGCAAACGACAGCCGCCTCGGCGTGTTCCTTTGCGCTCGCTTTGACCGAAACGCATTAAAATCCCCTGGTTTCGCGACCGCTTTAATCTCGACGCGGACGGTAGTCAGGCGTGTGCATACAGTCGCGAGAATATTTTCAACCGAAGAAATCAAAGCGAAACGCCAAAGTACAAAACCACCGTATGAAATTTAAAAGACTTTTTGCTTAGCCACGTACCTACTTGTACTGTCTACGACTTAAAAGCCCCGCGAACAGGTTGCGGCGGGAAGACGATATCAGGTGTCGACGTCGTTGGCGTCGTATATAAATTTTGAAAACTTTTGCGTGAGCATCCGATGCAGAATTTAATACGCTCAATTTACACTGACAAACGTCGCGGCGCATCGCTTTCTCAACGTTGCACTGCTCACTTACGGACAGGAAATACATAACTAAGAAACAGTTACGCCCGGACCTCTCGTATCGAGTTCCACGGTGCTCGTTCGCGCCGCTGACAATGACGAAGAGACAAGGGAAAGCATCGGAAAGGAAAAACGGAGAAGGCGAACGGAAAAAGTATGAGGCGAACGTGCCAGTTCTCGAGGAGGTTTCGGGAAGCGAACAAATCGTATGGGAGCGAAAAGAGAAAGAATAGCAGTGAGAGTAGGAAAGAGGTGGAAGAAGAGGAAAGAGAAAGAGATTCGATGCGAGCGAGTGCACACTATTTCCACGTACCTACGAACCCACGCGGGCTCATCAATCATCAGAGTTTAGAGTCGGACACGTAATTTCCGGGGCGTGGGATTCGTTCGACGTGCGCGTCCGTTCGGCCAAGACTCCGATTGGCCGCTGGTAGCTAACAGGGCCATCCGATTGGCTGTTCTCCTGCATCGGTATGATTTATGAGCTCTAGTGCGTTCGTTAATATGCCCGGTGATCGCTTCCAACGAACCAACGGACTGTCCGCTCGGGTCGACTCGTCTACCTGTCCAGCCGTTCACCCGCCCGCTAGATCGACTAACTAGCCAGCTATGTAGCTACGTCCAGTCAACCCGCGACGACACACACACACACACACTCGCAGACCGGGGAGCAAGGCTGATGAACGATTAATCGACAAAGAAGCGATGCTTTCACCACGTCGGACGAAATCGAAGAGATGAGAAAGTTTAAGCGGGTCCAGCTGTGAATGTGATTGGGTCAAGTGTCAAGTGGAGTCGGTTACGACTAGATCTCTCTCGTTACGAAGGAAAATGATTATTCACCCTGTTACGCTCCTACTTGACACCGGTGTGCTCTGGCTCCGGTACGTGTCCCGTCTGACGTTGAACGAACGCTTCTACTTAAAGACGGAACCAGCTTTATCTCGTGCGTCTTGAATAAAACGCGCTCCCACCCAGGCCTGGATTATCACTCGATTCCTTCCGTCAGACCTCTGCCCTTCGCCGGCCCTCAGGAAAATTAAGTGCGACCTCTATCTCAACATCGAACGTGCTCGTTACCGAACGTCTGGATTATTTATGTGACGCGGCAGCTAGCTAGCTAATCTCATTAAAAACTCTCCGATACTTGGACCCCTTAAAAGGGAAAGAGCAAAGCGTTGCGGAATGTTAGCGTGGAACTCGAGTAAAGTCTTTCCAACGGTACAACGGGACAAGCCGGAAACTTTACTCCGAGTTTGTCTCGACTGTAGGTAGATTTCGAGGCTCCAGGGACCCTGCTGTTATTATTTAGGGCGTAGCGCAGCTGAAGAGCTATTCCGTCGTCCTCCGTAACCACAGTGTTCACTATAAGCCCGCGATTTTGCAGTTTCACGAGTAGACGTCTCTTACCGCCTCGCGTCGCCTCTCTTCTTACAAACTAACTCGAGGACTGTAATTCGTAATTTAACGATCGTGCTTTCAACAGCCCAGTACACCAAGCACACCATCACCAATCTCTACAGCCAATTATGCCGTCTAAAGTACTAAACTGGCCACGGTAAACGAACAGATAAGAAATTCAGATGAAACTAGACGGGGTGTAAACGGAGGTGGGCGCTATCGTCGCTATATTCTACTTCAACTTGAGTTTCGGCGCAGTGCGATTTTATAGTCGGCGTGCTGCGGTATCACTGCTACGAGATTGAAACTTTTCAATATCATTGTGCGTTTTGCGCATAGTCCTCTAAATTGCTGTAGTTGTAGCCATACGTAACACGTGGGCAACAGCAGCGAACACTGTAAGTACCTATTTCGCAGTAAACTGCAGATAGGTGGGCCAACTTGTGTAACGTTTACATAATCATAATGCGGAATTAAGCCCAACTGCCATTAACAGTGGCTCGTTCGTAGAGTTTCGCTTGTATCTGTTGCGTGTTGCGTGCGCTTCCCTTCTTTTCCAGAACTCTGTCGGCAGTGGAAGCTTACCTATACGAAGATGGAAAGGTAACTTTCTCGTGACTTATTTTATGATTGCAGGCTATATTTTGAACTTGATCGATTACACGCCATGCTAACTGATAAGCCATCTGATAAAAGATCCAGGTAACAACGATGTTTGCTGTAACTGGCAACTGAGGCTGTCTCGTGAGCTGCTGAGAATAATCCTAGCACTCTGGTACAAGAGGCTGTTAGTAACGTTGCACCACGCTATAACCCTATCGTTGACGATACGACGCGACGCGCCGCTCTCTCTCTCTCTCTCTCCCTCTGTATTGTATCATCGCGAAACGAGAATACTAGGTTGGTTTCGTGAAACATTTCCTTCACGTGAATCTGTTTTTATCCACCACGGTAACAAGGGCCCGGTGAATTGTCCCTTCGTATTCCCCTTTTCCCTTATTTTCTTTCCACTAAAATTGTTGAGAAAGTACGAACTATGACGACCGCAGTGACTGTACCTACGAATCCACAGGGGTGCAATTGCCGTTTTGCTGTTGAAAAACTTTAACTTCAAGCGGGTTCTTTGCCGGTAGTTAATCACGACAACTAATTGTGAGCGTGGAAGATCATCTGACGTGGTGTGCTCGATTAACCGAGGAAATTCACTGTGTCGTTGGCTGCTGTGCATGGAAGCGACGCGACGATACGAAATATGTATGTAGTAACTGTGTAATAATGGCTGACGAACGAAAGCACCTGGTGAAGTGGCAACTGGCGTTGTCAGGCTGCAGATACATACATCGGTGATTCGCTTGGCGAGCTTGAAAAGCGCGTAGTGGCAGACTGACGTGTCGGATAATCGACCGGCGGACATTTAGGGAGAATCCATTTAGCTAGTGACGCACTTTTCGCGGAACGCAGAAATGTCGTTCCTTTGATCGGAGTCAACTGCCGGTGAATGCATCGAACGCGACTGTGATCGGTTGCGAACGGTTCGGGCTTTGGACCTCACGGGACGGACCAAGAGTGAACCAGCTGCTCGCAATTTCGAGGGAACGTAATCAGAGTCTCCAGTTTGTGGAAACAATTTAAGCGAGGGCGTGAACGCTACTCTGCTTACTTAAAATCCGACACTCGTGTATCTCGCGTGATTTTGCCAACTTAAGGTAAAATAGTCGAATCAAGTTGGACGTCTTTCATACGTTGGAGAGACGAGTGTAGATATATGTGACACGGAGAATATTCCACTTGGCAGCACTGCGTCTACATTTTCACCAAATTGTCTTGGCTTATATGCTTGTAAGAAACTCTGACTACTTAAGGAACCATCCTTAAATTACGTAAGGGTAATTTTGGCGATTTTTTACCCCTTACCTCCCCTAGTATAAGAATTCTTAAGATTTTATATTCCACCCCCAAACCCTGTCCTCCTATCGTAATATTTTTTCATTGCATTTTTTCAGTTATTAAAATTCTTTTAATGGTTTATATACCTAATTCAATTAACTCGGTTTCGCGTGTGCGACGAAACATCATTTTTTGACTATTCATATTGAAAATTAGATTAAAAAAATATTCTGTACGACGCTACCCGACTCCTTCTCCCTCCTTTCTAAGAAAACGTAAGAAATTCTCGATCCCCTCTCCCCCAAAAAAACCTTACGTAATTTAAGGACGACCCCTAAGTAGGTTTTCACGATGGCAGCTTCTAATACATACTTTTCAACCTCGCATATCTCTTTCTTTCGCTCTCCATTTTCTGTTGGTTTCCAGTGGCGCGTATAAGACGCGCAAAATCTACGGATGCCAAGCGACGATAAACTTTCAAAGTGCGCCACTTTATCGTTTCGTCTCATTACCGGAACAATGAAGGAGATTGCGTTTCGCTAACTAAGCTGGAAGCGTGGGCGCGGGAGCGGGCGCGACCGTGGCGTGGGTGGAATGGGGGGTTGGAGAGAAGAAATGCCTTCGACTTGCCGACGCGACGGGGTACGTACCTGCAAAAGTTCTTCTTTCTACTTCCGCTTTCTGGAACCGACGACAAGACGGATAGTGGCCGTGCTAGCATTCGAAAGCGTATACACGTTGGTAAAAAGTTGGCCGTAAAAGTTACCTCTTGCCATTTTCGGATGAATCTTTCGCACCATTTCCATCTAGACATTCTGGACCTTCGTCGGCTTTCACGAACGCTCGTTCTATCCAATATGAGTAAAAGTAGCAGGAGTAATTGCTTCGCCAACTGAACGTACCTACCTCCATTTTCAAGACGATCAACCGTCTTCAGACCCTTCTAAATTAATAGCATCCACGCAGGCACGTGAATTTATGGAAATTGCGGGAACTTATAGGTTGAGAAGGGCAGCTGGTCGGGTTGAAAATTTGCTTACAAGTAAACATTCACTTGTAACTACGAAACCTTGAAAATTAGGAAGTCCTAAAAAAATTCTTCAGCCTTTTCTTTTTCAGTTATCTAAAAAAAAAACGATTTTTTATTAAACGAACTACCTTAGAAAATCTTTTTACACAGGAAATAACAACATATTCGGATTCAGCACCACAAAAAAAAATATACAGATGCCAGGTTTTAGCTAATTATTCTGAAATAAGAGGATTATGTCGTTTTCCGCATACGCCTCAATAACGTGAGTAAAATAGGTCCATTGCAGATATAATTTTCAGGATTTCTCAGTTACTATGAGTACTTTCAAGTAATATATTCAAAATGGGGAAACTCCATTCACTATAAGTGAATGTTTACTTGTTAGAAGCCAAGAACCTAGCTCGCTGCTGGAAGATAGACCATATCCAAGCAAGATGGGGGAGTCGCATCCATAGATTAGCGGTGTCACGAAGGATCGGGTCTATTTGTCGTGGTTGGCTACCGAGAAAATCCCGTCAACCCAAAAGTTGACCGCCCGGCTCGCGCCGAGGCGTTCCAACGATGACACGTCCAATCGTTCGATTCTCTAACAAGCCCTTGGCAGCCCCTTGCTAGAGCAAAGAGGAACGGGAAACGGGGAAGCAGGCAACAACGATTCCTCGGAAATTCTATTTGCTTGGGAAAATTCACGAGAACGCGTGGAATTATAGAGAAATTATACCTAGAGGAAGGCGATCCGCATTAAGGGATATGGATTTAGACATCCTCTGCCAGAATTGTGCAAACATACTGAAAATTGTACGCTGAAATCTATTTCGAATGCAGGAAAAAAAGGCCAAAATGCAGAGAGACAGTTCGCGAGGTAAGCGGAAAATGAAGGATGAAAATTTGAGTTTTCCTGCGAAACACGGTCAACTTTGCTTCGTTAAAGCGAGTTCAAGTGTCGAGGATTACAGCAGCGTGTGGCGTGCTGGTAACAGTCGGCGACTTCCGGCGGAGGCGCTCAGCCCCGGAAACCAATCGTAGTCTCCGTCACACCGAATCATCCACGCTTCTGCGGTCGAGCAATTCCTTGGCCGGTTAGTTTCCCTTGGCAAGCATTTCTTAGCAAATACTCGGGATAAAAAAAATTTATTTAATATTGCTCACATTTTCTGGCATTTTTTTCAGAAAAAGGACAGACGCGGGAAATCTAATGAAAGTTTTCGAAAGAACTCCGCTGCGGGGAACCAATGCAAATATAAAGTTTTGCTTTGTTATTTTTGCGTAGTAACGGGGAGAATACAAACAATGATATCTTTGAGGAGGGAAAGTCTGTCGCCGAGGAGCAAGGGGCAGAGAGCAAAGAGCAAAGAAAGCGATAAGGGGACGTTGTCGAAGCAAAGGGAACGAGGACCAAGTGTCGTCGTTGTGAAAGAAACACAGCCGGAGAAGGGTAGGAACCCAGAAACGAAGACACGGATTATTGGTTTTGTTTGCCGGGAGGGCCGTCATCGAGTATCGATATTTGCAATTCCACGAACCTGGGCATCGGGCTGATGCAAAAATCAATGAACCAATAACCAAGATTGGTGCTCGTCTAGCTGCTGGCTACGTGTAGACGGCCTCGCGAATACATATGTACCTATGTATACATATACATGTGAATGCGCCTGTATTTCAGTTTGCGCTGCTCGTTAACCCCTACACTCTTTTCAGACCAACAACTTGAGACGAGATAGTTACGGGGAAAAAGTCGCCGTAAAAAAAGAGTAAGAGGTATTTCCCCTGTTTCCCTTGACAGCTAAGAAACATTTTCCGCGATGTCGACGAGTGCCTCGAAAGCAGCCAAAACTATTCTCTAGTATCATCAAGATTTATATCTACACACACGCGTCACGGCAAAGCCTTTAGATTAACCGAATTTCGAGCCAGAAGAAGACACGAACGCGACGCTTCCATGGTAAAGTATTTTTTAGTCCAGTCGAGCATCACTCGATTTGCTTTGGCGTCCGGGAAACCATTTTCTCGTCGTTCGAACCCTTCTCGTTCTCGCCGTTCTTCAGCGATGCAAGAACGCGCTTGTGGCTAATTGTAAGAAAGGGGAGCAACGAGTTGGAGCAGCACAAGCGGCAAGACCGAAAACGAATGGTACGTCAAAAATGAAACAGGAAGCTAGAGAAGTTTGCTTCTAATTGTAAGTACGGAGGATGGATCTTGAAGCTGACAGCAGTGAGCCAGTTGTTCTTAAATACCTACAAAGGATCGTTTCGCGAGAGACTCTACAATCATTTGCGAGAACGATGGTCTATGTAGGTACTATTACCGCGATGGATTTTAGCGGAAAGTTCAAGTGGCAAAGCGAACCAATTCAGAGATAAAAGCTCGCGGAAATGTTAGATGTCTATTGAGTTGGCTGAAACACATTTCAGCGGCGCGTGCTTAAATCGAATTTGTTAAACTAAGGTTCGACGCGAAAATAATTTACCCACGAGAAAAGTTTCGCTCGGAGGAGGGACGAGGAGGCACATAAAACTCGATCAATATCTGTTTCGCTTCTAACGGATACTCCAATTTCATTGCAGTAACGTTACTTCCGAAGAAATAGTGCTATAAAGAAGCTGACATCATCGGACACAGCTACGACACGTAGAACGGAACTGATTGGAGTGCAACGGTCGACGTCGGCTAATATGTAAAGCAAAATATTCCAGTACATACTACCTATTCTGCCCTCCTTAGTTAAACAGTCCTATATACAGTATTGTCTCCTTATGGACTCGATTTGGTGTACACGATGTGGGTTTTTCGCTATCCCCACCACTGCTGTCTCACTCTTGTCCGGCGAAGGCGAGAGCGAGATGGAACGAAAGCGAGCGAGAGGCACTGGAAGCGAGCAAGGGCGGTACGAGACAAACGACGCGTTGATGTTTTGTCTCGCTCCGTCTTTGCGTGCGCGACGGGCGTGCGCAATGGTCACGAGCCCACAATGTGAGCACGGGAACCGTTTCGCAAAATCTTGACGCAGGCGCGGCTCAAATCTTTTTTGCGCCCTATGCGAACTTGTGAAATAACGCCCTTTATTATAATACATTTATTTGAGTTTATTGGTGACCTTACTCTGAATTTTTATTCGTAGCTTAAAACAGTTGCAGTACAATTAGTAATATTTTATTTTAAAGTTTATTTTCAACAATACCAGCAGTGAAAATACCATTTTGCACCTCTTGTCGACTTTCCGCCCTAGGCAGTCATCAATAGGGACCAGCCAAGCTTATAGGCAGCGATCAGTATGTACATAGCCAAAGAAAATACATATATAACGCGTCTTAGACTATTTATTTAGTATTTTCTTTGGCTATGTACGTACTGATCGCTGCCTGTATGCTTGGCTGGTCCCTATTGGCGACTGCCTAGGGCGGAAAGTCGACAAGAGGTGCAAAATGGTATTTTCACTGCTGGTATTGTTGAAAATAAACTTTAAAATAAAATATTACTAATTGTACTGCAACTGTTTTAAGCTACGAATAAAAATTCAAAGTAAGGTCACCAATAATATCAGATGAATGTATTATAATAAAGGGATAAATTGGACAAGTTCGCCTGGGGTGCAAAAAAGACGCGTGCCGTGCCTGGCTATCTGACCGTCGCGCGCATGCGTCGAACAGTCACGATTCCATCCGAGCGCTCGCGCCCGTCCGCCGCGCACGCAAAGCGTTCTATCTCGCTCCCCCTTCGGCCTGAAAGAAGCGAGAAACGAACACTCGGAATTAGGGCTCTGTTCATGATATGGGTTCAACGCCGGTCCCGACCAGGGTTGCCACCTCTCCGGTTTTGGCCCGGAGACTCCGGGTTTTGAAGCAAATCTCCGGGCTCCGGTTTTACTGAAAAAATCTCCGGGTTGTAGAAAAATATGAGATAATAAGAAATTGTGGTATTATACAGTGGTATCAATTTTATATACAATAATAGTAATTAATTAAAAAAACAGATACTTTTAAATTTTGAATTGTTTGAGCTTAATAGAATCGCACATCTGTTGTCTGGATATTCGAGAACAAAACTTTTTTCGCTTTTTCCATCTCCGGGTTTATATTCGAATCTCCGGGTTGGAATGTGTGGCACTCCGGGATTTATATGGCGATAAGGTGGCAACCCTGGTCCCGACCAGCGAGTCCACAGCGAGGAAATACTGTACCATTTCAGTGCAGAAAAAACCTGCTCTAATACCGACCTGCCGAATCGGCCAGACCACGTGACGTGTCTACCCTCTTAAACCGGCGTTGTTATAGCCGCGCATTGATGAGGAATGTGAACACCACTTCAAATAATTTTTTAACTTATTACGTGATTATTAATCGTGTGTATTTCTGCTTCACAGGTAAGGAACTTTAAAAGGCGTTACGTACAGAGCCGTCTTAACAGTATTGTAGGCCCTGGGCTAAGCAATGCACTGGGGTTCGTGGGGGCCCCTGCCCACACACGGGAATATGACTTAAAATCAGAATTGTGGGCCCCTACTGCCATGGGTCCTCTGGCGATTGCCCAGCGTGTACATGCCTAAAGACAGCACTGGTTACATGCGATCATTGACTGCATTTTGGAGTGTAGTTACGGATTTGAAAATTGCGCAAGACATGGCTTTATCTAAATTATGAATTTATCTTCACATCTATTTATTTTCTATGTTACAAACGAATTTATAAGATTTCATTGTATTGTATATCACTTTTTTCAATAAAATGCAGTTAAGTGATAAAAGAACACTTTTATTTAATAAGCCTTTCTCTTCCACTACATCCTATCCTGCTTATTCCAAATCACATATAAAAGACATGCTAAACAGAACACCTAAACTTCCATGCTGAGCTGCTTTTAAAACTCTACGTTAATGCATTGTTTTAAAGAACAAATTCACTCGTTCTGCCACCTCTTTCGACGGCATGTTCTTCTGTTAGCAAGTTCAATTTTAGAGCGTTCTGAAAATTTTGGCCAGATTTTGAAGCGATGTATCAGGAGAACATGATGCGAAAGGAGATATGCTGAATTTCATCATCGAAAGCCTTTCGAAAACTCTGCGCCTCTACGTCGAATAGTTCTCCGCCTTAGATTCTCTCTCCGAAGACGCTAACTTAGTGCCACCTCTTTCGACATCATGTTATCCTGTTACGAAGCTCATTTTAGAGCGTTCTGAAAATTTTGGCCAGATTTTGGAGCGATGTATCAGGAGAACATGATGCGAAAGGAGGTATGCTGAATTTCATCGTCGAAAGCCTTTCGAAAACTCTGCGCCTCTACGTCGAATAGTTCTCCGCCTTAGATTCTGTCTCCGAAGGCGCTAACTTAGTGCCACCTCTTTCGACATCATGTTATCCTGTTACGAAACTCATTTTAGAGCGTTCTGAAAATTTTGGCCAGATTTTGGAGCGATGTATCAGGAGAACATGATGCGAAAGGAGGTATGCTGAATTTCATCGTCGAAAGCCTTTCGAAAACTCTGCGCCTCTACGTCGAATAGTTCTCCGTCTTTGATTCTCTCTCCGAAGACGCTAACTTAGTGCCACCTCTTTCGACATCATGTTATCCTGTTACGAAGCTCATTTTAGAGCGTTCTGAAAATTTTGGCCAGATTTTGGAGCGATGTATCAGGAGAACATGATGCGAAAGGAGGTATGCTGAATTTCATCGTCGAAAGCCTTTCGAAAACTCTGCGCCTCTACGTCGAATAGTTCTCCGCCTTAGATTCTCTCTCCGAAGGCGCTAACTTAGTGCCACCTCTTTCGACATCATGTTATCCTGTTACGAAGCTCATTTTAGAGCGTTCTGAAAATTTTGGCCAGATTTTGGAGCGATGTATCAGGAGAACATGATGCGAAAGGAGGTATGCTGAATTTCATCGTCGAAAGCCTTTCGAAAACTCTGCGCCTCTACGTCGAATAGTTCTCCGCCTTTGATTCTCTCTCCGAAGACGCTAACTTAGTGCCACCTCTTTCGACATCATGTTATCCTGTTACGAAGCTCATTTTAGAGCGTTCTGAAAATTTTGGCCAGATTTTGGAGCGATGTATCAGGAGAACATGATGCGAAAGGAGGTATGCTGAATTTCATCGTCGAAAGCCTTTCGAAAACTCTGCGCCTCTACGTCGAATAGTTCTCCGCCTTAGATTCTCTCTCCGAAGACGCTAACTTAGTGCCACCTCTTTCGACATCATGTTATCCTGTTACGAAGCTCATTTTAGAGCGTTCTGAAAATTTTGGCCAGATTTTGGAGCGATGTATCAGGAGAACATGATGCGAAAGGAGGTATGCTGAATTTCATCGTCGAAAGCCTTTCGAAAACTCTACGTCGAATAGTTCTCCGCCTTTGATTCTCTCTCCGAAGACGCTAACTTAGTGCCACCTCTTTCGACATCATGTTATCCTGTTACGAAGCTCATTTTAGAGCGTTCTGAAAATTTTGGCCAGATTTTGTAGCGATGTATCAGGAGAACATGATGCGAAAGGAGGTACGCTGAATTTCATCGTCGAAAGCCTTTCGAAAACTCTGCGCCTCTACGTCGAATACTTCTCCGCCTTAGAGAAATTGCAGGTTTGGAATTTGGATAGGAGTATGTATAAAAGGTATTTCTCAATAATAATACCGTCTGTTTCAAGCTTTTCCCAATTTATTTGAATAAAGACTTTTACAGTGTTACAATAAAATATAAAATATATAATTTTACTTTGTCGTTTCTATAAAATCACTATTTTCTTGTTTTCATTGTTGAGATTTCCATCATTTGGCCCATATAAAGTTCCTGTCCACGGCGAAATGTACCCAAGTTTCATCTGTAACCAGAAGAAAAATATTTAAAGTAATTGAAATGTACAATGAATTTTCTACGTTTGCAGTACCAGCCGACTTTCCGTTTAAATTTTTATAAGTACATAGTATTTTTTCATTTTTTGGGGTATGTTGAAATATTTGAAGTTTCACGCGTCTTTTATTTTTTAAAGGAGGAGCCTAGTGTAACTAGATGAAAATCGAAGCATTTTTCGGGAATTTTTTTTAAAGAATTTTTTTTAAAGGATTTATAAACAGTCTAATGTATTTATCCTAACTTCTTTCAAAATGGTAAAAATATCCTATCTAAAACAATTAATTAATTGGTACGTTAATAATACATTTCCTACCGGTACACCTATTTCAAAAAATTATATTAGGCTGTTATGAAATAATGACAACATGTTTTAATTCGAATAAAGGGGAATAAGGACGGTACAAAGTAAATGATAAAACTTCAGTTTTCTCGGTTGCTTCAAAATGCTAGATAAGGACATTTTAACTAAAGAGGGCAGTATTTTTGTAGTATACCGTACAAGTGGCGTAGCTTATCGATACAGCGAGGCAACGTCGCGCCGAGCCAATTGCCACTGTTTTTGTATCGGTTGTTCGCACCGTTGCATTCTTGTATGTCAAAAAGATGGGTTGAGTTGTAATCGGTTAACGAGCAGACAGTGGATATTTCAGCGTTTGCCCACGTAATCATTCCCGTTGCCAAGTTTACGTATCGTCGATAGGTTGCTCTTTTTTTCGGCGCCGCCTTCCCGTCGATGCATTCGCATCCCGTTTTCATTCCGGCATCCGATATCTGGTCGTTGCCCCGTTTTCCATGGATTTCGGCCGCGCCCAGCCCCCTTCTCGCTCCTTTCCCACCAGCCCCGGTCACGCGAATCCGCGCTGTTATCTCGCAGCGGCCGGGTCTTTTCGTGCGAACACAACCATCCTTTTCCTACATTTCCCCCCTTCAACGGAACAACAAGTTAAGAATGATCAAGCCACGAAAACCGATCGATAATTATCATACGTTAATGCTTGTTTGATATGCGCTGGTTGCGCGCAACGAACGCAGAGTTGTACGCAGACGGAAGAAAATAACTCGATCCAGAGGTGTTCGACACTCGTTCCTCGGCTCTCGGTTCTCCGTTCTCGGTTCTCAGTTCTCGACCCTCGACTCTAGAAGCGAGCTCGAGTCGCGGCGGAATCTCCTTTCATCGGCGCTCAGTGATCCGAGGAAAGCGCAAAGAGAGGTGTGAACAAGCAGCAGCAGAAAAAACACGAGAGAAGGAGGAGCGAAGCCGCACGTGCGTGCGAAAAGGAATTTTGTGAAAGGAAAGAACACGGCTGTACTACGCGAGGCGAGGAAAAAGCAAGGTCTTCGTTTCGCTATCTATCCACAGAGAGGAGAAAAAGTATGAACATCTAGAAAGAAGACGGGCTAAGCCTTATACGGGTGCAATAGAGCTGCCGAAAGTCGCACGTGCGTGCGTAAAAAACTGACCCAGTTCTACGCGAGGGTAAAAAATGTGTCAAGTTCGTTGATGGCGAGGCCAGATGATAAATAAAATACAACAGTATATACACTAATCAGTGAAGCACAGATTAGAAAAATTATACATATAATACGCAATATGGTGGCAATATAAAACACATAGAGATAAAACACAAAAAGCAATGTAAAACAAAAATAGCAGCTAGTTACAGAAATAATTAATAACTCTAGTTCTAAATGTCTGAAATGGACAATCGAAGAAATCGAAAAGATTTTATCGGCGCTCGATGGACGGAGAGGAAGAGAAAGATATGAACAACTAAGTAGTTACCCATGAAACAGGGAACTACTTACACTAGCGGACAAAAAAGTTACCACTTTTTCGATTTGTTCTATTTTTGTTATTTTTTTTAGCATACATTTAGGACTGTGGTATATTTAATATGCATATTCTGATGGAGAATTTAAAGATGTATAAAATCCAGTTAAAGTTGAATTTAATTAACTGACAAGCAAAAGTGTTGTATGATATTAAAGGGGGTAACACATTTTTGGGGCCGACAAAGAAGTTACCACGTTTAGCAACTTTTTAGATTGTCCTAAAAGCAAAATGTCCCCCCACAAAATATTAGATGTTTTTATGTTCAAAAGTGGTAACTTTTTGTTGACTTTAAAAGTGTGTTGTCTTGTTTAATGTTATGTGCGTTTTTTTTATTGTTAGTTAAATAAATTCAACTGTAACTGAATATTATACAGCTTTCAATTCTCTTTCAGAATATGTATGTTAGGCATATACTACAATTTTGAATTGATATTGAAAAGTAATAGAATTAGGGTGGGTCGGAAAAGTGGTAACTTTTTTGTCCGCTACTGTAGTAGTAGTAGAATACTATTGTACTATTAAGGACAAAATCGTAGACGCCTGCGAGAAGGATGAATGAAGCCGTAGCTGCGTAGAAGAAAGCCTGACGAAACCGTACATGCGTGCACGTTGCGGTAAACGTTGAACCATCGACGAAGGAAGAGCGCAAGCTCATTAAGGGAAGTAGAGGAAGGGCAAGTGGCCGGATAAGCGGCATTAACGAGGCAGAGGGAAGCTGCCTCCGATGTTCGCCTTATCTGCCGAAATTTCGTAAAAGTACGAGGATTCCTCGCAGCTACTTTTCACCTAGCTCGAGGAGGAGATGGCGAGTAGGTAGGAGTAGGATCGCGGTGCCCGTTGGCACCGGAATTTCGTCGGAATTCGCGAAGAAATTCACGCTCGCGGCCTCTGCTAGCTCGTTTGTCTCGAAACGGTTCGCGCGCCACGCCGCGCCGGCCTGGCCATAAGGAGGACCGTAATTCAGGCGACATTCCGCGTTAAGGGCGTCTCGCCGAACCGACTCTCTTCTTTCTCTTCCTACGGAAGTAAGTATGTAAGTGTAAAACGCTTACACCTTCCCGTCCCCGTTCCCATTCTCCATCTCATACCATTGGGTTATACCTTTTTCATCCGCCGCGACCAATGCCGGGAAACGAGAACTTTCATTCCTCAGTTTCGTCCTTCGATCTACGGCTTCCTCCTACACCAGAAACGGGCGAAAACAAGGAACGAAGGAAAAAGGAGAGGAAAGAACGAACGGAAGGTCTTGCAATTATCGACGACGCGTACTTTCCGCGGCTGCAAATTACCGGAAACTTCGTCCTACCCAAAGTTTAATCGCACTCGAGCGTGGAATCGCTACGCGATAGTTATCAAGGTAGTTTCACCGAATTACTTCGACAACTATCCTTGCTGCTAGCAGCGTCGCGTCATCTTCTCATCAGCGCTGAAAGAATTTTTCCGCACGGTAATGGGATAATATCATCACTTGCAGTTTTGAAATCGTCCGCGATTCTCGAGGAAATGTGCACCGACAACGTAACCGATCTCCATTCTCCTGTGGCCGATTTTCCATCTTCGGCACGGTAAGAAGTAAGAACAGAGTGGCGCGGCGTGTCAGCGCGTTGGCACGTAGGCGCGTAGCCGCGGGGAATTCCATTAGAGGGTTCGCCTGAGCGAATCGGTCCTCGTTGCAACATCCGCGAAAAAGAGAAAGAAAAGCGAGAGAGTGGAAACGGAGAAAAGGCGTCGAAGGGTGGGATCGGGGGATGAGAAAAGTTCCTCGAGAGTCAGGCACATAACGTAAAAATTTAAGACTATTAGGTCAGCTGTAGCTGCTACCTTAACAATGCTGACACAGGTATTTAGCCTCGGGCTTGAACATAGGTACCTAAGCTACCTATGTAGTATCTTTTCTTACGGTACGTGCAACTCTTCGAAGAATGGATCGAGCAGCACATGCTAACAGGTGAACACACACCGAGAAAACGAAGAATCGCGAAGGAACGAGCTGTAGAAAAGGCGGCATGGAAAAATAAGAATTTCAAATCCAATTTTCCGAGGCATCTTTTTATCTGCTCGTCTGCCGCGATCGTGGACCGAAGTACTGCACTATTTCACCGGAGCAAACGAATAGGCGATCGAAGAATAGTTTTAAATTAGAAAGTTTGTTGAGGGCCGCAGGGCGCATTGGCGAAGGGAAGTTGGAGGTGTCGACGAATCCGTATCGCGTGGCCAGCAGCGGATCAGACTCGGAGAGAAATTAAAAGGCAGGTTTTAAATCATCCAGGCGGGTACCTAAAGACAGAACGACTTCGATATCCGATGGAAACGAATTCGATGCAATCTAAAAATCGTTAATCGAGCGAGCGACGAGTACGCGAACGTCACTTTAGTCACGCGAGAGAAAAATCGTGGCGATTTTCCTCCGGTGGATTCGTTACTCGTTCCAATTAGCTCCGATTCTCCGGCTCGAGACTTGAATCAATTTCGCGGAACAGTAGGTCACAGATGCCACCAATTACGTTCTGCCAATGGGGCGCCTTCTTTTCCTATCTCTCTCCGTCGTGTTCAGGAAGCAGGCTAAATGATTTTTCTCCTCCCAAGAGTCGGAACGGCGAGACCGGTCGAGCGAAGGAAAGCCATTTGACGACTTTACTCCAATAATTGTCGTGAGGGTCTGCTAGTATTACGACCAACTACGTTAGTACTCGACCCTTCCCCTTCCCCTCCTCCTCTCTTCACTCTTCTCCTCTGCATTTTTTCTCCCTTTTCGATAGTAGCCAGTAACAATTTATCGATTCGATAAATCCGATACCGTACGATACGGTCAACGGTTACCACTGACGGTGTTTTCACGGCTGGCCGGCCAGCTTTTGCTATCCGAGATCACTGCCGTGTACAAACCGCGTACAAGCCGCGTACCCATGTTTAAATATCTCGCGGTTAATCGGCCGTCGTTTCCGGAGACACACTTGTCTCTCCACCCTGACGGGATCGAGACAAAAGTTTTGTCATTAGTCTTCAAAGTCGTTGCGCGACTAACGAACTTATAGCCTTATTCCTCGAAGCTATTAATATCGTTAGACGTCGGACGTTGCCTCTTCCCGTCATTAATTATACCCCGTTCGACCAGTCTTTCTATATAATACCTACTTGTTCTTCCCCTTGTTCTGCACTTACCACCACGTACAAGCAACGTGAATAGATAATGAATCATTTGGCAGAATTCTGGACGCGAACCCGAATCCGAACCCGCCGAACTGCTTACAGGTTTTCATCACTCTTGTATGTAGATGATAACTTCCTACCCGGTAGAAATGACTCGCGCGATGGATCGCGAATCGCGATTCTTTTGCTTGGAACTTTTCCAAACCAGCCGCCGAGAACGTTGAACAGGGTAAGTGCGGTTACCTTTGAACGGTTTTTTTTCGATCCACAGTGCGGGAAATATAGAGCGAACGATAAATTTTCTTGGCCCGAGGCGGTCATTAGCTGGAGCTGGAGCTGAAGCCACTGCCACCGTCAGCAACCTTCAGCCGTATACTATACCTATGTAACGAAATTAAAATGTTGCCAAATAAGCTGATTAAAAAGCCCACGTTTTTTTCGCTCATGCTCGTTTCGTCGCCTGTACCTTCTGCGGAAAATAGATAGGTAGGTACGTGGTATGTAGATAGCTGCATAGATTGGGTAGACCAGGGCGAATCGGATCACTTTGTGTTTGATGGTAAAAAAATAGTGGTGAAACATTAAAAATCTAATTTTTTATTATATAGGGGAGACCGGGGCAAGTTGATACGTTTTTTGTTTTCAATTTTTTTCATTTTTGTTTGAATTAATTACTTAATAATAAATATGCTAAAATATACTTTGGTCCTTCCTCTTTAATATATTGTAAATGAAAAGTTGAGAAAATACATACAAAATGAATGAAAAAATGTTATTTGGACGAAGATAAAATGTATCAACTTACCCCACTGCGGGGCAAGTTGATATTGCTCTGGGGCATTGTAAACAAAAAACGAAAAAGTGAGAAATATCCGATTCGCACCGAAACTTGATGTACGAAATATAGACTAAGTTCTTATTTTGATCCGATTCGCCCTGGTCTACCCTACTACTCGGGCTACTTGTTAAACAATGAACCGCACGTAAATTATATGTTCTAAGCTTTGTGCAAGTTTCACGAGCGACGCAAGTGGTACAAGTCCGCGCTATATCATCCTATCGTTCTTCTTCTATCGCGAACTATCGCAATGTAACCGCATAGCCGTTTCTTATAGATTTTTGTGCGCTGAAAACGAATTCGCTAATCGTTTCTCGCCATCACCCTCAGTTTTCGAGAAATTCGATTTTAAAAAAAAATAGAAATTTTCAGCTTTGAACATTTTATGTGTTGAAACAGTAATAGTTATTTGGTTGCTTGTTCCGTTAAATTATTCTATGATCCTCCGCGAACACACCGATACAAGTTATTATTGGATTACAAACATTTAAATATGTTTAAACAACGATCAAAAGGAAAAGGACACCCAAAATGCACCAATTTTTGCAGATATCTTGATAATTTAACGGAACAAGCAACCGAATAACTATTACAGTTTGAACACGCAAGATGTTCAAAATTGAAAACTTGCATTTGTTTTTCAAAATCGAATTTCTCCAAAACTGAGGGTGATGGCGACAAACGGTTTGAGGATTCATTTTCAGTGCGCAAAAATCTATAAAAAACTATTAAATGTTACAGAAGAGAAAAAAAAGTTCAGTTTTATTGGACAGTGTTCTTATTGTATTAACCCTTCGTTGACACACCTCCCTTTTCGATCGAATTTGACACACCTGGGTGGCTCACACCCAGAATCATTTTTGAACGACTGCCATTCTCATCAAAAGAATCCAATCATTATGAAAAAAATCGTGGGTCAATTTCAAGGTATCTAGAATGTATTTTAATAGTTTTTTTATTAAAATTGTATCACAGTTTTTGTAAAAAAATTCTAGATTACCATATGTCGAGAAAACACGAAGAAAATCTTTAAAAAATTGTAACTTTTGCAAATTTTAATATTAGGAACTAAAAATGTACAGAGTTATTGTTCAGATATAATATTTTGGAACAAAAAATTTTGTATGTCGTCTTTCGAAAACAAGGTATTTATTTTGCATATAGAAGGCACAGAGTGTCAAAACCAGCTTATGGGTGGTTCCCACCCTGAATGTCAAGGAAGGGTTAACATTCGAGGTATGTACATACAACGTAGGTAACTATTCGCCCTGAGTATAATAATCATACGATAACGTGCTTGGCAATATCCATTATACCTAGGTACATAGGTATTTGCTAGGTGGTAAGTTTGTTGTTGAAAGTTCCGGGGGAAAACGTTTCCACCCTCTTCCTTCGGTTTCTTTCGTTCTCGAGTTGGAGGGGTGGCCCCAGCCTCGTACTATCGGCTCTTTCGATCAGTCGTTGTTTCCTCGTACCGCGCCAAAGTAGATTCTGCATCTCGAGGGACGGAATTTTAAGAATACTTGAGAATTCTCGAGACGCATTTTACGAGGCGCGTCTAAAGACGCGTAGTGGTGCGACGGATAAAGCTGCCACGCACAGGAATAAGCGCCTAGCTTTCAATGGAACTCGACCCAATAGCAATCTGTGGCAATTTATTTCCTTGGTCCTTCGATCTAAGTAGATAGTTATACAAGTACGTTTAAAAAAGGCAATTCCATAAGGCGATAATCTCGATTTAATAGCTCGGGAACGATGGGAAAAAAGAAAGCTAGCCAAATGTGTATGATAAGTTTTCTGGGTTCGAGAAGATAGATAAGTTGGTCGAGTACGTGACTGTCACGGATTGCAATGCGACATAGTGGTAATGGCTGAAGCCCAGGGTCAGCGGAGTTTCCGTTCCGGGACGAGCTGCGAGGCTAAAAGACGTCGAGTAGCAGGAGTTGCTCTTTTCCCGGAGGAACGGAACAAGCAAAGGGAGACAGGGAAATCTCTAGTCTCTTGTCTCCTCCTCTCTCCTCCTCGCTCCTCTCTTCCATATAACCAACTCGTGAAGCAATGCCGTGGAGAATTCCGCGCAACAAAGCTGGCTCGACGAGACGGTGGATATAGAGGAAGGTTGGCAAGACAGGTGGATGCGCAACGCTGCGCCGGAAATGCCAGAGGCATCGGAGACTGTGCCCGCAGGCGATTCCAGACCAACCGACCCGAAACCGGGCACAAGGATTAGGTTTCTTTGAGAAGCTTCAGCGAGTACCTACTTTCGCTCAATCTTTCTGCTTTAGTTTCTGACAATAGTCGAACTTAAAATCCAAGTCAAAGAGATCGATCCTACCTAAAGATTGCGACTATTTGCGTGGCGACACGTACTCATGGGAGTGTGTGAAATCAAGAAGATAATAAGCGTTCCTCTTTAGGTAGAATCGCTTTTATCGTCCACTCCTAAAGCCTAAATCCTTAATCCCGTGCGTAAGAGACTTTGTATCCGTCGTTGCTACTCTAAACTGCGATTAAACTTTGTCCTTCCGGGTGGAATCGAGCAAAGAAAGTTGGACCAGAAAAGTTTGATCGAGCAAATTACACCGGGGAAACTAATTTGTCGGGTCCCCCGAGAAGTTGACTCAGAAGCGGCAGGCCAATGATGCGAGTACCTATTCGATATTCTCCGATTCGCTGTGCATCGCTCCTCGTGCGTCAAGGGACGCTCCGTTCGATTCGTACCATAACAAAAATGAGACGACTGCCTTAACGAGGACACGTAAATCCTCTTTTAATTCTCCCTACTTTCCGTCATTCGTAATAATCGGAGATAACGTTGAAGCCGAGTTTTCTTGAATAGGTACGTTTCCCTCTAAATACACGTGCTCCCGACAATCTCCCAGCTCGCTCGTTTATTCGAAATCCCAGCAGTTTCTGGGAATAATATTCGCCTTAACTCTATCGTTCCCCGGCTCTATCGTTCTCCAACGACACCCGACGACTCTCAACGACAGAGGAACACAGTTTCTGCGGAGGCACGCCTCCGGACATACCAGAGGGTTGTCCAATGTCCGTGCAAAGGCTGCAGAAAAGGTGAAATCCACCTTATTCTCCTAACCCGCCTTAGTATTACTTTCGCCCTATCTTACACAGCTATAATTCCCTTTCCTATTCTTTAGTGCCTTCTACCATAGCCAGTTATCTCATCTCGATGCCATTCCCGCCTTCGGATATCCCATCTGTTGGTAAATTAGACGCGTCACGCTTCAGTTTCCGATTCGTTCAAATAATTCCCTTTTTGAGAAACGTCGAGAACATTAACCCACTTTTCAGGATTGGGAACCGGCTCGCTTCCGACCTACCTACTGGCGAAGCCTTCTCAACCGTGAAGGCAAAATGCATTTATTGAGGCCAGGAATCGGAAATCTCTCGGGAATTGATTCGGATTTCATATCTTCGCTACCGTTCGATCTGCCGGAACGCTCCCCGTCTCGTAAAGAAAATACCCTTTGGACCGTTATCCTCGTAAAGATCGAGCCAAGGGTGAAAAATAATAGGGCTGAACCCGATAGAGTCGTAACTGCTTTTGACTTACAGCCCGAGCAGTTATAACTCAACAGCACGATAATAATGATTCCAGTAGTTTGAAATAAACTTCAACTTCATCCTGTCCGAGAAATTCTGTTTAATTAGCCTCGGAACGGGACGGAAAAGGGTTAACAGGTCGACGGCTGACTCATAGCCGGCTGGTACATATGTATGTACCTATGTATACGTGCAAAATATGAAGCGAAAGGTGCGGGGGAAAATAAATGAACCGAGATAGCCGTCATCTCCGAGAGATAGACGACAGCCTATGTATGTGTGTGTGAAGAGGTGAGATACTTGAAGAAATCGTGCGAGGAACACAAGGAGTTTTCGTCTTATTTCGGCGTACACTGCACGCTGCACGCTGCACACAGCCAGCGGCCGAAGAACGGATGGCGCTGGAAGAGAAATAAAAGACAGCTCCTCGGGCCAGGTCAGCCTTTCTCCTTTCTAGCCCTGGCGTCTCATTCTGCTTGGTCTCGCCTTACTTCTTTCCAGCCTACTTACCCTCCGCGCTTCTTCTTACCCTCGCTTTTTCGCTGTCACCCTTTTCAGAATTATTAAAGGGAAAACACCCTTGAAATCCGCTTTCGCTTACCTAGACTCGCTAACCAGCGAACTGTTTTCTCCGGTGCATTGTAATGAACGAAACAGAGAGATGCGCCGATACAGAAATAATCTACGATGCTGACGGTGAAAGTGGAATGTTGGCTGCGAAGGAGAAGGACGCAGCGAATGAGAAAAAGGATCTAGGTCCTAGGAGGAACGGGGTGTGTGCGTAATTTTGATCGGTTTACGCTGCTGAATATCAAACGACGTTCAACACTGTATATGTACAACAGACCTCGAGAAAGTTGTATCGAGCTTCGGCGAAAGTTTCGCCGGATATTCTATATTTCACGGACCGCTGCTTGAATTTCAAAGTTCGGTAACCGAGCCATTATTACTGGCAAACGGAAGTTTGGTTGAACCGTGGTAGGTAAACACGAGTTGCCACATTCAGCTCTTCGTCTAACGAAATACCTACAATGTTTAGGTATTCAATTTCATGAAAAAACCCCTACTACTACACAGATATGTAGGTCCACGAATGCGTTGAAATGCAGGCAGGAAAATTTAGATGGATTCCAACACTTTCCAAGGGACGAAAGTGCCGACGAAAAGTCGATGAGAAAACGTGAGCGCTGCAAAAGAATAGAAAGGAGAGCCGAGTGAGAGGAGGAAGATGAAATGAGAAACCGATTTGCCGCTGAGGGTGAATATGGATTGGAAAAAGTTTTCGTGGCAGACGAATTCGAGGCGCCCGCGCCCCCAATCCCTTAGCGCTGTCCGTTTCTTAAGAAAAGGGGTGGGAAGATGGTGGTGGGTAATTGGATTTTTCAACAGAAAATCGCCAATACCGATCAATGCTTAGATTCGGACTTGTCCATTACTAGGTTGAAACCGCGCTCCAAGTGCTCATATTAAATATAAATATGGACGTGGCGCCACGCGCGACGTTCGTGCTACTCCGAGAACGGCAATGCGGCACAGAACGACAAAGCAAAGAAAAAAAAATAGTGGACGGGTATCATTCTCGTTTGACGGATCGTTGTATTATAGTTGAGAGGTATCGATCCACGCTACACCTACACGGCAAACGTAAAATACCGTTTCTGAAGCCCTGGCGAGGAGTACAAGCGATGTACGAGCGGAATATAGGGGTAGGTACAGGTAGTAACCAGTTGCCAGTTACGAAACAGATAGAGGGGAACATGATGCACATCGAGGAGAGGAGAAAGCGTGAGAAACGAATCGATTGGAATAACGAGAGTAGATCGACCAATGGAAACGCGATAAAACTAGCACGGCTACGAATTGCTCTAGATAAAAGTGATCGAGACTATGGAAGCGATTCCGATATAAAATCTTGGTGGCGTCGATAGCGTACGGTGGTAGTCGAAGCCTTTGCTTTTCCTACATCCATTCGCCCACGTATAGTTCCGCTTTTATAGCGATGTATACATACATTATATAGGTACATCTTATCGACCACGACGCACGTACCATTTTATCCATCCTTACTAGTTCTTTTTCTAATCCTCGATCAGTTTCCAGGATGAAAGAGAACAGTGCGCCTATAGGTACTCTGGACATCCAAGATATACGGATCCGTGTTCTTTCCCAACCACCTGAGTTTTGCTTTCGAGAACTATCTAGATACACGTAGGTATATAGGTACGTTCGGTTCCATCTCGTCCTTCTTAGCGTAGATTTTCCGAGCGAGTTTCAATGTTTCCCTCGAGCCCGTAATTCTGCAATGATTCGGTCCAACTCTTTTGCGCTTGCTCGTTTACTCGGGGATATAGGTGTGTACATACGTATAGTTATAGCGTCTGCCGGATCGACGACGGATAAGGAGGGCCAGGATTGTCTGGAAAGCGACTCGCCGAATGGACGTGTGTCGTAGAGAACGACGCGACGTGGCGAAATGCGAGAAACATTGCCCGGGGAAAAAGTGAGATATCTGCGGGATCGAATTGATCCGCGAGAAACGGGAGGCAAAACGCTGAGGTGAAATTTCACCGGAGAAACAGTCTCTGATAAGCTCGGAGCGTATTACTAGCTATGTGTAGCTGTAGTTTAACGAATCGTCTACGGCGCAAACGGGCAAATCGAAACGCGAACGAGACGAGATTACCGTTCCCTTTGCGATCCATCCATCTATTCGCTGCGAGGCTAATCTTTCGCGAAAACGGATACGCTTTCGATGCATCGCCGATACGGGGCTGCTAGTTTATTGCGAGCTGTGGCGCGGCGCGCGGTGCCTTTCTCACGTGGTCGACTGGGGAGGTACATAGGGGATATACGGAGAGTGAAGTCAGAGGAGGGTAGGCAGAGTATCGAGGGTGAAGTAGTATCGCGAGCGAAATTCCAGAACGGTTGCTGCATGCACCAGATCGCCCATTATACCGGCTTTGTTCCGTCAGACTCGAACAGAGGCTGGCATTCCCGACGATTTCCTATGGGATCCTCGATACCCCTTTATTTTAAGTCTGTGAAGATAGCATCCCTAAATGCGAATTTTTGGAAAAAATCCTTTGTCAAAAATTTTCGTTTGTCCACCGTTCAAAAAAAGTTATGAACAAATCAAAAAATTCGAACATTTTCTTTTTAGGAAAGGTGGACAAATGTCTCTACATCTAGACAGTCGAAATCCATCGTTGGACAAACAATTTTGATAACATATTGGAAAAAATCGAACTTAAACATGGTCGTTTCAACTGTAAAGTATTTCTTGGCTATTTTTATTAATAATTTGATTCTGGAGGGTGGACAAACATCTAATACATCTAACCTAGCGAAATCCATCGCTGAACAAGCGATTTCACCCTTTGATTAATTAAAAATCGAACTTAAAATTGATCGGTTCAGCCGTGCCCTTCTTTTTCGCTATTTTGATTTATTATTCGTTTCTGGGGGTGGACAAACGAGCACTAGTCGTGGACAATCGTATCGCACCTAAAAAGAAGCGGAAAATGTTCATAGTTCGTGGGTGTGCTGATGACGAATTTTCTAATTTGTTCATAACCTTTTTTTGAAGGATAAATTTTTGTTGGACAAAAGAATGTCGTCCAGTTTTTTTTCAAAAATTCGCATTTGGGGCTGCTATCTTCACAGACCTCTTTATTTTCTGTGTTCCCCTCTCTCGCGAACCTCGCATCGCTCCTTCGTCGCCTAGATAACTAACCTGATGCATCCTCCTTCACGAGGTGTTGCTTTTTTTCTTCGCTGCCTCGGTTTAGAAATATTTAACACTCACATCTCGTGCTAGTTCCAAGGGGAATAGTTGCCCGTTACGTTGACGTTTAAAACTCTCTTTAAAACTCTCTTGCTATTCGCGGAAATCAATTGAAATGATGGAACGAAGAAACGTGACTCGATCGTTAGTTTCAGGTGATGGATCAAGGGGAAAATGTACGAGGAACCAGTCCCTGCTCGGGTGGGATGGAAACGGAACGTCGAATTGCCCCCATACCCGAGAAAATTGCGTTTCATCGATAATATCGAGGGCGAGTTGATAACGGAGTAGCAGCGCAAGGTAAACGACCCACCCGTGTCTACGACCAAGTCCACGGCTGTCTCGTGTGCACGTGCACGCGCACGTTGATCTATACGCCGACGTGCAAGCCTGCTTTGCATTTTTACAGTGCACGTAGACCGAAGCGGTATAAAGCGATCTGTTCGTTCCATGCGCGTATAGGCGTACAGGCGTACAGCCTGTGATGTGTAGGGTACCTGGTACGTGGCGCACAGCAACGCGGTCGCTCGCGTGTTTCACGGGAATCGCGGAAAATATCTACGCGGAGCCAATGGAATTTCTCCTGTACCTAGCCAGCCATGCATCACCGCCAATGCTTCAGGCACATTTATCAATAGACGATACTTATTTTCGACGGGACACGTGACGACGCCGACGGATATTACCTACTGTTGAACGCGCAAACACGCTATGTTCAACCAACGATCGCGTTCAATCCATCTATCGCTGCTCTCCTTAAATCGATTCGCCAATGGGAAATAAGATTTAGTGGCGCTCCACTATTAATCGCAACGAAACCCATTGGACTGAAAGCGTTTAAACTTACGCATCGGGGTAGCATAAAGTACGAAGGAATAAGCAAAAGATGCTTTGCTTCTGGTGCGATTAGAAGTTGGGAATATTTATCTCTTCGATGCCTTTGACGGTACTCAACGATGGATTTGTTTTTGGAGAAACAGCGATAGGTAGGTATGGGTTTAGGGGAGAATGGGGCAATGAAATGTGCAATTTCTTTTCTTTACGTTCCACGACATCATTCGCTACACGTCTCAGCAATTTCGAAGTTCCGTGTTTTGTTCAATCACGCACCACTCTTATAAAAATAGTGTAGGTACTTCCCGAGATAATCTTATATAGAATCAAACAATTTTTGATTTTTTGTTCGCGGTCAAAAATTGAAGGAGAAATCTTTCACAGTGTAGAATAAGAATATCTTTCTTCATTAGAAGAATTTTATTCTGTAGATGGCAAAAATACGCTTTAGAGCAACTGGAAAAGCCAATTGGGCTTTCGAAACGCTTGAAAAAGCAGCGTACAAATTTGTAATTTGCTATCAGTTTGGCCATGATAATGAAATGTGGTTTCAATGCATCTCGTGTGGCCTCTGGGCTCATTCTGAATGTTGTGGATGGGACTCGGCGGATGGATACATATGCGAAAAATTTTAAATTAATCGCCCGCAACGTGACCGCTATTACCCGCAGGTGTGGACAATGGCGGTCAAATACATATTTTCTGAATTTCGTAATTTTATTGAATAAATCAGTAAAATATTAATTATTTTCGTATCCTACGAATAGGTTAAGAGTTTAAGTTTACAAAAAAATCATTTTCAAGAAATATTGCACCTTATATCTTGTTTTAATACACTTATTGCTTAAATGACCGCCATTACCCACTCTCCCCTACAAGTATCTGCGAGACGGTTTCAACCGAATCTAACAATAGGAAACGATCTGGAAACTATGTACCCAATTCGCGATTCCATCTTTATAATTTCATAGCATTCGTTACTGTATCGTTTAAATGTAGGCCAGCGTGTAAACTGTTTCAACAATCCCAAATTAAATTTGAAGTTTCGGTTGTAGCAATGTTTCAGAATTTTGGCTAAGAATGTCTCGAGAATTAATCCGATATGTTCAAGTAACGCGAATACGAAGCGGTTAGCGAGGAGAAACCCTAAAAATTTCTAATTCGTGGTCCAACTACCTACATTTTTTACTATTTACTTTCCACGTTGTTCGTGTCCCGCTTTATGCGTCGATTCTGCGGTTTCCATTTCTTTTTACTCCATTTTGTCATTCCCTTTTTCCAACTGCACCTTGTTGCGGTGGATATTCCGGCAACCTCCCTCCTCATCCTTCGAACAAAACCCCAGTTCCGTTGGCGTACCGTACTGTGCTGTACCGAATGCGCTACCGCTACCCCATTGCAAGACCCCACAATTCTCTGTATCCCCGTCGCGTCTCCGGAACCGCTGCCTTTGCCTTTGCCTCTGTCTCTGTCTCTACCTCTGCCTTTGCTTTTGCTTTTGCCTCTACCTTTGCCACTGTTCGCTATGCCGCTAGACCCTCGCAGGACCCTCGTGATGGTCGTGCTTTTGTTTCGAATTAACATTAGAATATTTCCGCGTCGGAAAATTTAGGTAGACATACAAATAAGCTGTGTCGGTTGCGACGACGTAGCATTTATAAATGGCAAATATCTGTTAGGAGGACGTCACCATACTGCAGAAAAAGTATTGTTGGACAAGTTACGAAGAATAACGGAAAACGGAGCACATTTAATCGATGATACGAGAAATTACGTATGAATCCTGATATTATTTATTCATACGGTGTAAACGACTGCAACTTGACGAAACACAGTCGAAATACGTGGACACGTATTTGCTGCTGGAAAGGAAAAAAATTCAGATCCCCAGAAACGCAAGGCGTCTGAATTTACGACTTGCCATAAATCTTCGCTTATTCGAAATTATACTCGATCCCTTTCATCACCACGTCATGATGAATCGGCTGAGAAGTATGTAACATTGATACGCATTAGTGGTGACAAATACCGAGCTTGCCCTCCCAAAATTACTCAACTTTTAATTTATACGGCTAGGAATAATCAGTTTACGCTGATTCAACAGAAGAAAAGCTAACGTCGAGAAAATTTTCGTCCTGTTAGCAGACACTCGCGGAATAACTGTCGCACCAGTGCCTTCCTCGCTCATCCTTTCATCCCTGCAGGCTATACGTTTTCCACTGTGTGCCATTCTCTTCGAAGATCATGCAGCAGATGTATGTATACCTATGTATGTATGCATGTATAGGTATACGTAGTCGCTGGATATTCTGTCCGAAACGTGCTAGTTAGAATAGCTAATCTTCCCCATTTTTTAGAAGGGTAGTGGAGCAGATATACCTACTTCTTCGTCAAATTTATTTTAGAATAGAGTGGGCAGAAGTCGACAATTTTCGAAGAAATCGATACTCAGATATCGTGGATTACCTATTGTGCATCAACTGATCGCGTTCGACGTAGGTTCGTCAGAGCATGTGGCCTATCTATGACTCGGAAACATTTCGCGAAATATCGTGGATCGAGGTCAAACTCTATAGAACCAGGAGAGAGGAGGGAACCAAATCGCTTCCAGCGAGTCCAATAGCTTTACACGATCGCAAATACAGTTGGCGAATGTTGGTCATCAATCGTTCAGCATTTAACAGTATGAATTACGTTTAACCCTGGAACTGAAGGGTGGCGCCCGACGGTAATCATGGTGGCATTTTTTCTGCACACAGATGGTAGGTACATAATATACATACGTAAAATAGCGAACAAGTTAAATTAAAGTGTTCTGTTTCCCTTTCGTTTTCTGGCGAAAACTAAAGCCACGTTGCAGTGTAAATAATGACGTCCAGCAGCATTGACGATTTAAGCGATTGAAGTTTATGCAAAGCGAGAACAAACAGCGCGGATTGAAACAGATTCGAGTGTTTAGATTGGTCGAAGGGAAATTACAAGGGAAGATTTGGTCTCTGCTAATGGAGATGGAGACCGACATCCATCGTTGCCTCTAAATCGATGCCCGAACTCGTTTGCAATGTCGATTCACGCATCGGCGGACTTTAATTCGGTATTTCGCAGCGCAATTTTCCAAACCACTCTTCGATGACGCGTTTCGAGCGCGTGAGCTTTTACGAGCGTAAGCTCGGTTAAGCTCGTGCGTTCAGCCTCTCGAACGAGCAGTCCCACTGGCGATTGCGATAACGTTCGTTCGACCGTATTAAATATCGCAGATCTCTAGAAAAATCTAAAGAACGCACGATGCCTAATCAGTAGGCACGTAGGTACATGATCAATCCATGTCGCGACGGATTCGAGTGGTACTACCTATCCATTTATTTATCGGGCAAACCGATTACAAAACATTCGCCCAGCGCAGCGATGAAAATGTTTTCTCCTAGCTTCAAGATGTAGTCGATTTCTGAAAGGCAGGCAGTGAGAAAACGAAGAAGAAGAGGAAGGGGACAAAGGAAAAGAGACGGAGGTGAAGGGGGAGATGAAGAAGAAGAGAATTTCATCTTAGCCTGGCCAAAGACGACACAACGAAGGACAGGGAAGGAGGAAAATGCAGAAAACCAAGGGAAGGAAGTTGGCAATATCGTCTACGAGGATCCCGATTTTGTACGGTGACGCGACACCGTAGGCAATCTTGAAAGCTGCTTCGCGTTGACGAGAACTTTGCTGTCCGGTTCATCGGCCACAAAGGATCGAATCTTTCTGGCGCGCGCGCGAGATCAGAGATTGCAGAGAGAAAGGATTCGTGGAAAAAAGAAGCAAAAGCGCGAAACCCTTTCTTGGGGGAAACATTAGGTAGAGAATTTTAGGTGGCAGTGGTGGTGACTTTCTAGAGTGAAGATGCATACAGAAGGGGGCAAAACTTTCACTTCATTCAAATACTTATATAGGGTAAACCAACCAGTGAATGACCAAATTATTGAATGAAAAACTCAGTAAATGACCGCATACTTTTATTAAGAATTGTACTTATTAATGTTTGTTTAATACGCATAACTAAAAATATGGGATATTAAAAGCGCAACTACACTCGATTTATAAACATATAGTAATTTTTAAATTTATAATTGACATTTCTTTGCCTAATGGTCATTCACTGGTATGCGCTCAATTACTGGTTGGTTTACCCTGTACTTAGGTACCTAAATACAATATTCCATACAAGCATTCCTACCGTTTGAGAAAAATACTGGCTAAACGACGCGACGGCTACTCTCGCTTACAGTAAGAGACAGCATTTGAGGCGCACACAATGGAGAAATTAAAGGAATTTAGCGAAGAAATGTGATGAAATGGGATCACTCGGTGTAGTTCGAATTTACGGATAATGAAATGAGAGAAACGTGGTGGTAGGGTAGGAAAGGAGGCGCGGGCGCGGCAGCCGAGCAAGCCAACAGTCATAATCGCAGCTTAGAATGCATGGAATAATTGCGCGCGTGCATTGCGCTGTAGGCGGCTTAAACGCTGCGGCAATCATAAAATATAATTTCTTCGGGCCGGCTTATTACGCCAGGCGGTCCTCTCTTCGTTTCACCGCACCCACGGCTACGATCCTTTTTTTCTTTCCTTTTCTTTACTTTTTTAAGGCAGCTTCTGCCATTAGGTAGTTTGCGCCACACTAAAACGGGCATTGCTGCGGCGAGATAGCAGGGAAAAAGGGCCATGGAGGAGTGAAAACATGGAAGCAAGAAGAGCGCATTGCCCGCAGGGACGAACCACGCGCGTGTACCTATGCTTGCGCATATTTACTCAATGTTTAATACTTGTTGGATTCTATTGGCATATTCTTATTTCCGCTACGCAATCTGGTGGCGAAAATTGAAGCACTTAAATCGGGTTAGTTGTCACATGTAATTGGCAATATTGGGATTTTCGACTGTTTGATGATCGATTTTGTAAAATTTAACAGACTATTTAATGACAAAAATATTATTGCAATATTTCAATACTTGTGTAACACCAGTCTTGTAACGCGATTGACCCGATTACAGAGCTTACTTTAGTAGATGACGCTCTCAGAAAATTTCCCAATAGTAAGGCAGGAATGAACGATGTGTCTTTTCTGGGACGATTGTAAAATTTACCGTGCCCACAGCATTTGCGCATATTTACTCAATGTCTAATACTTGTTGGATTCTATAGTAAGGCAGGATTGAACGATGTGTCTTTTCTGGGACGATTGTAAAAATTTACCGTGCCCACAGCACTTCCTTTCGACTTGGTTAAGTAGGTGGCTCGGTTTCGAATTCAAAGACGCTAACGAATCGATAATCGATACTCACCCGGAAACCACTGCTAGATAATAACGAATGCGACAGCTACGTTACGACGACGCTCGTGACAATTTGCCAATTGGCCGAGCGGGTTTGTTGACCCAGCAAAACTACCATCTTACCGGGCCGATCTGGAAAGAAGAATGCTGGCTCTACTTGGCAAATTTTATCAATTTCACTATTCCCTGGCACTAGTCCAGCCACCGTCGCGACGGCGTCGCGTCGTCCCAGGAATCGACAGAGTACCACTTATTTTTCTCGTTTCTCCGAACCAGATATATATACGTGCATATGTAGGTACTTAGGTACGTACATAGTAGATACATTCATACGTATATCGATCCAAGAATTTCTTCGCGCTTTTACGGCTATTCGATTCCCTCGAATTACCTAGGCTATAACGCATTACGATTTCATTTGCACGTATTTGCACGTATTTGCACGAGAACAAGCAGTGTGCTGACGACGACGTCGCGCTGCGCCGCGCCGTCAGGACGGCTTCCTTCCGACATTCTCGTTGCATAGCTTTGATTTCTTTTTATCGCGTCGATGCTGCCCGTGTAAACGAAGGAACAAGTATAAACAGTCTCTGATCAAACGGTCGCTTGGATTTTACTTGGTTTTGCGAAAAGGAAAAGGAACAAGAGAACGAACAGGAAAATCCTACCGCAGCACGAATCGTACATAGAATCGTAACTCAAGTAAAATTCTGTGTAGGTAATTAAAACCGGAATTTACCTGGAACGTAAGCCACGCATAATTGCGCGCTGAATTTCTTCAAATATGAAGTCCGATAATCTAACTGAAATTTTACAGTCGAATCCTGCGCAAAATTAAGGCGCCATGTTCTCTACCCACAATGATTTTTACTATCGACTAGGAAAACTAACGAATCGAGTTTACGGTGCTCGTAAAGTACATACGTACTGCCGAACTAAGTAGGTCGCGTACATTCTGCGACAGAATTTTAGATCTGTGGCGGATAAAGGCTCTGCGTTTTACCGCTTGCGTGTATAATAAAAACAGTGATATAGAAATGAATAGTTTGAAGCTTCCACGTGTCCTATCGTGGAGTAGGGGAAAGGTGTCTGAAACGATCCCCTTGAGGCGTAATTCATATAAAAAATACAAATGCACATTATTTAAATAATGTAACTTTTTACGAAAAATCTTTATTATCAACTGAAAATACATATAATATAATAATTTCGATGGTGTTTTTTCACTTTAAATAAAATTGTGGAGCAGGATATGTCATAATTGAATATGAATCAATTTAATACAGTATTAAGCGTCGAAATGAATTTGTTGTGATATCCAGCCCCACGATTTTATTTAAAGAGAAAAAACACCATCGAAATTGTAGTACAAGAAAATAATTATTTTTTAGTTTCTAGTGCATTTTTAAAAAAAAAATCGTTTGATATAAAATTTTTTTTTATACTTTTTTTCAATGATAGGATTAATAGAATTATTCGATCAAAACCTTTGTACGCTTAACTGGAGATAATTTTATTACGAATATTCCCTGAAAATTGCAAGTGAATCCGATAAAAATTGACTGAGTTATTAATCCACCGTTTGAAAAATGCCGCCTCGAGATAATCGCGTTTAAAGTTTTGACAGAAGTTTTTCTGCAACTCAAAGATCGCAACTGTATACGGTTTCGTCGTGGCCAGTGATTCTCTGCCTACTTCTAAACAATATATATGCTCATAATCAGTCTTATTGGATGCATCTGGATTTTTGGACATAAACTTTTCGTGTGACACCAAGTTTTGATTTTGAGCGCTGCGCTACCTATACAAAACCTCCGTAGCTCCTAGAATTTTTCGAGACCCACTTTGAAATTGTGCAGGCATATTTTTGGAACCTCTAATATGATGAAAATGCACAAAAAGAAAAACCGGAAAATAAAATTTCATAGGGGCTTCCCCCGTTAAGAAATAACATCAATAATACCCGCAGAACAGCCAGGAATCATTTCACCCCGAGGGATCGTTTTAGACAAATTTCCCCTAAATATCGCAAAACATGGTAAATTTTAAACGTATTCTCCGCGACTGATTTCGAAGTATGTACCTAGTTCAACTGTCATCAGCAAAGAGAAACAAAATACCGCAAACCATAATAGTTTAGTACCTACTCTTGCACGTGATATCTGTACCGTTGAACGAAATATGAGAGACCTGCATAAAGTACTCATCTTGTCGCGACGATACCGCGACGATACCGCGACGCTACCAGTGGAATTTTATTAAGCAGATTTTTTCCAGATTTCCTTTGCTCTTTTCCTTTCAAAGGAGACTGCTGAAGCCTCTGCGCAGACAAGCTTCGGCAGCCAATATCTTGGAGTACGACTTAACGCTGATCCCTCCTTTATACCCACCGAATTTAAATAATGGAGCCTGTGCTAATTCGACGTCAGTGGTGGCCAGCTAAGACGTAGCTTGGGTGCTTAAAAATAGTCCCTTCCAAGACTGATAATTAGATTCGCGCTGCCAGCTAGTCTTCAATACCAATTTCGTTTCCTCTACAGAGTATACTACCTACACACTTACATTGCAAAAAACACAAGCTCGAAGTCGATCGTATCGGTTACACTGTTCAAAAATCACTCTATATTAGAGCTGTTCGAGTACTCGAATATTCGAGTAGCTCGAAATTCGAGTCGAGCAGAGTTGGGCATTATTCGAATAAATTTTCATTCGAATACGAATTCGTATACATCCCCAAGATTTATGCGCGAATAACAAATGACGATTTTATTCGACGTAAAATTATTCGTTATTCGCGAATAAATCAGTACCGTTATTCTAGCCAGATTCGTTCGAATAAGAATTTATTCGTTATTCGACCTGAATGAACGACGAATAAGAAATGTGATACCCGGCATCTATCGATGGAAGTCTGTACTGTGACCAACATACGTTTTGACGTGTGTGTCTAGAAGTGTGCGTATACGTCTGAACGAACCGAGGAAATCCCGCCTTAAAGAAGTATTCTCTTCTGGAGGCGTCGGCCATCGGTTGTAAGCGATATTTGGGATAAAGAATTATCAGATTATGTGATTGTGTCTCCTTTTATGTGATGATTCCAACGAGCTATGACAAGAGTTACTTAACCTAAAACATTAGGTGTCACGGGTGTCAGTCAGTGGTGTCATGATACATCGCCGAAATCGCGTGATCATTTTATTCGTCCGTTGAGTCGACTAAATTCTTATTCGAATAAATTTTGCGTCAAATAAAAAATTATTCGTTATTGTCCAATAATGTCATTTTATTCGAATTTTTTATTCGAAGATTATTCGAATAAGAATTTATTCGCACAAATTTATTCGAATACTTATTCGAATGAAAATTTAGCCGAATAATGCCCAACTCTGGAGTCGAGCCGGGACTCGGTTCCCGAGTCGAGCCGAGTGCTCGAATGAAGCGAACAGCTGGAAACAATCGGGTGGCTCGAACGATCCACATGTTTCGTTCGTCAATTGCTACATTCACTATGCAATCTACTCGCTTTTTAATCGAGCTGCTCGGTTCTTTCGAGCGCTCGATTCGGGTCGGTTATTCGAACCGAGTATATCCCGGCTCGTTTGTTCCGAGTACTCGAACACTTTTACTCTATATAAGTGTTCGATTTCTCGAATATTCCACGATAGTCCTTTCGGGACCTTTTTCGAGCAGGTACCTACGTTAAAGTTAACCCCGAGAATAACATTGAGCTAAGTAGGAAAATGGTCGATAGGGCTCGAAACGAATAGCGAACAGATGGCGCGGCGGCTTGATTCGACTGCTGTAACTCGTTATATGCTTGCGGTTATACCTCCGTGATTACCTGCACGAGCAAACTCAGACTTTTGGCTGAGTTTCTCATTATCGCAAGTGCCGGGGTAACCCTGAACTTTAATCACGCACACACATGTACACATGAGCAGCTATCGTACGAAGCTTTTCGTGAAGTTCAACTTGAACGAGTCACGCTGCCGATAAGGCGCCTATATTAGGTATTTAGGTGAACGAAACCACCCAACAACGAAAATCCGAAACAGGTGTAATATCTTTGCAAGTTCGCTGCTAGTAAAGGTAGAACATTTTGGTAAAACCGACCAAAGGGAAACTATATCTATAACTCCTAGCTGACGAGTAGAATCGATGGATTTATCTGAAATGCGAGAAATAGAGAACCGACCACGTCTGTTTGCGGATACCTAAGTAGGTACTTTATGAACAGAGGCGTGCAGGCCAAGAGAGACTGAGAGACAGAGATGGCGGATGGAAGTGATGGGTGGGCTAACACAGTAACGAAGTCCAAAATGTTTTTCCTCCGCTGGACCGTCGAGTGCTCAATATCTATGCTAATCCGGTCTACCGCTTCTTCTTCGGTGCAGGTTGCTGCACTCTTCTACATCGCTGGTATTCCTTGCCTCTAGCTCTCATTCTTTCGTTCTCTCGCTTTACGTCTCGCCTTGTCGCGTGCCGCAGATTTGTGTCCGCGTAGTTAAATAATGTCTCGGGGTAGATAAAGGACGAATGGATCGAGTGACCAGAAACTACGATTGATAAACCAGCTGTAGTGTCGCAATAAAAATATTTTTACGGGCCGCGAGTTATCGCTGGTCATAATGAACGTGATCGTTTCATCGATATTCATAGTAATACATGCATGTAGGTACATAAGCAGTTAGGGAGAAACTTCTATGTATCATAGGATGTAAATGGAAGAGATTAAAGCGCTCGTACCTGAACGCATATTCTATCGCACCAATTTTTCTGTAATAGAAAGACTAACTTCGATTTCAAAGAATACTTACTGGAATCCCTGTTATTGTAAGTTCCGAACTGTTACTGGGTGGGCGGTATATACTACATACTCGCAGAACCTTGTGCATTACTGTTTACTATATCAACGAAGTCTTCTTTTCTCCGTAAACGTTTACTTTTCACCGGCGGATATTATTACTCGGCTTCTGTAAATGTTTATGTATCGAGGAATTGCAGACGGTGTGTCTTCGTGAAAGCGAACTCGCTAAGCTATTTCGTCTTATGAAGAGTTTTCTTCCTCGTACACGGAGAACGGGAAAATTCAACTTCCCGTTTATCCGCCGTTAATGTCTAACGATAAGTCTAATCAATCAGAGGAAGAACTTTTAATAGCTCATAACCGACACCGCGATATTTGTAATCGAACGACCTAAATCATAAGCGGACAGAAAATCTCCGACGTAACATCGACCGTTTGTAAGGACACTTCGAACGTTTGACGTTTATGTCCCAGATCTGCGAGTAGATTATATCTACATCCATCGTTCCATATTCTCCCCTGGGTATCCAGCCTCGCCCATCGACTCGTTTGGCGAGCAGCATTAGTTCTAATCTAATCTTCTATTCAGCATTTCCGTTATTATTGTCAACGGCACCTATGTACAATGGAAGGCTGATTAAAGCGACCCTCAAGGACCTCAAGGTGCCGCTATATCGAGAGCTAGCACTGTCAGCGTTTCTGTTGAAATAATAATTATCTGGCCGCTGCCGAAATTGACGTAATTACCGTAATCCGGCACAGAGGGCATCCGAATGAACGTTTGGAACGAGAGATGAGAAATGGAAATAATATTTTCTAAGAATAAACTATACTAGCAAAATACCCCCGCGCTTCGCTTCGGGGCTAAGAGATATTGAGGACTCCATGAAAACACATTTTACCCCTTTTCATCCCCTTTTGGGGATGGAATTTCCACAAATGCTTCCTTAGTGATTTACTATTATTTAAAAATCATTATTTAAAAAAATAAAAACGTTAGAACCTTCCTCTCGTCAAGGCGAACAAAGTGATGTAACACACTTGTGGCTACAGTTCATATTTATTGAGAAACCGCATTTCAAAGTATGCAACTTTAATTTTATATAATAGTATAGATATTATGCGACACAAAGAAATAACTAACGGTTCGCGAGAGATATTTCAATCGATAATAATTATTACACTTTTTTCCACGTACCAGTGCTGCTATGTTGAAAAAACGTCGAGTCACGCGCGTTTCGGATTTCGCACGGATGGATTTCCAGTAGGTATTAATCGCGAACACAATTGCGCTCTCCGCTTTTACCACCCCGACCCTGCCCCGCAACCGCACACACATACAGATTCTGCTCATCCTTCTCGCCCTTCTGCATCAGAGAGCGTCGACGATCATTAGCGCGGATGCCCCGCAAATCATTAACGCGATTACGCTGTAGCACAACAGTGCGTGAAACGTATCGCACGCTTTTGAGGGAAGAGAGAAACCACGGTGACCGAGTGAGCGAATATGAGTGAGGCAGAGAGAGAGAGAGAAAGAGAGAGAGAGAGAGAGAGAAGCGGAAGGGATAAACACTAATGAGATCTTTTTTGATGAATCGTATAGCCGCGAATGTTGTGACCAAATCTATGTCAAACATTGTCAGAGAAATACCTGGTTTTTAAAAAGCGAATGAATTTCTCACCGAAAGGAGGTTAATCGATAACATGGTCCCTTTTGTACTTTGTTCTACGTTACGGTATCCCAGAAATGCGACTAATATTGCTGTACTCGGAGCTTTGCAGATTTCGGAAGATAAAAATTTCGTTATGAAACACGTGGTAGGTAAATGCGTTGCAGCTAATCTGGGAATTTGTAGGAATAATAGTAACAGACCCGAGGTAATATCAGCACATGTTGCAATCCGAACAGCTCTGCGATCGATAATTAAATTTCAAGGTGTAAGCTGTCTGTTGACAATGGTTGGTGGTGGACGAATCGTTGTACTACAAAGTTCGCTACATACGTACCAGCAATCAATTACTCTCTATCACAGTTGTAATTGTTTGTCGCGACAAAGAAAGGGAAACGAGAACGGTTGACCAATATAATAGATATACTTTGTCAGATTCCCTTCGTTAATAGGGCGTAGAAATATTTGTGCATAAGAAATCGATAAAGATCGTTGCAGAGAAATTTCGTGAAATCTAACGATGCACTTTATACATAAGCGTGATCTGATTTCGAAGTAAGTACTTACTTACCTACAATTCCTGCTGGCCAGCCGATTTACGTTTTAATCCGCTACGAAAGTTTACTCGAACTTACCAAGGATCGGCAGGAGGAAAAGCTAGGGATTCGGTAATAGGACAGAAATTGTCCGTCGAGACGTCTGGATTTCTGGATTTCCGGCTTTCCGGCTTTCCGGCACGTCTTAGCGTCTCGGCTAATTAATCCGGTAAATTAGTAGGTCGGAGAGTGAGCGTTCAGCGGGGCGTAGAGACCACGAGTACCAAAAAGGCCCGTCGTCTCTGCTTCTGCGTAGCCGGTGTACAGTGTACACTGTGCACGAGCTACGGAAACGCGAGATCGTTCGTGCTTGCAGGTCCCGCGAAAATGCATAACGAACATACATAAGTAAGGTACATAAGTTTCTCTTGCCCGCCCACGGACGTAGGTATTCATGTTGGCGCGTTGTGATTGCGTCACCGTTCACGTACATACGTGCATCAAACGTAATAATACCTTAACCTTATAGCGGAACAACCTTGTTTCTGTCCCTTCTGGACATGCTTCCGGCTAGTGCGCGCCAGAGAAGGTGGCAGTGTGAAACGTGGCCGGAGCGACCTGCGGAGCGGATAGACTGGATAGACCGGATAGAGAAGAGACGGGAACGGTGTGCTTCCTAGCACTCTAGCTGTACCTACCTACATATACACATATGTACCGAGCTTAGGCTTGTCTAACCCCGATTTCGTAGCAATGTATGGGTCGTGACGTCACGTGCGTTCAACACCCTCGCGTGGTCATCGATCTGCCACCTCCCCTTACACCCTCGGACGATGAAGGCGTAACACGAGCCACCGAGCATCTATTCCGAGCACCGGAATGGCTACGCTACACTCTAATTTCTCTTTCGACCCGACCCGAGCCGTTACAAAAATCTCTTCTCCGATTTTTCCAGTTTCCCATTTGCCGCACATGTTCAACAGTAGGTACATGCAAATATCTACCGCGCTGCCCTTTCAACGGACAACAGTGAACAGAGAACAGACAACCCGGCAAACATTCTAGGAGTGCGCGAGCCGCGTATCTACAATCCACAATCTGCTTGCACGCGCCGTTATGAACAATCATTTGAAAACGGACCTCAATCAGCGCAGATTGCGACACTGCGAGAGAAAATATTTTCACGTTGCCGATCTACTCTGTTTGCCACACACATTGTGTACTGTACCTATGTATATACCTACCTACGTAGTGGCTCTCCGAGTGAGCTGTTCCGCTGGGAACAGTAGGTACTTCCACTTTCGCGCCAAACTTTGTTCTTTCGTTTCTGTCCCGAAACTTGGTCGAACTCGTGGAACAACGTTACGCGAACAGTCCGGAAAAAGTTCTCTCCTGAACGCACGTGGCTACAAACACGGCGGAGCACGAGATAGACACATCCAGATAAACGCGTAGATGTATCTTTTTTTTTATTGATAAATAACCGACGCACAGTGGTTCCAAATCGTTATACCTTCCCCCAAAAGTTTGAAAACGTTTAGGGTTTATTTCATTAAAACCATCACCGAAAAGTGGCGGAATTTTCGACCGAGAGAGTACAATGCTCGATTAATATGACGACGTATTTCAAAATTTTTTTAAAAATTATTTTGGAAATTTTATTTTTTTAGATTCTAGTGGAAATAGGTACTTAATATTTCTGCGTTTAGTGGGTCACGTAGTTCAAGTATATTGTCGAAAATAATAAAAGGAAACTTGTGTTGTTTGAAACGACGAATGCTGTTTTTCATATACTAAAAATACATGTTGGGGAACTTTAAATTTAAATATCTTGAAAAATAGCAAATTTCCGTGAATTTTCTCAATTGGATATCATACTTGACACTCGGTGACACTTATCTTTGCTTTCCTTCCGTTTTATTGAAACATGACTTATTATTAGATTTATGACACATTGAGAAGGGAATTACGAGGGTAAATTCAAAGATATTTTACTTTGTTTTGTGGAAAGTTTATGTTTATAACACCTACTTTAAGGGGTTATTCTGGTAATCACGCCGCCAAATTCGGCAACATTCAGGTATTTTTTATCAGTGAATACAATGATTAACAATGTTAAACTTATTTTTCATTTATTAGGCTACTTATAATGTATACGGAACAATTTTTTAAGTAAAAAAAAATAAAGTTTGAAATTATTATTCATTGTATTCAGTGAGAAAAAATCTTGAATGTTGCCGAATTTTGCGGCGTGATTACCAGAATGACCCCTTAATAGTAAATTGTTTCACATATGGATCTTTTCAAACGAACTTTCCCTGACGAAATTTCGTCAACTTTGACGGTCTATATCTCAATAACCAATCAATATATTTAAGAAATTCAAGCAGTATTTGATGCACTGATATATACAACAAATCTGCTATAATAGCAAAAAGTTGCTATACACTTGGAAAATTGAATGTTGTCCAGCTTTTGGCGATTTGGAACCACTGTGCGACGCGGGGCACCATTGATTCGAGGCAAATACACGTTTGCCACTTCTCCCTGGACCAGCATCCAATCTCGCAAGATAATCTTTCACAAATGTTCGAGCCCCCTCAACGCGACGCGACACGTTGCTCTTCATGCATGCGAAATGTTCCGCCTGTCGCGCGTACTTTTTAAAAACACTTGGCCCTAATTTGCCTCGGCTGTGCAGAGAAGACCGAGACGTCAAGGTTTACCCTCTTCGCGGTTAATTAACCGTTACCGAGATCATCTCGAACGATGGAATACTCGAGTTACAGCCAAGATCTCGTGAACAACTATTCTCGTAGGTATGTATCCGAGATTTCTCTCACTTTTCGGAAGAGGAAGCAAACTTACATTCGCTCCGCAAGCACGTAGCCGAGCACGTAGACATAAAGAATTCTTACGATTAGATATCCGCCCGCCGTTGGCGATCGAGCGATCTGGATACAAAACCGATACGGGACACTGGCATGAATCCTCAACGAGGTTCTTCCACCTCTAATTTCTCTGGATTTCTCTGTCGAGCGAGGGCTCTTTTTGTTTAGAAAATTCTAATTATACCAGGGAACAAGAACTGTGACGAGTAAAGCTGAGCACATCCACGGAGATTTGCCAGCGTTCTTCGAGTTCTACACCACCTATCTACCTCTCACGTACGCAATCCTTGAACATAGTCGAGCTTTCACGAGCGTTGCCTAATACTCGTGAGGATGCGCGGTGGAAATTGAAACATATCGTCCTAATTGAATAGCCTTGTCGAATTTCCTACTCTGGCAAAGCGAACAAAGGCTAACCCGTATAAGTATAGGTACATAGAGTCTCGATTTCCCAGGGTTTAATACTAACGTAAGATCAACACTGGGCCACAATCGTGGCTAATTATTCTGGACGTACCTACAAGTGTTAGTAGTACTAATCGTGGATTGAAGAAACGTTTGTGCGAGTGCACTCTACCTACATATTTAACGAGTTAAACGATAAGACTTTTCGCCCATAGTCTGGTTGAATACATGAAAGATTGCATTGCGACGATCGAAACAGGCGTAGGAAATTAGTTGGAAGGTAATTGTTCCGTACGCGCGTAAATCCCTTCCGATATGATTAGTGAAACGGAATAGCAGCTATTTCAAGACAGAGTTGCCCCGAGCAGCTTACAGATACAAATCTCCCGAGGGATAATGGGATACAGCACACGGCATCCACCACACGTGTTTTGGATTGCGTGTGTCGCGTGTTTCGCGTGTGTCGCGTGCATTGGATAGCTCGGGCGAAATAAAGCGAGACATTCGTGAAAGATAGGTAGGTACATCCGAGGGGAAAGAAAATGGGACAAGGTAAAGCGAGAGAAAGGAAAGGAAGAGAATATAGACGGGTGGGTCCGGGTCGTCCGGGAGAGGCTAAAGAACCATTTCAGATTAAGAATCGACGGCAACTCGTTCGTAATCGCGTCTGGGCTTTTGCGATCGATTTACGTCGAATTTCCAGCAAGGTTCCACGGCTTACCCAAAGATTTATCCCGTGGGAAATCAGTTAGTTTCGTTCAAACGAACGAAACTCGCAGCGATCGAGAAAGGAAAGCGGCCTCTCGAGCGGCTCGAATAATCGGTCACCGAACCGTTAAGGTCGATAGCCGATGGTCCACGAAATTTATGTGCACACTTCCCACGATCCTTTGGGGACTAAAATAAAGGCCGCCCTTTTGTCATCGCTATTTCGAAAATGCCAATCGACGGACAGAGAAGCAAATACTTGTTATAGGAGAGAGTCGTGCAGTACGGACCGCTCTAAGTTTTTTGTTATATCTTGGGGTTGAGTCGATAAAAATCAGAAATTCAAAAACGTGTTTGTAGTATAGATAGAATTTAGTAAATCAAGGGAAATTATTTTGTTGAAATTTAATAATAAGAATTGATAATACGCAAAAGTAAAAAAGTTGTAATTTCTAGGAAAAGAAAAATTGTCGTCCAGTACCGACCAACTATTAAATTAGTAGATTTTTAGGTCTAAATGATTAACAATGTTATACACGAGAAACAAAATATCAGCTTTAAAAAATAACTTTTAACCCACTGAATATCAACGTATACGTTTAATGCCTCAGAACATCGAGAGCAATGGAATAAACAATATGGCCCCAAAATGAGTTAGGTAGGGAATTCTGATTCTGATTTGTTAATTCAAATAAAGTGCTAATATCTGGTCGAAGAAGCGAGAACTAGCTTTGGTCGGTACTGTATGCTGGTCGGTACTGCACGACTCTCCCCTAAGTAGTAATTTTAGGTAATCTACGATCATACTTGTTTCCAAGCTAGGATAGATGTGCCAGTAAATGAACACGTACACCAGAGAATGGACATTTTTTGTTAAAATGGGTAAAATAATTTATTAATATAAGCAACTAATTAATTAGAAACTTCTTTTAATTTCTTGCTCCATATCCAAATAATTTTTGCGGTACGTGGAATCAGTCGCGCTGCAAACTTAATTTTATAATAGTGTTCATTCATTAGCCTTAACTGTTCATTCATTGGTGCGTTTAGTCTACATACATATGTATTTAGATATTGATATCAATTCGTAAAGATGAGGTAGCTGTGTCATTAACAGCTTACAGGGCAAATAAAAAATAAGGTAACGTTGTATTTTATAGTAAGTACACATCGCATCAGCCATTCAATGCTACGTAAATATGTAGGTACATATATACAAGTGGATATACACTACACAATCATATCGATCTGCATTTGAAAAGCGGCATGCACGCGGAATAAAACATCGATGCGTACGCATGCGATGTATCGCCCTGGACAGATAAAATCTTCCCCCTCCACATATTCTCTTGCCAGCGATTTCCACATTCTTGCGACTTCGTGTCTAAAGAAGACGTGTCAGATTTTCCGAAAGCATAATCACGTATATAGTTTAACGGTTATCGCAGAGTACGATTTTTTGCAAAACCTGACGCAACCGCATACGTTAGTACAAACCTACGTGTAACTAACTAAAAGAGACGAGTGTCTAAAAGCTTCCGCTGCATTGCCCGGAGTTGTGGAAAAGTTTCTAAAGTAATCAGAAACATGGAAAGAGATCGCTACGCTACACACACGTTTATACGAGTTTGAAACTCCACCCCCGCAAACCCGCCGCCCATTCCGTTCTATCGTCGTACGTCGTGCCCTACGGCCAAGAACGAAAGCACAGTTACGCTCGGTGCTGGGATGAATTATTTGGATGAAATAAATTGGATACAAGACGGATGGATGTGTATTTATTCTGCACCTTAATTGGAAAAGCATATTCGTTGCAGAGGCTGTCGGGAACGAGTCGCAGCTGTGTTTCTGTGCGTTTGTAGATATCTACATATTAAGAAACGGAAAAACAAACTAGCGGGCTACTATCCCGAAACTGTTGACGCTAATTAAGCGTGCATGCGAGATTGAAATAGAAGCAAACTTCGTTGCCAAGTTCGTTAAGGAAGTTATGCATATACGCGCGTGCTTTCATATGGTAGCGGATAACCAAACTCACGTAACGACTCTTTGCGCGACGCGACGGTCTCCCTCTCTACACAGGTATAACGAACGGAAAATTCTCAACTTCAGAAACACGTACATATCCCGCGATGCTCGCAATTTCTTGCACGCGACATTTGACACGTGTCATGAATTTATGTTTGAACTTTTAAGTATTATAAAAAAATTAAAAAAAAAATTAAAATGGACTTCGAAATAATAAAAATGTACTAAAAAGTAAAAAATAATTTTTTCCCTTATTTAATCTACGACTCTCATATGTTTTAAGTCGGCGCTAGACTTACACAGTGCAAAGGATGAGACGCCGACTTAAAAAATATGAGAGTCGTAGATTAAATAAGGGAAAAAATTATTTTTTACTTTTTAGTGCATTTTTATTATTTTGAAATCGGTTTTAATTCTTTTTAAATTTTTTTATTTGTAACTTATTAGTTTCAGCATGTATATATATTTATATTTATATTTAATAATAATTATGTGTACAATAGTCTTTATTATTAATTAGAACTGGCAAAATGTTGGGTCAATATTGATACTGTCTAGGATGGGACCATCGGGGCATCGCCCTCTTTCGAATAAAAAAGAGATCATCAAAATCGGTCCATATGCTGAGGAGTTATACGGGAACAAACATAAAAAAAATAAAAAAAAATACATACGGGTCGAATCTATAACCTCTTTCTTTTTGAAGTCGGTTAAAAACTCAAAAACAGAGCGTTCTCAGTTGTGACAAATTCATGCGTGCTCCTACTTACAATTTACAAATTTCTTGATGCGCACTGCACGAAGTGTGGAATAAGTACCAAGCGAATTAAACCACATATACATTATACGCGTCATATGATAGTTTGTGTACTTACATCCAAATGCTCTAAAGAACTGATAATTTATTGAAATTATTGACTGATAATTTCACCATAATACCTATATTTCCCCCATATTAATCGGTTTGGCTTGGTTAACTTTCCTCGCGTATCAAATACAAATATTAACACAAACCAATTATATATAAATAATACGCATTTATTTGACTGCGATGTATAAATAAAGATTGCACGAGGGAATCTCGCGCAAGGTATAGTTTGAATATTCCTCGGCTGAGGGCACCGAGGCGCCATCTGTTATACCAGTGAGGGAGTTATTTCAAATTCCCGCTTTTACTTGAGAACCGCACTATGTACCTACAGTTCAAACCGTATTATGGAAAGGAAATGAGAGAAGCTAACAGCAGGATTTTATTAAATCCTTTGTTCCAATGTAGATATGTATCTTATTGTTAGTACGAACAATGCGCAATGCACAATGCACCAAATAAAAGTTTAGATAGTGAAGATTGCTATTGTAGGAATTAGGATTGCGCCAAAATCAAGGACAAGAGTGAATTGTTCTGAAACAACAGTAAAAAGAGTATTTCACTCACTTTCGATGCAAGGACACGCAGGAAGGAGATTTTGGTCCTCTGTGGCAGCAATAGTCGGGAAAAACAGAAAACTTCTTGTTCTCTGATGGGAACGAAAGTGGGTTAGAAAGGAATTCTTGAAATATCAATGCACTTCACTTCGAAACACTATACTGGATAAACTTGGCACATCCACATATTATACATTTACGAAGATAGTTAAGAAATAAAAGGTAAACACTAAACTGGTGGGACAAACGCGGAGCCGGACGCCGGGCGCACAACGTGTTGCTGTCTCGAACGCGGTATTACTTCTCGTGGATAACCGGCCGTTTTCGTTCGGCTCCGTCAGATGTCGAGAGGGGGAAGGCAGAGCAATATGGCCGCCCAGTACCAACACCGCTATGGCGACTTTCTTGTCCCTTTCCTAATTGTTGCCTTTTTTATATATTTCACACGAGTTTCTTAGAATCAGTGTGTAGCAGACAGACAGAGTGTACGTTGGTTAACGATGTAACAGCGGGAGACGAGTGTTAGTACTCGATCGGTCGACGTGAATACGATTAATCGTGGTAAGTGTTTTGCTATTCCGTGCGTAATCGTTTGTTCTGCCTTTCCACGGTCGCCCTCCAAACAAGGAGGCAGTCAATTTGTTTACATCGTGTAGCGAATTAATGACGAATCGCTAATAGAACAATGAGTTTCGCGTCGTACGAGTTTAGTCGGCGAACCACGATACGACATTCTATAATCTATAGGAAACATTCCGAGTTCGGAGGCAAGCATGCGTCGCATGTCAGCCGAGCGCGTCAGTACGTATAACCTCTCGTATCTCGACATGCTTTCCTTCGTCCTTCCGTCCTGCCGTCCTACTCGCTCCACGGTTTGTTTTTATTTTTTTTCTCTACCCTTCGCCGTAACTTTTCCGGTGGACATTCCTAGTAGTTTCTCGGAACCGTTCTGGCCTCCTTCACCACCCTGCCTCGTTCATCTGCAGTTTTCTATTTTTCTTGCTTTGCTCGAACGCTCCGAAGGAAAAGTATCGATTATGCGATATCTTCCTAAACAGTCGCGTTGTTTAATGCCCACTCCGAGGCGTAAACCATTTTTCATTTTGCATTATCCAATGTATTCTTAACATTTTCTTCTTAATATCAATTATTCCTTGGTGTTTGTATTCTCTTGTTTCGTCGACAGCTGAGCAAGCGTTCTGTATACGCGCAGTCAGGCGGCAGGCTTCAGTTTTCTACATCTCCGCAATTGTTTATCATATTTTCTAAAGGTTATCAACAATTGACACTTCGTGTTTCTTAAAGTTTAAGAGTGTCCACGTATATGTTATATGTATCCAGGAATGTTATTCGTTATATAGCGAAATTAATGATTTTTCTCTGTTTGCTTTCAGAACGGACCTAAAGAGGATCGAAATCGAGATAGGATACAGGTGCGTACCGAAAGAGCGGCCCCAGGAGGGAATGCGCGAAACCGTTCACACATTAACTGCAGAGAAACGTATGTTTATTTTTGTTTACTTTTTATTTAATTATTTGTTGTTTTTATTTAATCGTGTATTCAGTAACATGCACCTCTAGCATTTCTGCTTACATGCTATTTTTTCCATGTAATGCAGTAATTTCGCGCGTAATATTATCAGTGTTTTGGCTGTGTGTAATAGTTACATTTTTTCCTTATGTTCGTCGCGAAATATCGGGCATAGAGGAGCATCGCGCATCGTTGCATGGTTGAATCGTTCATTTCCGATAAAATTGTTTTCCCGCGTAAATTATGTTTTAATTGCGTCCGTACATTGATAATACTCATGTACCGGTATTAGTATTATGTACTGCTTTGCTGTTTCGGCGTGCAATGTTACTGAATATATTCTGTCAAAATTTTACATAATCGAAACTTTGTAATTCAACGCGGAACTATTCCCTTTCGTTACGCGTAATTCGGTCGGTATTCTTTTTTTAACATCCGAAATTTACCGAACGCTTTTCTTTTCGACGCGTATGTACGATTCGGTTGTTTTACCAAGTCGTTACTTATTGTTAGATTGCTAAGATTTGTTTACATATTTTTTTTCTTAAGTGTCTTTTTACGCAAGCAATTTACAATTCTCATTTGTACTTGTCGCGTGCAGTTTGCATAATACAACGTGCACGCACCACTACTATTTTCGTAACTAAATTTAGAGTGGTCATGTATGGAAGATATCGATTAGGTAAGAAGTAACGTTGATTTCTACTACGAATCGATACTTCAAAGGTATCGAAAATTTTCAACTCGGCACACGTACGACCTCTCGCAATTACTTATACTCTAGTTCCTGATATATCTATAATTTTAAGTACCCAATACATAGACAGTATCAACGCGTTGCTAATAGATATCCGACGGTTCATTATGATCCCGAGCAGTGCGATCTCTTGTTTCTCTTACGAATTTTGCTAGATGCCGCGTTGCTTTTGGTCACTTATCGTTAGACCACGCAAGCACAGACGTGAAATCACATGCGATTTGTAAAGGTCTCATTTTTAAGTGGTTATATCGATCATGTTGGTTTTTTAACGTCTTCGCGTTGAAAGATGCTGTGTTGATTATAATTATAATCATTTGAGGGGAGCGATCAGACCGATCCACTATATAAAAACTGTTCTGTAAGCATTCAAACAAAGTACACGTTGTTCGATAGTTTATGAAACTGTTTTAACCATGCTGCTGTATCGTCCCCGAGTAAAGTATGAGACATGAAGGTAAGTCCTTACCGACGCCTCTTGAATCGTGTTACCGACCATCTAGAAATGTGTTATCGACAGTGGAAGAGCTCACTGCGGATAGTTGAGTAGCTTCTTTACCGACAGTGAATTAGTGTCGCAGGCTTCTGAACCGTGTATGGATCATACGAAACGACTGAGACGACTGTAATTACCGACGCGGAAATCTTGCAGTGCCTTCGAGCAGCGTACCGTTCGTTGCACCTGTAGCCCCTACCTTCAGACACTATTATTTTCAGTAGATGGGAGTCTAGGAATGCTTAGACACACTGCTGTACAAAGAAAGGGAATAGCAAATTAGAGTGTTGATGGGAGTAGTGATAGTATGTAGTACCTAACGTTAGAAATGATAGGAATAAGGAAATCGTCGAAGGCAAACGCATATTTAGTCTATCCAGTTACATAACTCATCTTAACTAAACTGTATAAACGCTACGGTATAAGTGGTAGAATGCGGTTGAATACGATTGAAGAAAAGAGCATCGAAACATTGCTTGAAAACCGCAGCTATAGAGGCCATTATTCCGTCGATTAATCACGCTTCCCACGTGGTACGTGCAGAGCTGGTACAAAGTTAACACACGAACGGTTTCTAGTAGGTCGAAAAGAGGGTTGTCACTTAGGTTCGTGCAGGGATCAGGGGTCGGGGGGAGGAAAAGGGAGGAAAAAGCAGGGTGGAAAAGCGGGAATCAAAGGCAACCGGCGTGACTCGTGGTTGGCTCGTGTTGGCTTACACGCGAGCAAACTTCCGATCACGTGCACTCGCATATTATTTTTAATCACTCGATATCTCGCCCGAATGCCCGCACGAGCTTCCAGCGAGCACAACGATTACCCGCAATTGGATTACATTTCTTCTTACTCGCTTTTACATAGATCCATCCCATTTGCCACTCTCGCGGTGCCACGGTTCAATTCAGACATCGGTTCTGTTAATTCGTTCCTACCTACTTCCTCTTCGTTTTCTGTAGACTGTAGGGGAATGTTTTCAACGGATCGATAGCTCTCCATGCGCGTCCTGATATTGCTAGGGCCAAAGCAATTGCTTTGCATTCAACATGATTTAAATGTGGATATTACGGTAATCTTACGCATCTGCCCACAATTCCTCGTTAAATGTTAAATTCCTCGTTAAATGTTCCTTCGTTCCTGTTAAATCACCGTTATTAGTATCGATTCACAGTCGTTTCACTATTCCACAGAACCAGCTAAAGTTATTCGAGGCTCCTCCATACGTAAGGGGGAATATAAAAGGGGAGAATCAATCAGACATTGCACAAGGAATTTCATAGGATCGCATAGTTGTTATTTTTTTTCTTTTCTTTATTTCCTCATTACCCTTAATAGAGAAAGACTCGCCTAACCGTGAAATGCCTGCGTTGCTGTTTTTGCTGCAATTCGTCTGCTATGTAGTATGGAGGATGTAGAGGAGAAAAGGAGCAGTAAAGGGTGAAAAGTAACTGACCGCAAAAGCGACGGTAAGCTTTTTTATTGCCCCTTCTCCCTTTTTGCAGAGACCCCATTCGTTCATTAGACTTGAACCGCCCGACCAAAGCTGGACTTTCCTTATTGTTAGTTTCCTTCAACCAGATTCTACTGTCTTGCCTTCGTATCGCCTTCTTCTTCTACTTTTTCCTCCCATTCTCCTTCAATTTATTTGCTCTTTCGATTATCGCGCAACGGTATGCGATATTTAATCATCGCTACTTCATTTCCACTAGAGCTGCAACAAAAATCAACTCCGTTATGGTGTCAGAATCATAAACTATGCAAAGATCTCTGAATACATAAGACAAAATTATTGTAAAGGCGATTAGGATCGGAAAAATGGTAGTGGTATGTTACTGTACGGCGAAACCATTCGCCAGACACGTTGTTGCCACTCGTAAAGCTTACCACGACAACTAACAAAAGCAAGGAAAAATAGCACGAAGGAGAACGTGCACGGAATAAGCCAGAGATTGGTGAGAGTGGTTCTGTAGTGGTTTAATGACTTTAATGACCCCGCGATTACGTCGGCCACAGTCACGGCGGGTTAACAGGCGATAAATAAAATGTAGACACGAGTAGTGGTAGCATGCGATGGTGTTCCTGTCAAAAGATTCCAACCCTTTGCGTTTACGCGTGCAGACGCGTATGGTACACTGATATCCGTGCCTCTCTAGATCTAATTTCATCTTTCATTATTCTCCGCGACATTACGGTTCAGGGGAAAAACGAAGAGAGACGAGGCAAGCGAGAGGAAGGGAAGGTTATTTTATACACGGTTATGTGAACGATTGCACGACATATCTACTTAACTATACGTAGGTTCCTATGTTGTCTCGGCGTAGTTTGAAAGCGACGTATGCATCTTCCGTAGGTTAATACATACACACCGGGGTGGCAGTTCCCACTGCCGGTGTATGCATTTAATTACGTAATGTCAAGTACACATAGTAGCTAAATAAACGTGCGTGGGAGGAGGTCGAAATGCAGAGTGAAGGGATCGGGTTGGCTATAAAGAGAAGGGGTTTCTGCTTGTATATCTTTTAGGAAAAGCCCGGGAGGATCCGAAGTATATACGTATAGGTACTAGCGAATTGCGGGAGAAGCTGAACCGAGGTATGGTGTAAGTGTAACTACTGCCCGAGGCGGATACTTGAACAGCAGCCTCTTGGTCCGCCAAGCCATCCCACTCTCTTACCTTCTCTGGGTCCATCGTTCTCGCTGGCCTCTCGTTTGCCTCTCACCTTTCTTCCCATTCATCGTCTTTCGAGGCCTCTGGCCTTTCCTCTTCCACGCTCATGTTCTTTTCCTTCGCCGCTCTTCGCAGCTCTTTATTACGAGCTTGCGTGTCAATTAATTAAGTACGCTCGGGGGGGGGAAAAAAACGAACGATGTTTCCGAGAGGAGCGACGGCTAGAAACATTCGACAAAGTTTGCTCATTTTTCAAGAGTCCTCGCGTCATGCGACACTGCTGGGCCATCATTTAAATATTAAACAAGAACTTTTAGACGGCGTGTTCGACACTGCCGTTCCTCTAACTTATTTATTTATTGCGATCGATCGGTCTACCGAGGTATGCGTTATCGTAAAACGGATGCTCGCGCCGCGGCGCACACCGCCTCTACGGAAGAAACCAGAATACCTTCCCAACAAAACCAACTGACACCTGATTTCATTACTGTCACTTAAAGCGTAAGCCAAGCTTAAGCCTCGCTCCACGCGATTCCCGTGATTCCGCGCTTTCTCGCATTAAAGTTAAGCCATGGGAAACGTGGTGTCCGAACGATATGAGCGGAAATTCGTCTTAGTCTGGTGAATGCGTTTTAAAGTTCAACAAAATCCAACACCAACATGTCAACCGTATTTGCTAGCAAAATTCCTGGCTATGGGAAACATGTGGAGAGATAAATACCTAGCTATTTGTCCAGGAAAGTTTCCAACAAATCGAATAACTCGGTGCATTAAATCGAATGTGGAGGGAGACTAGTGCCCGCGTCGGTTTCGCGTAATAATTATTTGCGGGATAAAGATATTGGTTAACCCCTGTTTACACCAATGTACAACCATGTACGTGTTTCCACGAGTAGTTGCTTGTACAATTCTATCGTCGGCTTTTCCAACTACAAGTGCAGACACGTCCAAGTTTATCGAAGGTTCTCTTGAGATCTCTGTAGCTGCTATACAGGTGTTGAGAACTGTATAAAATGATTTTTGGCCCAACTTAGCCCGTATCCAAACGGAATAGCGTGCAGGTAGAATAATATGTACATACGTACGCAACAGTGAACCGCGATGCCGTGGATGTCGGCTTGCACGTTTCCTCTGTTCAAAAATACCTCTCGGCAACAGTGGCATGCGCGACACGCGTGCTCTATCGTACTCCGCCGTGTGAAAATTTGATCGAATTTATGTCGGGCGTTGCGCACGAATAGCCGCGATACAAGGTGAATTATGCCTGTGCTGTTGATACGCTGCGCATAAACTTTTGCGGATTTGTAGTACGAAGTGCAATTCTTTCGGCGACACGTTTTGGGTTAGATCCTCTGATGACAGCAGTGTTTCGGGAGACCCTGGCGCTGGTTTACCGGCAAATATTTGCCGCGATCTCTGCCCCTGAATCTCTACTGTCCAGACATTGATTCGCTAAGCGTGATCCACGGCGATTTCGGAGGATTTTGCGGCATCGCAGAACGGTCGATTGCCCCGAGAATTGCCTGCGCTGTCCAACGAGTGAACAATGGACATTAGCCGTAATTAGGACACGCACGCAACTGACACTGTATACGTAATCTCCGCTGTACTCCTGGAGGATACAGAAGGTAGTAGGCTGATGGTGATCCAAGGACCTGCTTCCATAATAGTATTAGTACGACGACGGCAGTGCTCACAGTAGAACGCCCAGGAACCATGCAATCATTGGCACGCGAGAGTGAGCCCTGTTACTGCCAGTGATAAGGACTACAATCGGGCCACCGAACGACCTAACGACCGACCGACCGACCGATCGCCCGATCCACCGATCGACCAACCACTCACTCGATGGCTTCCAGTCTTAAATCGGTTAAACGGTGTTCTTCCCCGAGCGACAGACCGGAAACACTTTCTTGTGGTAGCGTTACGTTACGTATTTCAACCAAAGAGCATCCATAAAGGTTACGTCTCTGGCGGTAGTTGCGAATTTATTTGCCGCGTCCAACTGACATCTCTCGAACGTAATAGGACGTAGGGCAAGGGCGTGAGCTTCTGAAGAGCACGTACGGGCAAACTTGATACGATTTAGCAGGAGGAACCACGGTCGATCGATTCAATTCTATGTTCCGCAGTCAGTTTTCCCGCCCACGCCCACGTTTCGCTTAGCCAACCAATCACATTCTCATTTTCCACGTATTGCTATAATTTTAAAGAGACGCGTTCTAGAGCTTGTCGAATCGATTGGATGATCGTGCGATCGTGTCGTTGAAGAGTATCATCGAGGCACGTATACATGGTCGTAGATATGTACCTGTGTCCAAGGGAAGCTGTATTAGAGAGGGATAAAAGGTTGGCTGGTACATTTCAGGGCACAGCCCTGAAACGTATCCAGTACACGTATGAAAGTGCAATAAAGAAAAGTGGCGTTCGTGCTCGGCTGAAACGCGCCACCGCGTACTCGCTCTCGACAATTTATTTTCGATCAAGGTGGGCATTGCTGATTAGCGGGACAATGCCAGCTTTGTTCAACGATTAACGACGTTTTATCCAATTCCACCCATTCCGTGTAGCCTCCTCGTTCCCCGATAATCGTACATTCGAATCCAGATAAGATTTAAAGAGCCATTCTCTCCGACTTACGAGACGGATTCGGGCCAACGTAACGCTTTTCATTAAACTTTGAACTTGAACGTCTATGGTGAAGAAATCCTGTTGTCGGTTCACTTGTTCTATTTACGACGGCTTCGTGTCACTCTTGAAGCACTGGCGGACTTGTTTCTTCGTAAAACGTCGCGTTCCTTCGTCCGTTCTTTCGTCCTCGTTGTTTCTCGCTCGTAAAGAGAGGAAGAGGAAGAAAATTAGATTAGATAATTAGGGGTAATTAAGCTCTGGAAAGGGTTGTAACAACGGATCACCAATGCCGGTGCTCATCTTCCTTCGTATCGGTGTTACTTTAAACCTCTCCGAGGCGCATCTCCTCCCAGAAGAGTTGTTAAGATACAGCCGTGGAACAGTTCCGGCTTTTATTCGTACAGAACTATGTCAGGCCTCCGCCTCCGATAGTTGCTAGCGCAAGATACCGTGCGTGCCTACCTCGTTCGATACTAAAACCGCCCGTTAGGGATACCTTTTTCTCCAGGAGAAGTACCTACTTTGTGCTCTTCACTCTAGCACGAAAGAACGCTGGAATCCTTCGGAAAGGTTTCCACCTTCTACCCCGTTGTTCAGAGTATCGCGGAAACCTACTACATACTCGGTTCATGAGATGTCCTGCATTAAAGATGGTGTTGAGTTGTTTGCTCCACTTTTGGCTCTCCTCGGGTTTCTTTCCTACTTTACTTTGCGAGCATTTCTCCTTGTATATCACCGCGCCTCGAAAATATTTCCCTCGCCGTGACTGCACATTATTTTCCTTTCCATCCTCGCTCCTTCCTTCTTATCTTATAATTTCTTACCCTTCCTACCGAATTACAGAGAATCGAAACTTTCGCTTCGTGTATCGCATCTTTTTTTTCTATCTTACGTTTCCTACTACTCGATGGAATTTCACAGGGTTCGATGGTTCGCTCGTTTCACCTTTCATCTCTTCATCCCCATCGATTCCAGTAAACATAGGGGTCGCTATAAAGTAATCGTGGCTCGTGGTATTAATCGTTGCCGTTCCGCCACCTTCGACACTCGAATCGATCGAGAAAACATGCGGGAGGGAATCGAAGCAGCGCCCGGAGCTGTTGATTGGCGGTTAGTCGTGAAGCAGGTCGGAAGAGTTCGGAGCTTGTGCTTAACTCGTAGTCGGTGCGGCGCGGCGTGGCGTGGATTAAAGGCTCTTCTTTCGAATTTCACGTCAGTCATCTGTACGCCAAGATAATCCGTAGCGGCGTGTATCCGCGACGCGTGTATAAAATGAAGATCCGCCGCTGTCGAGCTCTTTTCTCGTTTCCCGCTTAATAACGCTTAATAAACTGGGACCGATGCCTCGTGAGGCACGTGCGCCCATGCGTCCATACCGTCTCTCTTCTTCAGACTTCTTTCTCGGACAACCTTATTCCGTCCTCCCCTAGTTTCTTACGGTCAATGAAACGAATTAAGGCCTTCACGCGTGTGTCTGTAACGCTTACAACAAACAGATCCCTAGCCACAGAAACAAGCTAAGAAACTTGGGCAGAAACAACAGTGGTCGAAGTTGTTCCGTTTTGTGAGTCTCTGGTGGAAATGGTCGGACGGGTCACGAACGTTTTCAACGTCGCCAGAAGTATCGCGCATTTCTCTTCTCTCACGTTCGTGTAAATAGCGTCACCTAATTACATCAATTAATTACGACCATTGGACGGCAATAGAAACGTACCGGGATTGATTCGCGCATAACTACGAGGGTTCCACGCGGAGAAGCGGCGGCTTTCATTTGCTCCAGTAGAATTACTCTGCTGTTAATTTTAACGTCGCGGTAACGGAATATCGGCACGCGCGATACTACATATAATAGGGTGAAGGCACCAGTAGTCGACTATGTATCAGTAGTCGACCACTTTCAGAAAAACATTCTGTTATCAGAAATAACAGTTATTTAACTGCACTCTAACTGCACTCTGTTCAAAAGATCGTCACTTCTAAAAACCTTATTTTTCATGTTTTTCTGAAAGTGGTCGACTACTGGTGCCTTTACCCTACAATTAGAGACACTGTAATAAGAGTCTGGACACGAGGAGGCCACTTTTTGATTGGTCCGCCATATTTGATCGAAATCCCACGAGAGAGAAAGAGATATTCACCATTTCACTCTTAACCACTCTTAACAACTCTTACGTTTATGGCGATATTTTACTATCTATTAATCTGAAAATGTGCATTTGGGTTTCTGATTGGCCCGCCATTTTTCATCTATTCCCGCTGATTTTTAAATCTGTTAATTATACCAAGATAATGAAGATATAAAGTAAAAAACCAAATCTTGTGTTCTATTTGATATATGTTTTTTTATTATACTTATTTAAATACGCAATGCATTGCCATAAATTTGCCGCCATAAACGTAAGAGTTGTTAAGAGTGGTCAAGAGTGAAATGGTGAATATCACTTTCTCTCTCGTGGGATTTTGATCAAACATGGCGGACTGTCACTCGTGTCCAGACTCTTATTACAGTGTCTCTACCTACAATAAAGGGGGATGGTTCTCGAATGAAAATATTGGATTGGTGCATAATTATCAGGCGTTTTTTAAACAATATTGATTATGGAAAAAAGAAATATACAAATTAAACAATAACATTTTGAAGTGATTATTCCGGAGCGTAGTTACCATCTACTTTAATAACTGCTTCCCATTTGATTGCAAGACGGGCGATTTTTTATTAACAAATAACCCGCCAATACAAACGCCTGATAATTCTGCACCAACCCAATATGTTAAAGTGCAAGTTTGTAATTACTGAAAAATGCTAGGGTAAACTGTCTGACGTCTCTAGCTGCATAGGTAGATATTCGTTGACAGGTCAAAATACCGGGTGTTCCGCGCACGACCAAACCGCAAGCCGGCGCGGTGTCGCCTCAGGACGCCCAATTATACGAAGCCTTAATAATTTAACCACGCGTCGTTGCCCTACCCAGACCCAGATTTGGCCGTGATAACCCGATAGTATTCGCCCTCTTCTCTGCAAGCAGCTTGGTTGGCAGCTCTTTGCTTGCCACTGGCCACCAATCCCACGGGACATTTTATGCTAACGTTATGGCTTGCTAATAACAACTTGCCGCCACATTTTAGGGATACTAATAATCATTGGCCTGCACGAAACTAACGGACACGTAACATCTTTTCGGACGCATAAATTCCGGCTGAATCGGGCACGCAAAAGTGTAATTACTTTGAGACATAGCGACCGATGCATAAATGACGCTTCTATGTTAATAACGCGTCTTCAGTCTGTATATTCACTGGTTCTTGTTCCTTCGCTCGCTCGAGAACTGGCGTTTTTCCTTTCGCTGTATCCCGTTTACTCGTTCGACTCGAGTCTATGGATTTCTTACGCTGCAGTTGATGCAAAAAAGCCAAAGGAAGAAAACCTACTCGAAAGGTCCAAAGCGACGTGCTTATTTTCAAAGAGGGGCTTTTATACTCTTTGATAGCATGCGAGAACCGTTTAAGTCGATCATATAATATTTTTAGGCATCGGCGTTTGGGAAACGACCTGTGGTGCGACGCACATAGGTTGCGTCCATTAAGGGGACTAGGCAGTCGAAAAATCGATTTTTTTATTGCATTTTCTGAGAGTACTGTGTTTTCTAAATTAAATGCCGATTGGTTTATATTAAAATTCGCAACATTGTAGATTTGGTAGGTAAAAATGTCAAGCGGCAACCTATAGCGTTGTCTTGGCCCAGAAACTTTAAACGCGTTTTTTTCAAATCTATTTTTTTCATGGTTTTAGGTTAGTTTTCGAATGGACGGAGGTTCGAATCGACTTAAAACAATTCCTGGATGTATAAAACATGTGCCATTTCGCGCCAAACCTCTGATATGGTCCGTAAAAATTCTAGATTTTCAACAAAAAATTAAATAGTCACGGATTTTTAGGTCGTGTTTCTGTGCGAATCTTGTATTTTTACGGACCATATCAGAGGTTTGGCACGAAATGGCACATGTTTTACATATCCTGTAGTTTTTTCAAGTTGATCTGAACCTCTGTTCATTCGCAACTAGCCGAAAACCAGGAGAAAAAAAGATTGGAGAAAAATGCTTTTAAAGTTTCTGGACGAAGTAAAGTTTGACCTTTTTAGCTGCCAAATCTACAATTTTGCGAATTTTAATATAAACTAAGCGGCATTTTAATCAGAAAAGATAGTACTTTCGGAAAATGTAATAATGCTCCCTTAAGGGGGGATGTTAGCAGTTTAAAATCGGGAGACTTTCGGATATGTATCCATGACTTCCGAAAAACAATAGTTTTTGAACTGAAACTTTTTTAAGTCGTTCATAATACTATGTAAAGATAGTAAAAAAAGGGCAAATCTGCATGAAGCAGTTGACTTGTAAAAAAATCCACAAAATGTACACATTTTCCGAGGGTTCAAACGGGTATACCCCCTTAAGTAGGAGTTCGGAGTTAGACAGAAATAGACAGGAAGGTGGTCCCTACCTATCAGGTAGGAGTTGTAGTGGCTTAGAACTAACAGAGGGCTGGCTACTGAACAATATCTCTCTTTAAACGCATCACAGCGTTAATTAATTTGGTTTGATGGACGAACTGCAGGATTCGTGAATACTCTGTTAATATTGCCCAGCTTAGCGATAGTCCTGCAATAAGCGTCCATTCGATTAATCAGTCTCCTCTGATCACCAATAGGTACAGGTACCGAGGAGATTATAGCGACGGAGAAAATCGACAGTATTCACTGTAATAGCCGTACGTTTACGGTCTTTTATTTTCCTAATTGTTCGCCGTATTTGATTAACTAGAGTATAGTCGAATTAGTAGACCTTGACCCGACCACCTTTTTGTGTTGTCCGTGTTCGGTAGCGGTATAGTGGTCCGCTTAAATATGCATTTACGCAGGTCCAGATAGAATTACGAAATTTCGTAACTATACATTTTCATCCACCATTTTCATACCTGTCTCTTTTCCGTATCTTCTCTTTACTACACTCTCCTCGAACCACTCCACCTGGCTGGAGTTCGGTAGAGGGTCTTGGTGCGGCTTTATATTTTGCTCTCTTCACGCGTGACGTCATCACCGAAATACGTGAGCCGCTTTACAAATGGCAGGACAACACGTAAAACCGTGGCATCAACGAGCGTAACGAGAACTATCCTACTAAGCCACGAAGGGATGTTATTCCGTAAGGAAATGTCCGAGCTGAGCCGACGAATCAGCCTTGTTACGAATGAATTCTTTCACACGGAGAGAGACTGATGTTCACTGGGAAAAGTGAGAGTCTCGTGAAATTTCCTTGGCGAGATGACGATTTGCTTGCGTTTACGGCGACAGATAACGCGTCGGTCGTACTCGTGTCGAATCAGGACGAGAGAAAAGATAGATCGTATCTTCGCCGTAGCGCGTAATCGATCGGAGCGTGGCGTGGGTGAGCTGGTGGGCTGGTGCAGAAGTTGACGAGCGAAGGCTAAAGTGGGAAAAGCTGAGAAAATGGATGGGTTTTAATATCGCGAGCTTGGCGAAACTAGGAAGTCGTAGTTGGGCGGGAAATCGCAGACTCGCTAAGCCTTACAGATTGTGGGTTCGAGACTCGGCCGAGTAAATCATGGCATCCCATGGCCACCAGTTCGTAGTTTAAGGCATGCTAGGACGCAGCTGCCACGCTACCCTACCGGATCATCCCGAGGGATTAGCGATACTTCAATAAACTCCGCTACCTTCGCCGCCATTGCCGTCCACCGATCTGCGCTGTGTGTGTCTCAGAGAAACAACGAAGGGGGTAAAGAGTGTAGCTACGATGAAGGCTGAAAGGGGGAGAGATAAGTAAGAGAAAGATGAAGAGAAAGAAAGGGGAAGATAATGGGAGGAGTATCCCTTGTACACCAGAATCCGCTCGATTAAACGCACCGTATGGCAATAATTCCTCTCTTCATTCTCTAAGATATTTGCTCCAATACCGATTTAACTGAATCGTGTTCTTTCGCGGAAACGATCGGGTTGGAAATCGTTGCAGGCATGCTCGACGGAACCCGACGAATTCTCGGTGAATTTAGAACTAAACAAGTTCTGCATCAAGAATTCGACTGTAGATAAGAAAGTGGGTACGTCGAAAGAGAGAAATACGAATAGGTACCGTGTCAAGTAGTGAATGAACCGTGCATTGTGCAAACGAAACTAATATTCCGTGTGACGGGTTTGACAAAAGGGTAAGGAGGGAAGAGCTTTGCGCGTTGGAAAGCTGGTACGACGACGAATCGTAGCTTGAAATTCTTGAGATCGCTTCAGTTTCCTATGCGATGGATTTATCGCGACTTTTTAGCCGTTTCAATTCAACCGTTTCAAGTCTAAGCGGGGAAAGAATATTCATTCGACGGATGCCCGATTATCTTTGGTCGTTGGGTTTTTCCTTTCCGCTTTCACGGCCTTACTTGCCGTTATACGCGTAGCTTAGTCACAGTTTGTCTCTGTTCCTCGATCCTTTCATCGCCAGACCATTCGTATTTTAGTAAAGGAATTTCTCTTCCATATACCAACTGCGGTTGACACAGTCACGCATACAGAGCAGACCCTTTCCCCCTTTTTCACGTTTTCACTTTTTCCCTCCTTTCCTTCTACTCTCTTTCCATCGTGCTTTTCAAAATATTCTTGCTTGTAGTCTTTTAAATTTACGCTGTTGGGGATGAAATCATAGGACCACTACCTTTGAAGCTCTGCGAGTTAATATCCTCCATTTACTCATCTTGTAGGATATTTTCTGGTTTTGCCATCGCGTGAAATCTGCATGGATTTACGATGATTGACGGCGCGGCGCGGCGGGGATCAAGTAAAGTAACGTATACCGTGGATTAGGTAAATGGTAAATCCCTAAAGTTTGAGGGATGTGCGGAGAAACAAGAAGATGTTCTACCTGCGAGCAACGAGTTGTACATATTCGTGGAAATGTGACGCGTTGACCGATGCGGGCAAAAACGAATTACCTGCCCGTCCGTTATTTCGAGAAAGCAATACCGCGAGGCAAGAAAGAATCTAAAGGTTGGGGCAAGCTATCGTGCAAAGTACTATCGATCTGTATTCCTTTAGCTCGGGCACGGTAGTCGCATACCAACGTACACCCCCTTTTTAACGAAGCCGAATTAGGTTGCTGGGAATTTGGAAACAGAGAGCAGATACTTGCTCAAAGCCAGGTAGATGTTTGACCTGCAGGCAGGTAGGATCAACAGAACCCGTAGTTTACATAGGTGTGTAACATTAGCCGACTCTGAGTAAATATGCATGCTTGCAGCACACCTGATTGAGTTACTCTATAGAGTGTAGGTGCTCGCGTGACGTGCACCACGAACGAGACTACTACCAGTAAAAACGATAGTCCAAGGCCCAAGGGTCTTGCGTTTCATCGCGTTTCATCGCGTTTCATTGATCCCTCAGCATTCACGTTCAGTCGAATCGAGCTGCGTAACAGTTGTATCGATACATCGATAGTTGAACGTTCTCGCGTGTTACGTAGATGTCTTAAAATTACATGGGACGTAATCTGAATTCGATAAGCTATTCTTCCCTCGCTCAGTAATAATAAATATCTGTCCCTCCAAGTCGCGCGACCCAGTGAACTTTTCAGCCCTGTCAGAAATCATACCACATAAAATTTCTTACTATATGTCATTCATTATTCTTTCGTGATACGTAGTGCGAGCAAGTTTGGCACGTGAAAATGAATTCTCTTCGGTATCAACCTCGTAAAAGCAATTGAAAGCAAGGCGATCGACGCCAGAGTTGGGCATTATTCGGCTAAATTTTCATTCGAATAAGTATTCGAATAAATTTGTGCGAATAAATTCTTATTCGAATAATCTTCGAATAAAAAATTCGAATAAAATGACATTATTGGACAATAACGGATAATTTTTTATTTGACGGAAAATTTATTCGAATAATTTCTTATTCGAATAAGAATTTAGTCGACTCAACGGACGAATAAAATGATCACGCGATTTCGGCGATGTATCATGACACCACTGACTGACACCCGTGAGACCTAATGTTTTAGGTTAAGTAACTCACACACATTCGTTGTGTATAACTACCGACATAATGAAGACAACAAAAAAAATAGTCAATCTGTTATAATGCATACCTAAGTCCTATATAAATTTTCACAATTGTGGAATTCTAAATCACATCGCAAATCAGTGGACATAGTAAATATTATTTTGGGGCACACATTAAGCCGTCCAGGAGAAACACGTTGGAATCATCACATAAAAGGAGACACAATCACATAATCTGATAATTCTTTATCCCAAATATCGCTTACAACCGATGGCCGACGCCTCCAGAAGAGAATACTTCTTTAAGGCGGGATTTCCTCGGTTCGTTCAGACGTATACGCACACTTCTAGACACACACGTCAAAACGTATGTTGGTCACAGTACAGACTTCCATCGATAGATGCCGGGTATCACATTTCTTATTCGTCGTTCATTCTGGTCGAATAACGAATAAATTCTTATTCGAACGAATCTGGCTAGAATAACGGTACAGATTAATTCGCGAATAACGAATAATTTTACGTCGAATAAAATCATCATTTGTTATTCGCGCATAAATCTTGGGGATGTATACGAATTCGTATTCGAATGAAAATTTATTCGAATAATGCCCAACTCTGATCGACGCGATGGTCTGGTTATTGCTGAGTTGCTAGTTGATGATACGAGTACCTGGCAATGCAATTCGCAAGAGTACAATGTACTCTTAGGGTGCGAGTGTGAGAGCGAATGTGGGGTCGCAACCGTATAAGCCGGGGTAGTTTATTAGATGCCCCGCTGCGACCTTTATTAGTCTTCTGTATTTCCTTCATAAAAGGATTTACGTCGATATATTGCACTGATATATAAATTTGCGTGGTGACTTAGGCGTTAGTCCAACAAACTGCGAAGCGTCGCTGCGTGTATAAAAGCTGCGAGGAGACTGGTCACGGATTGATACGACCAAGAATATTTTTTCTAACTCTGGCGATAGAGTTGGAAGGACTACGCAGATTCGATCGACATAGAAAGAGTTCGACCCTGACGTTTTGCTTACAGCCTCTCCTTAATGATTCGAGTTTGATTTAACGCGGCGTGAATCGGCTATGAGAATCGGGCATACAAGTTTCGTCTCCTAGTAGGTTATATGCGCTCGGGGAATCGATTCGCACGGGGAAGGCAAGTTCATCACTAAGTCATGAAGCTTTTATCCGACATCCTCGTCACCTCTCTGCTTCGCACGTATTCTCCCGCTCTGTATTTTGTTCGCCCGTTCCGTGAGCCAGCTCCCGTTGTCTGCTAAAGGAGTAAAGAAGTAAAGGATATAGAAAAAAAAAAACGTCTTTTCTCTTCGTAGTCGCGTCCCGAGTCCTTCGAAGCAGCTTCTTCTTTAGCAGTCCGTTTTCTTCTTCTCGTTCCCCTGTGCACCGAGTTGATACGTGCCAGGTAGGCGACACAATTACTTACGTTCGATGTATTTATATCCGTTGCTCGCGGGATAAAGCGAGAACGCAGCAGAAGACAGAAACCTACCTCCATTTTTGGAATCAGGTCACCGCAAGTCGCGAGATATCAAATTGTCTTGCGCCTGTTTGCTGGCTGTTAGTTCTTTCTTAACCCGATCGTAACCGTACGTTACGTTCAGAATAGATCTCTCGTCTCGGACGTCAATCTTGACTTGGCCTGCTTCCTCTTATAGAGTTTCCCATTAATAAGTGGTCCAGTTTCTACGGTCCGAGGCATCGACTTTCTTAAGAGTAAAGATTCATTACGAGATCTGCAGAGGGCTCAAATCTTCTGCTTTGCCGACAGCCAAATTGCTCGATTAATTATTTACGTCGGTCTAGCCAGTGCAACGATAAAGTTTTTACGCGCGAAATATCTTGGAAAAATCACTCTTGGGAATACTCGGGAGCAGAAAATCGGAGCAACGAGGCGGCAAGGTGTAGTTAAAAAATTTAAGCGGTCTATGTAACGCTTCGGACGTAGGTACCTACTTTGTGTTGTCGAGGCGGGAGTTACGCGCCACGCCGTCGCGTCCGTCCAGTAATTTCGCTGTGAAATCTCCACCAAGGATGCCACCTTGGTTCTTCGAAGCTGGCAGAAAAAGCCAGAAGGCTCCAATGTCGCTTAGCCGGCGAAGAATTGTTTATCGGTGAATGGGAAGTATTTTCCAAGAGCGTGCCTCGAGATGGAACGAATCGATGGCACGGTAAGATTATTCGTTTAGAAGCGAAGAGTAAGCTAGTCGCGGCTTGGATGAAATCCTGGGGGAGCGTAGCCTGGATAATGGGACCGTGGGTAGTTTGGAGAAAACCGTTGGAACCTGCGGATGTACCTATGTTTTCCTTTTTTTTCTTTTCTTTCCGTTACGACGCGACACGACGCGGTGACAGTGCACCGCCAAAATAGCCACCTCCGGCAATCGCACGATAAACACTACTTAGTCCACTCTCTCTTCCCTTTTCTTCCCTTATCTGTCCTCCTTTCAACCCTCTTCGCGGCAGAAACTCGGCGAAAGCTGCATCTTGTTTACTGAATGTGCACAGGGAGGATGGATTAAAACGTGAGCGAGTTATTCTCAATTAGACGTAGGTATGTATACTACGTATAAGTAGATACACGGATACATGTGAATCACTCTTTGTCAATCCTCGGCCCCCGTGCTGTAGAGTTTTGAAAGATAACGGGGTAACGATCGAGGACTTGTAATGAACTGTAATCAACCGCAATCAACCGTAATCAACTGCTTTCGTTTTGCTAGCTATAGATTTAGTGGCGATATTATCGAGCGTTCCAAGCTCGCCAATCGACAGTTCGGGGAGTTTTCAATGGAATTAAGTTGGATTGCCGGTTCGCTAGAAATATGGAAAGGATCCCTGTTCGTATGCCGCGGTGCGCTACCCTTCAGATTGATTTAATTTAAGGTTTTATTGGAAAGTGAAGTACCTATTGGCTCGACACTGCAGCTGCTCCGGACTCGATAGATAAACGATTCTTTGGCGAGTCTTGTCCGTTAGCGAGCGCTTCTAATTACGATGGAGGGCTTGGCGAAAAAAGCGGAATCTTCGTAGAGATGTTGGAGCGAAGGAGTTATTGTTTAATTTTAGCCGAGGAAAATGTCGACAGACTTTGGCATCGGTAAGAAGTCTCGAGTGGCTTTGATACACTGAAATTTTCTAGGTGGTAAGACTTTATGGCAACAGGCATCATAAAATGGATACAAAGAGGGTATATTGCCTCGTGTATGAGGGCGTGGAAGCCAGGGCGGAGACGTGAATCTGCATATGGAACGCGCATTAAGTAGTTTCTTCGGCGTTTAATTTAATACCGCGGCCACAATGGGCCAGACTGCGAGACGACGAAACGCTTAACGCTTAACGCTCAACGCTCAACGCCTCCCTTGTATGAACGGAGCTTTACACGTCCCGCAGTTTCAGCGTCTATTCGCGCTCGCCTAGACGATCCCTGACGCTATGAACCGGTACGACGCACGATACTCTGACATCAACCTGAGATTCTGATTATTCCGAAACGACGTTGATTTCCACGTTAATACGTTGCGACGCTGCGACGGTGAACGCGCGGCCGTATCTAGAGTTTATTTATCGTCGGACGAGGGAACACGGTTTCGCTTACTTCGTAGCCTGTACGTATGTATGCACGGGTGTAGGTACACACGGAGCGTACACTGCCGATTCGACAGCGAGCCACTTGAGTTGGAAATTTCCTGGCGGAGGCAATAGAAGACACGCGAATGTGTAAAACGAGCAGAGATGGAAAGGAGCACGGCCGAGCGAGTCTCTTCTCGTTATTCCTCCAGCTCGATTCCTTCTTATCGCACGGTCTCTCGCGTTCCCCGTGATCGAAAGAGCACCATTATTTTTATCTACCTTTCATTTAAGTACCTCCTTCTGTACGTGTAATCGTTACATTCGTCTGCTCCTCGTACGTTTCCGACGTATCTCAGGCAGCCGCCCTTCTCTCTCTCTCTCTCTCTCTCTCTCTCTCTCTCTCTCTCTCTCTCTTCCGGTTCCGCTTGTTTCTCGTATCTGCCAAGGGGAGCAAGTTGCTCGTGCGCCCGTGTCGCTTCCCGAGAAACCGAAAAGCCGAGAATCCGAGAATCGATAGAACCTTGAACCTACAACTCACCGTTCAGATACACTCGCGTCGCCTTCGCTGCAAATATTTCTCGATGGTAGAGGCGTTAGCTTCGCGATTTTCACGAAAGTTCTCTTGACGCGCCAAAGGGTCTGGCGGAGCGTCGGGGGTTTCGAAACGGTGCTGCTCTGTACTGTATGAAGAGAAACAAAAGCGGAAGAGACACTCGTAACGGGGACGATGGGGGTTAGTCGGCCGTCGACACGAGGGGCCGTCTTGCGCGAACGATTGCGACGGCAGAGGAAAACCGTCGACGCGACGTATCCAAGGTGCCACCTTGACTCGAAGACAGCTCCGAGGGAAGAGAGGCAAGTTCTCCAGTTGGCGAACGGAGGGGGCGACGGTGGAACAGGAGGAAAAAGGAAGGCAAGGGTAGAGGAGAAAAAGAAGACGCAGCTGGCAGACAGGGGTAGCAGAGAGCAGGCTAGCTTCATTTCTTCGTAACTCGGCGCGACAGTCGAGAGAAAAATTGGTTCTACCCTCGGTTGGGTCGGGAAGGTGCGAAGGATTCGTGCGAGGGGCCGCTGTCTGGTATACGAGGGTTGGCTACACCCTCTAATATCTTATGATTTAGTGTTGGATGCAACGACGCAGTTTAAACGCCAGCGTTATAAGACCTTACGAACCGATACTCTTACGAAATTAAACTTTTCGCTTGGCTCCTCCACTCCATTCTCCTCGTATTTTTTTCTGCTTGTCGCGTACGGATTTCTTCGCCTTCATCTCGGCTCTTTCGACGGTACAAAGCCGCTCGTTATTCTTCGGCGGCGCATCGAAGTTGGCGTAGAGCGCAGGAGGCGTGTGTTGCGTTGAAAATTCGTTAGTCCTCCGACATTAACTAAGCGGGTTGAATAAGCTAGCTGGCGTTGGTTCCCTTAGTCAGAAGTGGAGGACGGATTGTCTTAAAAAAAGAATAAAAAAAGGGGGAGCAGACGAGTAGAGCCGTTTGTCAGTTGGCGTTGCGTCCATTAGGGGTGAAAAATCGAGCAGCAGCTCGGCCATAAACAAACAAAATTATACTGGCCGACGGTGCCTCCCCTCGACCCTTCTAGAGTCCACACGTGTCGCGTCTACATCGTAACATGTACCTACTTTCACTTTAGTCAAAGGCTCCGGCTCATCGTTTTCTAACTTTGCTCAAACGATCCTAAGATTTTGTATTCGATATTTCTGTGCAAAAGGAAGCACCTACGAGCGAGATTCGGTGCGTTTGAAAATACCCCCTGTTGCCCTTTAATAACGTAGTAAAGTACATTTATACAAAGTCAACTACGGTCTATCACGCCCTCTGACAAAAACCTTTCTGCGATAGGGTAGTCAGGGAGCGTTTCGCCGTGCAAATGAAATGCGTGCCACGACTCTAAACGATTTGATCTTTACCGGCAGGTTTCTCTAATTGATATACGACTCTAGTACTAATTACCTTCATATACCTCGCCACCGTGATCCGCTATTATACGAGCAGAAAACCCGCAACCACTTCATTACTCGATTTGCGGAGTTCTACTCCAGTTATTCCGAGGCCGAGTCGAAAAATGAAATTTTCCAGTGATTCGATCGAAAGTACGCGCGCCAGCAAACTCCACTTGTGTAAAATCTGCGCGCCCACACTTGCTTGTGTCGTTAAAAATTCACCTTCGTGTTTGTTGTTCGTCTCGGTACTAGCGGCGGGACGCGAACATAGTGGATTGAATTAAAATACGTCGTTGTCGTGTCGTTTTTAATGGTATTAGCGAGTTGTTTGAAGGCAATGTTTTCATAGAAATACCTGCGATACAATTCTCGACGGAGTCTCGAGACAGTTTTCCAGATTTTCCAGATTTTTAAGCGTGTGTGAAGTTCGTCGCAGAAGGACTTCCACCGCCGGTACTCGATGGTCCGATCCCAAGGCGTCCATTTATACGCGCCCCAGGGGAAGTTTCTTCCGTGACGGATTTTGCGGTTGCAGAAAGGGACGGCAGGATTGGAGGATGCTAAACTGGGATGGACGCTCCTAGAGATTAGCATGTTTAGATACCACTCACGGCTGATACCTCGTGCAGCCGAATTAATGCCAGTACCTCGATCCATTTCGATATCCATATATGTATGTATATATCGAGAACGGAGAATACGGTCGGGCGACGATTCTACAAGAACTGCCAGGAGGACTTTATGGAAATTATGTTGGCCGCCCTTAGTGCGTGCCGATGAATTTTCTTATTCCACGTTTCAGCCTTCAAGTTGCGCGATATGTAGGTGTGTTAGATATCGTTTCTGTGCACAGAGCGATGCAAACGGTTTCGCGAGAATATGATCGGCAAGTACTGGCAAGATAATCCTACCAGCGGATGGAAATTTCGAAGGCAGAAACTCTGATTCGTCTAATATAAGCGACGGGTCTACCGTAGGCAATCAAAAAAGGATCGTATAACCTTCGAAGATGGAGATTCTGGAGATTCTGGGGAATCATGTTCCCCCTTCCAGACTTTAAGTTACAGCTTAGATACGAAAGACGGCCCGTGTTAGACGCTGGGATTGATCGTAGCTATGAGCGTGTGATTTATCTTTCGCCCTCCCCCTTCTCTCTCTCTCCTGCGTTTCCTTTTTTTTTTCATACATTTTCCATTGTGGGAAGTGGTGAAAATTCGTTGGTGGCGACGCGTGCGTTTTCATCGATGGAAGGTAGGTTGAATCTCGCAAGCGGCACTAAAAACGAACGTTTCGTTAAGAAAGTTATAAAATTAAAGTTACCGTTCCGCGAACGGCTTTCCTCCCTTTATACAGACACTTGGCTTCCATTTAATTAACCGCGGGTCTTAAATCACGTTTGGATATTAAAAACTTTGCACCCTCGACGTTCGAAGACGAAAGTAATTTTCCTCGTTTCTTCCCACCGGCTTCCCATTTTCGCAGAAAGTAGTAATGTTTCCGAAGAAGTAGGAAACGGGTTGTTGCCGTCGCGTCGCAGTGAAAGTAGTCAGCGTAAGTCTCGGCGAACCGATGGATTTCAGTGGAATAGGACCGTCACTGGTCAGCCAGAGTCATCGTCTCGAGTCTTGAAGCCGCTTGAAAATCAACGTTTTCACGTTGGTTTTCGCCGTGTCGAGGCTTACGCGTACAAGTTGACTAACCGAGCAACAGGCAGTCGTGACACACATAAATCCCAACTAGGCGGCGGCGAGTGGGGCCGCGGCCTGGCCGTCGCGTCGTGTCAGCTTTTTAGAAGAGACTAAAGGATAGAATGTAAGTAAGAAGAGGTTTCCCGAGCTGTTAGACGGCGTTACTTGGACGAAACTGAGCAGCGAGCGGTGACTACAGCAAAGAATGTACACTCTCAGACAGTTTTTCGCCAGTTGAATACAGCTGATGACGATTAGTTTGCTAGTGCACTGGTAGAATATCGCCTAGCGTTGCCTAAAGTTGTGATGCAGCAATCAAGAGAGAACTGGGTGAGTGCGAGCTCTCGGGGATGGTCGTCGCGAAGGAGCAACAAGGTTGGAGAAAAATTTTCCAGCTCATTCGTGCCCCAAAAGTATTGGCCGACAATGACGGCGCGTCTCGTTCGCGAAGCCGTCAAAACTTTCTACTTTCAAGCTCGGCAAAGTGTTGACCGAGCCGCGCTCGTTCTTTCAACGACCGCTTTGCTTGCCCGCAGACTATACTTTACCCCGCAGCCTCTGTCTCGATGTAACTTATATTTAATTACTGTCGGTAATATATTAGATTTAAAGAGTTTTCACGTAAAATATCGCAACATTAAGAAAACCTCGGCGCCTTCACCGCGACCAGGCGACCGATGAAAATGATTTAGCTTTCATGAATTCTTTAAGGCCACTGGTCTTACGGGACGACTAGAAAGTCTCCAAGTTACAGTCACCGCACCACCGCTTGTACTCTGGCTCATTCTCTCGCTCTTCCCTTTCTTCTCAATTCTCCTTCTCTCTTTTCCTCATCTTTATCATACCGCGACAGAGGCTTAGAAGCGACGGTCTCTTAAATTCACGCGATCGTTCCCACCCTCGAGCAGTAGTGTTTTTTTTTCTCCCACCCCTTTCATCGAACAGTTAATAAAGCTTTTGAAATTTATCGCAATTTTTTCCGCGCTTCGTTTTGTAATCTGTTTGCCTTTCATAACTCGTCGAGTGGCCCGTCATTCTTGGTCTCTTGGTGGTTCGCTCGCCTCGTCCGACCTATTCGTTCGCAACGAGTTTCAGGATTCCGAGCGACCTCGTAAAATTCAATCGTCGCGAAAACTTTTGAAACGAACGGTTCTGCCGCGATGCAGACTCGAGACATTACCATTCTTCTTGTACGCATAAATTGCTTTTTAATATGTATCTCTCGTCGTATCGGCTTAAGTGGATCCTCTCTGCAAGTTGACCCGGAATGAAAGAGGAAACGGGAAAGGAAGCGTAATCTTTTCCGATTTACGTTTCGCAACAAGATTTCTCATGCTTCAGAAGGAAAACGTATCGCGAGTCGTAAACTCGCGCCGTTTCTTCGATAAACTCACCCTCAATGGGATTCGGTTTCACACGGCTCGTCCCGTACTTCCCAACTTCCTCATTTTCCTTTTCAGTTTGTCGCAGGAAAAAACTACTCCCAACGAGTTGAGCGAATGTACGAGAGCAGAAACGATTTTCTTTCGATCGCTGATTGTTTCTTCCTTGCGCCCGTAGTTGGCGGATTCGCGCAGTTGATTGAAATGGAGTCAACAGCCGGAGTAATCAGCTCATCCGCTTCGTTTTCGTGTTCGCGCTCGCGCGCCAGTGTTGGTGGCCAGAAAAGATTTCTGGGCCAGTAGTTGGAGCTTTTCACCGTGGGCTCAATAGCCGAATGTGCTTATCGTTGCAACGTGAGCATCAATGAGACCCTGTATACAAGAGGGATGAAAACATTTAGTAACGTTGCATCTTCATTAAACGAGAGGTTAATATCTGTTGTGTGAATGGAGACCACGCGATTCTTGTACGCTTAGCCCTCGCGCGCTATTCGTCGGAATCAGTTTCCCCACTCACTGTTAATTCGTTCTTCATGAGAAACCTCGGGCGTATAATCAACCTGATAGGAGGGTGCAGATAGAATGGTGAAAGACGATGAAAGAGCCTCGACGGCTTATATATTGTCCCCTGGATCTACACGAAACGACACTTAAATGTCGGATCAGCGACCATGTGGGTTGAGTGAGACCACATCTGTCGTTGTAGAAATCTTAACAAATGTTCTTGTTCCAATTCGTCCTACAATTGCTGCTGGTTGCAAATCCATCAGGAAGAAGCGGTAGTTTTTGAAAGTGAGTTACAATCTCACTCTTTCTACCATTCTTTTATACATTCAGTGGATTCAGTGATTCACTCATTCAGTGCGAAACTGTACTGACGAGGTTAGCAGAAAAAAAGTGCGCAATTACCAGTCGACCAGCAGACTTTGACGAAGAAGAGTCTTACAGTTATAATACACTGTTACCAATAGCGGATATGTACCTACTTTCCTCGAGCGTGTTTCGTTGCCTGTGTAAGAATTTAATTGCGAAGGTTTTTCGTCGTTGTTACTTGCTAGAGCAGCTTAACGACGACGCGGATGCCGCATAATGGGGTCTCCCGTTATTCTATCGTGCGGTAGCAAAGTTTCTCCGTTTTACGTCGAGCATTAATGCTGCCACTTTCGTTTTTGCATTCGGCATTGTTTCGCGTTAAGAAAAAAAAAAGAAAGAAAAAATTCAGAGTGCTCCATCTGAGTAGTCGCAATGACACAGTGCCTTTCGCCCACCTTCGTCCAATGAATAATGAATATTTTTAACCCCGACTAGGTTGAAAGATGAATCTGATCGAATTGTTTTTTCGCCGGTGTCTGGCGGATTTCGTCGAGGACAGTTTCACAGTAATCCAAATGGCCAGTGTCCGATGAAAAATGCAGAATTGGCGTGGGATATCGTTCGATGGAACAATTCCATTAGAGTTTTCGCCTGGGAGCGGCTGACAAGGGATACGGGTTGGAATGGAGGTGGGACGGGATAAATAAAACGAGGAAGGAAGAGTAGAGGAGAATGGTAGAGGGGTTCTGGGAGAGGGAGGCGGATAGGAGCATTTTTGGAAAATAGTTTGAAAAGCCCTGGTGGCCGGTTGAATGGTATATACTGACATCTCGCACGGCTGCGATGGGACTTGACTTCTATCCGAAACTTCACGCTCATCCTCCCTAGTTGCCTTCTACTTGCCACTCGACGTTCACTCGGACAAATTGTCCACGGGGTTTTTCCCCGTATGTCCGGCTTCTGAGCAATGTACATACGTAACTATGTACCTACATATGTACAACTCAACTACGTTTTCGTCTGGACCCTGGACGGATGTTGCGTCGATTAAGACGCAAGAGCGAAAGTAGGTACGCTGCGAAAAAGTGGCCTGCGCCTCTCTGCGGAAGTGCCTTTACCGGTGCCGGTGTCTAGCAGATGGAACCGTTCACGAATGAAATTCTAATTAGTGGTCTTTCTTGCAACCGCCTGGGCACGAAGCAGGCGTAACGAGGCGTGTCGCGAAATAAAAGTCTCCGCTGGCTTTTTTCGCGCTGGGGAATGGACTAGCTTTAACCGATAAAATTTGTGTTGTCGCTAAGCTTAGCGTACCCCGGCGATGTTACGATGTGATGTTATAATGGGTTAATGACCGCTTGGTGCGTAGAGGTGCGCACCAGCACCAGCACACACGCTTATTGTTTATGCTATGAATAGTTTAATCCGTATCGTTGTTCGTTGCTGCCTGCCAGCTATCTTTTGGCGAAGCACGCCAAAACGAGGATGCACGGTATTTGGGAAGCTGTGAAAGCGCACCTATAATACGTACGATGCGCTCGTAGCAAGTGTCGAGAGAAAATAAGGGAGGCGGCACTACTCGAATAAGCAAATATTGTAAATTGCAGGATTCAGAAGTAAATCGGCTTGATTCTGGCGAAACGGAGCACGCGAAGCTGGACTGTGGTTTGGCAAAAAGGCGGTTATTGATCTTGCGGGATGTGCAAAAACTGTACAGCAGCGAAATTCATAAATAAAACGACACGGAAGCACAAACTTGGACGGAAGGTTTTTTTAACTCTAAAAGAGCTAAATGGAAGCGGGCAGAAAAAATTTCTTTCAAAAAATTTCTGCGAGGGAGATAGAAGGTTTCGTGTGTAAATACCACCGAGCATTGGCGTATCATATTTTTTCGTTCGTTCGATATCAGAGCATTTTTGGCGCGTTTATTCCTTGTGCGAGAAGTAGCCCTGATACTTTGTTTATTGCGACGGTTGTTTAAACAGCGATTGCTTTCGGAAGAGGTTAAGGCCGTTATGTGGACACTTGTGCAGAGAACGAACCGGCGTTATTAAAGTACTTCGGAGCGGAGATGTAAATATGTATGCGTCAACGTAATATATACACGGTAAAACGGATAAGCATTGCTTCGCTTCCAGTTTCTCTGATATGTACTTAAGCAGTTTGTCCGCTCGCGCTCGTCTCGGTTCGAAAGGTATTCGTGATAAGATCTGCGTCGTCGTGGATCGTCGATCGCCGATTTTTCTCCATTTCCTCACCTCTCCACCGACTCTCATCGTCGGGTTTCGTCGAGTCTTCAACTTTCTCGGCTCGGTTCAGACAGGTAGAAGGATAGCTATGAAGAGAATCGGATCCAGATGCTGCGTCGACGTTCTCCGAGGTGATTCGAAGGGAAATATCGAGGTTATGGCCCAAGAAGGAGCTAGGAAGAGGAAAAAGCACGGCGAGCTAGCATGCGTCGAAACGACGCGACGCGACGCAACGGGAGAGCGTTCGTCGAGTGTCGCCTCGCGAGTCGCGACTCGTGCCAGGCGTTGTTGTCTGCATTTTCGAGGCTCTAACGGTGGATACGAGAGGCCTTCAAAAACTTTTAATTAATACAGATGACGAGTACACAAAGCCTCGACCGAGCAAAGAATTTCGGGACAAAGGGAAGAGAAGAGTATTGTTGTCGGGTCTTGTTACGAGTGACACGTTGAGACGAGAGAACGAGATGGTGACGAGACGAGGAGAGGGGCGCGAGAAAAGGGGCAGATGAAAGGAGAAAGGGGAGTAGAGATAAAAAGGCGTAAGTAGAAAGAAAACGAGGAGTAACGCGTAGAAAGAGGGAAAGGGGGCGAGCTTCCACTTCCGTATCATCCACTTCCCTTTACTACCACTTGTGTGTTTCGTCCTTTCACGCGACAAGAAAACTCGTAAACAAGAGGAATCTTGCTGCGTCGCGACCGACACGCGCTCGTCCGTCGTCGTTGCTTCAACATTCCTATCCACCGATTTCGCCATTGCAGCAGTAGGCTGCATTGGTGTTACGGAAACGGATATTAAACATCGCTTCGGCCGTTGCGCCGCTTTTGTTCGGGCTCATGCCGAAAGCAGCAAACTTTTAAACGGCCGCGGCCGATCTGCGAGACGGACGCCAGATTTTAATTAGTCTTTTCGACGGTCACGAGAAACCGTCAGGGTGCAGTGAAATTTTCATTCCTCTGCTCAACTTGCCTCGATCCTCGAAACTCTAATAACCACGTAATTATACTACCACTTAATTGCTTAGCGGGGAGAAATTGAATGAAACGACATTATCACCCCTCGCCTTCGCTTTAGTCCCTTCAACGCAGCAGATCCTAGCGTTAAAAGTGTAATTACTGTTGTTTCATCGTAGATTCTGTTCTCGGAGAGCAAAGACAGTCAAAAAATTATTTGAAATAAAAATTTCCTACACAAATTTTGATTTCAAATCATTTTTTGCCCATCTCTGTCGGAGAGCCCACGTGATGGCAGGATCGATAGTGAAAGAGGGTAGGTATATCGATATCTGGTTACTAATAAACGGCAAACCAAATACGCCAGGAAGGGAGCAGCGACGAAAGGGTAGAGCCTAGAGATCCGTGTCAGATTGTTTGTTGGCGAAACCGTTGGCACGTGTACGGTTGTGCATTGACGTAGCATGTTGCAATCGGCTGATTGGAAATGCGCGTAGATTCACGCAGGAACACAGTAACAGGATCGCGGAGATACACACTTCGAACTGGGTTAAAAGCATCCGTTTACGCGTTACGCTGTTTTCTATTCGAAACTCGGGTTTCGTTTCTCTGAACCTTCTCCTTGTTTCCAAACATCATTCGAATGGAAATATCGTGGGTACAAGAAAACTACTTAGCTATCTACCATGCGAAATGAACATTGAACCGGGGATCGATTACCGTCAACCACCTCGTCGCTCTGAATCGGATCTTTGATCGAGCCACAGTGTATAATACAAACGCGAAGAGAATCCATCGTTTGGACGCACGCGAGGAGGCGGTGAATGGTATGAACATGGACTTTGAACTTGCAGCTCGCGGTGCAATGTTACAACTACTCGCTTTGATCGATGATTTACCATTTAGAAACCCCGTAGCTCACGTGTTAGAAATCATTAAGACGCCGATTTAATCTGTTTTCCCACCTTCAGACTCTCTTTTGTTCGTGCGGACAGCATGAAAACTTGGGACTGCGTCGCGTCGGTCCGCCTTGGTTCGCATTGGTCCGTCTCGGTCTGTCCTGCAATGATGGTACCGCGCGGGGCGGCGCGTTTCCTTTGCCACTGACAATTGGATTCCCCGCGCTACTCCCGTCGAGTTACAGATTTTTCCTTTCCGCGAAAATTTCCTTACCGTTGCCTTTGACAGGAGATACTCGTCCCGTACCCTTCAGCCCGATCCTTCTACATCTTTGGTCTCTTTCGTTCGTTTTCTCATCCTCCGTTTGGATCTCCAGACGCGACGTTTCTAAGTACCAACCGTGGAGGAAGGTTCGTTACCGGCTATCCCCGTCTCTTTGCTCTCTCTCTCTCTCTCTCTCTCTCTCTCTCTCTCCCGAGTATCCCGCGAAATCAGCTTTTCTTTGAATCACCGTCGAAGGAAGAGAACACCACGCGCCGGAGTAGATTTCTCGATCGGAGTTGGCGAAAGCCGGCAGATACGCGAATTATTTACGGACCAGTGTCGCGACATTTCTCCCTTCTTACCTTCTGCCCTGTCCCGCTCTTTTCTTGCCGAATCAAAATCGATTTGCGCGCGGAGCTAGCGAGCGATTTACATTGTGCGACACGATTATACTACGACAAGCCGCGACTGTGGCCGACGATGAGTAGCAATTATCATTTCGAACGTAATAGGTGTCGGTCGGTCGGGAAGACGATACCGTTCTCCGGTTACTAGTTGCCGATGCAATTACGGAGCATTCGGCCAATTAAATCGACCCGCTCGGGTATAACAGAACTGTGACTTTTAAACTCCTTTCGTTCTCGCAGCGTTCTACGAGCTTCGTGCGCGAGCGCGTCTTGATTTTTACCTCGTTTCGTGATCGAGGCTATTAAAGGCGAAATAGTGGGACTCAAATCTTTGCCGCTTTCCTACTCGTTTCTCGCGTCCACGCGCATGATTACCGTAAATTTACTGCGTAATAAAACGCGATCGCTCGAAACGTTATCCGAAGGCGTTACTTTCCCAGCGTAGAAATAAATTCTGTTTAATCGTTGTCAGGTGGAAAGCGTCACGGTACTTGGGGAGTCGAGTTGATCAGCTTGACGAGTTTCCCTTCCCTCGAAACCCTACCCGAAATCACATCTTTTTTTAGCAGCTATTCTCGTCGGCTTCGCTGGGATTAATGCGCATTCGATGGAGAGTGGCTTGTTGCGAACGAAACTCCCTCGTTACATCGACAAACGAGCCGTAAAGAGAATAAATTATCCTCACGCTAAATCGAACGGAGAAGTTATAACGAATTGTTCGACGGTAAATTATATTTAAACCAGTGGAGAGAAGCGGTCAATTGAAACGCGCGTAATTTACTTTCAAAGATTGACGCATACCGCGACGATCTCATTCCACGCGACTCGACGGGCTTGGTTTTTCATATATTCAAATGCCACGGATTTTCAGCAAACGTTATTGCTACGTTATTATTATTATTCTATCGGATCCAGTCCGTATTGACCAGGCAGTTCTATTTAGCGAATAAACACGAAAGTGCATCGACAACGACCGAGACAAATTCACTTTTACCACACGGTCACAGAATCGCACAGCATTGCCGTATCCGGTATCGTATCTACTTATCACGGGTGTATATCAACGCGACGGGACGATCAACTAATTAACAAACCGGACCAAACTGGTGTCAACATTAATCGCGGAAACGGCCCCCCGATGTTCTACTAAATAGTCGGTGTAAAACGACCTCGATTTATAATTTACAAGCACAAGCTGTAACATTGAATGCGCCAAGTGGATTCCATCGATTTTACAGTTTGCACGCGCGAAAGGTGGTCGACGGAAGATTTTTCCACGAGAAAATTTGAATTTCGCCGGCAACGGTGGCGGACCGAAGTTACTCGGAAGCAAACGATGGGAAGGCGAGGAGAAAACCAGAGCGACGAGATGGGAGGAATACGAGGAGGGAAGGAGAGAAAAGAAATGGAGGAAGAGAATACGTCAGAAGGATAGGGACATTTCCCAGAGTAATTTTCCACTGGGTGGCGCCAAGAAATGTTTATTCATAAGTTACTAGAATGTGCGCGATGTACGATTGTTCCGCGACGTTTTACATGGCCGTTGTCGACAGTACCGCCGTTATCATCGCGCAACGTTTGCCTGCATGCTCTCGTCCATTTTTTCCCTCAACAGATGCACGAACGGGGCGCGGGGACCGTCATTCTGATATAGTTCGGACAATTTCAACGACTATTACAACGACTGAGTTGCCGGGGATCTCTCATGCATTAGGACAAAAGAAAGCCGCGAAATTAATTATCCCTATTATCGGGGCTTATGATCTGTTATCGCAAATGTGATCCAGCTACCATACCTCGGTTAAAATCCCCTCGAAATATTGTGTGTATACTGGTATTTCGTACAACTCGCCGACGCGACGCGGCTCTTTTCAGTTTCGAAATACGTTGATCCGGATTATAAATTCGTAATTCCGAATAAGCGTATCAGCGTGGAGTTTCGAGGCGAGAGTGAAAAAAACATGGAAAACCTATCGTAAACGTTATCGAGTGACAGGCGTGAATATCAGCGGTGCTTTTCGACGCTGCCGATTTCCATCGGCGAAGAGCATCGTCGACTGGAACAAAGCTTCGTCGTTATCGGCCTTGTATTTCTATAACGGTCGCTCGTAAAACAGGATACTCGGGGGGTGAGTTTAGTTACACGCGAGATGCAAGCAAAGACCGGACTCGACTTTTCCTACTATCCTCCCCTTTGCTGCCCGATATTTCCTACCACCGATCTTACTTCCCGTACATCTCGACTCTATCTTTTCGTTTTAATTCAACCCTTCCGCCGCCCGTTCGAGAACTACGTTTCCTCTCGCATACTTATTCTTAGCCCAACTATCATCTTTTGTCTGGAAAAGAGAGAGAGTAGGTAGATTTTCCGATGGAAGAATAGAAACGAGTTGCCGCGGTCTAAGGTAGCTACCGAAGGATTTATCATCGAGTTTTCGGCGCGCTGGTCACGATATTCAGTTAAATTACGCGCGCTTTGGATTTTTTTTTTTCAAAACTACCCTTCGTAGCTTGTCTAATGATGATGTTTCCAATCTTACAATTATTAAGCGAGTCACCTGGGTTCGTTTGTATTTTGAAAAGTATCACGCTCTTCGAATTTGAATTACCGTATTAACACTTAATTGTTTCGCGTTCTCTTACCTCCAACGACACGACCGCTAATAGTCAAGTTACTGTAATATTAAGCGGTAGCGATTAATCGCACGAGTCTACAACGTCTTAACGTTGCGGTGCTAATTTAATTACCATCGACGCTGCTGCCCATCGTCGCGTTACACTTTTCCCCGTCCGTTCGGTCGCCAAGTTGTAACGGATAGTGTAAACGAAAAGGGTGGTTGGCGTTGCCGGTCTTATTAAAAAATTAGAGATGGTCGATAATATAATCGGAGGCGAAAGTAATGACGGCCCGGGTCCGTCCGTTGAACGGAGAGTGTGAACGCGGTCTTTGCTCGACAAGTAACTGTGGTACGGAGCTTTACACAGTACACCGACAGGCTCGCAAATGCGCATCGAATATTCCAGCTGCGAGTCGGTGCATATAGGCACTTTGCTAGACGAATGATGACTAAATAGACTAGAGAATGACGAGGCTTGCTATTAAACCGATGAATTGCTGAAGATATCCGAACGAGAACGAGGCTACCATACAACCGCAAACGAACTCGATTATTTCCGCGATAACATCCTAAATATCGATCGATCCCTCTTAGAACCGACTCTAAATTCGAGTAATCGAGCACGGTTTTCGAACGTCTGCTGGCTGAGTGGGCTGGGAAGGACTCTGTTGACGGCGATCCAGACAAGGAGTGGTCGATAATAAAGGAAGGAGAAATGTCAAGTGTTGTAACAAGTAGACACGCTTGACCACTTACCCGTTCGAAAAGAGTATCGCGTTGCCGGGGAGGGTTTCTTCGTCGGATGGAATAGCTCGTCGTACTCCCAGGGGCCTTCCAAGATCCATGGTTGGACGACCAAAGACCCGAGTTGCGCGCCGAGGCAGAAGAAAGAAAGGACCGACCAGGGGCGCAAGCGTCGAAGATCGCGTCGCGAAACGGATCGACTTACGAACCGAGACTTTCTTCCTGGCGTAAGTTCCCTTGGCTGGCAGGTGTATACATATTCGCGCGTTACGCGGTCACCATGGTCGCTTCGTGTCGCGTTCTTTCCCGAATCGTTTCTCGTCTCTTCTTTCTATTCTCCGCGTTCCGGTACCCTCGTGGTCGCCGCGGACACCACCGTCCCTGGGAGTACCACGCGGACAAACATCGAGCTAGAAACTGCGATACGTCGGCCAGAGTACAGCGGCGGCTCACCCCGGACGGGATCCTCTCGGCCGGGGTGCGCATGCGTCACGTTTAAACCAGCGCCGAAACCACCCTCTCTGCGCCGCTTTTCACCGTTTCCTTCTCTTTCTTTCCTCTTCTATCTTCCGTTCCTCTGTCTCTAGTTCGCTCATTCTCTTCATTCGTTTTCACGAGCCTTCATTACAGCCACTATAGTTTGGAGCAATAAGAAATCGAGTCGCACGGTTGTTGGTCAAGAGATACCACCCTGATAGCCGGACGCGAAAGCGATTATTAAAATGGCACAAAGTACATATCTCAATGTTTACTGCAACGAATTCAAAGTGTCCGATGAAGAATGTAGAAAGGATGGACAACGGTGGCGCGAATTTGTAGGCGTTTCGTGGCCAGATCGCCGAGGGCCAGAGGGGATGACGCGCTTGCGCCAAGTTCGACGGTAGGCCGCGAGGGGGTTTCGTGGCGGGGTATGGGGGTGAGTCAGTCAAGCCGCAGCGCGCGTTCAGAAAAGTACCCCCGAACGTGGCCCCGTATTTTCGCGAGATATTTTGCAATTTGTAATCGCGAGTTCGCGGCAAGGTTCGCACGTGCTCTAGCCAATCCCATCTGTGCTGCTCGTTCTCGTCGAATCTCTTGGATTAGTGTCACGACCAAAGAAACGCCAAACACGAAGAATCTCATTTTTGCAACGCACAATAGCATTTAGCGACGCGAGGCTTTCACTGCAAACAAATAAGAGCATTTGGAAGCAAAAGTACCGAGCAAGAGATCGGGAAAGCCAGCAGCTACGCCACTTTTGAAACGTGCACGGAGCTGTTTAACCCCATCTTAACCCATCGGCAAACCCTCCGAAGATTTACGGAGAGACCTAGGAAGACTAGACGCAAACGAGTCAAGTGACCGGAAAAATAGGCGACCTTACTTTAAACATGATACGGTCGGAAAGAAAAAGGACGCGGGAAGGGAGAAGGTTTACAGTGGGATTCGTAGCGCTTTGAAGCTGGCTAAAGTTGCAGCCATCGGACCCTAAAACTTCCCTATTCGACTCGTTTATTATTTATCGTGAATCTAGTCGATTGTTTAAGGCGTAACTGCAAGATACTAGCTACATCTTCTGACCCTCTCTCGTATCTCTGACAATCTCAACGATCCAAGTGTGATAGTGCATCGACGAAAGACTCGATTGGATCGAATAATAAGTAATTGTGTTGAGTTGGGAAAGCACCGAAGGAAGGAAGTGAAAGAGAAATATCGGGGAGGACAGAATGAAGGGAAACGCGTTTAATCGCGAGTCTAATGAAAGGGAAGAACGAGGACCAAACGCGACCAGTGGGAAGATGTAACCGAAGGTACCCACCGGAAGTCGAGTCGACGTTTCGACGAGCCTCTAGACCCTAGAAGATTCTTTACCTAGAAAGAGAACCGAGCGAGATATGGGATGGTCGTGGAATCATCGAAAGAAAGAGTCGAGGTAAACATTGGGAGGCCATCGAGGAGGCTGCAGAAAAGAACGGTATGCTGAGAGATTTGGGAAAGCAGGCAGACGCGTGTTTTCCACCTCTTTTTCCATCTGCTCCTATACGCCTTATCAATGTACGCCGTTGGACTCGCCGTAAAGGCGAAGCGAAAGGAGAGAGAGAATTGATGGTAAAGCGAACAGGTACAGGGAGGAACGGTGGCGGAAAGCAGGGAAGAAGTGCGTGGATCCCCGGGGAAATACATCGAGAGGCTAGTTTTCGGGAACGAGCTCGGCGACGTAGTTTTCCAAATCGATCTTTGCGATCGCGAACGAGCCGGCAAGCAGTAAGAATGCACCGTGGCAAAGGGAGGAAAGGAAATAACTAGCGAGAACTAGGCGAGGCGAGTCGACGGAAGTGTGATCCTTAGCAATGCTCGTGGAAAACTTGTGTGTTTTGTTTCACGTTTCCACGTAGGGGAGAGAACGCCGCGGCCGCTGGTAAATGGCGCGTGTCGATAGTTGCGTTCGACTCACGCTCGACAAGCTTTACCATTTCCTTTGTTCGTACCTGTCCGTTACCGACCAACCAAGCACTAGCAAAGAGTATTTTTTTACGCGTCCACGCGAGTTAGTTGAATGTTCAATGGTGATGCGCGATTCTACGCTCGTTATCGCACTGCTCGAGGATAGATTGCTCGTAGAGCTTTCCCCGTTGGTACTGTCCCAGTGATTCCTGTAATTCGAACAACGGATCGCAGCAAGTTGGCAGCCACGAGCCGACGAATGTCGTGATCGTAGGCGCCGTTCTCATCGTCTTCGTCGTCGTCATCGTCGCCTTGGCTCGCACGAAGACCGTCGAGCCAACCAGCCGAGTGAGGTGGTATGTTATGACGAGGGTGATTTATCTTTTCGTAGGTGGAACGCTGCCACGGTGGTATTAAGTGTGCAGTGATCACGGGTGACCGAGGAAAGACGGGAAAGAGGGTGGTCAATATGACTCCTATCTTCCTCGTCCTGTTGGTGGCAATCGACCCGATTATCGCGCAGAATAGTGGTGAGTAATCGACCAGAGAAATCCACTTTCCATAACAGACTTTTCCGGACATTGGCACGCTTCGAACTGTTTCGGTGTTTCGAACTGTTTGCCCGATAATTGTGTTTAACGCGCAACGATAGTGTGCCGAATGTTGACGCGGGAACTTTTCGCGCGGAACGTGAAACCCTCGCGATCACTCGCGACGATTAGAGCCGCGTCTCGACCACTCCAGCGTAGTCAAGATTATCCGAAACTTTGTAGTTTAAACGACGAATATAGTCGATGAAATGGTTCCTTTCGAAAAGATCGATTCGACTGGACTGGTCGATACGCGAGTCGCGGGGTCGTGAGGTCACGGGACGCTCGAAACGTCGCGCGTTGCGTCGCGTCGAAACGCGACGACACTTCCTGACGCGTGTGTACCACGAAAAATGGGACAGAAAAAGTGAAAGGCGAGCACCAGAGCAGCTCGCTCTTGTTCGATGGTTTAAAAGCTCAAACGCCAGCGATGCTTTAATGGAACGGGCGAATTTGTAAATTAACGCGGCGCGAACGACCGACGGTATACGCGGTACACAAAGCAGCGAGAGGATACCAGGATAGTTGGGCGGCTAGAAATCCCCGGAGGCAGTCGCGTTCAAAAAGCTGGGCTGTCCCCGAAGCAGCGATAATAACGCGTGCTTTGAACTCGAGCCGCGGTGAAAGAAGCAACGTTGGAAGCTACCAACGTGCTGGCACGAACGTTAAGTTTCCAATGCGTTTAGTTTTAGTGCGCGACGTGTGTCGTCAAGCTTCGCGTTCCCTGTTGCTTGCGCTTCAAGCGGACATGCGTAAAGCCCGCGAAGCTCTCGCGTGGTCGATTCGGCTATTTCGTTCTGGTCTTTGCCAGACACGCTCAGTGACATTGTAATCTACATATCTAAGGAAACCGCGTAGGATTCCGTCGAGCCGGAAGAGTCCAGGAGACAACACCCCCTTTCGAAACGATATGCAACGCGAAGAATGCGGATACGACAGCCGTTCTATAGACTCTAAGACCCCGCGTTACATCCGACGCGACAGACAGGCGAGGGAAAACGCCCCGTGGGCCTACCTGTCCAGTCGCATCGTAATCCGCATCTCCCTTGAGTGCAGCGATCTTATATCTTTCCCGGGAACGTCCACGAGTACGCGTCTCGACTTTCTCACGAATCGGTCACGGCCAGTGATCGTGACCGTTGCGCGATGCCGACACGCGACGCGGAGAAGTCTGACTCAGGTGATGACGATCGCGCATTACCGTATATTACCCAATTAACTGCATCGCCCGATCTCTCTTTATAAACTCTTGATTAAGTAGTCGCGAATCTTGCCAGCTCGGTACAAAGCTAAGTCGACCTGGAAAGGATAGATATTTCACACGATGCGGAAACTACAGAGGCGAAATAAAGGTCGATCACTATTTAGTTTTCACCAATACCTCGTAGCTGTTATTGAGAAGAGATTCGGGCCAATTTGTTTTCCAAGCAGATTTTTCGATTCGAATTCAATGGGTCCGTTCCCCATGATTTTGACAGCTGGTGCGAATACACTGGCGGGCATACGAGAGAAATCCACGCCGCTGCGGCGCGGCGTAGTCGCTTTCTACCCCGTTCTAATACGTTTCTCATATCCATTGGCCCGCGTATTGAAAATCGACCCTCGCTGGAGAAAGCATTTAGACGGAAAGCGCAGAAAGATTCGGAAAAGTAGGATGAGCTAGGAATACATAGTTAATGTAGATCAGTCCTGTCTGATCTACCTGCTCTGTCGGCGTGCACGTCTCGCTAGTCGTGTTTGTCGTGCTCTTCGTGGAAAGGGAAATAGCCGAGGTCCAAGTGCACCAAGATTTCCTCGGAGGTTCGCTCGCTGTCGCGGCTTCTCGAAAAATCATCCTCGTGGGCGGCAGCGGGACGAAAACTCGGCAGCCGGATGCAGCTCCCGAACGGCTTCCTGTCTATCCATCTATTTATCTTTCTCTCCGGTGACTCGGTCTCTTTTCACCATATCCCGAGTCCCCCAACCGCTTCGTTTTCGATTTGCTCTCGCTCTCGAAAACCTAGAACCGAGCACCGACTAGACACCTACCGTCTTTGGATTCTGTCATTCCTACGTGATTCGCGGCTACTCGGCGAACGCGGCGGATGCATCGAAATCGTGGTTCCGCATCGCATCGCGTTACCTCGACCTCGGTGGTTTGCATTTCATCCAAGATACGCGTCAACGACTTTCAGAATACCTATGTACATCGCGTGCATTCTTTCGCCGTTACGTACACCCTGGTTACCCGTTCTTTTGCGTTACACCAGGCAACACGTTTTCCCTTCTGGGCAACTTTTACGCAAGAAATACAAGCAGATCGAGGGAAACGGAAAATACACGAACGGTAAAAGGATAGCTCGGAGTGTAGCAGCAGAAACACTCAAACACTCGCGCCGTTAGTGAAATTCCTTGGATCGGGAGGTGCGTTTTGGTGACAGAAACTATTTCGCGATCGTTGGATTTGACTTTTACTTTTTTTTTTAAATTCACATCAGTCGCGTCGACGCGACGTAATGCAAGCGGCGGCGACGACCCTTGGTTTTCGGGGTTGAGGGAGATCGGACGTTATTTATCGTCGCGTCAGACGCGATAATTTACATTCCGTCCGGTCGCGTTACGGCCCCGAACCATCGCTTGTGCAATCCCGCGCAGGCCGTCCTTGTTTTTATCGGTAATTGACAGTGTAGGCATGTGTACGTATCGACGAAACGAGCGGACGCCTCTGAAAGGGATAGGAACGGTCAAAGCTTAACGCTCAGAGATGCGGCCAAAAAATGACACCGCCGACGGGGCTAACGATACGCGACACCCTTCCACCATGCCGATTCTCCGTTTGCCAATTTTTCAATTTCGTTCGCTCGGCGTTCCTGGTAAATTTCATCGAACCTCTAATTCCTCGTTAATTGGAAAACCACCGAGAGAGAGAGAGAGAGAGAGACGAAAGAGGGTGAGCGGGCACTGCGGGCAGCTAAAGGGAAAGCACGGGGCGAGGAGAGGAGAAGTTCGTTAGGAGCGTTTCAACTTTCAATTCCCAGCGTCGGCGACGGAAGTTTCGGCTCGCGCGTACGCGAACCGCGGAAGCTTACAACCGGTGTTAACGATAAGGTAAACTGTTCGGACGAGTTTATCGACGCTAAAAAAAAAAAGAAAAAAAAAGAGGGAGCGAATGCGGGTGTCAGGACGCGAGCAACGACTCGGCGTTGCAGGTAAGGGAAGAAGCGGCAAAAGACCGAAGGGGCGAGGATAGAAAGAGAATGGCGGTCACGGTAGCGGTCGGTCGTATTCGCGGCTGTGGTCTTGGCGAAGCTCGTCGCACATTTCATGGTGTAGGCGAGGAGAAAGAAGCTTGTGTGCGCGCAGGTACACCGAAGCTGGCTCGCGAGAAGACTGGCGGGTGATAAAGTAAAAAAGTTACTCGAGCTATTTTATGGGATCCCTCGACAGGGGGTCTCTCGCGATCCTCGGCTGGCAGGCGGTTGGCAGGATGGCAGGACGGCAGGAGGCAGGGTGGTAAGAGTATAGCTTGCAACCACCAGCATCCCCTAGCTTCCAGCGCATCCTCCATCGTTTCGTTCTTGCTTCCTGTCCACCCCCTCGCGCAGGCTTTTACGGTATCGAACGAGTGTCGTCGGGATAAGCTGAACGTTGGCCCAGACTCGCAGCAGGTATCGCACCGATACGTAGGTACCTCTGCCAACCGATGGAGGACCAAGGGGTAGAAAGGGAGCAGCGAAGCCTGGCGCCTGGCTACGAGGGTGCCAGGGTGCTAGGGGCTGAGGACGGGGTGCCTCGAGGGTTGGGGGGCTAGAGGATGGCTGGCTTAGCCGCAACATTCTCGGGTTTACACCCCCGTCGTGAACTTCCCTGCGGATCTGGGATTAGCCGTGGTTGGCGGCAAAGGTTCGTTCGTGAGTTAAACTGATTTTCTCGTAACGTGGAACGCGGAACGCGTGGACGTATCGACTCGCGATTCTCGCGGTCTGCGTGGTTTCGTCAAACGATTCGCCTCGACGATCGACAGTTCGTCCCATTCCTTTCTGTCGACTTAGGGTGGTAACGCGAGGAGATGTCGCGCTCGCAGAGGCGAGAATAAATCATCGAATAAACTGCGAGAAATTGGAAAGGCTGGGGATGACCGATACGCGACAGCAGCGATAACTTTGCATCGCAACAAGACGTTGATATCGTGGATGTATCAACGCTATTCTCTTTTTTCCAACGCTCGCTGTGTTTCTCTCGCTTCGTTCGAGGCGCAATTTATGGGGAGCCGAAGTGCAGTTCGCTGTTCCCATCCGGTTCGAAGTGTCATCAGACATGCGCTCGCGCGTACGAGATGGACGTAATTGACGTGCTCGTGCATATCCGAGCGAAGAAAGAGCTGGTTGCGAGCGAACGGCGAGTCAGATTCACAGTGTTCTAGACCGACTATTTCGCGTAGGTAGGTAGGTATCCTGCGTAACGCTGTTTCAGAATCTCTGGAGCATTTCTGGAATTAGCCGAGCTTACACGTTACCGTCGCTCAATCCGGCTCTCGGCAAATAAAAACCTGAAAAACCACTATACTTTACAAAGGAGTTGCTATCGCGAGTCGTTAGAGCGTAGCGGCTATTAAATGAGTGGCGTAAATGCATTACATTGCATATGCATGATCTTTTCGCGTTTCATAAGCACGAAACTGGAATAGCATCGGACGTGCCTTTCCTCATCCTGCTGCTCCTGTTCTTCTTTTCCTTGGTGGCAGATGGCCACGTTGAAAAGTGAGCAGCAGTCTGTGGGGCGATTTTTACTCGATCTCAAAGCGAGTCCCCTGAGTTTTAGTGCGTCATGTTGGATACCACAGGTTGAGATCGTGATCAGCGGATAATATTGCCGAATGGCCGTGCCTCTGATTGAGCATTTGCATTTGAATGAAATGAAAGTGCAAACGTTCCTGTTACGTTGCAAATATTAATATGTATAATCCATCTACCGACTCGAGGAAATACCTTAACGCCTTTCTCTCTTTGCGTTGTGCGAAATTAACGTGCGACGCGACGTGTCGCGACGTGTCGCTACGGAGGCGGGCTAATCAAAGGATAATACTATTGACGGAACGAATTTACCATCCGCTTATGCAGTTCTGTCAGATGGAAAATGCAAAGTGCCGCTCTCGAAAATTACAATTACTCCGCGGATAGAAATTCCTTGCATACCTCTGCTGACATTTTGATTTATTAATCGTAGGAACCAGAATTATTCCTTTTGCTGGCACCGAGTCTAAATTATTTTGCTACTTCCTCTCGGCCCGGGAACGGTTGAATGGCTGGAAAAATCGAGGGTAGGGGGGTCGAAACAGACGAGAGCGAGCAAGTATTTCGGTCGCGCAATTTCTCGGCAGGAAATAGATTTATCTTGAATAATTAAATTTTGCGGATGTCGTTGAATAAAGAGGCGGGTTCCTGTACCACTCACTTGGATTGCCATGATATCGCGCAGACCTTTGCAAAGCTTTGCTTTTACATCGTCGAACGTGTAACCAGACTCTCAGCTTCTAACGCGACTAACTCTGCTTCCCAGTACATTATCGAGCGAATTTATATCGTCGCTCGAAACGGATGGCCCCCCAAAGCGTGTGGAACATTCCTGAAATTTCGAATATTAAATTTATGATGGATCGCTGCCTTTCGCGCGAGGGTCTGCCACCATTTGCCGGGGGAAGCCGATCCCGCGGGAGATGCGGCGGGAACGAAAGTCGGGAAATAAAGAGGCCGAAGTATAACGTCGTCGTCGTCGGCGGGCGGCGGAGGGCAAGATGAACGTTTCGTCGTTGTGCCGCCTCTTTTTCTAAATGCGACTCTGAAAAGGCTCGATCGATCCGTCGCTCTCAGCCCCGCTCTGTTTTCAAATCCGTATGGTATTCGTTCTCTCTCGAGCCATCGAGCCCTGCGATGCTACCCACCGTCACGCCACGGTATCGTCCCATGGGTTTCTCTCTCGAGATCCCATTAACGCCCGTCCACCACGGCGCGCCGCGCGACAACTTTGCCTTGGCTTCGTATCGCGTCGCATACTTAAACTCGCTCCATTAACCGCACGTACGATTACGGTTGGGTTACTCATCGATTACTATTATAATATGATGGGGGTTCGAGAGGGAAGACGACGGTGGAAGGCGAGCGGGGCTACAAAAGGCAGGCAGCTCACGCCCGCACCAGCGCGGCTCGGTCCGTTCGCATTTGTATGGACGGCGCGAGACAGTGTCCCCGTTCCACATAGTAGCACCGTAATTCGCAATAACTGCCGTAATAACCGTAGCTCCTTGCAGGCTCGAATAATACCGCGGTAATTTCCATGGTAAAAGTATTACCGCGCCCTTTCTCTACCTAAACAAGTCTCTCGCTTGGCGCCTACGAAAACTCATCGATAGGTAATACAGCAGATAATTAATGATTGGGTATGCCGATTGAAAAATCCAAGATAACTTGGAGAACAGATCGTTCTTCTTAGCTAGTAGTGACTAGGGGAGACCGGGGCTGGTTGGCACCAGGGGTAGGTTGACTAATTGTTAATAACTTTCCACCGACGTATGCTCTACCGCGAAGCGATTTTCTGTAGAAATAAGTCACTTCTACTATGACATGCATTTATGTCCGACCCCGCGATCGCACGTTTTTTAAAAGTTACCAGCGTTTATCGAAAAATTGGCTATGTAAGTAAATATGTTTTCTTAAAGATTTTATGTTTTCACGCTCTATATAGTTAGAGTAGAATAAATGTGAAGGGACTATTTTAAAGTTTGTTTATTAAACGACCTATCGAGACTGCGTTTTTGATTTTACATAAATAATTAATGGTTATATAGAGTATTGAAGTCAAAATGATCGTTCGGGGCTGGTTGACTAATAATGTCCGGGGTTACATGGCTAAGCTGGTTAACCAACCCCATGCAGTTATATTAGTTTATTACGAACTTTTCGTTACTAAAGGTTAGTTAATAACTTATTTCACAGAACAATGAGGACATATCAAAGAAAGTCAAATAGAGGTTCAACCTCAAAAGATCTTATAGAAGAAGCATGTCGTGAAGTAATTCTTGGAAAGAAAAGCATTCATGCAGCTGCCGTGGAACATAATATACCGTATAAAACTCTGTATAGATAAGTATGTACTTTTCTACGAGTGCAAAAATTGCACATCAGATTGCGAAGATAGTAATTAGTTGATAGAAAATGGCGAATGTTTTTATAGTACCAGATATAAGATTTATTGCTACTATAAAGGTTTAAATTGTAATTTATTATTAAAAAGTAATAAATATTTTATAAATAACAACTCTTGATAAGTCTGATAAGTTGTTAACAACATTTTCTTAACTGATTGCACCTATAGTCAACCTACCCCATACTGTTAGTCTACCAACCCCGACCACGGGGCTGGTTGACCAGCATGTAAGGTGTTAGAAAAACATTAAAATTCCTTAAATGTTGTCACATTGAGTCAACATTAATAATTTAATCAGATAGCCAAATGTATGCTCTATCAAATATAGTAATCGATTTAATGATATTTCGCCCACATAATTTATTAAAAATCAAAAACTGAAAAATTGGCCTACCAGCCCCGGTCTCCCCTACTACTTAGCTACTTTTTCTCCTTCAACTCCCCGTTCTTTCTTTTGGCTTTTTCACTGGAAACGTCAGCCCCCGTAGTAGTAAGGTCAACGCTTTCTCCGGCGCGATGGTTTTCCGTAGCCTCGAGGCACACTTGTCCGTGCTCCGGCTACATTTTCAATTTTACGTCACGTCTATTTTTCACGCTACTTTTTCTCCCTTATCGGGACGCATCTTTCCTCCATGCTTCTATCCCCATCTGCTCCACTCGCCCCTTGTACGGAAACTGCCAGCGCGCAGTAGCTCTCTTAAAGTTGTCTACCGGCTGTCACTGGTAACGTGGCATTTGCGCAGTAACTTTTCTTTTTCGAGCTGGCTATTGGATCGGGTTACTGAGTTTGCCAAGGCTGGTGAACGGGGTTTCAAAAGTTGTACTTGTAGCCGCTAGTGAAACCGAGGAATAGAAGCGATGTCGTTTGCAGGGGCGAGAGCAAACCGTGGGGGTGCTGTCTTGGAATTTCATCGTGGAGCTTTCCTCCCGAAGGAACCATCTCGCGACTAGACGGATCGATGACGAGTATCTCTGACTTGCTTATTCTAAAGATTAATAAATCTATTTCCTCGGGGCAAAAAGTCAGCCGTCTTTCCGACCGCGACGATTAAATTCGAAAGGAGAATTTGCGCGAGCCTCGACCTCTGACGCTGTTCAACATCTCACTTGGCTTTCCCTACTTGAATAGTAGAACGAATCGATCGTGTAACCTTCGAAAAGAATCGAACGCGAAGGATCGTCGGTGAGAGTGCATTAAATTGAGCGTAGAATGCGATTTGCACCTGATGCACATTGAAGCAGCCAGCAGAGTACACGCGTCTCATCTTCTCGCCTTCTTGCTCTCCTATATTTTTATAGTCGGGCGATCGAGATCGCTCCGTATTTCCGCTCGCGAAGCTATCAGGCCAGTGTCCTTGGTGAAATTTATAACCAGTTTCTTCTCCTTGCTCGCTGGCAGCGCGTGCTCCCTGCCTCCTTCCCGGTCGTTTCTTCGGTAACATGCGAACGTAACTGCTACCAAGTACGACACATGTGTTCGTGTGCGAGGTAGTAGGTTTGGCAGTCTGACGGAGGCACTGATTGGCTTTGACAGAGTGGAAAGCCAACTGTCTACGCCACGTTGTCCTGTTTCAGGGGCACGCGTAATCCTCAATGGGACTAACAAGGAAACATCCCGACCCCGGAAATTCAGAAAATTCTGAAACTTTGTGAATATGTAGGGAATTTCCTCTCGATTATAACGCAATTTTTGTTTGCTGCCCAAATTCACTCTAAGGGGGTGTAATTGACCCCTGAAAATCTGGTTATTTTCCGATTTTGTGTTATAACTCGCGAACTGTAAAATATTTTTGTTTACCAAATGATAGATCTAATTAAAAGAAGTAACTTTTGTCGTGAAACTTTTTTTCTATCTCTTACAGTTCGCGAGTTATAACACAAAATCGAAAAATAGGCGAACTTTCAGGGGTTAATTTCACCCATTCGAGTGAATTTGGGCAGCAAACAAAAATTGCGTTTAATCAGGAGGAAATCCCGTACGTATTCGCAAAGTTTCAGAATTTTTTTTAGAATTTTCGGGTTCGGTATCTTCCCTTGTAAGTAATACGTATATGTAGTAGAAACTGAATGAGATGCGAGATGCACCCTCGATACTACCCTAAATCAACCTGGGTTCCTTATGTTCCCACCTTTTTCTTCAACGACTTTGTCCCGGCGCGGAGTTTGAAACTTGTTTACCTTCACGCCTGCAAGATTTGACCCAGATTCCTATTTCTCTTCCACTGATTGCGCGACGTGCATGGTCAATGAAATACGAGAAGTCGGCCAGCTGGTCAGCTGGGCATGAAGGTAAACAGGTGTCGATCGCGTGGGGACAAGGACGTTGAAAAAAACGTGGGAACAGAAACAGGTGAGGCTCGCTTGGGGTCGTGTGGAGTGCGTATCTCAGCTCTCATTCAGTTGCCGTTAGTCCCATTGATCGATGAACGGAAGCCTGAAGTGAGATACCGTAGAAGCCGCAGGATAGCTGTTTAAGCCTAGTCGGCGGGTCTTACTGTCCCGATCTAACTTCCCAGGCACGGGGCTAAGTGGATAAAACGCAAGCTCCTTTTGGCTCTACACAGAACGATGAACCCCTATTGAAAGCACACGTGGCGCGTGGCGGTTGCTGCGATCAGGACACAGAAACGGAAGTACGTTGAACACGATCTAGGAAAATAGAGCGCGAATCCGTTTCGACTCTGATTCTTTTCAAGCGAATCACACACCGACGGGATGCTGCCGCATTGAAAGATTCGCGTCGCATCGTGTGCTTTGTGAAAAAGGAGGACTACGACCGTATAGTAGGGGAGAGTTGCCAATATCACACTGGTCACCTAAATCGTACCTCATTAATTTCTCAGTAATTAATGAATGTAAACGTCATTTGACAATAAAAATATCAAGTAAATGCGAAATAAGAAATACAAACAAAACCTTTTGAGCTTACACCCTAGTTTGTGCGTGCTATAAACATTTAAACAAATCAAGTATGATTGATGTGACTTTTTACCAGTTTATTTTAGCTGATAATAATCGAACAATGCAATTTTGTTCTGTATTTTTGTATTTTTCTGCAAGCGGGTTCAATGTAGAATATTTTACATTCATTTTAATTTGTTATTAATACTATTTTTTAGTGGAGGTACGATTAGGAGACCGGTTGCCTAAATCGTACCTTTTACAGTATGTGACAAAAAGCTTAATAACAAATTAATTTGTTCTGAACAAAAGGTAAAGCATATAAGAGTAGGTGCCTAAAAGATCAAGCTACAATATCCAATAGTCATTTGCGTTCAAATTAGTGCCAAATATGAAATATAACGTAAAATGTCTTAAGTGGTGGTACGATATAGGCAACTCTCCCCTAACTGCTTCGCGTAGTCAACGAGTAATCCGAATCGCTCTTCTCTAACTATTTCATTACATAAGCAGAAAAATATAGGTAGCAGGAATCCTTTCATCGAAATGCTCCCCTCTGACGACGAGTGTTTGTTTGGTGCTCATTTGATTTCCGAGTTAGCTCTCGCGATCAGTCGACTACCCAGTCGTTCTAGAGATGCAAAAGACGAGTCAAGATTTCAGAAGCGATCGAGAAATCCAGTCTCCCGTCCGAGGACTTTTTTTTGTATTTCTGCACTCTGGTGCAAGTCAGCCGTAAAATCGGCTTATCCGTGAGTTCACCGCAAAGAATCTTACCGAAGGAAAATTATGCCCCGACTTGCACGCGGTTGACCCTTACGGTCCGCTTCCCTCTCTCTTTCTCTCCTTCTCTCGTTTGGCTCTGGCTTTGCCCGAGAAATCCTCGAGTTCCTATCTTAACAGCCCATCTATGTTGTCTCGAATAGGTTTTGCGCTTTTCTCCTTCTTCCTTGCCGCCCCGGACTTTGCCTATTCCTTCCCTCGGCCCTGGAGAGAACTTTATCGCGGACTTTAACCGCGCGTTTCCCTTCCGACTGGGAGAACTCGGAAATCGTAGGGTGCCATTTCCACTTTGTAGCCGATAAAAGTCCTCCCCCTCGGTGTTTATCCCGTTATTTTCTCTGTCTATCTACTTCTGTCATTGATTAGACTCTCTTAATCGTCCTCCGAAGCTGTTACACCTAAACGGTCGCTCGAGCACGGTCGTTACCCTGGCCCGAGGGAGCCGTCGTGTCTGCGTTTCGATAATTGGAAAGGAAATTTTAGGCGGTGCTCGTACCGTTGGTCCTATCGCTTATTCCAATTGTGGTTGCAAAGCAACCGATTCCCTTCCCTTCCATTTTCTCTCCCTCTTTTGGCCGATGTAATTCTCGCAAAAATGTCGCTGCGTTATTAATTAGACGTGTCTGCCAATCAGCGCGAGAGGCTCCACACCTTTCATGAAGCCTCTAACGAGCTACTGTCTGAGTTGCCAGTGCGCGGGTTCGTTTGCCACACGATCGCGTTCCTCCTCCGTCTCGATTCCCAACGTCTACAGATGCATCTATTTCTCTTTCCCAATGTCGCGTTTCCAGACCAGGTTGCTCACAGTTTCGCAAGTAGAAAGTAGGCAAAATTAAGTGCTAACTTTGAACTTCTGCGCGTGGTCCGGTTCAGCGCTTCCGTGTACGTCGAGGAACTGTGTACAACGTCAACGCCAACTCCCAGTCGTGCACTCGAATTAATTGCAGTTTTGCAAGGCAAGCAAAATTTCGTGCCGCGAATTCATTGTGCCCAGAGTCGCGCGAGCATTATTGAGAAAATTCAAAGAAACGAAAGATTGGATACGAATGTTGAGCCAGCTGGACATGGGAAATCGAAGCGTTTCTTTGGATGGTTGGAAGTTCGAGCATTGCCAGGGCTAGCTTGAAATTAAACGGGCAAAAGTCCTTGTCCGTTTTCGTAACTAAATTCCCCCAGGAAACCGATCTTACCCACTCGAATGCGTTCCTCCTTTCCAGGAAGTGATCTCGCTCGGGTATCGAGGAGATCCTTGGCAGCTTTAATTACTTTGCTTAGGAGAAACGTCATCCAATTTAAAGGCCGGCATGAGAAATTACAGGAGAAAGTCTTTTATCCCGTGGCACGGAATGTTCCATTGGATCGGGAGCAGTCCGGTGGATAAGAAATGCTGGTAACCGCGAGGCTGGCTAAAGAGTAGCGCGTAAGAAGCGATTGCGGTGGATTGGAAGGACCAACGCGTATTCGTTCGATTGAATCCGTTTCTGTACAGTCCAAGAGCTTAACAACTCCTCGCCTTTTTATTCGTCGATGGGCGTTCAAGTCTTCGGTAACCACTCGAGAGTTGCGACGGTTCCTGCGACCCAAGACGTAAAGCTCTTCCGTTTAATTGGGGAAACGTGACGACGGATAATGACGAGCCAGTCGATCGTCGACAAGAGAGGAAAAAAGATCAGACCCGATCCCGTAGCTTCTCCGACTTCTTTGTCAATTGCGCTTCTAACGACGGCTGCACGGTCTTTGTTAACGATCGCCGATCGGTATTCCATCACTTCCTTGGAGAGGAATAACCAGTGATCCTGGAATGCGACCGTTTATCCCGTAATGCCGGACTGGCTAGAACAGTGGAGATGAGATCAGAAGGCCAGGTCTTTTACTCGGGGGGACGAAAAATTTCATGTGTAAAATGCGAGGGGTTGTGGAACAGAGACAACAGTTGGGGAGGTGGTAAAGGGAGGGAGATAGAGAGAGCGAGAGAGAGTAGCTTTTACGCGTTTTATCCCTCGTGGCATGCGTTGCGGAATCCCTCCGTTCATGATAAACGATCGACCCGAATCCAGGCTTTCGCATCTCTTCCCTCGCGGACCAATCTCGCGGAGAGATTCTCTTGACGGGGGTCGGCCGCGAGGACGCTCAGGCACAGATTAAAATATAGATTTTATTGTTTTCCGGGTGTGTCGTACGCGCTCACCTACGATTTATATGGTCGTTACTCACGCGGCTCGTTCCCCCGAATCACATATGTATAATAATTCATCCGCGATACGCGTTTTATGAGATTTTCTATTAGATGCGCCAGTTCGACATCGATAGCAAATTGCACGTGGACGGTTGGCCCATCGATTCGCTTCGATCCGATTCGATTCGACTCGTCTACTGGATATGCAGGGCCGTAAATTATCTAGCAAACGCACCGCTAAACACGATCATGTGCCCGATAGATATTCGTCCATCTGCGACTTGGAACCGCGAACGCGTTTTCAATTTAGACAGGCAATTTGGAAGGCGTTCAGTTTTGCGTACGGTGAAGACAGCCACAGTCTCTCCGTCAGATCCTATCGATAATTTAAACACCGTCGCGAGTCGAGGAGAAAGCGGGAGTTAGCCTCGCGTCCACCCGCGGTTGGATAAACCCAATTAACGAGTGGCGGGAGAAGTCGATTAGTCCGTATCGACCAGATTCTAACCCCGATCTTGCAGCCACGAACGTGGGTAGGTATACACGGTGGAGATTTCGCATCGGAGAAGACCGCGAGACGCACGTCGCTGCCAGACAATTCTCTCTCGTCGTCACAGCCCGCAGCTCGTTCCGCTGATTAAACGAAATCAGAGGTAATCGGAATGCGGGTGGAGGATCGAGTTGCTCGTTGGAGCATTTGTTGCGACCTACGATCGACCGTGTGCAGGTCCCCGTTAAAAAGAGCGGGTTTCGCGATTATTGCATCGTTGCAGTGAACGGTGTCGATGGGGGAGTTTGTTGCTGCGTGGCAGTGCGTGCTTGGTGTGTGGTTCGAGTTCCTATTCGCGGGGCTGCAACGACTTCTGTGTATTATGTAGGCTAACGGCTAACGCAAGGCCGACAAAGTTTGATTGTGGCACGCCAACACTGAACACACCACGTACGGAGGTCGATCGCGTGCCGAAGGTTAACGTCGTCCACGCTCTTTCAGAGCAACCCAGCTCCTCGCTTTTCCTTCCACGACCCTCGCGTTGCCTGGGTCGACATCCTATGTATGTGTATATGTTTCGTGGATGGTGGTTCTGGTACTCGTGCCTTACCCTCTTTCTCTCGGTGCTCGTCCCCTCATCCGCCTGTTGCCTTTCCTCGTTTCCACGTTCTCTTCACCCGTGCCGTTTTCTTCCCTTCCCTTTCCTTTGACCGCGTCTCGACTCTTTACCCGTTTAGCCGCCGTTCCCTTCTTCCTCCATCGCGCATCGGTTGGCTCCGGTACGGGCAATCCAACCGACGCTTTATGAGAAAACGTTGAAGAGCTCCTTCGCTACCGGACGTGCCTCGTTGCTGTTATTACAACGGAAACCGCAGCAGCCATACCTTCCGACGCGATTAGAAAGGATGGAGGACCGCTTGGCGCTTGAAGCAGCGCGGCGCCGCGCGGCTCGAGAAATTACACCAATTTATGCGCCCGTGCAGCGTCTCGAGGGAAAGTTAAGCGGGATAACGGAGGAAAGGAGGAGATCCGGCTTTTCCAGCACACGCCCGCCAGCTATTACTTCCTTCGGCAATCTTCCAAAAGCGTCTTTTATACGTTTCGAATCCACGATATACTTGCCTTTGTTTCCCACCGCGTGCCAACACCGCTTTCTAATCTTGTTGCAACTTCGTTGAGGTTCGCACGCTTTCGGTCTCTGCCACGATGCACGATATCCGGAGCGGAGATTCGACGCAAGCAAGTCAAAATCGTAGGTACTTTCCTGTCACGATTGTTACAATACGGGAAGAGGGAAAGAGAGAGAGAGAGAGCCAGATCGAACGCCAAAGTGGATTAGCTGTTGCGCGGAAAAGTTGAAGCGATCGCCAGGCGATTTCCTTCTGCGGCTGCGGAGTTTGAAAGTATTTGGACACGAGGCGGAAGGTTGAAACAACCCTGCACCGTAACGAGGATCGAGAAACTGCGACGGATCAGTCTTTCTGCTGGCAATTAACCGAAGAGGATTACGCGCGTACTATCGTACACGAGTAGTGTGTGTGTGTGTATGTACATTGTACATTGGAGCAGCACGCTGGCGTAGGTCGTGTGCAACGTAATTCGCGGCGCAGCGATGGGCCAACCGAGGTGGCTTTCGTTCCCCTTTGAATTCTGTCGCTTTTAAGCGGATTTTCCCGCTCCTGCCTTCTCGCTACCTCTTCTTTCACTTCCCGTTCAAACTCGCCAACTCCACTGTTCGGCTCATGCTCTTCTCGCTGCCTCGAGATATTACTTGCTCCGTCTCTCGATACTCATTTCATGTATCGCGACGTCTGTGTTATAAGGCGCATACATAACACAAATAGCGCTCGCTGCATCAAGACGGTAAGTAGCGGGCACTTGGTCGGGAAATTTCAATGGTCCTGCTTGCGACCTCCACAACCCTTTGGAACAACTCCTTTAACCATGGGGGACCCGTTATTAATTATTGTCTGCTTTAGGGGATTGAAAGGCTCCAGTTGCCTCAGTTTCTCCGCGGTGCACGGTGTCTGATAAATGTCGGAACAGACGGATACGGCTGCTCAGAATCTCGCCCGCTCAAAGGGTGTCAGAGCCGCGGGGTTTTCAGTCGACAAACTACTTGAGCCGACGCTTACGAAAGGACGTTTTCCGTAAAGAAGCAGGCTTCTCTATCTTTCCACGGTTCCGCGCCGTCAACGGTTTCGGATGCTCCCGTCAAATGATTCCATTCACTCGAATCCTGCCGGGGGAACATTTAGGAATGTTGAGAAAAAACAAGCACTGGCTCCGTAGCTGTGGTTGGATACCGAACAAATTGGCGAGTCGTTTCGGCACGGTGTAACGTAACGGTAATGAGCGCGAATCGGTGATCCTTGCGCTCTTTGAACGGCGCTCTAATTGCGGGTATTTGAAAAGCAAAGCTTGGTCCTTTGCTCTAAATGTACCGAAACTTTGTCGACTTGCGCAAATTCGCGAACGTAAACGGTCGAGCTATTTTCCTAGCGGCGACTTACATGCGCACAATGTCCGGTAGCGTTGCGGCCTTGTTGGCAGAGACTCGAGACGAGAGTGCAAGGGTATATCGCTGTTGTAGGTAGTAGCATTTGTAAACTAGCTTTTGATAGCACCAGCAAACGGCGTGGCAGAGCGGTTCAAAGTTCCATGCAGTCCTCCGCCTCTGCCTCTGCCTGCACCTACACCTGCTTCGTCTTTTCCCTCGTTTCTTACTCGCTCCCGCTCCGCCCGGTCTTTTACTTCCACCCTTCGTCTTACTTCTTTTTCTTCTCGACGTAGCCGGGCTCTGCCTCCGCGCACGAATTCAACGAAATTCGCCCCCGAGTCTGACCAACGAGAAAATAACTGACGCTCCGTAAGTCTGTTCCAAAATATCCAGCACCGCCGCAACGCGCACTCTGCTTCCTCTGGCTACCTCCACTCCTTATTGCTCGCCTTTTACTCGTCGCGATTGCGTCGCGATTGCGCCCTTTTTTGTTGTTACTACGGACCCTGCCATTTCTTCATTTCCTTCGCGGTGGCGGGATAAAAACTTTGCAGTTTGCTCGTTCGTGTTTTTAGTTGGACCGTTCGTGTTTTCAGTGTAACTACAGTTTCAGGGAAACTTGTTGGCAAAGCGGCAACAAAGGTATCGCGCATAATACTAGACTACTTAGGACATAACGCGCGATTCTTTGAATCTGCTCGCATATATCTGCAGCTATCTATCTCCCTCGGAGGTGGCGAGACATTGGGCGTGATGAATAAAAACTAAGCAATTCCTTATTAGCAAAATCAATTGCTTGAAAAGCAATTACTTAAGCAAAAAAGGAATTTCTTATTTTTGTATGAATACAAATCATAAGGAATTGTTGGCTTTGCTAGACCGTGTAAGTAAATGGTAGCTGTGACAGCCGGTAACGTTCTCACTCTCTGTCGGGCTTCCCTGCTCGCTCGTGTTCAGTGCTCTTGACTCGCGTTCGTCTTTGCAGATAGGGTTGCCACCTTTTTTTAATGAAAAATAACGCATATTTGCTTTTGTGGGGCATACAAAACATTACGCTCAACGAATTAAAAGTACATTTTAATCTTATTAGTTTCTTATTTTTTCCAAACATATTTTCTATTGTTTTTAGCATTACAGAGTAAATTATATTTTGAAGTATCTCAATGGCGTCATTGCACTCAATATTCATATTGAAATATATATAAATAATTCGTATTTTATTAGATTGAAAGAGGCCTTGTTTCTTTCATCCCGCCACTTCACATTCATGACAGGGAAAACTCTCTCAGTAACTGCTGAAGTGGCGGGAACAGATAGAAGATAATAATATTGGTTACGTTTCACGTAGATATTAATTGTGAAATAAAGTACTTTCGCGTACTTTATTGTTATTCAAAAGTATACAGTACATTTTCGCATAATAACATAAGACACTTTATTTTAAAGTACGGGTGGCAACCCTATTTGCAGAACAGGAATGAGCAAGGTTGCCATGAAACATTTTGATGAACAAAAGCATTTATTTGCCTGGGATAATCATGTCGGACAGTAGTGACAGCGAGGAATCTGATAAGTTAATTTTTATACTGATGAAGTAATTGGTCCTTTGAGCAAATGTTAGCATGGGGTAAAAGTTCTTAAGGAATTGCTTATTTAGCAAAAGCAATTGCTTCTTTTATTCATTCGATTGTAAGCAATTCCTTAAAAAATTAAGGAAAAGTGATTCCTTTAAGCAATTCCTTGGCAGTTTAGGAATTCCTACAAGATAAAGCAAATGCTTGTGTTATTATTCACATGAATTTAAGCAATTCCTAGTAAAATATTAAGAAAAAGCAATTGCTTACACTTTATTCATTAAGCCCAGTATCTTTGAATCTGCCAATTCTTTCCAGTATTGTAGTAGTGATGTTAGGTGAGCAAGGCAGGAGTAAATTGCACACTCGTGGAAAATTAAAGGAAACTATTTATTAACACTATTCCTACCGACACATTTCACGTCATTTGACCGGTCGCGTTAGGTAAGACAGACTACAAATTTTTCTCAGAAAATATACAATAAAACAAGAAGTGAATATTCAAAAATGTATTATACGTATATTTGAGGCAAAGTCGTGAAGTTTAAAGGCGATTCAATTACGTTGTATATAGGAAATTCTAATCGATATTTTAAAAACGGTCTTTTGACCGGTTCGTGGTAGGAATAGTGTTAAAAGAATAGGTTCAAGCCACGATGCCTCTCGTTCGACGTCCAGCTTCATTCATTCTTATCTCGCGCTCACCGAGATTCACACTTACACACACACTCTTGACACGCGCTCCGATCACTAAAACTCTCCACGTGCATTCGACGAAACCATTCAAACGTCACACCTCTGACGCATTCGAAATTCTACCATAAACATCCGCTCTCGATCCCAATCGCTCTGGTCCAAACATACTTTATCAAACAAACAGTCTTTGCAGTATATCTGCGTAGCTGAATCTGTGCATATCACTGGATTCGAGCCTACCCTTTCTCTCATTTGGCTCGCACGTTCTCGAGGTGGCCCGTTTCGGTCGGCTGCTGGATGAAGTACGCGCAGCACACCCGTCCGTTTCTCTTTATATCCTAGGACAAAACGAGCAAGAAGCGACCGCGCGCACGCTATTTGGCGACCGTCCAATCGGATAAAGCCGCGGTTACCGCTCGCGCAAGTTAAACGGCAATGTGTGTCGTGTCCGCGCGCGTGAAACGCTTATTAACGTCACGGCGAGCCGTGACACCGTGGAAAACCGCGTCCTTAGGACTAGCTTTCGTCCTGCGTCACGCTCGCGAAAAGCTTAATTACCGACCATGGTAATAGCTTCTCGACTGCTGCCACGTCTGAAGACGCTAAGCTAAAGAATTTCTTAAACACCTTGCGAAGCTTTTTCGTCCGCCGTCAATTGCCAGGATCGCAGTAGCAACATCGCCTGGCGGAAGTTTCCTGCTGGAACATCCATGTCGGGCGTTTGCACGAGTCTCGGTTACGCCATTGTTGAATCGTCGCTCTTCTAGAAAGGCGCTCAGCTTCATGGCAGAACTTGTTTGCCGAATTCCGGCTACGTGAGATTCGCTGCGACGTCGAAGTCGCGTTACGCCAAAGTCGCGAAGGGGGAAGGGGTCTTGTACTCTGTTTGCAAAGGCGAAGGTTGATGCACAGGAGTGGTAGGAATTTACTGGAGCTACCTACTACGGTGAGAGGACGTTGCCGCTTGGTAACCACGTCTGACACTCGAGAATGCCTTGAAATACTAGTCTTCTAGCTTCTTCTCTCTCCCTCCCCGCCCTCTCCCTTCTTCCCTCTGTTCCTACCACTTCTCTGGAAAATTTCGCGTTTCCATGCCTACACAATTTACCTTCATCTATCAATTTTAGCGAAACGTGGGCAAGCGGCCCACCAGGAGGAGAACAGTTGACCGAGTTTGTCAGGTTCGATTGTTGGCGAACCACGCAACGCACAGGAATCTTAACGGTGACGACTAACGTGTGAAAAGCTATTCCGCCTTAGAACCAAGTCGAATGGGATGGGGAAGAAGGGGTTCGCCAGCAGGTACGCTAATATCCGGTTGCTTTATTCCCCGACTAGCCTCCGTCGTTACGGATACACAGCGCCCGATGGAATGAGAGAGGCGAGATTGAGTCGAAGGAACTCGTTCGCTGGTGTGTAATGGAAGTTTTAGTGGCTCCCTTTCAGGAGACGTATTCGCGTAGTCGTTGTATCGGAGTGGAAGCGTATGCATGGGAAAAGAAAACGAGCAAGGGAAAGAGTGCCGTTCTATAAATTCCGTCCGAAGGTGGTGGACGAGAGGGGTGGTGGGCCCTTCTGATCGTGAGATGGAAGAGCAACCGCGTCGAAATGACTTTCCATCGTTCTTCCTTAACCTGGTCTCCTTCATCGACGCGCTTCTCGATCGAGCTGCAGCCATAAACTTGCTCGTAAATGCACGCATTATGGCGACCCTCGAAAGTATGAGAATGAGGGCTGGGGGTGTAAGGGGAAGGGAAACCGGGAGGCAGCCATCGCGACAGTTTCTTCTTGGCATCGCTCGCGGGAGCGTGTTCACCGAGGAGAGAGGGGTTGGAGCGAACGGGAGAAGCGAAACGCGTTCGTTCGGTTCAGGTGGCTGGAAACGCGCCGCGCCCGGCGACGAGTTGTATCGCCTCGCTTCCGGCGGCCAACAGATTGCTTTTTCGCCCCGAAACTTGCCAGCAGTTCCAACTATTCTTCCCGAAGTAACTCGGGGATAATCTCGAAACCGCGATTCGGTCTTGGAAACTCGTCTAATCGGATAAAAACGAGAATTCGAATTAATCCGGCAGCTCCGGGCCGCGGTCGTATATCTGCGCGCAAGACCGTTTCGTGGCCGAGTTCAACTTGCCAACGGATGCGGCGTCACATATCCGGCTTCTACGAACCAAGTTCACCGTCTCCATCCGCCCTGTACATCGCACATAGCACGCCGCACATTTGCTCCTCCCTTTTCGAGCCTTCCATCCTCGTTGCACTCGACGGTTGTAACCAGCCTCGTGAAACGCAATTACCAACCGCGAGTTTCGATAATTGGTCGCAAGGCTGACGGACAGACGTTGCGACTGAGTAGATTCCCGATGAAAGAAACGATCTAGGATACAGCGAAACGACAGCTTCCAAGTTGGGACGAGCTTGAAAAGCGAACAGTGAATTTGCGGCGACACGCTCGCCGCCGGATAGAGAACCAACCAACGAATAACCGTCGGTCTGCCGTTGGTGAAACTGCAGATTGTTCGGACGAAGCGACCCAAGCACGGGCCAAACCGCATCGCAATAATGCAACGCGTTTCACCGTAACAATTATATGCCTACTGATTTCGCTGGTGGAGTCGCGGGCGTTACGCGCGTAGCACGTACCGTGGAAAATTACCGGAGCGTTTCACGTCGCAATTAGCGAGTATCGCGACACTCTCGATTCGAGGCCGCCCGGAACCGAAAATTCGTGGCCGCCCGGTGGAAGAAGAAAAATCCTTGGACGCGCCGGACGAAGGATGGTTCGAATTAGTCGGAAACGCAGGGTGGCAGAGGGTCGAAAACGGGAGGAGACGTATTACTACCTAAACGACCCTGCTAAACGGGGGGACGTATGCACGCGTATACGCGTGTATATACGCGTGCCACGCGCTCGCCCGCCACCGAAGAGGAAGCCGACTGCTTTTGTGGCTCGGAATATTAGTCCATTAATGCCCGGGCATTGTGTTCGCCAGCCGAGCTGCGGCCGACAATACGTCAACGCTTTGACTTCGCTACAATACGGCAATAATCGAGCTTCCTCCTTCTCCTCTTCGTCTTTGCGAGTACTCGGGACTCTGCTTCGTAGACGAGTGTGTTCGTCCGTTCATCCATACGCACGCGCGCGCACACACAGGCGCGCGCGCGCGTTCCCAGCTTGGGAGAATGAAGGAGAACGAGGGAGGAGAAGGGATGAAGCCACGATGGACGGACGGATGCAACCGCAAACAGCCCAACGCGATGCAGGTTCACTCGTTCCCTTGGTTCGCAGTATCCGCGACTAAACTTATGCCCGGTGGTCGCGGTCGAGCCAGGGGAGGCCAAGGTGCCGTGGCTCGGCTTGGCTTGGCGTGACGCGTGCCTTCCTTCCTACCTATCCGTTCCTCTGACCGCTGGAATCGTTCCTCTCCACTCCTGGAAATATCTTGTTCGTGTTCCGTTCTTCACCTGGCTTAAACTCCGATTATGCACCGCGAACAATATCTCTACCGTCCGGTTTACATTTGCCAGCCAAACGACGACCATTCGTGGTCTGCCGAGCACTCCAACGAGTCGTCAGTGTTGGCCTCCGGACGAGAGAAGAAGAGGCAAACACGCAGCCGGTGTCGCCAAGTCTCTGTTGCATTTCCACCACCAGTGAAACGGTGAAGCGGCGGATAGAAAGAAAACCACCCAGTTAAATCGTCCGGACGCGGGGGAATTTTTTTGAGAAACAAGCCTTTCAAGCCTGAAACGCCCAACCACCGACGCGGTCTTTTCTCATGGAACGTGCATCTAATTCGAAGAACAGAACGCTTCCTTTGAATTAGAGGTAATCCTAACCCACGCACGCTGTTAAAGCGTCGTATTTGGACTTGGACGTTACCGCTCCCTGTTACGTCAACGTTCCCAACTTCCTGCGGGTTCTACACGTGTTATACACACGCGTGTGTACACTGTCTTCATTGAACCATCGAGAATGTTTGCCTGGGTCGACGTCAAAAGGGCCAGTGGGAAGCTCGATCCCTGACGGGATTTTTGAAAATCGAAACCCACCGTAAACACTTTCACAGCCAAAGAGCTGGCGAGTAAGTAGTGCATGAACGTGCATCGATCGCACGGAATTAAAACGCGTCAGTCGAGACCATATCGGGATCCAGCAAGTTCAAGCTCGGGGAAGTTCCGTTAAAATAACTTCGGCGTCAGGCATGGAAAAGTAAAAAGTACAGATGTACTATATACTTTGCGATCCATCGTTATCCTCGAGTTTTTCTCGTGGTTAGCGCTGACTGTTCTGACATTATTTATGATAATATCGTCTACGCGGATTATCCGAGGATTATAATCGCAAGTGTGCCATACGTCCAACTAATTTAGTCACATTGCGCGGAGCGATTGAGTTTTGCAGAGAGCGCGTAAAGCGCTTGGTTGACGCAACTTGAACTTAATATAAATGGGTATTGTCCCGTTCATGTGAAATAAATAAATAAATAAATAAATAAATAAATATAAACTGTCAGATAACAGTCATTTCGGTCTCTTTCTCTGTCGTTCACCCGGCGCGGTGTCGTGCTCCCTCGCGAAGCTCTCTTATCTCTTTAATATTTCAGTCTCGAATTAATTCTCATTCCTTATCTTATTTATTTTGCTGGTCGGCTCGAAGCACACTTTTCATCGAAGGAGCAGAAGACGAGTAGTCGGTCCATGGCAGATCCACGAAGAAGGGAAGGAGGCAGTTGAAAGAAGGATCGGTGCACGTGTAGAAACCGAGGTAGTTGAAGGTAGAGTGGGTGTATGTAGGCAATGGCGGAGGAGGCAGGAGTCGATAGCAAGATCGTTGGTAGGGGCGATGCTGGGTACTGGCGCTGGTGGTGGTGATGGGCGACGCCGGTAGAAGGGAAGACGAGGGCATGGGCAACCAAGAGAACCACCCTCATAAATATTCACGATGAAATCTACCCCTCGATAATAACGGACCCGAAATATACGCGCGAACCACGGTATCTGATAGAGGTGGGGAGCTAGAGGACGGTCGAATCGACGCTCGAAACCTCCAGGGTGTATTAAGTACCAAGCCAGAACTTTGCATCTTTCGCTTTGATTCGATCCTCCCGATCATGAATTTTCACTGACTGGAAGCGCATCCGTTAAGCGTTCAGGATAGGTAGAAAGGACTATTTCTTACCGATTGTCAGAATATTTCAAGATTTGCACGATTAAGGGGCTCGTATCCAGTATAGGCTCCTCACGACTCCCCTAGGCCTGGCTGCTTCGAGGATATTTGCGTTTCGTCTCCTTATCGATATTTGCCTTTGGATTCCTCCCACTCCGATTTCTTTTCTTTCTTCCTTCCGTTCGTTTCGCCCCCTTTCGTTCCTTTCGTCCCTTTCAACCTCCACCCCCGCGCCGTTCTATTGTACCTCGAACGAACGACGCTTCTTTTAACGTTTGGCAGCAACGAGAATAGGAAATTCCTGGCGTATCCAGCCGAGAAATCGGCTGGCTTTCGTCAAAGTTAAGTCTACAGGAGAAAATCGAGGTTACTCTTGTAAAAAAATACGTAAGAACAGAGGACGCCGTTCGCAGAATACTCGAACCCTTCCAAGGGGGATTCGCTTTCCTGCTGTCGCCTTTGTGCTCGTCATCCTGATTCGATTCCTTCGTTCTCTCGTAGGAAACGGACCGCGGCGAAGAATCGCCTTTGAAGAGATATCGCAGAGAACGTTACCGTAGCTGCTTGGCCTGGGATGGTCTAGGCTGGGCTGACGTTGAGCCGATCTTTCACGGTGCTCGAACGTACATATTATACATCCGAGGTTACGTTTCAAGATGAAATCCCTCCATCTGGACGGTTTGCTAGACGGTGGCTCTTTCAACAGGAGGAAAGCAACGAAAAGCTTGTAAATAATATTCGTTGGCGAAACGGTGAAGCAATCCTAGCGGCGGTGGAAGCGTCGGCTCCCTTCGGAGGCGATATCGAACATCTGATCCTCCTCTGGTGATCGTGTTTTCAGGTAGACAATAGTTGCAAAAATGTGTTCGGCGAACGCTGAGATACCTCTTTCGCGGGCCAGCCTATCGTTGCCCGGAGTTGGCGGCGTTCCACCCACGCGATCGCTTCGTCCGTTCGAAGATTCAACCTTGCTCACTCCACTTTTGCCCGGTCACCGCGTCCAAATGAGATTTTCCACTTTCCGAGCAGCCGTCCTTCTCGCACGGTGCTTGAACCAGCTCCGTGAAATCCTGGCGAACCGTGCGTCGGAGCGTCCACGTCCGCGTCTCCTTGAAACCGCTCGATATTCTATAAATTTTTACGGAATCTCGAAACGATCTTCTCCAGACGCTCCGAAGAGACTCTTTACTTTACTAAACATTCGTAGTCGCGTCTCGCCGAGCATTCAACCCGCCAGACTCGGGGAGAAGTAGCGCGGAAGTAGCATCGCGCTCTTCGTCATTGGTCACCTTTTATGTACCTACGTACTTGGAAGCTCGTCATCGGGACCATCTCGCTGTTACGCAACCGGCACGCATGCTCGCCAACAATGAAGGTCCGTATCCGTTGAAAAGTATTGTATACTCGGTGGCGGAAAGTCTGGCGAGAAACGGAGGGAGGATGAAAAGAGGGAAGTGGGAAGAAGGGGGTTAAAGCGGAACGCACAGACTCGGCGAAAGCGGGCTAGGACAAGCGACTCGAATGAACGCGAAGGAGATGCACGCGTGAAAACCGACGACAACGGACCGGATGATTATATAGAAAATGTTCCGAGGTTCGAGGAATCCTAGCCGGAGGGCCCTCGTCATTCCGTTTGTTTCACGTCGATGTATTGTACCTACATCGCGACTAGTCTCGAGCCAACTCGGTCGGATGTGTCTCCATGGATGTCCGCACCTCGAACCTCTGCCCTTAATCCGACCTGGATGCCAAAGTTTCACCACTTTGCCGGTTGCTTCTCTCTCTTTTCAGACACAACTTCTCCCAATCTTCGAGAAGCTTTTTTAACGACGACTCATCGACGATTTCAATTGCAGGCACTATCGCCTACAAAACCGCCAAAGCGTAATAAACGACGAAACGTGGAAACTCTTAATGCAAACTGTACAGGCTACCGGTTAGGTTACTTGAGGTTACACTTTTCCCCAACTTTCAAATCTACCGGAACTTGGAGAATATCTCGGATCGTTTCGGGGGAATTTGCGTCACCGTTGATGAACGATTCGAACCTCACCGAGATTTCCATTGAATTCAGAAGCGGCGGGGCGCGCCGGAAAAACGGGTCGCTCGGAACGAGAAGGGAATGACTGTCGCACGTATTACGTGCAGCCGCAAGTTGCTTCGAAATCGCAGATAGTCCTCTCCGAGATGCACGTATAGACAGTGGCATGAACGAAAAACGATGCTTCCGTTCGTTGTAGTGGGGTGTCGGCAAAACGCGAAACAGACGGTGACGTCGGTACCGTACTGGCTTTCTTGTCGCAACACCTTCGCCAACTTGGTCGCATTACTGGTTGCCAACAAAACAGTCGACTGTCAGAGCAAATACTCGCGGCATGCAGAGCAGTCGTTTCGTCGCGTCGTTCCCTCTGATACGTTCCCGATGTCGCGAATCGCGATCACCATCGTGAGTGCCAGTAGTACGAGTCACTCATTCGGTCTACTTCCGATTCTCCAACGATCACGGAACAAGCGGAGGAATAACTTTGCAAAAGTTTGCAAGCGCACGCGATCGCTATCCTCTTTTCCACCAAGGATGACGCTCTATTACAGCAAAATGAAAGGAAGTGGAAAGATGGGATTTTATTGTACTGGGAGGCGCGTGAAGTTGAACTTCAGCGCATTCATTAGACGCAAGCATTTCAAGGCGTAACGGAATAGAACGAGCTGCAGTGTAAAAAGCGTGCAACTGAAATTCGGCCGAGAGATCTGATCTTGTTTCAAAAGCGCGACACGTACGAATTTGGCTGCAATTGATACCATGGTTACGTGGCACAAATTCACTATGTATTAAAGCTGCAGCCGGTAAAAAGCTGCTCGGGTCCACGAAATCCGCAAGCACAAACGGATCACCTTTCCTCTTTCCTCACTCCGGCCTTCCTCCGTTGGAAGCAACGCGTCGAGTCGCGTCGCGTCGCGTCTACGTGCCGGTTTACGACCGTTTTCCCAAGCTCCCCGACCTCGATACTTGTTCAGATACCTTATTGCCCCTTGTTCCACGTAGTCTCGACCTTCCACCGAATCTGGATTCGCAATGAAACGTCGCATCAGGTCGCACGTATTACGAATAAACAATTTCTTCGATCATCCGACCGCTTTGCGCGCAAGCCCCTGGTCTATCGATCGTGTCGGAGGATACCCCGCGAGCTACCGAATATCGAACGATAAGCGCGTTGAAATGCTTTATTTTTTTCGCTCTCCTATCATTTCTCTGGTACTAATCTGTCACCCCGAAACGCACAGCGTAGACACGTGCAAACATTGGAAACGGTGGGTGAACTTCATCCCTATTATTATCATCAATGTTGATGGTGTTGTTATTATTATATAACGCGCCCGAATTTCTCGCAGCTGTGGTGCAATTTTATTCTAAAATTGCTAACATTCGATACACTATTTACTGCAGTGCCTAATCTTCTGACCGCTGAAGCTCGATGCAGGCAATGTTTATTCAAACTATGCCGGATAATACCGACGCGCAAGCAAAGTTTGGAGAAACGTCGAGATATCAGTTTACCATGTCTTCCGATTGTTTAATCATAGACAAAATAGCGATATCGAGGCGGCTATTACCTACCTACATAACGATCGTTACCGTAGATTGCAGAACCACTAACGTCAATGATCGAATTTTTTAGTAGATAATATACTATTTTTTTCTTCACTTCTCTTTCCTAATATTCCCGGAAACTTGAGTATAATTTTAAACTATTGAGCGTCTGAAATGGTACGGGAACGACGTGTATCCGTGTTTCTGATTGGCCCGGCGAACTTTATCGGATCGCAAGAAGAAATTGGTTGCTGGCAAAGATTACAGAATCGCGAAGGACTCGGAGGAGAGAGAAAGTTGCAAAGAAAGATCGATGTCGGTGCTCGAGACGTGGAGCTGTCCCGCGAGCTTTATCGTCGTAATTAGAATCGCGGCGGTGATGGTGACGGTGACGGTGACAGTGACAGTGGAAGCGGCGGCGGCAATGGCCGATTCGATTAAACCGTCGTGGAAGAATACGGCAGATAAATCCGGCTTTTTCGATTTATCATCGGCCGAGCGTACTGGCAATTCGTTCTCGCGACGTTACTTTCTCACGAACTTGTTCGAAACGTTGGATCGGCCCACGACACCTACCCTTCTATCCGAGGTATCGCGTTTAGATGTCCGTCCCGAATGAATAGCGCGCCTGTATGTTTCCTCGCAGAGATAGGCGCGGTCGTACGTTGCTGAAGGGATGGCAGACACGACCGGCAGGGGTACGAGTGCACGGCGGAGACCCGATGTTCATTTCATGGGCCGTCAGGTCGTATCAGTCCAATGGCGCAGGGTGTGATTTTTCCCAGGGAATTTCGGTCTGTTTAATAGAGATCCTATATCCGATACAGCTGAGTAACTTGCTTGCTTCACCTCCATCTCCGTCTTTCGATCCTGTCGTTCCTCTGCGCCTTCACTTTCTCCCTCCCCCCCATCTGCCCCATCTGTTCCAATTTTTTTCCTCCAACCCCCTTTCGATTCGTCTCGTTTTACCTTTGGCCGCGGATCACGGGGGAGAAATAGAGAGAGCCGAGAGGGAGCGGAATTGTTTTCCGACTTGATTAGCTTGGACGCTAATAGATATTGCGTATCATCTATTACGAGCCGGCACGAGAAGCGGGTCGTTCACCCGCCCACCTCCAGCAACTGTCTCTCTCAACTACCTACGCCCGTGAAAAATGATGGAAAGGTAAACGCACTTGCCTGGTCTATTCCGTTCTGGAGAGTCCGCGGCAAGTGAACAGTGAACACCTCAGACCGAAAAGCCGTTGCCTCTCTCTCTCTCTCTCTCTCTCTCTCTTTCTCTCTTTCTTTCCCCTCTCTCTCTAGATCTCCAGATCTTTGCGCCAATGTTCGTTGCAAAGAACGTTTCACAAGAATCAAGGTGGTGTGACGCTCGAGGAAGGTGACTGCTACAATAGCGTAGTTTCCACGGTGAGCGCGATCGATTGTCAGCTCAGTAAAGTCGTCAAGGTACGTATCCGATGAACTTGACGCTTGACCCGGCAGCTCGAGTGCCCGTCCCTGTGGGATCGCGCTCCCATTATTTCGTGTCCGGCGTTTTGCGGATGTTCGAGGCCATTGTCGCGAAACGCCCTGATCCAGCGCAGGGCCATTGTTTTCGCGACGGGCCCGTGATATCGCTATAATTAACTGTTCCGTTGTTGGTCGAACAGTGCTCAGCGCACTCGGTGGGCCCGCGATTTTCTTACTTTCCATGGCTTATCGGTCGATGCGTGGCAAAGGGCCATGGAGAAAGGAGAGCGAACTGGATTCTCTTGGAGAGAGACGATTGTCGGCTGAGGAGTGAGAGAGAGAGAGAGAGGGGTGGGGGATACTTTTATCTCTTCAGATACGAGGAACAAATGGAGGCGATGTTCGGCTTATAAAAATGATTTTCGTTCGTCGCACAGTGTAACGAGTATATAGGAAAAGAAAAATCAATTTCCCATTAAGATACTTTTCTTTACATGGAATTGATATGTTAATCATATTTATACACAAAAAAAATCATTTTTAATATAAAATAATTCATTAAAATATATTTTTGAACATAATAAAAGTAAAACAAATAAAGTATATATTTTTTTAAATAATTCGTATTGGCAATAAATTTTAAATACTTCATTCGTATTATATATCTTCATCACTATCAGATGAATCTGAAGGAATTCAAAGCTCAGTGTCTTTTAAAAATAAATATTCGATCACAGATTTGTCAAGTTCTTTCGTTTTATTATGTGTATTTTTTCTTATGTGGGAGCACTCGGGAGCAGATAAAATTTATATCAAATTAAAGGGCATAAGAAGAACTAATTGTAGTAAAAAAAAAATGAAAGAACCGATGTTAATAAGTTACGATATTCTTATATCGGAGGACTGTTTACTATCAATTCCACGAAATGAAATACAAAATTTAAGAACTTCAATTTTTTTTTTTGAACACGTGACGCAACACTGTGCGTCGCTCCGATTTCTAAGCAGAGACAGAGTAAGACCAGTCAGTGAAGTTGTTGCTTTCCCGCTTTGCCTCGTTATAAACTTTCGGCAAAGATTGAAGCGGGATGGTCGCGGAGAGTGTAAAGAGAAGGGGAGAAGGAATAATCAGGTCCCGAAGAATGGAAACGACGTTGGTGAAGTTGTCGTGGCACAAGCACCCTTAGCGAGAGGGGCTGCAGTCTCGAGCGGTTTTCGCGGTAGCGCGACAAGTATGTCGATTCGCACTGTCAGGCATTAAAACTTCTTAGATCGGCCAGGCAATAAAAGGGGAAGAAGAATCGTCAACACCTGCAACATTCTCTCTGCTATTACGTCGTCTTTCTTTGATTCCGTTCCCCGCTGGGCGACACTCTCCCTCTTGTTCGAGTTTGTTGCTCGTTCGCCCGAGCGAATTCGAGTCCCTCTCGTAGCCACCCTCGCAACGGTGAGGGTTCGTGGCGGGCCCGCGCGTAATTTGCTCGCGTTGCGCGATCCAATTTAACAGCCGTTCCTCGTACTTGCGAGCTCCGTTCGTAGAAACGACGCGACGTGGTTTAGCCGCACGCTATTTCTTACCGTCGCGTCTACTACTATCCTTCCATTCTTTTAACCGGAATGCACGCACTTTTTCAGTCCATCCTTTCATTCACCGATATTCGGAATCTCCTCTTCTCTTTATCAGGGATAAAAATCAGTTTCTTAATCTACTCCGACAAATTGAACAGTACCTCTGCCTGTCCTTGTTCCATTGATTTACCGATTGGTTACGAATTAATAGCCGATGACGGAGTACCGATCGTGTTTGACTAACATCGTAGCAGTGGACGTAAGCGTGGACGTTCCAACGCGTCAGGTATCAAAGATCATACGAGAAACAGTAGATCGCTCTCGCCCGATCGCCCGGAAGAGAAGCGTCATCGCGAGCCTCCTCGTCGCGGGCTACTTCTCGCGAAAGTGGAGAGAAAGCTGAGGGAAAATCTAGGGGGCGCTCGAGAGAAATAAAAGTAAGCGGGCGCGTAAAAAGAGCGAAACGAGCCGTAAAACAGCTCATACTCGACGGAGGACTGTGGATTCCGCGCAAAGTGTCCTGTTCGCGCGTGGATATTAGGGCGCGCCAGCTTTTCCTTTGGAGATATACGAGACATCGCGTACCTACTTGCTTCTGCCATCGTTTCTCTCGGACGTTCCGCGATTGAAAGCCACGAGGCGGAAGGTGGGAACGGAAAGAAGAAGGAAGTTTTCGAAGCCGCGAAGGAATGCTAGAAGACGGTGTCGTCTGACCGAGAGTCGCCTTACAATAATTGAATTGCATAAGACACGCGGGTCTTCTCGTCTTCAAAGAACGTGAACGCAAGGAAATGAGTACAGGGGGGGGGGGGGGGTGTCGTGGCGTTGCGGGGAACGAGATGGCTTCCGGAAAGGGGGCGGGTCTCCGTCACGCAGTTCGTTCGACAACGGGGGGTCAAGGGGGCTGGGGCCAGGGGCAGGGAAAGAGGTGGTTAAAAGAGGTGGCGAAAGGGTGCAGCGAGAGGTTTGGAGCGGCGGAGGGTCGTTCAAGGAGAGGAGAGGGGTGTTTGAGAAAATCAATAGACGCGTTCGTACGTCGCGTGCAGTTAAGTGACTAAGAAATTAATATCTCGATGAGGTCGGGCCGCGGCTGCTCGTCGACCCTAACCACTAGCGCTTGAAAAAACGGGGTAAAACGCCGCCCTAACGACCACGAGAACGACGACGAAGAAGGCGGCGGCGGCGACTACGACGACGGCAACGGCAACGACGACACTCTCGCGCGACTCGTCTTTTTACACCGTTCGTCAAGGTTAATGGATGCGTTCCGTTGCCGACGTTCCTCGGAGTGATATCCCGCGGGAATCAGTGCGGAGCCAACGTCGACCATGGCGGCGACAAAGACAAAGACAAACAAAGACGACAAAGAAAAGGAGAGACCGATGTCTTGTTCCTCGTCGAGTCGTTGCAGCGGCAAGGCGGATTTGTGGCGAGCCGAGAACGCGAAAGGATCTCTCGGCTCCCCCGGAATCCGAGTCTCGAGCGACACGCGGCGCAACGGCAATTTACTAGCAATCAACCGCGGGAGTGTTTTGTGGTCGCCGAGGGAGAGACTCCGCACGCGCGGTTTATTCGTCCTTGTCATAGAAGAATTACAAGTCCTGTGGCGCGGCGCGTCGCGTTTGTTTCGTTCGTTCGTTGCGCTTGTTGCGCCAGTTGCGCGCGCGATGAAACCGAACAAACATCGGTCTGGCCGAATACGGAGCGTAGCTGGTGCGGGCGTGATACACACCCCGCGAAACGATTTCGAAAAATCGAGCCTCCACCGTTGCGACTGGTTGCCGCGTGCACGATTTATGGTCGACGTCGGAATTTAAAGAACGAGCTGGGTCCCGCGCGGGCGCTAGCCCGCCCGCGGCTCGACAGTTTTCCAGCAAAATGACGATTAAAAGGGTACGCGGGACCAGCGTCCGCGTTCACCGAAACGGAATGCACGGTCGTTCCGACGTATCGACGGAGAAGGGAAGCGGCGAGCCGCGGGACGCCGGAGGGGCTGGACAATTTAATTAACGCGCGTCGTTGATTTTCAGTTGAAACTCTATCGCTTAAACGAGATCGTTGCGTAGTTGTCGCGAAGCCGCGACGCGACGCGTCGCGACCGCTAACCTCCGTGGCCGCCGATCCACGCGTAATAATCGACCTGTGACGCGCGCCGAGCAAACGATGCACGTTGCCTCGCAGCTATTCTACCCAAGATAATCGTCGATAATTGCAAGCGTAGTCAGGTTCCCTCGCTTGGCCAATTATCACGCTTAAAAATCAACGCGCAACAAAACAACGCGTCAAAGATCCATCCGTTAGCTCTGCCCGCGCATCAATTAATACCGGCGTTGCGTAGGTACGCAGCCAACGAACCATTTGTCCTGCGAACCACTCGACCACTCTATACCAGATTGCATACCTCGTTTTCTATTTACGATACGGTGTTATAATATTTGCTTTTTCATCGTCACATGCCATCTAAGATTTCCGGAGGAACAGGGAGTCGTTGCTTCGCGATTCGGACGATAAGGTGCCAAGCTTCGACGTCTCTGTAAACGTAAACGGAAAAGATGAAATATGCAGGCGGGGTGAAGATCAACCCTTGGAAACACTGACAGGCATATTGTCTTCTGAAACTTTTAATATGGTGCAACGCGGTCCCGACCCGAGACGTTCGTCGAGGCTAACCCACTGCCGCCATCTTTTCCTCCTTCCGTTTCTCTGTTCTCCACAGTTTTCGACGTAATTTAAGAGACCGAGGTGGTTCCATCTGTCCGAGCAGATTCCCTTCTTCCATACCCGAAAAATAATAGTTAGATTCTTGGTAGCGAAGCCTCTTGGACCCCGTTGGTGTACGTGCTTCGCGTTGGTCGATCGAACGGTGCGGCTAATTAATTGATTCATCGATATACATATAGCCTGCAGGGAGGGGTTCTGCCGGGGAGTGATTAATTGGACTGCTTCGTTGCACGAATTTCGTTGCGCGACGAAGATCGACTTCTCCCGATGATTAATCGCTCGAGAGTCGCGACAGATATACGAGCCGAATGTCGTTTGTCGCTCGAGCGAACATCCTCGACGCAGGGAAAGGAGAGAGTGCGGTGCTTTGCCGCGTTACAATAATGATATCGAGAAACCAGCGTAATCGAGGAGAAGGAAGGAGGGGTTGGAAAGCGGGTCTGGCATTTGGAGAAGATCGTAGGATCTCTTACAGAGTTTTTAGCCAACAAGGGGAGGCCGCTACATCTGGGACACGGATTTTGATGAAACTCATATATGTTGTAGTGTAGGTGTAGTAGACCAATATATGTCTCACATGTTGGGTCCACTACCCCATAGTTTCCGAAATATTAATAAAAAAAGATGTTTATGCGTTTACGATCAAAAGCGATAGTGAAGTTTATTGTAATGATGAAGAGCGGCGCGTGTAAAGGGCAGGTCTCGCACCGGAACATTCGCAGGTTCGATTCTCACTGGAATCATTTTTTTTTTCTATAAATGTATTTTGTATTTTTTTATTTCTCAAAAGATAAAGTACAATTTGTGCAATTTCAGGTGCAATTTCCACCTGAAATTAGAACAAAAAAAAATGTACCTGTGGCCATACATCTTTTATTAGCTATGCATGGTGTCGTGAATTTTATTGTTTCGTTTGTTTTTACGATAAATGTCGTATTTTAGAATGTAAAAATTGTACTTTATCTTTTGAGAAATAAAAAAATACAAAATACATTTATAGAAAAAAAAAATGATTCCAGTGAGAATCGAACCTGCGAAAGTTCCGGTGCGAGACCTGCCCTTTACACACGCCGCTATTCATCATTACAATAAACTTCGCTATCGCTTCTGTTCGTAAACGCATAAACATCTTTTTTTATTAATATTTCGGAAACTATGGGGTAGTGGACTCAACATGTGAGACATATATTGGTCTACTACACCTACACTACAACATATATGAGTTTCATCAAAATCCGTGTCCCAGATGTATCGGTCTCCCCTTGTAAGTAGTATCTGGCATACGTTGCGGAAAGGAAAGTCTGATGACGCTAGGCAGGTATCAATCGTGGTAGGTGCTGGCTTTGACGCGCATATCAAGTACGACGTTCTCTTTCGGCTGTCTGTTGGGGGGTCTCTCTCTCACGCAACGTTATTCACGAAGCGTAGCAGCGAGCCAGCTACCCGTATAAATGGCAGCATTATGCCCCGTCCGGCCCAGTTTGCGGCTCCTCTCTGGTATCGGCGACCGCGAAGGGAAAGGGACGAGTGGCTGCGCTTCAGCTTTCAATATTTCAAACACTTATCGTCCGCGAGCCTGCGGTTCCAGCGTTCCAGCAGAGAGGCGGAAGAGGTTACCGGCAGCAGCGACGGTTCCGTAGCAGCCTCGTCCCAGCTAACGTAGAATCGACCGCCCGCCTCCCTTCTCCACTCTCGCTCGGTATAATAGTCGCATTTATATCATCTCAGCCCGCCACGGTTTTGACTTTATAATTTAACGCGAAAACCGTCGACCGCGCCCCTACTTTGGGAGAAAAGGGTTGCTCCGGTCGGCAGCCACTTGCACGGCCACCCTCGCGATGAATTATGCGAAAGATATCTGATTTTTCGGCCTTCCTTTCGCTCCGACATATGTATTATAATATGCTATAACACTCGTAACGTAGCATTTCTCAGCCGCTCCCTCACCTTCGCTCTTCTAGCCCGCGACTAACTGGCTGAAGGCGTCTTAAATCCGTTTAAAGGTAGGTATTTCGTTATTAGGGCAAAGCGTTGAGCCTGGTTGAAGGATCCAGTGCAGCTGGCGAGTGAAACCACGCGAAGAACGATATCTCCAGACGCGGCAGTACCTACAGTATCCACACGGTATTTCTCTCGTTTAATAAATAGCCAATAGCGGACGTAATACCGGCGCTCCGGTAAATCGTAAAACGTAACGAAGCTGTGTAACTCGTCGGAACGTGGTATTGCGCTTTAAATTGTTTTCTCGGATGTTGCCCGCGATCCTAGGAAAGCATCGGAGTGCCGTTGAAACTTGGCCGGTGTGTTGAAACGAGCGAGAGTTGCGTGCATCGAAGAACAGAGACAGAAATCTTTGGGAGGAAGTTTGCCGCGTTTCGTTGAAGAATAGAGCGAATCGATCTCTCGAACGGGTGGAAAATATTTGGCCGCTATACCGCGGCGCACAATCGGCCCAGTGATACGAGTCGACGTTTAACGCGACGTCGTCGGTCCGCTGGACGTTTCTGCTCGAAACGATTCGCCCCAGTCAGCTGGAAGCCTACAAATGGTTGAACCGCGATTAACCGTACGTTTCTCGACGTTCCCTTCGTTTCTTCGACAACGCAGACGTCGGAGAAAATGTCGGCGAAATATCGGGGCGAAGTAACTGGAGACGGGTGGAACCGCTCGTCACTCGAACGCCATCCGCTCGCTCGTCTTACGTCAGTGCCAGTTTTCGAAACGTCGATCCAGCATTTTAGAGACGCGACACCGCCGCCGGAGGAGCGGACCGAGTTTATGACAACGAATTCCTCCGTGAGTGGATCGCTCCGCGAAGGAATTCCATCGAGATTCACAGCGGAGGTCGAGCCAGATTTCCTATTTCTTCCCCGATGCTCGCCGATAACGTTCCGCGAGAACGGAATCAGCCTTTAAATTAGATTTTTTTTTCTCGCGTTTCTCTTTGATCGGAGCCGTGCGCTGGATACCTACTCGAGGAAAATGGGAGAATACACCAGCGTTAACGGCCAAGTAGCACCCGGTTTGCTGCGACACGCGACGGGCGCAGGATTAATAGACGATCCAAAGTTTCCAATCCGTTAGTCGCGCTCGCAAGATCGCGAGAAAATTCGTTGTCCAATCGTGTAAACGCGATTTCCGCCCTTTCCCTAGAATGGATATTTACGCGGCGAGAAGCGCGCCTCTACGTGCAACCTCTCCCGTCCATTATGCGCGCCAAGAGGAAGAGAGGAGAACGCGTGGATCCATTTCGCGCCGAGTAAAGCCTCGTACGTAGCAACGTGCATCCGTAGATAAGGTGCTCGGTTAGAATAGAGCAGAGCGAGCGGGGTCCTGCCGGTCCCAGCAGACCACATCACAGCATATACGATACATTACCGACCAGGATACGAAGATGGTTTGGTCTGCGTGTACCGGGTAACACGTTCCTAGCTCCTCTCGGCATCGGTGCCAGCGGCGTCGTTTCAACGATGAACATTGCCGACGGCTCCTTCGCGAAGACCACGCTACGCTGTCACATACGTATCTACATACCTGTGTGTCTGTAGTTCGATCGGTCGCCGTTAAATCCAAGGGCCAGGTATCCAGCATCACGCGGGGGAACGATCGTTCGATTCTCTTTAAGTTGTACGATTCCCGGAAGACGAGGTAGAAAATGGGCCGACGTCGTGTCGATACGATAGCAGCACAAGGGTTCCCTAAATGCGAGCTCCGAGGATATCGCGTGCGCTGGCCAACCAGGCCCGATTAATTTGCGTCCTCTTGCCACGATCGAACCGTGTCTCGAGGGACGCTGGACTGGACACTGGAATCAATACTGGTCGAGCGTTTTTCTCTTGGCTGCACGGTAGGGTTTCCCCGCGATATAAGTACCGGCAGGTAGGATCCGCGTGCCGACATTAAGTATAGTTTAAATGGGAGCGCCGAGACCCCGAGCGCATTCGTATCACTTAGCGAGCTGGGGCCGGAGACTGGTGTTTTCGTACCGGAGGCTGGCCGGTTCCTAGGAAACCAGGCCTTGGCCGTTCTTTCGCCGTCCCGCAGGGAAAATCTGGGTCGTTCCCTCGGCGACCACATCGCTCCACCTCACCCCGCCTCGCTAAAGGGTTAATTCACATTTATATCCCCTGGACTGGACTGGAGATATTACCGGGGAAGGGACGCGATATTTTCCTCGCGTCTGTTAAATCCCGCCCGGAGAATCCCCCGTCCATTAGCGTTCGCGTGTTTGTCGCGCGACAGCCAAAGGCTGAGAGAATACGTATAGGTAGCTGGAATTCAATTCGCGCGCGAACTCGTTTCTCTCTCGGTGAATCTTTAGGAAGAGCAGGGTGAGGGAAGAGAGAGAGATATTACCGATACTCGATTTTCGAGAATGTTTCGGAAACGGGGCGCCTCGAGTTGAAATCCAAAGGGCGAGGCGCGTCCTCTCGTAAAGCAAGGCTTGGAGAACCTTGGAACTCTCTCTCTCGCCCTTGCTTCTTCTCCCTTCGTCTCCGATGCTCGTGTCCTCCGCCCTCGCAAATATTCGTCGGGTGGTGAGTCTGGCTCGCGGCCAGAGTCGGCCGCACCCCCGGGAACTGCTCCAGATCTCGGTGTCTACGCGTTGACGGCGGCGAGCCACGGGGGATCGTAACACCGAGCTCGGTATTTACGGTGATTTTTACGGGGAGCTGTGCACCTCCGTATAATTGCGACGGGTCTAGCGTTGCTTTAACGTGTTCTCTACGCTTTTTACCTCGATGAGTACACAGACCTAGGAGTTGAATAGAGACTACCCTCCTACTATCGGCCGTTTCCACCACCTGCAGGTTAGCGGTGGCATGCGCAACTTGGAATTCACGGAACCGTTTCCCCCGATAAGAGAGGTATCGTACGCGTGGACTTTCGGTTCACGGACCGACCGGGGCGTCACCCTCTTTCGATCCCATTCGCATTGCCACTACCACCGCCACTGCCACGCGAAATATCTCTTATTTGAAAAGGCGGGATAACAACCCACCGTGCTTTGTCTTAACGATCTCGTGGCGGTAGTCGTTTGCCTCGCCGCGTGGGACTTATCGTTAAACTATCCGCGTACGCTGCACCGACCGCCTCGGTGTAAGCAGCCGGCCGAGAAACTTAAACTCCGTTTACGTTCACGAAGCATCGACCTAGAGGAAAGCAACAAAGGCGCGGCGCGGCGCGACGGCGAAACGAAAGATTCCGCGGCAAACTTTGCCATCGATTTAACGAGACTTTACGACGTCGTTCCCTTTGGGAAAACATGTAGCTGCTCTCCTCGCAGCCGCTTTTACCAAGGATGCGCCGGCGCGTAAATTCTGTAAGAGGAAACGTCTTGATCTAGGCGCGTTTGGAGTTGCCAGTCTTTCCGTGCGCAAATTCGTCCCGAGACGACCCTGTTTTCTCAGCAATTTCATTAAGCGCGATCAAGGGGCTACTTCTATTATATAATGTAGCCTCATCGGCAGGGGTAGCAATCTTACTAATGGGTGGCTGGTCGCCCGTCTGCTCGCGCATACACAGCCGTGCACACGTCCACAGAAATGGGTCGTAACCGGGACGATGAGGGCGACGGTGGGGGGCGAGGCTGAGGGTGCGGTGTGATAAAGGGAACAGCAGAGGGTTGTCATTCGACGCGTGTCCTGGCAACACTTGCGTATCGTGTAGTAGGGTATACGGTATAATCCGTAGGTAACGAAACTGTCAAAAACCGGGGGTGTAGTCTGTGAGTGGCGGTGGGGAGTCTTCGCCCAAGTAGAGACCACTTTGCCTTTGACCTTATCCGTGTCAGCCGAGCAACGTATCGATCAAAGAATGACGCTATTTCTTTCGATTAGCACGGTCCATTAAAGGCATCGACACGGAAACGTGCCATAGACAGGGATGAGGCAAGTCTGGATTTAAAGGGAAACTGTTGTATACCATCGGACTCTGTGGCTAAATGGCCCTCGAGTCAGAATATAAATATAGCGGGGCGATTTCATTTCAACCCCGGATGAAACAGGGAGTACCTGCGGTGTTGGTGGGCGGTATCATTAATACGGAATTTGATAGTTTTCGGTGCACGAGTGGAACGTGGCAACGGTGCCACGGAGTAGCGAGTAACGGGGGTGAAAGGTGGCGGAGGTGGCAGCCCGTTTGGTACGCCAAACGTAGAAACAATCGTCGTATTGTAAGCGTCGCAATCCGGAGTTTCTCGGGACAATGGCATACCCTAACACATATCTCGTGTTGCTCGACTACCCCGTTCCTCGCCCTGCTTCTTGCTCCTTCCAGCTCCTTGCAGCTCCTTCCAGCATATCTCGGTATCAAACGGATGAACAATGAGAACCAAAGAGAACCGCCTCTCCCTGTCTCTAGCGCGTGCTAGATTCCCCGCTAAAGACTCGCTCCACGTCTTAAGCAAGTTTTTGACATTCGGTAAGCTTGGAAATCAAACAAGACAAGTGGCAATTTTGCAACTGGCGAGTGTACTTTGCCGTTCAACGCTTCCTGCGAAACTTTTGTTGCCGTTGAAGAATATTTGCGCGGAGGAGGGAAAAAGAACGGTTAAACGATTATCGTCTTTGCGAACGGGAAATCGTTCAGGGGCCAGTGTTTTTTCGGTCGACCGAGTTTAATCCGAGAGGAACGTCAGAGTACTGAAGTTGGTGCGCGTCGAGGGAGGGCGATGTACGCAATAGTGGCACTGTTACCCAATAATACCGAGGCAATGTGCAGCGGGACGATTTTTCAAAAAGTTTTTCGAGTCTGAAGTTGGGGCAAGAGAAGGACAAAGGTCGAGCAGTGAAGTCCTGCGGGAGGAACGAAGCTGGAAGAAAGCTCGATTCGCCTCTCTCTCCGTCGAAACGATGTAGGCCGGAAGCGAATGGCGGCAATACGATAGGACATAAATCTTCGGCGTCGATTCGATTAGACGGACATAATTTACACGCGTCGGTGTAAGAGTGCGCTGCCTGTAGATTCGCCTGAGTGTGCGTGCATCCGCGCTCGCGCTCCTGCAGCCTTTTTTCTCGAATCTACCAGGTTCCGAGAAAACAATTGCCTATCGGGCATAAATCTGGACTAGCTGGCCTTCCTTTGGGCCGGTGCCGGCGCGGCGCGCAGCGGCGTTTCGTGTGCGAAAAGTCAGGGAGGCGGGCACACAGTCGCACACCCATACAGCCACAGAGAACCGTACAATAGCGGACTCTTAAATTCTCGGTCTGCGATACCGGGCCGAGGAACTCTTTATTTCGTTGATCACGCGCCAATCCGGCGTCCAACTCTTCTATTTCCCTTGGCTTCGGCAGCGTCGTTTATCGATTCGTGATTCGTTTTACGGAATGCCCGACTGGCTCGTTCCCTGTTCCCTGTTCCGGTTATTAAGTATCGGCCTGGAGGAAAATAGTCGGGGAGGAGTCTAAACGGGCCGAAACACGAGCAGAAGAAGAAGCAGGAAAGTTGGAAGGAAGGCAGCCACGGATCCGTCGGCTAAAATTCGAGTGGAAAGTTTGCCGCGGCGTGACAGTGGCGACGCCGACACAATAGCTTGTTACGGGACAATGGTCGGAGTGGGGTGAATTCGGCCGAATTTAATTATGAGACGCCTTGGGGTGGCACCGGCCGGGGGCGGCTCGTACTCGGAACACCGTGTCGGCTAAAGTCTAGGGTGCTGTGGAAAGGGATGGTTGGCTGACTAGCTAGCTAGCTGGCTGGATGGTTGGATGGTTGGTTGGTTGGTTGGTGCGCGCGTACCCTCGGGAGAAATTGAATACGAGCTAATTTCGCTCGCGATACACCCACCGATTCTCCCTTTTTTTTATCTCCTTTCTTTTATCTCTCTTCTCTTGGTCGCGTTCGTCCGCACAAACGAAACCTTCTTCTTCTATCTTTTCTGCTAATCGCGCTTCGAAAAACCGTCCGACAATTATCCCTCCCTCGTTTCCCCCTGGTCTCGCGGTTTATTCAACTTCTTGTCCCAGGCTTCCTCCTCTTTCCCTTTCTCGTGTCCCTCTTCTCTTATCCAGACACTTTCATAAATATTCGATACTCGACACCGCCCGCCGTGGCTACTAAAATTCCGAGCAATTTCCCTCGTATCGATGACTTTGCGCCCTTTACTCCGAGATAAGGCTAACGGGTCCCCGCCTTAAGATTCTCTTCACGGGATATTCGCAAACGTTATATACTTTGCTCTTGCGTATTCTAAAAACTGCGCCGTGTGTCGTGCCGGAAGGGTTAACCGGAGGTTGGAAAACGGCGAACAAGGATGAAGGATAAAAGAAAAGAGAGAAAGGAAAGAATGAAAAATGGGAGGAAGGAAGGAAGGAAGGAAGGAGGGAAGAAAGGAAGGGACGGATGTCCCTGTAGCAAGAACGGCAGATGCCAAGGCGAACCGGAGCTCCGCAAACTCGACTCGGAGTCGCTCTATTATAGTTGCCGAGTCTGCAGTAATCATGTTAGATATTTTAATAAGAGGGAACAGCAGGGGGAAACTGGATCCTTCTCCGTGGACCGAGTCTTCTTCCGCGCTACTCTTCCGTTGCCCTCCTTACTCCTGCCAACCTATACACCGACGGCGGCGATCCTTCCCGCGCGCCGTCTTCCGTCTACCATTTACATTTATATCGCGACGGCGGTGATCCTGTTACGATCCTGTGTCTACGCTTGTACCTCGGGTCGCTGCAGATCTTCTGCTGCCAGATAGAAATGGAAATTCGTATTCTTTCGAAATCCTGTTTACTAGACGACAAACGTCTCGATGTAGAGAACAGCTCGGTTCTACTCGTCTCCTCTGAATCCGACTCGACTATACCTGACCAGACTCCGTTCCGTGATTCCGTACCACCGATTAAGCTCGTTCTCTCTCTGTCTTAAAATCTGTGTGGAAAGAAATTGAAGACGCGCGAGTATTTCCCGGGATTCTCCTTTAAAACGTCTCTCGTTGAATGTTGAGAATTTCAAGGTGGGTCAGCTCCTTTTCCCTTGCAGCAGGCGAGGTGTGGCCTTGTCCGTGGTGAAACGGGTGTCGCGTTCCCCGAACGGATCGTCTAATCCTCGTCTCTTTCGACGTCTCTTTCACGCTTTTTCTACCCAACTTCTTTTTCGTCAAAGACACGCAGGGGATTCGGGGATCGCGAAACGTTCGCCGGAGAGTAAGGGAAACGAATTTCCTGAGAAGAATCGTTCGTCCCGCATCGGGTGGGATTAAAGGCGCGCCAGCAGTTTTCCATTTATAAGAAAGAAACGCTTCCGGAATTTCCATCGGAGACGAGCGTCGGCTCGGGTCGAGTCGCATCGCATCGCATCGCGTCGCCGTCTTCTTAGCCGTCTTCGCCGTCATCCTCCTTCTCGGGTTTCTCCTCATTGTCTGGAAAAACGAAGACGCGGGTGTTAAAGCGCGCGTTCGATGCTAACGCGAATTTATCATCGTGAATTATGACGTCGATGTTGAGAATACAGAATGAGTAACGTTAATGCCGCTGGACCGTTCCGCTTTCGCTCGTAAATTAAAGTGGATCGTGGAAAAAGGAGAAAGGAAAATGGAGAATGGGGAAAGGAGAAGGGAGAAGGAGGTAGAAATAAAGACCGAGCACAAAAGGGGAGAAAGAGATTTTAATAATTCCGATATTCACGGACTACGGTAACGAAGTCGATTTTTTAGATTCCTCTTACTCCACCAATTTCCATTTCACCGTTCGTCGGAATTTCCACGGCGTAGGGTGGTAATTCTTGTCTAGATTTTTCCACGTAATTATCTCGTGGGTGTTGGCCTCGTTACGATTTACGGGCTTTGACGGCGGTGAACGAGGACGCGGCCCTGTTTAATGAATTTTAAAGCAAACTTTCCTCGCTGCAGCCGAGTTATCGTTATCGTTTGATTAGCGGCAATCGTTTTTCATCGTTGGCCGGTAATAGAAACCGACGTTCCTTGCGCGAGTTCTTTCCTCGTATAGGCACCTACCAGGATATAGAGTCGTAGTAGAGTGGAAGCAGAGCCGAAGGAGCCGACGATTCGTTTGCAGCTTCTCCTCCAGCAAAGATCACTCTTCGATACGGTTCATCGTAATCTACGATCGTATACATTCTACTGGACACGCCTATTCGAACGGCGAGTCGTCGTCTACTTTATTTCAGGATTATTCGGTAGGTATAACTCGCACGCTCCGCGTGCTCCCAGTTGCCGTTAATTTAAACGCGTCGCTTCGCGTCGCGTTCCATCACAGTCGGCGATCTACGAACAGTGAAACGTCCCCGCGTTTCGGAGCGCGCATCGTTGGCTAAACAAACGCGACAACTAGATGTATGATAACGAGAAGCGCCTCTGGTAATCACCCGTCAAAACGCATACGAGCACCAAGAGATTAAATGTGAACACAGGCATCCTCCTACTCCGAGTCTCGAATCTCGAGTACACGCAGCAACCGGAAGGGGAGCTGTTCATACATGGTTGTTACCAAGTAGTCGACTGATGTCAACCTCGGTGTCGATCCATCCTGGTCTCACGAAATGAGAATTTCCGTTTGTCTCCCGAGACGCCTGGTCCTCTGGCCGCGACACTTCGATCGATGCCGGATCCGGCGATTTACAAGTTAATTAATGGCACGTCGCTGTTTACGGATCAGAAGTTCCGCCCGATTACCGATCGAGCTCTCCCAGCTGCCGGAGTAGCGGGATCTTTGCTGCCTCTTCTTCTCGGCTCACGTGATTAATGACGGCCACGATACCGATGTCGGCCACAGAATTGTTGCCGACCCTTCTTTCAGGACCACCGTCGCCCATCGTCATCCTCATCGTCATCGTCATCGATTTAACTCACCTACGTTCATAGGTGACGTAGCGCGAAAAATGCGCGGTGAATCATACGCGCACGGTATTTTCCAGCAGACAAGTAGAAGGTGGGAAACCGTGGTAGGTAATCGGTAGGCACGGCGCGGCGGATTAATTGGCTTGCTCGTGCGATGCCTTCTCGAGAAAGTAAGTCTGCCGGAGCAATACTTGGACGGTAAAAAGCTTATCTCTGGATGGCGCAACTTGCCGTTGGCTGCACCGTGATTAATAGCTTTCCACCATCGCGAGTCCGAAGAAGAAGAGGCGACTCGGAAGACTGAAGGTGGGTGGAAGAGGTGAGGAAGGGCGAACGAGAAGGTAGCGGGATTGCTATATTAGTATACACGGGACGAAGTTAGTTGGTGGAACGGCGGGCGCGGCGGGGATATTAATCGAGGATCCAACACTATCGTGTTCAACCTTCGCGACGCATCGTCCTGCTACATTTAAAACTAGGTATCTACATATTCTTTAGTCAACCAGCAGTAAGGCGAAAGATGCTCGAGTACCATCTCGCTAAGGGACTCACTCGATTTCTATCGGTAATTTTACCCATGGACATAGAAAAGCGAAGCTCACAGGTTCGCAGGCCGAAGGAGTAGCGAGTAGAATCGATGGAGCGAGCGAAACGGGGAAAGGTGGAAGACCCAGGGAGGTTGGAAAATCGCTTGGGATGCTAGGTGGAGAGAATGCGTAGTTGGGTGGGAGAGGGCGCGGAATTGGAAGGGTAACTAATGGACGTTTTACGGCGTCAATTATACACCGTCGTAAAATATGAATAATTGCTTGAGATTATAGCCGTGCAAAATTTCTACGGACCCCGCGCGGTCGGACCCACGCTGCTCGTAAAGTATATTGCGAAGGAGTAAAAGTGCGAAATGCCCAGTCGCGGTATATCTGCCGTGACGATTCCACGCTAAACCGCTGGTCTTCGATCTGTATCTGCAAGACTTTTCCGCGAATCCTCGCCGCTGAGTAGCGTGGTCAGTCGGGCCTTGGAATCGGAAATTCTCCGGATGTGTCGGAAACCAAGGAATTACGTCGGATCGTGTTGGACCGCGTTGGACCGAATTTCGACCCCATCCCGATCGCCTCAAGGAATATTTCGAATTCTAGGATAGGCAAGAAGATGACGTATACCGTAACAGGTATGGTCGTGCCTAGACTTTGTTCGGATAGCCGTAACGGAAGTGAAAGTGACTCAGGCCCGAAATGGAAAATTCGGCCGGATTCGACAACCGAGCTTCGGCAAATAGCCTCGCAGCCGGTACGTTGGAACCGTGGTGATCGCGTGCATCGGCACGACGTGGCGCGGCACGGCGCAGCGTACAAGTTTCGGAACGGTACTTAAACGCATACGCCGATTTTAACAACCGGCTGCTCCTGATTTCGCGCAATTCCCATTCACCGAGCGCGCCCAGACGTTTTACCACATGCGCGGCTCGAACGCGTTCCCGATTTCGTCCCTCCGGAGCTGGAACCTTGCTGAGAACTGACTCCTCACGGTTCAGACTCAGAATATAACACATCGGTTTCATTCTAAAGCTCCAGTAAGCGAATCGAGCCGAATCATTAATTCAGGAGGTAATTAGCGGTGACGTTGGACGCGATGCGCACAGAAGTCGGGGGTGGCTGAACGTTTCTCGACTGAGATACCGCGACGCGTTGCGTCGTCGTTCTCGTTGTGGAAGAGTCGGCGCGTAATTTAATCGAGCTACACGGTTTCGTGTGCTGTGTTTGCAACGCCGAAGCGTGCACGATGTCGTTAATATCGACCTCTGGCTTTTCCGCTTCGGTTACATGTAGTCCTGGGCATGGCGAACGACGCTCGTTACGCGATGGAATCCGTAAGTCGACGTTATGAGTCTACGCGTACCTATCTGTCCCGTCGCTTCGCGTTGTTCCACTTCCTCTCAGCGTCTACTTGAACGCGGGCTCTTCGAAAATTCAACATCCGAGAATGAGTTGCGTCGAGGTGTCGTTAATCGAAGAAACGAGTGGCCTATTTGCGCTGCAGCCAAAACGAGTTATCATCGGCTGGTCGTTAGGCGGTCATCGGCATGGCGTCGCGGCCCGACCAACAAACGCGAGCCAAGTATCTTTCCACGTTTATCTCGGTTCCCTCTATTTCCCTGGTGGCTGTAGAAGGGGGTGAGAAACGGCGAGAATGTACGGCCGCGTGGTCATCGTCGTCGACATAGTGGTGGCGCGATCCTTTGCAGCTTTTTATTTCCCGTCTATATTGCCAGAGTTCTTTGCGCCTCCTTCTGTCTGACTGTCCAGGGTTTTATGATCTTTTAATGGAGGCCGGATTTAACGGCGACCGTAATCACCGGCATGATTGTTGCTCGGCTGTCAGCTGTCGGCTTTCGGCTCACGGCCTTCTGCCTCTTAACGAGCTCTCTTTGGGGGTTGCGAGTCCCGTCTAGTTTCCCTGTGGTTCGGCCGAGCTCTGGCTCCGGGCAGCCGAATGGATCTTCTCGCTTTTCTTTCTCGGCGGGAAGCAGCTGGATACATACAGCCGGAGGGACGGTGGTTGTTTGGGTTCGCGCGACAGTGTGTTTCGAAGCGCCCGCGCCGCGAAGAGAAGACCGGGTCAATCGCGCTGCTGCTCGACGAACCGTGGTTTTGTTTTAAAGAGGCCGACCACAGCCCGCAACAGAGCGATCGGTGGTTTCCACGTTATATGTACAGTGCTCCGTGGGTGCGTCATTGAACCGGGATTACGTCAATCTGCGCTCACAAAGTTCGCCGGGAGAGTAGGTGGAAGCGAAAGCGATCGTTCGTGGTGCTGGCAGCTCGTACAAATTGGGAATTAAACGACAACGGCGAGGCGCGAAAGGCAAATTTTCGATAGCGGAGGGGGTTTCGGTTTATAATAGAGGACGCATTGCGTGCAGCCTGACGAGTGGAATTAAACCGTTTCCTTAAGATTCCTAGGACTCCTACGACGTCTAACGCCTGTCAACTCGCTTCAACGAGCCTCAGTCGAGCGGCATACTCTCCGGTAAAAACGGCCGATTATTTCGCCGACTGTAATCTGTCTCTGTCAGTATGCAATAACTCGCAACCCCCAGGCGGGGCCACCCTCATCTTATTCTCGATACAATGTTCGTTTACGGCCGAGCTTTGCGAGAGTTAACGTCGCCGTCGAGAAGCAGGAGATGACGCGGGAAAGATTTTGGTGTCTCGGAATGGTGCTTATTCACCGTGACAATTTATCCGGTAAATTGCATCGGGCCGCGTTGCGACTCGACGGATTTCCTGACCCATTTCTTGAATTCTGCCTCTTTGGAATTCTAGAGGTCGTCGAAACGTCTGGCTGGTGGCTCGTCCCGGTGGTTCGGTACGATTCGATTAGAGTCGATCTCGCGGTGTAAACACGCCGAGAGGGTACACAGAGACGTATTTGCGATTAAATTCGATCACGATTCCGCTATCTCGTCGGGGAGGCAGACGGCGCGCGGTCGATTAATGATCCGGAAAAACGATAATTCGTCTGGAAGGTATCGGGAGACCGATTCAGTGGATTCACTGGATTCAGAGGGAGCGTCTCTCCCCGTCGCGCTCCTTCCACGCACACGTACATACACGTATGTATCTCTTTCGCCGGATTTCAATGCGGAACGAAACTCCAGATTAATTTGCCAACGAGCGCGAGCATCGGGAAGGACGTAAACGGGACCATAAAATTTAGCAGTTGGGCGAACGGTGGCGGAGGAGGGGTTGCGCGAACCTACGACTTGATTCGATCCCTTACCAGTTGCAAGAGTGGGTAAACGTTTCTCTCGCTCCGACGATCGATTCTTTTTCAAACCTCGACCGAACGTTCGCCGTGCAATTGTTTCCTCCTCCTCCCCTTCTTCTTCTCCTTCGGTCTACCCACGTTTCGCCAATCGCTGGCAGTGTAAAGAAATTATTCGTGGCTCGAACGAGCTTCCGTCTTTCGCAAGGGGTCACTAAAATTCGGCAATCCCGAATTGCAGAGAAATATGTACATACGTGGCGCGCGATAACTCGACGAGAACGGTGGACATTAGGTAAGTGGACCGCGACGATAGCGCAAAATTAGATCCCACTGCATTTACGTACGTGACTGCGATGCACAGTCGGACTGTCCCTAGAACGGCTAAGGTATGGCCCGCGACGATTATCGTCTGCCCCTAATTGATCGTAATACGCGGATAAACGTTCGAATGACTCGATTCCCGGTGGGCGAGGCTCGACGGTTAATGTTGGTTGAATTTACATCTGTTACGGTATCGTCCCGTCTCCACAACGCGTTTACCCGCCTATCGACGAGGATGTTGGACCGTCTTTCCCAACCGCGAGAGGACCACGAGAACCACGCGGTACGGATATTCTCGGTCGAGGGTCGAGACACAGGAATTATCTCGGAGCTCGCGCAGAACGAAGGGTTCAATTAGTCCGAGGATTTTTCGAAGGAGGAAAGAGGAGGGTAGGAAGGTCGCATCTAAATCCGGGCAAGGCCGTAAGGGATGCAGGTTGGACGCGGGGTTGAAAGGGGTGTCGGGGTCGAGAGGGTTGCCGAAGGGGACGGGCAGTGGGTATAGTAGGTGGGTGGGACGCCGCGCTGCGCCGCACCGCGCCGGAGCATATGGTTAAACCGTAATGGTAGAGGCGATATATTTAAACCCAGCAAAGTTTGGTGCTTGGCTGCGCGAGGGGGTCGGATTCGGTATCGGGGCTGGAGCTAGGGCTGGGGCTGGGGCTGAGGCTGGGGCTCGAGCTCGAGCTGATGCTGGGGGTTGGGGGTTGGAGCCGGGGTGTCGGGCGTGCCTCGCATAAGTTTACATTATCTTACCATCTGATAGCAACTATACCAGCCCAAGTACTCGCGGACCAAGCCAAGAGGTCGAGAGAGAACTCCTCGCTCTGGGGGAGGATCCTCTCGCACCTCGCGTCTAATATTCTTCCTGCCCTGACCTCCACCGTCCATCTATCGATGATGTAATAAAGAGTAACAAACAAGTAGCCTTGAGGCTGAAGATTCTCGCGCGACTAAATGACGTATCGAATAGCAAAAGCTATTTGGAACTCGTCGACCCGACTCCTGCTAGCCTACGAACGCCAGTAGCGACACGCGATGCCAGAAACTTTAAAAGAGCGTAGATCCGTCCAGTTGCTTCGGAGGATTATTAGCCGTTGAAACGCGGCAAATGGCGTAAAAAGCGCCTGAAGGGTGTTAGAGAGGCAGCGAAAGGCGTGCGTTTCCTCCGAGGGAAAAGGGAAAGGGCACGCGTTATCCGGGACACGATCGGTAGGTTTCTCGAGAAAACGTGCTTTGTGTCTGGCGTACACGCACGCAAGCTTGCGCTTACGATCGTTAGCTACGTATGCATAGCTACGAATATAATTGGCGTATCGCGGGCGGTTCGACAAGGTTTCCTGTGGCGGTCGGCCGTCGCGGTCGCCGTCGCCTCTCCGCGGAAACGATAGCAAAAATTTAAGAACACTCGAGACCCACTCGAGGCCCGGTTCCATTAAACGAGGAGAGATTACCCTCGGGGAATCGAGTCGAGAGTCCCTTCAGCCAAGCACCGCCCTGGAAGTTGGTGGTAAGCCAAACAGTTTCGCATTCTTCCAGCCCCTCCCTAACTTTTCGAACCCTTTGTTCTCTCGCCCGCCCGGGCCCCTTCTCTTCCATTCGCTTTCTCTCTCATTATGAAATAACCAATTAATTCGAACTTTGTAAGAGGATCAGGGGATAATTAATACAATAAAAATATACGTCGCAATAACAATAGGGAACTTGAACGAAATATGCTAAGAGGCTTAGCCAAACGCTCGCCGCGTCCTCCCTCTTCTTCCGCCGTTCATCGTTCCCACCCCAGTTTCTACGATTTCGCCCGAGCAGTCGTGGCATTCATCGACCGCGGACGATAGGGGGAATCGACGTTGGCTAGAGAAATTGTCGCATAACGAACCCGCTGAAGGCTATACTTTGCCAACACGCCATTGCGTAATTACGTGTTTCGCCTCGTTACGTGTATTACTTTCCCCGTAAACCCTTAATCAGATCCGAACGAGTGCCGGGCTTGTTTACCGGCCAGATCCCTACCTTTGGGCACCCCCGATAAAGCTTGTCGGGACTGACGATCTCGCCACTTTCGGGGCTCCGAGAAATTTCAAAGTTTTCTTCGCGGAAGCGCCTCGCTAAGCTGCTTCGTCTGTGTATGGACTCTACGGTGTCGTGACGTCGAGTAGACAGGCTGAGAGAGGATTGAAATGGCGCGAAATCGGACGGACATGAAAGGGATGAGAAGCCAGCAGTTGAAAGAATACAAGAATGGGAACGATGGTATACAAGGTGGACATTCGTACGCGATTGCGATGTAGGTGCAAGTGGAAATGCAACTCCCTCGCGATGCGATGGGTCCGAAGCCTCTAAATCTAAATCGTCGCGGCACGACCTCCGAGATATTAGCCCGTGGCGCACGCTGGGCTGGAAGGGGTTGCTCGGTATAAATTGCATCGTGTGGTCGACGAAGCGCGGTCGAAATTGGGGAAATTAAGTTGGCCGAGTATAGAGCGAGCCGGGCTATACTGCCGGCCCACTGGTGCACACAAAGAGAGACCGCACTGGCATGTGGTTCCGTGTAACCTCGATGTCGATACACTCGGGTCAGCGCGCCGAGGAGCCAGCAGACACGCCAACCGAGGGATCCCACGCATCGGTTGTTTGCATTCGCCGCTAAACGGCCGTTCACGACCACTCACAACCCCTCACAACCCCTCACGGCCACTCACGGACCCTCGGCTGCCTGACGAATTCTCCAAATTGGAGTCTTGCTATCGCTTCCCGAAACCGAGACGAATATATCGTCGAGCTCGCTGCGGAAAAACTGGCCGAACCTCGTCGATTCACGGCGACCCGACCGTTCCACGATTGCGTGACACTCGTTTCGTATATTCCGTTGAATAAATCGCCCTCCCGATAGAAGGGATCCGCTCGCGTGGCCAACAACCGAGCTACCCTCTGCTCTCCAAACCGTGTCCACCTTCGATCCCTTCGCGAGACCACGCGTCGAATCAGTCAACCAACAATGAATCGTCCCCACCTCGTCCCTGCGCCTGGTACTCGGCCAATTTTCCCCAACACGTTTTTTCAAGTCGCAAACGTTTCGGTGGAATTTGAAATTTTAGTCGCGGCTATTGGAATGCCGATTGCGTCGGATATTATAACCTGCAGCAAAATATTATTCTGTTTTCCTTTACGGTTTTCGACTGGTCCCGATGGTCCCGGCTACCCCGGGCTCGATCGTTGGTGAATCGTATTCGGAGAATAGTTGCTTGCTTCGGTAGGCTGACTTCCACCGTCCGGCTGAATGCCGTTCTAACTACCAAACTGTTAACGGCACGCGCGCTCGTGGCAACGCGTTATGAATCGTTTAATTTCGTTCTATTCTTGACACGAACGACGGCTCCCTCGATTTTCATACGAATTCCAATCCTGCGAGCTCTGCGAAACGCCCCTCGGTACTACGGGGTCACTTCGAAATTCCCCGCGCAGCCGCTCGATTCGCGCGCAATTCTCTTTCGTTGAAACGCGCTCCAGCTGCAGACAAACCGACCGCGAATTTTTTCATACGTGCAGGGCTGTTTCAGCACTGCAACGTCCAAGGGAATTATTCCGCGCGTCGTTGTCGTTGTCATTGTCGTTTCGTTTCAATCTACTTCCTAGCGACTACTTCCTACCTAAACCACAAACGCGTGCTTTCGAATTATTCCAAAGCGGGGGAGGACGGTAGTCTAGGTAGAAAACGATGGATAAAAAGAGAAAAGAGGAATGAGGTGGGTGAGGGAGCGAAGATAGAAAGGAGTCGTTGTTGGACAGACGGATTTGGCCATTGTGATCTCAAATTCGATATTAATGGATCCGATCATATTAACAAATTATGCATCATATCCTTCTTGGTCAAACTTGAAAGAGACGCAAAATATCTTTTGTTGAATTATGAAGAAGACAAAGAAGATGTAGAATGTATGGAAAAAGGCTAACATTATTTCTCTAGAATTCTCAAGAAATTAAAAAAATATTGCAAAATATATATTTTTGGAATAATGTTGATAATATTTATCTAAATTTTTATTCGTGTCCAACTTAGTCAAAACTTGTGTAAATGAAAAAAGAAACAAATATTAAATATAATTGATAAATTAAATAAGTTTAATATAAAATGTGAGCAAGGCGAAACGTTACTTTTTTGGTTTAAAATAGTTTTTTCAAAAGCACAATGTGTCTAATGTCGCGTCTAATTTAATGATATGTTCAAGAAATGAATTGATGAACTCGTTGTTTCGCAATCAAAAGTTCACAATTTGTTTCTTCTTTTTAATTGTTAAAGATAATTTTGAAAAACAGCTGTCCTAAATTTTATCAAATTTAATCCCCGACAAAATAAGCCCCCAAAAAACAGAAATCGGTTGAGAATTGACGGAGATACGGAATTTTGTCCCCAAAAGTCACTTTGGAACCACTGTGCGGCGTCGGCTTTTAATAAAGCAAAGAAAGAAAGCGGAAGGGTGTGGTTACCTCCCTCCAAGGAATATGCATGGGACCAGAGAGCAGGCCTATGATAGACCGAAATGTCCACTCTACATTTTTATCACATTACTCACACCCTTTTTACTTTATTTCTGCACCACACTTCACTCTCTACACTTTACAGTTCACTATTCACATTGTACACTCCACACTCTGAACTACCATCGAATGCTCGTTCGCTCCCCACTTCGACAAAATCCAAATGATGAAGGCTTGCAAGTGAAGATTGCGGTTTACACTAAGAGCCGTTTCACACGACGATACGTGTATCGCGATACGCGACTGTTTGTGCGTCCAGGCGACAGACCAAACATACAGTAGCGGACAAGAAAGTTACCACTTTTTCGACCCACCCTAATTCTATTACTTTTCAATATCAATTCAAAATTGTAGTATATGCCTAACATACATATTCTGAAAGAGAATTGAAAGCTGTATAAAATCCAGTTACAGTTGAATTTATTTAACTAACAATCATAAAACCGCACATAACATTAAACAAGACAACACACTTTTAAAGTCTACAAAAAGTTACCACTTTTGAACATAAAAACATCTAATATTTTGTGGGGGGACATTTTGCTTTTAGGACAATCTAAAAAGTTGCTAAACGTGGTAACTTCTTTGTCGGCTCCAAAAATGTGTTACCCCCTTTAATATCATACAACACTTTTGCTTGTCAGTTAATTAAATTCAACTTTAATTGGATTTTATACATCTTTAAATTCTCCATCAGAATATGTATATTAAATATACCACAGTCCTAAATGTATGCTAAACAAAAAACAAAAATAGAACAAATCGAAAAAGTGGTAACTTTTTTGTCCGCTAGTGTATAAACAAATGGTACCATTCACACGACAGATTCAGTATCGTCGAATTCTCGCATCGACATAATGAACATGCAACTTCATCCATTTTGCCAAAGTGTTAAATAACAAATGATCGACACCTAGCTACGAAATTTTTCGGACACAGTATTACACGAGTATCGTGCAAGTATATACGAGTCGGACGCGTATCGCATACGTGAATCGCGATACACGTATCGTCGTGTGAAACGGCTCTAAATGAGCACGAATTTTCTCGAAATGAGGGGCGGACGAGTATTCGTTCGTTTGATCTAAACGCACCTCTACAGTTTACCCTCCACACTCAACGTTTCACAGTATGCATTTCACATATTACCCTTCGCAATCTATGCTTCACACCTCCCACATTCTTGCAAAAGCAAAAACGCCTTCAGATCGCATATTAAGACGCACAAATTATCATTTTCGCTCAAAATTGGGAATTTTAAATGGCCCACAGTCTATTCGGCGCTATATTTTTCTCAAAAAAACCTACTTCTTCCCATAATTTGGAGACTCTAACCAGCCCACAAGCGAAAGTAAACTGTTCTCCTCCCACAAAACTCCAAATTTGGCCCCTCAACTTGTCTTAACAAAAAATTTTAAACCCAAGGGGATGTTCGCGAGTAAAGATCTATCCGCGATCTTTCTCGCGGTTTCATCTCGATATCTTAGGCGCGACGAGTCGGGTAAAGGTAAACGATCCGGAAGAAGAGGAGGCGAGCGAGTTAAAAGAGGGAAGCCCGGCATGGTGACATCGAGACCTCCTCGGGGTCCTGGCGCAGATAGAAACGGTAGCGCCCTCGGGCACAGCTAGTTGGAAGAATCGGGCATAATTTCTTGGTGACAGGGTGGCGTCGGCTTTTCAACCCTTATAATATCTTCAACGCTCTCGCCGCGTTCTCTGCCTCCCGCCTTTTTCCATCGTCGACCACCTCCTCCTACAACCGTTTCCCCCTTCCCCTTGCCGACCTACCGTTTCTCTGTCTATCCCACTGTCTCCCGGGTTCACCCTCGGCGCGCCTTTGCTCCCGGGAATACATTTCCATGCATTTTCCTGGGCGGCTTCGCCTGCCCTTTCGCTCGCCTCTACCTCGGTTCTTGGTTCTCGGTTTCTCTAGCGGGCGTCGACGACTCTACTCTGCCCTCCGCTTTCCCTCGCGCTTTAATTACCAACTTTTCCGCCTTTCTCAGGAATTCGCGTTCACACCACTACCTCCACCGACCCGACGGTGGTTTCTTCCGTAGGCTTCCTTCTTTGTATTCCCTTTTTTTCCCTCGGGGTTGGCCTTAACACTAGCCGCTAGCTGGTCCCACGGGCCACATCCGTGTTCCCTTTCGGCGAGCGCATAGAAAAGTTTTCGGACCCATGTGCGCACAGAGGCAGAGGGGTAGATCGGAAATTTTGTAACGCCACGCTCTCTCGGCTCCTTTGCTCCGCGTTCCTTGTGTGTTTATTTGTCCCGTGGTTGCCTTTCGGAGAGAGAACAGCACCGGCAATCGCACGGAGCAAACGACGCTCTAGAATAGATCTGTTTGCTTTCGATTCCGTGGGAACGCGCAGTAATTCGATCGCGATCGGACGGGGACAATTCTCGTCCCCCCGGAAACTCTTAAAGTGGGATATACCTAATATACCTTAGTTTTTCGTTACGAGGAAACTTTTCGGCGAGATGCGCTAGGTAATATCGTTGGCTGGTCTCTCGGGCTTTTTCCACGCATCTCGAAGGAATCGCGACCTTCGTAGCTCCGGTGCATCGCAAATATGCAGAACGGCGGCTGACTCGTGGCTTGGACGATTAAAAGTTTTCCCGGGCTTAACGATTCGATGGCCTGAGCGCGGAAGCCAGGTACCCCGGCTCTTTCTTCCTCCCTGTTGCTCCTCCTTCGTTTCGCCCTTTCTTAACCGTTCCACCGCCGCGTCGCCAGTTTTCCTCTCTCCAGCTGCTTGCTCTTCGACGCGCAAGACGTTGTCTCTCTCGCCGACCGTCGATGGTAATGAGAGCGTGGGAGGAGCCTAGTCTCGCGTTTCGCGACTTAGTCTACATCCGTCCACGTTTCTTTCGGCTTCGGAAAACCTGCTTGTTATTTAAAAGTCGGATTAGCGTGGCGAGCAAGTGCGAGTGTGTAAGTACAGTCGGAGGATGTTGCTGGAGCAGTCGCCGGCTAATTCCCAATGAGATTATCGAAGACGCATCACCGCGATTTCGCGTTCCGATACAAATTGGTCCCTTGCAACCGCGGCGCGGAGCTGTGTGTACCTACTGCGACTCGGTGTGACTCGGTGTGCCGCGGCTCGGGTGGAAGGTGGAAGGTGGAGGAGCGCGCATGCATACATAGCGTCGGTGTAGCGAACGGTACAGGTGCGACGGGCCGGGGCAGCGAGGAAATTGCAGGCTTCCCGGTCCCCCAGGTGCTCTTCGTCATCATAAAGCTTACGCCACTGGCATTGTACTTGTATTAAAGCCAGCCTCGAACACGACCCCTCCGACTCGCCCTTCCCGACACCCGGATACCCCGCACCCTATACCCCACACTCTACACCCGCTCGCCGGTTCTCTGTACTCGCGTCGCGTCGCGCTCTCTTCGTGTTCACCGTGTTCTGTTCGTTCTGTCCACTGTTGTTGCCAGCCGAGAGTATGTATCGTCGACCATTTCCTCGAGACCGCAGCAAGCACTGGCTGCCTCTGCTCCCTGGCCACCGCGACCAGTCACCGGCTATTTAATAATCGGTATTTATGGGAAAAACTTGCCAGACGGCCTCCGCCGACATCGCCACCACCAACACCATCGCCATCATCACTGCGACGATGCTACTCGTCGTTCCTTGTCGCGCCGATATCTATGATCTAAACTCCTGCGTTCGATTCGTATATCGAATACTAGCAAAATAACCCCGCTTCGCGTCGGGCCTAAGAGATATTAAGGACTCCATGAAAACACATTCCCACCCCCTTAGGCCAAGATCCTGAATTGTTTTTAGGCATTTATGTAAACTTGCCAAGTAACAACTAAGTTGATATCTAATCGAGCCTAAGAGATTTTGAGGAATCCGTGAAAATACATTTCACCCCTTTTTATCCCTTTGGGGGTGGAATTTCCAAAAATCCTTCTTTAGTGGTACCTACAGATCGAGTCCTCGGCCGCTTATCCCCATCGCGGTATTATTTCGCAACCGAGAAGCGCTCGCCCGGTCGCCTCGCCAACTACTATTATTTAAAAATCATTATTTAAAAAAATAAAAACGTTAGAACCTCCCTCTCGCCAAGACGAACAAAGTGATATAACACACTTCTAGGTACAGTTCATATTTACTGAGAAACCGCATTTCAAAGTATGCAACTTCAATTTTATATAATAGTATAGATATAGATAAAGCTTCTAAATTTGATCGGTGGATCGATAACGCATACCTAGTACGCGACTGACCGGCGTTGTTGTTTAGACTCGACGAACCCGGCGGGTCTGCGGTTAATTTTCGCGCAACTGTGGTCTGCATCGCGCTGCTTTCGCCCAGCCCGACCAAGTAGAATAGTCTGTGGATGGTCAGACGCTTACTGACCCGTGGGCGACGACGTTCGTAAGAATCGTCGGCTCGAGGGCGAAGCAAGGCTCGTGGCTCGTACGCAATCGATAGAAGCACGCGACTCGTATCGACCGGTTGTATATACCGGTTCTGGGACCACGGCTGCTCCGATTTACCGGGACACGTTTAGTTGGCCGCATAATTATTTTCAAAGGATTAGTCGCTAATGCGGTGAAACACTTGGGAACGGGATAAGCTTGGTCGGGTTGCCAAAGAAAATAAAGGCTGGCCCTGCCGGGCGGTGGCTTACTTCTGGCAAAAATAACACCAGCTCGTGGACGGTACGTCGACGGCAGCTCGGCGGTACCGGCGAAAACAGTTCTAAGGATAAACTTGGTTAGTCGCGATTAAGGCTGACCCGCTTTGCGCTCGAACGCGACGCCTTTTCTCGGCCGTAGTTTTCCGAGCGAAATTAATTCGCGCTCGGTCGAGCGATTGCAAAGAGCATTCGGCCGATGAATGCGGTGCATTCGAGGGACGTTGGCGTGAAACGCGTCTGCCTCGTATCGGGCACGAAGCAGGAATACGAAACATAATAATAGAGCCGGTGGACGCGACGCGGGGCCGGGCCGGGCGCCGCGTCGCCTCGCGTCTCCCGGTCGTCTACCAATATAAACTTCTCGTTCCTGTCCGTCCGTTCAGACTGAATTACCGTGGCCCTGTCCCGGAGGAGTCTACGCCCCGTCGTCCAACAACAAAGTTTGCACGGGCAAGTGAAGCTTAATTAAAAGCAACGATGACACTCAAGGGCTATTCCGCTCCGAGGGGTCAACGATTCGTTTCCCTTGGTATCGAGAATGGCAGGATGGCTCTTAATCGTTTGCCGTTTACCTTCGGGCAAGAGTTACGGTTAACTTTTCTATGGCCACGCGCCACATCGCTCAACTTATCGCGGTCGAACCCGTTCAAAAGTGTTCTGCAACAAATCCAGGCAAATGAGCAACGATACCATTTCGCCGTACGCTTGCAAAGTACTTAAGGGGTACTCGCGTACCCCTAGGGTACCCCTGGCTACTGTATCCGGTTTGGCTGTCGAGAGGAGAGTGGCAGATTTTTTTCGATGGCAGCAGCTCGCTTGAAAAATGCGAGTGTTGCGTGGTCCGTGTGTGTTGGAGGAACGCCCGCTACCTCGGCTACCCTTAACCACCCTTCTCTCTCTCTCTCTCCCTCTCTCTGTTTCGACACCACCCTCCGCTAGAGATCGCCGAGGCTTGATTCGACTCGAACCACCCAGCCCTGTAGAGAATAGGCGGAGAACGCGAAGAACGGTGGGCACGCGAATTATTAAACTAACAGTGCCGCGAGTGTGCATGGCCGCCGCGCCAAGCCGCTTCCTTGGCCTGTGCTCGCTTAGAAAACCGCGTGCACACGCGAGCCATTTCCTCGTCCGAGGTATTTTTCGGCTAGTCGTGGGAGATTCGTATCGGCCGCGTTGTTTGCACATGCTCCGTCCAGCTCCGTTATCCAACTCGCGGGATCTCTAGTTTACTACCTGCTAGCCAAAAAGATCCATTCTATTCGCGCTTCTGCCGCTGTCCAGTGTAATACATACATATCCCCCTTCTCAGGCCTCTTTGTTTGACGCGTCCAGGGAGCCGTTGCGATCGGATCGACGCCGACGCGAGAACCGTGTGTGTCCCGCAACGCCGGGGACGCCGCGTCGCTTCGTATCGGCCACGGATGCACAACCGAGACCCAGCCCGATGCTGGTCCTCTGCTCGTGAATCAAGCGCAGAGATCGCATCGCGTGACCTCGCCTCGCGAGCTCCAAGTAAATTGTTCGGAAAGCCGGGTCGCGTTTGAATTTCCACCGAAAGCTTTACGACTATTTCTCCGTTGGGGCTCATTCGTGCCGAATTGGGCGTATAACTACCGACGGCCGTTCTTGAACCGTCACACACTCGCTTCTGTATACATATACAAGGTGTTAATAAAAATCTAGGACATCATGTCCACCGGTCGACGATTTCGCTTGTAGAGTCGACAACTCTTTATCGCCTATAATTGCCTTTGCTGGATTTTATCCTAGTTTTCATAAAAGGCAACCGAAAAAAATTCATCGTTCAGGAGCACTCGTGTACATATAGGTATACAACTGTAGGGGAGAATGAGGCAATCACGGTCAGTTGGCAATGGCGATCAGTATTGTTATTATAAAACGGTATGTCCGAAATGTACAATTTCTTTTCCTTACGTTCCACGACATCATTCGCTATATTGTCTAACGATCTCGCCTTCGTCGTTGCTAAGCAGCCAAGGAAAACTAGTCTTTTTGTGTTTTCAACATCGTCGATGTAATATTTCGTGTACGCAACATAAGAGGCAAGTACTAATTCTGAAGCTTTTTTTACATTTCAAGATTACGTAAATATAGATATACTATCAAGGCAAAGGATTAGAATGAAATTTAATATAAATATATTTAATTTAAATATGTAATCTTCAATCTTATCAATGAACACGTATGCGGGCAATGATGGTCACTTGACTGTTAGGGCCCGTAACGTGATTATCATTATTCACTAGTGTAAAATAAACAAAACTTTCTTCATTAGAAAGACTAAAAGATCTCAGCCATGTGAAAACGACGAAGATAACGATATAGGCAAAGCGGAAAAAAATTAGAAAAAAATAAACTGAAAAACAAAAATAAAAGAAAAATTTGTAAAAAAATAGCTTAATTTTTTTCTCCAGCTTTGGAGAAGGAAAAGCCCAAAAGACCTCATCCATATGAAAACGATGAAAATAAGTGCATTATTTGCTTTCAATTTGGCCATGACAATGAAATGTGGTTCCGATGTATCTCTTGTGGCCTCTGGGCACATTCTGAATGCTCTGGATGGGACTCAGCGGATGGATACACTAAAATTAATTATTTTCGTATCCTACGTATAGATTGATAGTTTAAGTTTACAAAAAAATCATTTTCAAGACATATTGCACCTTATATCTTCGTTTAATTACAATTACTGCTTAAGTGACCGCCATTGCACATTCTCCCCTACACACTGTTTGCCCTCTCCAAGTGTCTGGAGCGAATAGGAACGTAGCGAACACGAAGCAATAATGCGTCGCGTCGACTGTTGCGTAGTGTATGAGAAGTTCGGGAGGCTTGTATGCGAGGTACTAGTAGGGGAATAGAGAGAGAGAGAAACTTGACAGGGAATACCAATTATTACGTTTGACCTGGCTAAATGTCGGACGAACCAATACTCCGGGACAAATTGTCAATTTATGCTTTCTCGTTATTACGCCGTTCTGACCATAGCGCGCGGTTCACCGCGAGCCAACCGCCGCGAAACGTGCACACGTATCTTGGTCGTGTGCATATCACGAGAGTGCCAGATAGGTACGCGGAGAGAACGCTCGGCGCGGCGCTCTGCCCCTGCTCGCCTGGAGTCTGCAATGTCTTTTTCCAGACAGATACGAGAGGATGGGAATCGTTTGCCAGAGTTTGAAGTGATCGCACGGTGGCTTTGGATATCTTTCGCAGCGACGAGATCGTGGGGCGGTTAATTTCGCGGAATAAAGTAGACAACGGATAGAAATCTGAGCGCATTTCCGAGAAAACGATCGCAGGACGCGACGCGCCTCGCGCACAACCATAAAAGTAAAGCGTAAGATCCACTGCTGACTGGATTGCACCTCTTGCTCTCCTGCCTCCTGCCAGGCCAAGGTGAAGGGAAGAGAGGAAAGGAGAGAATATTGCAGAGTGTGCGATTTAAATCATAAAACTTGAGTAAAAATCCCGAACAGTTTTTGCAGCTCCGGTTGCACTCGTACTCGCACCGGCGAAGACGAGACGAGACGAGACGCTTGGCCCTCTCTCCACCTCTCCGCCGGTTTGCCTTCCTCGCGGATTTCTTTTCCCCCGATTCAGCTCGTTTGGCCCTCTTTCCCTACCGCTTATGTTTCTCTTTCGCCGTGCACCTCGAGCATTACCCAGCCGTAGAATGGGCCGAGAGAATCGTAAAAGGGAATTACTCGAACGGTTCGACCTATTCCGCCGCACTGTGCTTCCCCAATCCGTATATTTGTCCGTGCACGCGATATTTCTTCGGACTCGTTCGCGTCGTCTCGTCTCCGCGATTCCTCGATAATCTTTCCCACGAGATAACTTCTTACCTAACCCAGAAGCGTTTAATCAAACGGATTTCTAGGATTTCCACGCGGAGGCGGTCTCGATTCCACTCTCGCCCAATAACTGCGACTTCTCCTTTCTCTTTCAACGTGTGGGAATACGTGGCTGTGATTTCACAGTGGAATACACGTAGGTATACCCGATCGCGATAGCCCATTAATTGTCTCTGACTTTGGAAAGAGACGGATTCCAGTGGATCGGTCATGAGTGGAGTTTGAGTATCCTCCTAGACCGGCGTGAAAGGCTATTCACGGCGAGATCGCGCGACGGTAGAGGAGGCGATAATATTTCATTCGCGAGACTAGAATATCATTTATCAATAGCACAGCTTAGTTGGGGGTTACATATATCGACCGGCTATACCTTCGGAACGTCGCTCTTCCTTTTTCCTCCATTTCTCAATCCGTCTGCTTCCTCTCTCATTCACCCTTCGCCCCCTTTCTCCGTCGTTTTGTTAGTGAGTTTGACTCGCGCGCGATCGGCCCCGCTCGCTTGTGTGAGCGTCCGAAATCGCGAGAGAAAAGGGTGCGTCGCGCACAGTAAATTTTCCATGCAAATGAGATTGCTGATACGCGCGATATATAAATCCGAAAAACCCGACGGGTATTTATGTCCTTTCAGATAGAAAGACGTACGAAAACGCTTCGCCTAGCTCCGTATCGTCTCGCTTCGTCCTCCATTCTCAACGTCGAACGACGCCGAAAACGATACGTGTCGTTCGGGGTTATGATGATCGTATCGAGGCTGTAATACAGAGGCAAGTAGGTACGTTGGTAATTGTGTTAAACGATAATCGATTTGCAGTTGCGGAATTGTTTCGTCGACGAGCCCGATTCAAGTTCGTACATCAACGTCGAACCGCACGAGCTGTGCAACGCGTCATGGAAACCGAGCTCTAATTAGTATAGCAACGCAGCCAGTAGTCGCTTTAATCGCACGCTTCCTATCAAGCGAAACGAGTTTCTCGAAGAGCCAGCACGCCAAGTCTAGAGGTCTTTAACGCGTCGGGGGTGTTAACGGGTGCCCGGCAGCCCAGTAAAATTACCGTTCCTACTTATTGCGTAGGGAAAGGAGGCTGTATCGCAACCGATGTGATTTCACAGGGGAAAATAAATCCGGTGGCGTTCGTTCCTTACGTTGAGGCTTGACCGTTCGAAAGGAGGGAATGTTTGAAAATACAGATTCCGTATCGCGACGCACCGACGCGATACATGAACGAAACGCCAGCCGGGCCACGTATCTCGTCGGGGCTAGATAAACGAACGAGGGGGAACCGGGGGTGAAATTCGCAGGACCGCTTTAAACTGGACGGTTGGCCGTTATCGTGGGACGTGCGAGCGGAGTGGGCGTTTTTCGCGATAGCAAAAACTACGATCGAACCGGCTCGCATAAAGGTACGTTAATTAACGCGGCTCGTCGAGGCGGTGAAATACGTTCGATGACGTGGCATTGGCAGGTCAGATACGAGCTGGGAAAGAATTAAAAGGTATAATGGTGGAGAGGAGAGCTGGGGTGTCGTCCGGCGACGCGCGGGGCGCGTCGCCCTGGGGGTGGGAGGGCAAACGGGACTCGTAGTCGATCTGTGTGGCGGGTTCGGTCGATCCACCTAACGTAACGGTGTTCCTCGTGGTGGTTGCGCCAAGTACTTCGTGCGAAGGAGTGGTTTTCAACCCCTTTCCGCCCTTCGTCCTCCCTTCCTCCTGCCGGGCCTCGACAGCACGAACGAGCCTTGGCCGGGAGCCAGCGTATTCATTCCTGAAACTAGCCCCCGATCTAAGGGGCCAATTATTTAATCAATTCCGCCCTCTTAGGCCATTCCAGCTACGGAACTGCCGACGACGACACTGCCGCGGCATCCACTATTGAAATCTCCATCCCTCCGCCACCCACTCGCAGGCTTCGTTTCCGAGACGACTCCACTCTGATCGGCCCGCCCGGCTCCTTCACGCTCAACAGATATGCCTATTGTTTCCACAATGGGGTGTATATACGGCAACCTACCGATCCACTCGGAAAAAATGTTTCCTTCGCTTGTCAGGCTGCTTCTGTGCCAGCCACGGACACAAGCAAACACGATGCTTGGTCAATCTTTCGTTGCACTTTGATCGTAGTAGTGTGACGAGGTCACGAATTCGTGCAGGCTTTCTCTGCTTCGTGTCTCGATTGGCCACGCCGATGTCGTAGATCAGGATCCCCATGAGAAATCCGTCCTCTTGAACGCGTCCAGCCGCAACCAAACGTCCGAACGTTGGAACGTTAAACGTGATCCCCGACACAGGGCCGCGACTCCCCGAAATTAATCGGGGTCGAAGCTATCGATTCACCCCTTTTTCCTGACCCAGCATTTAGTTTCGGCCGAACTGCGCCGAAATTTAATCGAGCTCGTTTCTTTCCGCCACGCGAATCGTCCACCGCCTTCTTCGTTTCTTCACTTCTTCCCTCTAGGCGTTTAGTGGTCGCGTAATCGGCCTCTCTTATACGTGGAAATTTCGATGAAACTCGTTGCCGCGATAAGCTACATGGAAGCGAAAGATTCCGGCGAACGAGCGATGATAAAAATTTCACGTAGTTCTCTTTTGCCCCGGTGTTAGCATCGATCGATCCCCGCGTTTCCCCAACTTTTATTTACGCTCTGCGCGAGACTGCTATCAATTATTGCAGCGAATACCCCGACGAATCGTAACGTGGCCGCGTTGGCAGTTTCTCGTGAATTATTCCGTATCGTTTAAAAGCGATCGGTTCGATCCGGCTCGGTGGCCCGGATCCTTTTAACTCGTAGATTAACCAGCCTCTCTGCCACCGTCCGGTTGTACGTATGAGCTTTTGCTTCATTCACGTTTCGGTTTCTTGAAAGTTGGGCGGTGGTTGTGAGCGAAGGGGGAGGAGAGAGAGAGAGCACGGTGACCGTTCGGACCGCGACGGTGTGAAATTCGATAGACAGGGGGTGCCTGGTGGATTCGGATGAAAAACAAATAGGGTCGAGCGTACGCGCGCAGGGGTGTAGGAGGGTCGGCAAACGCAAACGAAGCGAATCGATGCTTTCGTCTAGCGTTGAAATCGTTGGGCCGCGTGAAAGTAGCGCGCTCGCATCCGCCCGCGCCAACCCTGATCGCGATACGATGCGAATCTCTCTCTTTGGCACGCTCGCCGTGGCTAGTATATAGGTCAGCTATGATATGCGCGGATCGCCGACTACGTTGTCGACGTGCTTTCACGGTAATAGCGCATGGCGGCCATACCGTGGATCTGCTTTGATATATCTACTTGCAGTTGCTTGGCTCTTTCTTTCATCCACCCTTAGCCTAGCTCGCTTGGCTGATCGCAATTACCGAGATGCGATTATACTAGTTGAAAATCGAGTCCTCTTTCGCTCGCTGCAAGGCAGCCGATACAACCCTTCGCCCGGGCGGAGTTTCATCCCCTATTACATCGAGCAAGTCACCGCATAGGAAAATTCACTTGCGGTGTGCCGCGTGGAGGCATTAATTTAACGTCGTTGTACGTTAGGCGACTAATTATAAGAGGCGCCGTATCTCTGTGGTTAAAGTCGAAGGCTGGTTTCCCCGTGGAAACGCGTGTCCCAGCGAAGGGCGACAACCGAGTCGGAGACAACCAGCCAAGCAGGCCGAGGAATTTTTCAAAGGCGAGAAGATGCATGGCTGGCTGCTCGCGAAGATAAATGTCGAGGGTGCGCGGCCTCGATCCGAGAGTTATCGAGGAGCTGCTCTATCTCGAGCGAAGAAAAAAAATCGGTGAAACATTTAACTAATAGATCGACGTCAGAGGAGAAAGATCGGAACGGTTAAAAGGGTATTCGGCGCGTAGCTAGCGCGTTCCCCAGCGCAGGGGATCCGGCGACGAGCCGGAGATAGAACAGGAACACCGATACCCTGGCTGCGTTATTATGCCGCCAGTTAACGGCCAAGATTCCCCCCTTTGCCAGTTAATTTACATATTGCGCGATGCGTTGGAAACGTTGGCAAACGGATCCCGGTGTTGCGGATCTTTAAGTAAGAATCTCCGAGCCGTAGATGGCGCGGGACCAGGCAGATCACTTTGAATACGAGATCGCGAAATTAGCGATTCATACGTTCCCGCGCGATAAAAAATATAAAAGATGAAAATGGGAACTCGGAGGAATAACAAAGGCGTGCGCGTGTGCTCTCGCTCCCGCAGAGAGAGAGAGAGAGAGAGAGAGAGACGAATAATAAATATTTAACGTGAAAACATCGCGAGCTCGAGGCGACGACCAGTCTTTCGAACGTTTTACGAGCGAGCGTGTGCGAGGAGTAAACGTACGCGTGCAATTTCCTCTCGCTGTTTTGCGCTCTTCAGAAAGCTTTCATTAGCCGCGTTTACGCGTATGAATGTCTCGAATATCTCGAATATTTCTGCACGCGAGGCAGCTACTGGGGACGACAACCGTGGCCGACCACCGAGATAACGATCGGTTTGCCGATCGGGACTCGTATGCGATTATTCTGTATCCTCTCGCGAACCGTGTTCGCCGCGGCTCGTAGAAACGTCGTAGGTCTCTGGATAAAAAACAGGGATCTCAGTACTCGTGCGGGCTTGAGTGTTGCGTGGAGGAACGCTTCGAAGCCCGCGAAGCGTCCTCCGCGACGATGCGCTACGATGCGCTACGACTCGACTCAACGAGCTTCTTTCAGGAAACATCAGCGACTCGCAGTACATCACGTACATGACAAGTAAGTACGAGTAAGTGACGCGCGTTACAACTTCCCAGTGCGTGTGCGTGGGTTTGTGTGTGTGTGGTGTGCAAAAGTCCCGACGATCGCGTTGTGGATTTGTCGAAGGCTCGGCCAAGGAAAAGAGCAGATGGAGAGATGGCTGAGGCGTAAAGGGTTAAGGGAAAAAGAGGGACGAAAGCGTCTGAAGCAGTTTCTTTCGCGTAGCCGCGTAAATCTATGTTTCCGCGGTTGGTTTCGAGGGCCTCGTTAGAGTCGCAGTAAACCGCCGTAAATCGGCCTGTTTTCGAGGGCCGGTACTCAATTTCGCCTGGATGACCGGCGCCGGATCTAAATTTCAAATCCGCTAATGTGTATTTTTGCAGCGAGTCTCCGAGGCTCTTATCGGACTGGCTCTGCAAGCCCCCGGCACGCTTTGAATTTCAAATATCGCGCGCGCAACCCGTGTCGACCCTAGCACCCGACCAACTTTCCAACGTTTCTGTCCGCTTATGCGCTGTCATTTGTTTCTCCCCCTTCTTCCATGTACCGACCTCGGCCAGCGCGCCGCGGCCGATCTACGATATCTAGAGCATTTTATTTATGGGGCACCGGCTACCTATCGGAATTGATTCCGTGATTTATTCGTGGACCGTTCTTCCTCCGCGACCGCCGACCACGACCGCTCGATATCGACCAAGATCGCGGAATCCAGTTTCTACGGCTAGCTTCTCTTTCTTTCCCTTACACTTTACACTCGCGTCTGCCCTTCCAGCACTCTTTTACGCCGCGAGCATCAGTCTCTTAACGAAGATGAACCGAGCACCCGCAGGGACATGAGAAAGAGAGAGGGAGGAGAAAAGTCGAACAAGCGATACATGTACTACCGTAAATTGGGGGAAAATTGGCAGCACGGGGTAACATTGGCATGTACTTAACATCTATTAAAATGGAAAGGGAAAAAAATTTGTGCATTTTCACGCTTGTAATACAATCACAAACGATGCAATGTTATAATAAGATACCTAAACCAAATTTAAAAATGTTAATTAAAAAAGTAAAAAATTAAAAAAATATAAAATCGAATGCATTGAACAAAAAATGAAACAAATTTAAGTGTTAATGTAAGTTCAAATGTGGTAAAACTTTAACTTTTTAGTGCTATTTATATATGATGTGCCAATATTACCCGGTTACGGGGCACATATTTAACATGTATTAAAGAAGGATAAGGACAAAACTTTTATGCATTTTTACACTTGTAGTACATTCACAAAAGATGCAATGTTATGATAGGATACTTAAAGCAAATGTAAAAATGTTCATTTTTATATTATATCGTCGGTGATAGTGCAAAACCGCGTATCAGCAGTTTGTAAATACCGCGGATCTGCATTTTACCAATTTTATAGGAGGAAGAAGAAACTTAATATTTTAGCCATTTTAAGGGACTTCTTTGACTGAACATTTTTGGGACAGTTTTAGCACTGCTTGTAATAAATATTAACATCAATGGTGTGACTTTTAAAAAAAGCCAAACAGCGCTTGGCAATCCGCGGTATTTACAAACTGCTCATACGCGGTTTTGCACTATCACCGACGATATAAATTAAAATGTTCCAAAAACATGCCAATGTTGCCCCATTTTACTTTACCTACCTACCGATTTCTCTGCCCGGCTATATCGAAATGGCATTATGCCTTGCAAAACCGCGTAATTGTTAAAAAAAACGGGGGAATATTCGCAGAGGTTGAGAAGAGGCGGACGATGGGAGCAGAGTCCGTCATTCTCTAACGACGGTATAACTTGGACTTTATCTTGGCGTAATTTTCCTGGCTGCATCTTGGCGCGGTTTTTACGGGACTCCTTAATGCGCGAGAGATCTCGCTGGCTAATTGCACGCTGTGGCCGACGATTGCAAAAGTTTCGTGGACCGAGAGCGAGAAAGTCACGCCGGTAGGAGCTGTTAATTGAAGCGCAATTAACCGCGTTAAGAGCCCGAGTGCTGATTAGGGTGGCGTGTCACCTACCGCCTACCACGGGGAACCTACCTAATCTATGCTCACGGATCCCCCTTGTTCCTCTGTTCCTCGGTAAGACCGCTTTTCCGACGTGGCTCGGTGTTCGTTTCTTCTCCTTCGCGGCCGCGTTAAATCACCAGCCCCCTTCTTGCCCCGCGGAGAAGGTCGCGCGATGGCCCCTGGATTTACGAAATTTTCGTCGTGCGGAGGGAACGCGGAAAGTACTCTCGATGGAACGTGGAAATAAACTCGGTCGGTCCCCGGTGGATTTAATTTGCCAGGTATCGCGAGCGGGCAAAGTAAAAAGATCGCGAGCTCGGAGCGTAGCGAAGTTTTGCGTTCTTCTCTGTTTCGTAAATGCCGTTTAAATGGCTCTGAAAGCACTGTTAACGTTAAAAGCCAGTTAGGAGCGGCTGCCGCCGGCACCGCTCCGTCGGACTTAGCTGGCTCGGCTAAAAACGGGATGCGAAAGTGCCCTTCGGATGTGTCTCTTGGCTGCCGCGGCTCCGCTTGGTACGCGCGTTCCCGCGGCTCGAATACCGTCCCGTTATTTGAAATTAAAATTTCAAAGCCAGGCGAGTCGAGTGGCCGAGAGCTTTTCTTTTCGTTCAAAATTCACTTTGCTGCTCGCCGGCGACGTTCAACGACTGCCGTTTGGATCTTGGCCACGAGGAGTCATCGAAACGTCCTCGTCCTCATCCTCGTCGTCGTTTCATAGTCGTCGAGGCAAAGTGGTTGGTTGGTTGGTTGGTTGTTCGGCGGAATTTACAGGCAAGAGAGCGTGGAGATATCGGGACGATGGGCGCTAGATGTACGAGGTTCGGGTGGGGAAGCTACTTATTTAGAATATTGCCGGCATATATTTGCATAAATTTAGCACAGGCCCTGTGGCGTTCTCGGTCGCGTCGTCCCGCTCATCGTTATAGACTCGTGGAGACCCTCTTAAAACCGAGAGAGATTGCCGCGATGCGATCCCTCGTGCCGTGGCTTCGACTCGGCTCCCTAACTCTCAAGTGAAAAAAAAAAACTTATCGAGCTAATCGCGACGCTAGTCGAGCTATTAACATTCGAGGGAGGAGGTGTCAGCGGTGATTCACGAGGCGCGTACGCGTCGCTAAAGGTGACAAGTGGGCGCGAGCCGCGTAAATCGTAAATAATCGCGGGATCGACACCGGGAGCCGGCGTCTCACGGATTTTCCTCGCTCACGATGGTATGGTACGCGCATCCATATTCAAATTGAATTATCCGCGCTACCAGACGCGTTGATTCCGATTCGTTCGACGCGACGGCTCGATCCCCCGCTTCTCCCGAAACAGCCAGCCACCAATCGCGTGTATCCTTGCCATTGTCCTCGACCCGACTAAACCATCCAGACCATCCAGACTAATGGAAATTCTCGCCGAGAAGTTGGTTAAACGCGGTCGCTTTGCATACCGTATCGAAACCGTGCAGCACAGTAGGTACCTACACGCAATCAAAGGTACACGCGCGCGCCGTTCTTCCTTACTTTCCCTCCGACACCTTACGAGTGCGTGTAGAGTAGTACGAACTTGAAATCGATAGAGTCAAAGACGATCGATTCACCAACTGGCCGACCTTCCTCTCGATAAAAATCATTCTTGGTAATGGTTGCCTTTTCGCCGATTCTGCAAAGCTTTTTATGCTCTTCCACGACCGCCACCGCAATGAGACTGAATCCAAGCAAGTGGCGAAAAGAGATGCAAGGAGAAGAAGACAGGAATAACGAGTTCTTGTTTGTGTCGCGTTTCGTCGCATCCTCCCGAGAATCGTATTCTCGCTCCTTGTCTGCGGCGCTCGCTGGTTTTGTGTTACTTATCTCGTTAAAGAAACGCGAGGAGCGAATAATCCGCGACAGACAGATCGCGATTGCTCAACGGAGGCGCTGGCCACCACCTTCTTCCGAGCGCTACCTTTTTCGCGAAAGAAAGAGAGCAATGCGAATAGGAAGGTGTTGGGGGGTGTTTGCGAAGCTGGGATAAGGAACGTGAGGCGGTAGTAGTCAGACGCTAAGACAAAGTTGCAAGTTGGTTTCGTCTGAATTCTAAAGAAGAATAAATTCCGATTATCCAGCAGTGGCGGCGTGTTGGTCTCGCGCGACCCTATTATCGGGGTTGGCGTTAGAAATCTCGGGATTCGATTAAACGCAACCATCAGTCAGCTACCGTACCGAATTATATGAACTGCAAAGTTTGGAAATAGCTGCATGGAAGATTCCAGTCTATCGCGACGTTTACTTATTACACAGTGTGGTATATTTGCGGACAGGCGCGTGTGTAACGTCAAAATTCCATTAAATTCGGCCGAATTCTACTTATTCGCCCTCCATCGATACCTATACCTAAAAGAGTACAACGGAAGGGTCAGCTATTTTCAGCTCCATCCGAATCGAGATCTGAGTCGCTGCCATACTCTTGTGTCATTTATATCTTCCTGTGCCACACCTATTTTTGCAGACGCAAATTATTTATGCACGGGGTAGGAACCAATCGTCCCCATTCGCAGAAAATGGCTATTTTCGGTTCCGTTAACTCGTCGGTTTTTTTAGCCCGAAGCGAATTGGGATCGGGAAGAACAGAGGTGGGCTCTCATTACACCTCGCCTCGGCTCATTTTATTCTTCCTATGCGTTTCTTATGTATTTTGACAATTCACTCACACTGCGCCTCATCTCGTTTCGCTTCGCCTCGGCGCGAGGTGACAAAAAAAGTAATAATTTGAACCACTGGTACGTTTCCATATCTTTAACTACAAGAATTCTTAATTAATAAAACAAAAAAGGATATATTTTGCTTATTTTCAAGAAAAAAGAAAGAAACGAACTTATAAATGCAACAAAAATACGGTGGGTACATATTTTCTATGTGTAGTCTGCGGAAGCTTGCATTTGTTTATTCGACTTTGAATGTAATTACTAACCTTAAATCCATTATTTATACTACTAACAAGGAGAGTATTTTAGGTGTCCGCCTCCGATCATTTTGATTTTTGGATATGTTATAGAGGACCGAAAAATAAGAAATACGTGTTTTTTTATTTTTCCCCGTTTTCATATTTGGGGGGTGAAAACTGCGTTCAAAGTTAGGGTTGAAAAATCATTTTTGTGGAATATCTCGAGAACTATTAGAGATAGGGGAATAGTGTCAATGGACGAATTTTGTATTTTTGAATGCGAAATATGACTGACTCACCAGATTTTCAAAAAGTCGAGATATTCCACAAAAATGATTTTTCAACCCTAACTTTGAACGCAGTTTTCACCCCCCAAATATGAAAACGAGGAAAAATAAAAAAACACGTATTTCTTATTTTTCGGTCCTCTATAACATATCCAAAAATCAAAATAATCGGAGGCGGACACCTAAAATACTCTCCTTGTAAGTTACGATGTTCTCATATCGGAGGACTGTTTACTATCAATTCCACGAAATAAAATACAAAATTCCAAAACTCAAATTTCTGCTTTTTGAACACGTGCCGCGACACTGTGCGACGCGAGCCTATTTAGACGTGAGTGCGAAAAGAAGTTGCATCTAGCCGAGGCGAGCCATAGTAAGAGCGTACCTTAACACCCGCCGCGGCGACGGCGCGTAAAACGGATGACGGTGACGGAAAATGAGGGGAAACACAACGGCATACCAAAAAAGCAAGGGAGCAAGCAATAATACTTAAACGCCAATAACGGTCCCTCCACATATAAATTCAATTTCACGGTTGGCCGGAGGACAGCGGGAAATTTTCATTATTTAATCCTCGCTGCCGAATTCTATTCTCCATTGTTGGAGCATTGTGCCCGTACAAGCGAGCAGAAAACGCGACGGACCTTTCGTAAAGCGAAACGAAGTTGGATCCTGCTAGCGCGAGCCGCTGCCCTCCCGTTGATACGCGGACCGTGGGGGTTGCTTGGAAATCCGTTTAAATTAATATTTACCCTGCTCCCGCAACCGAGAGTTCCGAAACGCGCGAGAAGCACGGCTGGATCGCCACCGGATTTCGATAGGCTAAAATGCGAATAAGGTCCGCGCAATTATTTACGATAAACCTACCCCTTCGTAATGTACACTCCAAGTGGACGCGTCCACCACCGCAGACCCGCTGCCAGCTTCCCATCCACTATCTATCGTTCTCTACTCTCCTCTTTTTCGTCCATGAAAATCCATCTCTCGTACGTAAACTGTCGCGGTGTTTACAATCGATGCCCGAGCAGAATTGCTCCGATGATGCGTCGCTCTTTCTCGCGTAGCTTTGCTCCGCGGCTGGCATATCCATTCACTTCAAGCGCTCAACGCTCGACCACGGTATAAACTTTAAGCACGAGCTATAGCCCGATGCATTATTACGCGGCACGCGCCGCAATCCTTCGTTCTTACTAACGTCTCACGGTCCGTCCCAACTCTATCCTGTTTCCCGTGTCAGCGATGGGGCGAGCAGATACATATGTATGTAGACGTCTTGCAGATATTTCACGATTTCACGCGATCAACGAGGTCGCGGCACTCTGCGAGAACTACCGAAACGCAGTTACCGAAGCTTGTCGCGTTCCTAGCAGCAACGGTGCTGACCTATCCCATTCGACCGCGTTTCCAACTCTACAGGATTCAACGGAAACGCGTGGGGTAGGGAGGGGGAGCGAACGATCGCGTTTCAAAGCGAAAAGTCGAGAGAACTTGTTTCGAATCGATCCGCGATTCGCAAACTGCACTTCCGTCCTGAATACGGTAGGTACAGTCCGCTACCGAAACGCAATCCAACGGAATGGACGGGAAAGGGAAGGGAACGCAGCAACGAAACGAAAGGCAAATATCGAGCCTAGGGTAAAGGCCCCATACACCGGACGGCCCCCTATTACCGGACACAATATTTATTTTCATGATTTATAAAATCCAGGCTATATAAATTAAATTGTAATATTCTTATAATAACATTTGAAATTATAGTTTTCTAAATAAATGAAGGTTTTTATAATTAATGTAGGTTAAACATGTAAGAAATGTATAGAAATTCTCATTCTCGCAATTATCGGCATTTCACCATTTTCATTATCAAAATGGCTAAGCATCATTCACATTTAAGAGTCTATATAATAATAATTCAATTGGTATAATGTACAAAAATGAATATGCAGTGATAGTGCTAGGTTTAATTGATAATAAAAACTGCATATAGAGGTAATTTAATAATATTTTGAGAAATTAAAGCGAGTCCGGGGATTGGGTCAAATTGTACGACATTTTCAATTACCGGTGATCGATATATGGGTCAATACTCGTGTTGATTCGACAGTTACCGGATGGTCGCGAACGTTTGAAGGATCTAACCTATTTATCCGTGTCCGGTAGCTCAGGCACGGTGTCCGGGACAGTGTCCGGTAGCTCGGGCACGGTGTCCGGGACAGTGTCCGGTAGCTCGGACACGGTAAATAGTTCTCAAGCTTTAAGTGTGTCCGGTAATTGCGACAAAATTTTGTTTTACATTTTTACTAATATCTCTTTAATATTTCATTATTTAGTTAAATCAGAAAGTCCAGAATTTACGGAAATGCTTAATAATCAGTTCAATGCAAAAAATTCCCAGAATATACAAAAACTTATGTTGAAATTCCTAAATAACTTTCATGTCATCACTAAATGTTCGGTATATGGGTCCTTTACCCTACCTCTAAACTCGGTCGCAGGCGATTCGTTAAACTCTTACGGCCGGGCTACTCTGCAGGGCACTGACGACACTGTTGACTTTATTCGCCGGAGTGTGTGTACGTACATATGTACACGAAGCTCGTCGATCGAACAATGCAGCTAGCCAGCCTCCTGTATGGTTGCGAAGCGAAAGGAAAGGCCAGAGAGTGGTGGTGGGATTTAGAGGCGGGGTTGGAGGTTGCGGCTGTTTATCGGGCGGCTCTTTAATATTCGATCATAAATTATCATTGGGCAGCCGTGGCGCGGCAGGTGCTTTTGATGCGCTGCGCAGCCCTCTTCTAAATAAATGCACGTCCAGCGTAGAGGTAGATGGAATTTCGGCGGAGAAATTGCGCCGCGACTCGCCCCGGAAGCCTCCAAACTACCGACAGCCCTTTCACCCGTTAAGATCATTTTTCAAAGCCGAGCAAAGTCTCCGGGATTTTTCGGGGATTTCGTTCTCGTCGAGCGGAACTCTGCACTCGCGGAAGCCCGGGGAGATAAGAACTGCCGCTGGATAGCCGGCCCCGGCAACTTTATTAAATCCGTTTTACGCCGTGGCGAGTTGTTATCCCGCGAAATCGCCGCCCGGAGCGTTTGGAATATTTAAAAATCCATCGGTCGTCGCGCATGCCGCGAGCGTGCTCGATTAATGCACCTGTTACGGACTATTTCGGCATGATAATCGTCGCGGGCTCGGCACAGCCACAATGCGACCCCCTCGGATAGCAATAATCTCCAACGAGCGATTCGATCAAAAATTATCGACGGTTCGCCGATGGAATAATATTTACCTTAAATTGCGTCCCACCCGCCCCATCCCCCCTTCGACACCGGCGCAACGCGACGCGGCACCGTGCATCCTAGTTTCCCTGCACAGCCGATAGATTAGCGCGTTCACGTGCCCCTCCGCACGAATTTTCCTGCCATCGCGGCTTCTCCCTTCAACATCGATCCGTGCCTTTTCGATATCCTCCTCCCTACCGCCGTTAATCCCCTACTCCCTGCGATCCCGCGATTATTTTTTTTCATCGCGTATGATGTCCAACTCGACGCGCTTCCATTTAACCGTATTCGACCACGAACCTGTTATTACGAGGCCCTCGACCATCGATCGCGAGTCGCTCGAACGCGGAATGAATATCCATGACCGTGTACGTACAGGGGTAGTTTTAGTAATCAAACGATCAGAGGGAGGGCAATCTAAACCTCTGAAGCCTGAACTATATATGTGAAACTAGAGATAACTGTTTTCTTGGTCCTCCTCCGTATGCCGCGTCTCGCGGATATTCGTCGGTGATAACATTCGTTTTCGATTGGGAATTCGGTGGCCGTGCGAGGGGCGAAAAACCGGACTGGCACTGGTTCGGGTCGCTGGTCCATGGAAGAGTGGCCATAAACGATCCGTACGATCGCAAAGTTTCGGGACCAATTTAGTGCTTGGCCGGTAGTCTCGCTCTAGATAGCACGGCTCTTGGTCCGGTCCTGTTTCCGGTGGGGCGTGGCGGGGCTGGTTCACCAGGGGCGGACCAGCAGAAACTAGCCACGATCCAACAAAGGAACAAGGCATGTCCATCCGTCTTGTAACAAGCGCCTCTTTATTCTTGGGTAAAACCGTCGTAACCGAGCCAACTCGGAATTCTCGTCGGCGTTAAATCGGCTAATTCGTATCCGCGGCTTTCTGGACTCTAGACGATACATGCCTATGTATATGTACCTAGGTAGGGGAGAATTGTCAATATCGTACTGGTCACCTAAATCGTACCTCATCAGTTTCTCAGTAATTAATAAATATAAACGACATCTGGTGATATACATATCACGTAATTGCGAAATAAGAAATAGAAACAAAACCTTTTGAGCTTACACCCTATTTTGTGCGTGCTATAAACATTTAAAAAAATCAGGTATGTTTGATGTATCTTTTTATCAGTTTATTTTAGCTGATAATAATCAAACAATGCAATTTTATCCTGTATTTTTGTATTTTTCTAAAAGCGGGTTTAATGTAGAATATTTTACGTTCATTTTAAGTACATATTACATTCATTATAAAGTTTAAATTGATATTCATAAATAAATTGACCATGTTTCTTTAATCTTACCACTACATTCGTGCCAGTAACATTTGACAACTCGTTATGTAGGTTATGTACGTATATAGTATTCATGGGTTATTGTGGGCTGTATGTGATCCATATACATATGTATATGTAACTATTATAATAATCACTACTTTATGTTGAATATTTTCTTCTCTATTTATTATTAATACTATTTTTTAGTGGAGATACGATTTAGGAGACCGGTTGCCTACATCGTACCTTTTACAGTATGTAACAAAACGATTAATAACAAATTAATTTGTTCTGAACAAAAGGTTAAGCGTATTATTATACCTACTATTGTAGGTGTCTAAAATATTAAGCTACAATCTCCAATAGTCATTTGCGTTCAAATTAGTACCAAATATGAAATATAAAGTAAAATGTCTTAAGTGGTACGATATAAGCAACCCTCCCCTACGTAAATATGTATATTCATACATATATACGCGACATGTATCCGATCTAATCGAGCGCCGCTTCATTTCTCACCGTTGCAAATTTCGCTCGAATTTACACAACCCACTATCCTGCTCAATCTGCGAATAATCGGGGCAACGTTTTTTTCCATTTTTCATATCTTTTTGGACATCATATCCGTACGAAACCTCCTCGCTGACACGTACACAATTTTACGATCGTAAATCGAACGCCGATTTTACTCCCTCGCCCCCTCTCTCTCGTCCTGCGATTTATCTGGGAATACTGTATATGCGTCACATAATTTAACCACTCCTTCTAGAGAGTTCTTTCGGAGAGGTTCTCAGCTACCGAGAAATCCCTCTCTCTCTCACTCTCTGTCCCTGTGTCGTTTATTATTAAGTCGGGGAGCAACGGTGGTTCCCGAGAGAGTCCGAAGGATCGATTCGACTCTAATCAAAGGTTTCCCTTGATCTTGTGTTGGCAGGTCCACCGACGATCTTGGTGAGGCCGCAATCGCAGCAGGTGAAGGCAGGAGGAATAGCGAGCTTCTACTGCACGGCAGAGGGTGCGCCGCCACCCCAGATCCACTGGAGGAAGAACGGAAAGAGAGTTTCCCGTAAGTTTTCACTTTTCCCTTTTCGCTCTTTCTTCCCTTTTCAACCTGTCCACCTTCCAAAGTTTCTACCCTTTCAACCAGACGCGCTGCTTACCTTGTCGATTGATCGTAAAGAAGGCTACGATAGCTCGCGATAAATGTGCCGCAACAGAGGGCTAACCCTGGAGGGCCAACGAGGATTGAAATGGCGCGAAAGTTGGACTTGTTGCCCGATGCCGAGCTCCGTGTCTAGCTGGCGTTCTCACAACGACGCGAACGTGGCGTGTCGATTCTCGTCTTTTCTTCGAAACTAAAGATCGCGCTGGCCCGTACCGGAAGCGCCGGCTGTTGGCAAGATTGCCAAGAGTACGTGCGAGTCCGGGTTCAAGAGTTTCGGAAACTGGACGAAACGGATCGCCGGCGTCGTCGCGTTTCTCGGGGGTGCTCGCGATATACTCCGGCAAAGTAGTCGTCGCAATTCTCCCGAGAGGGATTCGATTATCCCGGCCGTCGGCGTCGCGTCGCCTCCGCTCTCTCGGGCATAAACCGAGGCGTCGCGTGTTTGCTCGCCGTTGTTCGTCTCGCACGGTTTGGCAAACCGATATCCGGTTAGCGCACGATTCGTCCGTCTGTTAGAAGATGGGAATCTTGTCGCGATCGCTGCGAGCCTCGCGACTCGGTCGGTCGAGCTTCGCGAATACGAATGCGCATCCGTGAAGCAGAAATCGAAATCGGAATTTATTCGGAGAGGGTGCGCGGCCCGATTAACCGTTCGACACTTTCAGCGCGACGGTTAACGACGAGTGGTCGTTTTTATCCCCAGCCCCGAGCGCGGCGCGATTGTTGCGGATTTCCAGCCGACTCTAGCTAGCTAGATTCGCTAATCCAGCGAAAGGGGAGACAACGCCGCGTAACAAAGTTGATCGCGTGAACACGTGAAATTTCGATTGAACGCCGGGCATTCGCGTTCCGTGGCGCTTTTCCAATTCGGCGCAACGACATTTTATTCCTGCCCGTTCCGCTGAATCTTTCGTGTTATGCCGCAGAGTCTCAGTCACGGTACCTGGTGCACAACTATGAAAACGGAGCTTTACTGCGGATCGAACCAGTGAGGCCGACTCGCGACAACACCGCCTACGAGTGTCTAGCCGAGAATGGAGTTGGCGACGCGGTGTCATCCGAGGCGCAGCTCAAAGTCTACGAAGGTATGTACCCAGTTCTACTGTCTCTCTTCAACCAACCCCTAGGGCCCCTTCGTAAGGGAAACATTTCCGTCGCTGGAAAATTCCCCTGCTCACGATCGAGGAGGCAAGTGCTTGGCTCCGCTAACAAGTCGTTTCCCTAGGGAGTTGCGATGCATCGGCCGACACGATCCGCCAGCTATTAACGTTATCGAGGCTAACGACTTGGTCGAAATTCAATATTTAACGAAAGCTTTCTAGTTGGAACAGCTGCCACAGCAGCCATAGAAGCCGTAACAGCCTCGTCCTGGCTGCTCGTGCCGCCATTTGTCGTTGATTCGCGCGACCGAGTTTGCTGGTTTGCGATTAAGACACTGTTCGCGGGACCGGCGACGGGACCGGAACGCTGTAGAATAGTGTGTAGACTGTGGAAGACGAAACAAGTAGCGGCTCAGAATCAAAGGAACGAACGAGCGAATGTACGGCCTCGGGAGCGTAGCAAAACAAATTATCGAAATTCTCAGCGACCCGCGAACGACGCGGCGAGATAACGAGCTAAATTTTGTTGAAATTAAACGAAGCCTTTCTTCTACCGTGCTCTGGTCCGACGGGGCGATCTCTTTTCCTCTCTTCCTATTTATACGGAAGAGCGAACAGCTTAATGGCGCCCAGTTCGGCGACCAGGCGGAAGGCGACGTAATAGAAAAAAAAAGCGGCCGCCCGCAGCACACCAGGAGAGAGAGAGCTCACTCCTTCCCCGGGAAGAATCTCTTAAACTTTCGCGAAACGCCTTAATTGGCTTGGCCAGCTTTTTAATTCGATTCCAACTTTGCCTCGCGGATATTTTTGCTCGCAATTTCTCGTATTCTTCCCCCCGTGGAAAAAGAGAAAGAACCGTTCGCGGCGAGTGGAGCTTTTCCTTTTCACGCTTTCCTCCTCTCTTTTCCTCTTCCACCACCACTCCTCCCATCCGTCACGTCGTGTCGGCGTCGGCGTCGTGGCCGCTCCTTTTTCTCTGCCTGCCGAAACTCGACAAGTTTCCACACTCGCGATTCCACGCTTGAAATTCATCCGAGAGTATTTTCTCCCTTTCTTCATATACTTCTCCTCTTTTTTCTTCTTTTAAACCTCCATTCCCGTCTATTTCGCGTCAATCCCGTTGCCATTCGCTTCCCATCGAATCACGGATACTCGGCTGAATCTCTCAAATTCGCCGGTGATTTCAGTTTATTTGTTATAAAGTTGATTCAGTCAGGTGAGCGGTTTCCCACAGGTGCAATAATACGCGCACCCGAGCCGTCCAACCAATTCCTCCGTCTCTCTCTCTCCCTCTCTCTCTCTCTCTCTCTCTCTCTCTCTTTCTCTGATCCCTCTTCCCTCTGAAATTCAGTAGCAGCGGTGTCTTTTTACGCCGCGAGCATCAACTATTACGCGACAATAATTAACGCGTCGAGGCTCGAAACATAGTCATCGATTTATCGTCCAGTCACTCATAATCAGTCGAATATTTCGAATTTCTCGATAAGCCGTCCGGTGGAATTTCTGCTTTGGTCGACGCCGGGCCTTCTCGAGTGGTCCAGAGTTGCCTAATTAAAAGCGGAGCCAACTTTCCTACGCGGGATCGCCGCGAATTACAATCGCACCCACTTTAGAAGATTACCAATCGTAACGAACAAATTAGATCCCCCAGCTTGTCGCCAGCTAAGCTTTTTCTAGCTCCGACAATTGTCTCCTTTTGCGTTACATACATCCATTGAGATATTCCTCCTTTTTCAGTTAAAATTAAACTTTTTTAAGAAAAATGTTACAGATTCAGTTGAATCAAATATCGCGTATGTGTTTGCATTTTTAATTTGATGTTCCCGTGACAAACTAACCGATATTTCAGCACGATAAAAGGCAGAAAATTCCAGTGGCTATCGGCAGCTTTGACCTTTCATAACCGAAGCTCCTCCATCCGCCAGCCGATATTTGTTCCGTTGTTTTCGCAGCAGCTTCATAGTGGAACGAATTTTTCTCTACCGAACGAATAAACAGCGGTGTGTTTAATTCGAGCGGTTGAAAAATACGCCGGCCACGCTCAAGGGCGATCCTTGGACAGACTTCGTTTAGCAAATGGAGCGAGCCTGGCAATGGGCTTGGCCAAATATTTCGACGGCATACTCTCGAACGTTAGCCATACGCGGGTTCGTTATCGAACGCCTCGGCACGATAAATGCTTCCGAGCTCGTATTAAAGCCGCATTCGGCTAATGCGATTAATCGAAGCATGTAATGATGCAATAACGTAACAACGTAACAACGGTAAATGCGGTTAAAATTACACGGGAGACTGGCGGAACAATCGATAATCGTTGCGGCCTGTATACTCCAGACCAAGTCCAAGCTGCCGCGCTTACGTCTGACCCCCGTCAACGTTTAATCCTCCACCCGCTGGCTGCTTGTAATTTCGTTTCTCTCCTTTCGATTCCCATAAAAGTTCAACGCCCCAGCCGTATTCTTCGGGCGGTTCCCTGCTAAAATTCCCCGCTCCAGCCAGCAGGTACACTCGCGTGGCCTGTCGCAGAGAAATGTCTCGCTGTGTGCTTGGGAATGCTGAAGGCGAATTAGGGGATGCGTGGAAATTACTGGAATATCGATAGGATTGCGCGCATTGCCCCAAGATTCGCTATTCCTGTTAACGTCTGCTACGTGCCTCGCAACCACAACCTACCATCGATACATCGAACGCTCGGGAAATCGTTTCCGCTCGAGCTTCTCCTCCGCGGCCTGCTCTCCGCTCGCGGGAATATCCAGCGGGAATTTACTATTTTCGCGCGTCGTATCGTAAAACTTTACGCGAGGAAACAAGGAATACCGCAGACGCTAAAGATTTCCTCGAACGGAGAAGATAGCATCGATGGTTGGCCCACCTCGCCGCGCCGCACCGCGAGATCGGATAACGATACCGACTCCCCATTGGAATACTAATTTCCTTGTTCGCGAGGACACTTGCCGTGCGAGTGGCTAATAGAAAGAAAAATACCCCACGTTTTTTTAATCCCTATTATCTACACGGAAACGTCCCTATCATATCTAAGTAGGTAGGTACCTATAAATGCCAACGGTTTTTCCGTTAGTCTGCGATGAATTGTGCTAACGATAGGTATACCACCGCGACGTTTAACTTCCTTCTCAATTGTCCAAGCGGTTTTCTTTAATTATGCCGAATGATTGACGATTCGGATTGTAAGTGGAGAACGAGACGTGTCTGTCTGGGCACCGTTGGGAATCGTATTTGAATTTGGATTTTGCAAAATATCCGCTGTTGAAGCAGACGCTGGATACTTGATTGGATGTTTCGAATGAATTTTCCATCGGACGGTTGCGCGTTGGAGAAGCCACGGGAGGGGCTGCGCATGATTTTGTCGGATGCGAAGCACGATGCCGCTGGTCTCCATAAAGGGCATATAGTCCCCCTGTAAGCATTAGCCTAATTTCGAGTCCCGCGGCAAGCGGAAATTAAATTTGCACGAGGGCTAAGTGGCATCTTCGGTTCCCGTAGCTCGGCGCTACGGCAGGCAACTATCTACTTGGAGTTACGCCCGGCACCGAAACGGCAAAACTTTGTTGCTGTGTCTCCCGCTCGTGAAATTCCCACGAAATAATTCTTTCAGACCTGCGCCGGCAAACAGGCCAACCGGAATCCACGAGGGAGGAAGAGAAGCTTAGCTGTCGCGCGCAAATGAGCGAAACGAGCGGGGGAGGTTGAAAAACTGCTCGACACTTGACGTTCGTATCGTTCATTATTGAAAAACTTGCTAGCCAGTCTCGAGACTCCTCGATGCTCTGCTCGACTACGTTTCGAAACCTTTCCGGAGCGTTCGAGGATCCGTCGGCGTCGCGTCGGGAAGGCAGCCCTCCTCCAATCTCGTCCTTATTTCGGACTCCTTAAACTCCCGGGAACTCAACTCGTTCGGAGCACGACGCGAAACGGAAGATTCCAGTTGCCAATACTCTCCGGGCCGAGTTGAATGCTTAATTAACGAGTCGTAGCTGGCTTGAAGACCGGGAACTGGAAACTTGTCTTCCGGTAGCTTTGTTTTCTTTCCGCTCTCTTCTTTAGACTCCTTGGCCGACGGTCTTTTTTTTTCAACGCGAGAGAAAAATTCCAAAGAAAACAGCTGTTTCTTGTTCTTTGCTCCGTTTCCCCGCGGGAAGAATCTAACGCGAAAGTTTGCTCGAGTCTCAACGGTCTTAATTCGAGCTTCGATCCAGGCCCGGCCAAACAACGAATCTTTCAACCTAGGGGAGTCTCGGTTCGTCGACGTGGCGTGGGTTTCTCGAGAGGCTCTGAGAGCGCTTCAGAGCGTTCGTACCGCGGCCGTAATTAGCGATTAGGGTTTCGACCGTTACCGTAAGATCACGAGGAAAGACAGGGAGCTCGAGGACAGGGGAGAACGGCGAATGTAGTAGCTCTGGGGTGCTGAACGGTCAACATTTACTCTTTTCGAAGGAGAAGAACCAACAGCTTGCCCGCTTCGAACAAGAAACTCTTTTTTATTCGTGGCTGGTCTCCTCTCAGCGTCGCCACCTCCACTGGTTGCTTCTCCGTCATTATCCTTCCTGATATCTCAGCGTTTCATTCGGTGTTCTTAAACGGCGCGAGCGACAACGTAAAGTTGCAGACGGAACAGGAGCTCGTACGAGTTTCGAGCTCCTCGAGTGTTCATTTAATTGCAAGCGTCGGTCAGTGAGGTGAGGATAACGAGACGGAGCTCGTTTTTTCCCTGTAGACGTCGAAAATCCCGAAGGAGAAGATGAAGAATGGATAAAAAAAGGAAGGTGGGTGGAGGAGAAGGCGGAGATTAACGAAACGAGGCAAAGAAAAAGTATCGACGAACCCCGAAAGTCTGCGTGATCTATATATCCCTCGCAAGGAGAAAGCCGCGATTAAAAGCTGATCCGGGATGAAAAAGCGGAGCTGAAAGTTTTGTACGGCGGGGGGGGGGGGGGATAGAGAACGTTTTGCAGCGACCGCTGCTCTCCTACCATGACGTAGCGGCACGAACCGAACGGAGGGAGACTTTAAGTCGAGAAGAGAAGAGTCAACTTCTGCGCGGCGAACCCAACGGGTGTGTGTGTGTGTGTGCCTTTTTCTTCGTCCAGCCAACTGCTTCGTCGCTGTATCGAAGCGGTCGAGCCAGAGAGTTTAATTCGTCTGAAAAACCGGACCCTTAATTACCAATTAATTGGCACATAAATTAGCTGCGAATTTTCGCCCATGGGCTTGCCACCGTAACTCCGTCGCACGTCTTTTCTTCTGCTGCCGCTCGTGAACCCTCTACCCCACGGTCCCTTTTTTCCACGACGAGCCGTCGCATCGCGTCGCGTCGCCGCGACACAGAGATAAGAACGCCGCCAACTATTTCAGCAATCTAACTTTCTCGCTGCTGTTACAAGTTACCCAGCCCGAGGCACCACCCCTCTCTCTTTCTTCCCTCTACCCCTCCCGATCTCTCGGGCGACTACGTTCCGCAAGCCGACATTGAAACCTCTCCGATCCGTCTTTTCCGTTCCGTGGAAAGCGAAAGATGTTGGTGATGAAGTGGCCAGCAGCAGCAGCGTCGTCGTCGCCATCGGCTTCGTCTCGTTTGATTCCGAGCAACCTGTGGCTTCTTGATTCGCTCAAAGAATTCGTGGAAGGTTCACCGAGATGGCGGTGCAGCCAGCAAGCAAAGCTCGATAAAGGATGCTTGCAAAGCGTGGCACGGTTGCCCGTTCGCCATCACCGCTATATCATCGCTTTCTAGTCCGCCTGGTCCACGTGGAAGAAATCGCATGGCCATCGAGAAATCGACACTCGGCTAGGACGAGGGCGGTCCTATAATAGCAGTAGTGGATAATGGAAAACGATAAAGGAAAAGGGAGTTAGGTCGAGAGCCCGTTGTGTACGGGCGGGAGGGATGCGTCTTGGATCGGACAAATCGAACCTTTTCAGGGTTATCGCGGTATAATGCGGCATTTAACAATGGATGTTTGGTCCGTTGGCTGAGCGCGAGGATCCGTGGATGTACGAGGCGGAAAGGATGGATACGAGGTGAAGCGGGTAGAAGGAGAAGGATGGAAAAGGTGGCCGAGAGATGCTTTCGAGGCTCCTATGGCCTTTCAGAATCTACCGTGGCGTAGCACGCGCCCGTCCCTTATTCAAGTCGATGATATTCGGCCGGTGTGCCACGATTTCCTCCATTCAAGATACTAACCATCCTCGACAACCCCGTCCACCTGGTAAACTCGACGCGAGGCGGCGGACTCGTCCCCTCGACGAACAACCATTTTCCGCAACCTCCGCGGAGTGGTTTTACGATTTCATGCTCCATTTCCAGCGATTCGCCCGACCTCTTCGATTTTCCCACGGAGGCACGTTGGAGGAAGAACTTCTTGAATTTTTCCACGCTTCCGGTCGGTTTCGGTCTCGCCATTACGCCGGTATTTTTGGTACACGCTATCCGGTTTCACGAGTGGAACGATTGCCATGCGGCGTGGGCGCGACATCGACGTGACGCCGCTACGCTGCTTGGAATACGCTGGGTAAATTCCCCACTCCCCCGGACGAAACGTAGCCTGTGATTTTTGTCGCCTCGGCGGAATTCCATGCCACTTGGGCTAATGCGATAACGATAATTGCACGGAGCAGAGGGCCGCGACACAAAGATCGTCCTCGCGTGGTTCGAGCCGGAGTCTTAATTGGATATTCTCTAGACTCTACACCATAACTGAGGATTCTCTCGCGGAGTCTCTTTATAGATAATAATGGAAGGAGGAAAGCTCTCGGCGTGGTATTTATTCACCGACTGTTCGACCATTCGCAAGTATCTACTTGCAGAGCGGCAGCGGAGTGAAGCTTTGTTGCAACCGACGCGACCTATGCACAAGTTGCGTTCTCGTAGCATTTAGACGTCACGTGCGCTTTCATTGGACGCGACAAGAACGGTGAGAGCTAGTTTTCGATCCCTTGAATATTAAATGGTCAGTGAATGTCTTTTATCCGGGTTGCACGTGCCGCTTTCGTCCGAAAGAGTGCTTAAACGCGAGGTTAAGTTGTCGGGAGTCGAAGATTAAAGTGCCTCCGAACCGTGACTCGGCTAAGAGGGTTCGCCGGGGGAATTCTAATGACCGGCTGCCTTGTAGCCGTGCTTCTTTTTCCGCCCGTTCCATCGTCCTCGGTTATTTTCGCGTTATGAAAAGCACGTACTAAACGCAGCCTCGCCCGACATGGACCGATCGGTTAGTCGAGCTACCTATAAACGGAAAGTTCACGGGAATTAGGGCGCTAAAGCCACGCAGGGGGTGGGGGTGGGGGTGTAGAGCCGCGACAAGTCGAGCTGCGAGAGTGAGTGGCGTGGAGCGCGGAGTGAAGTGGAGAAGAGAAATCGGTAAAGGGAAACTTTGTTTCCGGAAGAGGCAATCCGTCTCCCCCGACCACGTCGAACTGGCAGAGGGAAGCGTTATCTGCCGGTCCTTGCTCTTCTAATCTCTCGCGGCGAGCACTGACGGGTTTACGTCTCTCGCAAGAAAATCCCGAGACAAAGGCAAACGTCTCTCCTTGCTGTGGGGACGTCGTTTCTGCTACGTTCGAGTCCGGACACGCGCGCGGCATCGACAGGCCGAGATAAATATGAAATTCCGTCGGCAAAAGATGGTGGTGGCATTGAGCGAGGGGGCGGGAAAGGGCGGGCACGCCTCGATCTGTGGGGGATAAAAGGGAAAGACCGGAGACACGTCAGTGGTTCTGCATTCTCGTACGTGGAAGGCGATCTCAATCGAGCGGAAAATCCACTTTTCCTGGGAATTAAGCCCGGCAAGGGAGTATAAGGAGTATAAAGAGCATAAGGGGTAGATGATCGAGGGGATTTTTAAAAGAATTTCCCAGCGTTAATAGTTTTGCGTTGTGAAACGATCGAGACCACAACAAAAGTTGTATGAAAATTTTAGTGGGCGGTCGCGCACGCGCCGAGTCAGTTGAATGCCTAGGAAAAAGCGATACAGCGGCGGTGAATTCGGTGTCCAAGTGGCCGAACCGCGATCGATAATTGATATTTTGATACGAGACGCGTCGTTTAACCGATGCGCGTGCATTTTTGCGCGCGCGGCTTCTCTGTCGGAGGGGTCGTGAATATAATTCCCGGCACCGATGTAAATTAATGACAGCTGGCTATCGCGTATCGAGCTTTCGGAATTGCAGGCCCGGCTCGTCCCGTTCACTACCGTTTCTAATTTCGAGGTTATATATTTCGCGAAATACCTCCGCGCATACAGAGTTGTTGGCAGCGTAAACGAATCTCGGGGATCGGCGCGGCGGCGGTATCGAGGAGGTGGGATGAATCGGTGTTACGGTGCCGGCTGGCGAGTGGTAATTTCGAAATTAATTAAAGCGGACCGTCGCGTCGTGTCGTTCGAGTACGGATGGTCTTTTTTGCGGAACGTTTGCCGAACAGTTATAACTGGTATCGTGATCGGACGCGAATCGATGGAATTACGGTTGAAACGTTTCATTGGCGACTCCAAGCATCGCGAGGGATCGCAAGATCTCCAAATATTCGTACAACCGATAACGAGCGATATAAAAGCGTCGCGTTGCCCGGTCGCAACGAGTGTCGGGACGATTCCTTTGGAAACGTGGAGCGAAAGGAAAGCGGACGGAAGCGACGCGAGATTGCGGGAGACGAGGCCGCATTGCCGCAAAGAGAGAAGGGAAATCCGAGCCGGGGACTAATTCTCGGGGCGCGTGTTACGTCAGGCTCGGCAACTCGATTTAGCTGGTAGATTGAATCACGAAGGCCGAAAAGGACGAATACTAATTTCTTTAGAGTCGAGTCGAAGAGATTCGTCAAGAGGGGCCACCCTTAGCGTGTCCCTTTCCTCGATTCGACCATCTTCGCCCATGGACCAGCTTTCCTTATCCCTACATTCTCTCTCCTCTCCCTTTCACACAAGCATTTCCTTCGAATCGTCCCTACGACCCTACGGAACTACCAATCGACGCAATTTCTTTTTCTCATCCCGCACCTTGCCTCCCTTCACCCCGTCCCTTCTGAGCCAGAGGCTAAGGGTCGAAATTGTTTCTTCTCTCCTACAATTACGAGCAACGGTACTCGAGTCTTTCCCCTTTCTTGGGGAAAAAAAAGCAAGTTATAAAGGGGGAGGAGGCTACCTTTGTAGATACTCGTTAAGGAACTTTTTCCCTCTCTCCAAACAAATAAACCCGGATACTCGTGCGCAAACAACGATTCCGCATAGTAATTACGATTTATTAATTGCAAATGCAACGAGTTGCATTCCTCTTCCACTCAGCGCTCTGCCCGTCCGTTTCCCCCTCTGAGTTTCTCAAAGGGGACGCAGCCGAAAGATGGAAACGAGATGGGATATCGAATAAAGCTAATGATGCGGTGCAGCTATAGGCTAGCCTGGATTATTGCGTAAACATGAAAAACCTACTTAGCGCTGTTTCGAAACGACGAAGAAGCCGCGGCGAATTTCATTCGAGAAAACGCGTAAGCCCCGAGGAACGAACGGGATGCAATTCCCCGGCGATATTTCTCCTTTCGTTTTTCTTCCATTCCCGTTTTACCAGCGCTTTTCGTTGCTTCTACCCGCGACTCACGAAAAAATGATTGGTTCACCGTAATAAAAGGCCGAGAACGGTTCTCTCTTTGAGGTCGAAATTACGGTTGTATCCGAACCGGGCTGCGCGTTTCAGCGAGCGGCTGAATTTTTTAAACTGCCGACTACTGACGCGCGTTTGTAAATCGGCGCTAGTATAAATGCTTGATAGGGGTGTTTCGTTCGCCCGTTCATTTATCCAAACTTTCATCTGGTCGTTTACCAACAAATCTCCTTCCCTGTGTGCGTATAAATTAGCAAGCACGTTTCATTGGTCCCCGCCGCGGGTCAATATTTTCCCAGACAAGGAGATATATTGCATTAAGTAGAGGAAAAGTTTCTGCAAATGGAACCGCCGCACCGTGGCCGTCCCCTACTCGCGTCGATCTTATTCTGTTACGGGAGGGCAAGCCGAGAACCTTTTCTATCCCCCGAGACTCGTACCAAGAATATAGAATTGTCCGTTCGACTTGTTCGAGTCACGGTCACGCCAAAGGAAAAAGCTAAACTTTTCCATCCGTCTCGCGGTTTCCCTCGTTCCCACGCGTTAAAAACGTAGTTGTTCCGTAACTCGCCAGCGAACGAAAAACCAGTGTCTCCGATCGCCAGGACGTGTAGCTAGAAGGTGGATCGTAAGTGGATAAAATTCCAGCAGGATCCTCGGGAAAAGACTCGTGGACCGCGCGTTCAATGTGACAAACCCGCCGAAATCTCGGAACCGCCGAACCATCCGGCCGGACGCTACGAATTTTCCCGGCTTGTTAGCGGAACAGACAACGAGGCCGGTGGTTTTCGATGTTTTCGTTGTTCCCTTCCCATTCGTGCTCTTTCGTGAGGTTGCAGCCGTTCTTCGCAACGCCATGCTAAATCCAGAGTGGTGCTGGTTTACGCATAGCTGTGCAAGCGCGATTACGTTCCTACGGGGGCTGAAAATCGTAGGAAATGAAATGGGCGCGAGGGACAGAGGAAAACTCTCTTGCAGTCACGGCGGCCACGGAAAACGTTCGCAATTTAAATCAAAGGTAAAGCGCACCGTCGGAAACGGCTGCACAGCCGGCGGACGTTGCACGGTAATAACGGCTATCAGTCAGTGAAATGACGCTCATCATATTTTCATTAGAATAATGGTCGAACGATGAAAGAGGCAGAATCGTGCCGTGGAAAACGTGGGAGGAAGACAGAGATCCTAGAGGGCGAGAGAGAGAGAGAGAGAGAGGGGGGAGAAGGACGAAGGACGAAGCGGCGAACGGAGAGGTTCAAAGTGAAACGCGGAAACTCCCTGGAAGAGGTCGAAAAGCCGAGGTGGAAAAAAATCGTCGTGGATCTATCGCGAGTTCGCTCCGGTGATATCCGGGAAATACGGAACATTCCTATTTCTCCAAGTTCCGATAAGCTTTCAGCGAGAAAGGTTGGTCGGGGAGAGCTGGAGTGGCTCGTTACGGTTCTCAGACTTGCTGCGTTACTCGTCCAACAGCTAGCTTTAATTTCACGCTGTAACGACGTCCCGCCTCTCTCGCTTTCTCCTACCCCATAGGTACGCCGATGATATCCGTCGATATTAAAATTATTCATGTTCCTAGATTTGAACGCACAACATTCTCCTCCGATCTTCTCCCTTGTCCTGTTCCCAATCAATGATCCCTTATCCTTATATACCTGGCGTGTACCAAGATAATCGAATCTAGAAGCCACTTCCCGTGTGTTGGAGGGAAATCCGAAACGGATAACGAGCGCGGCGTTTCGCGTATAAAACGACGCGACGCCTGCCAAACTCTAGGCTGGCGGAAAGTTGTGCGCGATACCACGCTCTCGTCTATCGCTCTAGAGTCTAGCCCGACGGAAGAGATTGAAAGGCTTTTGTTCGAGAGGCTGTGCTCGTCAGTGCTATGAACACGAAGCTGGAAGCTGCAACGTGGAAACTCGAAGCACGACAAGAGTTGTAGCGAGGGCAGGAAAGGGAAACGAAAGGCTTCTCGAGTTTCCATCGCGTCGGATGGCGAAGGAAGAAGCGTACCGATCCGAGAAGGTCGAGGATTTAAGGGTGGCACCGCGTGGTAGCGCGTGGCCGCGACTATAAATGGTCCGAGCGGAGGACGGTCCAACGCGAGGAGGGTGCTCGGATGGCGGTTAGGCTACTTAATATGACCGACAGAAGCCTCGGTTAGCTATCAAAGTATACCGTGGCAAGGTCTGCCCGTCTCGCCTCGATCGCTGGCTCAGCCATATTAGTTATCGTTCCAAGGCGACACGGGTTCGGGCGCGGCTATTGGCCGGCTCGATCGGCTCGGCTATCGCGGAGAATCATACTCGACCCGAGGTTGCTCAGGATCCACTGCCTGGAGAAGTCCATTGAATTTTTACGACCTCGTTCTCGCGGAGAATATATCTCGGACACCGTCCACGCTCGCCGCCGTCCGGAGGGCGAGAATCTTTCGGAAAGATTGATATAAATCCAAGACCTGGGGATATCGCCCCCGTGGAATTATTCGCGATCGTTTTATTTACCGTGCAAATCGAACCTAGTCGACCAGAGATATCAGGGACTCTGAGCCGCCTAGAGGTGCGTGCCCGTTGCATCGTAGCTTTCTTCATGTTTATATGCAGCGGCGAGGATGCAGTTTGGATTGATACTGGGGAGAGCAGAGTAATACCTAAATAGCTGTTGCTCAACACGGATGTTGGACCTTTGGGTTTAGGATTCCGCGGCCAAATCGCCATTGAATACGTTTCCCCTCTGATCTGCATGATCGTTTACAGTTTGCAGTTCCCAGTTTCCAGCGGCAAGCATCGTTTCTCACGGGTGCCCTTATCGAGCTCGGGACCCTGCCCATTCTTCCCGTTACGAACCCTGGGTCGTCCGGCCAATTTCCACAAGTTCGTTCGGAGGCCGAACGCGGCCAAGGAGCCCTTTCCTCGAAACAACTTTTTCCCGAGCTGTCTCCGTCGTAAACCCTGAGTAGTTTTCAGCTGGCGGCCGAGGGGTTTGGTGGTCGGGGTGGTTGGCCGGGGTACGCCTTTACGTATGCAAAGAAACCGCGAGTATACAAGAGAGATCGATACAAAGATATTGCCACTTGGAAATGTAATGCGGCCCCGAGCAAATGCGCTTGACCCAGAAAAACTCTCGGCGAGAGCGCGTCGCCAGGCTCAACCGTCCCGACAAAATCGAAAAGATGAAAAGTAGGGTTAAGATGGGGCGGAGGAGAGATTAGTTTCGAATAACCGGGCGAAGTAAGCTCGAGTGTCCTTAGTCCTCGAAAACTTGGGTATCCTCTTACTTCTATTCCCGCTTGCGGTGTAGATTTTCCAAGGGAAAGGTAACCGTCCACCGAGTCTGGCTAAGCGTCGAGGCGTGGCGTGGCGCGGCGTGCACGGCATCCCGGTGGAGCCCGAAAACTGCAAATTGTGGCCAAGGCGTGGAGGTAAAAGCCAACCGAGGCTGACAAAGATGGCACATAATCGTATTCGATTAGAATCGCTCCACTCCACGGCCCTTTGCGCGACCATGCTCCTGGGATAAAACGAAGTCACGGTGGGGCAAGGAGGATAGAATATCTGTTTCCCTCTGTCCACCTTCTATTTTCCCTCGAGGTTCCCGTTCGCGTACGATCCTGCGACTCCCTTGGTCCAAGCTTTCCCAAAGCCAATTCTTAATCTACATTAAGGGTGCCCACCGTTACACCGCAAATTTCGATCCTCCCGTGACACACACGTTCTTCGTTTCTGCCTATGGGAGTCGCGCAAAATCTCGACCGTTATAAATTGGCTAATTATAATCCAAAAGGAAGCCAGGAATGGGAGCACGGTCAGAGGGTTGGAAGGCAAGGGCGGAGGGATATCCGAGTTTGGACGGTCGCGTTTCGCGACGTTAATTGGAGAAGTCTGTGACCTCTAATTGGCTCTTCCCCTCGTCTTTCATTCATGTCCCTTCATCCTTCATTTCCGTGTCGCCTCACGGTGGTTCTGTTGCGCTCTCTGTCAGTCAGAAAACGGGGAAAGTTTTTCGTCTGAGGATACCTATAACCGATCGACTCACGAGTCGTCGTCAGTGGCGACGGTGAACGTGGACGCCGCGACGCGAAAGAAGATGATTCTGAGGGGGTTGGGAGAAGCAAAGGGTCGAGCCGCGTATCGCGTTTTCATCGTGGAAGGAAACGTAAGCGGACGCTTGCGATGGATACTGTAGCGCGTAGGACGTAGGAAAACACAGACGGACGAGTTGAATGGGGGCATTCAGGGGAGTGGTAGTTGGGTCGCAGTCCGCGGTACTGAATGCTACACGGCGGTTGCACAATGGCCCAAGCCGTGGCTTCCTACAATACCGTTGGAAATGGCCACGCGATAAATTCCTGCAACTTTTATCGAATAGGAGGGCTAACAGGCCGAGGGAATATTGTGAAAGTTCTGTCTGTAGTCCGTAGTTGCAGCGGACTGGCCTCTGCAACTCGTGCTTCTATACCACCAAAAACTCTCGCGGCCGTCTCCTCCATCCCTCCATCCCCCATCCTTCCGTGTAGTATCTTCCTGCCAGTTGCCATTCTTTCCACAGGCATCGCTTATCCTCGCAGGGATCATTTGTCCACCGAGCCAACAAAATTCCCGCCCGCTGAAAAATCACGGTACACATCGGCACTAAATTGATTTCCCGCCCCAGCAACTTGCCTCCCTTCGCATTTTACTCCGGCGAATTAGCTCGAACACGCGTGCTGCGGACCTGGACTATTCATCGTTCGTAAGAACTTGGAAGAAGGTAGATCTTGGCTGGTGGATTTGCCTCGTCAATGGGAGCCTCAGCGATCGCAGTGTCGCGTGTAAGAAGCCAAAGCCAGCCAGCCGTAGAAGTGAAGCGAGACGAAAAGAATATGGCCGCCGATAAATACGAGATTGTTGTCGAGATCGAGGCATCTGTATAAATAGGTAGCTCCGGTTGGAAGCAACGGGGCGGAAACATCCTCGAAAACCGTTCGTAGCCCGCATCCGAAAGATGCGGGTAGTTCTCTGGCAATTATACTAATGGAGATTGGGCGGCTGTCGGAGGAGGATCCAGGCGAGCAGCAGCCGAGTCCTGTGGACCGAAGACGGAACGTTAGAAGAAGAAGGAGAGACCAAGACGAAGACAGAGACGGAGAGGCTTGAACGAAGAAACCGGAGTTCGCCAAGGAGGATGAAGTAAGTAGGAAAGGGAGTGGTAACAGCGAAAACGGAGGGAATGGTTGAAAGAGCAGGGAAGGAAGGGGTTTGTATGTCGAGTGAAAAGTGAGCAGCATTTGAAGAGGAAACCTTCTGGTTATCCAGAGAGAAAGGAAGGGATAGCCAGACGAGACGCACGGACGAACGGATGGACGAACGAACGGACCGACCGACCGACCGACCAACGCAGATGGTAGTGGGTTCCGCTGTCGAAAATAAGAAGAGTAGTAATGAATGAGCCTGGCTGAGGAGTGAGGAACGACGAGAGGGCAGAAAGGAGGAAGGACGAGTAGCTCGAATATATAAGAAGAGCGGGATGGAGTTCTAAGAGTCGTACGGAACACCGAGAGCCAATGGAAGCTGCCGAAAAGTGCTTTATACGCCAACTGCATTCAAATGAAAAACTATATATATACACGTTGCTGGTACTAGCACCGCTACTACTACTACTATATTACTACTACCGCTGCTACTACGTCTACTATTGCTACTACTATTACTACCGTTGCTGCTGCTTTGATCTCGCTTTCGCGCTTGCTATCCAGGAACGCGAGAAACAGTCTCGTCGGCGCATTATCCTTGGAATAATATTGGAGGTCCCTCCGTGGTATTCGCGAGCACGAGCGACGCCACGATCGTTCAAAAAGATGCCGAGAACGTTGGGGGCGAACTCCGATTTGGAAATGCAATTTCGAAGCGACAGCTCGAATTAATTTATCTGCTACGATGGTGGCTGACCGACGAAACAGCGAGCCGGAGGATCGGTTCGGGCTTTCGATGGGGGAAAACCGCCACGGTACGTTCTGCCATTAGATTAGAGCCAGGTTACCATCGATCGCATAATGCGAGACGTCTGCGAATTTGATCAGTCCTATCCGTGCCAAATTTCTGTAATCGGCGCAAATGATTGCAGTCTGGCCCGTACGGTGATCGCAGAGCGTTGTAGTATGTATAACGTCGCGATACCGGCCACAATTGGAGTAAATATTTGAACACTAATTGAACTATTCGCCACCGCATATAACGCATAGCCCGCCTGCTAAACAGTTACACTCGATTGTGGTAAATCATAATGGAAACGTCGTTACCGTGCACACCATTCGATTGCGTTTTCATGCCGTTCCCATTGTTCGCGAAATATTAACACGATGGTCTAATAAAGGACGCGGCGCCGAGAATCGACTCAACAGCCACCGCTTTTGCTCTCGCCCATTTCGCCATACCTCTACATGCTTCCGGTTTAAATCTCTAAATCGCGACTCGATCGCAAGCAGACACGTATCTCACGTTCCGATAACTGTTGATACGCGGTTGATGCGTCTCTTAATCATAAGGGAACGATGGGTTTTAACGAGATGCGAAAATTCGTAGAATCGGACGTATTGATAAGTGGGTATACGACACGACGCAACGTATGTGTGTCGCCGTAAACGTCGGAAACGGTGCCGCTGGCGTCCGTCTGAAATGGAGATGGAGCGCTAGTTGGAGAGCAGTTCGACCTGGAGACATACAACGGGTCGCATGTAAATCCTTCACGCGTGTATGCGTACCCGCTAATGAGCCAGAACAAGCTACATGGCGTAGCTTCGACGCTGAACGGAACATGTTTGCGCGTTAAGCCCGCCCGGTCCACTGGGACAACCTGCACCACCGCTCTGTCCGCGGTATTTACGTCAATCGAACGTACAAACTGTCCTGGCTCGCGATCCAACGATCCACCGATCCTGCCCCGTATCGGTTAAATATCGCGCAACGAATTTATCGAGCTGAGGTGGCGCGGTAGCAGTGGACTAAGCGAAGAATATCGAGCAAAATCTTTCAGCATTATCGTTGAGGATCGTCGATGGATTTGCTTATTGCATCCGTGCGGGCGATTAATTAGCAAAGTTTCCGGACGACGGAGCGGGATTCTCGCGAAGCGGAACAACGACGAAGATCTCGCCAACTCGACTGCTTCACGGCTTCTCTCCGCTGCGCGTACGCTAGATTAACAGTTAATTGGCGTTAAACGTCTCGGCGCAGCGCGGCGTGGCACGGCGAGCAACCTCGAGAAACCACGTTCGATTTCCCGCGGAACCAACCGGTTACATCCGCACGGATATTGTTTGACGGTGATTCTGATGCTTTGCGACTCGACTCGGCCTGACGCTTTCTACGAGATGTCGCGTTTTCCCGCGTTTTCGCGCTGCCCTTTTGCGAGGTGCAATTACGCGGAACGCAATTAAAATTATCCGGGAGTTTTAATGAGTATGCGCGAGCGTAATCGATAATGCAATCGAGTTTCGGCCGACGCGCGGGAATTGAATGAGACTACCGGGGGAAAGTAAAATGGAAAACAATGTGGAGTAGAGAGGGGGAACCGCGAACGGGATTGCGCGTGAGTCGGCGCGATGATTTATACCACAAGATTCGCGCGAATCTCGGCTCGTGGTGTCTTCCTTTGTGCAAGAGATAATATCCGTCGCAATTAAATTCGCCCGCGCGATATAATACAGACATCGTGGAATCGGTGATAAAGCGGGCTCGCCTTCTCTTCTCCTCGCTGCTCCTCGCTGCTCCTCTTGCCCACCTTGCCCTCTGTGCCGTTACCAGAAGGATTACACGTTGCTACAATGTCTGTAGTGTTCTATCGGAAGGTACGATTTATTAATAACGGTTCGTAGAAACCTACAGAGAACGAGCGAGGCAAGGCGGAGCTGATTGCGAGAATAATTCCGAGTCAGTGACTACTGGAGATGACCGATATTGCGCGAACAACGAGCCATCTACGATTCCAATCTTTCGTCGAGATATTGTTAAAATTATTCAATGATGACGATCCGTCAAAGAAAGTTGCTTGGTATTCCTAGGCTAGGAAGAGACAATAACTGGGCGAGGATAGCAACCCCATAAATAGGGTGACTTGTCCAGTGAATGAACACCCCCCAGTGAATGAAAATTGCTCGTGTAATACGAAAAATTAACGTCTATCGCGCTCATTTCTCGTTGAAACTTACATCGAAATTTAGAGTGGACACCCACAGACGTCTCGCAAAAGCGTTTTTCTTTTTACTTATACCTCACACGGCATTAATTCCGTTTATTCAACAGTTGTTCTCACGACCGTTCATTCACTGGCAAACGCGGACATTTCTTACTTTACCAATGAATGAACAACTTAACCTGTCTTTTTTTCTCTTAACAGGTTTTCTCCCACGCCAGAAAATTAATTTCAGCTCTGCATGATTATGATCTTATAAGACTAGTAAAGTATCAAATCAATAATATTATTGCAAATGAAGAATGAAAAATTATTTATACAAAAAATCGTCTAAATACATTGGAAACTTAACCACTGTTATTATCCTGTTCATTCACTGGGGTAACCCTGTTCATTCATTAGAAATTTATATTCATTCACTGGTCATTGCCCCATTATTAATTTAATCCTCTGCCAAATTTTTAATAAAAGTTATGACTATTAAACATTGCTAGAATTGTATTCCGGGATGTCTGACTTGAATAATAAAACAGTCGCTTACAGCAATAACATTCAGAGGATTAAATAACGACTTTTGAATACTAATTTTAACAGACATGCAGCTTAAGTGTTCATTCACTAGATAGATTACCCTAATAGAGAGCTCATGTCCCTTCAACAGAACAAATCCGCGGGTGTAAGACGACTGCTGACCAACCAGAATCGAGAGACTCTGAAAGGTAATCGGCAGGCAAGCTAGAAAGCTTGCCTGTCGAAACAGAGGGTCTCTCGGAAGGAACACACCTTCTTCCGATAGAGTTTTAGGTCCATAAGTCGACGGTTACAGGTAGCGCGCGCCAATGTATACACGGTAAAGCACGCTCTTATATTTTATGCAGCAGTTTATAGAGATATATCGGCCGTCTAGCGCGACGGCATAAGTCAAAACCTACTTTACCTAATGGCCTCCTGGCGACCTCCCATCCTATCCACCCTACCCATCTACCCCTCTACGGCTACTAAAGGCCGCTGGTAGAAGCTCGCAAGCCAGCAGCGAGAAGCTGCCTCTCTCTCCCGACACCGATACCATCACCGACACCCATGCCGATCCATGATGCCGTCTTCGCCCGCTACTTTCGCGCACGGAGAACACTCCACGCGTGTACTCCATCAAAATTGCATTTCCAATTGCAAGCTTCCGCGCTGCCACTCGGGATACGTCCCCTTTTCTCTGGCAGCGCTCGCCGTGCCGCACCGTTCCATGGATTTTTCTGCATCTAGTTTACATATCCTTCCGAGATGCTCACACGCTCCAGGATCCCCCGGTCTTCCATGCACTTTTATACACGCTTCTATGATATTTTAACCGATTGCTCGTTCCGTAGCTTCTATCAGAAACGAGCAACGTAAAGAGACCGAGAGCTTCGCTCTTCCCTGCTCTCCGCCCTTTGTTCCTCGGGTCCTTATACGTCTTTACGACGGCGAATGTCACGAAATTATGCACCGCGGTATAATGGCACTCTCGTTCCGTGGCCAGCTCAAACGAACTTTCGCGAAAGCGGTTAAAACGTTGCTGAAAGCCCGTAGCCGGACGCTCTTGACCGAGATCCCCGTGTTCAATAATCGTTACTCCCTCGGTTCCTTAACGTTGTCCAGTCCACCCTACCCTTATGGGACGCGTCGCCAGCCCTCTCACACGAATACAGAGTGCTCGTACGTTCGCTCAGAGATAGTTGTAACAGGATGGAAAGTCTAGAGCGAGGAAACACAACCTACCGAACGCTATTAAGGTTTCGAATGACTGTTGCCCTCGGCGGACAGTCGGAGCCCTCTAACGTCCAGTACGTAACAAGCAAGAGAGCCAATTCGTTTTCTCGTCTATTCATCGACGGGTTTCGAAGCTTTGCGAATGACTAAGCTGCCGCTAACTCCGGTATTATAAACAACGCTGGAACGATGATATCGCGGCTGGATTTTTACCACATCTCGAAACGCAAAGGTAACGAGGCGAGCCCGTTCTACCTCTGCCCTGTTTGTGTCGGGGCGAAAAGCACGTTGGTGCATCGAGCACAGACGTAGTTCGGCTGGGAAGGGTGGCCGCGTTACTCGAGAGCAGGGGTGGGCTCATGACGCGGTTGCATCCGCGTACATAGTGCACACGCATCAACGCACGTACACGCAGCCAAATATATCCACGCGGTCGACAAACGCGCGTATATTTACTCTGGTACATTGACGGAAAGAGAAACGCGCCGGCAACGGGACTCGAATGAAGGAAGATAGAGTGTACGGTGACACGGAGCTAACTTCGCGAAACAACGTGCCGTGGAACCAAACATAGTTCTCCGCGCATACACCAGCCTGCGTTTCTCTGTATGGCCTCTCTGTCTGTCTGTCTGTCTGTCTGTCTGTCTGTCTACCTGTCTGTCTATCTATCTATCCGTCCGTTTGTCTGCCTGTCTGTCTGACTAGCTGGCTGGCTGCGCGGCTCACGCGCATACACTCGACATAATTGCACTGCCACGATTAATAATTACACGCGCAATTGGGCGTCAACTGAAATCCGTACGCGTAGCGGTGATTCGATTTATCGAGCCAGAACGCGCGGCGTACCGCACCTAGGACGCTCCGCGCCGGGACGGTTCGGGACGGGCCGAGCTGAGCCGAGCCGAGCCAGTCTCTCTACGCTCCGCTCCGCGTCGAGTATCGATTTCTCGTCAGCAGCGCGGGAACATCTGAGGAAACTTTTCGTCTCTGGAGGATGTTCTCTCTCGCTACTGGAGTCTCTCCTTGGCTTTCGAGTTGCCGATGCTGCGCTGAGATTTCCTCGCTTCTCACCGGCCAAATTCCCCCCCCTGCGTTCGTGGAAGACCAGTCGAAGCAACATCCGTTTGCCACTTCTTTAAGAGCGCGGAGATGATGGAGATTTTCTGGCGATTGGCCAAGCAGCTGGATGGCAATTAGCGGACTCGTTATTCCTGCCAGATAAATGGGACAGATAGAAGGTCCGAGCGGGAACAGGACCATAAGCGAGCGTGACTCTATCGTCAGATTTACCTACATCTTCGCGGAGTTAACCGATTTAGTCTCGAATAATCTACTAATCTGATTAGTAGTGTTGGATGAAAATTACAGATAGCCCCGGAGTTTCGCATCGGTTCATCTAATTACCTTAGGACCGCGCTGCTTGGTCTGGTTGGCTGCGCTTACCCTACTCCTGCCACCCTTCCCGAGTTCGCTCCAAGAGTTTCCTTAAATTCGACGTAATAAGGCTATCCCGATTTGAAAATTATAGTACCGCTACGGCGCACTTGTTTCGCGGCGGTCTCGGGGCATCTCCACCTCGACGTTCGGTGAACCGTCTGAAATATTTAAACTCGTGCTTTCATTCGGCCGCGAACCTCGAAAACTAAGAATTGGGGAGCAGAGAGAAAGGGAGAGCAGAGAGTTACCCTTCTGTGTTGGTTGCACGCTTCCGACGGATAGTAAGTTTCCAACAAAGGTGTCGCGTTTCAATTTTGATAAAGTCCTCGCTACCTGTCCCCGGAGTGTGTCGCGCGACGCTTTCGAAATTTCACGAAACGCGCGTCTCGGCCATGTCCTCGTCTCCTCGCGGTGCACGAGACGGCAATATTTGGCCGATGACGGAGCACGAGCATGCTGCTCGCCGAGTTCGTAAGGGAGAAGACTCGGGAGCATTGTTGGCGCGCGGGATCTCCAGTGAGGCGTCGTTCAGCTAGAAAGCCGTTTCCACTGGCCGAGTGTGCGCCGGCAAGCACACACATGACACACAACCGCGGCGACGACGACTCCAACCTCCCACTGCTTCTTTTCTTGCCTCGTGTTTCTCGTTTCGCCATTTGTCCTCGCTAGCTGTTATTTTTCCAGCCGGCACAGCGTACAAGCTCGTTCCCCCTATCTCTGGACAATGCCTACGTCGCATCGTGTCCTTTTTACGGAGTCGCTTGACTGCCATATCGTTGCCTGCTGTTTTCCCTCGAATTTCGCGCGCCAAGCAGCGCCAGCCAACGCCGAGAAAAACGCTCGGTCCGCGAGCTGTACGCGCTAGCTGATCGATGAGCCGTAACACCACCGATAAGGCGTCGTTCCCCTCGCGTGTTCTACACCACCGATACGATTACGATCCAAAGCCTCTCGAAATGTATACACGGTGGTACGCTTTCAATTGCTGGTGGTCGAACGCGAAGGAAAACGGACCGAGGTAGCTGAGAAGCGAAGCAACGTAACAAGTTACAGGTTCGCAGTGGTAGGTGCACGAGCTTCTCCTGTGCCGCGTGAAACTACGTGCTGGAACTTGAGAATTTTATGTATGGCGTTTCGTCGTCCAAGTATGCCAACTCCATCCGTCCCTTCCGCGAACGAATAGTTCCATTTTCCTGTAAACTTTCCCCTCGGTCCAATGGACTTCGGTTCTTCCCTCGTACACCCTCATACACCCTCTTGGCGCCTCTATTCTCGCGAGGAAGCACTAGCCGAGCGTGTCCTCCCCTTGGGCCCGCCTGCCCGCTTTTCGCAAAAGAAACTTTGTCGCCGGGAAACTCTACCGAATATTTTCCTTGCTTACACGCGATCACCGGCTCGCATCTTCCGTCTTATGGCACACTAATACGACGTCGATAGAAAACTTTCACGGCACGCTTCCCTCCCCTTCCTGTTCCCTACCCACTTTCACCCCCCGTCATTCCTTCCATTCCTTCCGTTCCTTCCATTCCTTCCATTCCAAGCGTAGAATGGGGAATGTACCTATTTCGCGGTGCTCCGCGAATCTCTCCGAGGACGTCTCAAAACGAACATCAACTCTGACTCTTTTCCAACTCCTCGAGCCTCGAGTCTGGCGATCCGAATGATTTCGGTGTTCATCTATATGGACCAGTACCGCGGGTTTGTTGATTGTGTCGCGTAGAATACGCTGCGTCCAGTGAGTCACTTAAGGTTTATAAAATTGATTCGATCGTAGTATCTTCCATGCTCGCTTTGTCAACGAACGATGATGGCTAGTGGACTTAGCAGGAGTAAACCCTGCTGGTTCTTGCTGAAACGCGAAAGGGAGCCGATAATTTTAATCGTAAAGTCTTTGTTTTGGCTCGTGCCGTGGCGAGTTTCTCGTTCTGAGGTAGCGACCTTTGGGTAATCCTCCCCTCTCTGTTTTTTATGCGAGAAGCAGCTCCGGAATAAAGCCGGATAGCCCGTAAAAAGATTAGCTGTGCGTACGAGGGATCGTGGGGGCTCCCGCCATCGGCCTCCAAGAAAATGCAATTACAAATTGCAGTCGCGCTCTGGAATCCCCGTGCAGCCCTTGTGCAGGCCGGCGTAATTACCCAGGAGAATGGAAGGTAAATTCACGTGTTCGTATCAGCTTATTCGATTATCGACGTCCGAAGTGTGTTCCGCGCCGAGCAGGTACGTACCGTGCTTTCCAAAGCCTCGCGCGATTCGTCGGAGGATATGTAACACCGCGTCTGAAGAAAGATAACGAAGGAAAGGATCTATCTTCTAGTGCGTCGCCGTCGCGCGTCTGTTACCATCGCGAAAGCAACGTCAGAAATTTCCACGCGGGGATTTACGAGGGTCGAACAGCGATGGAAATTGAATCGGTCGTTGCGATCACCGAAGGCAATAACGCGACGATCCGGCAGCAAGAAAATCACGACAAACTGATTTTTTCCAGCTCCTTTCTCGCCCTCACCCTCGGCCGACCCTCTCGCCGTCTTCCTTTGCTGTGTATTTTCGAACAACCGGCGTAGAAATGGTGGTATTATTGGTTTATCTGTTTCGCTTGGATCTTATATGGGGGCGTGCACGCGGAAAAGGAAACGGCGGGGAAAGGTGACCGGAGAGAAAGGAACGAGGGATCCTCGTTGTCGTTCCTCCTGAATCGTATCTCGCCGATATATCGAGCTTACACCGTAATTCAGTTTCCCGCCCAGAAGCCCCGATATTATTTTCGATATCTCGACGCGGAGATGGGAGAGCGGTGTGTGGCGGTATAAATGGAAAGGACGATGGACGATGGACGTCGGCGAGCTTTCATCCGAGTCTTCTTTCTCCTGGATCTGTTCCAACAGCCGTAGCCGCTTCGACTGGACTCGGATCGGCTCGCTCGGTCTGCTCCCTCGCCACCACCCTCATTTTCTTCCCTCTTTTTCTTCGCGTCCTCCTTGGAGAACTCTTAACGTCCGATGCTAGACGACTAGCAGTAGCTGCAAACTTTTACCCCGGTGGCAGTGGTCCCTTTCGGTTTCGCGACCCAAGTAGATATCCGACCGAGCGTTGGGAAAAGGAAAAACACCGAAAACCAGAGCATGATTTATAGTAGCCAGAGAACTAAGACGTATCGTGGAAGCAGAGATTGATCAGATAATGGGGGTTTGGTGCCTTGGAATCGAAGGAAAAATAGATCCGGCTCGGTGATAAGTTGGAATCGGGGCAAGGAACACGAATCTCGCGATTAAAATCGCTAGGCGGCTGTGTGTAGGTTTGCGCGTGTGTGTACCAGTGGAATAAAAGGTAAATCACTGGGATACACAGACCCGTAACGGAATAGAACGAAGAACGGTGAAATGGGATTCGCCGGAATTTCCTCTGCCCTCGATTTTCATTGATCCGAATTATACAAAGTACTGGTGTAATTTAATTATCCGGCCAACAACCATGCATTACAATACAATCAAAGAGTGAAGAGTTTTGGTTTGCAACAATTTCGCGAATGCTCGTAAATCGTTCGTCAATTATACCGCACGACGTTATGGTATATTATTCATAGGTGTGTGTAATAGCCGACGCGTAATGCAACTTCATTCCCGTGAAATTTGCATAATTTTTTTCCCCACTTTGAGCAGGCGAACGTTCGCTTACGAATAATTAACGTGAAAATGCACCGTCGCGTCGGTTCGAAACAAACAGGAAAAATTAATCCCCTTGTCCACCGGCGCGGATGCTTTCGCCAGGAAAACATCTCGAGATCTCGTTTGAGTATTGTATTATGTAGGAGAGATCCTGTAAAGTTTCAACCGGTGCAAAACACGCGGTTCATCGGACGCGGGATATTTGTCCGTGTTTGACGGGAGTTTTGAATCACGGGAAAAGAATTAAATGATGTTCGTATCGCGTTGACAAACGACGCTGCGGCGAGGTTGCGCGGGAAGCGATCGCGTGAATCTCGGCGCAACATGCAGTGGTCGATACGCGTTCCCGTATTTAATCTCTTGGTAATTTCCTTAAACAAACACACCGCGGCGAAGCACGGATTCGATCAAATTATTTTGCACGCACTCGCTCGCGATTAAAAATTGCATTTCTCCCCGGCGTGTTAGTGCGGGTGTTATAATCCCGCTGCCGCCGACTCCATTATTGTAATGGAAAAATCATTCGCGACACAGGTGTGCCGTGGACGAAATTCTCATTGTATCCTTTTGTTCGTAAACAAGCCAACGTAATTCAATCTCTCCGAGGCACGCCAGTACAGCTAACAGATTATAATTATAATCATGGCGCCACTTCACGCAGTTATTATCCAAACCCGACTCGTTGTTTCAATACAATCGAGTTGACGCGTGTTTTCCGTTACTCTTCCTAAAGGTTGGATGTCATAGCTACTCTGTTTGCCATCCGATTTCTATCTCGAGTTCTTCCTCGATGCGTCCCCTTACCTCCTGACACTCGGCTCCCGCCGCGTTTCGTTTCCCCCGCTATTAGCAACCGCGGTAATAGCCATTATGAACGGAGATTTCTCCGCCAAATAGAACACTGGCTTCCTCGCTTGTTCTCAGCATGGAAAAGAGGTGGAGAATGGGAGAGGGAGAACGGAACCAAAGCGGAATCCATCCAGCTCGTCTTGTGAGATTACTTGGGTTGCCGTTCGACTTGAACAGACGTCCGGCCATTAAATGGTTCGATATCGATGCAACACTTTGTGGATCACTGCGTTCCAGGTAGGTTGAGGCGCCTCCGAGAGCTGAAAATCCTGCCTGGAGACAAGCAGGGAAACTCGGAAAGCAAACGAAAAGATAGGTTAGTGAATTGGTTTCCTGATCTGGAAATCTCGTTCAACGACAAGTCAAGGGAATCCGGCGAACGTGAAATTGCAAGGGGTTAGGTAAAACGTGAGAGATAAAGGTGTGTAGCTGCACGACGCGGACGGAACGAATCGATTGTTCGCAGAGTACCTACGGTGCTTCTCCCCGGGTCGTGCGATAAATTGAAAACTATCGCGCAAAATACGCTATCGGAGTACTTGGGACGCGTCGTTAACGACGCCGTTAGAAACGGCTTTTCTCCCGGAGAATATACGCGAAAACGCGCGTCCATGTCGGTCGCCGGGCATTACCTTCCCTTTAAAAAACGTTTGTCCGTAGGTCCAATTAACTACGGTCAGATTTATCTTGACTAATGCGCGACACCGTCTCGGTGCTTTGGAGCAGGATATATTCTGCTTGGTTTTATGACACGACTCTCCGGCCGGTCCGCCTGTACGCATTATTTATCATTACAAGTCTACCACCGCCTCTCTCTCTCTCTCTCTCTCTCTCTCTCTCTCTCTTTCCCTTTTCGTTGCTCTGGTCCCCAGAAAAACAACGAGTACCTACATAGGTACGATAGGTATCTAGCGTCTCGCTTTCGCGTCCGGAGAAAACAGACAGATTAAAGAGTTTTCTTCGCTGCTCGTCCGACCGAATAATACGCGGTTTTAATTAAAATCCGATACAATTATTAATTATAAAGTAACTGGGGCAGAAAGCCGCGCGGTAAGTACTCTGCAACGAAAGTTGCATTCGAGTCGGGAAAGGGGTTGCCGCCGAAGAAGCAAGAATTATTAATTAGTCGGGTAATTAGGCGAAGCTGATCTTGTGATCACTCTGCGTGCTTCCGTATTCTTTGCCGCGCACGGGCCGGGACCGCTGGCCGCCCTATCAAGAAAATTGCATTTCCGTTCGGTACGTTTGATCGTGCAACTGGAAAAGGACAACAGAAAAGAACAATTACTCGGACATTTCGCGGACGTACAGTCTGCAGCGAAAAGGCTGTTTTGCAACAAAAGGAGAAAAGGAAAGCTCGAGAAACGAAGCGGTCTCTGGAAAACTACCAAGGATCGTCAAAGTGCTGTTATGCTTTTTCAACATTCGGAAACGCGATTCTAGACGCTTATTGCCACGAGAATTATCCTTTTCGAGGATTGGATAAAAATTCAAACAAGCTTTAATAGAAAGTTTGCTTGATTCGCGGGAAAAGCTTTGATCTTTGCGCGTTATTACGTTCCACAGACTGATCCACGTTTTTAACCTAATACCAGGACGTCACTGATTCGTCGAAACGGAGAAGTCTTCAGCAAACAGTGACTGTCGTTGCAAAACGAACCTTTTCTCCGTGTACTTTGACCTTGCGAAGGTGTGCTCGATGGAACGCGCAAAGTTTGGGTTAGGTTTATCATACCTCGCCTCCGGTTATTCGACGACGCGTGATTTTTCGATCCGAGCGGCAGGGAAATCCCATCGTAGATACGAGGATAGCTCTTGGAACCGCTCGGAATACATACTGGTAATCGAATAGGTCACCGATAATCTCCGTCCGAACGCAGACGTATCGTGGTCACGGTGTTATTGGAATCCGCAGGCAAATATAGACACGGAGGAAGTTTATCGTGAGGGATTGAAAAACTGCTGGACCGCGGCCGTTGTACGGGAAACCGATCGAAAACGAGTTTGATTTTCATTAAACGCCGGATCCATGCGAAAAGTGAAACGAAGGCGAGGCTGGCGGTTCGGTTCTCTCTCTCTCTCTCTCTCTCTCTGTTTAACTCTGGACACGGATAAATGTATGCTCGTGAATTGTGGTAATGGAAGAGCGCGAAAGAGTGCACCGAGGATACGTAATCCGGGTGTTTACTTAATTAAAAGTAATCCATTACCGGCGTATCGCCTGGCGGCAAGCGTTTTGTGGCGGCGTCGGTGGCGATGGTGGTGGCCCGCCGCGCCGGAGCTGCTACCTCCAAAGGGAACTGTTATATTTCGTGCGAACACCGGCATACACACTACGTCTCCGGATAGGAACGCTAACACGAAGATACCGAATGCCGCGCGTTACTCATCCAGGAATTACGGAGTTGAGAGGCAGCAGCAGCGTTTCCGGCGTGTCTGTTGTCCCGGTAAAATCGCGGGAACGGGAGGCTTAGGAGAACCGCACCCTTTTGCTGTCGCGGTACATTGCGGCACGTGTTAACGCGCCAACGATTTTGGAATCTCGTGATCCGACTTTACTCAGCCAGCCACGGTGATCTGATCGATTCTCACGGCGCGGCCCCGAACCTGTTTCCACCGCCTGGAAATTTCACTTGGGCGACGAGACTGTGTGATTTACATGCACGGTAATAATGCGAAACTAATTAACGCGCACCGAGGCTAATAGCGAATTAACGTATTAAACCATAACGGAAACGAATTCGACGGGTTTTGATCGGATCGGAGCGAGCTAGACCAACCCGATTACGATTTTAGTGGAATTAACTCGCTACGTAATAAAGCCATTCACGTAGCGCGAAATACGAGGGAGAGTGGGGCGGGTGAAAAAACAAAGGGGTCAGCTGAGGTGATGCGGTTTTCCCGTAACATCGCCGGCGAGCGGAACCGTTACGAGATTACAGGCTGCCTCGAGTTCTCGCGATTTCGAGACGGTTATTTGGCCACGTAATCTGCGAAAGTGCCGACGTTGGTTGGAATTTTCCGACAAGAGGGACAGACCGCGGCGGAACAAAGAGGAGCCGAGAGTAGTGGTTGAGGGACTAACAGTAAGAGGGAGAGGAAGAGGTGGTCGCGCGCAACGGAACGCGGCGAGAGAATGCGCGGAAGGAGGCAGGAAACGATGGTAACGGTAATTATTTTCCTTTCTCGGCCCGTAACTGCTCAACCCCACGAGGTAACGGCGTTCGAGGAGTGCGCTTTTCGCGGATTAATTAAATCGTTCGCGGTACGTTCGCCGAACAAATACCCGCCCGAGCCGAAAAGACGAACAGAAACAGCGGAGCAGAAAACAAATTTGGTCAAGGAACAACTTCTCGCTGGAGAGTTTCCTTTCCCGTTCCAATCGGGCAAACTCCGCTGGGCGATGGATTCGCGATAACAAAAGCAACTCCACTAATCGGGATACGATTTCTCTTTATCCACCATACCGACAGATTTATCGTTTTTTCTTCGATATACCTCGATCGGAGAATTTCCAGTTGCCATGCACGCCGTTTCTCATTGCTACCAGATCGATGGATCCTATATCAGGAAAATTCGAGCTCGTGGTTTCGGGCCCTCGAGCGGCGGTGAATTTAGCAAAAAAATACACTGTTAGCGAGAATTCACTCGAGAAGACGATTGCTCCTTTGGCAAATGCGATCGATAAATATCGTGGATGAATATCGAATCGTGTGAATCGTATGGTGCGAAAAGTGGCGAAGGGAAATGAAAGGGGATGGTGGATTAATGGGGGAGTTGGGGCGAGGGAAGGAGAGTTAGCCCGAGTCTAAACCAAAGTAATTAAACCGAGAGGGTTAATGAAAACCCGCGAAGCGTACGTGTACGGGAGCCGAATATTTTTTGCCTGTAACGCATTACCTAATTGGTTTTGCGGCTGCGGGCGATCGAAACGACGACAGACGTTGTCGGCGAGCATCCCGCAAGCTCGTCTAATCTTGCTCCTTCGATTCTCTTTCGTCGAACGGTGTCGTTCGCGGGACCGTGCGGGGTTATGTCACGGTCAAATTACGCTAATGTTCGCGAAACGGCAAACTTGCCCGTATTCCGTCCGGCGTCGGAATAGCAATCGGAGATCCTTGGGATAACGACGGCAACGAGGCGAGCGGTTTGAGCGGTTTGAGCGTCTCGAGCGTCTCGAGCCAGTGGGCCACGATGGAATGTGCATAGCCGCGAACGGCAGAGGACACGTACGGGAAATGACTATGCGCCCGCGTTCTGAGAAATCGCTAATGGAGATTGTACCTCTATCCACTAACTCCTCGGTGAAATCCCCTGGGACGTAACTGCTCGCAAGATTCCCTATTTCCACGGAACAACCAGGCCACCGTCCGCGAGCGAGTATTCCGAAAGCGTGCTTCTAAATAAAACCGATCACCTATCTTGAAATCTACGTAATTCCGAATTACCTTCCGTCCGCGACGCGACGCGACGCGACGCGCCGCGCCGGCTCGCTCTAGATAACGAAAAATCGATAAAGTGTTTCAAGCTGCCGCCGCGCTTCGTCGATTATTACCTCGTTATCCATGCTTCTGTCTGTGCTCGCTCGCCTGACCGTAAACTGATTAGAAATTTCGGGCTCGCGATAACCATTCGGTGATAGCACGAAAATCGATCCGTTCTGCATAGCACAACATTCTGCTCGCTTTCCCCTTCCTCTCTCTCTATTCCGCGACAGTCGGCTGCTTTCGAGGACAACACGCGAATCGAGCGTCGCAGTTTTGGTCGGCCCTATCGCAAGTTCCGGTTGCAATAGCAGAAACCATGGGCGGCAGTTTACTCCCCTCGTACATAGACTGCAGCATCTGAAATGCGCATTCTAGCATCTAGAGATAGAACATATGTATGTATGTATGTCGGGCGTCCGCGTCCCTTACGTGCACTTTCTTCGCTGATGTACATGGGTATCGCTCGCGAATCCCTTCGCGACGTCCTTGCGGGATATATCAAACTCTTCGAGCACCTTCTACAAAGTGGAACGTCACCTAATGCACTTCCTGCGCGGTGATGCTCTTCCGCGGCTTCCAACATTCTAAACCCCGAGGATCAGGTATTCCAAGCAGACCCGACTAGCCGAGTGAGGGGCTTGCGGTTTCGTTGGAACGCCGAGCCGACGCGATTCGCGCTGTTTCATTCCGCGACGTTCCTCGAAAAAATTCGAGACGCAGCTCTTCTCGCCGGACGATCAAAGGGGCTTAACTTTGTCGCTGCCAGGATCGTGAAAAAACTTGGTGAAATGTAATTTCGGTGGGCGAGGACGATAACATCGCGAGGAAACGTGGGCATTTATCAGATTCGCGCGATAGAATCTGGACGGTGGTGGTTTGTCGTTACATGGGAAGCGTGATATCTCGTTTTCGCGTAGGTTAACGTTACGAGGGCGAGTAGGGAATTACGACGAACCCATCGGCCATGTTCGGGTTGTCCCTTATCTGCGGTTTCCATTGGTGATCGCTTACAGATTCATATTATCCTCTTCCGATACTTTATGCTTGCTCCCGGGAATCTTCCCCCAGCTTGTGTCTCGGCTCGACCCCGCTAGATCTACCATTTCATCCTTGTCCTTTTCGTCGGATTCGTTTCAATGGAACCGTGTCCCTTGCCGAGTGAAGAAAACACGGACGAATGATATCGCGAGCACCGTTGGCTCACGTTCGCGTGGTTTTCGTAGGGCTTGAAGAATCATGATCTTTGAGCCGCATTAAAACGGGGATCCGAAAGAAGATCTAGAGGTTCGCTCGAGCGCACCGAGTCCACGGTTTCTCGGCCTCGATTCTTTGTTCGTGGCCAGCGAAAGAGAGACCGATAGGTGGGTGAAATGCGAGGGTGGTTGTTTGAATGGAAGCTCGATACGGCACGACGCGCGCGACAGGACTTGCATCGGGTTTGAAAATTTTGTTGGAAACAGCGTTTTTAACCGATACACGCGTTCAGAATCGCGTCTAGAAAGTAGGTCGTCGTTCGTATATCTCGGTCTATATTTTACGTCGCTACTTGGAGAAGTTGGTCGTTTGTCACGAGATTGCCGAAACGACTGGGACGCTGCTCGCACGGATAGATCGAGATCTACAGGAGGATTACTGTCCAACGGTCCGGGCTAATATCTCGCTGGTCCGGAATCCAGTTCATCCGGGACCAGTCAGAGTCCAGGGAAGAGTGCCAATAATAATGATTAACGGGCACCGGCGAATTCGGATTTAGGTGGTGGTGGGTAGTTGGAGAGTAGCTGCGGTGTAGAATTGCTAGCGATGACTCGACCGGTCTGGTGGGTGGACTGTGCTGGGCTAGAGCTAGGCTAGCGCGTGGCAAGGTCCTCTCTGCATGGAGGAGGCGTACGAGTATGTACGAGGCTGGTTGTTCTGCTTTGATCGTGTTCGTGCAAACGTAGCAACTCGGTTCGCGGCTGTTGGATAGTATCCGATTGCGCACACATTCGTAGAAAGGCACGCGACCGCCTGTGAACACTGTTGGTGCGTGTAGCTACGCGTGTCTGTATTTGCGTGTGCACGTTCCTGGCCGCGGGTGGCTAGGTAGAGAGAGTCGAGGTCCTTGGATCGATCGGCCATTCGTATGGTAATGTAAGCAACTACCGGACCGAGCTGCTTGCCAGAGCCGAAGACCCTGTCCGCCAACCAGTGTTGGTACGATGTCGAAGAGGAAAGGGAGGCAATTCGGGACTCGGTGTTCGTTGTCCGGTCAGCGAGGCGAGAGGAGAGAACAGCATCGTCCACAGGAGAACCGAGAGAGAGAGAGAGAGAGAGAGAGAGAGAGATTCTCGGTTCGACGATATCTACGGTTCGTCGATTGCCACCAACGGGGATTCCAATGAGGGAGTCAGGAAACGAAACGATATGATCTATAGAGGTTGCCCTCCAGAATGATTTCAGCTTGGGCCGCGAGTAAATCGAATCTGACGGCACGCGTTACGCTTAAATGCTCTCTCGTCTTCGTCCCACTGGAAATCGAGGACCACGTACATAGATATCGGCCACTTGCATCCCTCACTCGTCTCCCATCTCGTCCAAGGGTATCGTATCGATTGCGTGTATCAAAACGCGGGATTCGCTTATGACTGGAAGTTTGAGAGGTAGATATGAACGTAGAGACCGGAGGGGTCGGAGCGTGTACGTTACGGCGGAAACCACAAGACGATGCGAGTAGTTGAAGCCCGCGAGCACATTGGTCGGCATGACCGAACAATATCTTGGGTGGCCGCAAAGTGGGCGAACAGGAGCCTCGAAACGCGATCATTCCAAGCTAGTACTGCGGCGAGCAACCGACACTGGAATGAAGTTATCGCGGCAAAGTGCACGGTAACGCAGTTATCCTTGACAAAGCGTAGCGGGCGAGGACCTACTGTCCCCCATCTCGATCGATCCTTGTTCTCTCTTTCGGGACCCGGTCCGTAACCGACAACGCCTCCAGGGCCCAGGCCTGGGTCGGATAGTTGACGCGGATGCTGGACGTTTAATCGGACACGCAACAATGCACTGCACTCTCCTTTCCTCCCCTCGACATCACGGCTCGGAAAGTATTTACAACCTATTCTCTCGTGTCCGTCCCTTCGTTTCGATCGGTGTTTTCACCGTACCCACAGAGCAGCTGCCAGGACGGCGAGCGCCTGGGACAAAGAGAGGGACTGTTACGCGCCACGACGAACAAGATACTTCGATTAACGTTCCACCTCTCCCGACGCTCAAATCCGCGCGATTTAATGAAAGATTCATGAACCTGGCGAGTTCTTAATTTAGCGCCGCAGAAACGTTCTCGCGTGCCGAAAAAAGCGTTATCGACCCGGTCCCGGCCCCCTACGCCACTAAATCACTATTATTTTTGAGGCGCATTAAACATTCCACGATGAACGGGCGAGATTAGAAAATCTAGTAATTAAGCTCCTACCGGAATAGACGAGGACGCGAAAAGTACGCGCGTATTTCTACCCAGCCCGGCTACCGAAAACTTAGTCACTTAGGAACTTTGCCGGCTATCAAGATTCGCGACAGTTACCGGTACATTAATTACTTTCGTCCGCGGGACCGGTCATTCTTCAGGCTATCCCGCGAATTTCGAATCTTATATCGTTAGAAAATCCAGGCTGTCTAGTGCAAACACTCGACGCACGAGCTTTATCCTTTCCCTCGGTAAACCATCGACAGAGTGTCTTGTGTGTCGCCAGAGGGGTGGAGTGAGAGCGAACGTTCGGGAGAGGGATGGAATTTTCACGAACAATCTCGACCAATTTCGGTGAGAAATCTGATTACACGCCGCTTCGCCCTCTTGTAAACTGAATGCGTAAAATTAATTATCGAGCTGCGACGAAGACGACGACGTAGACGTTGCTCCCCACCGTAGGCAAGGCGAAAGGGGCCTGCGAGTTCGGTTGGTGGTGGCGAGAACGACGACGACAACGACAGCACGGATAGCAATGATAGGGCTGAGCAAGATACCAGGGGATGGCATCCCAATGAGAGATAGAGGAAAGGGATGGGATGGAAATTCTACCAGGCTGCGGCTGACTTTGCCATTGAATGACTGGCTGACTAGTTGCGAGGTCTTACTACGTCGGCACGTCAGCCACCACGCCAGCTACGGTCGAATTTTACCAGTGGTTTTCGACTAATGACGCAAACACGTAGAATAGTCGAAGCGTACGTTGGAAAATTGCTAGAGTAACCAGTTCCCGGTCGAGTTACGAGTCGGTTTAACCTCTTTCCTTTCCCGCACAGGATCCAGGAAATCGTTCCAGATTCATGACCCTCGACGCGTCGCGTCGAGACGCGTCGTCCTGTACTTTCTCGCTTAAGAGTTATCCACGCTTTCGTTCCGTTCGCCCGAGATAAAGCCTTTTCCAAGATGATACATCCAATTACCGGGTTCCTCTCGGTGCCGGAAATTCTCGGAAATTCAGAAAATTGGAGATGTCTCGGTATTTCGGTATATCAGCGTTTTCAACGATTTCAACGTTTTCAGCGTTCTCAGCAGACTGCCGCCCCCTTCTCCGCCCCGTTTCGTCATTTTACAATTACGGCTACTCGGCTCCGGTTCGGATCGATACCTCCTCTCGGTTTCGGCCTTCGATCGCGCAACGACACGCGTCTCTGGCTCCCCGTGCTGGCCAATGATCGTCGATAACCTCTTTGTTAACTGGGCCCCGATGTGCATTTAGTCCTCGGCTGCTTTGTTCTTCGATGCAACGCGCTTATCGATTCGTGACAAAAGCGTGTTTGTCGCCGAACCGTACGAGTGGAATGGAATTTATTTCGAACTAAACGATCACTGTAACGAGCCGCTTCTGTCGGCTACCTCCCCTCTCTCGCTTTCGTGAACGTCCGCGCCATTTTTTCTTTCTATTTGTCGTAACCGCGGGCGAACGATCATAATTCAACGTCGTAAAATGAGAACGAGAAAGTAAAAGGGGCAGAAATCCTCCTCCACGGAGAATAAATTGCTGGATTTTCAGATTTATCGGTGCGATCGCTCTTATAACAGAGGAAGTAGTAAACACCGTTTATGGACAGCCGCTATTCAACCGGCCAATATAACGCATCGTACCTCTTCCGTGGGATATAATCTAAAATTCGTTCGTGGCACAATTTCAACATCGGACCGCGATCGATATTAAAGTCCATTAAACCGGTAACCCGCGCTAACGGGTTTCAGTCGCCGTGTCTGACCCGTACGCGGGTTGTTCCACTCCACGGCCCCGCTCGCGCCAAGGTATTAAGTAGTAATCTCCAGGCATGATCGGGCCGCGCTCTGCCGTCCGATAAAAGCGACTAGAAAAAACGATCCAAAGGCTGGGGGTTCTCGCGCTACTTTCCCCCATTACCGGCCCCCTATCTGCGAAATTTAATACATTTATGCGAACGAACGTCGGATATTGCGCGTATTTTCATTGAGTTCGCGGCACCACGGCGGAAAATTAGTCGGGACAATTTTCCCGCTTCTATCTTCGATCGAGGGAAAAGGGTAAATGGGGGGCAGGGGGGAGAAGAAGAACCGTAACGGCGAGTAGTTCCGTAAAAAGGGGAGGGAGGTTGGTCCATCGAATCGAAAGGTGGTCGTCCGCGGGCTGTTTTTCGACAGCGGTGAGGGTGGATACCTACCCCTCTACCGTTATCGGGAATATCGAAAACAAGCATACAGAATACGCGTGAAATTCCTCCGTTGCGGACGGGTGGAAAGCAACCGTTATGACGGAGTTTGATAAATTTGAGAATTTCAAAGAAACCGCGGAAGGGAGGACGGGAGGGTAAGCGCGTTGGTAATGCTTTTCAATCTTCGTGGCCGGACAGCGCTCGCCCAGTTTTACCGGAGTGTTGGGCAAGCGGAGGCATTAAGTAGTAATTTCCAGGCATGAGCGGACGGCAAGTTGGAGCACTCGGCTTGAGCTAGAACGGTACGCAAAAAGCGAATTAAAAGAGAGGGGCTGCCGTGGCCAGTGGTTCCGCCAATCACTTTAAAAGGATCGCCGTTTCGCGCGGCCACGTAACGATCGTTACGGCCGTTAAAGCGGAATCGACGGCGATTCGCTTTTAACCCCGTTCAACGTCGAACCCATGCGCCGAACGGGTGACAGTGAATAATTTCGCGTTCCCTGTGAACGTTTCGTGTCCGGCAGACGCGATAGTAATAAAATACGCAACGTACTCGAGCGTGGGTACTATAAGCTTGCTTAAATCAGGTATTTATCTTTCTCTCTATCACTCTCTTATTCGTCTCCTTCGAGAGAGAGAGAGAGTGAGAGCTGGTGTTTAAAAGTACAAGGCTAGAAAAAGCAAAGGATATTGATCGCGAATCGTTGGCTGCTTTGGTTTTAACGAAGAAACAAATCATCCGGGGAGCCTGAATTTTTCCATTGTCGGCGTTGTCGGTGTTGTCGGCACGAGAGCGCGCACGATGCCCTTTTCACGGTCTTTCGGTTCGCTCCACTTTTTCTCCCGCCTTTTTCCCGTTCTATCCCAACCCCCTCGTTTCTCCGCCTCCGACGCCGTCCTTACAGCGGCACAAAAGCCTTCGAAAAATATGTCAGGTCGAACAAAACGAGGCAGCAGCGGCGAGAGGAGGCAGACTCTCCGCGGCAGCAACAAGAACGGCCGGCCAGTCGAGAAGGGACAGAGAAGCCAGTGGCTTTGGCGAATACAAGAGTGAAAAGAAAAATGGAGACCCGCCGCGTATCGGCCATCTTCTACGATCCGTGAGGACGGACATCCGGGTGTAGGAAGTACAAATAAACATCCCTTTCCCTTCGTACCAACTACAGCCACCGTCAAGTAGTTGCAGCGTTACTCGTTTTCTCCCCAGCCTTCCCGACTGCTTGCCCGCAACCTACAGGCTTATCTTCTTTTTCGTCTGTTCCATCCTCCCTACATCTCCCTCGCACTCTCTTCCGCTCTCCTTCCCTTCTGCCTCGTAAATCGTCCACCTTCCTTTTCTTCGCCGGGCCGGTCTTTTATACGGTCGCCTGTCTCTTCGTCTAGCACACACTGTCGGTCCAGTTGAAAAGTATTCTGTCCTTACCAGCTCGTTAAGGATACGCGCCCTCAGGACCCACGGATTGTATCGAATCGAGGGGGTGAAATTGCGAGGCTTCTAGTACGGTCTGGTCTCCTCGATGTCATCCTCCCCCAGTCCCTTTGCCGCGCAATAAAAACGGGGACGGCCCGGTGATCTCTTGTACAATAGATTTCGCAACTCTGTTCCGCCGGGCGAGATATTTTTTTATGAAAACAACGGTCACGTTTCGGAATCGACACAGCCCGGGCGTGTGAAAACAATCGGAAAATGCCCGGTGACGCGAGCTCGAACAAACACCGACCCCCTTGTCCCTATAAAGCAGCCTTCTCGATACACGGACGCGCTTTAATTCGAGGAGGGTTTTCTCTAAGCTTTGGTCGGTGTGCAGCCACGAGAAAGCAGCGACAGCACGATTTTCATGAATAATAAAAAGGACGAAGTGCTCGTGAGCCTCCTCTCGTTGGACCACCCCCCACGATCTATCCATCGTTTCCCTCAGAGGGAACAATGTTTTTTCATTCTCCTCAAAATATGCTAGCCTCAGGCCCTCGATGTTGCTCCCTTCCCTGCAGGATTCTCGGGGCATCGATGCGATGCGATGCCATCGGCTTCGGGAGCAGATTTTCCAAGATTTTCAATGCTTTCAATGCTTTGCTTGCTTCTCATTTTCGGTTAGTTGCGATGCTGTTCGAGTCCACCGACGGTCCTCGGATCAACGCAACCGGAATGCTATGCATTGTGTCTCATTGTTTATTAAGTTTTTTCGGTCGAGGAGCAAAGGAACGCCGTAGAGCAGAAAATAAGGGAGCAGAGAATTTTTGAAATAACGAACAAAGCTTGCCGCGTGCGAGAGAAAAGTTGGAGAGAATGGTAGACGGTAGTAATCGTGCTTGAACGAAAGCCGCTTCACGGAATCCACTTTCTTTATCGTTCCAGCCATCTACTTCGCTAATAGTTTTTCAATCGGTTCCTTCGATCGAAAATTAAGAGGTCATTAAAGAGCCTTCCAAGTATTTTCCGTGCTCCGGACTTCTTGCTCGTTCTCGAGTCCCGCGGAAGTTACCGTAAGGTCTGCAAACTATTGCTTCATAACCTTCGAATCCCCTGAACGAACGAGCTTATTACGCCTGGAGCTTAACGAGCTCTGATTGACCGCAACAAGCAAGACGTCTTCTTCGCCCCTCTCGCCTGCACCTAATACCCATGGCTTCTTGGTTTTCGAGTTCTCACGGCATTTAACGATCGAACGGATTACTGTTTTTTCCACGATTCTCCCGCAAGAATTTTCAAAGAATAACTGGAAATTGTTCCGGAGCAGTGCGATTCCGATTCCGAGTGGTTGACGGTGGACCGGTAAGATCGCGACAGGGTTCGAGGGCAATCAAGGAACTTTGACGAAAGAGTTGATTACGTTTCGGGTTTAACGAAGCCTGATTCGTCAGACGGCCAGGCAAGTCCATTCTCATCCCTCGGTGTTTTCCGTTTAACGCAATAAAGCTTGTTCCGCGAATGTTTTAAAGGTATTCAGCCCGTCCATTTTATCCGCGGCGCTTTTCGCGTTTTCTCCGGATACTCTTTTTTTCTTTCTCCTTTTTTGTTCTCCCCGCTGCCTTTTTCCGCGCTTTCTCCTCTTGCTTACACCACTCCCTTGGCCTCCCATTCGCTGACGCGTCTCAGACATTAGCTGGCATTCTCTGGCACATTCCCTTCTTTCGCCGTCTCATCCCCTTTTCCTTCCTACCGCCACGCCGCGCCGAGCCGAAGCCCTGAGCAAGCTTTTGTTGAGCTTTTGATGGAGAGATTCCGCGCTTTGCCACGCTTGTCTGGAGCTTCCTTCTTTCCCCCAGTTTTTCCCCTTTTCTCCCCGCGGCAGTGCCGCGCCGCGCCGGCCCCGGCGACGTTCTGTCCCTAATTTCTCACGATCGAAAGCCTCGCTACAGGCTATTCGGCAACTTCTCCGTGTTTAAGAGAAAAAACTGTGTTTGCCAAGAGCTTATTACCCACGGCGGAGCAGCGAAAAAACAAAAGGTTGATGCGGACGCGCGGTGCTTTCACGGGGAAATAATACACGAAAATAGCGGGGAAGAATGTCGTTGGAATACGCGGGAATAATCATTGAGCCGGGTAACGGGCAGGCCTTTAAAAGAATTCTCTCGGCGCTTTTCCATGATCGTTTCCGCAGTAACTAGAACGTAACCCGCATTACAGTGTCTATCGGCTGAAAAAGTTTCGCCCTCTGTGGGCCAGGTTTGCCTGCGCCCATCTCTCCAAGTTTCGCGAGCTCATATCCAGCGCGGCACCAATTTTAAACTGTCCAGAGGATTCAGAGGAATTTTTGTTCCCGTTAAACGGCACGGTCGAATACACGGGGGGTCGTCCGCCAGCGGAAGAAAAAGGGAAAATAAAAGCATTCCCGGGGGCTGGCTGCTTATGAATTACTTAAGAATACGAGCGCGCCGCTGAATCGGCGTATTTACGGGGGGCTGCTTTCTTCCGGAGGCAAGTTTTTTTTCTGAAAGCCCTCAGGGAAACTGCATTCGCGTTGCTTGCCCAAAGTGGCTACCTTCGTTCCTTCGGCACGCGGAAATAGCGAAAACAGTGAAAACACGCTGCTCGACCACTTACATCAGCCGCCCGTACCCATCAGCCAACAGTTCTCTCAGGAGAATAGATCGAATCGTACGAATCAAGGTTTAAAAAGCAGTCAACAACGCCGCCGGTCCGGATAACAGGTGAAATGACGTCGCTTTAAGGAGCTTCTGTTTCGGATCTGACACGAACCTCGTCTTCTAACAGAACACATTACAAAGCTGCTGGACCAACGGAGGGTAGGTCTCGGTCTGTCTGTTGATGCCCCGTGGGGATGGAAAAGCTATGACCCGCAAATTTCATTAACACCTGCCATCCGAGATACCGTTGTTCATAACTCAGTCGCCCAATTGTGGAGGCCGCGTTAAATTCACAGAGCGTCGCCCTCTCGCCTCTCTCGACTCTCTCGCTTCTGCTCTCCTGGATAGTTTAAGAGAGGCTACCAAGAACGTGCAACGGGCGAATATAATCCGCGTCCGGGTCCTCGGTTTTTAATATTCGTTGCTTTACAACCGGCATATATTAGACGCGTGAGAATTGCGTTTCTATTTGTCTCGGTTAATACTCTGCTTACCGATTCGAAGTCGAGCGACTTAATAACAGCGAGAACCGGGAATGGAAATTCTCCCGGTTCGGCGAAATGGCCTCTGTAATTGCTATCGCGGCTATTCTCTTGGAATCCCTAGGGAGCGGATTATTCTTAGATCGAAGCTATCGGGAAGGGAAGATCGTGAGAGGAGAAAATTCGAAGGTGAACGAATGGGCGAGCGATTGGGTCGGGGTCGGGAACGGGAAACGGGGTCGAGCCACTGCCGCGAAAAGCGTGCAAGCTCCCCGTCCATTCGGAGCTTAATTCACCGAGAAATACCGGATGTCCATTAGTCGGCGAACCTGTTTCAACCGCGACCGCCAAAACTGAACTCTCCACTCGCCTACGCACTCACCGACGCTCACCGACGCCCACCAACACGCAGAGGCACGCACAACGTCCGAACGACCCGCAATTCTCCCGTAAACCTCCACGCGACTAACCCATTCGGCATTTTCTCTAATGCACCGGATTAATTAGTTGATGGACCAACGAATATTTGATATTCTGCTCTCGATATTTACATTTATTTCGATGAGTGCCCCCGTATCGGTGGGCAAATTTGCGATAACGTTAATATGCGATCGCCAATCCGGCTGTAACGGGAATGTAATTCTTTCTGTAAGTCAAATTTGCCTTCCCCGTCATTCGTTTCCCATAAATTTGCAGCTCTGGGTAGCTGGAACCCGAACCTAGAAGCCCGACGACAACGTTGATTCGGCAAATTACTGGGGATTTCCAAATGAACTAGTATCGATCGCCCTCCCCTCTGGCCACTCGCAATTGTTTCAGATAGCTACTAAGTAGTGTTCGCTGGAGAACTTGCGAACGATGCCTCGACTATTGCAATTGGTAACCTGGTAACGGATGCAGACGTCGCGTCGGGTCCACTGTGTATCGAGTATGTCGATGATTTAGCAGCTCCTCCGAGTCAATAGATTTCGTACTCGCGAACCGAATATTCGACGCATTGATACGAGCTGGCACGTTATCTAACTGCCGCGCAGCGCAGCGCTTCGCCTTCTGATGAAATCAAATTACTGGCCTGCGAATTCGCGTTCTATTCGTCTCCTGGCGAGTGTGTGTTTTCGTCGAAATCAGTCGTATGGGCCAAGGAAACTGATCCTAGGGAATCAACATCAGCCAATCGTCTCGTAGCCGCCCCGCGAGCGATAACCACCGACAATAATAAACTGCGAACTCGCGTCATAGGTAATAATCGTCAAGGATAAACGCAGCCCAGTACGCCGTTGGCGTTTTTCCACGCGTAAGCAAACCGTCTATCCCTCTCTCTTCTCCATTAAATTATCAAACATCGAGGTACGAGGTTTTGCACTTTAATCACCGGTGTTCCCTGCTACCCCTCCATTTACCTTGCCATCGATAACGCGAATTCCCCGTCACTTTCCCTTTTTCCCGTGGAAAATGTATTTCCGAAATCCAGGCTGCCTCTGTCAAGCGCGATTTATAAATGACGCTGGTCGCAGACCGCGCGTCTGCTCGCCGAGATGCTTGACAGACAAACCTGAAATTTCAAATCACGTTCCCTAGCGAGCTGATAGAAACTCTTTGAGAAAATCGGCAATCCCGTTATCCTACGATCGACGTAGAAACCCCCATCGTTTGTTTGCACGGTTCTGGAGAAGCAAAATTTTCCTCAGCTTACGTCCCGTTCTTTTCGGTGTATGCATAAAAAAAAAAGAAACTCAAAGCTACCGCGACCAATGTACACAGAAGGAAAACGTCCAAACGCAAACACCAGTATTACCGACTCCCGGTTTGTTTGCAAATCGTTACTGGCCACCCTTTCGGCCATTTTCGTGGGATTTCCTCGGTGCCGAGAAATCCGGCAACTACGTTGCCGCCAGCGTAAAATCGAGAAAGGAACAGTCTCCAAGGCTTTCGAGGGCTCTCCGGAAGTAGGATAAATAAAAACACGATGACGTTCGACGGAAAGTTTTGTCGATGTCCTTCTCCGCGGACGTGTCAGGCAGAAAAGCACGCACGACAAAGCGTGCGCGTTACAGCAGTACGAGGCAGGAAGGTAAACTGTCCAAGCGAAAGCAAGATATGTATGTACGTATACATATACATACATACTGGAAACCGAGTCGAGCATCTTTTCCTTCTCTGTTGTTTTCTTTTCAGCCACGTCCCTCTGGATTAAGCGTAATGCATTTACCAGTGGACCCTCTGCTTTATCCATTATGTATTCCAATTCCTTTGAAACTCCTTTCTTCGATTCTTCTCCACGCCGACGAGGTTCTCCACGCGCGGTTCGCTTACTTCCAAAAGAAATAGAGGAACGGTTGTCATTTCGCATTTATTATTGTGCCCCGAAACTATGTTTGCCGATCTGGATGCAGCGTGACGAAAATAGCGATCGTTTCGCGTGAAACGATTGTCTGGCGGCATTGTACGAGGGATGTGGTAGCGATGACCTCCTCCAAGCATCGATGAAATAATTATTTGATAGACATGGGAATACAGCGAGGCAGTGCCTACTACAGCGTCTGTGAAAGGCGACCGCGATTGAAATGGAAAAAACATTGGTAAACTTTGAGTTTCCGATCAGCCCAACTTTGTTCCCTTTTCTTTCCCCCTCTTCTCTTCTCCACTCGCCTCTTTACTCTCCTCTCCCCTTTCTCTGCTACCTCGATATCAGTTCTCTGTCGATAAAGTTTCCGTAGGCACTTTATATTCACGATATTGTAATCGAATGAATAAATACGAGCTCCGCCGTAAGTCGTTCCGTCAAACATGCATAAATCGTGCAGCTACGATTAATTGATAAGAACGAGGTAAGAGCTGGTATCGACGCTCGGTTCCAGAATGAAAAGCTTCAACAGGCTTGTGCTCCTTCCTTTCTCGCTGTTACCAACATCGTGCCTCCTCTTCATCGGCCTTTCCCCTTATTCTTTTATTTTTTCCTTTTTTCTTAACGACCCACCTACCCACTGAATACGAGACCCGGTTTCGTTTCTTCTGGCCGACCGTAATGAGCACAGAATTAATTACGAGAGCAAAAGACGATTTAGGGTGGCTTTCTCCCAGCGTCCTCTACCTTCCCATCTTTCATTCGAGACGAGTTTGGTCTTTAGAGCCTAATCCCCTAGAGTCGGTACTCGAAACCGAGCCACTTGGTGCAAGTCCTCGTTAAGATGAGTTGGCTCGAATCGTTCTTGAGAGGATAGCTTGAATATTGTGAGACCCTCTTCATACGGCATTACACCCAGCTGCTGCTGACATCGTATCGTTGTCCCGCCATCTTTGAGTTGCTCGCGACAGCGACGCGATACCGCGCGTTCATACTAATCGCAATAGGTACCGTTTCACGAATTCAAGAGAACAAGCCGGAACGAAAGAGTTCCCCTAAACATATCCGTCAATTAAAACTCTACCGCAGTTGAAATATCCTATAAAGCTTTAACGAGAAATCAATGCCTTGGTTTCATTATTTTCCACTGGCTGTTTCAAAAATTCTACTTGCAACCCTGACGATTCCACGGCACGCGCACCTCACACAGGAATAAACTGTTGCGAAGCCGCACGTGAAAGGAAGCAATTTTTCTTTCCTTCTTTTATAATATATAACTTTAATTCCTCGATTCCCTCGATTCCGCTTCACGGGATTTCCCCTTTGATAGCGTTGAGATTTCTGGAAAACTCATCCCACCACGAGTTCGGCCGAGTTCACGAAGTCTGGCAAAGGGAAAACACTTTTTTACGAACAGACGATCGCTGGATACCGTACAATTTCGACCAACTCTCCTTTTACCCATCCCCCTGCCCCCAAACCCTCTTTCTCGCGAATTTAATTCTCCGATTTCACCGACGCTTATTCCGTCCGCTTCGTTTTCGACCGATTTACGTGTTCGTCCTTCGGCCGAAGGGGCTCTTTTTCCGTGAACCCAGCCAATTTCCCATAGATCGATTTCTCTCGAGATGACGTAAGGCTGCGGGGTGCGAGGCAGTCTATACGCTTTACGTATGCACATACATACGTGTAGTAGGTACCTACGCCCGCACACAAGCTACGCGAATTTCCATATATACGTACATAGAGATATGTATGTCCAGGAGAGAAGCGCGCGGCTGCAGCTGGATCGTCGCATGCACTTGAATTATGAAAGCGCGTTTGCACGGGACTTTTACGGGGAATTTTAACCAGTGTAGTTTATTGGCTCGTTCCTTATTGAGCCTTCCTTTTCCGCAGCACTGACAGGAACGTATTAATTCCTGTTTCCGCATCGTCAGCCGGCCACCAATTTCCTATCGGCCGATCACGCACGAAACCTTTCTACTCGTACGGTTCGGTTAGCCGAAACGGCTGGGAAATTTCGCCGAGCGAAGCGCGGCGCGGCGGAAGGGCACGCTCTTGAAGAAGAATGCGAATTTAATTCCCCTCCGCTTTGATGGCCGACGTATACCGCAAGGAAAAGTCAATGGATAAAAATGCGAGAGGGCAAGCTGGAAGAAGAGGGATGCACGGTGGTGGTGGCGGCGTCGGCATCGGCGTCTCGTATCGAACGTAATTACGGTTGCGGCACCCATCCCCTACCACTGCTGCCATTCTCCATGTAGAGAAACATCCGTTGCGAACCGCAAGGCAGCCGCTGCCGCGCCAATACTTCGTAAATTGAACTACCCGCTTGCCTCCGGGTTCCGGGGGTGGTCCGGGGGTATTCCGGGGGTGGCGAACGTCGAGCTTGAAACTCTTCGGTTCGACGTCTTGCGCGCAGATTTTCGAGACACTTCTCCTCTCTCCGCCTATGGCATTCGGCTATCGTTTCAGCTGAGCGTCGTTTCTGAATGAAAGTTTTCAAGTGTTTGGGGACTGGCAAGTGGGCCGGGGAGGCTGTTGGCGTCTCCATAGGGATTGGAAGTTGAAACCCAAGCGAGGGGGCAAGCCGGTGGTGGTCGGTGCGCACTGGCCGTGTAGAAAGAAGAGAGGAAAGAAGGAGCAGCTCGGTTAAGGCGGACAGACTTGGAAGGAAATTGGCAGAGTGGCCCGACGAAAGGTTCGTCGAGCTTCTCTCCCTCCCCTCTTTCTCCGCTCTCTCTTTTTCTGGCCACGGCGTACAGTAAGATGGCTTTGTTCGCGCATGCTGCTCCACCAGCTAGGGAAAATTGCGATTTATCAGCGTGCACGCTTGTCACGGGATGGCGTATTCTCTGAAAAGCTTCTGCAAAGATTTTCATCGCGCAGAAACATATTCGACCCTGTCGCGAAACCAGCGGACGGGACCAACGCTACGTTCCCGCTTCCACCTCGATAAGTTCCTCGGGGATAAGCTCCCAAGGTACCGCATAAACCCTTCTTGTTTCCTCGCAAACTTACCGTGAATATTTTACTCTGAAATATCTGCGCTCCCAACGATCCAACTTTCGACCGGCGCAAAACTCTTAATCGATTTCACAGCAAATTTTCTAATTACGCTCTTCCATTATACCCACTTTTTTCATATTCCCGCGGCCGTTCTCCCTTCGCCGGCGAATAGTCGCTCGGTCCTGCCAGTCACGTTTTCCCATCAAAATGTAGATGTAGTAGACCAACAGCCAGAGAACGCGTATTATTTTTTCGCCTGATCCTAAGCGTTATTTATGCCCGCCGCTGTGGTTCCCTGATTTTTAAAATCCCACCAGCTCGGCAACACACAGGCCCGCCCTAACGCCCAACCGCCTGGCCTGGTCGTTATTATTTCCGTATCACGTCGGCGGGGATTTTCACGCGGAGCGAAAGGCCCGCACCGCCGCCCTCGTTCCACTACGCGACTCCTTCCCACCTCCTGACACACCTCGATATTTCAATGAATTTAACCTCACTGCCGCGTTCCATTTCCAAAATCCAACGATTCCAAGGATCGACGACTCTAAATCGTTTTGCATTTACTTGGATGCCAGTGCTAGAGGGTGGTTTTTCATCGCCGATCCTATATCAGTGGCGCGTATCGCCGCGTGTGTCTCGAAACAGTCAACAATATCTTACGTTTACCGAGTAAAACGAAGGAAATGGATCACCTGTTGCTTAATATCGCGACACCGTCTCGCTAAGAATACAATTTACTCGTGGCCTTTTCTTGGCTTGTGTGTAGGTGCACTAGTTTTAAGGGAAATAAATCAAGGCGAAGGAGGATTGATTTCTACGCTACTATACCGCGAAATGTGGCGGCCCTAGTAACCTCCTGCCGTAACCTTCCTTTTTACCTCCGTGGCTTAAGTGTTCTGTTCTTTCTGGAGAATTCATTGCCCCGCCGGTATCTAAGTGACTTTTCGCGAAAGATATGGGCGCAGTCAAGAGATATAGCTCCCTCTGTGGCTGTGCAATTCGCGTCTCGGAAATTATTAACTTTATATGTGGAATGCTAAGGGCTCTAAGAAATGCAGGAGAATCGCACCTCGGCCAGGTGGGGAACGAGAGGAGAGATATCGAGAGTTCCCCCTGCGCGTTTTCACTGCGAATTACTTTGCGCATCGGCGTAAAACGGATAAGCGTCGCTACCTCAAGACGTGACTGGACGAGACGAAAGAAACGAAGAAACGCTCCCGAAGAGCGGGTACAAACGAGTCCCCGAAGTAATCGCACCCTCGTTATCGTGTTCGACGTGGCAGTCTATGGTCTTCGCTGCCGTTTTCATCGTCCTTGCGAGATCATGGGATCGCCGGCCGTGACGCGATTGCAAACAGGTCTCAATCCACCGCCAGAGAAGAACGGTGGTGTTCCGCTCTTCTTACGATCGCGAGGCAAACGAAGCGGCAAAGCCCCAGTTCATTTGGTGGCGTACCGCGCGACGCGGCGTTTCAGTCTCAATCGACGATCCGAGAGGGGAAACCTACAACACGTAGCAAATGCATCGACAGATCGTTAGAAAGACAAATTCCAGCGCGCTTTCTGGGTCTCGATACCAACCCACCCAGGAACCTAAACGTAGATCGAAGATGATTGACGAATCGGCAGGAACAATGGCGTTGCCAAGAAGAAGGTGCTGGGTGTTGAGAGGATAGCGTCGGCGTCGGGTTGTATTGTTGGCGGTGGTTAGTAAAAGCGGTGGCAAGGGAAGGAATTGTTTGTCGCGAGCAGGATCTCAGGCGAGGGTAAAAGGGTGAGGGGGAGCTGCGAGCTACCGGGATGACTGGAGGGGTGGGAAAGTCTGTGGACGATTTCTATTGTCGGCCATGAACGCTCACGGTCGCCGATATAATTGGCGCCGCCCTGCCGGATAACTCGAACGATAACGAGGACAAAAGAAGCCGCGTCGCAGAAGAAAACAATGGAAGAAGATCTGCTGAAAGTACCCAGGAACGGCGAGCGAGCTCTTCGGTGCACGATGACACGGCGCGGCGGCTCCACTGATTCTGACAGAATTCAACGGACTTGGATTTTCCAGCTTGGTCGCGTAAACTCCTTGCGAGACTTGCTCTCTTCCTTGCAGTCGAGCAGCCACCTTCCAACGAAAACGCTAACGATTCTTCGCGTTAATTGTACTCGTCGACGAGGGCGGAGAGAAAAATCCAAGGACGCGAGGATGGACGCGAAGTTTCACAACTGCCGACTCTCCGGGCTTCTACTATCGCTCCAACGAAAATAATCTTTCCGACGCGATGCATTCGGAACGCAAAAAAAAAAGGAGGGTTCGTGTTTTCGTTGAGTTGGCCAGAATGCAGGGAGGTGGACGGTGCAGGAGAGGAGCGAGAGCATTCTCTTCCGCGTCTTTAAAATTATGCAGGGATTTACGGCAAATGCCTTTTTCCGAAGGCGTACTCTCCCTCACTGTTGTGTTCCGAACAAGTAAAGTGGGTCAGCATTTTCTCAACTCCGAACACGTCGCGGAAAATTGTAAATCGTAATTACGTTATAGAACGCGAATTAAAGTACGTAGTAATCGTAATAATTGAGGAAGAAAGACGAGCATGGCTATCTATGGAACTAGAACAATTAAAAAAATGAAAAATTGTTAAAATGGCAGCATTTTGAGAAAAAAGTTTTCGTCCAAAAATCGCAAGGAATTATTTAAATAAAAAAAGAACAGCTACAGCCATAATCCTACTTTTTCAGTCCCACACGGCAGAACCCCCCCTTAATTTATAAATAAGGAAACCACAAAATATTACACCAAAGATGTAATAGAACGTGAACGTAATATTTAGGTACTTGCGTTGGAGAATGTTTGGATGCCGAGTGGTGCGGTCACGTAATTCCCTAACACGCGCCACGCTCGTCACTTGTTATCACTTCAGCGAGTATGACACGAATGACGACTGTTGATATCGGGGAGAACCACGATGAGGGGTGGGGTCCCGCCAGCCCCTACCACTTAAATTTCCTTCTCTCAGAAACTTTACTTACTTATTTACTTACTGTATTTAGTATATACGCGGGCAGAAACCATGAGTATATTTTGCGCTCGTCCTGGTGGAAGCACAGAAGCTCCTATTCTTTTGCCCACTTTTTATAAGTCAATAATACCATTTAATTGATACAATACTCTTTCAGGACGTTGGTCAGAAACGTCATAAAGGGACTTTTCGTCAGTTTTCCAAATTTGATGGCTGTTAAATATACATTTTTGTATCTTTCTGTTAACTTTTGGACGGTGGTGGCAACGCGAGGGCCAAAAGTTCCTTTCGCTTCTTGCAAGCAAAAGAAAACTTTCGGGAGGAGTTTTCCAGAAGCGGAGATGGTGTACGGCACTGTATAACTATGAGTAACCTTATTGAAATCTTCAAGAAACACTTCTATCACTTTTTGTCCCTTGTTCGACAAAACTCGCTGCATATTCAGAAGATACTCACAGCCACTTTGGTCCGTGTTTAACACAAAATCCGAATTAAACCTTGGAATTATTGTTGAAATTTTTTTTAAACTCCTCTGCTACCTTTAAAATCGTGGGTAAATCCAAAGCATTCCGCGATTTAATGTAACGAGTCACTTTCCTCTGGCGAATCGAATTATTTCATTTAAATTTGTTGACCCTACCGTGCGATGCGAAAATCGAAAAATTTTCCCTTTCAAATTGTTTAGCCGCTTGAATGGCCCATTGCTGCAGCATCCTTGATGTTACGGACTGTTTTTGTTGCCGAGCTTCATGGAATCGGTCGAGAGTCCATTTATTTATTATATTATATTTTTCCCTTACTCCTCTACCCCTGTTAATTTCTTTTCGCTATCTATAGAAAACTGGCAATTTCTGGTCTATTAATGTTGTGTATTGATTGATCTAAATATTTAAGGCAAATTTAATTTTTCAACTTTTTCAAATCGAGTGCATTGAGGGATACTTAATCAGTGTGTGAGGTGGGATACTTGGACAGCTGAAAATGCCCCAAAAAGAACCATAGAACGGTTAGTGAAACAGAAAAATACGGCAAAGGAAGTGAGAAGGAAAATCTTTTCTAAATCATCATCTTAATCTTTTAAGAATGCATTTATGTTCTTTTATAACACTGAGTTTAATTCTTCGGTTTTATTTTTTCAATAATTCTTTCAAGTTAGTTATAGTTTCTTTTTGTGATATTCCCATTATTTCATGTTATTGATTAAGATAATAAATATTTGTTTGAAAGTTAATGTGTTATTTACTTTAAAAGTTCCCTAATTTTTTGATCAAGTGTCCCCTTCAGTGGGGGATACTTGTGCATAACTTCACTGCCAGAAAATGTTAAAATGTTTTAAATTCAGTCACTACAATTAGTTTTCAGCTCTCAAATTTATACAAGTATATTGAGAATACTCTAAGAATCGCAACTTAAATAATTAAATACAAACACAGCAAACCATTATTATTATTTTAATAAAAAATCAAAACCGTGATCAACTATTCCACCTTTCCCCTTCATCGTCTAGTAGTAGTCTAGTCGCTGTCGAAAGTTGTATGTCATATTTCGGTGCTGTTACAAATTAAACTTGAAATTCAATGCATATATAGACAAAACTTAATATTAAATAAGTAAGGTATTTATAATATTCCCTAAAATATAAGATATTTCATTTAAATTTTCAGAAACACGTTACTCTTTATATTTAGCGTGCAGTTACTTCTATTTCAAAACCTCACATTCGATGTGCCACGTCTTCCCGACGTCCAATCGATCTGAGTGTTAAAAATTTTATGGCCGAAAAATAAGGTCCAGCTTAGTGTACATGTATCGTTACAGGAAAAGTTCCCTCTGGTGGCAGAAACGATAGGCACCTCGTTACGCGAGATAGACGAGTGATTTGGATAAAAAAAACGTGAGAACGTGCGTAGACCGCTCGGAGCTCCGAAACTGATTCGAAAAGTTTGCCGTTTTCGTCTCGTCTGACACGCGATGAATCGTACGCGATCCAACAGGTTCTTCCGACTTAAAATGTATTAGGGAGTGGAAGAGACGGCCGGATCAAAGTTGGCCAAAGTCCTACGGCGAGCAAGTTGGGGCGCCAGTTCCGATTGCTCTTTTAATTGACGAGATTATAAAAGAGCGATTTACGGAGAACCGCCGTCAGGCATTGCCGATGGTAATTGGAGTTTGGTCGTCGACTGTCTTCGGCAACTTTCACCCACTTCGTAGACCTTGTGATAATTTGACGACGCTTACAATGAATTTCATGGTTCCGACGACGTTCCCGTCTCTAGTTTTCTAGCGTAAGTATCGCCGAGCGATACTTTCCACCGACGCGACGATACCGGCAACGAAACCAAAGTTAACGAAGAATTAAGGGCCACAAGCACAGCACTTTCGAACAGCCCGTCTAATTATCGTTGGCGTCCAAGATTGCCCAACGTACCTAATGACGACGTTAAGGTTCCCTCGAAAGTAGAGCGAGTTTTTAATTAATCCCATGTGACGTAATTATCAGTAAATTTTAATTAAAAAAATGTGAAAAAGAAAAATTGTCAAGTAGCTGGCTCGAAACGCGTAAGCCCCATTGAAATGGAACCAGGACTACGCGAAGTTGTTTGAAACTTGGAGTGCAACATCCTCGAACTTAAATTTAACTACGAGTTCACCTTAAGGATTAACGTAGTATCGTCGTAATTACGTGAAGGACGAGGACAATGTAGGGTTGTGCCGCGGCCATGCACGCTTCGAAACAAGTCAAATTAATCTCGTCTTGCTGTAACGACTTTCAAACGGAATCTCTCGCGCGCCACTTGCCCGCTCTCGTCACTCCTAATTTGGCGTTTCAATTGAAAAACGGATGGAATATTCACGGCATGGTATGCTTGATAGATGGGTACATTAACGCGTCAGTGATTTAAAATACGATCACTTCGCTTATTTATTTGCGGCGTGATTGGATTAGTCGGTTGAATTATTAAGAAGAGACCCAGCCGTGTCGCATCTGTCGAAGCGTAAGGACGGAAATATTACAAATCGATCAAGTTCTTGCGACGCTTCGGGGAATAGAAATTTCGAGACATCGACCGGCCACGGTCTCCAGTGCTTCTCTCTTCCTCTATAAACCGTTTTACGAACTTTTTCCGGTATATTGAATTCTGATTCCATTCTCGAACACTCGGACACCGGTATATCCGGTCGCATCTACCCGGTATCAGTGGACCGTCTTCACGGAGACGAAGCCTCTGTTTCCCGTGCCGTGAGATGGGAATAGGAATAGGATATCCTCGCACTTCCAATGGCTTTTCCTAACTTTCGATCCCGCGGGACTGACCGCGGGATGCTCGGGCTCCGATCCGGTGCCGATTCTATGCCAGCCACGTGCAGGCATTACTTTCGTACCGTCTGCCGTTCCAGCCGCATAGGGTACTCGTATAATCGACCTATCGAGATTTCGGTTTCCGCGACCAGCGCCGATAGCTATTGATCACGATATGCTATCGATTCCGTAACAACCTCGCTCATACATCCCCATTGTCTTACTGTTACAGCGGAGAAATTACCAAACGGATTCCCTTTGATATCTCAAGCGCCGATAACGAAAGTGGTCGAAATAGGCCATAACGCGGTGTTGCTCTGCACGGCCGTCGGTTCACCGCCACCGATCATATCCTGGGCACGAGACATGTTGCCGATCGACACCACCAATCCACGCTACACGGTTTTGGACACAGGTAAGCGAGTTAGCATCGTTCTCTTGTAAATTTTTCAGGGACGAGAAGCGCGGAGGATCGCGTAGGTAAATCACTTGGCGATCAAGTATATTAACGGAGATAAAGGGGGCGAGTAAAGTGGATAGGATCGAGAGGGGGGTTGCGTAAAAAAAGATCGAAGAGGGGACAAATATGGATGGTCGGATAGATCGAAGATGTTTTACCGTGGTGTACGGGCAGGTAACAATAGGGTGAAGCCCGGTGGCGCGTGTCATATCTCGTCGAGTGCCAGAGTGCGTAAGTCACTGTCAACTCGCGGCAGCGTTGATCGAGTGGTCACGCGATATGGGAACATCCAGCGCATCCATCTCGTTCGCCGAGAGCGCACCTGCTCTGCGAGCCAAGTACACACCGTGTCTGGTCATACCGTGGGTCGATACCATCGACGTATTCGATAGAGCTGTTAAAGATCCAAGACCGTGGACGAAACCTACAGGATTGTTGGACTGCGAACCAATGCAATACCGATTCGCGTTTGATTCGTAATTCTACTGGAAATCGGTCTACTGTGCACGAAGGATCCAACCGCGAGCGACGGCCAGCTGCTCGGTATTATTTTCTCTCCTGGCGCGTGTGTGCTAGGGCTGGGACTATTCGAATAATTTAATATTCCAATATTTTACAAGTATTCGAATGCTATGGATAAGCTTCGAATATTTAAGTATTCGAATATCATTTGAATATATGGTGTGAATTATAAATCAAGTTTTTAGCTTACAAGATTTCACCCTGACAAACTAACGAACTCACAACTGAAACTAAATAAAAGTTTGTAAGAAATGAACCTAAAGAACTTGATTTATAATTCACAACATAGTATTCGAATACTAATGTATAACTTTGTAGATATAACTTTGTAAATAACTTTGTAAATATTCGAATCGAATTCGAATACTAAAATATCCAAATAGAATTCGAATACTTAAATATTCGAATAGAATTCGAATACTAAAATATCCAAATAGAATTCGAATACTTAAATATTCAAATAGAATTCGGATACTAAAATATCCAAATAGAATTCGAATACTAAAATATCCAAATAGAATTCGAATACTTAAATATTCGAATAGTATTCGAATACATGGATATTCGAATTATATTCGCCAAATAATTGAGCAACTGAAGTATTCAAATATTCGAATACCGAAAAATTCGACAACTAGTCCCAGCCCTAGTGTGTGCCCCCGTACATTTCTCGACAGCTCTCTCACTACTGCCGTCCCATCAACCGACCTATACTACTTGCACCATTCGGCGCGCACTCGATAGGATTTAACGAACTTCATGAAACGACCGCGGCAGCACATCAATTGATACTTTCGAAAATTTTTACACGGACCTCCCATTGCCCCGCGAGTGGTGCTAGGAGAAACCCATGCAATGAAAAACAGCCGCGGATTTCAGGATCGAACCGAGTGGCCCCTTGCAAACTTCGTCCCGCAGAAGCATGCCAGTGTTTGGTCAACGAACGGAACGCGAAACGTCGAAGACAGAGGTGGAGAATGTTAAAGAGAAACGGCGATTGGGGAAATATAATTCGCGATAACGGCGAAAACGAAGGAGCGCGAACGAGTAAACGGGCATCGACTCTACATATAGAACCTTATATGTAGCGGTGCACCGGGGCTGTTTCGCTAGCGCACGGTGTAACCTATTATCATTACTTTTCTGTAGCGGCTTGCTACGTACGTGAACGTACACACGTCTATATAACGTTCACTTTGTTTTTATCGCAATGGCGGTATCATTATCGAGCGGCACGTCACGTAATACCGTCGTGCACTTGCCCGACTATCTTTACGGCGGCCGGGCCCGGCGCAGTTTGCCGCGACGTGAAAAGTGTACATTAGATGCAGGAAAGCCGACTGCATACACGCTAGCATAGTACGTCCATGTACGTGTACGTGCATGCGTTATGCATGTGCATCTGCGTGTGCCCTCGCACGTCGAGTACAGGCTCCTCCATAAAATTGCTCGGCTCGCGAGCATTCGATGATACCCGACTCTCTGCCGGGACAACATTGAAAAGCAAGCTTCCCTCGATTAGATGGAGCATCAGTGCCTCGTAAATTACGCATCTCACCCTGGTCGATTCCTATTACCCGACGTACTCGCGCGTTCGACGATGTAACGTTTGGAACAATCGTTGCCGTATGCGTGGCACGTATAAACGGGTACATCGCGTGCAAGCGTGCGTGCGTGCGTGCGTGCGTGCGTGCGTGCCTGTCGCCATGTCGCGGGTGGCCTCCGTCTGGTCGTATGCAGAGACGCGCATCTGCAGCCATCTTACAGGAGAATCAGGCGAGGAAACGCTACCAAGAGGAATGCCCCAGCCCGGGATTTCTTGGAGCGGAAATTTGATCGGAATACGACTGCCGGACTTGCGATTTTGACCGGAGCGATAGGGTCGCAGCAGAACGATAGCTCGGGAGATGGAAAAACTGGCATCCGCCGTGGAGTAAGGCAGAGAGAAAGAGAGGAGAGGGCAGGGAATGACAAGCTCGAAGCGGAAAGCATTCCCCTCTAGTCGCATCAGTCACTCGGTCGCTCCCTTAACGTTATTCGCGTGTCTTCGTAGCAGCTCCACCACCCTCCCCAACGCCCACCCCCGTCAATACCCTTTAGAAGCCTGGCGCCGAGCCGCGCCACCACCATACGGCACCGACGCTACGTATATCCCATAAAATATACGGCTTAATGTATTGCAAAAAGTACAGGGCGAGGGCAATGTACTTTCCGCGTGTATCCGCGTACTAACTTCCGCGAAAAGAAAATGGATGTACGTGAAATAGCGTAAACGGAGAGAGAGGACGACGCAGGGAAAAGAAAGGGGAGACAAAGTGTTGCCGCCGTACGTCGCGGATGGTAACGCGTTCAACGACTAAAAGTCGTAAAGCAGCTACCGCGTTAACGAAGCACGCTGCCTCTTCATCCAGGCTTTTTTGTAACTTTCGAAAAGAGGTTACTACCTCTTTTACTACATGGAAAAACTGGACGTCGAGCGTCTACGCGTTATTCAAATTCCCTAGGAATTAGATTTGCCCCGGCTACAATTCTGCCATTGTCGGGGTGTAGCTCGACGTTGAAATTTCAAGGAAACATCTAACTTGCCGCTATTCTCAGACGTATGGCAACCCATTGTTTGCATTCATCTACAGGAGTAGGTATACACCCATTTACTTTAATAACATCAAAGCATCGTTGCTTGTTATGGGATGGTGCTGGGACGTCGAAACTGCAAACTCCAAATGTCTAAGCATGTACCGGCAGTGTCAGGCATCGTTGCTGAATTTTCCGAAATCCCATCGAAAGTAGATGGAGAGAGCGGTTCTGGCGAAGGAAACTTTTCGAGCGTCATTCTGGTGTCGGTGTTGGCACGGATGCATCGAGAATCTAGGAAAAAGCGGCCAAGGCAAAAGCGACAGTTGCCGGCCCGCTGTGCCGGGCGCAACGGGCGAACTTAATACCAAAATTCTTCGCGGTAAAGCGAACAAAAGGCGGAGAGAAATGGAAAACGGGGTTGGCGTTACACGCTCGGACAATGCGGTCGCGGATCTCCATTTCCGTTTATCGCGTAAACGAGACAAATTAATTAAAGTTAGACAGGGCAGGTAGCAGCGTCCGCAGCGTATTAAAATAACGGCCGTTTTGGTGAACGCCGTTGACCGGGCACTTTACGATAATTGAAGAGAATTAAACTCGCGCAGATTCGCCAGCACGCGAGGTAAACCAATTTAACGTTTTATTAAACCTTTGCTGGCGGATTTACTGGACGACAGTGTTACCGTGACCTCTTTTATCGGGCATGGGGTCGCGTGTCGAGTTGGCGAGCCGAGAAATTCTTGAAAACTAGCTGGCAACGAAGGATGCGACGCATAGCCACGGTTAGTTACAGAATGCCTGGACGAAGGAAGAACCATTTGCATCGGGAATCGTTGAATTATATTTTCCAGTCTGAGGCCGTAAAGCCGCGGGTGGGGTGGAGAGGAAGGGCAAGGTAAAAGCGTAGGAGGGCAGTTAACGCTTCGTCAACACTCGTAAAATTTCCAGCATTAAAGCTGCGAGGCTTGACGAGTAGAAGGCTTGAACTTGGAAACAAGCCCGGAGCTACTAGCGGCGGTGCTTAACACCTGCCCTGGGATTCTCGGTGTTCGTCCGTTCTTTCGGACCAGCCGGGCCCCTTATCGCTATTTCTTCTCAGCAGCCTGCACACCTCTCGCCTATTCCCCTCTTAATTCCGGCATAATATCCCGATCGTTTCGAAACTTGTGTAATTGTCCGTAACGATAATGTCGGACTGCGCGGGGAAAGGAGAACGCAGGGAAGCTTGGAAATCGCCGTAATAACCGAGCAGAAGCAACTGAAGAAACTGGAGGGACGAAAAAGCAAAGCGGACCGAAAACGAAAACGCGTTATGTATTTACGATGTCGTCTCCTGTTCCTACTCGATTATTCTAGATATCGCGCGAGCGACACTCAGCTCTAATCGGGCAAACGAACCGACGTAAACGGTGACTGGGTGCTGAAAATTTGACGAGCCAACGGTGCAATGGTTTTTAAGTAGGAGCAAAGAGACGGTTTAACGTTTCGCCTCGACATTCGTAAAATATTCCCAGCTGAAGTTTCTCGAGTGGCAGAGAGGAAGGACAAAGTTCGAAACATGCCCGAAGTAAAACGAGCTCGTCTTAACACCTGTGCTGGAATTCTCCCCGTTTCGCGTTCGTCCGGTCTCCTAGCCCCCGTGCCCACCCCCTTTTCTCACACGTTACGCCTGCTATACCGACGCAACGCGACGCCACCCGACGATCTTCTCCTTTTCCACTGTGTTTCCCACCCGCCTAAACCCCTTTCGCCCACACCCACTGGCCCCGCGCCTTCCTCAATGCTCCCCACGGGCCATTAGACCACCCTTTACCTACGGGGGTTGACTTATGACGCCGCCGGCTATACGGAAGGGGATTGAGTAAGTTACCTCTCCTCCGCTTATATTCTTGCCTTCTCTCGCGGCCAGACGCAGCCGCTGCGCGAGAAGAAAAGGTGGAGATGGGAGGAAGCACGCTCGCGGAGCTCGATAGATTCCAGATCCGTCTGGACCATCACGGGAGAAAAAAGCGGCAACAGTTAAACGCGTTGGAAAATTTGTCTCGTCGACGGAGGAATTTTAATTTCGAGTCCGCTCCTGCTCTATTTCGCTTGACTCGTGCTGGCAAGAAACAAGGAGCAGCTCGCGTACCTCCGTTTACATATAATTAACGAATCGTGCCATTACACGAGCAAATAAAACAGCAAAAAGGTGTGGGAACGTCAACGAGTAATTCGATTTCCTTTCCGCGGAGCAATGCACTTGGCGAACCGACGTGGCTGCTTCACATCCCCGCGGAAGACGTTACGTTACGTGCCCGCATAATCTTCGCGTCTCCCGTCATTCTCTCTTATATCAGCGAAAGGAAACGCTTCTGACGTGACGTACGCTCCCCCTTCTAAATCGCGACGAGCGTTCTCGGGAATGGAACGGGACGAGTACAGAGTGCACAGCCCCGGTACAGAGATGCTTCACTCCAGTGTAAACATATTTTCTGTTTGTATCTTGGCCGAATCGAACGCGGAGCACTGGAAATGAATAATGCCAACAAATTTGCTAGTCGTTTCTTTTCACTGCGACCAGTGCGTCGCGTCGCACAGTGGTCCCAAATCGCCAATAATTTGACAAAAATCAATTTTCGAAGTATATAGCAACTTTTTGCTATTATAGCATATTTGTTGTATATATATCTGCGCATCAAATGCCGCTTGAATTTCTTATATATATTGATTGGTTATTGAGATATACAGTGGCGGACGAAAGAAAGTTTACAACTTTTAAAATCGCATAACTTTTATAAAATTAATCCAAACGAGTTGAGTTTTTCCTGAAAAGCTACAAGGATTAGTTTGCTAAGTGACGTGTTTCGTCGTTTTGAAAAAAATGCACTTGGTCGGAATAGCAAACAAAAACAGTAAAGGTCATTTTTTAAACTTTTTTTTGTGAGCCTGTATTGAAAATTCAAAAAACCCGTTTGTAGATTGAAGTAAGTTGTATACATACCTAAAATTTCATCAAAATCGGTTAACGCTGCTCTGAGCTATAAACGCTTATAGATCGCAGAATAAGGTCGAAAATCGCGAAATTCACGAAAATCAGCGATTTTCGAACTTATTCTGCGATCTATAAGCGTTTATAGCTCAGAGCAGCGTTAACCGATTTTGATGAAATTTTAGGTATGTATACAACTTACTTCAATCTACAAACGGGTTTTTTGAATTTTCAATACAGGCTCACTAAAAAAAGTTTAAAAAATGACCTTTACTGTTTTTGTTTGCTATTCCGACCAAGTGCATTTTTTTCAAAACGACGAAACACGTCACTTAGCAAACTAATCCTTGTAGCTTTTCGGAAAAACTCAACTCGTTTGGATTAATTTTATAAAAGTTATGCGATTTTAAAAGTTGTAAACTTTCTTTCGTCCGCCACTGTAGGTCGTCAAACTTGACGAAATTTCATGCTCCTTAAGAGGACCGGTCTAGAGCCCCAAAAAATAGGTGATCTTTAGGAATTAACTAAACGAAACCTACTATATATAATTTAATGGGACTTTTTGCATTGTATTAAGGATGTCTTAAATTATAGAAATATATTTTTTGTTTTATAATGAATCATTGCAGACGGCACTGAGAAGTCGTTAAAATCAAGGCGTCAAAAAATTGATTCAAACGAGTATACCCCCTTAATGTCTTGAAAATGAGAACATGTTTAATGTGCCAGAGAAAGTTTGTTTGAAAAGATCCCTATGTGAAACAATTTACCATTAAAGTAAGTGTTATAAACATAAACTTTCCACCGAAACAAAGTAAAATATCGTTGAATTTACCGTTGTAAATCCGTTCTCAATGTGTCATAAATCTAAGTCATGTTTTAATAAACCTGGAGGAAAACAGAAATGAGTATCACCGGGTGTCACGCTGTAACAATTTTCATGATATAAAGTAACATGTCAAGTATAGTATCCAATTAACCAAATTTGCGGTTTTTTAAAATATTTAAATTTAAAATGCCAAGTGTATTTAGTGTGTGAATAAAAGAATATTCGTTATTTCAAGCAACACATATAATCCATAATTTTCATTTATTATTTTCCACAATATACTTCACCTACTTGACCTACCTAAACGCAGAAATGTTGAGGTTTCCCACTAGAATCGGAAAAAATAAAATTCTCAAAATAATTTTTAAAAAAGTTTGAAATTAACGTCGTCATATTAAATTCAACATTCCAACTATACCGTTTTAGTAAAAAAATCGCAAAATAATTAATTTTCACAACAATTAACTTGAAAACAACGTTTACACCAGTGATATTAGATCCGTCATTTGTTTTTTCGCAATTTTGACTTTAGATTCATAATCAGCGACCTCGAAAACTGTAGAATACAAAGTTTAGACCGAATTTGATATGTTTCTGACATACACGTCCGCCATACCTATTGAATTCACCGTTTTGTTTTAAAACTCGTGAATTTCAGATTCATAATCAGCGACCCCAAAAAATCCCGGGCATTGATTCCTGACAAAATTGAACTACGTTTTGAAGGGGTTGCCGCTTTTAGCTATTCGGAGCCACTGTGCATCGCGTCGTCTGCCTCACACGAGCGCGCCAACGTTTCTCGATAATTATAATTTACTTCTTTACTCGGTCGATACGTAGCTGTGGCAAGGTATAATTGTAAAGCACGATTAAAGAGCACGAGAAAGGAAGGCAACGAATCTTTTCTCCATTTCCCTCGAGGTGATAGGAGAAAAGGAAAGAAGAGGGAACGGAGCGGAAGGCTGTAGCCCCGAGGTAAACATATTTTCTGTTTGCATTCTATCTCAATCGAATCGACCTAACCCAGACCGATGCGCACCCGTCTTTCGAAGTCATCACCCACATCGGTCCCTATCTGTATTCGTTTCCTGCCGTATCTTCCCGGCTGGGGAAGAAGGGAGAGCAGGGACCGGCAAAGAAAAACCAACGGCAGCTTGGAAATAGACGATGGCGAATAAAGTACGAGTGACTGCACGCTGTGCGTACACTTTGCGTTTACCACTCGTAATATTAAATATCATCCGAGATATTTCAATATCGGTAGGTAAACGCACAAATAATTTCGACCATTCCCATCGCGTTGCTCCTCCGCCACACTCCCGCTACTCTCTGGTTTACATGCATGTACGTTCTCGAGGGCGCGCAATATTTTTCTATACATATACATATTTATGCCGGGGCAAGACGTATAACCGTCCGTAGTCGTCCCTCCAAGAACGGACTTGAAGAGAAATGCTTCCTCCTTTCCTACTGACAGCTGGAACGTGCCCCACTGACTTGTTAAAAAAAGTTTCTCCGTTGTTGGCACAGCAAAGAGGCCGACTCACCAAACGGCAGAATTTACCGCAGATATTTGCCAACTGTCGGAACGATCTCGCCGTTTTGCGAAAAATCTTCGGATTGCAACTCCGCGGGAATCGACCGGCCGTTGTGCGACGTTCCGAGTCGCGTTATAAATTTGTCGTCGTATTTAAACGACAACGACAGAACGGAGATGTTGAAAGGGATGAGCGACTCTCATTGAAAACGGTGGGACGAGATGCGCCAGCGAGACGGGTGTACGATAGATTCTCATCCTTATTCAATTCCACCTTCTTTACACGACGAAAGCCCTTTCGTGCGCGTCGACGCTATCGCGAACGCGGACCTAGATAGATCGCGTACACCACTTGAGCGTCATCGAGTTTTATAACGAGTCGAAAATAGAGGATACGTTACACCCACCTACTGCACATTAACGCCGTACGGCGACACTCGAGCGTGTTCGTCGTCGCCTGCATGCATCTACGTAGGTATGTAGATAGGAGCCGAAGAAGCTCGCGTGCGACGATTATTCAGAATTCATAAAGGGCCTTTTAATCGCTTGGACGACGATGTTTCGCGTCCGACTTAACGTCTAATTGGCCTTGTTGGCCGAGACCACCTCTACTTTCTCTACTATCATTACCGATAGAACAAACGATAGGTATGTATGTCGCGTCGCGTCGGTCGTGTGAATTGCGTCATAAAAGCGACGACAGCCGCGAGCTTTTTTTATTTCACGCTACTTTCCCCGCTGCGAAATTTCGTGGGTATTGGCGTCGGCTTGCTCGGACGGATAAGCGATGCAAAACGCGCGGTGAATAATCGAAGGGATTCTCGGCGGGAATGCCGGGAGCGGCCGTTGCTTCGGAACAGGATAGTACCAAAGGATGAGCAACGGTTTCCGGCATTCTGCTGTTCACGGCAATCCAAGTTTTTCACAGCCGCGCTAACAACGTGCACGTGACTGGATGGGATAACAATATGACCACGCGTTCCTTCCTGGTCAGCTTACTGGAAATTGTAGATGAGGCTCGATTATGTATTCTGATCGTACGCGATATCAAACCGCCTGGCTTCTTGCTCGTGATGGAGTGTTTTCTGCCCTCGACCCTTCCCACCCCTCCGCGCCTCCTCCCTCTATCCCTCCTACGCCCCCTGGCTCTGGTCGCCGAAGTCACGTTTACAACGAAACCCTATAAATCCATACGGTTGCGGCTGGACTCGTAGGGAAATATTTAAACCACCGCTCGACGACCACCGAGAATCTACGCTCGGTTTCCCGTGAAAAATTCACCGAAACGTTCTACGATTTGCTCGAATTCTCTGGTACTTCTCTGGCAAAGTTTGAGAGACGGAATTATGCATTACGCGTGTCTGCTCTCCACTCTATTTGCCATTTCCGGTGGTTGCGCGGCGATGCGGCCATTAATTACCATCGTTAATTATTATCGCGGATCGATAAAACGTCAACGTCGAAAGGATGGAAAACAAGCCCGTTGATCCGTCGTGTTTACTTTGCGGATGAGGGAGGGTTGGCGCGCCGGAGTCGGCAGTCGGGAGCCGAGAAATTGTGGATCGTGGGGAGAGTGTGTTGAGGGTGGCGAGGGCGGAGATCCAAGGGGGTTGAATTATACCGAAGGAGTGACGTCTACGGAGATAATCACACGCCTCGTAACAGCCAGTTCATCATCGTGGTTGGTATCGTGCTAAGGGGCTTGATGCATCATGGAAATCGCGCACGAACCGGCCAGGCCAAACAGAAAGTGGAATAGACGGCCTTTGTAACGGGACTTTGAAACGGATTCCCCCCTTCGTAGAGAAGCTTGCTTGCACGCCTCTACGCTCCACGCGTACCCCTCCACGCGTTCCTCCGCTCGCTACCAACTCAATTAGCGCCGCAAAAACGAATTAAACCAGCCGCGAGAGCCGTGTAAGATAGAAACACTAATCGAGGAGCCGAATCCATTGATTCTCGGTTGAAACAACATCCAGCCGGAGAAACCTTTGCGAAGAGCTAAATTAAAGGAACAGATTAAATTTCATAAAAGTGAAACGGGTGCGTGAGCAATGAAAAACGAATCGTTGGACGAAAGAAAGTAAGCTCCCTTTGACGTATCTCTTCCATAGATCGGTGCGTGCCTCTAACTTTTCAAACGCATCCCCTTTGAAGTCACCTTTAAGGCTTGCCAGCGAATAGGATTAAACTTTGGGAACGAGGGGGTGTCTCTTGAAAGAATCGACTGCGGGGACAAAGATCCTAAAGAATCTTTTACTTTCTGTTACAGGGGCGCTGCAAATAACCGGATGCGACGTCAACGACCAAGGGAAGTACGAATGCGTGGCGAATAATTCTGTCGGGACGGAGTATTCAAAGTCGGCCATGCTATACGTAAAAGGTATGATATCCGAGCGTTTCAAGGGAGATCCGACGGAAACAATTCTTAATCTCGCCCATCGCCGCGTTAACGAATTCGTTTAGAAAACGTTGCGCGAGTCAAACGTCAGTCCCGGTGAACCGACTCGTTCTACCTTTCGTAATTAAAATTAATGCAACGTAATTAAAGTGTAATTAAACTAAGCCGACCGAGGCACAAAGGATTCCCGCGCTTGGGATCACATTGCAAGTACATATATTACGCGGACATACCTACGACGTTTCTTGCCGTAACTCAAGCGACAGTTCCTCCACATTCGACCACTATTCCAGGCTTAATCGAATGCATATCGTCGGTTAATAGACAGCGTAACGATCTTGTACGGCATCCTATGCTTGCTCCCGTAACTTGATTACCAGAAAACCCCGGAAAGTTGGCATGATCGCGTTACTAATCGAGAATCGTTTGAACGTATGTAGTTCGTCGCGTTACGCCGTCGTTCTCGATTCCACCGCCAGCGGTGAGCGAAGTAATGCAGGGCTCGTCTCTGAGCTTGAACTGCGTGGCTGTTGGTGCCCCGATGCCCTACGTCAAGTGGCGAAAGGATCCAGCTACCGATTTAACACCGGACGACAAGCTGCCCGTTGGGAAGAATGTCCTGATGCTCACCGATATACAAGAGTCCGCTAATTACACCTGCACGGCCGCCAGTGACCTAGGTGTCATAGAGGCCACATCGATGGTGAAAGTTCAATGTTCGTATCGAGATCGATCTACCTAACTAATTACCAAATGCAAATCGATCGGCTTACGCCTCTCAAAGAGGCTGAAGACAATGCGCTTTACGTATTTGCCTAGTCTATTGTTTTCCCGAGAAACTGATTTGTCCGCTGCGCAGACCTCAGCTTTGTCACTGATTCTCTGCTAATTCGGGTTATCGCCGTAAGCCGTAGCCGTGCTCCCCCTCTTCCACCTAAGAACTTGCAGAGAATTAAAGGCGGGTCTTGGCGATAAATTACAGCTCTACCGAGTCCGCCGGAAAACGTTCAAGTCTCGGACATCACTGCGACTTCCGTGAAGCTCACTTGGTCTTACAAAGGTTCCGACGAGCTGCAATACTACGTAATCCAGCACAAGCCGAAGCACGTGAATCAGGCATTCGCCGAGATATCGGGCATCACGACCATGTACTACCATGTCCGGAGTCTCAGCCCTTACACAGAGTACGAGCTCTACGTGATAGCTGTCAACGCCATTGGGCGTGGTCCCCCAAGTGCCCCGGTGACAGTCACCACTGGCGAGACAAGTCAGTATAGTTGCTACTTGCTAGTTTCCTTTATCTATTTCGTTTTGTCTTCGCCATCGCCAACATTAATGCCTCGCAAAAAAAATCCGTGTACCGTCTGGTCGATGCGATTACACTGTGAGCCTCTCGGTGGCTTGGTTGCTTCGTCAAAAATACACAGGGAACACATTTCTACGATCATTCCTGTCGATGGATTCGTTCGAGACGGCTGTCGTGACTGTTAAAATTTGTCTACCGCGTCGACTTCTGTGTACATACATATGTACGTGTTTCTCGAACGAATCTCTGCGACGCCAAGAATCGGAGATCGAACGGGTTCCGAGTCCACCTCGCAATCAGTCCAGATGAAGAGAAGATGGAACGGGCGCGGTATTTTTCCGCGTATGAAAAGTGAGAAGGTAGCTTACTAGACCGGCGTCGGCGAGCGCGTACCATGTTTTTGCACGTAGATAATATTTTTGCACCACGAAGGAGGAACAAGTTTTGACACGATTTTTTGAGGGAAACTATACTTTTTTTCCATGCTGTCCGCCGTGGACGCACGATTTGATTCATGTAAGTGACAAGAAATTTTTTCACCTATCACACCAATCCCCTCTCTCTGTGTTGCACCATGTGTTAGTGTTTTTGTCGGATCGTATTCGGCGCGTCGCGCTTCGACGTCTCGTTTCGCCCCGGATTTTTCCGACTCTCTCGCTCCCCGGCCCCTCTGCACCCTCGACTCCCTCTCTCCGTCTCTTTTTTCCGGGAAAAGAGAGAAAAAAAACCAATACGCGGAGAGACAGCACGCGGAATTGCACCTTTTCCTCGATATATAGTAGCGCACACATCACACCTCGTGAAAATACGAAGCAGCCGCAAACCGCATCCGCAGTTCGTATTTTCACCGTGCATAATGCCATTTAATCGATAACCATTGAGAATAATCGTTCATCCTTTTCTTTCAATAGCGGAATCGACGAATGGAGGTGCCAGTAAGTTCAATCATATACTAAGAGTGCTGTAGCAGTATACTCATTTCTCATATCTCCTATTCATTTCGATTTTCCCTTTGTTTATTTTCCTTTTTATCATTTTACTTTTTTTTTCGTTTTTTTCCCCCGTTTTATTCGTCTGTTGTATATTTAGCAACACGAAGCACACGCACATATCTGTCATCTATTAGCACGCGCACACGGACACGCACACGCATCCACACCCAGTATGTGTTTTTCAACGAGTATGTACATACTTGTAGCTAATCAATTGTGTTTGGTATCGTTTGTTTCGGTTTTCATGAAAACAATTACACCAACAACAAGTAGTTACAACACCACGGACATCGTAGAGGCCCGTTCAATTTAGTCTCTGTTCTTTTTTCTCTGCCGGGATCGAGTGCGTTTGGTTCTTCTGGTGTTGTTTCCTCGGGGTTTAGTTGTACACTGTCCTGTCCCGTGACTAACTAGAGTGGCTTGTTCCACTGGGCACGCGTTTCCAACGAAATTCAGAATGATTTCTCCGTTCTAGAACCTGGTACTGCGCCGCGACAGGTTCAGGCCCGACCCCTGAGTTCGAGTACGATGGTGATACAATGGGACGAGCCGGAGACTCCGAACGGTCAAGTGACGGTCAGTTTTTGATATTTCGCGTGACACTCTATGGTTTTTGAGGCGTCAGGATGACCGTATGAATGGTATCCGTTGCAGGGCTACAAAGTGTACTACACCACAGATCCGAATCAACAAATGGCGTCCTGGCAATACCAGATGGTTGACAATAGTCAGCTGACCACAATCTCGGATTTAACGCCGCACACGATCTATACGATTCGCGTGCAAGCGCTGACGAGCGTTGGGCCCGGTCCACTGAGCCTGCCCGTTCAAATAAAGACGCAACAAGGGGTGCCGAGCCAACCGGAAATGTTGACGGCGATAGATATCGGGGAGACCAAAGTAACGCTCCAATGGAGTAAGCCTGCTCATAGCGCGGAAAATATCCTCAGCTATGAGCTGTATTGGAACGATACCTACGCACAGGTAGTCCGAATCAGCAGCCGCGATTCCTCGCGACCGTGGCGAGGTCGCCTTCAGGATTTTCCGCGGCTTTATACTCCCGAGGCTGTTATTAATTTCAGGAGAAACACCATCGGAAGATACCAGTGACTGGGAACTACACGCTGACGGGACTCTACCCGAACACCCTCTACTACGTCTGGCTGGCTGCGAGGAGCCAAAGGGGAGAGGGAGCCACCACCATTCCGTATCCGGTTCGCACGAAACAGTACGGTAAGCAAAAGACCAAACAGCGAGCCGAAAAGTGAGAAAAGGAAGGAGTGAGTTCACGCAGCGAGGAGTGCCGGATTTCAAGGTCGATTCACGATTGCCCGATAGCGCGAGATGGAGTTGGAGTTTCCTCTTATGTTAGCTGGATGCAATCGCGAATCGTCCTGGCACAGCAGGTAGGAGGTGCTGTAGCGCTAGACGCTCCCGCAAGTAGCGTAAGCTATTCACATACGCGACACCTTGATAAAAAAAAAAAGGCAGGGCAAAGATCCACTACCACGTGGGATCATTGATTTGGGGAGGGCGGGGGGTGGGCGAGGGCAGATCAGAAAGGCGGAAAATAGAGAGTATCGTTGAACCGTGAAGTGTGGGAGAGTGAGAATGATTGCATGCGTTGCAAATAAGAAAGCCGTTTTTGGATGCCACTTTATATATATATCTATATATATATATACGTACATATCATACATATAAATTGCACTAAGCACTGCATTGATATATGTGTGCATTTTGGGCACCTCTTTTCATTCTCGATAACGTATGGTTTACGTCCGTTCTTCAGTTTTTCATTGTCTCGTTTCCTTGCGAATCAAGGCACCATTGACTTGACGTTGATTCCGCGCCTAGCGCGCGAGTTAACCGATCGTCCTTAAGAAATTTCTCTAATCACGTACTTTTTCAACTGTTCAAGGATCGACTCATGAGTTTTTCCTTGAGTGACACACCTCTCCCGAAAGCCCTACCGATCGTGGCGTAAAGCTTTTAGTTCGATCCCCCCGTCAGTCAAGCTCGAACGTGGCCTGGCCTTCGATGCACGTCGAGTTCGTCGAATCGAACGCGCGGAAATTCGTTTTAATTCACGGTGCAACCTACCGCGCGCGCGTTGCGCGCTTGCCTTGGACAAACCCGCTGGAAGACGAATCCGGCCGCAGACCGCAAACGAAATCTCGCCAACGTTCGATTCGGTGCTCGAGGCCGAAAGTTCGCCACGATCGTCCGTTGACCGACTATTTCCCTGCCTCGTTTTCGTTTTCTTTTTTCCCCCCTATAACTGAGTGTTATACAGTCCCCGGGGCTCCGCCTCGCAATGTAACCGGACAAGCGATCAGCCCGACCTCCATATTGGTAACATGGGAACCTCCGCCTGCCGATCGATCGAACGGGAGGATCGTGTACTACAAGCTGCAAGTCGTCGAGAGCGGACGCTCCGACTCGGAGGCGAAGGTTATCAGACTGAATGACACGCGATTCGTGTTGGACGAACTGAACAAATGGACCGAATACCGGATTTGGGTGTTGGCCGGGACCAGCGTAGGTGACGGGCCCCCGAGTTATCCTATCTCGGTCAGAACTCACGAGGACGGTATGTATCACTGACGTTCATTTAATCGTCTTTCTACGTTCACTCCAGGCTACCGAAGTGTGGCGCGCGAAATCATCAGCGTGACCGATTTCTTCTTAAACTGTCCGCGAATGTCTCGTGTCGCGATAAATCGCGTCTCATCTCTCCGCAGCGTAGGAACTCGATTGTCGGACCACTGGCAAGCTCCTACTTTATAAGTTACAACGTTCTAAGCGCGTCGCAATTACCTACAGTGAATCGCGTAAATGTTCAAACGCCACGCTTCGCGTATAAGGATACTCTTGCGAAGGCGACGTATCGCGTTGTAAGGTTCGTCGCGCAAGAGCCAAAAATATAAAAGCCCGCCAAAAATCAGTTTCGAAGACATTCGCGCGATTCCAGTGCGGGTTGCGATGACACGCCCCTATTGTATCGAGCCGGTAACGATCGGTCTGTCGTTCAATTTTATATACGTGCATTAAATCTATTTTCGATTTCAGATTCCGCTAACGTCTCTTCGAACCTGTCTCTTCCTCACCGACACTAACACTCTATCCCTCTTTACGACCTTCCGTTCCTCCCCTCCCACTTCTGTTCTATATAGTCTGTTGGTTTTCTCTTCGACAACTTTCTTTCTGTGTTCCCGTTATATTGTATTATTGCATTATCGTTGCATTCTATGCCATTCGATTTCATTGGATTATATTACATTGTACAATACGTGAGTGAAGCTTTTCCCTCGCAGGCCACTTTTGCGATTCACTTGCGCTTTTGAGAAACGAACTGTCAAGTCTCACCAACTGTCTGCCGCGATGAAAAAGAGAAGTTAAAAAAAAAGAATGGAAAATGGAGGATGAAGGAGGAGGGAAATACACGAGCGAACGCGCCGCGGCCCTGTTTTCCGATTAGAGAAGAATGTTGATTTTTTTTGTTGCGCGAACGTAACTTTTGAACGCGCACAACTTTTTTCGTGTCTCTCCTTTAAAGCTTGGTCCATCGCTCTCCTATCGTTTTTCTGGCACAACCCCTCGATTCCCAATTTTTTGGACGGTACGCGGCACCTACGCGACGAGACGCGAAACCATGTTGGCCCTACTTTTTTGGCTGGCGAGATTTTATATTTTTGGGATTTTTGCGACAACAAATCTCCACGGATTATTCTGTACACCCAGAGGCCCCGGAGCCCTCTAAACCCCCACACCCACCCAAACCCCTCGCAACCCGCCCCCACATTAGTGTGCCTCAGAAATTTTTTCCAGGTGCACGCAGCCACGGATTTTTCAGAAGCTGATAACCAATTTTTGAGCTCAGCTACGTTTGCCCCTCCCCCAAAAAGAAAACGAAAGAAAAAAATGAAAGTAAAGGAAAGAAAAACGTGTTCTCTAACTATTTTTACAGGGCCTAATTGCAACTATCCCTTTGTTCGTTGCCGTTGGTTTTTTTACCCCTAAACCCCAGCCCCAATTTTTAAACTTGGATACTCATTTTAACACGCTGCCTAATACTTAATTATATACTTATTCACGTGTTTTTGTCTTTCCTTAAAGCATTTGCAGGAGGATGATCCAGGTTTTGAACAGCTAGTTTTTAAGATTTATTCGCACTAACTCGTATTATATCCACTGTCTAATGATATGTACTCGTTACACTCAATGTTCTTTCTGGTGGTTACCGTGGTTACGTCAGTAAAGATGTTTCGTTTCTCTCTTTAGTTCGTTGACTCACTCTTGCCACGTGTTATGAAGATAGAGACCAAGCTGACCGTCCCGATCTCATCTCAGTATTATTTCTAACTTCCTACGTTTCGGCAGATCATCCGCGTTATCTATGAGAACAGCCGTCGACGCGGTGCTGTCGCGCAAAATTACAAGTAGTCGACGGGTCGCGGAGCAATTTATGTCGGTTGGAAATAATCACTGTGTACGGGGGCGGCAGCTTGTCGTTGAAATGCTTACGTATATATATAAAAACTATAGCGTATGTATCACACACAAAAAATATATATATAACGCACTTTTTTCACTATATACATATATACATATATATATATACATTACACATCGTATATATGTATATACATTTCTATATCTCTGATATATAAGGCTCTTCTGTCTTTAGTTAAGATTTAGTTCTACCTATTGTTTGCACATGTTTAGAGCATGCCTTTGTTTGTTTAACAACTCCTCCATTTCACCCATCTTCTTCCCGGAGATTATCGTCTCGTATCCAGCCCTATGCCTGAGCCCCGACAACTCCGTCCCGAAACGAATTCCTCGCCCACCGTAAAGAAAGCCGCCAAGCTACGCCGAGTCTGCAGAACCGCACACTCCCCGACTACCAACCACTTCTCCTTTCGACATCCAATGAATGGCATGCCGATGCATGAGGAAATTTTGCTTTTCGTTTCGACCCGCTCCTTATCCTTCTCCCAAGTGGTACCGGCAACGGAACGGTACCATGCCCACCAACCTGCATGGTACAAGTTTTTCAACCACACTAACCGTCATCGCCACTGTCGACTAATCCCTTAAGCCTCGAAATCAAAAGAACAGAAGACAAACGAGCCCCGAGAGAACGCGTTCTCATCGCTGATATTTTTTTCTCTCGGTGGTCTGTGACGCGTCGTACGACAGCGGACGGTGGTTTCGTCGGCAACGAAAGTGAGAAGAGCAACGGCGCGGCGGCAGGTCTTTTGTCTGGAAAAAAAAAATAATCGAAGACCTTGGTAGAAGCGACGGAATCGGAATCGGAATCATTTGTTGCGAGGAGAGCATTGTGGGTAGAGGCGTCATTGCCGCGTTAAAAGTCGTACGGACGCGTCGCTAACGACGTTCCCTCGAACCCTTTCCACTCGGTGCCACCACGGAACACCCAGGGATCCTCTTTCGTTTCACCAACCACCCCCACCAACACCCGTTTCCTTCCACGCATTGTCTCGTTTACGAACCGACCGACCGACCTACCGACCGACCGACTGATCCAGCCATCAACCCCCTCGAAGGCAGACTCGGCAAAGCGAGGCGGAACGATAAAAAGCACTGCTGAAAGCACCCTGCCGTGTAAGCTCGCACATTGTCAAGCACTAAAAGTTCACCGTCGTATACACGTACAAATGTCGTTCGTTATTGTAATTGTCGCCGCTATTACCACCACCACTCTACTCTACTCTGATTATATTATTCCAAAGGTATTATCGATACGTATTTTGTTACACCAGTACTATTGAGTATGTGCACGGGCACCGGTAAAACTGTTACTTATCTTCTCACTCGGGCACCGTCTTTTTTATATCTCGCACCCACCACGCACGCATGTACAGTCGCACACGCGTGTTGCGCACGGTAAGAGGTGTTGATGAAAGGTGTTGGAAGGTGGTGATGGAGGAGGATGAGGAGGAGGGATTGAGGAGTATGAGGTGGAGGGACACGTATTTACGCACCTACGCACAGAGCCACACGCAGACGCACCGCCTCCGCAGTTTACCTACCAGTAGAATGTTACACCACCACGCACTATTTGAAAAGCACCCTTCGCTTAGTCGAGTAAACAGCCGGCAGCCTAAAAGCACACGCGTGCACGCATGCACGTAGGTCGTGTGCGTGGGTGAGTGTGTGTGCGCGCGTATCTACGAAGCCGACTCGTGCGTACGCGCGCGAGCGACTATATGCGCACCCGACATACGTATATTTACTCGTTCGACGTTCGTATCAAGAGCACCGTATCTCACAGTACATGCAGCAGTCTCTATACACGTGTTTAAATATCAATTGTCGTAGTCGATGCGGTATATCGTGCCAAGCACCAGCACTGAAAGCACCCTCGAAAAGCACCCCCCTCTGCCGATTGTCGTGCAATCTTGTTCGCTCGATCTCGAGGTGATCTCGACTCTTTGCTATTTCCGCTGGACGTTCAAACCAGCGGCCAAAGAATGCCTCGATGCCTCGGGAGTTTCGGTTCTCCAGGGATTCGTGGATACAGTTTCGAGATCGCCGCGGGAATTGTTGCGTGCGTGAATGCGTGAGAGAGTGCATAGAAGAGTAACGTATGCAAGAGTAAAGGGGACGCGCGAGGGAACGTGGGAAACACGAGAAAACTAGTGGCAGGGAATCATGTTCGAGGAATCGGGTCGACGGTCGCGAATACTTCGGTCGACTGTATTTTTAGCGCGAACTCAATCGGCTAAACGAGTAAGGAAATCTTGTCGCGAACGTGGGAAAATATGCCGTCCGACGTATACTTTGAAACATTTGAATACCAATATCCATGCAATCTTCTTCATTATCTCTATCCGTTTGTTCGATAACCACGAGTCCGTGGCAAAAGCAAAGGTATTTCGATTTTGGCCCAGAGAGAGAGAGGAGGGGGGAAGAAACGAAGGGAGAGAGAGAGAGAGAGAATGAGAGAGAGAATGAGAGAGAGAGAAAGAGGGAAGGGTAGCGATATGATATCGATGAATTTCGTTTGCATTGGGGAAAGGGTTAACTAAATTTATTCGACATATTTCGCGAACAGGAATTTCTGCTTAAATGATTCGGGGTAAGCGAATCCGTCGATGGGAAAATAGGTTAATGCGCTGCTAGACTCCCTAAATAGTATGAGGTCTCTCGCTCTCTGGTCGTAACGAATACCGTCCGATCATTAATACGGGATTCCGTTAATTTTTTACACTCACCAAGCTCGTTGGAATGATATCACCAGACCAGCCCTTCTCTATATTGTCTATACGTGCACCTTCGCTCTCTGCATGTAACACACCGACCTATTTTTCCATCTTCTGCCTCTGTAAGTTAATAATCGTATCTGTGATATTGAATTACTATTTTATTCGACATGTATAATACGTTCTTTCCATATGTTACGTATACCTATTTCATTATTCTATCGTGTATTCATTCTTATTACATATTTTCTTAGGTATCTAGACAGATTTTATTACACTGTATGTATATGTATTTTTACGTTTGTATATGAATTCTCTAACGATTTGAGGTTAAAGAATTTCGAGAATTTCAAGAATTAACGAACCCCCCTCGCACCGTTTTCTTTTTTTTCTCTGTGGAAAGCCGAATGAAGGTTTCCAAAATCCTCGCAAACGCATGTCTCTTCCTCCCTTCTAGTCTCCTCCGACTCGATCTGATCCGACCCGATCCGTTTCGATCCGATCCGATCCGCCAGCTGCACCGATAAAACCAGCAACGGAAAAACTGATCGAGAATCGGATTATTTCGCGTGCCGTGCACTCTAGAGCCGACCGGTCTAAACGACACACTTCATTTCACAGTCACCTATCTACGTGCGTATTTTGCGGGGAATTTTGTGATTTTTGCATGGGTGAATGCGCGGGTGGATGCTGCTAGTAAAACAAAAGGGAACAAAAGGGGGGACGGAAATATTTTTTACCGCATTCGAAAAAGCCGTCCCTCTGGCCTTCTCTATGAAAAAGGAGAGAGCCCTTCCCCACGAAAATAATACGGATTTTTTATCGAGCTAACATTTTTTGCGGGTGACTTTTTGGAGTTGCCATGAGCAGAAGGAAGAATTTTTCCCTGAATACAGTCCACCTTACCGACTCTTGTATCCTTGCCTTCTATTCGTGAATTTTTTACGCAACAGAACAAAACCCATTCGCGAACTTTTTCTCCACGACTGTCCATCTATTTAGAGCATACACGTAGCCGATACAAGAACATCCTGTCGGTTTATACGAACGTCCTGAGCCACACGAGTCCACTTCCCACTTCTTTCGTCTTATGGTTTTTCCATCCTAGCTTTCTTTTCAGTAGACATTTTATCATAGGTCTTTCCTCTCGACGCCTCGTGCCGCGAGGGAAAGAACGGAACGCATCTTGTACTCTTTTTTTCATCTCTCTGTCCCTCCCGTTCTCGGATCTATTTGCTCGGAGAAGAAACTATCGCTTCGAGTACACGAAGTGAAACGAGAAGTCTTTCTCTTGGCGGCAGGAGGCAGGTGGACATGAGCCTTTAGTTATTTCATATTTGGAGTAGTGATTGCGCATGCCAAAAAAAAAGAAAAAAAAAGAAATATTCTCACATCTCCCGCCTCTCTGCGACCAACTGCAACCGAGGACCAAGCGATATTTTTCTATTTAACGGTCGATTCTGAAGAGAACTTTCTCCACCGTCGTATCTCGGCAGAGCGAATAAAAAAAAAATATTACGAACAGAGCAGAGGATACGATTGAAATCGAGCGCGTGGAAGGGAGGGAACGAACCAATGAGCGAGTGCGCGTGTGCGTGTTTTATCAAAGAAACAGAGACATAATATATATATACTTATATGTATATATTTTTTTTTTTAAATCGAAGCAAAAATAATAGCTGTAAAAGAGGCCAATGTTGACGTTGATAAGAAATCAGTAGTATGCTACCCACTGATATGCCTAAACATATTAAATATTTTATAATTTTACTCAATATACATGCGAAATTGACACGAATTTTTACGAATTTTTTTCCCACTTTTTTGGCGACTTTTGGGGCGCAGCTGAAATAAGTGAGTATCCCTTAGCTCGTCTCGAGTTGTGCCATGAATTTTCTTCCTATTTAATCGTTTTCTCTCTATACATATTTTTCTTTTTACCGTCTCTTTCGCATATCATTTTTGTTTGTCTGAGAGACCATTTTGGAGATGTAATTTTTCCCACTGTTTTTGTTGCTGCAGTCGGCAAGCAATTATGATCTGAACGAAAACCATTTGCGTACTACATACGGGTAACGTTCCGCGACTGCGCGCTCGCCAAGTTTGTTTTTTGCGCTGCATAGCGAAACTTGTGGGCATAATTGATACATTAATTACGTTTAGCCGCGATGATAGAGGAGCAGAGATCTCGGTAGCACGGGCGAAACTTCATCCGCGTAAAACGATCGTTTGCCTTTTCTTTGCCGTATCTTCCTTGCCACGCATTTTTCTTTTGCGATACTACTACGTAGAAGTTGCAGTTATTTTCTTCTCGTACTACCGTAGGAGTTACTTTTCCCCTACAACAGTTTGGTTCTTATTGTTCTGTGTAATGCCGATATAAGATTTCCGGTGCCGGATACTGGACCGTCCATGAGATACACCATCTATCGCCAATCAGAATCTGCGTGAGAGAAGCAGGAAAAAAGAAATAAAATGACATCGTTGTCAACTTAGAAGCAAAAAAACAAATAATAAAAAAGCTTGTCGAAAATAGAGAATAGAGAATAGAAAAGAGACAAAGAGACGATGTGGCAACACATTCGCGACAGATTATCGATGCGGTTCGTCGATGTGGGTAACTGTAAATACACGAGATACATTTTGTTACCCTTGCACGTTTATCGAAAGACACGAATGCACGATTCTGTTGGCACAGTTTTCATCCACACCCAGCACCAATGATTGTAGATCGCACATATACATATATCTATCTGTGTATAAAACTGCTTCGTTTCGTCATGGACTCTCCAATATTGCCGTAGCATTATCGTCCAACGTAACCGCGCTCTTGCATCTCGATCACGTATTTATACGCGTATCCCTACATTCGCGTTCTCAAACCGAATGCAGAATAAAAACATACATTATTGGTATTCAAATGGAGGATTATCGTGCCGTAGGGACGTAGAGCATGAGGTGCGCTGCGTACCTCATAATATTGTTTGTACGTTGTTTTGCCGGTGTGTGATTGGTGGCATGTACCTACATACATATTTTCCGTTACTTTTTCTTTACTTACACACCCATTTCTCATTCGTTTATGTTTTCTCGTCTGTTCCTCATCACACGTTGTTGCATTACTTTCTTCATACTAAATCCTTTAAATGCTCTATACGACGCTTTCGTTTACGATACTTTATCTCACGAGCCGTGCTCTGATTCCACCAACGAATTATCGACCGACAGTTATTACATATTTAACTCAAGCATTTCGACCCCCATCGACTCGTTCGGTTCCATTTACAAAGATTGATTTATTCTCAGCACGTTTTCCAATTCACCGGACAGACGACGCGGACAGTCTCTGGTTCTTTAGTTTCTTAAGTTCACCTTAAATCTCCGCGTTTATTTTACAGGTATTCATAATTTCATTAAGATGTTATTTTGATCCCTCTTCATGTGCGATTGTGACTACGTATAACTGAGTGTGCGACTGTGAGTGTGCCACAAGCCGAGCATAAAGTGCGCATGTTAACTGTGCGTTGCGTTCCAGTGCCGGGAGATCCTCAAGATGTCGTACTGACGCCGATCAACTCGACCGCGATACACGTGAAATGGAAGCCACCGAAATCGAAAGAGCAGAACGGCGTGATAAGAGGTTATCATGTACACGTACAGGAAGTAAGAGAGGAGGTCAGTCGAACGAGCTAGAAAGCACCACCATAACGGAATCTTAGAACACAAGACACTTGGGACTTAATTACGATTGTATGTTTAGGGGAAGGATCTCCTGAACGAACCGATCCGACTCGAGGTAAACGAGAACGGTGTACTGGAAGTGAATATCACCGGTTTACAACCAGATACCAAGTATTCGATACAAGTGGCCGCTTTGACCAGAAAGGGAGACGGCGATCGGTCGACGCCAGTTCACATCAAAACACCGGGTGGTGTGCCCAACAGGCCCCAGGTCAACGTAAAGTACGTCCAGCCCTGCTTCCGACGAGATCGTTCATCTTATTCGTCGCGTTAACAACCTGGTAATTCTTTTCAGAGTTTTGTCCAAAGACCCTGACTTGCTCGAACTGGATTGGTCGAAACCGACCCGAATCTTCGGCAATCTGTTGGGCTATAGGATACGATATGGAATTAAGAATCAAACGCTTAAAGAAGAATTTATTCAAGGAACTGGCCAGCATACCTATAAAATCACCGATCTGGGTAAGCCTGCTAGAATTTCATGCTTGGTAATGTATCGCTAATTCTTTCGAATAGTTATACAGTGGCGGACGAAAGAAAGTTTACAACTTTTATAACATTAATCCAAACGAGTTGAGTTTTTTTGAGAAGCGAAATTCCCAGAAATCAGTGATTTTCCACCTTATTCCGCGATCTTTAAGTGTTTATAATTCAGAGCAACGTTAACCGATTTTGATGAAATTGTAGGCATGTATACAACTTACTTCAATCTTCAAACGGGTTTTTTGAATTTTCATTGCAGGCTCACAAAAAAAAGTTAAAAAAAAACACCTTCACTATTTTTGTTTATTATTCCGACCAAGTGCATTTTTCTCAAAACGACGAAACACATCACTTAGCAAACTAATCCTTGTAGCTTCTAAAAAACTCAACTCGTTTGGATTAATTCTATAAAAATTATGCGATTTTAAAAGTTGTAAACTTTCTTTCGTCCGCCACTGTATGTACATACGTGTGTACTCGGTTAACTGAACACTGTGGTCGGTCGGCTTATGTCTAAATCGCAGAAGAGCGGGGGATAGACTACGAATTTAGGGTTGCCGGGCAGAACGAGATTGGGTTCGGGCAGGAAACGGTGCGATACTGGTTCAGCCCTGAAGGGGAGCCCACGGGTCCGCCAACCAATTTGTCGTACTTCTTTCAAACTCCTGATACGGTGTGCGTGACATGGGACACACCCATCCGGCAGCACAGGAACGGTCAAATAATCGGTTACGACGTGCAATTCAATAAAAAGAACGATCATTCGACGGCCATCGATAGAAACACCACAAAGACGAGGGCGGTGTTCACCAACTTGGAAGAGAACACTGAGTACGTGTTCCACGTAAGGGCGCACACCGCCCGAGGTAGTGGACCTTACTCGGAGAAGATCACAATCATAACAGAGAAAGATATTGGCAGGGCACCGATGTCCGTGAAAGCGGTGGCTACCTCGGACACCAGCGTAGAAGTTTGGTGGGAGCCGGTACCTAATCGCGGCAAGATCGTCGGTTACCAAATCTTCTACACAACAACCGCTGTAGAAGACTTGGACGAGTGGAAGCAAAAGACTGTCGGCCTTACGGAATCCGCGGATCTCGTTAACCTGGAGAAATTCACTCAGTACGCGATCACGGTTGCCGCGCGATACAAGAGTGGCCTGGGAAGGCTAAGCGAGAAGGTAACGGTGAAAGTGAAGCCAGAAGATGTGCCATTGAACCTCAGAGCGCCGGACTCGTCTACCCATTCTATGACCCTCTCCTGGACACCGCCTATAAGACTGAACCCAATGAACTATAAAGTTTCCTTCGACGCCGTGAAGGAGTTCGTCGATTCGCAGGGGATCACGCAAACGCAGATCGTTCCTCGTAGACAGATTCTGCTGGACCCTAGTGCCTCGTCTACTATGATAAACGAACTCCAGCCGTTCACCACTTATAACGTAAACGTAAGCGCGGTGCCGCGCGATGGACAATACAGGCCACCAGCTAAAATCACTGTCACTACACAAATGGCGGCGCCTAAGCCTATGGTGAAGCCGGACTTTTACGGCGTGGCCAACGGCGAGGAGATTCAAGTGATATTGCCTCAGGCCTCCGAGGAGTACGGACCAATTTCACACTACTACTTGATCGTTGTGCCTGAAGACAAACCGACGGCCGATAAGCACCCCGACGAATTGACCGAGGATATGATTACGGGCAAGGGTGCCAAACAGGAGAGGGAAAACGCGCCCTACATCGCGGCCAAGTTCCCGCACAGGAATATCCCGTACACGTTCCACTTGGGAAGTGGCGACATATACGAGGGTTATGAAAATCGGAAACTCGAGAAGAACAAGCGATATCGAATTTTCGTGCGCGCCGTCGTCGACACGCCGAGAAAGGTAAGGCTAGGAACTTGAAGACACAGAACCAACGGACTACAAAATGGCAAGCATCTATACTGGGAAACTTTATGTTACAGCATTTGTACACATCGTCACCCTTTTCCGAGTACCTGTCGCTCGATATGAGGGAAGTACCTCCGGGCGAACCACCGCGCCGCCCTAATCCTAATATTCCAGTGGATGGAAACCCAGAAGTTTCTGTGACAACTAGCGGGCAGGAGCCGGGAATGGTATGGGTGGTTGGCCCAATCATCGCCGCGTTAATGGGCAGCGTATTCCTCGTGCTTCTGTTTGTCATTAAAAAGTGAGTATGCCTCTAGTCTATAGAAATACTAGCTTTACTACTCGGCTTCGTCCGAAATTTAGATTCTGATTTTATAAAAAAAAATTTATTTCTTTTTGTGAAAATATTCATCTGGATTAGTTAGGCATAATGAGATGGGACACATTTTGTGACCCCACAGTTTACCGTTCAAAAGTTTTTAGGCGACAGAGAAACACACACTTTTTGTTTTATATATTAAGAGTCCGTAATTAATGGAAAGTATAGCGAATATCGCGCCAAATTGAAAGAGAATTTATCAGCGAAAGAATCGAGGAATTATATCAGCTGAGATGATATAGAACGGTGTGCGTTTGACGTGACATTTTATTCGAAGTCGATATCGCAAATGGTTCTCGAGATATAAAGCTTTCAAGTGTAGCGTCCGAAGATCGCGAGATCATGAATGAGCGCCGTGGTCCGTGACCTACATTTTTTCCCGGAAATGTGTGTGCGCGACCGGTAGTAGGAAGAAAAACGCTGACTCAGCGTCTGTCACTGACCTACGCACACGGTCGTCAAGCGAAACTAGGTCAGTGAAGAACGTGTGAGCGGGAGGTCCGATTGTTCGAGACAGAACACTTCAGTTTAAACCAGGCCTTCCCAAGTAGGGGAAATCTGCTCCCAAAACAGATGTTTCGGTTCTCCCTCCAACGCTGCGCCTTAGCTGCTAAGGCCGCTAAGGTGGGACGAGTTCTGCTACCCTCTCTCCGAGGGCACAGTAACGTCGCTGGGAAGCATGTTGGGCGCTTTAGGGCGAAAGTACCAAATGTGTCAAATTTTTATAGGTCATTTTGAAATACTAGTTTAAATTTTAATTTTTCCTACTATTTTTAAGTCATTATGAAATTTCCTATAAAAATTTGACACATTTGGTACTTTCGCCCTAAAGCGCCCAACATGCTTCCCAGCGACGTTACTGTGCCCTCGGAGAGAGGGTAGCAGAACTCGTCCCACCTTAGCGGCCTTAGCAGCTAAGGCGCAGCGTTGGAGGGAGAACCGAAACATCTGTTTTGGGAGCAGATTTCCCCTACTTGGGAAGGCCTGGTTTAAACGATGATATCTCGGCAACGAGAAGTCGTATCGATATGGTTCAACGGCCATTCCGAAGGGGTAGGATTCGCGATTTTAACGACGATACTTGCGTTGCAAGTCGGGATAGATTCGAAATACTAGGCGCGCAAAGTTTTAGTAATTTGAATGCGTTACTCTTGCACCGAAGAATATTCATCTTTATAATTATTAATGATAATGACAACGACGACGATGATGATGAGAATGTATTAGGAGTCGATTTGCAATGCGACGAGCGTAAAAGATTGCGGATATAATCTACTCGAGGGAATCGTGTAATTGTTGTGTTCTATAATCTTTTCAGACGGAGACAGCCGTGCAAAGCACCCGACCAAGCGGCAGTAACACGTCCGTTAATGGCCGCTGACATTAGTTCGAATCACGCGCCCTCCGACCCAGTGGAAATGAGGCGTTTGAATTTCCAGACACCCGGCATGATTTCTCACCCGCCGATCCCCATCAGCGAGCTAGGAAATCACATCGAGCGGCTAAAAGCGAACGACAATCTAAAATTCAGCCAGGAGTACGAATCGATAGAGCCCGGCCAACAGTTCACTTGGGACCACTCGAATATGGAAGTAAACGCGTCGAAGAATCGTTACGCAAACGTGATCGCTTACGATCATTCGAGAGTGATTCTTCAGACGATAGACGGTATGTCAGGCACGGACTACATAAACGCCAACTATTGCGACGGTTATAGGAAACAAAACGCGTACGTAGCCACTCAAGGGCCTCTCCAGGAGACTTTCGGTGACTTTTGGCGTATGTGCTGGGAATTAAGGTCGAGCACAATCGTGATGATGACGAAGCTGGAGGAAAGGACTAGAATAAAGTGCGATCAGTACTGGCCGAGCAGAGGTTCCGAGACTTACGGTCTGATGACAGTGACCATCACCGACGTCCAAGAATTAGCCACTTACTGCATCAGAACATTCCAGATTTCTCGGGCGGGATACTCGGAAAGACGCGAGATAAAACAATTGCAATTCACGGCCTGGCCGGACCACGGTGTGCCTGAACATCCTGCTCCATTCTTGCAGTTCCTGCGCAGAGTTCGATCTCTGAATCCACCGGACAGCGGGCCATTGATCGTTCACTGTAGTGCCGGTGTTGGAAGAACCGGCTGCTTCATAGTCATAGACTCTATGCTCGAAAGAATCAAGCACGAGAAAATGATCGACATATACGGACACGTGACTTGCCTACGCGCGCAAAGGAACTACATGGTCCAAACCGAGGATCAGTATATATTCATTCACGACGCGCTTTACGAGGCAGTGATCTGCGGCAACATGGAGGTGCCTGCCAGAAATTTACACTCCCACATACAGAAGCTGATGCAACCGGAGATCGATAACATAACCGGCATGGAACTGGAATTCAAGAAGCTGTCCAATATTAAGGTGGACTCGACGCGATTCATATCGGCGAATCTTCCCTGTAACAAGCACAAAAACCGTCTGGTACACATACTGCCCTACGAGTGTACCAGAGTATGCCTGCAGCCTCAGCGAAACATCGAAGGGTCCGATTACATAAACGCTAGCCTGATCGATGGGTATCGATACCGAGGCGCGTACATCGCCACCCAGGGACCTCTCTGCGACACCACCGACGACTTTTGGCGTATGCTCTGGGAGCATAATTCTACGATCGTTGTCATGTTAACGAAATTAAAGGAAATGGGTAGGGAGAAGTGCCATCAATACTGGCCGTCCGACAGGTCGATTCGTTACCAGTGCTTTGTTGTTGATCCAATCGCGGAATACAACATGCCACAATACATACTGCGAGAATTCAAGGTGACGGACGCCCGGGACGGGGCGAGTCGCACAGTCAGACAGTTCCAGTTTATCGACTGGCCGGAACAGGGGGTTCCGAAATCTGGCGACGGATTCATCGACTTTATCGGACAGGTACACAAAACGAAAGAGCAATTCGGACAGGAGGGACCGATAACCGTGCACTGTAGCGCGGGCGTCGGAAGAACCGGAGTTTTTATCACCCTCAGCATCGTATTGGAACGTATGCAGTACGAGGGGGTGGTTGATATCTTCCAAACAGTCAGAATATTACGAACGCAACGCCCAGCTATGGTTCAAACTGAGGTTAGTTTAATTCCATGCGAATTATGTATACTGTCTACGTGCGTGAGAATTTTTTTTCTTTAAAAATCAATGAAAACGTTTGTCTGTTTCTCTAGGACCAATACCAGTTTTGTTATCGCGCCAGTTTGGAATACCTGGGTTCTTTCGATCATTATGCCAACTGACAACCCGACACCCGCGAGGAAAGGGACAGAAGGGATCGACAAAGAAACGGGAGAGACGTCGGAGAACGGGCAAAAGTGCGACGCGTCTAGTACAATGAAGTGCTCGACAACTATGCAAAGATAAAGAAGATGTGTAGGTTTTACCACGATTCTGGGCATGATGTACTATACTCGTACCTTTCAAGGACAAAATAGAGTAGAAGGGCGATAAATTACTAACTTCTTGGGCAACTAACGTAGCAGCCAAGTATCTTAGTCAATGGTGTTGCAGCAATCTCAAGTATGCGGAAGACTTCAATTTTCGACGGCATCGTAAGTGCTAAACGCAATTTTATCGAAAACAAATCCCGCGAGTAAATCGCGGGACAAGACTGCCGCGCCGTTTAGAACGTACGGCTCTCGTATTCGTAGAAACAATCATATCTATAGAAACTTAATTCTCTCCTGAAATTTATTTTACGGGTCACAAGGCGCAAAGAAAGATGAGCAAAAGATAAAGGACAAGATCGACTCGCGCGTTTTCGAGTTGAAAGTCGCCATGTTAAAGTCGAAGGGAGACTGATTTTCTAATCGAAAAGAAATATTGAAAATATCGCTTGAACGATCCAGGGTTCGATGATTAAAAACATATCCAACTCGCGATCATTTGAAACATCCCGCGATTATGCCCTTTACCGGCTTCCTCGAAAACTATGGCTGCTTAATTTTAACTTAAGACGAACTGACGAGGGTTATTCTTGCGATCGTGTGCCTCGCAGTCGAATTATTAACGCGCGATATCGTACGATATGATGAAAAAAAAGACAGACACACTCACACATACTCTCACACACGCACACATAAACACTGCGAAGAAACAAACACATACGAAAAAGTTCAAACTTTCCTATTCGTTTGATGAAAAGTGCTTCCATATTTGTGGGAAACGTAACGTCTGACAGCGAGCGGATACGCGCGCAGTGTGCTTCGTCAGGAATAAAAATGGAAGAACAGACAGTGGCACGTTCTTAAAGTACTTATCGATGCAGCAAACGATATCGAAGACAGAGAAATTGCAAGGATCTCCGTAGTAAATGTTGAGAAAACAGCGAGACGTAAATTTCCGCTCACTGACGGGTCATTCCACGCCAACTCAGACACTTTTCGGAGTAACATTTCGGATTTTGGTACAACTCGGATATGTTGTAGTCTTTAGTGATGCATAAACATATCTCGAAGGATTTTTGAAAATTTCAAAAATTGTGGATGTTACAGCTCTTTGAAATATAGTGTTTAATTTTTTTCCAAAAATTGTAACTCTTGAACTAACAAACCGACAAAAATGACCTTTTGAGTGCTTGCAGTGGAGATATAAGAGTACCTAATAAAAATTATTTCAATGGAAAAAAACAAATTTTTAACCATTTATTTTGCAATTCTTGTAAACAAATGCAATTTTATAATTGAAGGCAACTTTTTAAAAAATTGAAAAAAATAGGAGGATATAGCCCTGTTTGTCCTCTTTATGGACATGTTTGGAACACGATGGAGACTTTAAAATTGGCCAAATGAAAATTATTTGAATGGAACGCTGCGTCAAGTCACTCCGGCTCGACTGGTCGCTCGGGCCGTGCGATACTCGCAGCGGCCAAGCCCGCTATACCTGCCACTTTTATATAGGGTTTATTGCAAGGTTTATTGCCGTTTATAGTTACTGGAAACTCACTCTCTGTCGATGGCACTTATTGTTTGAAACATTTAAGTTGCCATTGTTCAATGGAAACCACGAGAAGGTGGTGAGTATTCTTCCATCGGGAGAGGATGGGGTGTGATGGGATTAAAAAATGCCATTCGGCGTTAATTCCGAAATCTTCGAAATGGAAACTGAGATTCAGTAAATTATATTTATTTTTATATTTATAAAAATAAATATATTTTATAATTTATTTTTATATTTATAAAAATAAATATAATTTACTGAATCTCAGTTGTGCATTTTTTTGCAACATCACATGGCAAAAATGCATGCGATGGTATTGGGGGGACATTAAAACGTCTTGCAGCTCGAGCCAGTTTACAAAGACCACTAGAAGAACAAATAACGACACCAAAGAAATTGTTTGATTGGGCGACTGCCAACATTCAAAACATTCATTTTCAATTCATCTCAATAGAACAATATCAAAAACATTCACGATTATTACTAGAGAGACGTGGACTTGCAAAAACAATTTGTGGAACTCGAAACTTTCATTCATTTATACCAACGGATACAGTGTCTCATTTAAAAGCTAAAGTCTATTCATACAGTGACAAATCAAAAGTTGTAGCAATTATCAAATAAGTAATTACATAACCGGTTAAAAATTTGTTTTTTCCAGTGAAATAATTTTTATTAGGTACTCTTATATCTCCACTGCAAGCACTCAAAAGGTCATTTTTGTCGGTTTGTTAGTTCAAGAGTTACAATTTTTAGAAAAAAAGTAAACACTATATTTCAAAGAGCTGTAACATCCACAATTTTTGAAATTTTCAAAAATCCTTCGAGATATGTTTATGCATCACTAAAGACTACAACATATCCGAGTTGTATCAAAATCCGAAATGTTACTCCGAAAAGTGTCTGAGTTGGCGTGGAATGACCCTGACAAGAAAATTACCATACTGCCAAATCGACAATTATTCATGCTGAGCCCATTACGCACGATAGGGATCTTCTCATTACCTACTGTAATTTTAAGTAGATCGTAAGCGTTTGTTCTAAGATTAGCGTGTAAGCGATGCCATTAGAAGAAAACGAAGAAAACAAATGGATTGAATGAAGGAAGAGTGAAAGGAAACGGTGCCTATATTCAATTAAAATGCACAAAAGAGTTGTGCGGATTTCTATGAGAACTAATTTAATTAGAAGCACTGTATGTCGGATTTGCGTACTGTTCCCCCGAGCCCTCGATGCCCTCGTGTACAAAGTTCCATTGTAGGCTTCTACCTCGACTACTTTTACGATTTTCCCAGATACATACCTATACGAGCGAACAGTTTCTCCCAACTTCGATCATTCCTGGCTCGGTTTACGCTCAAGCTGAGTTGCTTCGTGTCGGAGATTAAACTTGTTTCTAATGTAATTTGTCGGAAGCATAGATTATAATCAGAGTGTCTAAAGCCCTTAGAATCAGCGAAACTTGTATGTAGCTGGCATTATCTCCAGCACCGAGACACCAGAGCAATGCCAAAAACGAACCTTAACGATGCAATCGATCCCAAGCGGTATATCCTTTTTGATAACCATAGGAACTTTCCACGTATATTAATTGTAATTCAAAGAGTTACGAAGCTCGTAGTCTATGAGGACAATAAAGCATGCGCTCGTTTATATAACTTCTATATTTCAAAATCTTCATCGTACCGTTCGGTATAGAGTCGTTCTATCGCTGTTCGATATGGTAGAGCGTAAAATTCTATTTAATAAAATATCTAACTATATATACGATAATGAATGTATTACTCTCCTGTAAGGAAAGGATCATTTTTGGTTTCTGGCATTGTTTTGGCTTTGATCATTTACTCGTACAAGAATCTACGAACGTTATACACATAAATATTGAAACGAATCAGTATTACTTCTTTTTTTAAATTCCATTTTTAAATACCGAATTATTAAATCGAGCGTTCTAACATCTATTCATTCAAAAGTGGTTCGAGGGTCAGGAATTGTGACTAAGTGTACATACATGCACCGTCTGTCATTAGCAACATTATATAAATATAAATATATATATATAAATAAGATGATAAATAATATATATATATATATATATAGATATATATTATTATAAATATCATTAATGAAGAGAGTAAGCATGTGGAAAACAGCTGTGGATATTTTCCAGACTACCGGGATTGATATGCTTTATCCGGAAAGACTCATTGTTACATATTCATGACAAATCTTTCATTTTAACGCTTTTCATTTATCAACGCATCATTTGATATGCTCTTTTTCAACTTTTTTACGCGTTTTTCTTACGCGAGCATACTTGCACACGTAATTTTTTACATGAGATTTACATTGAGCGCTAGATACGTACCGGCTTATTTTCATCTCGTGTGTTATTTTATTTCACGTTGTAAGACTGAAAGCCATTGCGTCTCATCTAATTACTAGGTATTTTCGGTACTTGCGAAAGTACTTAAATTGCTCGAGCATGATCGAAAAGTAAACTATTCGATCACTGCGTATCTCCCTCATTCTCTACGCAAACTCCCCTGGCACTATTTTATTTTTACCGTTACGTTGCTCCACGTATTAATAATGTACAATACGCGACCCAAATTCTTTCGCGGTCATTTTTTACGACTTTCAATTATGGATACGCCACCGAAATCGATACCCGAGTGTTCTTTCAAACAAAAAACTGACCTTTGGTGCGAGCACGGAAGTTACTCTCGAAATAGTTACTTTATTTTTATAATTATTTTTTTATACTATTGACTCGATTAATTTACGTGTACATTACTTTATCGTTTCCTTTTTCATGTTTATGTTTCGATTATCTAAGTGATACAGTGTGCTTCTGTCAGAACATAGATGTAATATTGTTACTTTGACAATGAAGAAACGCGAAACGACTGTTTTTTCACAAATCAAATGCAGCTACTATTAAAAAGGTACGATTGGTATAATAAATTAAATAAATTAACGTTCATCAGTAAAAATAGTCCTTCAAACGATAATGCATTCATATCGCCAAGTAATTATTTATTAAAGAAGTCTGCGCGCAACAAATTTAGTTTATAGATCGTCGAACGTCTTGTTAAACAACAAAAATATGTAGTTCGCGAAGTTTCTATTCAGGCGATCTTGTTCGTACGAGTCTTACAGTATTCAAAGGAAAGAAATGAAAGAGATTTTGAGAAGTCGTTGCTACGATAATCTTCGGAATGTTATTACCTTTCCAATGTTACTTATTTTAACGTTCAATTTTAATCGATATATTTTAACATCTGACAAGAAAAATGTAACGCTGCATCGGGTGCGGTAAGACCAACATGGTCATTAACTTCGTGTTTAAAGTTCCAAACTGAGAATACCATACGTTACGAGAAACGAAATTAAATGACTGTATAAACATATTACTAGTTATAAGTTGGTAGCATTAAATTATATTCGATGAATTTACCAATACAATGAAGTCCACGATATTCATATATTTATAAGATACCGAACGTAATGTCGTTACGTTTTTTTGTATCATTCCAAAATTCTTGCGTATGTTGTACTTTAGCTGCGTGTCTATTGTTAGTGTTTATAATTTTTTTATATCCCCAAAATGTATAGCAATATGTGGTTTGTTGTATTCTTCTTCGTAAAAGCATAAAAACTCGCGTTTTCGGAGCAATTTTTAATAACGTAACAAAATACAATCGGCCACGAACGAATGCTCCGTGCAATATCACGGCGAGTTTCTTACTGTACGTGAAAACACCTCGAATTCATCCACTCGGATCAGACAGTACGTAATTACAGTCACTAATTCCGAGAAGAATGTGAATTAAAAAGACAAAGAATAAGTCAGATACTAAATATCGTTGAAAGAATGGGAAATTATTTTGTGATACTTTCTTGCCAGAAAGAATACAACAGGCTGAAGTGAGTATGATAAATGCAATGTTACTAATTAACACCTATACAAATTAAATATTGTGTAATAGGAAGTCTGTTGACGAGGAGAAATAACGTGTACATTATGTATTGCCTTGTGGCATCAATAAACTAATAACTAACGTAATCTTCCTATCTTTCTCCACCCCGATTAAATTTGGGCAATCATGGAAAAGACAAAGATAAGTACGTATCTTTGATAGTAGCTTTATTAATTATTCCATTAGGATGTATACGACAATCCATCGTATTATGTACAAACTTTTATTTTCCACCATATCATATAATATCGTCGCAAGAAAATTTTGCAGTTCTATATCACATTAGTTGGTTCGCTGGGATTATTCGTCGGAGGAGTCCTAGTCATCATCGACGCAACCTAGGATAAGACGACGATTATAAACTCCCCAGCGTCCAGAAATGTATACAAAAAAAACTATTCTCTAAATTGCTCTACCAACATTTTGAATGACTTGTTTCCTCAAAAAATCGCCCGTAGCTGCGGAGATATTTTGATCCTTTCCCATTTTGCACTTTACGTATCCGTACAAGTTTGCTCCGTTTAAAACAAGCGCGATGCACACAAGTAGCAACCACTTAAATTTTAACCCGAACAGAGCTAGCATAAAAAATACGGACCATAGAATTTGGCAGAGAATTAAGGCTAACCAGAAAATACGAGCTTCCGTTGCATTAATGCGATTCTGTTGAATACCCTGAAACACAGGGTACATAATAGACCTTGTATAATATAACAACTAATTACGCTCCTTTCCAGAGTTTTTGTACCCGAGAACAGTGAGTTTCTGCTGAATAGCTAGACATTCTTACGTCGATACCGTTAAATGTGAATACTAGTAAGCCTTGAGCAGCTATGACAAGTGAAATTATGCTCTGATAAGTGAAAGTACGCAAGATATCTTGGAAACTGATGGTGCAGTGGTAGCAACTCGGGAAATGGATTTATGAACGAGAGTTGAACAAACCTTCTTCGATTCGAACACCCAATGACTTTTGCCATTATCGTCCACGTAATTCCACCATCTAAGGCCGACCATCAACCTTCCAGTAATATTTTTAACCGTCCAAAAGTCCATTGATAGAAGTAATACAACAGTTACGAAGCTAGCGATAAAACTATTTGAGAACCACCCACATAGCATATAAACTACTATCGCCGCTATTCTGAAGCCTAAATGAAACATGGTGACGTACGGGTGTCTAGAAAAATGCAATATTTCATGAGCATTAAACCTAAACTACGTAGACCTTTCCTACTTATACAACTATCTTATAATCTATATACTTGAGTTTGTTGTTATTTTGGCCCGTCTCATCCTCCTCGCCAAAAGCAATCGTATCGTCATCCATTAGCAAAGGGACCTAACAACGAAATCGTCCAATATTTAAACGATGCCAAAATGAGGGCTATACAGGATGTTCCAGAGCTACGATGTCACGATAAACCTGAGTCAGCAAAGTAATTAGATTTCTACCTATGCTTCTGAAACACCCCATATGTTCGTCTCACCATCCTAACATTACGATTTTCGTATAGGCAATGTGTAACGAAACGCGAATACGTGAGTTCGTACATTAAAGTACGATTAAATGTGTTCGAATACAGTGGTTAACGACGCCGACTTGAATGTTCATAGGTCCCCAATATACGTACGGAAATTCACGAACCGACGTCAATAACGATTCTTCCGAAATGGCAAGACAATAAGGTTAGCTTGTTGCTTATTAACAAACTACGTTTCTTACTGCGTTTCCCAAGGAACCGATACGTTAAAGGTATAATAAAATGAACTTGGCGTCGACTTTTACGGCTCGAATAGGTTGTAATGTTCACCTACCGACGCAGACGCCATGTTAGCACGTTGACAGGACTGCGATAGACGATAGACATCAGCTCTTCTCCCTCGACGACCATGGCGCCACGTTAACACGACACAAAGCGCGAATCACACGTCATAACTCTACGCATTAAATTAAACTGAGCTCGTTCAAAAGACTTTTACTACCGATTTACGACAGATTTACGCGATTCTTCGAGGGCCCTTGACGATCGGCCTACTCCTCGGAAACCGCGAACTACGGACTTAAGTTTTTGCGGTTTGAATTGAGCGTCACGTGACGAAAGGTAAGCTTCTGATAGGTGAACCGAATCAGGCATTCTTATTGGTTGAGCATGAAAGTTATGTGTTGCATACAGGCGCCAGGACTAAATAGCAGTGGTGGGTAAAGACACGAATTTTCCATTTTATACACGACACGTGTCATAAATGTAATAAATATCGTAAATGTCGTAAATGTGTCGTAAATGTCGTAAATGTCGTATAACTGAAATGAAAACAACTAACCTATAATCACAGACGAGGTATAGAATAGACCTATCGCCTAATGGAACTTTGTGTCACCACCCGAACTGTGTTACCGACCCATAACTCGAGGACTGAATGTAGCGGCCTCTGCTCATGAACAGCGTCCAACTCAGCAAATACCTACTCTGAAATGTGTTGAAATGCTGAAAGGTGCGTTACGTGCTTGTTCACGTGTAACTTCTTTAATGTGTGAGTTTGACATAGGTTTTCGCTATGCTACGCTTTGACTTGGTTTGTCAATGACTCGTGCGGATGTCTCTTCGATAATCCATTTCGGGGATCAAGACACTATAGCGCTCAAAATCTAGTTCTTATAAGCCTCGCAGAAAGTTGCATGATGCATGAGTGTCGTAGGGTGCATGGATGCAACAGCAAATCGTGCATTCTTTAATTTCACAATCATACGGGATACATAATGTGTCGAATACAAGTTACATTTCTGAAGTTAAACTCTCTCGTGTGAGTTCTTTCAAATCTTGTCTCTTAACAATAATTATTACATTCGAGTCATTAGAAATTGAGAAATTTCAACTTGCATGGGAAACAGTTGTGGTTGACGGCAACCTCTACCAATGTGACAACATTGACGAAAGGTGTGAGCTATCAGTTCGACTTTATCCGCGATAGTGATCGGATCGGTGAATATCTGTGAATGTTACAGTATTATTTCCTGATTTGTCGACTCCTACACCAATTAGTTCGACTACTGGACTAAATAGAAAACCGTTTAACAAAATTTCACTGGAATATACCTTTCATCTAGAAATTTTTTTGACGAAGTGTTGCCTAAGTAGTAACTGAGAAAGGAGCAACCGTTTGGGAAATATGGCACCAAGATTGCTATTGGAGTCTTTTTTCTTTAATATTATTGGAGAAATAAAATGTAATTGTAGAAGAAATATTTGGAATCGAATCTGGACGGGTGGAATATAGATTAACGAAGATAGATGATCTCAGCCAATCGGCTCGTATTACTTGTCACGTAATTAATAATTGTATTACAATGTTACTTGTCATACGATTAGTAATTACAATTCAAATAATACAGATTGCCCAGGTCTCACCACGAGGAGGCGCTGCGAGTTGAGACCCGCCCTAACCGCGGCCCAACCGCCCTCCTTTTATGCAAAATTTTATTTTCATTTCCATAGACCCCCCTGATGCACGGTTGCAAAACGATCCTCGATCGCCCGACAAGCGGGCATCAGAGGGAGTCCTTCTGTAAAAAGCTACCGCGATAAAGCTAAGCTGAATTTAAAATATTTCTTTGTTTCTTTCATTTCAAATTTTAAAAACTTTCTGGTCTATTTCTACCATGATAATTATTCACTAATTGCGAATAAAACAAAGAAAAGGGGGGCAAATTTGAGGGAAATTATTAGGGAAAACAGTGATAATGATACATCATTATAGGATATGTTATATGATATATCATTATTTAGCAAAAAGTTTTCCCCTTTTTTCTTTATTTCATTCCTAATTAGTGAATAATTATTATTTCCTATTCATTACTAGGAAATATGCCAGTGTATATTTGCTATGCTTACTTAAATACTAATAATTCCTACCTATACGAGCGCTCGTATTTAATAATTGCTACTTATATTTAGTTATATGCTACTTATGTTTAGTTATATTTAGTTATAAACACTGCAGTGTTTAATTATTTCCTTAAAAACTACTTAATTCTATGTGGCCACTAAACACATTACCTCATCATATACATATCTACTTAAATTTAAATAATGACCTGCCTAATAAAAATCTGAAATTGTCATGTGTTTCTTACTTCCCTCGATGGACCCACGATGTTACCTGAAACATTCTCAAAAGTATCTATTAATAAAAATTCCTTGAGATTTCGTTTCTTAAGGATGATGAATCTGAAATCATATTTCTGAAATAATCTTCACACATAATATATCTGTAACAGAAACTTTCTCAGTGAATTAGTACCTACAATCTATCTCGATTAAGTAATGTAATTTCAACAGATATAGGGTAGATGTAACGTTTTTGGCTATTGCACTGTTTTTGGCCATGTGCATTATTATGTTATTTTTAAATTGCTTGCAGATCATTATTCTGTGGAGAATTTCACATCATAAATATTTTATTTAGTATACCGCCCGAAATATAAGGTTATATGTATTGCTTAGACGGAAAAATATTAAATTTTTTAAGAAGTGGCCAAAACTGGTACAATACCTTAAAATGGTCACAAATTATGCATCTACCCTAGTCTTTTCATTGAATCACTATTGCCCAAATATTGAAATATCATATTTGAAGCTACAAGCCAAAACTCAATATGGAATATCGATTTGGTATTAAGATGAAAGAAGGAAGAGATTAAAAAATACTGCTTCATTGTCAGCAGACAAAGTAGGCAATCAAAACTTTAGCAATTCGTGAAAAAGAAGCTACTAATGATATTACATTTCATTCCGAAACAATTAATATTCATAATATTAAGCACATTGGGTGGTTTGTTACATCAACTCAATAATTTCCTTCTAATTCCTCATTAATTGGCATCTTCAAAGTTGATGTATCGACAATCAATCATAATATACTATAGTTAATCAAAAACATTTATGCAAATGTTGAAAATTGGAATAATTGCACTTTACTGCACAGTATTTGAAGTTACTGTCATACAGAAAATAGCAACAACGAGCACGTGATAATATTGAAAATTTACTATCAATATAAAGTGCCGAATTGCAGTTACCTACTTTTTCAGTGCAAATTTCGTTTCAATATCATCAAATTAAGCAACAATCGCGGGTGAATTTTGATCAATGCAAAGGAATGTTGAAAATTTATAAAAATAAAAAACTACATTTCTTATCAATCTGAAAATAAATACAAGGAAGGACGAAGTTACTATGCAAAAATCGGCAACGCCAATGAGGAATAGCTACTACTACTTTTCAAAGACTCTAATTAGAACTTGAATTGAATGGAGGTGTGTCAGAAGTCTGCGATTTCTATTACAAATAATGAATTACACCTTTCATCGCCATTCTTTCAGTCACAAAATAAAATTTTTCAAATGCCATTCCATGAAAATTGGAACTTGAAATTTAAAAATATTCTAGAACAAAATAAAAAACATTTGTCTGCAAGATATGAATATACTTTTAAAACAATATTTCCAGTGACAAACACTCGATTCAAGGGTGGGTAGGCGGTGATAGGAGAAGGAGGATGGTGCAGCCACTTAGGGCTGCTGAAAAAAATGATCAGTAGCCAGAAGGGCAGCTGATCATTGGTCACTCATTAATGCAAGAAACCCGTGAGTGGACCGTTTCTATCTTTCGCAACGCTAACTTATTACAGACTAAAATCAACTCCCGAGCACAGTCACTAGGACTTTGGACTACTCGCAGCACTAATTTCTCAAACAACTTCAAAATTCCCGGATGGTGTTTCATTACTGAAAATTCTACTATACTCAATACAAATCCCGAATAGCAAACGAAAAAGCTCCCAAGGAGCTATACTACTCTAACAAATATAAAAATCTATCGAGAACCACCAGATGGGTGGCTTCATTTTTCTCAAAACTAATAAAAATTTAGTGCACCTGTGTCTTGTAATACGCAACTCTAACTTTAATTCGTTGCAACCTTCCTGAAGGCTGTGTAGAGTCCCCTGTGCTGCAAATCCAGCAGCTCGGGACTCTTTTTTCCCAGGACCATGTCTCCAGACATGTCCCAGGACAGTTTCGGGGCATTGGGGTCTGGGGGTCGCAACTCTAATTACAAACGCGATCAGTCATCATCGCAACAATACCTCAAAAAAATATCAAGAATCAAACTAGGACGAGTAATTAAAAAAACGCGATCAGTCGCATCGCAACTCTATGGACATTCCACGCGAAATCGGACACTTTTCGGAGTAACATTTCGAATGTTGCTGGAATTTGAACATGTTGTAGTCTTTAGTGATATTTAAACGTACCTCAAGGGATTTTTCAAAATTTTGAAAAATGTCGATTTTACAGCTGTAAGGTAAGGGCTACCTTTTCCTCAATAAATTATAGCTATGTAAGTAGTAAATGGATGGAGATGAGATTTACAGTGCTTACAGAGAAGACATTAAAGTTTTAAGAGAAAATTATTTCAGTTTAAAAAAATAAAAATTTGTACCATTTTTGTGAAATTATTTTAATCAAATGCAGTTTTTTAACATCGGGCGTGATTTTAAAAATCCCCCCAAAAAGGATAATATAGTTCTATCCTTCCTCTGATGGACAAATTTTCAAAAATATGGACATTTTAAAATTGGCCCCGTAAAAAATGTCGAAAGTTGACGTTGCGTCAAATCGCTCCGGCTCGACTGGCTGGGCCGTGCGATATTCGCAGCGGCCAAGCGGCTATATCTGCTATTCTTATACGGTGTTTTCGAATATGGTAAGTATTTGTAAAAAACTGAAGATGGAAAACTTTTACTGCTTTTTATACACAACGTAATACGGTAACTCAATTTTGGGTGTTCGCAATATTTTCCTTGAAACAATGGAGACCCTTAGTTTTTTAAATGGAATGCTAAATATTTAATAGCATTCCATTTAAAAAACTGAGCGTCACCTTCGTTTCAAGGAAAATATTGCGAACACCCAAAATTGAGTTACCGTATTATGTTGTGTATAAAAAGCAGTAAAAGTTTTCCTTCTTCAATTTTTTACAAATACTTACCATATTTGAGAACACCGTATAAGAATAACAGATACCTATAGCAGTCGAGCCGGTACGATTTGACGCAGCGCCAACTTTCGACAATTTTTACGGGGCCAATTTTAAAATGTCCATATTTTTGAAAATTTATCCATCAAGGGGAAGGATAGAACTATATTATCCTTTTTGGGGGGATTTTTAAAATCGCGCCCGGTGTTAAAAAAACTGCATTTGTTTAAAATAATTGCACAAAAATGGTTCAAATTTTTATATTTTAAACTGAAATAATTTTTTCTTAAAACTTCAATGTCTTCTCTATAAGCACCGTAAAGCTCATCTCCATCCATTTACTACTTCCATAACTATAATTTACTGAAAAAAGTTAGCACGTACCTTCAAACAGCTGCAAAATCGACATTTTTAAAAATATTGAAAAATCCTTTGAGGTACGTTTAAATATCATTAAAGACTACAACATGTTCGAATTCCAGCAACATTCGAAATGTTTCTCCGAAAAGTGTCCGATTTCGCGTGGAATGTCCCTCTAATAAAAAGAATACCATGAATCAAAAGTAATACAATGAATCAAACTCTAGTAACTCCAATTCAAATTTCAAAATACTAGAACAATCTCAAAAACAATCGCGACTCTTTTTTCGGAACACTACAAGCAAGCACGATCGATATTTTTTTGCAACACTATGCTGGAACCAAACGCGGGGAATACTTGATTTGCAACGCTAATTCAAACCGTCATCAACATTTAATCGCAACGCTAATTCAAACCGTCATCAACATTTAGTCGCAACGCTAACTAGCCCCGTAATCTTTTTCGCAACCCTAATTGAAAACGCGGGGTGCTCAATTTCAGGGGGGGGGGGGGTATCGATGGGTCAGCCTATCGCCAACCAAACTACTACTACTACTACTACAACTACCGACGAGCATAATGGCAAAGTAATACCTATGAAGAATGACCCTGCACCCGAGGATGCAGGACCATTCTTCGTAGCCCACATGATGTGGCCTCTTTGGCCGGGCTATCTTCGGCTCTTTGGCCACTCCTTTGCTTCGGGCGGTCCGCCCTTCTGAAAGTTAATAGCGTGCCCAAGCCCGTCCTTCGCGACCGCGACCAGCGACAATGTGCAATGTCCCACTGGCGTCAAAAAGTCGACATAGCGAGGCTAAAAGCGAGGGCATACCCCACTCGCGCTAGTCTGGCCGTCGACTTTTCTCACAAATTTCCTGAAAGCAGGTCATCGTGCGGGGAACATGCGATCAGAGAATACGATGACCTGCCCCGGCCCTACCTACTTATATTTAAGTCACACATTCGTACCAGAAGGTAAGTTACCTATTCTACCTAACACCTATATTTAATAATGGCAAAACAGTCTCTCAAACACAATCATCAGCCAACCCACTCCACGATTCTCAAGCATCGCCGCCCGGGTGCAAAAGCCTACACTAGAGAGACCGTCCCGGGACGGCTCCGTCACCCGAGCTTGGCTACAATCACACTCTAACTTTACGTACCAGTTTTCACTGAAATCGGCTGACAAAGGCAGTGACCATTGCGTATAAGTATGATTTAAATAGCAATTAATTAGTTTCAATTTCAAACAATGGATTACTTGATAATGTGCTTTGTACGTATTATGTACATACATCAATCCTTATTACTTTCTCATTTGATTATATGAGATTGATTAAGTTTCATATTCCAAGATTATTTACTAGAATGATCATCGTGTGCAACAAGGAATATGATACATTGGTATCGTTATTGTAATGAATAATAATATAATGTTATAGTTTCGTTAACATGGTCTCTGATGAAAATCTTTCACCGCCGCTAATTCCACCGCCTAACCACACAAACACACAGGTGGAAAATGCGACGTGCACGATACACTAACGCAATGCCAGCCGCCGACATGTAATTATTTAGTAAAGAAAGTCATCGTGCCCCATTGCCTTCACTCACCCAAGTAGCGCATGGGCACGTGGATGAATTAAAAGGCAATGGGTACGGAAAGATATCCTGAAAATCCTCAACTAGAAAATATGATTAGTTTCTATAGTGTCTAGCAGGATATTATTCTTTCATATTACATTATTAAGCAAAATGACTCGACTTTCAACTTGTGAATACTTTAAAGTTCGATAAATAAGAAAGGACTCTACTTTAGATAAAGGAACAAGAAAAAGGACTCTACTCGACATTTAATTAGCGAGAAAAAGGACTCTAAAATTGAATTATTTAAGAAAAAGATTCTAAATCATGAAGAATTTACTTTAAGAATTTACAACGGGCTATTCCATCGTCAAAGTAAATTTCATAAAACAAGAAAGTATGTTCTCATGCTAATTACTTTGAATCTGAAATTTGCCCACCCTCAATTGTCTTCTTGCACATGGAAATTAATTATTCAATTGTGTGCGCAAACGAGTGACCTTTATAAGAAAGGAATTACACTTTTATGTCTATTATCATCATTTAGACATCAAGTTACTTTTGAACAAGTAATATCAGAAAAATAAAAGAAATTCAAGTCATTAGAATCGTCGCAATGACGAAATCGGAGGGCATCCGATTTTTCCACTACGTATTAAATAAAAATGATTGTAGGTAGCTGTGGAGTCTGAAATTGTCAGACTTCTTCGCTACATAAAAATTAGCATTCAGCTGTATTGATATTCATACCGATACCTTCTGAATTGCTATGCACCTTTACGTGCATTATTTAATAAATATCTACATCAATGTATGATCAATGATAAACATTCGTGTTAGGAACCGTTTATCTTGGAAATTATAATTATAATTTGATTCTATTGAAAAGACGCGGCGTACAAGAAGACCCTAGCCCTCGTCTAATAAATACACACACAGACAAAATGTTACAATTCACAGGCATGGTTACCATGCCCGCGGTCATTATGCTCGCCAAAGCACGTATACAACCAGTCACTCGTGTCGATTCGGACCAAACGTCCTACGACATGATTGAGTGACCAGAGGAACCATAATGCATGCGCACTCACATTTCGCTGTGCCCCGGTGACGAAGGCGCCAACACCCCTGCTACTGCTCAGAGGAAGTCATCAAACTGCTAAGAAGTCATCAAGCTGCTCAACTGCGCCCAAACTGTAACGAAGGAACAGAACACGATTATAATTTCTTTCTAAAGTTACGATTGTTTCAACTCTAATAAAGAACCTCGAAACAATTAAAAACTAACGAAATTTTTTAACATTTAGGCATTTTAAGAAACAAATTAAAAAAATTAAAATTAACAAAATTTTTTTCTTAAAATGTCTAAGTGATAAAATGTTCGTTAGTTTTTCATTTCTTGGTGATTCTATTCTAAAAATTAATTTTTTAAAATTTTTTTCTTTCTAAAATTTGGAAGAATGAACAATACTTTAAAGGAATTAAATGAAATACATAGATACTTACATCTTTCTATTAAAATTCTGCGCACAAATCTCCTCTGTCAGCTGATACCTGACTCTAATTTCCGATAAGGAGTTTCGCTTTCAAAAGTAAAAAAATAAAGAAATAATAGACTACCAACGCGCCCCAAAGATCATAATTGGCGAACAAAGTCCTGAATCTATTCTCGCGATTGGAAAGTCAGAGCCGCGACGCTCGAGAAAGAATATTAATTGCGTAGAAAACACTGACTCTACCCTCGCGTATCCCCAAATTGTTAACGACAATCTACTATGAGCAACTGTGCTCTTCAAAATGAAAAACTTTGTACGTCATAAACACTGACTCTATTTGGCCGCATTGCGCGCGGTCACAATCTCTGAAAAATAAGTAGGATAGGAGAGTGGAGGAAGGTGTGGTTTCATCGAGTATTTGTCGCGAGGAAATATTGTTTTTCTTGGAACCAGCCAAGGGACTTTCGCTCCTTGTTATTTAGAATACAAGGTGTGATGCGAAAATAAAGAATGCTCGCTCGATAGGAGCAGCTTTACATTTCAGTAACACGATATTATCCAGAATATACTGCTTCAGAAATAATTATTACATTTAAATGAATCATAGCAGTGGCTTTCGACATTAAAGTTGTAAGCACGTTCGTGTTATTCGAATAATACTTGAAATTATTAATCACGATCTTTATAAATATCCAAAACTCATGGCAAGAATCAAAATTCGTTAATTATTCATGCTCAAATGGCATGTCCTCGATATTTCTATACATAAAGAAGAAAACTTGCATCCAAAACCGAACGTAAATGCAATTACAACAGCTTCATAAAGATATATTCTTAAAAATCATTGAAATATCATTGAATTCTACGTAAACGCGACCGAAATGCAATAGAATTCATTCATTCCAATATTTCGTAAGCATGTACTGACGCCATTTTAAAAATTTTAAACAAATCTGATTAAAATTATTCAATTTATCATAATTCAATCTTTTCCCATTTGATCTTGATATTAACTGACTGCAAAGTGACCCATCAACCTCACAGCCAACAATGATTCAATAAAATAACGAGAAAAATACGTATACCACACGTATTGCCACCTTCTTTTTCCAAGGAATGACCAGACGCCATCCAAGCACCGTTCAAATTAACGGTCAAGTGTCATGGCGTCGCCTGCCCTTTGCTTTCGATTCTCGCCTCAACGTCTGTAATCGAACGATGCAACAAGTTTGAAACAAAAGCATTAAAACATTCGTAAGGCAATTAAACAAGAAATAAGCTTGAAATATACCGGTAAAGGGATGTAACTGAACACCGAGACCCGATATGTGTGCATTAAATGCACAGAAATATCGGTGAAGCAACGAAGGGTATACGCGACGAACATCTAACGGTTTTCTCGCGATGTTTAATCAATTTCGGGACGAAAGTGTCGTCAATTAAACAATAAGCTTGAAATATGCCTGAAAAGGATGTAACTGAATACCGAGACGCGATATGTGTGCACTAAATGCACAGAAATATCGGTGAAGCAACGAAGGGAATACGCGACGAACTGTTTTCTAACTGTTTTCTCGCGATATTTAATCAATTTCGGGACGAAAGTGTATTAATAGTTGCAGCAAGTGACGATAGATAGTAAAGAAGAAAACTAATACCGGTTAGAAGTAATTATGTGACGACAGACAATGTACGCGTACCATTTAAGTACGCAGCTATCGACACGTCTTAATAGAACGACGTTCACGAAAGGAATGACCCCCGCGCCCGCCGCTGTACCTCGACGAATATTGGCTTTGGTGGGGGGAGACGAGCAGGCCTAGCGAGACGCGAAGTAATACACGCGTACGTGTTTCCGAAGTGTTGGGATAGGTATAGGTCTGTATTGTACGCCGAGTGACGTATATATCGCGGCTCGTGATCGAGCCATCTAAACAGAGGTGACTTCCAATTCCTGGAATCGTTCCTATACATACGTTCTGCTACGGGTAAAATAGAAATATTACACGTAATATATTTCCGTCGTTTATAAAGAATGTAGCATCTCCATACAAGAGTGTACTTTAATGAAGCTGGTAAAACTTAACATAGATGGCTTAGTAAGTATATATTCGTAAATTACTTACGTGGTACCTACCAGATATTTGCGTCACACATCTAATAAGTTAATCATTTCTTTCGGATATATCTTAATTACGTCTTTTCTCCTTCTTACTCTTTGAAACAATGAGATGTAACGGTCCGATGATATCAAGAGCAATTCGTCAGGTCTTGATTCTGTGCACACAAGGTTTTAAAGCATGGAAAAAATATCATTCTTCACCACTTACTGCCAATTAGCGATCTATCAGAAGAACCGCAGCAAACGAAAAATAAAGAATACAAATATTGCCGTTACCATAACGGACATAACAGTCCAAAAATTTCTCGAAGTGCATAGAATCAAGACCTAATGAATTGCTCTTGATATCTTCGGACCGTTATATCTCATCGTTTCAAAGAGTAAGAAGGAGAAAAGATGTAATTAAGATATATCCGAAAGAAATGATTAACTTATTAGATGTGTGACGCAAATATCTGGTAGGTACCACGTAAGTAATTTACGAATATATACTTACTAAGCCATTTATGTTAAGTTTTACCAGCTTCATTAAAGTACACTCTTGTATGGAGATGCTACATTCTTTATAAACGACGGAAATATATTACGTGTAATATTTCTATTTTACCCGTAGCAGAACGTATGTATAGGAACGATTCCAGGAATTGGAAGTCACCTCTGTTTAGATGGCTCGATCACGAGCCGCGATATATACGTCACTCGGCGTACAATACAGACCTATACCTATCCCAACACTTCGGAAACACGTACGCGTGTATTACTTCGCGTCTCGCTAGGCCTGCTCGTCTCCCCCCACCAAAGCCAATATTCGTCGAGGTACAGCGGCGGGCGCGGGGGTCATTCCTTTCGTGAACGTCGTTCTATTAAGACGTGTCGATAGCTGCGTACTTAAATGGTACGCGTACATTGTCTGTCGTCACATAATTACTTCTAACCGGTATTAGTTTTCTTCTTTACTATCTATCGTCACTTGCTGCAACTATTAATACACTTTCGTCCCGAAATTGATTAAATATCGCGAGAAAACAGTTAGAAAACAGTTCGTCGCGTATTCCCTTCGTTGCTTCACCGATATTTCTGTGCATTTAGTGCACACATATCGCGTCTCGGTATTCAGTTACATCCTTTTCAGGCATATTTCAAGCTTATTGTTTAATTGACGACACTTTCGTCCCGAAATTGATTAAACATCGCGAGAAAACCGTTAGATGTTCGTCGCGTATACCCTTCGTTGCTTCACCGATATTTCTGTGCATTTAATGCACACATATCGGGTCTCGGTGTTCAGTTACATCCCTTTACCGGTATATTTCAAGCTTATTTCTTGTTTAATTGCCTTACGAATGTTTTAATGCTTTTGTTTCAAACTTGTTGCATCGTTCGATTACAGACGTTGAGGCGAGAATCGAAAGCAAAGGGCAGGCGACGCCATGACACTTGACCGTTAATTTGAACGGTGCTTGGATGGCGTCTGGTCATTCCTTGGAAAAAGAAGGTGGCAATACGTGTGGTATACGTATTTTTCTCGTTATTTTATTGAATCATTGTTGGCTGTGAGGTTGATGGGTCACTTTGCAGTCAGTTAATATCAAGATCAAATGGGAAAAGATTGAATTATGATAAATTGAATAATTTTAATCAGATTTGTTTAAAATTTTTAAAATGGCGTCAGTACATGCTTACGAAATATTGGAATGAATGAATTCTATTGCATTTCGGTCGCGTTTACGTAGAATTCAATGATATTTCAATGATTTTTAAGAATATATCTTTATGAAGCTGTTGTAATTGCATTTACGTTCGGTTTTGGATGCAAGTTTTCTTCTTTATGTATAGAAATATCGAGGACATGCCATTTGAGCATGAATAATTAACGAATTTTGATTCTTGCCATGAGTTTTGGATATTTATAAAGATCGTGATTAATAATTTCAAGTATTATTCGAATAACACGAACGTGCTTACAACTTTAATGTCGAAAGCCACTGCTATGATTCATTTAAATGTAATAATTATTTCTGAAGCAGTATATTCTGGATAATATCGTGTTACTGAAATGTAAAGCTGCTCCTATCGAGCGAGCATTCTTTATTTTCGCATCACACCTTGTATTCTAAATAACAAGGAGCGAAAGTCCCTTGGCTGGTTCCAAGAAAAACAATATTTCCTCGCGACAAATACTCGATGAAACCACACCTTCCTCCACTCTCCTATCCTACTTATTTTTCAGAGATTGTGACCGCGCGCAATGCGGCCAAATAGAGTCAGTGTTTATGACGTACAAAGTTTTTCATTTTGAAGAGCACAGTTGCTCATAGTAGATTGTCGTTAACAATTTGGGGATACGCGAGGGTAGAGTCAGTGTTTTCTACGCAATTAATATTCTTTCTCGAGCGTCGCGGCTCTGACTTTCCAATCGCGAGAATAGATTCAGGACTTTGTTCGCCAATTATGATCTTTGGGGCGCGTTGGTAGTCTATTATTTCTTTATTTTTTTTACTTTTGAAAGCGAAACTCCTTATCGGAAATTAGAGTCAGGTATCAGCTGAAGAGGAGATTTGTGCGCAGAATTTTAATAGAAAGATGTAAGTATCTATGTATTTCATTTAATTCCTTTAAAGTATTGTTCATTCTTCCAAATTTTAGAAAGAAAAAAATTTTAAAAAATTAATTTTTAGAATAGAATCACCAAGAAATGAAAAACTAACGAAACTTTTTATCACTTAGACATTTTAAGAAAAAAATTTTGTTAATTTTAATTTTTTTAATTTGTTTCTTAAAATGCCTAAATGTTAAAAAATTTCGTTAGTTTTTAATTGTTTCGAGGTTCTTTATTAGAGTTGAAACAATCGTAACTTTAGAAAGAAATTATAATCGTGTTCTGTTCCTTCGTTACAGTTTGGGCGCAGTTGAGCAGCTTGATGACTTCTTAGCAGTTTGATGACTTCCTCTGAGCAGTAGCAGGGGTGTTGGCGCCTTCGTCACCGGGGCACAGCGAAATGTGAGTGCGCATGCATTATGGTTCCTCTGGTCACTCAATCATGTCGTAGGACGTTTGGTCCGAATCGACACGAGTGACTGGTTGTATACGTGCTTTGGCGAGCATAATGACCGCGGGCATGGTAACCATGCCTGTGAATTGTAACATTTTGTCTGTGTGTGTATTTATTAGACGAGGGCTAGGGTCTTCTTGTACGCCGCGTCTTTTCAATAGAATCAAATTATAATTATAATTTCCAAGATAAACGGTTCCTAACACGAATGTTTATCATTGATCATACATTGATGTAGATATTTATTAAATAATGCACGTAAAGGTGCATAGCAATTCAGAAGGTATCGGTATGAATATCAATACAGCTGAATGCTAATTTTTATGTAGCGAAGAAGTCTGACAATTTCAGACTCCACAGCTACCTACAATCATTTTTATTTAATACGTAGTGGAAAAATCGGATGCCCTCCGATTTCGTCATTGCGACGATTCTAATGACTTGAATTTCTTTTATTTTTCTGATATTACTTGTTCAAAAGTAACTTGATGTCTAAATGATGATAATAGACATAAAAGTGTAATTCCTTTCTTATAAAGGTCACTCGTTTGCGCACACAATTGAATAATTAATTTCCATGTGCAAGAAGACAATTGAGGGTGGGCAAATTTCAGATTCAAAGTAATTAGCATGAGAACATACTTTCTTGTTTTATGAAATTTACTTTGACGATGGAATAGCCCGTTGTAAATTCTTAAAGTAAATTCTTCATGATTTAGAATCTTTTTCTTAAATAATTCAATTTTAGAGTCCTTTTTCTCGCTAATTAAATGTCGAGTAGAGTCCTTTTTCTTGTTCCTTTATCTAAAGTAGAGTCCTTTCTTATTTATCGAACTTTAAAGTATTCACAAGTTGAAAGTCGAGTCATTTTGCTTAATAATGTAATATGAAAGAATAATATCCTGCTAGACACTATAGAAACTAATCATATTTTCTAGTTGAGGATTTTCAGGATATCTTTCCGTACCCATTGCCTTTTAATTCATCCACGTGCCCATGCGCTACTTGGGTGAGTGAAGGCAATGGGGCACGATGACTTTCTTTACTAAATAATTACATGTCGGCGGCTGGCATTGCGTTAGTGTATCGTGCACGTCGCATTTTCCACCTGTGTGTTTGTGTGGTTAGGCGGTGGAATTAGCGGCGGTGAAAGATTTTCATCAGAGACCATGTTAACGAAACTATAACATTATATTATTATTCATTACAATAACGATACCAATGTATCATATTCCTTGTTGCACACGATGATCATTCTAGTAAATAATCTTGGAATATGAAACTTAATCAATCTCATATAATCAAATGAGAAAGTAATAAGGATTGATGTATGTACATAATACGTACAAAGCACATTATCAAGTAATCCATTGTTTGAAATTGAAACTAATTAATTGCTATTTAAATCATACTTATACGCAATGGTCACTGCCTTTGTCAGCCGATTTCAGTGAAAACTGGTACGTAAAGTTAGAGTGTGATTGTAGCCAAGCTCGGGTGACGGAGCCGTCCCGGGACGGTCTCTCTAGTGTAGGCTTTTGCACCCGGGCGGCGATGCTTGAGAATCGTGGAGTGGGTTGGCTGATGATTGTGTTTGAGAGACTGTTTTGCCATTATTAAATATAGGTGTTAGGTAGAATAGGTAACTTACCTTCTGGTACGAATGTGTGACTTAAATATAAGTAGGTAGGGCCGGGGCAGGTCATCGTATTCTCTGATCGCATGTTCCCCGCACGATGACCTGCTTTCAGGAAATTTGTGAGAAAAGTCGACGGCCAGACTAGCGCGAGTGGGGTATGCCCTCGCTTTTAGCCTCGCTATGTCGACTTTTTGACGCCAGTGGGACATTGCACATTGTCGCTGGTCGCGGTCGCGAAGGACGGGCTTGGGCACGCTATTAACTTTCAGAAGGGCGGACCGCCCGAAGCAAAGGAGTGGCCAAAGAGCCGAAGATAGCCCGGCCAAAGAGGCCACATCATGTGGGCTACGAAGAATGGTCCTGCATCCTCGGGTGCAGGGTCATTCTTCATAGGTATTACTTTGCCATTATGCTCGTCGGTAGTTGTAGTAGTAGTAGTAGTAGTTTGGTTGGCGATAGGCTGACCCATCGATACCCCCCCCCCCCCTGAAATTGAGCACCCCGCGTTTTCAATTAGGGTTGCGAAAAAGATTACGGGGCTAGTTAGCGTTGCGACTAAATGTTGATGACGGTTTGAATTAGCGTTGCGATTAAATGTTGATGACGGTTTGAATTAGCGTTGCAAATCAAGTATTCCCCGCGTTTGGTTCCAGCATAGTGTTGCAAAAAAATATCGATCGTGCTTGCTTGTAGTGTTCCGAAAAAAGAGTCGCGATTGTTTTTGAGATTGTTCTAGTATTTTGAAATTTGAATTGGAGTTACTAGAGTTTGATTCATTGTATTACTTTTGATTCATGGTATTCTTTTTATTAGAGGGACATTCCACGCGAAATCGGACACTTTTCGGAGAAACATTTCGAATGTTGCTGGAATTCGAACATGTTGTAGTCTTTAATGATATTTAAACGTACCTCAAAGGATTTTTCAATATTTTTAAAAATGTCGATTTTGCAGCTGTTTGAAGGTACGTGCTAACTTTTTTCAGTAAATTATAGTTATGGAAGTAGTAAATGGATGGAGATGAGCTTTACGGTGCTTATAGAGAAGACATTGAAGTTTTAAGAAAAAATTATTTCAGTTTAAAATATAAAAATTTGAACCATTTTTGTGCAATTATTTTAAACAAATGCAGTTTTTTTAACACCGGGCGCGATTTTAAAAATCCCCCCAAAAAGGATAATATAGTTCTATCCTTCCCCTTGATGGATAAATTTTCAAAAATATGGACATTTTAAAATTGGCCCCGTAAAAATTGTCGAAAGTTGGCGCTGCGTCAAATCGTACCGGCTCGACTGCTATAGGTATCTGTTATTCTTATACGGTGTTCTCAAATATGGTAAGTATTTGTAAAAAATTGAAGAAGGAAAACTTTTACTGCTTTTTATACACAACATAATACGGTAACTCAATTTTGGGTGTTCGCAATATTTTCCTTGAAACGAAGGTGACGCTCAGTTTTTTAAATGGAATGCTATTAAATATTTAGCATTCCATTTAAAAAACTAAGGGTCTCCATTGTTTCAAGGAAAATATTGCGAACACCCAAAATTGAGTTACCGTATTACGTTGTGTATAAAAAGCAGTAAAAGTTTTCCATCTTCAGTTTTTTACAAATACTTACCATATTCGAAAACACCGTATAAGAATAGCAGATATAGCCGCTTGGCCGCTGCGAATATCGCACGGCCCAGCCAGTCGAGCCGGAGCGATTTGACGCAACGTCAACTTTCGACATTTTTTACGGGGCCAATTTTAAAATGTCCATATTTTTGAAAATTTGTCCATCAGAGGAAGGATAGAACTATATTATCCTTTTTGGGGGGATTTTTAAAATCACGCCCGATGTTAAAAAACTGCATTTGATTAAAATAATTTCACAAAAATGGTACAAATTTTTATTTTTTTAAACTGAAATAATTTTCTCTTAAAACTTTAATGTCTTCTCTGTAAGCACTGTAAATCTCATCTCCATCCATTTACTACTTACATAGCTATAATTTATTGAGGAAAAGGTAGCCCTTACCTTACAGCTGTAAAATCGACATTTTTCAAAATTTTGAAAAATCCCTTGAGGTACGTTTAAATATCACTAAAGACTACAACATGTTCAAATTCCAGCAACATTCGAAATGTTACTCCGAAAAGTGTCCGATTTCGCGTGGAATGTCCATAGAGTTGCGATGCGACTGATCGCGTTTTTTTAATTACTCGTCCTAGTTTGATTCTTGATATTTTTTTGAGGTATTGTTGCGATGATGACTGATCGCGTTTGTAATTAGAGTTGCGACCCCCAGACCCCAATGCCCCGAAACTGTCCTGGGACATGTCTGGAGACATGGTCCTGGGAAAAAAGAGTCCCGAGCTGCTGGATTTGCAGCACAGGGGACTCTACACAGCCTTCAGGAAGGTTGCAACGAATTAAAGTTAGAGTTGCGTATTACAAGACACAGGTGCACTAAATTTTTATTAGTTTTGAGAAAAATGAAGCCACCCATCTGGTGGTTCTCGATAGATTTTTATATTTGTTAGAGTAGTATAGCTCCTTGGGAGCTTTTTCGTTTGCTATTCGGGATTTGTATTGAGTATAGTAGAATTTTCAGTAATGAAACACCATCCGGGAATTTTGAAGTTGTTTGAGAAATTAGTGCTGCGAGTAGTCCAAAGTCCTAGTGACTGTGCTCGGGAGTTGATTTTAGTCTGTAATAAGTTAGCGTTGCGAAAGATAGAAACGGTCCACTCACGGGTTTCTTGCATTAATGAGTGACCAATGATCAGCTGCCCTTCTGGCTACTGATCATTTTTTTCAGCAGCCCTAAGTGGCTGCACCATCCTCCTTCTCCTATCACCGCCTACCCACCCTTGAATCGAGTGTTTGTCACTGGAAATATTGTTTTAAAAGTATATTCATATCTTGCAGACAAATGTTTTTTATTTTGTTCTAGAATATTTTTAAATTTCAAGTTCCAATTTTCATGGAATGGCATTTGAAAAATTTTATTTTGTGACTGAAAGAATGGCGATGAAAGGTGTAATTCATTATTTGTAATAGAAATCGCAGACTTCTGACACACCTCCATTCAATTCAAGTTCTAATTAGAGTCTTTGAAAAGTAGTAGTAGCTATTCCTCATTGGCGTTGCCGATTTTTGCATAGTAACTTCGTCCTTCCTTGTATTTATTTTCAGATTGATAAGAAATGTAGTTTTTTATTTTTATAAATTTTCAACATTCCTTTGCATTGATCAAAATTCACCCGCGATTGTTGCTTAATTTGATGATATTGAAACGAAATTTGCACTGAAAAAGTAGGTAACTGCAATTCGGCACTTTATATTGATAGTAAATTTTCAATATTATCACGTGCTCGTTGTTGCTATTTTCTGTATGACAGTAACTTCAAATACTGTGCAGTAAAGTGCAATTATTCCAATTTTCAACATTTGCATAAATGTTTTTGATTAACTATAGTATATTATGATTGATTGTCGATACATCAACTTTGAAGATGCCAATTAATGAGGAATTAGAAGGAAATTATTGAGTTGATGTAACAAACCACCCAATGTGCTTAATATTATGAATATTAATTGTTTCGGAATGAAATGTAATATCATTAGTAGCTTCTTTTTCACGAATTGCTAAAGTTTTGATTGCCTACTTTGTCTGCTGACAATGAAGCAGTATTTTTTAATCTCTTCCTTCTTTCATCTTAATACCAAATCGATATTCCATATTGAGTTTTGGCTTGTAGCTTCAAATATGATATTTCAATATTTGGGCAATAGTGATTCAATGAAAAGACTAGGGTAGATGCATAATTTGTGACCATTTTAAGGTATTGTACCAGTTTTGGCCACTTCTTAAAAAATTTAATATTTTTCCGTCTAAGCAATACATATAACCTTATATTTCGGGCGGTATACTAAATAAAATATTTATGATGTGAAATTCTCCACAGAATAATGATCTGCAAGCAATTTAAAAATAACATAATAATGCACATGGCCAAAAACAGTGCAATAGCCAAAAACGTTACATCTACCCTATATCTGTTGAAATTACATTACTTAATCGAGATAGATTGTAGGTACTAATTCACTGAGAAAGTTTCTGTTACAGATATATTATGTGTGAAGATTATTTCAGAAATATGATTTCAGATTCATCATCCTTAAGAAACGAAATCTCAAGGAATTTTTATTAATAGATACTTTTGAGAATGTTTCAGGTAACATCGTGGGTCCATCGAGGGAAGTAAGAAACACATGACAATTTCAGATTTTTATTAGGCAGGTCATTATTTAAATTTAAGTAGATATGTATATGATGAGGTAATGTGTTTAGTGGCCACATAGAATTAAGTAGTTTTTAAGGAAATAATTAAACACTGCAGTGTTTATAACTAAATATAACTAAACATAAGTAGCATATAACTAAATATAAGTAGCAATTATTAAATACGAGCGCTCGTATAGGTAGGAATTATTAGTATTTAAGTAAGCATAGCAAATATACACTGGCATATTTCCTAGTAATGAATAGGAAATAATAATTATTCACTAATTAGGAATGAAATAAAGAAAAAAGGGGAAAACTTTTTGCTAAATAATGATATATCATATAACATATCCTATAATGATGTATCATTATCACTGTTTTCCCTAATAATTTCCCTCAAATTTGCCCCCCTTTTCTTTGTTTTATTCGCAATTAGTGAATAATTATCATGGTAGAAATAGACCAGAAAGTTTTTAAAATTTGAAATGAAAGAAACAAAGAAATATTTTAAATTCAGCTTAGCTTTATCGCGGTAGCTTTTTACAGAAGGACTCCCTCTGATGCCCGCTTGTCGGGCGATCGAGGATCGTTTTGCAACCGTGCATCAGGGGGGTCTATGGAAATGAAAATAAAATTTTGCATAAAAGGAGGGCGGTTGGGCCGCGGTTAGGGCGGGTCTCAACTCGCAGCGCCTCCTCGTGGTGAGACCTGGGCAATCTGTATTATTTGAATTGTAATTACTAATCGTATGACAAGTAACATTGTAATACAATTATTAATTACGTGACAAGTAATACGAGCCGATTGGCTGAGATCATCTATCTTCGTTAATCTATATTCCACCCGTCCAGATTCGATTCCAAATATTTCTTCTACAATTACATTTTATTTCTCCAATAATATTAAAGAAAAAAGACTCCAATAGCAATCTTGGTGCCATATTTCCCAAACGGTTGCTCCTTTCTCAGTTACTAAGGTCGGTATCAAATATATTGGCCGGTGAATTCGGTTTCGCGAGCAGCGATCGAGGAGAAATCAACCACCACCATCTGACGATCGCGGATTTGTCAGTTGGAGTTGCTTGGTCGTCGCAGGGTATGGTGGGGTAACGGGAGCGCTGCTCGGCTCCGCCTGAACCTAGCCGTTTGGCTGTTATATATCCTTATCGTTACAGTTGTGTGCGTTACGAAGCTATGCGTAGACCAATACGAGATGAAGCTATCGAGAAAGAATCAATCTGCTAACCAATAAAGCTCCTGAATTTTTTCGTTGCTAACGCACACCTATTCTGATGTGCGAATTTCTACGCTGACAGCTCGGTTGGCCTACACCCCAGAAGCTTGGCAGTATCCCCACCATTTCTCGCTCACTCTTGTTCTGCGAAGGCGAAAGTAAGATGGAACGAGAGCGAGTCAGAAAACGTTGAGAAAAGGAGCACCGAGGCAAACAAACGGTGTGGTGGGAGAATACCCCTCACGAAACTCATCGGCCAATATATTTGATACCGACCTTAGGCAAAAATTTCTGAAACTTGGTTTCCGGCGCTTGATCTTGAATGAACTAAAAATTGAGTCCTTGAGTCAAATTCTAGAAACTCGTAGCGTTCAAAATCCGTTTCTTAAATATTTCTTGGATCATTTTTCGCAGAGATACAACCGTTTGAAAATGACGAAAATTTTCGGGAAATTATAGGGTAGATGTACCATTTGTGGCCACTGCACCATTTGTGGCCATTGTCTTATTTATTCCGATATATTAAGTATTCTTAGTTCACTTTCATTACAATGAATTAAGCTGTCTAAGGATGGGTTGTTGGCACCATTTCTACTGTTTTGTTGTCCCGTTTTATTTAATAATCATACGTGGCCACAAACGGTGCAAAACAGTCCGGCACGATAATATAATGATTTTTTAAATAATTATGTTTAAAACATTGTTTAACGTAGAATATTTCAATTATCTGTAGATTTTGGATTACACTGATATATTCTTTATTTTTGTGTACGTATTCTTTTGTAAGTTATGTATCTGTGAATGGTACGGAAATCCTTAAAGTGGCCACAAATGGTACATCTACCCTAGCGTTGCTTTAATTTTGACGCGGTGCGTATTTTGCCATGAATTTTCATTAATAACAAATAAAGGCGAGAGAGAGAGGGAGAGAGTGGCAGGTGATTCTCCATGGTGCTACTTCAGGGTTTCTTCAGATCTACTTCAGATTAATTAATCAATTAATTTCAATGGTCGCGAATCGTTTAAAATCTCTGTAATTTCGAGAGTCGCGATCGTTTAAAATCATTGTAATTTTGAGAGTCGCGATTCGTTTACAATCTCTCCAGTTTTCTTAGTCGCTATACGTTGTTTGGATGTAGAAATTTTCCACTTTCGTTGTTCCACTACTTACTATTGTGATCGAACAATAGTAATTTGGCAATTAGAATTTGTTTGGAAGCAGTTATATCGACTTTCTTCATTGTGTTTGGATTTGAACTATTTAGGTATAACAATTATTGCAAGGATCTTTCAGATTTTTCTATCCTGTGAAATTGTGTTTTATTGTACCTTGAAATGCAAATGATTTTTTTTTTAATCTCTGTCAGTGCAAGATGGACCACACAATTTGTACCGATATTAGTACTTGTGTAATTTCAATTTACACATCTTAATACCGTTGTTATTTCGTGTTGTACCGCATTCTTTTCATTATCACAGAGAGAGGTAATAAACTCAGTTGCATCCTTATACCTTCTCTATTTGGGTGATAATAATTTGTTCGCCACATTTTAGTTACATGTTAACGTAGGACTCGTAGAAATAGAGTGGCCTTTTGCGATAGTAAGCGTAGAGACTACATAACGTGTTCGAAGGAGGTAAGAGCGTATGGCGGAAAGTCTTGCTGCAGGAAATTTAAATGTTAATTGTAGTTTAGGGAAAATAAAAGAAGAGATGCAATATTTTTAACACACAATTTATCGGCGTTGGAATAAAATTAATCGAGTATATTTATGGGTGAATCGAAATATTGTTAATGGGAAGCTAATAAAATTAAGCACGTTTTTGAAATATACCATGTTACAATTCCTTCGTGAAACTTTCCACGTTACACCATGAAAGCATGTCTTCCACAAATAATGGTGTTGTTTATATAAATTTTTATGTTCAATATTTTTTTTTGCGTTAAATAAACTGGAATAGAACAGCAAGGTTATAAGGAGTATGTGTTCTTGTTTTGTTGCGATCCTTTTTTCTCTGTCATTGCACGGAATACGTTTATAAAACGATCTTTATAGTGTTACTCCAACAGAATTATTTGTAAATCGCGGGTTTCAAATGATCTAAGTTTTACCCGTGTTGAATTTTAATTCCTGCCACGCGTAGCGTTACAATCTTATTTTAGACTCAATCGATAACGTTGGGTGTGACATGAAAATGGTAAGGGGGCTTGCGAGCCCCCCGAGCGTGTGACACAAAATTACATTGCGTGATAGGTCTATCCTATACTTCGTCGATGATGTGACGTGTCTACCCCCTTAAGATCATGACCACGCTTTGGAATACTTTTTTGGGGTTATGAACGCGCCGATGATACGTAGTTTTCGACATTATCGACGTATTCTACAGTATTCTATAGTATTCGCATGCAACCAACAAGCGAGTCAGAAAGAACTACATATATTTTTCCAACACTTTAATTGTTGAAACCTTAAAATAATGAATATTTCTATTTACGACATTTGCGACAAATGACACGTATAAAATGGGCTTAAAAACGACATATTATACATACATTTGCGACACGGCGTAAATGCATTTACGATGCGGCGTAAAATACCGACCCACCACTGCTAAATAGAAGCAACCCTGTCTAAACAGGTAGGGCGATATATTTCACCTGATTTCGCCCACGCGTATGCTAGTCCTGTTTCATGTAAGGGATGTGATCGTAGAGGAAGAATCCCGTGTGTTAGTGGGAAAAGAGAAACGGGATTAGCAGCGCTGATATGCATTGGTAAGTATGTGGTAGCAAACGGTAGCGAAGGTGAAGGTAGTGTCGTCAGCGGTGGTGGTGGCGGTAGTGGTGGTGGACGTGGTGGTTGAGATAAGTACGGGCTGTTAGGGGGACTGAGTGCATATCAGGGAGATTTTCTGTCCCATGAAACAGTTTCTCGTGGACTGTTCGCGGAACAGAGGATGTAGTGTATAGGTAGTTGAAAGTGACGAGAACTCGACCATTAATAAAATGTTGAAGGAATATTCGCCGATCACACAGGCGCTTCTAGGAACGTTATTTACATGGGCTCTTACCGCAGCGGGTGCCGCACTCGTCATTGTCATTCGAGGGAAACAAGTAAGATATTTTCCATTTCCTTTCCATTGCACTCTCGGGAACTCGATTACGATCTTAAAGGGTCCACTCGTCGCTACATTTTTAGTGATACCGCGATTGCAGATATACCGTATCTGTTCCTAACCTTTTTCACGGAGCGCATCTAACCTTACTTTATCTTATCGAACTTCTTTCGCGGGAAATACTTCCTGTTTGAAAATTTATCTATTATTGTAAACACTCCGTGCAGTGTGATTCATAATGAAACAGAGGACACGGAACTCGCAATAAATACTTCGAGATTTCATTTTTAACTTAGCGTTACACGAATCTATATGTCAGCTTTCAAAAATATACATTCTCTGGGAAAAAATTCAAATATGTAAACTATCGAATACTGTGACCTCGAAAAATTGTCTGTCGGCCATGACATTTATTTCTCGCTATCCTGCATTTCTTTTTTCTTATATCTTTCGCTTTTATCGTAAGTAACGAGATAATGTTGCGATACTACTTTGTTTGCAATGCATATCACTGCATGGTGATACAAAATTCGAATTTTAATTGAACAGGATCTGAAAGAATCTCAGTCTCAAAGAATTTTATAGTCCTTGAATGACTATTGTTTGCATTCCTCACATTTTGAAGAAATAGATAACGCTTAACCAACGTTTATGTTTTCTCTGTTAAATTGATTTCCGATTCTTATGCAAATATGTAAATACTTTTCACGAAACCAGATAAGAACTACGAGCAATATGCGTAATCGCAATTAGGCACGAGTGGCAACGATCTGGGGAAAAAAATTACTGTAGCATATCGCATTTAAAATTAGCTACAGCATATTTCTTGCATATACGTGTACTTTACATATTTAGATACGCTATCGAGAATGTAATGTGTATTAATATACAACTAATGTTGCTACGAACAAATTTGCCGCATTATTTGCCTATGCAAATAATGAAATAGCGGTTACTGTAGCCATCAGCCACGGTTAAAATAATATTTCGATTTAATACTTCCACGTGGTTAAATCGTAGAATGTACCGGGTGAAATATTTTTAATGCTGACGATTTTAAAGAGAAAGAAACGAAATGAAAAGTGAAGAGGAGGAGGGGAGAAGAGAAGAGAAGAAGAATAAAATGCATCGAATGGATTTTGTTGCAGCGTAAGGTGTTGGACATCAGCCTGGGATTTGCGGCCGGCGTGATGGTGGCAGCGAGTTATTGGTCGCTACTAGAACCAGCCATTGAAATGGCGGCAAAGAGCAAAATTTACGGATCGGAAGGCGAATACGCGTTCGTACCTGTCGGAGTTGGGTTTCTCGTAGGCGCGGCTTTTGTTTACGGGACGGACGCGTTGATATCTTCCCTTGGCATTCAGTCCCCCAATGTGCTTTTAGCTATGCAGTCAGTCGGTACGAAACAAAGACGCAAGATCGTTGCAAAACTAAAGAGTGACGAGGATTTAGACGATTATGATCCGTATAACGACCTACAGATATCCGGTGGGAATATGTATACTCAAATTGACTCGACCACCATCGATGGTATCTGAACTTTGTTTCTTGTAATATCCAATTCTCTCTGTAGGCTTGGAAAATGGGATCAGTTCATAATACACGTGTCTATATGTAAATATCACTGTACACTCGCCCCTCTTCGCTTTTTTCACATAAAAGAGACTATTGGCTGATTCAGGAACAAGCTGTTTCAAAAATCATTAGAAATTAAATCTTCTTCCTTTTCACTCTACGAACATAATATTCTTCATTATAATTCTTCCTTTGCAATTCGTGGAATAATTGATGTTTGCATTGCTTATTCCTGGAAAAATGCGCAGTCGCTCGCGGAATAAATTGCGTTCAATTTTTCTATTGTTCGGATAATAAGTAGTTCAGTTGTTTGTTGTCGTTAGCTGCTTTGCACTTAAAAAGATGTATGCAAATGATAGTAGTGTGTGCATGAAAGTGTCTGTGTAATAATGGGTGGAACTTGCAGACACAGTATCGTGAGAATATAAAGTAACTATCAAAACACTGATCACAGATGTACGTAGTTAATCATCGAGTCACAAAATTCTCCTACAGAGAAAATGAATATGCTAAGCCTAGTATACTAGCAACTCAATATCGCTTTTAATCGTTGTTTTGTGTTCAAAAAATTCCACGATTCTGGATAACTGATCTTATTAATCCTGCCTGCGGATCTAACGAATAAAAAATTTAAAATATCAGGTTTGAAATTCTCAAACTTTATTATGCTTCGTGTTAAATACAAAAGGGGGTGGGGATAAATTTGTGTTTGATAAATGGAGAACTTTTTCATTGGTTTAAACGGGCATCGGGGGGTAAGTTCGATATCACACCGTACTTTTTTTTATTAATATAAAAATATTTTTCAGGTTTCTACGAGCAAAATACCAGAAGGCGTCAAACTGCAAATATAAATAGACCAGCGGAACAAGGAGAAATTGGAGCAATTTACGAAGATCCGAATAACGAGCAGAAAAACAACCAGTGGAGGAGAGTTTTATTGCTCGTTGTCGCTATAACAGTGCGTATAATTGAATTATATTTTATTAAAATTACAACGCGGCATTGTTCGGTGATGTAATAGAATAATATCGTTCGTTAGGTGCACAATATTCCAGAGGGACTCGCCGTTGGAGTTGGATTCGCCGCAGTTGGCAGTAGCACGTCAGCAACTTTTGAAAGTGCAAGGTAAGCGGCACGCTTAAGTTACCTGGACGTATGATCTATGGAAGAATATTTAATCTATCAACACATACCGGCTCAAGTTACAAAAAGATATGGCCACGTAGCCGTTAAATTTTCCGGCGTCTCTCGCCAAGTGAATGCATCTTTCAACACCTCTAAATAAGCGAATTGCGATAGTTTCGCGCTCGTAACGTTGGCCACACTGACTATTAAACTGCGGCGATACTTCCCTCAGGCCTTAATACGTGCCAACTAAAGGTTAGATCAATCGTGCCTATTCCAGTCATTACATGAGCTTTTAAATACAGCGTTAGCGATATGAATACCTACTACAGTTAGTCTTCGCTGTAGTATTCACTTCAAATTCGTTAACGTCTAAATTTAAACTGACTCCGATTTGGAAATCCGGTACTGGTCAGAGCCTTTCACTGCCACGTAAAAGGAGAAAAGAAATTCTGTCTTGTCGAGCGTTTTTTTTTCACGTTCTGCAAGAAGGTATTCAGTGGGGCTTGCTTTTTTCTCTTTTGAGTTACCATGGCGCTTGGGACAAGCACGTTGTAGTCTGGATAACGTCCGCTAGAAGGCAGGCGCGTGCAGTTGCGGATCATTGGCACGAACAGAGGCTCGTTGCGTGATAGGAGGTCCCCATGAATGAGTTCTATGGTGGCCGGTTGGGAGTGCCAGCCGCAGGCAAAGTTTATTGGCAGCGGTGGGTGCCCGAGGCGAAGGGGAAGGGCACGTGTGGCCCTGGAATTCAACAAGCCCTAGGCGCCGCGCATTCCATTCCAGCTACCCGCTTTCCCCGCTTCGTCTTCTCTCCTCCTCTAACTTCTCCCGCGAACTCGCTTTCCTCACCGCCTTACGCCTGCCTTACGGCTTTGACTTTGGAACACGACGACGCTCGCTCGCCTGCCCGTTTGTCTGCTTACTACCGATGGCATACAGCTAATAGATCGAACGGCTACGGCATTATTTTCATTTGCCCGGCGTAGTGTTTTCTCGGCAGCGGTAGGAAAGAAACTGCTCCCTCATTCTCGCCTGATTCTGTTCACTGTTCAAGTATCGTCCAACAGTTGACACGTGCTTCACGATTGTTGATTTACGTATATCGAATATAGCGAATGATCCGAGCGAAGTTGAATTCCCTTTGGACGAACCGTGTCAGGCCTGAATTCCAAAGCATTGAAACGACGGTGTCGGACGTCAGGGAGTTAAGATTACGAGTGTTGGAAGGCCATTAACAATCCATGGAATGAATGGACCGTGTCGGCGTTTTCTTTTCTGCCGCGCGATAATCAAGAAATACGGAGAGAGGATGAGTGTCAATCTGTACCCTACAACACTGCCGCGAGGATTTTCGTATGTCTACGTATTTGTTTTACGGGCCATGGAATTATTGAAATTATATAGAAATTGAATGTTACTTAAAATTCCGTAGAAATTGAAGTTACATCGACAGGCTTATGCAAAGCCTGCCGTAAAATAACACTTGTTCCGATGGTATTTTGTTTATTCTCATATTCTTTACGATAAGCGAAGACAGTAACGCGCAAGTTTCCCGGTTATGAATGAATCGTCGGTTCGGTCCGAAAGATGACCCCGACCGATACCGGAGTCGTGCGTATCGCCACGCAGCGGCCGTGTTATGCGTACATCGTTATCGACGTGCGTGTTTCTTGAGCCGCCGGCGCTGTATCATCGTCGAAAGGAAACTACGCGAGAAAGTATTTCTTTTTAAATGAACAGGTACACGTAATATTGCTTGCTTTTTAAACGTTTTTCCCAGAGAGTTAAGAAGTAAGTACCTCGAGTTTCTCACCAGTGAATTTACTTGATAATCGTAGCCAGCTTCGATAAAACAAAGTATTATGGGCGGAATTCGCGAAAGCCGTGCGACGATCGAGCAAAACGATCGAGAGGTCGCGCGAGGGGAGATCGATTGGCGATAAAGGAAGAAACGATATGGAGGTTGCTCCTCCCAGGTAACGCGACCTGTTTCGAGGAGCAAGTTGCGAGCGTGTGTCGTCGTTCGGGAAATCACTCAGCCTTGAGCATTTATCGTCCCAGCATGCCCTTTTGTAGTTCAAACTCGTTCGTAACGAGCGACATTCCATTCTCACGATGATTACGATTAAGTTTCATTCGTGGCTCCGCGAGAATTTTCAAAGGTGTCGAAGCATAAATAGGCTATTCCACTTCTATCTTCACGAAAGACGGAGAATAAAACAGCCGCAAGAATAAGATCGTTCGCGCGGTGTCCTTGGCCAAGGGAAACATCGACCAGACACGTCCGTCATGGAAATGAAGTTTTATGCAATGCCTCGCGTTACTGTTCGATCGCTTTAGTCGACCGCCTGCGACGTGTCCTTTCCAAGGAGAACTATGTAATTCATTCTCGAGAACGGAGCTGGAACAATCCCCGAGTTCCAGTCGGTGCGGCGAAAGAATCATGAATGAAACTACGTTTCGTAGTTTCTACCGCTGCTGCCGGTCGCGTCTGTCTCTCGGAGAATAGCCGACAAAGAAGGTGGAAGAGAATAGAGCGAGATACAGAGAAAAGGAGAAAAAGTCGTAGCGGTAGGTAGGACGGTGGAAAGGTGGGCAGCCGATAGGAACGACGATATTTACACTCGTAAAACGCTCAAGGAGATCTGGTACTGAGTCACCCTCGGAGTTATGCGAATTTTTCGCGGAATCTGGGTCTGCCCTTTCCTTTTTTCGCATTTCAAATTTGTCACTCAACCAGTCCGTTCTCCGCCGATGGACGTCATTCTTTATTACACCGCGAAAATACCTGTTTAAGGTCTATGAACTGACCGTCGCCGCGTCGCCCCGTCCTTTATCGCGAAGGTTCACGTTTCTACGCGATCGTACAAATCGATCCACGCGCTCCTGTCGATTCGGAGCAATGCTCGATTTACACGTTCGGCCACGCGATGCGAATACGGAACGGGGCATGCATAGTATATCTATGTGATACCGGAATTCATTTCGAAAGCGGTAAATGAAAAACGTTTGATAACATTGCGGAGGACTAAACCGATCATTGTCAGTAGGATTGTTCGTTTGTTTCCGACGCCATCTAGACTACGTTGACGTTTATCGATTATCATCGGGCACGCGGAACGATCGAAATCGGTGAAAGGATTCGATTTGTATAGGTTATTGAGTGCTCGGTTGTTTTTTAACGCGATAGTTAGCAACGGAGGAAATGGGGAAGGATATAAAGGGAGGAGAAGGAGAAAGAAAAGGGCAAGAATGAAAGGGAGAAGGAGGAGGTGATGGAAGGCGCAGGCAAAGGCGAAGGCGAGAGCGATAGCGTGCGTAAAAACAGAGGAACTACGGAGTGCCGGGTTGGCGTGGCACGTAGATGAGGTGGTGCTATGTTAAACATGGCGCCGGACAAAGCTGCCGACGAAACCACCTCATTTCAGTGCTATCCTCCTGTCTGTCTTATTATATACCGAACCGAACCACCAGAACCCGCCGCACCACGGCCCCTCTCTGTCCTCTTGTCTCTACTCTTCTTTTTTTTCCCCCCTCGCTCTCCCTTCTATCTCTTACCCTTTCTCTCGAGCTCTATCACTACCGTCCTTTTTCCACGTCGATTTCGACTCCGACTTTGGCCGCTTTCGCCTCCCTCTCCTTCTCTTTTCGTGTACCTTCGAAACGTTATAGCTCTACAGAGGAGCTACGGGATATGTATGTAGTTGGTAACTCGCTTCTCACCGTACCTAACTTATTTCTTAGCCATCGAACACATATGTATGTGTATACATACATACCTAGCTTCGCGACGACGCTAGAGCGACAGTATTTTTAGGAATATTCCAACTCCCTTCAAATTTCAACGTTTCTTATCGACGATCATCTTTGGGCCGCTTTGTTTTCCAATACAAGCTACATCCTCGGTAACGCACGAGCTTCCACTGTTCCCTTAGTCGTTGCACTTTGCACCCGGTGCTTATCACACACGGAAAGCCAGTTCTGACGTGTGTTAATAGCGACGGAAGTCGGTTACGATATAGTACTTCCCGCTTAACGTCCGTGCATAGTGTTATAAGTGCACGTGCGCCGCGCCGGTGGAAGGTACGCCAGCCGTAACTCGGAACCTCCTTTGCAATAAAATGCCTTCCATTGTCGACGAATTTCACCTCGTAACCTGTTCGCTCGCGAGAATCAGTGTCGGGGCGATTTTACGCGAACCGAACGAAGGCTTTTACGATCGCGATTAACATACACACGCGCACGGGCCGAAGATATCAACACCGGTGGACCTCCGTGTGTCCGTCGTTAATGGGAAAATCGCGCCTCGTTTCTTATAATAGCCATCGTGCGATTAAACGATCAAATGGATCGACCTTGCGCCTTTTCGACTTATAGACAGGCAAACTTAGCACAGAAACGGTGGCAAGCATCAACACCTCGAGCTTGGGTGGGAATGCAACCACCGGTGTCCCTTTCCCTCTATTCTGCGCATGACTTATTCATTTAAGTCTGTATTTCTGGGCTACGGATTGAACGTAAAGGGCACTCCCCGTTAATTAAACAAATAGCCGTTCACGGGCAAAAGAGTTCCGAGAACAGAACTCTCGCGAGAGGCATTCCCCGAGTTAGCGACACGCCGATACTTCTCTCGTCTCGTATTTCGCGCTCGAGCTCTCTTCTCTCCTTCGTTTTCTCCGAGATATCTACGATCTGACTGGATTTTTACAAAAGTAGGTACTGGACGATTGCATAGTTGGATTTTGAAAATCTGCCGAGCCGCGGCGATCCCGCAGTAGAAAACTTGCGGGTACTCGAAAGATTTGCAAAAAGGGAAAAGAGGCTTCATCAAATGGACAATCGGTGAACACGTTTGTCATTGCGGCTGCCCCCTTCTTCCCTCTTTCTCTCACCCTATCTCTCTCTCTCTCCCATAGTCGCCCCCCTCTATCCCGTGCAACTCTTTTCTCTGTCTCCTGCAGTGGGTTACTTCGTTTCTCTTTCTCTGGCATCGGGCGATGCACCGGCGCGCACGGTGCAGCGACTTTGCAATGCTTGGAATGCGGCGGCATTACGCATGCGCGCCGCGTACCTTACTCGGAACAGACGAACAGCCGGATCCGTTATGTTCCTCGGCGACGACCTCAAGATCATCCGCACAGACTATTCGACAAAGTGGTGTCTTTTTGCAAATCACAGTAGAGTTTGCTCGCTTGCTCTAGCCGGCCCGAGTCCTTCCCTCGTTCTCCCGTGGCTTGTGCCGGGCACCTGCATTCGGAATCTCGCCCACGAAATACGTTCTCTTGCCCGCGAAGATATGTATACCTATTTCAATTATTGGTAAGCTAATCAGAACGAAGCTTGGTAATCTGGGGAAGCATTCTATTGTATCCGGTGCGAGGAGCAACGATACGATTAGAGAGCGTGCCAGCGAGATAGCACCCTGTTGCCGAGTAGAAAGTAGAAGGGCGCGGGGCGAAAGGGTTCGCGAGAGAATTTCTCGAACGTGGGTATCGCGATTTGATATTAGGATCGGCGGAACGGCGGTGGAGGTAGCGGAGGAAAGCAGGGTTGATCTTGGTCTTATGATTTTATGGTGTTAGGCCGTGGCCGGTGGCCTCGGGACTCTTGGGGCTGAGAAGAGCCGGAGAGCTCGCCTTGGCGTTGGTGGAATGCGGGACGGGCAAATCGCGGTCGGCCCGCTTGCGCCTCGTTCCCATGCATTCCTTACTCCCTCTCTCGTTTCTCCTCACTCTCTCATCTCGGCACCCCCTCCTTCGTATCTCTCTCTTCCTTCCTCTCCCTCTTTCCTTTTCCTTGCTCCATAGTTTTCTCACACAGCCACGCTTCTATACGTGCACGCCTGTCTTTCGTTGCTCCTCTCGCTTCGCCTCTCTTTCTAACCAACCTCGTACGAAACGCGTATGTGGACATACACGTGAAACACCTATTCTCCTTCTCTCTCTCTCTCTCTCTCTCTCTCGTTCCCCTCTGTCCACCCCTCTCTTTTTCTCTTTCTCTCTCTATCACTAGCCTTCGTCTATCTCTATCTGTATCTTTCAGGTTCACCAATCGCACGGCCGGTTCCTCTGAGAGAGAGATTATTCGTGTTTCCTTCGGAACCGTTCCTCCTCGTCCTTTTACTCCTCTTCCTCCTGTTTCATTTCCTCCTACTCTTCGTCCGATATACTTCCTTTGGAAGTCGACCCGACACGAAGAACTCCTCGTTATGGTATCTCGAACGATCGAATTTCGCTGCTAGCTTGCCACGGTAGTTCTCCACTGGAGATCGATGGAATTTGTCCTGACAAACGCACAGAAAGCGTGTCGCCTGTTATCCGCGCGGCAATATGCTCGCCAATCGTTTCGGCCTTCGACGAGCCACAGGTCTTGATAATACCGAGCGTTTCGTATCGAGCGTTTGTTCCACACGAGATTCGAGGGGCAATTTTCCCTGGCGAGCAAACATTTCGCAGCGATCCTTTCGTTCTTTAAAAGTGAACGAAGTAGACAGAGTTTGGTGGACGTTGGAGGAAAATCGAGTTACAGCTGTTATTAAACATTGTCTATGATCGAGGATGTTTAGAGAAGTAATTGACGATGGTTTCAGTCGTTGCACGAGCACGGGTGGCAGGATAGGTGTTGCCACGTAAGGACAACCGCGGGCTTATGGAATGCAAAATGGCGACTGTGGTGCGTTCAACGAAGCTACTCGGACGCCATGTTGGTACACATCGGCAGAGTGTGCTGTTATGTTTGATAGCCCGTTAAGCTTGACGGTATCAACGCTCGCGAGCCTAATTTCCTTATTTTCCGTAACGAAGCAAATTTTTATGGCCCTCTTTGCTAGACCACCAAGCTAAGCGTTCGATCCGACATGCGTAACTATATAACGGTGCCCCTTTGATACGAGTTTGCCCGCGAGGATCAAAACACACACCGTGCTACTTTTTCTTCATAGGTAGCCGACCAGTTTGCGAGAGATATCTTTCCCTCCCGCTAGGAGAAATCTTTGATTTTCGGCCCGAGACAGCGCGACGCCCTCGCGCAGAATTCCCGAGGCGGTGTACCGTTTCTTGGTTTAAAAGGCAAACCTTCTCGCCGCTATTTCGTTCCACTTTTCGAACCGGCGCGTGCAAATGCAGCTAATCCCCTCTTATATCTCGCCGGCTTGCGCAGAGTGTGTTATTAAAATTGTCGGCGATATGTGTCCGCAAATCCACAGCCTCGGTTGAACAAAGAAAAGTTTATGAATGAACGTCGTTTCAAGGTTTCCCTCTCTCTTCGGCGAACTGCGTACAAGTAGACTGGGTAACGCGTCGACGTGATAAACGCTTTCTAATCTAGGAGCCAGCGGCACTTGAGAAATAAAAGAGCAGATAACGACCAATGGCCTTTTCGATACATTACTTGGACGTACGTGCGTCAATCGAGATAATCGCTCGTAAACTATTAACTTTATTATCGACGCGTAGAAAACGAGCAAACAAACGGTTGGAAATATGCGTGAAAACAGACCACGGAGTAGAAAAGAGTAGGTATACTAAATAGACCGCGATAGTACCTAGTAATTTTCTAGGAGAATTTGGAGAAAAAGAAAGGTCCCTCAGAAATGGATCTCCTCGTCGAGCATTCAACGATACTTTCTCCCAGATCCTGACCGTCGAGGAACGAATATTCTCCTCGGTATCTTCGCTCCCTTAGACTCGAGCTTCCCCTTTTGTAAGGTTATCTTTACGCGACTCCTCTTCTCGTAATGTACCGCTAGTCGATCGTTTCCATCTGTGTTCCTTCGGCTCTTTCAACGTCGAATCTTCATTGCGAATCATCGGACTCGCGGGCAGTCGCTTATCGCCACGTAGAATCCAAGTGAAATTTACGAGGAAGAATATCGAGCACCGACATAATCCACGAGTTTTACACCAGGATGCTGGAAGAGGACGGTAGGTACCGAGCACCTAGAGCTACCAAACAGGGTGATCGTCGGTATACCTGTCTGGTAACACAGCAGACGAATCACGAGTTAGCGAGTCTGACCGTGGAAATCAGTTAGAAGAAGGAGTGCGGATAGGAAAAAGTCATCAGTCCCAAGATGACCTACGCGTGGAAAGAGTAACAGAAAGATAGGGAGAAACGCGAGAATCAGAGGAGGAGAGGCAGAGCGATAGAAAGAAAGGTAGAAAGAAAGGGAGGAAAGTACGAAGGTGAAGTCAGGGTGGAGGAAGGGGACGATCATTCTTGGAACTCGGGTGACCTCCCCTGGTGCAACTGGCGAACAGACGGGCCCGACGGGTTAACTGTACAACCACTTATGTACCTCGATGCTGTAGGAATGCGACGACGATGCCGTCCCATGAAATAACGCACTACACGCCGCGCCGCGGCATGACATACCATACCATGTGCTCGGCCTGTACGAGAGAGCGCGTTCTATACCGGCGATCCTACATCGGAAGGAGGAGCTTGGATCACGTCATTCATTCACCTGCTCGGCCACCTCGCCGTTCTCTGCCAATCCACCGCTGATCTATTGTTCCCTGGAAACTCTAACCGTTCGTCGATCAACGATCCACCGCGTCGGATCGCGGAACACCTCGCTTATTGTCTTCGACGTCGGGATCGAAGCTTTTTCTGCTTCCCTTACCTTCTATCCTCCCCTCGCTTAGCGCTCAGCGTTCGCTATGAATTCCACTTTTTAGATAGCTACTCTCTGCTGGTGTTCGTTTTTCTGCCATCCGACTATCGTTTACTCCTCAATTAAATTCCTCTCCGTGGCTATGCGAGTCCCTTGAATCCTATGCGATACGAAAGGTAGGTCGTCCAAGACCTTAGTTACCGCATTCCTACCGCCTCGCCGGAACGTTTTTCCCCGGCCCCTCTAGTTTACCAGGTATCCGATCTTGTCCAGCCATTCATTCGGATAGTCTGTCTTCACGATGAATCTTGGTACCGTTTTCTTGCTTCTTACGGTTCAATCGGATCACCTCGACGTCTGGCTGTTCGGCGATCAAGGCCCGTTTACCGGAAACACCGCTCTTTTCCTACTCGTTCTCCATTTTCTTCGTTGAAACCGTCGCACCTGCGTAAGACCACGATTGGCTGGGAGGCAAACATTTCTTCGTTATTCCAGGATGAATTCCAGCCATGGATTATGCATTTCCCGTAAATTGCGCGGTACAGGAGAGATTCGAGGAAGACTGGAACGGACTTGATCCACGGTTACCAGAAAAGAAAATGCAGTGACGAATTTAAAGGTCTGTGGAAGCCAGCGAAGTGGCAGTGCAATATGTATCTTGTCTGTACTCTCGAGTGTTACGTATACGTACTGGATCGTGTTGGTTCATTCACCTGCTACGTAGCTCGCTCTCCTGTCTTCCCCGTGCCTCCTCTCGTGGCTTCTTTCGTTCAGTCTGTCTGGCTCCCTTCATTATACTCTCCCGTATTAATCCTTGGGCCGTGGATCACGATTACCGATCCACGAAGCTACGAAGAAAAGCCAGAGGAGCGAGGAGTAAAACGAGGAGGAAGTAGCCGGCAGAGAGCGCGTGAAACTAGAAGTTGTTGTAGGAATAAGTTCATAAATATTATCGACCAGCGTTGCCCGTAAACGTTTGCCGATAAATTGCCTCGAGTTGAAATTCCACGGCAACGAGTTCTCGACGATCTTCACCGACTTTCCGTACAATGAGGTTCGAATAAAACGATCGAATGGTGGTGTTTGCTGGCGGGGTAGGTCGAATGCCAGTGAAGCGAGATTAGCGTAGCTACTAAACACGAAAGAGCGACTAGAACGGCCTGCTGGAAGCAGTGGAAGCCTCGAGCACTCGACTCGAGCAGATGGAAAAATCTAGAGAATGTCGAAGCCGTCGACCAGTTTCAAGAACTCACCGCGACTAGAGGAGAGTGTGCAAGTTGGCTCGTGCAGAGCCACCTTGTCTCGATACACGTTGCGTTTCTCTTCATCCTCAGAATCAGCAGCGTCTCTTCTTTGAGGCTGGAGACGGGCGCGAAAATTATAGAACCATAAATAAGAGTTGTGCTTTGCATTTTTTTTGTCACAGAAATCTTGCCATCGGAATTGGCATTCAGAATTTTCCCGAGGGATTGGCGGTATCGTTGCCCCTTCAAGCGGCTGGAATTAGTACCTTAAAGAGCTTCTGGTATGGGCAGCTCTCGGGGATGGTGGAGCCGCTCGCCGGCGTCCTTGGTGCAGCTGGAGTGGCGCACGCTCAACCTGCGCTACCTTATGCACTTGCCTTCGCAGCCGGTGCAATGATCTACGTTGTGATCGACGACATCGTCCCGGAAGCGCATCAAAGGTTTGTCTTGATAATTATTAACTATCTACCTAGCTTACCTGCGAAGCGTGAATGACGTGCGTTTAGAAATGCGCGTTGCGTTGCAGACAGTTTAGAAGGAGTCTGCTTGCATGAAGTGATTTGAAGCTCTTCGAACCGCTTCGAATCTGTCTTGGATATCAGGCGAATATTTCGAATATGTTTCGATGCTTAAAACTCTTGAAATGTCTTGAGTCTGGAAAAGTCTTGAGTCTTGATAGGTCTTGAAAATCTTGAAACTGTTGCTTCAAAATCTTGGTAGGTTTTGGACCCGTATGTACGTTCACCGCCGACTCGCGGGACAATCTTAATATATAAAGCAAAAAGTGTGTATTTGTCTGTCACCTAAAAACTTTTGAACGGTAAACTCTGGAGTCACAAAATGTGTCCCATTTCATTATGCCTAACTAATCCAGATGAAAGTGCCTATTTTCACAAGAAAAAATAAATTGTTTTTTACAAAATCAGAATCTAAATTTCGGGCGATGCCGAGTAGTAAAGCTAGTACAGTCATAAACCGCGACCCTGCCCATACAGCACACTCTCGTTGCAGCATAGTTGCAGTATAGTTGTGGTGCAAGATTGCAACGATTCACGCAACGTTGCCGCAACTATGCAGCAATAATTCTATGTCCGCCTGCTGCAAAGTTGCACAGCAACTTTGAGGCAACTTTGCACGGCAACTTTGAGGCAACGAAAAACTGTTAAAAAAAAATAAAAAAGTTATCGGTTACGACAGATTTGAACTCCGGACCGTCCGCATGACAATCTGACGCGCTACTGTTGTGGCCATGGAACCTTCTTGGATGTATAGTACTGTATTATGATATATATATTGATTACTCCGTACGTTAAAAACTTTTATACTACATGAGTACTACGACCCCCATATATTGTCGTTCCAAAAGCACTGTGTTCACGGAAACATCAGCTTGGCACGTGCCACCAGTAAAGTAGATTCTGACTTATGCTTGGAACTGATTAAATGGTTGCCTTCTCCGACATATATTTTATATGTTAGTTCATTATACAGAATGTCCGCGGGAACAGTAAACACCTGGATATTGCCTAACGTATTGGAGATATAAAAGAAATTGTTTACATGAAATTGCACGGTTGGAGGGAGCAAATTTACTACGAACTTTTTTTTTAACAGATCACTTGATAGTGCGTTTCAAGTCGAATTCAATAAAGTATAATGTATACACTTTATTTCAACCGGTTTTGGAGATATTATGTTTTAAAATTTGCTAACGCCGCAAAGTTCTGGCAAAGTTGCGACAAAGTTGCGGCAAAGTTGCTGCATAATTGCGGCATAGTTGCGGAAAAATTGCGGCATAGTTGCGGCAAAGTTGCAGTGCATTATTGCAACGCAACTATGCAGCAACAATTCTATGTCCGCCCCGTGCAATGTTGCACGGCAACGTCGCAGCAACCATACATCGACATTGCGCTGCAACCATGCAACATCGCAAGGTTACTGCAACCATCCTGCAATTTTGCCGCAACGAAGTGTGCTGTATGGGTGGCGAGACCCTCTGGCCGATCAACCTGGCTAATTTTTAGCAACGAGATGTTCATTTCCAAGACTTCCAAGATTTTGAAGACTTCCAAGTCTTTCAAGACCTATCAAAACTCAAGACATTCAAGAGTTTTAAGCTTCGAATCATGTTGGAAATGCTTCGAAGTTTTCGTCATATAGGGTAAAGGACCCATATACCGAACATTTAGTGATGACATGAAAGTTATTTAGGAATTTCAACATAAGTTTTTGTATATTCTGGGAATTTTTTGCATTGAACTGATTATTAAGCATTTCCGTAAATTCAGGACTTTCTGATTTAACTAAATAATGAAATATTAAAGAGATATTAGTAAAAATGTAAAACAAAATTTTGTCGCAATTACCGGACACACTTAAAGCTTGAGAACTATTTACCGTGCCTGAGCTACCGGACACTGTCCCGGACACCGTGCCCGAGCTACCGGACACTGTCCCGGACACCGTGCCCGAGCTACCGGACACTGTCCCGGACACCATGCCTGAGCTACCGGACACGGATAAATAGGTTAGATCCTTCAAACGTTCGCGACCATCCGGTAACTGTCGAATCAACACGAGTATTGACCCATATATCGATCACCGGTAATTGAAAATGTCGTACAATTTGACCCAATCCCCGGACTCGCTTTAATTTCTCTAAATTTTATTAAATTACCTCTATATGCAGTTTTTATTATCAATTAAACCTAGCACTATCACTGCATATTCATTTTTGTACATTATACCAATTGAATTATTATTATATAGACTCTTAAATGTGAATGATGCTTAGCCATTTTGATAATGAAAATGGTGAAATGCCGATAATTGCGAGAATGAGAATTTCTATACATTTCTTACATGTTTAACCTACATTAATTATAAAAACCTTCATTTATTTAGAAAACTATAATTTCAAATGTTATTATAAGAATATTACAATTTAATTTATATAGCCTGGATTTTATAAATCATGAAAATAAATATTGTGTCCGGTAATAGGGGGCCGTCCGGTGTATGGGGCCTTTACCCTATGTAGATTCGAAGCGCTTCAGATCCCACCACTAGATACTCGCATGCAAGTTCTCGAAACGATTGAATTTTCCAGCTACTCCAGCTTCACTCTCGTTCCTTCTCTGTTCTCTCAATCTATCTTCTCGCTCCTCTGCCCCACACATTTAAGATAAAACTCTGCGCCGGCTCCGTAAAAAGAAACTACTTACCTACGTTTCTACAGTGTTGATCGGACGACGAAATAGATCTCACATGCGTGGAAAGTCTTCAAAGAATATGCGTAACGTCTGCGGAGGTAGAGACGCATATTCGGCGTATTCGGGAACGATTACGGTACAATGGTGCGTGACGGCAGTGGCGTAGTTAGCGCAGCGTCAGTAAAACGGACGTAGCGAATTTCTTTCCCAGGGCCGATGGCCTAGCTGAAGGCGCATTGTCATTATAATTGGCTTCTTTTGTATTTCGCGTGCGATCTAACCGGCCTGCCCGGATACCCGAGCATATAGCCACACCGTGTGTACCCATACGCGCGCGCGCGAGCGCCCGCGCTGCGCCATGCGTTTGCGTCACTCCTGAGACACCAGACCTCGGTCCGCTCCCTCGGGAACCCTCCGGGGCCCGGAAAACACAAAAGTGAAAATGGATCCCCCTCTGTACGGTTAAAGCTAACCGTTGCTCGACCTCCAACAGGCTACAGTTCGCGCTCGTGCTCGCGCGCTCCAACCGCGTGTGATCTTTTTCCAAAAGAGAGACCGAGGCAAGATTGAGGGGGCTACAATGGTCGCTTTGCTTTCTGGTTTAGCGGGACGACGTGGCTTCTTGGGAAAGGCAAACGTATTCTCCTCGCCTAGATCGAGCGATATTGAAAAGAGTGGCGCAGAGGGGCGACGGGAAAGAAAGTCCGCGAGATCCGGGAATCGACTGGGTTTTTCTAAACAACTTCGGTATTCATTTGTCTCGATGAAGCGGCGGCGCAAAAGACCGCTGAGTTCTTAGAACGGTCGCTCCTCGTCATTTGCATGTCACTGGTGCTCGGTGGAAAGGAATGCTTCGTTTCGGAGCCGTGGTCGCGCTGCCGGCGATCGCTTACTTTTCAAAGCTAGCTACATTGGAACCGAAGCCACGCGGGATAAGTCGCGATTTCTCGTGGACAAGTCGATTGAAGGGGCAAAGCTCGGTAAAAATTGAACGCGATGCGGGTAATACTTTCCTTCTCGTTGGCGCCGAGACACGCACATTCGCCAGAGACAGCATCGAACGTTCGTAGCGATGAGACGGTAATGGTTAATAAAAATACAAATTTCTGAGGTACATCGAAAGGAGGTATTTACCGCGCGGATATGATTGATGTGGTAGAACGCCCACCGAAACACAACGGCGCATTTCACCGGCCGTTAAAATTGATGGCCGTGTATAATTTACGAAATCAACAAGCCGTGACGTGCAATACCGGGTACACGCGTACGTGCTTTGTGTGTGCTTAATCCCTACTTGCACCGCGAAAACCCTTTTATCTCTCGCCATCCTGGAGCCCTTTCCATCTGGTTGTTTTGTCATAATCGTACCTGGATCATCCTCGATTTTTCCATCCGCTTCTCAATCGGACTCCCATCGAACCTGCTAATCGGCATTGTCTGTGAAGAAAAGCTTGCATGTGTTGTTCTGGGTAAAGGAGACGTTTTAAAAAAAAAATGTTTTTCTTCCTTTCTGATTGCAGTGGGAACGGTAAACTCGCCAGCTGGGCAGCCATCGTTGGTTTCTTGGTAATGATGTCCCTAGATGTCGGATTAGGGTAAAACTATGCGCCGCGTGAAATTAGAAAGCACTTGCCGCGCACGCGGAAATTAATCCCTGCCCAGAATTTCCCTTCAAACTGTCCCACGAGAAGATTCATTTCTTCGTAGTCTGTCAATTAGAAAATTCCTGATCGTTCTTCTCGCGCGTCGTTTGCCACCTTGGTTGCGTCAGGCAGATTTTGTCGTTCGAACGACTCAATGTTTCCCCTCGATTTCAAAATCATCGAAAGAAACGACGTCGAATGTTTCCGTAGAGCGAGTCGAAGAGTTTATCCGCGTCGAAACTATTGAAATGTGTCTTCCATGAATCTAGTCTTGGTTGATCCGATTCAGAAGTCAATTAGATCAATCAGACGACGACCTTCGGCGACGCTTTAGAAGTCTCTACGTCGTATTCGCTGCAACGGAGGGAAGCAACGAATGCGCGTCGCGTGTTCGAGTTTTAATCGGTCATTAAAATTTGTTCGCGCAGGAAACGATATTCCGTCGGTGCTAAGTGTTAAGAATCATGCATCGCGAAACACAAGCCAGACATCAGTGGATGGACGCGATTTCAGTTGGCGTACAGCGTCGAGAAAAACTAGGGTAATTACATCTCGAAATTTTTCCGCCGCCAAACGAACACTGCCGATTTGGTAGTTAATCATTCCGTGGGGAAATAAAGAAGAAAACGGCCAAACGACACAGAATGCGACGCGTGCACTGACTCTAAACGGTGGTAGGTACTAGGTTCGAGTGTCTAGGAGAGGTGTTAATAAACTTTATGAGAATCGTACGGAGCATTTGAAAAATTGGTGCACGGAGAGAGATTAACCGCGATCGATTGTTTGTATTTTATATGTGTCGATCGAAAATGATTCTCCTCGAGATGATCATAGTAGGGGATCGACGTGATTCTCTGGCGCATTATGCAAGTGTCCTTGTATATTTCTTAAATAACTTTTCTCATGAATAGTCTGTTGCACGTAACGCACGCAATCGCTTCCAGCATGCCAGGTAAGCGCACGCATATCTATTATGCCATGTTCGCGACATATCCTTTCTAATCCGCTTATCGTTCGAGATTGATTCGACAACACAGGGATGCATGGACGTGCAATAGACGCGGCGTGGTTCTAAGAGACACATGCTTATAGGCGCATTACCTTAATTTTTTCATTCATAAGTCTTAACTGTCTTCTTGCCATTCTTCTACATATCTAGATACTTTTACTTAACGTCACGGAGAAATTAATTTCATTAAGGAGAGGTTCAGGTCTAAATATCGATTTTTTATATTTCATTTTTCGAATGTTCAACCTTTTAGGAATACGTGTTTAAAATGATTTGTTGAAATTCGTAAAGTTTCCGAAGTTATAGGCATTTGAGTAGCGGCAAATGCATCGGCGCTCACGTAAAACTTTAAACGCGTTTTTCTCGAAACAGTGTTCTTGAAATCGGTGGGACATGTATCTCCAACAGATATTATCCGATTCGACTGAAGCTCTTTTTATTGTGAAGAATATACTTCTGACTAGGGGGAATCCGGAAAAAATTAAAAAAAATTGAAAAAATATAATTTTGAAAGGGTTGAAAGAACGAGAAATATAGGAAAAAAGTGATTTCAAAATTCAAGTGTCGTTATTTTCTATAAAAAAAGGAATTTTTGTATTTTTTTCTGGATCCCCCCTAGCAAGAAGTATATTCTTCAAAATAAAAATGTTTCAGCCGAATCGAATAATATCTTTTGGAGATACATGTCCCACCGATTTGGATGAATTTTTTGACGCGTCGACTTTAACGACTCCCCAGTGCCGTCTGCAATGATTAATTATAAAACAAAAAATTTATTTCTATAATATAAGACACCCTTAATACAATGCAAAAAATCTCATTAAATTGTATATAGTAGTTTTCCTTTAATTAATTCCTAAAGATCATCTATTTTTATGGACTCTAGACCGGAACCTCCCCTTAAATCTGCACTTAAAACGCGTCATACGAAGGGAAACACGTAGGTAGGTATCTATCGATCGCTGTTTCATTGTAGTATTCTAGACGCTGAAGAATTACCCGTAAGACTGTATTTTCGTATATGATAAATTCGTACGTAAACGTAAGAAATTCAACGCGTTGCATCTACGCGAGGAAGGTGAGAATAGATGGACGTCGAGGAACGTAGCTCCTGTAAAAATTAGAGAAATGTCTGTGGCCGAATGAATGCCGTTAGTCGCCGGAGAACAGAAATGCTTCCGGTATTCGTAGCAATCTTTTAACGTTCCTATGCCCGTGAATAATTTCTACAAGGAGCTTCTTCGACGGTCGAAAAAGTAGCGTCCTCAGGTTCGACAGCTAAAAGGATTGTTTGCTACTTGGTTTACATTAAACTAGCGTAGGTATGTGAAATCTAGTACCGGTCAATCGTACACTTCGTGATCGGAGTGGTGCTTGAGGAAAGTTTTCTCAGTTGTAATCTTTACATCGTAACGGTACCGATGTTAGATACCACAGATATAGATAGTTAGCGTAATTAATCAGTAGGCAACGCATAAGACAGGCGTGCCTTAAAACACCACATGTTGTTTAATCGATTTGGCAAATTACTTACTACCGTCATTCACTCATTTTCAAGGGGGAAGGTTTAAGGTGGGACACGTTTAATTGGATATTCCCAAGGAGTGTTTTTTTAAGTCAATCGATATGTATTAGGTGTCCGTGTAGCAGCATTTCTTCGTCATTCACATGTTTTCGGTACTAAACCATGCACTCGATTCGTCCAGTGTGATAGCATAAAAAACCTTCCTCTGTTAGTACAAGTCAACAATTTGTACCAAGTGTAATAAAAAGATACGAGCGTTACACAAAAATCGAGGAGGACTTTTCACTGTTCCTTGCCCCGATCCAAAGTGTCCTGGACACTATCGAAATCATCGCAACGTTTCAACGACAGTTTTGTGATATCGAGAAATATTCTATTCGCCTAGAAGCGAGGTGAACATCCTCCGTTCGTAGGAGTGATGGTTCAGTCAGCTCGATGTCGGACGAAACACACGAAGAGGCCAGACAGAGATGACAGTGACGTGGCCTATATAGTCGGACAGAGAAAAAAGCCAGTCGATCGTTACGCAATAGTAGTCGATATCAGTGATGAAGGAAGAGCAAAGCGTGCATCGGCGGAAGGTTGGTCCGGTAAGTTGCCTGTGTTCTCCGCGAGGTAAGATTCGGTGAAACGAGCGTGCAGTATAGGCTTGGCCGACGATGCAACCCCTCGTCTCGCGTCTCGCGTCGTGCACCGAAGTTGCATAACCCAAAGAGAGTCGAGGCATGAATGGAGCCGAGCGACAAGGACGGCTGCACCGCTCGGTTTCCCGGTGCAACGAGTCGACCCGAATCTGGTGGGGATGCCGACCGAGGGGGGCGCATCGCTGTCAAAGAGGGAGAGAGAGCGGCCTCGGAAACAGCAGATGAGTGAAAGAGAGGAGAGGAATGAGTTCGAGAGGGAGAGCGAACGAATCATACGCCGTATAGAAATGACGCAGTGTTCGACTGGATCCGACTAGCAAGAATGAGAGCCGGCCAGGTTTGGGGAAAGAGAGGAGAAGGCTTGCGAACAGCCTTGTGGGGCAGAGACACCAGAGTTCTCTTCCCTGTGGACGGACAAAGAGGTAAATTTACCGCGGATAAAAGAAGAGGGAATTTCGAACGGAACGAAGAAGGAGATACTTTACCCGCGAAAACGTACAGATATTCATCGTGGGGAGCGGGAGAAGAAGAATCGGCAGGTCAGAGAGGAAGTGAGGGAGAAGTAGAAAGGAACAGAAATAGTCATCGAAGGAGGCGCGACCTGGGGAACGTTTCATACCTATGAACGAAAGAATGGGAACGACAGAGGAGAGCGGAGAGATGGCATGGAAAAAGGTAGCGATGAATGCCCTCGAAAAAAAGGGATGTTAGACGGAAGGAAAGACGGCGACGACCACTACGACGGCGACGGCCGTTAGTGGTGCGGTAATCGGTCTGGTAAAGTTAAGGGGATGGTCACGTGGTGCATTTGCCGTGGTTGTGCGCACGGTCGGCGAGCGAAGAAGGAAGGGGGCCAAGGGGAGATAGGGGCAACGCGGTGCATTGGAAAGCCGGAGCAGCACCGGTGCTGCACCCGTCAGCAGTCTTATGATGCACTTTGCCCTGCGCGTCTCCGATGCGGCGCGGTGCGGTGCGGTGCGGCGCGGTGGCGCACGTGCGACGCGATCTTACACGATGACAAGTTTTCATCTTGACGCGCCGACGAATCCACGCGAAATTAAACCGTCGTTCGCCACGATAGTGCCGGTTCACGGTGACGAGAGAACACTTCCCGTTTCGTGCTTTTCGCAACCAACACCGAACCGTCGCGTACCGTTCCTTGGGTTCTATGCACGTCTTCGCATTTTAAGAATCTCGCTGAAACGATTGGGCTACAGTTCCACCGTTTGTCCAAATAAACAGTCTTTCCAAAAGTCCTGCAAACGCCAACGATCCATCCTTGGACGTTGCCCTTTACGCTCTCGCTCACAACCCCGTTATCCCCTCCACTTGCACCGTCTTGTCCTCTCGCCACCCCCGTCGCGTGCAACGTGTGCCTGTTATTACGTAACAGTTGCCACAATGTATTTTCTAGGACGACGCGTCCTCTTTACAATAATTCCCTCTGTTTTTCCTTATTTTTTAACAAGCTTCTCTCGGTGTATCTTCGAATGGTGGATCGAAGAAATACCCAAAACGAGAATAGACGCAATGTATTTAGTTGAATTTGAAATATTACATACTCAAATTTCTGCACGTTTCTGCATCGTGCTGTTTAGTGGCTAGGATTTTACTCGTGGCAGTAATACAGCCGACCTTTTCGCTCCGATGCTCTCCCACCAATCCCACGTGCCAACGAACTTTCGACAAAAAGTAATCGCCGACCCGACTCTAGCTAGTGCCGGAAGTCGTAGGAAGATGTCAATTGTACAACGCTATCTCGCGGAGAACATTTGCCAAATAAACGGATAAACGAAGAGAACAGTATTCGGTGTTACGTCAACTATTTCCGCGTAATTGCTTACGGCAGTCGATGTAAAACCGGAGGGATGCACCGAGCCAATGTCCGTGGAGTGGGGTCCGAGAATATCGAAGCGTCTACCGTTTCCTTCGTTGGCAGTATTCCGGCAGCTGTGAGTACAAATTGTATATGGATAAACTGATGGAATTTTCCAGAGTATTAGAATGTATTCCAACGACAAGGATCTCGAACCTGTTTGTTTTTCTATTTCGTCATGCGGAGACAGAGAAGGAAACAGTGGTGCCTAGGCTTCCTTCTTGAGTAGTTTAAGTTTCCTGAAAGCTGTCTGGAAACCTCCACCTCGCAGATGATTTCACACGAGCCTGCCTGTGATGGCTTTCCATGGTTTGTCGCACGTAAATTGCATTAACCGAAACGATCGCGAAGCGTATAAAATGTTTGTAAGCTCGATTAAGAAATCGTGATTTGTGTAGAAGAAGAAGAAGAAGATAATGTTGCGCTCTGTCGGGTGATTTGGCAGTGGCACATAGGCACATTTCTGCTGTAGGTGTATGGCAACAAAAGCGTGTGGGTTTATATATAGACTAGCCGCGACGGAACAGCACCGGAAGTGAAGGAGTTCCGCCCAAGCCTGAAGGGTCACCGCACTTTGAAAACCGAGATCCAAGACTACACGTATATTACATTTACTTGTCGGAATTCTATCTATGTCGCACCCTGTCGCTTATAAGGAAACATCCCGAACCCGGAAATTCGAAAAATTCTGAAACTTGGTGAATATATAAGGAATTTCCTCCTGATTAAAATGAAATTTTTGTTTGCTGCGCAAATTCACTCTAAGGGGGTGTAATTGACCCCTGAATATCCGGTTATTTTCCAATTTTGTATTATAACTCGTGAACTGTAAAATATTTTTTTTACCAAATGATAGATCTAATTAAAAGAAGTAACTTTTGTCTTGAAACTCTTTTTTCAATCTCTTACAGTTCTCGAGTTATAACACAAAATCAGAAAATAGCCAAATTTTCAGGGGTTAATTTCTCTCTCTTCAAATGAATTTGGGTAGCATACGAAAATTGCGTTGTCATCAGGAGGAAATCCCTTATATATTCACAATGTTTCAGAATATTTTGAATTCCCAGGTTCGGGATCTTCCCTTGTTTATTATCATGAGAAACAAAAAGTTAGTATAACTCATTTTAAAAGCCAATGTTGGGAGAAACGAAGTCAGTGTAGATCATAGACCCTTTCCGAATGATTTCCATTCGACGAACGCTCCTAATATGCAAGTACTTCGCCCTGAGTTATTAGCTAGATACGTTAAAGAATGGAAACTCCCTCTCGGCAAGTCCTCGGCGGAAATAAAGTCAGCCAGCGTTCCGGGAGTAATTTTTAAGCTGTTTACGCCGCGCAGACGGTTTCCCTCGTTAACGCGTGTAAACGTTTCCTCGCTAAACGCGTGACTTTATGAATGAAACCACTACCAGAGTGCAGTTTCTGCACGATGCTAGTAGTACTCGCGTTCACTCGCTCGTTCTACGTAGGAAGGAAGTCGCAGGCGGGCTAGTATTGTCCCTTCCACCATTGGTGAGCGCCGACCGCGACTGGTCAATTACCCGGGCAATATTTTTCCGGCAGGATGCCGCATTCAAGGAAGTGCGACTCTGTCTGCGGGCCATCTACACAGCGCTTTTAATCGCATCGATATCTAATGCATTATTTATCCTTCAATTATATACTTTCGAATTCGCTGCGGCTCCTGCAACGAAAGCCGTCGACGATGCTCCATAACATTCGTATTTCTATCGTTGCGAGTGTTCCGCCGAGACCAGACCAGACGAGACGCGTTCCAAGTATTCCGAAACAGTGTCGCGATGGGCCACGTCCGATCGAATTCTAGGCCGACGACTGGTGACTCTATTTCTAAACACATTTCTATTTTCTATTTGCATGCGCCACCGTCGTCACGACAATTTTATACGTCTGCGATATTTCGGAGTCGGCGTTACCCTGTCGCGTCCTCCTAACGGATAAACGCGTGCCCCGAGAAAACGGTGTCAGTATTTCGTTTCGGAGCGATCAGAAGACTCGTTGATCGATCGATCCGATGGAATCGAATTTCCCGTGAGAGACGCGAATGCCGCGAGTTTCCTTCGATAACGTTGGACAATTTCACAGAGGATTCATCGGTGATACCTGCCTAATAGAAATGTGACGGACGCGGACGGTCGGACTTCTGTTTCCGCTGGAATGTAGGTAATCGAATTCGATCGAGCAATTAGTAGCTACTATTGAGCGGCCATTAAGTACTGCTATGCTCTACGCGAACGTCACGCGGCCACTTTGCACGGCTGTATGCGCACTCGAGGCTACAATAGTGTAATCGCGTTTACCTGACGCGCGAGCGCGAACAAAAGCGCACGAACGCGATAGGGATCGACGCATTGCCGTTGCGGGATTTTGGTTACGCAATTGCGACGCGATTACCTGACGCGCTTTGGGAAAGGCCGGTAGCCGAAAGTTTCGCAGGGACCTGCAGAAGAAGTTCAGCTTCGATCCCGAGGCGCGCGTCTAGGAAAACACGCGCAATTTTGAAAGCGCCTCGTTCATAATGCATGAGATTTTTATGGCCTGCGTATAAAACCGAATTCACCTCGACATTGACTTTACGCAAATCGCTGCCGCATTTCGTTGACCTAGCAGCACTCTGTAGCGTTTCGCTCGCACGTACGAGTATATCTAACGCGTTCCACGAGGATTCGCCTCGGCCGATACCTATATACATACGGTGCATTTAACCCTTCGTTGCATAACTTCTTCAATTTTTGAAAAAATACCTTTTTCGACTCGTAATAATTAGAAAGGAATAATACAAAAATTGTTTTCTTATTTATTCTATTTTTTCTGTCATTACGATTATGAATACCTACTTAAAAATTACAACGCGGAATTACAACGCTCAGCGTGATGTTTGTAAATGTGTAGAAACTAGGGTAGGGGAAAGGTGGGATAGTTGATCACAGTTTTTCTTTTTTATTAAAATAATAATAATGGTTTGCTTTGTTTGTATTTAATTATTTGAGTTGTGATATAAACTGATGTGATCATGTATCCCCGCTGATCAACTATCCCACCTTTCCCCTACCTATGTAGGTATCTTTGATGATAAACTAGAGTTACATCACGCTACAGGCTAGTTAAATGAAAAGAAATTAAAACGAAAATATGTGCTGCATATTTACAACAGTGTGCAACGAAGGGTTAATTAAAATCGTCGCCCCTCGTTTTCGAGGACAGAGAGATCGCTATGGGAAAGGTGAAGCAACCCCTCCGCTGAAGCGTTAGAGGGAAGGAAACAGGATTTGCGTTCGGTCCGTCAGCCTCGGTCGGATCCTTATTGCATGCGCGTTAAGCGTGACGCTTGCAGTCTAGATCCGCTAAATAGAGGCATAGTCTAAGACGAGAAGCAAGGCAGTCAGCCATTTTATGAAACGACTGAGCTATCTCAACTCGCTGCCATAAGAGCGCGCCACATCCAGAGGTTTTCGCGTAAAGTACAAGCGCACGCTTTTTTAATCGCGACACTGATTGTATCGCGTACTAGTTATTCGGTGACAATCTCCATGTATCGTTTCGATTTCAACTCGATCGTAAATCCGCAACTAGAGCTCCGCATACCTACTCGCGTGCCTCATTCCCCGCAACCAGTTCTTTTCCACAGTTTTTATTCTTCTCCTTCTTCGTCTCCACCCCATTTTTTTTTCATCCCGACCAAGATCGGTCGCGAAGGAGGCGGTATTCGGTGAAGCGCATCAATCATCGTGCAGAATTCTCTAGAGTAAGTTCGAGTCGCATGTTCGATCCACTTACGCTCGATAATGCCCCATCTTTTCAGCCCGTAATTTCCGTGTTTTCCGACCTCGTGGCTTCCCCCTCCCTTCGTTTCTCGCGCACGCTTCACGATGTCGCGAAGGTGGCGGATGGATGAAAAGAGAAGCCGCCGCGAGGGGTAGGGCGAACGGGGCGGGAGGGTAGGAGGGTTGGAGAGACGACGTGTTTCGAGGGGAGAGAAAGAAAGGAAAAGGAGCGCTCGCCTGGGACTGAGTGAGAAGGAGCTGGTAGGATCGGAGCCGCGCGACGAGGGTGGGGGACGCGCGGCGAGAATGGCGGGGAGAGAGAAGGAGAAAGAGATAGAACAGGGAATCCACGAGCGATCGGCTGCCCTACTCAGTCCTCGTCCGTCTGCCAGTTGGTCGTCTACCGTGTAAGTTTGACAGCTCGCGCCTTTACGTCACCTCGAATTTCGACCAGCTCGCGCTTCCGCGACGAACACAGTGTTTCTCTTGGTGTAACTTCGCGCCCAGATACAGATACAGTGGCGGCTCATCCGGACATACTCAAGTGGTATGTTAATTTCCTGGCCCATGTGCTTTAAACTCGTAAGTGCTTCTCTCGTTAGCAAATTACTCTGTCTCTTCCATCGATTATGTCTCTCTGTTGAATCGAGTAATTCGCGCGAAAGATTGCTCGATTTTTCCCCTTCATCGGTAATTACGCGAGTGCCGGTGCGACACTTCCGCTCCTTATACTGCTACGAAAACAGTTGAGAAGGATTTCGAAAAAACTATTGCGCGCCGCGTCTCGATGTCCCGGCTCGGTATCCGTGAATTTCATTGTCGCGAGCGTCTTTGACCGCGTGGAAAATTGACAGGACAAAATTCGAACGAATCCACGGTGAGTAAGCAAATATTCGTCGTACGATAAATGTAAATCTCGCACAGTATGCCTCCGTCACCACTCATTTCATAAAGTCGTTACTGCGTAAACAGTAGGTTGCGAAATAGAACAGTGCTCGTGATGTCGCTTCCATGCCGTTGGAATGTACGTCGTCACTTGGACTTTGTTCGCGTCCCACAATCCCCTTGGCGAGAGATTTTTTTACGAAATCTCTACCTGGTTGCTCGATCTCCATTTCCCTTCCAAACGTTCCACCGTCGAGAACTCGAAGCCGTTTCCCTTTTTCTCGCGAACGGAGAGGTGCGTGTAGCTTTGCTGGGCGCCAATGATTGTTTATCGATCGATCGGTATGTGCTTTGACGCCTATCCCGACATCGATTAACATTCAAATGAAGCTCGAGTGACGCATATGTGCATCATCGATGATTAAAGCGTTAAACTCGCCAGCATCGGGGATTTTCGCGCACTGACTCACGAGGAAAAGACGAGAGACGGATGGCTCTACTATACCTACTGTAATGCGTCCACTTTCGAGCGAGTCGGATCGGAAGTGTGCTGTTTCATCCCTATTTCGTGCGTCGGTGAACGAAACGGTGGGCGGGAGTAAAAGGGATAAGGTGAGCTTCCGTGGCTGAGCTTCCCCTCGTATAAGCGATCCATCCCGCAGATCTGAGTAGATCGTAGTTCTCGATCCAACGACCGATCAATTCCACGATCCAACCACACTCGAATGTCGTGTGTACGCACGTGCGCAGCCGCACTCTCGTACTAACCGTTTGATCTTCGCGAATGGAAAACAAATTCTCATATTATTAAATAGATAACGACCATAAATTCGGCTAGGTTACATAAAGCCGCAGAAGTACGCATCAAGGTGCAACCGTTCTATTTATGTGCCGCCGACCGACGTTCTAGGACCGAGGTTCTCAATCCCGTTCCCCAGCCTCCGATCCCGGAAATCTGTTGTTCCTCTTCAACTGCGAAAACTGTCAACCGCGTGAGAATCATTCTACGATAATAACGCCTAATTTTCTAAAACCTCAGTGTTCTTTAGCAAATGATTTCGACGTGCAATTCACGAAACAACTGTCGTCGAGCGAGCGAACACGACACATGGAACGCGATAAACTTCCCGATCGTGCTCCCACCGAGGAGAAAATTATCGAGAACACTGCTCCGTTTATCATTCCTCGTTTGTCTATTTGCGGTTTTATCAACTCTAGAGGCGATAATTTCTTTTCCAAATTGCGATAGCGCGCGAGGGGGCCACATGCGTAGACTGAGGCATAGTACCTTTCGGAGATTTATTCTTAAATAGTGTGCCAATGGGTTTTTTCCGTTTGTCGAAGCGAAATATGCAATACTGTAATCCCTCTTCGGGTTAAAAGCTCTCTTCTCCGTGAACGCGCATATGTATTTTGGACAGCATATCTCCGCACGCGCGCAGTAGAAATGCCCGTTTATGATCAGACACGCGTTTAGCCATCATAGGCATGCGCCCTGTCGCGGAAGTAGATATCAGGCAAGGCTCAATGACCATCCACCGTCACAGTGACCGAAGGTCTGCCACGCCGTAGAAATTTTTACATGGCGCCACATCGCATCACTGGCGCAATTCCAAGCGAACCAGCTCCGAGCTTTGTCTATTTTCGTTGATACCGATCTCTGTATCGTAGACCACGGCTGCACGCTCCACTGACTCTTCTTTTTTATTTCCCTGACAAGAGTCTGTCGAGAAATCATTCATAGAAACCGATAACCCCTGCCGGTTGTTACTCCGCAGTGACCAATTCTAAATTGCTCTCTTTAATTTACACACGTGACTGAAATGTCATCTTCTCTGTCTCTCTCGCAGCCCCTTTTTTACAGACTCTACCTCTGCATCTCTCTCTTCCACGTCCGCCTAGTTTCCTTCATTGATTCCATCCAATAGCTGTATCAACGCACCAACGCATCGCTAGGTATATAACACGTCGTCGTTGCATGCAACAGGTATCTGGCGTGACGTCACGAGTTTAGACGAAGAAAGAAGGAGCGACGCTAGCTAGCAAGGAGGGAAGAGAGAAAAGAGGTGATGCGGGGGTGGGAGCGACGGATCACTGGATAGTAATGGTGGTGGACGTCGGCGGTGGAATCATGCATACACATTACACACGTGTGCAAAGCGGTCGCGCATGACTTTGGCCATGCGCGTTTCTCTTCCCCTCTCTGTCCTTCCGTTTTTATCTCTCCTTTTTTTTTTCTTTCTTCCATTCGCGTCGCTCGCTGTCTATCCAACGGCATTGTTAGCTAAAGAGAGACAAAGTTAACCGAGCCAGAGTTGTGTCACTGCAACAGCCTGTTATACGACTGTTATTCAACGCACGCGGAAATATGTGCTTGAAACGGTGGGTATAGGTATACTCAGCGAGCTCTTTCGTTAAATTCCCTTTCCGGTTAGAAGCTTTATACGGTTTTCCATCCTCTCGGCGAGGGGCGACTAATTTGGAATCGTCGCCTCGTGATCATCTCCTCGCAGACGTGTTATTGTCACGCCCAGTCGTAGCGATTTCACACCGCAGATACTGCATCGACAGCCCATTTCATGAATCATCCGAGCGATTCATCGCGTTCTCTTAAACCCGTGCGATGAATATTAACTTCTAGCGGTAAGATAACAACCATCGCCAGTTGCATCCTGTGGCTATAGTCGGCCACGGAATTTCCAGCGGAGCTTTCGTCGGCTTTAATTCTTTCCTCTCGGGGCGTAAAACGGAGCTGTGGCGGGGGATTGTAGTCGGTAGGTGTAACGGGGTGCTGGTAGAGACGGACGCGCTGCCACTATGGGAATTCTAATTAGAGATAATGACGTCATTAAGGTCTGAGCCACGACGAGACGAGACGGTCTGCTGCGCTTACTGTACATAGTACATACTCTATTCCGAGAGTACGTGTGTGGTGCATGGACTAGTGCCGGCAAACCAGCTTTGTTCGCGCCTGCGTGTTCTATCGTGCCGATGCACGCTGCTCCTCTTGTGCGAATGCACTCTAAACTCTAGGCGAGAAGAACACCTCCTATCGCTTGTAGCGGAGTAGACGACTTTACGTGAGCAAACGACACCGAAGTTGAACGGGACGGCGATGAGGAGCGTTTTAGCCAGCGAACGACGACGTGCTCGTATCGAATATAAAGCGTTGACTCTGGTATTAATGAACTAGAACGTATCCTGGGCCCTCTTCATTCATTCCCTCCTCTTTCCACTCTCGCGTAACCGTTGTCTTCTTCTTATCTCTACAGCCGGGCTGCGCACGGTTTATTCTATCTTAGCAGTTCATTCGCGTTACCAATCTACAGAGTCGGGAACTCGAATTACACGAGAATCGTGCGTGCTTGCTTTACGATTCTATTTATGATAGCGGCGCCGTTGGCGGCGGCGCGCTTTTCCAAATTCCTCGCGTTCTCGGCCAGAGAAATTATGCGAGAAATTGCTCGAGCGCGAGTGGACTTTCACGGAGCCATCGTTAGACGAGAGGATCATCTCTGTCAACTGCTTTTCTTGGCGGATCCCTCATTGGTTCGGATTTATGTGTGCGCATCCACGCCCACGATCGCGCGAGATTTCGTCTTTGTACGCGCGTCGTTGGCTCTCTTCGCCAACATCACCTGACAAATATGTGCGACGTATATATTCGCTTATTAACTCCGAGTAAAATCAAGCCGCTCCGAGTCGTACTTTGGGTCGAGAGAGTAAGTCGTGCCTCACTTTAGGCTTCCGAGGCATTCGTCAATGGGACTAACGGGTGCTGAATGAAAGGTGAGACAAGCACTGGATGCGACTCTAAGGGAGCCAGGCCTCTTTATTTTCCCACGTCTTCTCGATTCGAATGTTTACTTTAACGCCTGGCTGGCTTGACCGCCTTCTGGTTTTTCGCTGACCACGCAGGTACCTTAAGCCAGTGGAAGAGAAATAGGCAACTGGGCCAAATCATCCAGGCGTTAAAGTGAACATACTTGCAGCGTCGGGACAAGGACGTTGGAAAAAACGTGAGAGAATAAGGAGCCTCGGCTGGCTTGGGGTCGCGTGGAGTGCGTATCTAACCTCTTATTCAGTTTCTGCTACTCCCATTGAAGAGTGCACGAAGCCCTGAAATAGGACACCGTAGGCGGTTCTCAGCCAGTTTCGATTCTGTTTGAATCGAAAAGAAAGTTGGCTGTGAAGAAATTACGGATGATTGTGATTTATCGAAGGCACTACTTAAAGTAGGTATCAGATATATTGGCCGGGGAGTTTCGTATTCTCCCACCACACAGTTTTCCTGCCTCGATGCCCTTTTTCTCAACGTTTTCTGACTCGCTCTCGTCTTTGCAGAACAAGAGTGAGCCTGATGTGTTGGGAATGGTACCAAGCTTCTATCGTGTAGACCAAATCGAGCTGTCAGCGTAGAAATGCACACATCAGAATAGGTGTGCGTTAGTTCCGAAAAAATTCAGGAGTTTTATTGGTCAGAACATTGATTCCTTCTCGATAGCTTTATCTCGTATTGGTCTACGCATAACATCGTAACGCACACAACTATTATGCTAAGAATAAATAACAACCACACGACTTCGTTCTCTCTCGCACGATATCGGCGCATACGCATTACGGTCGATTGGGACCTCGATACTTCTCTCGCTCGCACATGTCTTCCTCTCTCGCACCATGTTGACAACAGTTTCAAGCTCTCAATGAGACCTCCATGTATATATGCTCTAAGCGTTCCCGTTACCCCACCATACCCTTCGAGGGGCCAAGCAACTCCAACTGACAAATCCACGATCGTCAGATGGTGTTGGTTGATTTCTCCGCGATCGCTGTTCCCGAAAACGAATTCACCGGGCAATATATTTGATACCGACTTTAGTTGGCGACCTGCATGAACGAACGCAGCATTATTCGTATGGGGCTCGTGGCTCGTCGCCGCTAAACAGGACCATATACGGTGCAAATGTCCCTGCGTACTCCTCGCCCCGTGGCATTCCTGAAGCTCCTTCTTCAGCCAGATATTTCATCGACTACTCGGCGAGTTCTCCCGTTTCTTCGTGCGTCTACTCCTTCAATTGCCTCTTTGTGGGAAACGCGCTCGCTGGAAGCTCTCATCTCCCGAGAGTAGAAACCTTCTACGCTTGCATCGGTCAACGAAAGCATAATATAAAAGTCCGTGAATCTCGTGGATCAAAAATCTTTATCCGAAAGACGACACCGGAGTTTGAGAATCGCTGGCGTGCCTAGACGCTGCTGCTCCCGGCACCGCTGTAGCGGTTGGCTCTTTAAACTTTAAAAGCCAACGCGCTACCCGCAAAACTATTGACGACCGGACAGGGCCGTCGCCGATCTAGAGGATCCCCACCAAGCTGCTCGGGTTCCTTTCGAATTTTCTCCCCTCCATCTTCTTTCCTCAGCTCTCAACTCTTTCGATCTTCTTGCCTCGTCCGTCGAGCCGCGCCGGCTCCTCGTACCTGACCCTTCTTTTTTTTTCTCCTGTATCCACAACAGCCCCCGACTCTCGGACAAACCGCCCCCGAACTCGCGAAAACCGCCCGCATCCTCCTCCGCGGCGCGACGCCTTGCCACCGCACGGTTATGCAAAACAATTATCGCGGAATGCGGTCAGCTGTTCTGAGACGCGCGTTGACGTCATGCGGTTAACGCGTGCGCGAATTCTTGCTTGCGGGCTCCTACGCACGTGCCTCGTGATTACGTGACCCTGCGAGAACTGCGCCCTCCGACTCCAATCTCGTTCCTTCTTTTTCCTCTCTCCCTTTCGCTCTCTCCCCCTCTCTCTCTCTCTTTCTCTCTCTCTCTCACTCTCTCGGCCAGCTAATTAGAGAAGCGCGCGACGTCTCCCGCAGCACTTCCGTTTTCCGCTTGCGTAACCCGCTCCCCGAGACACGCCTCGTCCTTGAAAGTTTTACACGTGCCGGAATTACGCCGGCTGTGAACTCGTTCTTTGTGGACAGACGACGACGATCGGCGTACATTTATCCACTGTGCGTGGATCACAGATCACGACGTTCGTCTCGTTTTCAGGAACGTATTAGAACCTAGACGGACGGTGATCCTCTAAAAGACAATGAATTGCTGTTTAAAGCATCCGTATCGTTCGTTGGACACATATTTAGTGATTACATAAGTCACCGGCATAGTAAGGCGCCTACTATATTCGTTGGGTGCACCCTCCGTCGATGCCAACGCTGTTTAATTCCGTGGATGGTCGAATCGATTTCATCGGGATACTCGCGATGGGTGAAGCTAGAGACGAGGAGAAAGTTTGGCTCGGCGGTAGGCCTTTAAAAATTAGCAATGTTTGGCCCGCGCGTGGGTTCGTTCAACTTTGGCTGTCTGAGACGCGGCCACGCGCTCACACGCGGCAATATTTCTCCTTTGCTCCGCCGCGCATCCCTCTTCCTTCCCTCCATCTCTTCCTTCGACTCCTTCCACCCGTTCGAATCTGCAGAGAATCCTCCGCTCAAATGATTCACTATTCCCACATCGCGTTTTTCAACTATTCTTCCGGATGCTCGTTAACCACGATCACGTTCGAGCGGTTTCCAAGTCCGCGAATGTCAGGGGGTGCGTTCTAATTCACGCAGTGAGTACAGAGATCGTACTCACCGCTCGCATTCATATCGTTCCGTTTCGTTACTGCGGTTCATGCGTTCTTGAAATTTGAAAATGCTACTATTTAGAAAGAAACATTGTTTACAATAACCTCAATACTATTAAATAATAGTGATGAAAGTGAAAATGAAGATGATTGGAAATAGAGAAATTCAAATAATCAAAAATTGTAGAAACAAACACGCATGCGCGCTGCGCAGTGACTGCTTCACCTCTGAAATTTCTGCGTTTACTGCACGCTCGCTGTACCGGAAGTGGCATCGTATTGGTGGAAAATGAGAGAAATTCTAGGGAATCGTACGATGCCACCAATTTCATGCACTCACTGCGGTAAATTGGAACGCACCCTGCGTCGTGTGTTATATCTGCTAGAGTGTTAAGCTGTTACCTTGAGGAGCAGAGTCGGCGCGGTATCGGTGTTGTTTAGATAGCAAGGGGTTGAAGAAACACGGCTCTCGTAGGCAGAGTCCTAAGCAGGTATAGTTGGCGAACAAATGGAGGAATCGGAGGGGGGTATCGTTTTGATATTAGCTGGACGGTGTGCTGGGCATGGTCGCGCGCGTCCCCTCGATAGCCTCGTACGCGAGTATCGTGTTTGTTCTCTCGTAATCGGCTCTTGGATCGGCCAATCAACGAAGTCCTATTGCTTGGACCGGCACCGACCGTCGGGGACGTATCTAGACGCGATGTAGCTATAGTGTGTGACGAGAGGCAGCGTGGGAACTCCTTCGAGGCGACAGGGGTTCTCATCCGCCGGTCGTTGAACCGGCAAACCCACCCACTTCCCTTGCCACCTATCCAAACGATATCATCGCCGAAATTCAGGAAAATCAGGGAACAGTTTCCGGAACAGCGGTAGAAAGTTCAATGAAACGCTAGCGTTGGGGGAAGGCTTAGGCCTTAGAGGTTTCAGCAGATGAAGACGAAGGAGCAGACGAGGGCCTCGCGGTAGCCGACCGGACGTAGGTACATACGTCTTCCTCTTTTCCTGTTTGTGCTTTATTTGCCGAGTTTTTGCTGTCTTTTACGACCGCCTTAGCGGCGTTTTTTATTGCGGGGTCACTACACAATGCGCCATCATCATGGGTTTTTTACAGACATCCTTTATCTAAGCGGTAGTATCGAATGTGTGGGTACTTTGCATATGGGTCGTTATATAAGAAGCGTGCGTACAAGCTCTTCCCAATCGTAGGTTCGACGCACCGACGCGACGCGTCGTTCCGCGCGTCCACGCATCCGTTGTTCCTTTTTTCCACGTAACGTGTATTGCAAGAGGTATCTCTCGGCGAGCTGGATACAGTGCTGGATTTAGGCTAACAAGGCTGAAGCCTAGGGCCCCGTTTAGCTGGGGGCCCCACATTCCAAATATTTTCCTCGAAAAATTAGCATTTTTTTATATTATCTTTATTAACTTGTATTTTTAATGTTCATTTATGTTAATGTTACGTTTAGTTTTGAGATTCAATGTTAATTTTGAAATTAAATTCTTATTTAGATTATACGAGTATTATGATAAAAAAAAATAAAATCAGCGTTATTTTATTTTTTACATGTAACCCATTAACTGCCAAATTTGTTTTTTGAAATTTTTGGCCGGATAAGTTATATATATATACACAAAAAATTGTGTCGAATGGTGTATGTAATATTCCAAAATCCCCAAATGGAGATCGTGGCAGCTAATGGTTAACCGAGGGCCCACCAAATATTCAGCCAGATAGCAATATTAATGGTCGAGGGTCACTCAGTGATGACGTTTTACAAATATTTCAAAAGTTTCGTATAATATTGGCGCCGGTATCGAACACCGCTGTGTATTGATTGAAAAGGCCAGTCGCGATTCGTCGGCAATTGCATAGGAAGGACGGTATTTATTTATGCCGTTGCAGCGCGCGCGGGTGCCTCTCGGTCGTGTGCGTGCCTCTGCGTACCACGTCCTGTGCATAGATCGTTCCCTCTTTCTCTCGCCATTCAGAGACTCGCCATGAATGAATCGCAGACTCTCGCTTCTTCCCCTAGTAAATACTTTTTTCTCACACGTTTACCGCAACGGGGACCAGCACGGCCCGAGGGTGAACGTGAACGTGCACGATTTACGATATTATTAATATTTCTCGCCCCTAGTTCTTCTAGGCTAAAGAAATAGAAAATGAAAATAGAAAATTTCCACGGCTGTTGTAGAAACGCAGCAGCGGTACTATCTCTCCTTTCGACCGGGCATCGAGCAAGAACCGCGCGCACGATTTAATAAGGGTTAACGAACTCTAGTTTTCTCGATAGCGTAACATTCGTGGGTAAATGCTTTACGAGTGCTCGTTGAAACGTCAACTAGTCGCCTAATCCTCTCGTTTATCGCCAACAAAGGATGGAGTAGTTAGTTGAACGTGTGAAATTCCCGTTCAGCGTAGATATACATTATTGATTTTACAATATCCTGTAATTATCCGTGTCTTATCAGCCGCGGGAGCGGAGCTCGTTGGTAGAATTTAAAAATAAAAAACCGACCGACCGGATGATCAGTCGGCTTCTTTTTTGGACGTATTTTAACTGGGTCACGCACTCCCCCGATGAATCCGACGCGCTCACACATGCGTGTTTCGTTTCTGCTCCTGACGTCACTTCCCCTCTCCTGCTGCGTGCCAGACAGCATCGCGCAGACTAGCCCGCGTTCCTTTTACTCGTAAAGTTCTTAGCCAAATTTTCTAAGGTAATCAGGTCTTAAGCTTTCGCGTTGCCGTCTCGAAAAAAAAAAAGAAACGCGTAGGCGTGTGATTTTCACCGTTAAACGTTGCTCGCTCGGATATCGGGCAGAAAAGGCGAATAGCTGATAAAAGGTTTGCGTCATAGCGCCACCTGCGCCGAACGCGAATGGCTTGTTGCGTAAATACCTGGTAACGCGCGCGTACAGCGAATGAACATATATGTTCATTCGCAGGAAACTGTCGTTAGTCGACGGCTCGCGTGTCCACGCATCTGCGCGAAAAGGGGCGAGGGGAGACTAAAGTCAGCAGGCGCAACAGGTCTTTTCAGTTTCTGCCAGCGCGAGTAAACCGCTGAGAATTCTTTTCCTCTCGTTGCGTATTTTCGGATTAAATAGTCGTATATCGGAACGGTCGAACAAACACTGTCGCTCGAATCTGAGGGGAAAGAAGACGGGAATTTGGTTTATCTCGTGCCGCAGGCTGATCCCGCGGTCGATTCGTCCGTGGTTCGATTTCGTAATCGCTCTGTGCTTCCTCTTTCCCTCCTTCCCTTCTCCCCTCCTTTCCCCTTTCCCTCCCACCCTCGTTGCCGGTTGAATGGAGGCGTCAGAATTCTTATCGACTGGCAGAGAGCGCGTTTACGTCAGAAATAGTCGGGCCGGAAAAAATTTAGTCCGATCAGAATGTACAGCGAGACCGTGGGGCACGAGAGTCAATCGTTGCTCCACGGTCGTTTCGTTTTCCCCTATCGCGAATATCACGGCTCGGCATAGTGCGTGCGCGGCCACGACCGCGTCCGCGTCCTTTCGCCTCGACCGAGTCTCTTTAAATCCATGCACTGGCCTCGTGTTCCTATCGAGAAACGCTCGTTCACGTGTTCCGGTGCTCCCGGGACACCGGACGTTGCGAAACTCGAGAGAGCGACGCGCGTCAATTCTAATTCACCGTCGTTTCGCTTTAAAAACCTCGCTAAGGAGTCCGATCGCATTCTAAATGCCCCCCGTCAATCGACACCGGCTCTCTCTCTCTCTCTCTCTCTCTCTGAACGTTCAGATCCAACAGCGACCTATAATTTCACTACAGGGATAACGAAGTTTTCGAGCGGACCGAGATCTGGTATCGCCACGTTGCGTGTCCGCCCACTCGTCGCTACCACACACGTCGATGCACACGTGTCCTCTCTCCTCTTTCAAACACATGGGCGAAGAGAATTCGCGCGATTCGATCGAGTGGGATCTGCTGATTTCCCAGACCCGAAACGTCCGCCAACATAGCACCGACCCGAGTAAAGACACCTCTTTGCACAAGTTGTACAGAACATCTTTGAGAATCCAAGGGAAACGGAGTAATTTGGAACGGTACGTTTATTTGATCATGCCGCGGAACCGAGGTTGCTTCGTCGAAGATATAACTACCTCTGTTTTCGACAAGCTAACTAAGGAAGGCAGTTTGAGATATTCACAGTTTCCCTCTGTACGACGGAAAGCTGAAAATCGGGCGTTTCCTCCGTCGACCAGCGCCACTGTTTCACTGGCGTTTTTCCCTTCGCGATAGGCCCGCGTATTAAAGAGAGAAACAGAGACCAAGAGAGACCTAGCTCTGTAATGAATGGATTAAACAACCTGACGTCACAGGATGGATTATATAAACGGTGGTGCACGTGACATCGGACGTAGGAAGGAAGTTGGCTTCCTTTCGTACCTAGAAGGCATTCGTCCGTACGTTCGTGTACGTTGTACAATGTACATGCGTATGCATAAGCGCGCGCGCGCGTACGCAAACGATTTCGTAGCCGAGGGGTCGTTCATTTAAAAGCGGACGAGCTCGGTTAGAATCCCAATGACGAGACAGTGCCGCCCCTTTTAAAGCTTCCCTCCGTCGCGTCGGTAGCTCTCGCACGGCTCCCCTATTCCCTCCTTCGAATCAATTTTTACCTGACGCTTCGATCGCGCGCGTCCGCAACAACGCTACAGCCACTCTCTCTCCTTTCTGTTGCAGATCGAATCCCGACGCGCGGCTTTATCGCGAAACGTTCCAACTGGCTGCAGGATATCGCAACGGGTGAGATAATTCACGTTAGTGGTAGTTGTACACGCTGCACGTACACGCGTATTATAGATTTACGTAGAGGATAGTAAGCGATAGGATGCCAGAAGCAAGAAGGTATAGTCTTCTCGGAATTGTGCCCTGACCGCGTCTAAGCTCGCCCCGGTATATTTTTGAATCACTCTGCATCTATTTGACCGGTGCAGTGGAAACGGTAGGTTCGTAGTCAGACGGACTGGACCCCGGCACAGTTCTCGCGGAGATTGTACGTTTGTACGGTTGTTTACGGTTCGAGACAGCCGAGGAGGCTCCTCTCCGTTCTCCGAGGTGCTCTCGCGCGGTTATTAGCGTGTAGTCTGGGAGCCGTCTACGGGTCGACGTCCGACGCGACGCGACGCCCAGAAATAGAAGCGCCGCGACGCTCGTTACATTCCGTCACCTACAAGCGCTGACCATCCTCGAGCGGACCCCTCGTCGGTGACCGACGGTTTCGCCGCGACCGTTTCCGAGACTCGTGCACGCGTGCTGGATTTAAAACGGTCACGCGTGCGCCGTTTCAGCCCGACGAGACGCCAAGGCACCGATCATCCGTCGCTCCTTCCGGTGCAGACTATTATCGTCTCGTACTCGCCCGTTCACCTTTCAACAGCAGGACGTGCAATTCTTCTCGTGTCTCCCCCTCCGAACATCTTTTCTCCGCCAATCGCCCAGATTGCGCAAACATTCGCGTAGGATTGATTTCTCAATTGAACGCGAGCCCCGCGGTTTCCTTGGCGATCGCGCGCCGAGGCTGGTTAACGGTCACCCTCCTAACTCGAGGGGCAGGTGCGTAGTCCGGTTTACAAGGGAGAAGGGCAGCTGCTCGTCTTAGACGGTCTCGAAGGAAGGGAGGAAGAGCGCGGAAGGGAAGGGATGTGGTGGTTCACTGCTAAGGTAAACGATATAATGGGGACGTAACAGTGGGTCCTTTTCAGAGGCAGATGTCCTGCTCGAGACACGTGCCCATCCCGAGCCCCCTTTTTCGGGCCCTCCGGTCCTTCTTTCTTCGACGCGATTAGACCGAAGAGGTGGAACGCGAGCTGAAAACCCCCGAATGGGGCTTCTGCCAACCTTCGTTCCTACTCTCTCTCTCTCCTCCGCACTTTTCTCTTGCTCCGACGCTCAGCTCACACACTCGCTTCCGTCTTTTCTTTCTTCCTTCCTTCCTTTCTTCCTCTTCTTTTCCCTTCTTCCTTTTGCTCGCCGCTTTTTTTCTCACCTGGAGGGGAACTCCAGCTGCTGTTCTCGTTAAAGAGGATCGCATCGGTGCAGCGACGCGACGACTCAAGCCGCCCTATTGTGCTCTGGCGAAACTCGTCTAGCGAGACCACGCGTCGCGACCTTTCCGATATCCACCGGCGAGACCCCCGATGGAAGCTGGATCGTTTAGGATCCCGCCCTGGTGTCCCCGAAGAATAACGAGTGCTCGATAGCCGCTGAGAACGGAATCGAAAGTTTGCGAAGCCGGTTTCGCTTGACCGGCGCGGCGCAACTTCGATGAATCGGAGATAGAAGACGGAGAGGCAAATTCTTTCAAATGCTCGAGCGCGCTGTTGAAAGGTGCATTCAGGATTTCGTGGAAGCTGCTTCGTCCTCGTCTCTCCGCTAGCCTCCTCTCTCTCTCTCTCTTTCTCGCGCATTGAAGCTGTGCACGTTGTCTGAGAGCCGCTGCGCCGCCGTGCGACTTTTTGAGTCGCTTTGGTCCCACGCTGAGACTATGGACGGTCTACGTGTATACGCGTGTATATCTATGCACGCGGATGTACGCGTACATGCGCGTATTCCAGTACAGAGCTCCTGTGCGCTTCTAGTCCAGCTGACCGCGTATAGGTGCGCTTCCCTACGTCAGGCAAGCTCGATAAATCGCAGCTACTTTTCCCCGACACCAACACTTTCTCCTTTTTGCGTCGATTAGCAGTTCCAACAAGTGGCCCAGTCGCTCGGCCAAATAGAGATTTCGCTAGCCGATCGTAATACAGAGGCAGATATAGAGACAGAGGCCCCACAAATTCCGGGTATTCGCAGTTACGTATCTTATCGATTACCAATGAGACCAGCGCCGGTTTATTACTGCTTCGAGAACGCCCGACGATCGCGCCGGGCGGTCGCGTCGCGTCGTTCGCCTCGTAAAAACGGAACGTGGCTGGTGCTATTAGCGTTCGACAAATCCGTGCCAAGGTCTCGCTTTTCGTTTTATTCTTAGGTGTACACGCATCGTCACGTGCTCTTCCATCGTTTTTCCGTGTTTTCGCAGAATTTTCTTCGCTATTGATCTCGGTCGTCAAGGCGTTTGAGAACCCCTGCGGTTACTTCGATTCTTCTGCAACTTCCTTCGACCCGAATGCAGTGACCCGTGCTAACGATCGCGAATGCCGATGATCGATCTTCGCGTCCCAAGTACCGACCGTGTACGAAGTCGTGGGCCCTCGCGCTCTCTGCTCCCCGTCCTCCACGCGGGAAGACACTTCCTCCGCGAAGATTCGTTTTTCCATCGGCGCGCGGCGCTGTTCTCCGCTCTATCCGATAGTCGAGCATTGATTCCTAGTGAAACGTCGCTCGCCTTTCGAGCAGACGCAAAGAAACGCGCGCAAAAATGATCGCCGGCCAATGCGGAGCTCCGTTCTCCATTGACTCGCAAAACCGCGCACGGGATTCTGGATCGAGCGTGCAGGATTGTTCCTCGGGGCAACGCCAACGGAATACGTCTCTTTCCCGATTCCACTTTAAGTGTCAGCGCGAAAAACAATACGGGGCGATTTAGGATTCAAGGTAGCATCGATAACGAAAACCAAACGAGGAAACACTGGAGCGACGCGGCGGTATGTACATGAATCCGAGCTAATCCATTATGAAGCGGGGCTCTCTTCTGTATTGTAACGCCTGGAGATTGACAATGACATAACACACACCATGCCAGCGGTCCTCCATTATTCATCGGGATTATCGATGAATTATCATATTATAATGGCGTTAACGATATTCGTAGCCTTGAAACGGTGACTTCTCGTCTCAGTACCTTGAACGACGGAAGCTTGGATAGTTGTTAAATCGGTCTGAACGTGCCGCGCTAGTATCGAGACTGCGAAGGAGCATTCTCTCAGGGATGGAAGGTGGAAGCTGAAAGGGGTTGAGGGTTCGCGGGTACGATTCCTCGCCGGATTGGATTGCGCATCGAGCGCTAGTTGACGAGCCTAGTAAACCGACCGGTCCACCGGTCGCCGGACAATAATGAGACGCGTTGATCCGACACGAGATTCGACCGCAGCTGCGACCGATACTTGCCATTCCTCGGCTACGTACGCGTTTGGTATTCCGAGCGGTGTTCGCGCGATGATACTCGTGGCGTACTTCTACGACACTCGAGGAGACCGATTGACGGCGAGCCCTCTTCGAGCGATCGTGCCGGAATGTGTAAGTAAAGCTACGCGCAGAGAACAATTTTGAATACCTTTGTTCGTGGACCGTCTTCGGACAGACCACTTTTATTAGATTGCTGCATTCTCTAGAAATAAATGTGGCTCATCCATCGATTTGCGACTAGATTTAAATTGTAGCGTTGTTTAATTCGTGCCATTCTACAGTAAAGTCCACATTATTGGCAAGCAAGGTTTCGCGTGCACGTGAGAAGGGAAATGAAAAAAAGAAAAGGTCGTGTCGGTGATCGTAAAACGTAAATTAACGAGTGGCGATCGCAAGAACGGCGCGGCGCGGTGCGGCGACGCTAGTACGGGTAGTAGGCCGCTGGTTGTTGGGTTGTTGGGTTGTCTCCCACGGGCCAACGGCAGGGCCGCGCGTCGACCGCATTCCACTTGCAGACCCTTTCCACCGCCACCGGTGCTGGGTGATCGACCCTAATCGCCAAATTCGATCTGGAATCACCGTGGTGCTGCTTTCACGCGCGAGTTCTGTTTAGAGACACCAGCTCGCCTTCGCCACCTCGATCCTAAGCCAGCCGGAGCCTCGAATTCTTCCGCGAAACGATCGCTGGTAGAAGGAATCCGGTAAAGCATGTAGAGACCATATCGATCGAGAGGAGTGTCGCTAGTAGACTTCTATATAGGATCGAGATGACAGCGACGAGAATGGTAGATGACGAGTGGAAGAAGCGGAAGAGAGCGGCGACAATAGCGGCGCTGATAGTATTATTAGTAAGTAGTAGCAGTAAAGCAGTTGAAGAGGCACGAGCGGTGCAAGGTGGTAGTAGGTGGTGAAGCCGGTAGGTGGAACACGATGGTGATTCGGTGAGCAGCGGGTCGGCTCCCTAGAGATACCGAAGAGGAAGAAGAAAAGAAGTAGAAGGTGGAGGAGGCTGGTCAGGAGGTGAGGAGGCAAGAGTAAAGTCGGAGACTGGACTCGTACCTGCATTCCATTCCCACTGGCCGCGTAGGTCCTTGTATAGGTGGTCGTCCTCCTCTTCCTCCTCCTCCACCTCCTTCCCACTTCTCCTCTACTCCTGCTGCCTCTCCTTCTACAAGGGAGTCTTCACCGGTCGTTCCCTCTTCGTCTTCGTCTTCCTCTTCCTCTTCGTCTTCGTCTTCGTCTTCGTCTTCGTCTTCGTCTTCTCCGTTCGGCTGCTTTTCGGCCGTAGCGGGCCTCGGTTACTCGATGAAGACGTCCCTGCGCGCGTTCCGCGAAACTTTACGAAATCTACCACGGAATCGCATCTCTTCTCCTACTCCCCGCCCTCGCCCTCGTTTCGCTGCGCCAGTTGGTTTCTCGCCTGGAGCGATCTCGTGTAAGCGAGGATTTTCAGGCGTTTATCATTATTTTATCCGGAGATGGAGGCAGCCGACGCAGGCGAGCGCGAACCTGCACGGCCACGTTCGATTCTCGCCGATCGAAGTGAATCGACGTTGCCCTTTTTTACTTTATTCGAAAAAAATTACAGCGCGCCACATTTCTCAGGCTCGCTGCAGCCTCGATGTAGAGCTGTTTCGAGACTCGAAACAACCGAGCCGAGCCCGGCTCGGCCCGAATGTCCGAGCCGAGCCGAGACTCGAATGGTTTCGGGTAACCCGAATGTTTCGAGTAGCTCGATTTCTTCGAGCCGCTCGAATGTGTTCCGGGTAGCTCGATTTTTTCGAGCCGCTCGAATGTGTTTCGGGTAGCTCGATTATTTCGAGCCGCTTTAATCTGTTTCGTTTAGCACGATTTTTTCAAGCAGCTCGTATGTGTGCTAGCTTGGTATAGCGTTTTGTAGGCACCGAGTATAAATTAAGTTAGATGTATAATATGAGATGTCTAGATGTGAAAACCATATCAAGTTAACCCTAAGTTCTCGCAGGAAAGGAGTCGGCTCAACATCAGAGAGAATTTGAACTTAACCTTGAATAAGTTTGAAAATATCCTGAATGTGATTAAATTTTTCAAAGAGATAAATTCGCTTGATCTATTGTAATGGAGCACTAGGTAGCTCTATGTATGGTCGAATTATGTTATGATTTATATTTTACACCTTCTGGGAAACCAGATTCAATCCAATTACTGCTCTCGGGGATATAATAAAGTGAACACTTATATTATATATAGAAAACTTTACTAAAGTTTATTTCGCATGCAAGAACAAAAGTGACGAAAGTGAAAACATATATGAGAATATATTATTATTATTATTATTATTATTATTATAATATAAACGGGACAAAATTAAAAGATTCAATGTCATAGTATAATATATTGTATTATATACAGTAACATTCACGCAAACGCTAAACTATATACAATGTATATAAAAACGCTATACCAAGCTAGCACACATACGAGCTGCTTGAAAAAATCGTGCTAAACGAAACAGATTAAAGCGGCTCGAAATAATCGAGCTACCCGAAACACATTCGAGCGGCTCGAAAAAATCGAGCTACCCGGAACACATTCGAGCGGCTCGAAGAAATCGAGCTACTCGAAACATTCGGGTTACCCGAAACCGTTCGAGTCTCGGCTCGGCTCGAAAAACCGAGTCCCGCTCGGTTCGAACTTCAAGCTACTCGAATGTTTCGAGTCTCGAAACAGCTCTACCTCGATGGTTCTACTTTTTCGCAGGCCCCTTCTACACCAGTTGCCGCTCCCCTCTCCGCGACGATGCTGCTGTCTACAGGCTGTGCTTCAACTTCCACTTCGTTTTCGCCACGCTTCATTTTCGTCCTCCCTCTCCTCGCTCGACTCCAGTTGCCAACCGGATCGTAGCTTCCCGAGAACCTCTCCGCCGAGCAGATCCTCGCCTAGCACTCTAGCCCGAGCGCTTCGTTCGCGCAAGAAGTCAGGATACCTACCATTTCTTCTGGCGATCCAGGGAACAACGATCGCACGAAGGAAATGAGGGAAAAATGTGAAGCAGCTCGCGAACCACGCTCTCGCGTCCGCGCTAACGGACAAATATAAACCCATCGAGTTATTCCAGAGCTGCGACCCTCTTAATTAAAGCAATTAGTTGGTCCGAGAATAGAAGGCTGACGCGTTGAGCGCGTGCGGGGGACGGAGAAAGCGCGCGAGCAAGAGAGAGGGTGCGTGTAAATGGGAGGGCGGGAATAATCGCGGAATCGAAAGACCCTAACGCGATACGAAACTGGCTGTCTGAAAGGAACAGTGTCACACGGTGTTCCGTGCCACCATTTCTATTGCGCCTATCGCTCTTCTCGCCGTTTATCATTGAAGGCAGCTGGGAAACAATACCGGTGATTGGCCGAGAATTGATAGTTCCGGAGGCGATTGTGCACGCGCGAGCGAGAGCGCGCGCGCGCGCGCACGCTGAAAGTTTGGGGCGACCGGCAAAGTTGAAAGCGGCCTCCGAAAGAAGGATACGCAAAAGCAGGAGCAACGACCACGCGAAAAGAACGCTGCTCGGCTTGCGTAGGCCCGCACGCGCGCGTTACGTGACAATATGCCCCTGTTGCTCTGTAATGTGCTTAAACTTCCGATGCGAACGATGTCACCGCTCGCTCTAGTCGTCTGTAGAAAGTTCACCAACCTCTTTCAGCGCTTCGTTTCCCGTTTCTCGTTACCTGTCTCTCTTTACATCGGCTCGCGATAAGGCTGCAGGTCCGTTGCTCTTAGTCTGTCGTATTCAGTGACGAAAGACGCTTGGCAAAGAATTGTAGCGAACGAATGGAACTGTGTTGCGGGAAACTGCGTTCGGTGCTGGATGGACTAATTGTGGTCTGGGTTCGGTGGCTCGTCTACGTTCGAAACGTTCGAAAGGCTTATTGGTTGGAATTGGAAGCGGACGTGTGGCGAATTTGGTCGAACCGCGGTGAACATCGGTCGTGGGTCCGGCTGGCCTGTTTTCGCGTAGTTCTCGCGGCGGCGGGTCACGAACCAGGAAAAAAAGAAAAGAGAGTCATCGCCTCGTCCCGTGACACTTTCCGAACTTACGGTTCTTGCGGCTCGTGTGCGTAGTTATTCACGGCGCAACTTCTTTCTCCCTCCCCTTAGCTGCTTGTCTCTCTCTCTCTCTCCGTCGCTCTAGGTCTCTGTGTAATATTTTCCTCGTCTCCTCTCTCCCTCTCTGGCTGCGCGGCCGCTCTTACGCTCTCTCGCTCGCTCAATTACTCACTCGTTCGGTATGCCGAGAGAGAAGCGAATTCCAAGAGTGGCAGCCTTGTCAAGGTATTCCTCGCGATCGGTCTTACATGGAAAAGATCTGTCTTTCTCAAGCCCCTCGATTGCTCGTAATCAGCTCTCCGTCATGATCGAGGAACAAAGAGAAGGAGGGAAAGAGCGGGATCCGCGACAGAGTCGGCACTCGGCGCCAACCTCGACGCGAGTTCCTCCGCAAAGTTATATAACCGATCCGTTCTCTTAATATCTGTCGGCCATAACACGGCCCCGCGTTCCTTTTCCCTCCCCGGGATATTATTTCCTTGTCCCGTGAGAGCAGATTCTGCTCGCGGAAAATCTCGCGACAATGGTGAACGCGGGCCAAGAGCAACGAAAAGCAACCGCCCATCCAAGCGCAAAACGGGCCGCACAAAGGAAGACAAAAATAATATCGTGAATCACGAGTAAGCTCTAACGAGGCCCAGATAATCCCTTGACTTTTTCCTCGGCCATTCGTACCGGCCACGGCGCGACGCGAAGCGGCGGCGGCGTAATCGAGACTCTAAAAACGGAGCGGACACGTAGCGCTCGCGCCACCGAACGCGTGAGCGCGCAAGTACGCGAGTACCCGAGTGCGTGTATCTCTTCTATCCAAGCACGTCCGCACGCGAGATTCTCTGGAGGGGTCTGTCACGCGTACAAATAGCTGACCTCGCTGCGTCGCCTCTATCAATGGCTCGATGCTGGTCTGAATGACTTTTACGCCTCTTCCTCTTACTACGCCCTGTCGCGAGATACCCACCACTCGCTTTCCTCCAGCTCTCTTCTCTCCCGTCCGTCGTTTTGCAAGATCCTCGCAACCAGTCCACGAGAATCCCTCAAAATTTTCCAGTCGCCCCGATGGTCGATATGAAAAGGATACAACCGTGTTCATTTAATCGCGATAGACAGCAGATTTTCGTCCGTGCGAGTTACGTAAAGAAGGCGAAATTGTACGGCATGTGGAAAAGGGATACTTATCGACTGTACGGCAACACCTAAGTAATAGCATTGCCATTAACTAATGCTTACGCAACACATTAAAGACTACTTATTAATCGGTACAGTCGGGTTTCTTCATTATCGACGCGTCGATAACGAAGGAGCCTGTTCCCCGTATCGGTAAGAAAGGTCGTTGCATTATCCAGCCGTGATAAAGTATCACCGGTTGATACACAGGCCGACGGACTCGGTATCGACCGGCAACTGTTGGTAAGTTACCCTGTGATGCCTACGGTCGATAAAGTACGTGTCGGTACTCGTACGCGGGCAATCGCTGTGCCCTGAGATGGAATTTGAAAAAATTGCGCAACCTTCGGTGTGTGTAGTACTTGCTTCTAACTCGATTACGCAAACGACTTGTCCGTTAGCAGTTTATCAGTTTCAATGGGCCAATCGAAGTTGCCGTTGAGCGATAAGAAAACGTTAAAAGCATTTGCCCTCGGTCGCCAAACGGACGTTACGATATTCCGCGGATCCTCGCTCGTTAATTTTTATAATCGTCGAGACGAGGGGCACCGTCCGTCGTGGCTGCGGTCGTACGCGTTAATTAGATAAAAGCCGTCGGCCCGTTTCTCGGAAGGATTCGATACGCGTAATCAGCAGAGGATCCATTCGGTGTTTGGTGTCGTTACGATATCGCCGGGCGTCGTATATCTTTTTCAATTGCTGCCACTAGTCGACGCGATTGAATTCGCGGAGGAAAGGAGACAGTGACATTCGTTTGCAGCGAGATCCAGAAATTTCTCGGTACCTCTGTCTGTCTGGAGCAGACCCGCAGAAGCCTCGAGGCTCCTCGTCCACATCTTCGTCTCCGTCTCGCCCGCTTCTATGGAATCGCAACGGGGTCGCAGGGTCGCGCCTTATCTTTATCAGGTTTTCGTGTAACCGTCAAGCCGCTATCGGCCGACCGATAGCGCACGTGCAAAATAATATACGTCGACCGATCCTCGCGTTATTACCGTGAACTGGCGAAAAGGCTGGACTCGATGGATCCAGGATTTCCCTGCCGATCGCGGCCTCGTTATTAATGAACCGCACTATCGCCTTCCTCCGCGCTGCAAATGTATCGCCTTGGAAAATGGGGGGTATTCTTGAATTAGCAACAGAGGGTCCGATAACGATTTTTCCTTTGAAAAAAAACTCTGAAACCGTAGAAGAGTTGACAGAGCAACTTACATCCCCCAGATAAATCCCTTGGAGGTGTACGCTTGATGGTTGTCGAAGGTTCTTCTCGCGCCTACCGGAATGATTTCGAGACGAGAGCTGTCAACGTTGAAATACTTTGATAGCACATCGAATCGTAAGATCGGGATACGAAAATCGCTTGGTAAGATTGCTTCGGCGAGCCGATGAAAAAAGTCGATGTGCCGATGGAGGATCGGCGACGATCGTTTAAATATCACCGATCATCGTTCCCCGCATTCCTGTGGGTCACGGTGATCCAACAGTTTCGCTCAAGCTATTCGACGATAAAATACCTTCGCCCCGTTGGCGGACACCTGAAATCGCGGCCTCTCCGAGGGTGGATCGTTCTCGAGGATGAGAAAAGCCGAGGGACTCGGTCACGTATTCGTGTATCGCGAATTCCGACGTCTGGCGCGCGTCTGCCCGTTTATTTCTGGCCGCCGAGAGAAAATCGTGGCCCGGTAATTCGTCGCGATCCACTTTCAGCCTCCTCTGACGCTACTTTGTCCATCTCTTTCCGTCGTCCTCCCGTTAACACGAACACACCGGAGCACGGCTAACCGACCGAACCGATTTGTTGCAGGACATGTCCAGAGACGCAGGTTGGACGCCAGGCCTCTAAGACGAAACTGGTTTTCACAATGATTTGACAGATAGACTTGATTCTGAGATCATTGTGAAAGCTGATTTTGTTTGGACATCATCGGAACGTGCCGCGCGTGTCGCGAGAGGAAGGACCGCATTCTTCTTGGATCATGGAAAAGATAGACGCGGGACGGTCTCCGCTCGCGATTTTCAGCTGATCGCCCCGGTGTAATTGTTGATGGATAAATAAATCAGCCGCACAAAGGAAGCTCTGTCCAGCGGCTGTTGGCCGTCGCAGCACGCGCCTCGAAACTGATGGCTCGGTAAGGAGAGAAGGAGAAAGAGGAAACTGGAGGATTCGCTCGCTGAATCGGAGACAGCTCCTAAAAGAAATATGCGTGTTACTTAGGTATTTAGTCGCGAGTAGGGTAAAGGAAATGGGGGAAAAATCGGCCTTTCCCCCGGCAGAGAGGCACGGATTCTAGCGGGTGCTCGCCGATTAAGTATCTAGAGCGCGAACGAGCGATGCGGTTTTTTGCCGGAATTTCCGGTAGTGATTTATCAAACGGGAAAGATCGTATCTGACGGAGGAGGAGCGGCAAGAAACGGCTTCTTGCGGAGAAGTTGGAGAAGCAGGAGCAGAGAAAGAAGAAGAAGAGGAGGATGGCTCGCGCGAAGAAGCCAGAGCGAGTCGCTATGCGCGCAGCTATGCACGCTCGAGCGCTATCAAGTGTCAAACGAACCGAACGTAAGAAAAACCAAATGGCTGTGCCTGCAACCACGAAACTTTGAGGGAACGCAGCCGGACAAGAGAGAAACTCTAGATGGTATCCGTGACCGTCTATGTACAACCCGCTCGGTCGTTCCGTTCCGTTTCGTTTCGTTTCGATTCGACTCGAGTCGATTTTTAGAGTGCTCGAGGAGGTTGCAGGGCATCGCCACTTTCGGCCCTCTTGGCGCGTCACGTTCCTGACAGCTCGAGGAAACGCCGACGAGTGTCCTCGAGCTCCAACAATTTCCTATCCTTTCTCCGAGAGACCGAGTTCTCTTCCGAGAATTCGCAATTTCAAGAAGATCACCTCTCGAATATCACTGCTTTCTGAGAACGCTCCCACTAATCGTCTCTTTTGGCTTTCAGATTTGTGATGTTCGCGACCGAGTGCAAGTAGATTGGGGAGAGTTGCCAATATCGTACTAGTCACCTAAATCGTACCTCATCAATTTCTCAGTAATTAATGAATGTAAACGACATATGACAATAAAAATATCGAGTAAATGCGAAATAAGAAATAGAAACAAAACCTTTGGAGCTTACACCCTATTTTGTGCGTGCTATCATAGATTATTGCGGCCTGTGTGTAATTCATAACCTGCGACGCACGTTCCTTCTCAACGTGAGATTTGTTTTAAAAGCATACGCAGTATTTTTCCTTTTTATCTAACTTTCCTTGATAATGATCATAATCAGTGATCGAAACATTGGAATTTGATAACATTTTCAAAAATTACAAAATAGCTTCAATTTAATTAGTTAATAGACCCACCGAACCTGTGCGCCGATATCATCTCTTCTAATTTAAAAAAAAAAATTTACGGTCGAAATTAAATTTATTTTTACTATTCAAATATGAAACATAACGTAAAATGTCTTACGTGGTACGATATAGGCAACTCTCCCCTATATAGAAAACTGGAAAGTATGAGAATTGGATTGTTTGATACGTCGGATGACCTCTCCACCACCCGGACACTGAAATTTAGTACTCGCATCTTGCGCCTGGCTTGAAAACGAGGGGGCTACTTTATTTCTTTTCGTAGGCGGGGACAGTGGCTCGTAAAAATACCTTGGCAAATTGGGCCCCGACGCGATCGCTCTCGAATTTCGAGCCGATAGATCGGTGACCGCAGGACCCTCCTCGTCTGGAACGTTCCGCGCGATACATATTTATTCTTTCCGTGGGTCTCCGCGTGTTATTTTGACAAGGCTCGCGAGAAAATTTATCGAGGAGGGCCCGAAGGTGGTGGCAGCGAGGGCGACGATGTTTTGAGCTATTAGACGAAACAAGTCGTTGGTGTTTTACGAGCGGACGCGGGCACTCGGAGCGTGCCACTGGACCACGATCCTCGATCGTAAATTCGACGTTCGGTAAGAAGAACAGGAACAGCTTACCCCTGGCTTTGCCGAAATTCCAATGACTTTCTCCCGGGAAAAAGAACACCTCCAAAAATGGAATCGATCCACGACCACTGCGTGCTTCCTCTCTTCTCATTTTCAATCATTCTCATATAAGTATATATTTATTTCACGACGAAACGTAAGCAGGGGTCCCTTTCCCAGAAGAAACATTACTCGCCGAGGGTGTCGTAAAGCGGTTGACTCTGGCTAGAAAAATAAATAATTAACAAGCGGTAGAAATATATTTGGTGGAGGTTTCCCCATTATCGGAACTTGAAACGCGCGGTATCAACGCGAGCGAAAGTGGGATTTTTACGAGCGGGAATGTCAAGCGACCTCGTAAAACCGTCTAGCCGCGATTTTCTGTGAAACTCGTAAATCTTCGTAGCCACTTGTAACGCTCTCGCCTCTCGCGGGTAACATTTCATCTCGATTGCCTCGAGAGTTAGTTTTCTGAAGGCGACGTGGCTCGGCTTTCACTGGATATCCGAAAAGTATTAAGTGACGCGAGGGGGTTGGAAACGGTGAAAGGGGGATGATTCGGCCGAGCGTTGCGACAAGTCTGTCGGGTGCAAGAACGATTCCTTTGGCAGCGGTGCACGTGCATAACGCGCATAGCGATCAGGGCACACGCTCGAGCCTCCCCTCGACTCAGCGCGGCTCAGCTTGGTCTCTCGTTGTTTCGTGTGGCGCGCGGATGTGCGCACCATCGCACACGCGATTCGCTCAACTTGTCGGAGAGCCGCGAGGTCCGGCCGCGTTCTTTCTTTCTCCCTTCCTCTCTCCTCTTCTCTCTCTCTGTCTCTCCGCTGAAGATCTCCACTAGCCACGCTGGCCCTTTTCCTCCTCGCGCGGAGCAAGCGCACCAAGAGCTACGGGCCAAGCTTTTATCGGGCCCGAATCGCCGCTGGCCACATGTGTATGCCAAGCAAAAAGTGCACGCCCCTAGCCTTCTCCCTTGCCTCCGACTCCTTCTTCTCTCCGTTCCTCCTCGGCTTGGTCGAAGCGAGCGCGGGTGGCCAGCCGACGAGAAGATTTACGAGGATTCGCTGTTGGCTGTGGTAGTCGGGATCGCGAACGCGGAAGAGGAGACGCGTTTCACTCGCTACCGACTCAGCTTATACCAGTCCTAAGAATATCGCTCCTCTCCCTTCCCCGGATTAGAGACTCCGAAAACTCTTTCTTTCGAGGAAGAAAGAGAAAGTAGGTACCTATCAGTTGATCAAGCCACGAGGTCCGATTTTCCACCGCGATAATATGTATTTTTGGCATAGGTACTCGATGAAAGTTTGCGCTCCAGAGCGACTCTTCGGAATGACAAAGCTCGTGGCAACAGTACGTAGCGAGTTACAAATTACAATAATAGCCGAGGACATTGTAATCGGAGCTGCAATTAGTCTCAGTCGACACCGGTCAAACCGGGGGCATATCGTGGCGATTTTTCATTGCAACATTCGATAAAGTCATGGCCCTCGATCTCGGGCGGTCCGTTAGTCCGCGGTTGCGAAATGTAACGAGAGCTCTCTGGATTTTGATTTATCTTCCCGCGTTCATCTTCCAACCGTAGGCTAAACTGCACGGCACTTTAATTGTCAACCGCTTGAGACTTGAGACGTCCCAGATCCCCTCTGGTCCCATCACTTTCCTTTGCAGTGTCCCTCTCTCTCTTCGTCCCTTCGACCTGTCGCGTTAAGTGTCGATCCTTCGTCACTGTAACGGATCCGAGGAGAAAGATTTTACTCACCCTTGCCGTCACTGACTCCCTTCTAAAGTTACCGATATCTATCGTTCGATTCACGAAACCGTGGATCCAAATAACGATAGAGCAAGCAAGTCGTCGCATCGCCAAAGCGTTCTTACCTCGTGCGCGAAGGGAATCGAAGATTCGCAGAGGGGAGGAAGAAAGAGGGAAAGAAGGGCGAAAATAAGGTCGACCGGCAGTCGTGTTCCAGACGCGACGTCTCTCGGCCTCGGCGTATCTACGATCGGCGTTGGGCGGAACGAGGAGACGACCACAACGACGGCGACCACGACGAAGGCTACGTCGGCGCAAACTCGACGCTCAAGACGAAAAACATACAAACAGAAGGATTCTTTCCGAGAAGCTACCGGCCGCGGCGCGGCGGCCTCGTATCGCGGATCACTCTCTGCCAAATGCCAATTATCTTTACCCGACGCTGGCAATTAAGACCCGGCAAGAGGGAAAAGTGTATCGGCGAGCTGCTGCTCCGTTTCAATTTCACCGAAAGGGGAAACGGCCCGGACACTCGCAACGATTCTATCCGATTTTTATGGCACAACCGGACTGACGGCTCCAATCAGGCGCGTTTTTATTAGGGTAAGTAATTGAGTTTGTATTTAGATACGTTTAGGGCTGCCATCCGTCCGGGTTTCACCGGATTTGTCCTCTATTTTTAGGGCGTGTGGGGGGATTTTCTGTAATAACCGGGTTTTTCGATGCTGGTTGCTCAAAAAATCTTAGATATTTTATCTTTGTTTCTTGATTCCGGTTATATTCTATAATTTACAGAATTTGTTATCTTGGGATATCGTATATAATATAAGAAATAGTTCAAAGTGGCCGGAGTTCGAGTGAAAATGTCTGGGGTTTTCTCTGTCCTAGATTAATGATTTTACGGATGACAGTCTTAGATACATTGAGTGTATGCTAGTGGAGGTCCTTATTCAAAACATCACTATCCTACATCGCGCTCATCTTTCCCTTACCTTCCTACTTTCATCTATGTGCGCGTAAAGTATCTGCAAAACGCATTCCTAAGCATTGCTGCATCTCTATATTTATTCGCGCACCTGTGAAACTTCATTAATTATCGCTAGAAAGTAGAGAATTGATTGAAACCCGGTGTTTGTGCGAGAAACATCATAATTTCCTTGATCGCAATCTGATTTCCCACGTCTCTTGTTGAAACACTCACTAATCACTAAGATATTATGGAACATTCTGTAATAATTATAAAATTACTTATAGCTCAAAAAAGCGTATTAAAACTTTTGTTCGCTTAGTTAGATGCTCGCATTTTGAAGGTTTAATTTTGGATCTATGAAAACAAAATCATAGCAACTAGTATATTTATAATAGAAGGGTAAAAATATAAATATTTAAATGTAAACTTCGCGGGGTAAAACAGGATGTATATTCTACAGGAATTTGATACATCGCCATCTATCGGAAAGTGGGGTTCTCTTTTCAAAAAATCCTTCTGCTTTACCCCGCGAAGTGTATGGCTTCAGCATGTGGATTTGCACTCTTCTATTGTAAATTATTCAGCCCTGTAGCAGAGAAACAAATACATTAATTTAACTACAAACATGTTCAAAGGTTTTCTTTGTTCAGGAGAAATCCAAATATTGAAAGATAAACTTCGCGGGGTAAAACAGAATGCCCACTCCACAACAATTTGATGCACCGCCATCTACCGAAAGGTGGCCAGAAGTGAATTTGTTTTCAGTTGGCGTTACTTTTGGGTACGTCCCGATAGATGGCGCACAATATATAATCCATGTAGAGTGTGCGTTCTGTCTTACCCCGCGAACTTCATATTTAAATATTCAGATTTTTATTACTATTCCATTATAAATATTTTAGTTCCTAAGGTTTGTTTAAAACATCCAATTTTAGATATTTGATCTGTAAACATGATTAATGAGCTCTTAAATATTATTAGCATCCGTATAATTATTGTTTAATTATAATCTCTTTTAATAGTTACTTCAAACGAAGGTGAAGGGACATATTCTACGCTGCGACGAACTAAGGCATGAGTGAACTGTGAAGTACAGCGACCTTATCCATTTCTGATATCTTTGTTTTTCCTTGAACAGCATTGTTTCTCTCTCTAAAGAGTAAAGAAGACCTGCCCGCATCGTGGACTCGTGCTACCCGGGGCGAAGAAGTATTACCAGCGCATAATCAAATCTGGTGGCACGCCGTCTATCTCTACCCTTGTTGCAGATTCCACCTTTCTCTCTCACTCTCCACGTCTTCACTCCCCATCTACCTCCACTATCATCATGCATTCCTAGTAACTCGGCAGAATTCCAGCTCCTATTCCGTGCATAAGTTCAGCTGCATTGCCCAATGTGGGGGTACAGTAGCGAATTTACCGGTTTGAAAAACCTTTCATAACAGCGTCTAATTATATAAAATATATGTAAATGGTGTGTTACTCTTTATTTGTCCACATATAATTAGCGATATATAGTTCATAGTTGTAGAATAAAAATGGGGAAAGAGGTAAAGGATAGTTGAAATTCCCACGTTATCTGTACATATTGTTAGTACAGTTCATATAAATTACTTATTTAGTTGTGCAGTACTGTAGTCACAATTATTTAGGAAAAAATATATTTAAGAGTAGAACTTATTACAGACTGTTGCAATTATACTGTATTACGTACAAGCGAATTATATATTTTAACAATGCACCCAACCATACCTGATGTGACTGCTTATTAATGAAAAGTGAATAACCCAGAATATTCAATCGTTCAACCGATGATCTATTGATTTAAACCATAATCCCAATATCCCATTATTTTTATTTATATTTCATGTGTGATTTGATGCAGCGTCAAATTTCGACAATTTTTACAGAGCCAATTTTAAAATGTCCATATTTTTGAAAATTTGTCCATCAAGGGGAAGGATAGAACTATATTCTCCTTTTTTTTAGGATTTTTAAAATCGCGCCCGAAGTTAAAAAACTGCAGTTGTTTAAAATAATTGCACAAAAATGGTTCAAATTTTTATTTTTTTAAACTGAAATAATTTTTTCTTAAAACTTCAATGTCTTCTCTATAAGCACCGTAAAACTCCATCCGTTTACTACTTCCATAGCTATAATTTACTGAAAAAAAGTTAGCACTTACCTTCCAACAGCTGTAACATCGGCATTTTTCAAAATTTTGAAAAATCCTTTGAGGTACGTTTAAATATCACTAAAAACTCCTATATATTCAAATTCCAGCAACATCCGAAATGTTACTCCGAAAAGTGTCCGATTTCGCGTGGAATGTCCCAATATGCAAACTGGAGTTGAGGATTTTCTTATGATTACTTTACTAAGTAGACACAATTCAACCAACACTTATAATAAATATTGTAATATACCTAGACGAGAAGTGAGACAGGGGATGGGAGGGAGCTGACACTTTGATCCTTGGTTTTCCCCGCCGATTATTCGTAACTGGATCGATTTTCAGCGATACGAGTTTTCTCTGTGAGCGTTTTTCCTAATACAGATAGACACACATCTAACACATTAATATATATATCGTCGTACATCCACGCGTGAATATAGCTAAAAATAGAAGTGCTAAAAGATATCTAGAAGAAGGCAGTACGCCGCGCAGGATATGGTATTAAAATCGATTAAAAGTTGTCCAGCGTCGATCGGTCTCTACTCTCTGGCTCTACAATGTAGACCTCTCTACCAGCTATCCCGTCATTCCCGTCTGATAAACTAGCACCGATGCTACACGGTTGTTCCGGCTAGGTGTGCAGGCTCGCGATTTATCGATATCTGCCACATAATTACCATGGTAACGCAACGATAAACCGCTACTCGTGTTTGCCTTGCTATTGAGAATGACAGAGGGGCCACGGGTCCTCGTCATCCTCCACATCTACATTCTACACTCTCCCTACAACCTAAGGGTATGCAGACCAGCCCCGGTGAACTTCACACGTGGCCATCTTCGCGCGCGCTGTGTACTATCCGATTAGATTTCTCGCGTCTCCCCATCAGATCTCCCTCGATTTCGAGATCGAATGACCAACCGATTAGGGGCCTGAAGCCAGCCAGCAACGTCGGCTGCAGTCCCATTCGGGATAGCGGAGTTCGCTCAGCGGTCAGCCTTTAAATCGAATTAATAAACCTCCGAGAGATAATTGCCAACGATCCATCTCGCCGGACGAGTTATAGGAACTTTTAAATGTGCTAATTGCCCCGCTAATTAGGAATACGATTACGCGAATGTGATAAGCGCTGCCCGATGGGATGGCTTCGTTATCTGTCGTGCGGTTTAGGGAATAATCGTCCAAGCAACGAAACGATTACAAATTTATTTCTCACGATTTAGGGCAGAGGGACCGAGCGCAGGCTTTTTATTCTCATTCCAGATTAGGGGTGAATGTATCGTGTGGGTCCCACGTGCCTCGCGTCCAGATTCCGATGAATGGATAGTAAGAAGAGAATACAACAGAGTCGACCGATAATACTACAATCAGGACAGCTGTAAGGGGTTTACAACCCTTTGTGGCTCGTAGCCCGAGACACCTACAGACACTCAATGCCCGAACTGTCGAAATTTATCGATCCTATCTACCCCCTGCCAAATATTTACACCGTACACAGGGTCTAGGAGGGCAGAGGCGTCAACGTACTCCGGATTTCTTGAAATAAGCATTTCCGTGTGAAGAGGAAAAAAGAGGGAGAACAGTCTCGCTTCCGGCTGCTCTCCAAAGAATATTCGGTGGTGGATTATTTACGAGTTCCGAGATTCGAAAGCGTGCCGATGATTAGCGAGCGCCCGAGGATCGAGCAGAAACGGGGGAATTAATTATATCGCGTGGCTGGCGATAATTTATAACTGAATGCCTCTTTGTCCGGTGTGCCTCCGAAGGGACTCGCTGGAGGGATTTCGAAATTTCGTCGCCGGTTCGCGGAAGGATCTGGAAAATCGGAACGATAAAAGGTGTGACTACGAGTCCACTGACTAGAGCTAGATAAAACGGAGCACGTCCCCTCGTCAATGGGCCCTATTGTAGAATCTATCCGTGATTGTTTCTTCGGGGGTGAGGAGCGAGCTCGTTTCACGGAATCCGTGGTCCTGGGGGTCGACAGGGTCATCGCCAGCCAGGAAGGAAGCACACTTTTCCCCAGGGGGGGCGCTCGATCTTTTGCTCCAGGAGAGCAGGCAAGCTTTATCGAAATCTTGACTGACAACGAGCCGTGGAAAAAAAGGGACAGCTGCGGAACGATAGGTTTAGCGCGACGGAAGGCTGACTCTCGTCAACTTTTTCCTTTTTTCCTCTTTACAGCAGCGATGAAAAAATTCACTGTCGTTGGACGATGAAAATATGGTTCGTCGATGACGGCACCGGGTTATTTTTATCCGGAGCGCACGCGTAATTTTCGATCTCGGTCGTTCCGAACGCAACACTGAAACACTTTCCCGCTGCGTTGCGATCGAGAAAATGGGTGAATGTGGCGAACTTTGAGCTTTGAGAGTCTCAAAGTCCTCGAAAGAGGCCCGAAAAATTTCACGAGCTCCGGTGATTTCGAGCGATCGTTCTTGGGGCACTCGATCCGTCCCGAAATATGTGTGTGTACGGGTACGGGATTAAGAATAACATTCTACACGTGCTGGCGCGAAGGAGGAAAGACGGAGCAGGCTACGTCGCGCCGGCCCTCTATATGCCTTTTTAATCTCGAGACGCGGATAAGTGGCATAAAAGTCGCAACATATTCCCACGTACCTCGCCAACGAACTTTGATAGGCCTGTTTGTTCTTGGAAATCTACGTAGAACGGTCCACACGGGGTCCTCCTATTTTCCTGCTTGTCGCCATTAAGGGGAGGTCTAGAGCTCAGAAAAATAGGTGATATTTGGGAATTAATTAATGGAACATTACTACATAAAATTTAATGGGACTTTTTGCACTGTGTTAAGGATGTATTAAATTATAGATATATATTTTTTGTTTTATAATTAATCATTGCAGACGGCACTGGGGAGTCGTTCAAGGCGTTAAAATATTCATCCAAATCGGTAGGACTTGTATCTCCAACAGTTATTATCCGATCAGAAAAAATACAAAAATGACATTTATTTTAGCAAATAACGACACTTGAAGTTTGAAATCACTGTTTCTCTATATTTTCGTCCTTACAACACCTTTGAAAATTATAATTTTTCAATTTTTTTGGAATTTCTTTTGCTTTCCCCCAAGCCAGAAGTATATTCTTCAAAATAAATAAACTTTTGGAGATACAGGTCCCACCAATTTTGAGAACACTGTTTCGAGAAAAACGTGTTTAAAGTTTTACGTGAGCGCCAAATGTTACCCATGCATTTGCGGCTACTCAAATGCCTATAACTTCAGAAATTTTCCTAATTTCAACAAATCCTTTTAACACTTGGCATGCGGGCAACGTATTTTTACGTTTTTCGCAGTCTGTCACTGGAGCGCGGGTCACGTAAAAATACGTATTTAGTAGATTTGTGGTGGATACTCGCTATCCACCACAAATTTAGTAAATACATATATGACGAAACTCTCGCGCGCTTCCCGAAAAAACGCCCGCTACAGGCGTAAGTCGGCGGCGAAGCATACCCGCATGCCAAGTGTTAAACACGTATTCCTAAAAGCCTGAACATTTGAAAAATGAAATAAAAAAAATCAATTTTCAGACCAGAACCTCCCTTTAACAGCGAACTGTTCAAATACTTCACTCTTACTCGCCCTTTTTACATTATGCAACCGGATGCCTCGAGATGCTCGTATCCGCGATGCATCGAAGAAGGAACAGCTAGGGAAGATAAATGGTCCGCTGGTTTTCGGCGAGGGGAGAGGAGGTAAGGTGATCGAAGCAACGTCTTCGTCTCGTCTCAAAATGCTCTCTTTATTCCTAGAAATTAGCATACATCGTTGTACTTATAAATTAGCCTTTAAACGCTCGCTCGCTCGCTTCGACGCTCTGCTTCTACGCTCTAGCGGTCATTTTATAGGCGGTATAATAAATATCTAAGTACAAAAGCACGGCTGTCGGCGTAATAATAGAGAGAGTGTTAATATCTGTGTTACTTACGCGACTCAGTGTGCTTGGATAGTTGTCTGGTCGTCGATACGGACACCCACGATAAACCCAGCCCCCTAATTACATAGGTGTATATATTATGTACGCTATATGTTACAAGCGATTAATCGGAATTGTCTACGATGTAAGTTCGATGCTCGAACGGAACTGGCAGCCCGACAACGCTCGATCGATCCATCAAGCTTAATTCTCCCTTCGAGATTCGAATAAATCTGGAGCACGTTGGTCTCGCGTCCACGTCCACGGCCAGGACCGATCGAGTTTCGCAGGTTTATTTGAAGAGCGTGCCCGTACACTTGGCTGCGCGAGGCGCGTAACAAACTGCTCGCCTTCGCGGCCAGTTTATAGTCCGTGCCTTATATATTTATTGTATTTAGATCGCGGCGGGGCACCGTATCGAGCGGCCTGTTTGTTTAGCCTGAAATTCTGCGCTTTGGAATGGCCGGCTGTCATGGAATGATGTCATGGAGTAGGATCGTGGCTCTGCTATGCCGTGCACGCGAACGTGCAACGCACCCGCCTTCTTCTCGGTCCCGTATCGCGGCTGGATGCCGCGCGCTAAGGTCGCAACGCAGAAACTCGAACAACCTCTTTATTACGGTGGTCTTTAGGTTATCACGGGGCACAGGAAACACCGTGTGGGAAAGGAGGACAAATTTCAACTGCGAATACTGCGCGTCCCCCGAGATAAAGGAATCCACCTGGGACTCTAAGCTATGCTAAGTTTTCAAAAATTAGCTGCGCTATGTTTTTTATATTTTACAGCATGGCCAGAGATAGCATAGCTTAGCTGAGCTTCCGTGTAGATTCTCCTGTTTAAATAAATTGCTGTTCGGTTTCCGCGCCATTCGCGGGGCTAAAGTCACGGCTTCGCGCTCCTGCTTAAACGTTAAACCCCTAACGCTCTAATTAATCGCTAACTGGTTCTCATATTTGGCTATTTTCCCGACAACGCGTCACGGAACGACGCCCAAGCGACCCCTCCGGCGTCTCGGGTCGCGCGCTATCGATTTGTACGATCCATTAAAAAACTAGGGTAAGTGTAAGACGTTTAATCGTATCCCCTCGCCTCTACTCGATCACGCGAACAATATCAACTTACAGACGTACCTTGCCTGCTCTCACTTTCTCTACATGTATGGGGACCAAGTTTCGATGCCAGGTACGTAACGTTGATACTGCGCATAGGACGTGGACACGTGGGGGTGGCTCATCTGCGCGCTCGCGTGAGAGTAATGCGGGTTGTGGGAGGACGATATGTACTGCATCGGGGGTAGAGGTGGCTGAAGCTCGTGGTACCTCACTATTTCCTGGGGTCTGTCCTCCCAGCAAGTCTCGGGGATCGTCTGCTCTGAGCAGTGCCGTTTGTTCGGCCTCTCCGCTTCCTCCTCGTATCTGCAAACCAAAAATTCAACCTTCCTCTTCAGAGATCCGCAGACAACTACGATTCCGCGTAAGAAAATTTAGATAAATATTATCAACATTATTCTAAAAATATAAATTCTGCGATATTTTTTTAATTTCTTAAGAATTCTCGAGAATCCTCGAGAAATATAATCTCATTTCTCATTTATCGAGATGCGAAAAATATTGAGAAATCAGGAACACTAATTCGAATAGTATCCTATGAATTATAAATCATGAACTCACTCGAAATATTCGAGTAGTATTCGTATACTTAAATATTCGAGTAGTATTCGAATACTTAAATATTCGAATAATAACATTCGAATACTCAAATATTCGAAGTTTATTCGTAGCATTAAAATACTTGTAAAATATTCGAATATTAAATTATTCGAGTAGTCCCAGCCCCAGTCGGTACAACGCTAGGAAATGGAGTAACAGAGAGACCGATAGACTACCTGTTGAATATCCATTGGGAGGAGGTGGTGGTCGGGGCAGGTACGTGCACCGGTGGCACTTGGGGCCGAAGATACTGGTCCAGCTCGTTGCTCTCGACCTCGCACTCCTGGAGGTTCAGAGGAAGGTTAAGACCTACGCCTCCCAGAGATCCCAGGCCGTTCAGCTGGCCCTCCTCGAGCGGCAGCCCGTCGCCGACTTCGATGTATCGGAAATCAACCCCAGACTGCGGCTGGTGCAGAGACTCGCTGGAGGACGTGATCACGAGGTCCTGATGGTACATGCTACTGTTCTGCTGCGACTGATTACTCTGCGCACACAAAGCATTCGGTCCGCTCTAGAAAAACCGTGAACCACTCACTGGCCGACGCAACGCTACAGTGGCACAGAAACTGCACGTAAAACGCGAACACTAGAGTCACATTTTCAACCTCGTTGGAACTCCATGAAATTGTAGCCGCAGATTCTTAAATCTCTGAACTGAGTTTTGGCGTGTATGCAGATTGTTACAAGTTACCAGATTTTTTTCGAGAGACCTTTGAAAGCAGGGAGAAATATTTGTTTCAGAACGATCACATTTTCTGTGGAAATTCACGTACTTTGCCTTACTATATTTTTACATTGATAATAAAATCCCTATTTTTCAGCATCCGTATCACTCTACGACGCGACGCCGACGCTTCGTTTTCCTCCAGGTACAAGTAGGTACAAAGGTAGTCGTAGGACTAGTTCCGTTAGAGTTCAAAGCCGCGCAAAGTTTCACCGTTCAACCAATTAAGATCCACAGGTAATCTCTATTGATCCATGACACTACAGTGACGTGTTCTGAACCCTCGCTAAGCCAGATACCGCCAGGTAATTACCTGATTGACGTAATGCTGTCCGCGTGGAGTTGTAGGAGGTGTCGGCGGGGAGAGTCCTTGATTGGGAGTGGTCGGAGGAGACGAGCTAACCGCGCTCTGAGGGGAATTTGGTCCTTGCGCACCCCTGGGGCTCATGTCCTCCTGCTTCATAGACCTGGACACGTTGAAAGTAACGTTGCTCTGGTTCCTCGATGGCGAGCCTTCTCTACCCGACGGGCCGTTCTGCTTTCGACGACGGGGCTGGTACTTGTAGTCAGGATGCTCACGCTTGTGGATCACGCGGAGACGGTCAGCCTCCTCGATGAACGGCTTCTTGTCATTGTCCGACAGGAGCCTGCAATCACACGCATATCGCGACTGCTAGAGCAAACGATCGGCGTGTCTAGGACCCGGAGAATGATTTTATAGACAGCGCGCGGTGTTAGGAGACCTAAACGGTTTGCTAGCAGACAGCTCGACGATCTTTAACGGGGTTACGTTCGCCGGCTGGTTTCCATTAGCGCGTAAAATCCGTCGTCGGCACCGGCCGATTCACGGAGCGATCTCGAACGTTCACATGCGATCGAGCCGCGTGTAATTTTCTGTGGCCTGCGTATCCGGCATCAGAAGAGGCTGGAACGAGAGCGTTTCTATCAGCGAACGATACACTCGAGGAGTCGAAACGGGAGGTCTGGTTAGTGTTTCTGGCCGCGTGAAGTGTTAAGAGCGAGGCTCACGTACACGTACGTGGTAGCGGGATCATGCCACACGATCCTCCTTCCTCGCCCCGACTCCATTCGTTGCTCGAACCGAGCCAGCACTCGTCTCGTGTTAGTCTTTAATTCCTTATGTTTATGTTCCCACTGGGCTCGTAAAGCCCCGGGCGCCGCGCCGATAAGCTTTTCCGGTGTTGGCTAAAAGATCTCGTAGGATTCCAGCAATAATTCCACGGCTCTCGCTTTATCCCCAAGCGTTATCGTCTCGCGCCGTTTCCGGCGTGCGAAAGTCACCCCGCGAGGTGGTTACGCCGGACCTCGTCTGCCGTTTCCTCCCTCGAAGAAACTAACCGAGAGGAATCACGAGAGGAGAGGAATTTAAATCCCACGAGGACGGGTCGAGAGGTGGTCCCGAAAGCTCTCGAACCGCCGTAGGCTCGTCGAGCCTCGCTCTGCCCGAGGCTCGAGTTGAAACGCGAGAGATGTTTTGTCACTGAGAACCAACGGGCAAAGGAGAAGAGGTCCCATCTGGTCAATGGACTTTGCTTCGACCCGAGGTTTTTTTCGGCCGGTGGGGCCCCACGATAGCGGACCGTCGCAGCCTCTCTTTTTCCTTGCCAGATGCAACGCAGGGTCAGCTAATTTAGATCTCTCCCTCTGTCGCTCGCGGTGTCTACGCTGATATTTTCACGTATCAGATGTCCCGTGGCCCGCTTTCGTTGGGATCAAAGCGCCGAACGCGCAGAGATATCGAGGCTGAAACTTTGGACGATCAGCGAGCAATTGAAAAATGCTGAGAAATCGGGCAATGGAACGAACCGAGGCGACGTGGAAACGTGGTGTGTCGAGGGGTGTCTAGAGAAAGAAGCGAAGTCGCGAGGGAGATGGAGAGACGTTGCTTCCGTCAGATAAGATGCATTTACCTGTTCGTCACGGGCGTTATTTGCGCGTGGTCTCAAGGGACGAGGGGGGACAGGTTCGGAAAAATTCACCTGACGGGGACAAGGCGTTTATTGTGATCCTTGGGGGCGCTTTATCTAAGACAGGAACCGGCCGCCGGCAGCTGCTAGCACGCGCCAAGGATGAACCGGGGATATCTGTTTTCGTTTTGTCGACAAACACCGAGTCTAATATCCGAACGCGATACCATTCGAGGCGGAAGAAAAATAGCAAGATTTATTTCTGACGCCTGCACCTGGTTCCCCGTAGATATCGGCGCTGATAATGGCCCTCCCGTTTCGCTTTCCTGGACGTCGCTGAAACCTTCTTTCTTATTCGGGACAAAGATACCAGATCCAGTGCCGTGGTCATTAATGAACGTGACTGTATCATTCGTTACCGACGAACGAAATCCATCGGGAACGTTGGAGCGCGGAGGATACACTGGGTTTTCACTCTAGAAGGCTGGGAAGATGGTTGCGCGCCGACGGGAACGTCTGCTGCCTTCGGTAGCCAGTGTTAATTAGTCTTGGGTCTATTTCGAAAGCCGCTAAATAATTACTTTTTAGGAGTAGAAATTTAGGGACCGTCTCCAAACACTTTGTTCCCCTTCTTCTACCAACAGGGTCAAAGAAATCTGTGCAGAGGGTGTTAAGTTATGCGTACAAATCTCGCGGGATGATACCGCGTGACAATCATCTCCCAGCGTGTAACTTTATTAAGGGACTATGCCTTATTATGCCTCAGTGATAAAAAATTTAAGAATTTTTATGTCAGTTTTTACTTACAAGCGAATATCCCGAACCCGAATATTCCAAAGATTCTGAAACTTTGTGAATATGTAGGGGATTTTCTCCTGATTACAACGCAATTCATTTTTGCTGCCCAAATTCACTCGAAGGGAGTGAAATTAACCCCTGAAAATTCTGTTATTCGTTCATTTTTAATATTTTTCTACAACAAAATTACTGAAAGTTGTTGCACATATGTACTTTTAAAATAAGCCAATACTTGCAAAGAATGTACAGTAGATATTCCCCCAAAAAATCCCCAAAATCGGGTTCTTTTTCGCCAGCTGACTAGACATAACCCCTTAATACTATTTCGCTTCTAATAATCCGCGAACACCCTGCCGAATGTTACCATTACTCCTTCACGAGGCAAAGAACCGATACTAAACCCACGGACCAGTGGTCGCTATCAACTTTCAATTGCTCGCGCGCAAGATGTCCTGCGGCAGGAGTCCGAGTCATTTAAAAAGGAGTCTGTTTGGAGCGAAGTCCCATGGAGCACGAGCGACGCTCTATTTTGACGTTAAAGAGCGATCGGAGGGGTGGGCATGGTCGAAACGTTGGATCAGCGATCAGCGATCGCGATCGAGTGGTATTGTAAAATGATTCACCGCGGGGGTCCTTGTCGGCGCGTCCTGTGATCCTCGCTCGCGGACCCACCGGGGCCGCCTCGTTAGTCTCGACCAGGAAACGGAATATCCTCCTCGAGCGGTTCAACGTTCCGCGTTTAACGTGCACGATCGAGGAGCTCCTCGCGACTTTCACGAAGAGGAGATACTCTCGTCGTTTTCTCTTGCATCGCGTGGCCAATCGATCGAGTAGATCCCGTCACGCGCCGCTGCCTACGTATTCGGCACGACGACGCGACGCCTAGGTTTCCGTTCCACGTAGAAAAAATTACTACCAGCGACGGGAAAAAGTGACGATGGTTCTCCCGGCGGTTTAAACCAACAGCGAGAGCAACGGGGTTCGCGCGGTTGTCAACCGGGAACGGTAGTACCACGTGCAGCCTCGGCGCCACGTGGTTAGAATGTGTTTCACGTTCGTGTAGTTGGCCCGGGAATAAAAAAGGCTGCCCGCGAATTTGCTTATAAAAATAGATCTGGGGCGAACAAGTGGTCGCGTGGACGCTACCAGCCCGCGCCGACGCTTCCTGTATCGGCTAATGTCTCTCGGCAAAAGGGAAAACGACGATTCCTCGCGATCAAGTTGCGTTTCGCGGTCGAAATCTCTGTTGGCCGTACCGATACATCGTACATGTAAATACTGTGGCTCATTTTCTTATGCTGCTTTGAGTTACTATCACCTTCTTCCTCCGAATATCTGCTCACTTCCTACCTTGTCATCCTTCAAAGCTACCGCAAGCGATTATTTATTAGATCATCCGCTTATACGGCTTATACCTGTGCTACTCTTACTCTTCACTTTCTTTACTTCTACTAACTCTGTAATTTCACTTCACTTAGGAGCTGGTCTCAGTCTTACAATTAGTTACAGTTCCAGTGTCAGTCTCAGTCTTAGTCTCTTTGTAGTTTTATTAGCTTATTAAGTTTATTAAATTTAGTATTAAGTTTAGTTTTACTTTAGTTCTAGTCTTACATTTAGATCTAAGTAGTTTTGTCTTTAGTCTTAGTTTAGTTTGTATTCAAATGATATGCTCGGTCTATCACACTTTTACGGGGTTAGGCTTAATAACAGCTTTTGCTGAGCCTCGCTTTTTTACCATCCTACCTAGGAGTACCTACTAATTGTTGGAATAAAAACGAAAAATAAAAAAAAATAAAAATCCATGGCCGCACGACAGCTCGGCATCTGTGAGAACTGAGAATCGGGATTATCTGATCGCGACACCGCGGGGGCGCGCGACTCCAGACACGTGGCGCCGATTAATTTTATCGGAACGGTGCCACCGCAACGGAGTCTCTTCAACGCGAATCCTTATTTTTCTTTCTTACTCTTTTACCCTGCGAATCGTCCCACGGCTAACGCCACCGTTCTTCGAGGATGTAAGACAAATGATTTACAGATAAACTCACCGCCACAGTTTCCCGAGAGTCTTGGAGAGCTCGGCGTTGTGAAGCTGAGGATACTGGTCCGCCAGTATTCGCCTTGCAGCCTGGGCCCACACCATAAACGCATTCATGGGCCTTTTCACGTGCGCCGCTCTTTTGTCGCCGGAACCCCTGCAATTCGAGGACATTATCTTCATTGGAAGCGATTGTTTTCTTCAAACGCAGGAAGCAGCTAGGCGCGTGCCACTCGCAATCAGCTTCTACCGCCGCGAGAGATAAATTTATTGCTGCCTTGGGAGGATAATACAATGACGAAAGGGGATTCTCGATCGACGCGATGAAATGCCCGAAAACCAGAAGCGTCAGGGAATCCGGGATGGGGTTTCTCGAAAGCACCCCTCTGCCGGGTGACTTGCAGAAGAAAATAACCAGAGGCTGGTCTGTCGTTGAGACGCGCAGAGACGGACAGAGGCACGCACGCGTTGCATCCTCGTATCGAGTTCTGTATTCGCGTAGCTACCCCCGGGTGATTCGGGCGCGGAGCGGCACGCTTAAAACCAGCCTTAAAATAACACTGCCGCTGCCAGCGAGTGACGAGCAGGAATGGACGTATCCCTTTCTTTCCTAGAAGATGACTTCATAAAACTGTTGCCCCGTCCGGCCAGGGATCGACGTGACTGACGTGATTGCCGTACGAGCCCCCTTCGTGGTGTTTTCTTTCTGGGCTTAATCGAGCCTGGCCAGAGGACCTCGTGGCTCCGTACGCAGCAACGGGGCAACCTACAACGAGCCGAAGGAAACCCGGGATTATCTTTACGCGACCGCGCATGGTAGCCGTAAACAGAGATGGAATCGACTCAGTGATTGAGCTTTTCTCACAAGTTAACATCATTATCCAAATCAGTTCGTGCAGCACTCGAGCGGCAGATCGTGGCGATATTTCGAAACGTTAGCTACATGAGAAAAAGACCGCGAGAGGCAAATGACGCGGATAAATGCAGCCAAGGATTCGAAAACAGGCTCGTATATATTTCGGCCTCTTTGAAATAAGAGGGGCGTTAAATCCGTGTGTAAACCCGAGGAGCCGTTGGTAATTAGCGCGGACCCACTAACAAGGGTTTTCACGCCAGTCGCGGCTAAGCTGTACACGCGGTTTACCTGGATACGCAAAAAATCTCCGAGGCTTTGCACCTCGTTTACGCAGCTCGCGTACTAACGGAGAAGCGTAGGCGTGGCACTCTCAATCGTGTACCAACTGCAACCGCCTTCACTCTCTCTCTCTCTCTCTCTCTTTCTCTCTATCACTCTCCTCCCCTTGTTTTTCCCTGGGAAAGAGTTAATCCTCTTTTCACCGTAGATTTGACGAAGAGCACGGTGCAATCGCGACAAAAATAACGAGTTCGATCGTCGATCGTTGACGGGTGACAAAATGCGCGTAGAGTTGCCTTGAACAAATACAGGAAATGCGCAATAGTTCGGGGTGTATTCTCATGGGTTCCATGGGAATTAAAACTAGTCGATTTTATCGGCCCCTATCGCCGGGAATAAACACCGTACCCTTTAGCTACCCCGAGATAACCCCGTATAATTGAGGGTTAGCGATAAGCCGGCCGCGCATAGCGATACACGCTCGGAGATTTCAACCGTAGCTAGGAAACTTTCCGTGACCTGGCTGCACACCTATGCGTGGTAGCCCGCGTGTGTCCCCCTGAGAACTTTTGTTCCTTAAAAAAAATACCGTCGCACGCAAACGGATCATCGCTACGCCGCGATAGACGATTACGTCACGCTCCCGAGTGTATCCCGATTTTATCGAATCGTAACGATCGTCGGAATGGCGCAACGTGACGGCCATTAATTCATACCGCTCTTCGATACGCGGATAAAAAATTCTTGCCTCGTATCGCTCGTCCTTTTCGAGCTCTCCTCCGCTTCTCACGAGCCGCGATTAATAGAAAGAGAGAGAGATATACATCAGATGGGATCGAGCATTAATTAGCTAATTTGCGTTAATTGGCAGCCGAGGACATTTTTCCACCAGCCGTTTCCCAAGCCGAGGAAACGAGTGCGTCATAATTAAGTTAGCGTTACGCATTTTTAAAGCTGCGCCACGCTCCTTCGTCCCCTCCCTTGTTGTTCCGCGTCGGCTTTTTCTTCGTTTCTTCCCCCGTCTTTTCCTCGGCCGAGCCTAAAACGCACGGCGAGGGCTCTCGCGTTAATGCCTGCTAATACGACTCGCGACGATTACGAGAAAACCGAGGGGCTGCGACCTGTACTCGACGATTTAGCACACCGTGAATGGCGCGCGAAATTATGTGTAGGTAGGTACATAAATTGATAGAAGAGAAAAGGTGAAAGCGATAGTATTGAACGGGAAACTCACTTGGTGGCAACAGGTACCAGGGTCCAATCGTATCCCTGAAGAACTTTGGTCACCGCAGCGCTGATTCTTTCGCCGCCGTTCGCGGCCACCGCAGCCGCCACGGCCGCTGCTTTTCCATTGTTATTCACGTTGCTGTTGTTGTTGTTGCTGCCGCTGCCTCCGGCGTCACTCGACGAAATCGCACCGGACGTCTCTCCCATCACGTCGTTCATCTTCGCGCTCTTACTCGATTCGCGGAGCAATAAGAGCGGGTGAAGCGCAAGTGCAAGGAACTTGTTCGGCCGAATCTGCGGATTTTATCACCCGCCGCGAGTGTACATCGTTCGGAGAACAAATCTAACGCGCGCGTTACGAAGCAACGATTAATGGTAATTACCGTTTTATCATGGTAAACGTCACTTCCGTTTCGAAAACTTGTGCTGGAGCCGCGTCGGCGATCGTTCCTCCGTCTTCTCAACGGCCCCTCCCGTTTTATCGCCGTATCGGCGCGCACGTTTGTCACGTTTAATTAATTTCGCACTCGATTGCGGAGCGAGAAGTGCCGCGGGAGCGCATGCCGAGCCGTCGCGTCGCGTCGGCAATGCCTCGAGGTCTCGGTCTATCTTCGATCGATTCTTTTTTCTCTCCTTTCTCGCTTCTCTTGGCCGAGCCACCAGCAATGCTAATCTGTTCTCCTTTGTACACCGACCCACTCTGTTTTACTTTCTTTTCCTTCGTTTCCGCTATCGGGGCCTCTCTTGACGTCCAAGCACGGCCGACGTTCCACGACCGATGAGTTAACCGCGAAGTGTATTTCACCCGATCCCTCGACTGCGATCGCGGATCCCGTCACTTCTCGGAACCTCTATCTCTCGTCTATACCAGCAGATTACGTCCCAACGCGGACGATTTCGTGATCACAGTTGCTTACACTTTCTCCGCTCGAGAAGCCTCGAAATTCCAAAGTCTTTTCCAAGGGACCAAGGTGCCGAGCTACTCTGTCGATCGGCGTCGGTAGACTGCGAATCTTCGTTCTTCTCTGGCGAAGAACAACTTGGTCACCGAAACTTCAGCCCGTTCTGTACATTCCGCGAAGCACAATTACTAAATACAAGGGTTCTATTCACGCTGAGGTTCACCAGTCTCCGTTGGAACCGATTGAATTAAGTTTCACGAGTGTTTCTATCAACTTTCAACCTTCGACTTTCAACTCGGTGGATTAACTCAGCAGGACCAAGAACCGTGCCTGTGTCACCGCGTCGAAAAACCGGGAAAGGATCACTTTCGCGCTCGCGACGTTTGGTGCGTCAAGATCGGTGGCCCGCGAGATGCAGCATGACGCGCGTGCGATGGTTTTCCAGGAGAACCGTGGATGATTTCTAGTTGCTGACGCGATCGGCTCTCGAGTGAGGTGGTTGCATCGCCTCGGGGCAGTTTCCACCGATTCCTCCAACAGCGGCTGCTGCTTTGGGGGCGGGGCGATGCCGAAGAGCTGGTAACACTTGTTGCTTCGCAATCGTGCCCACCGATGATGCCACGAGCGACGAGAGGGGAAAGGGACCACGGGGCAAACGCGACCACGACTGCTCGCCTCGACCGAGAACTTTCAACTGCGCGCTACCCCCCAACAATACTACTCCACTCCAAATAAGGCGACCGAGATTCTTCTCCCTCGCCGCGGCGTTTTCAAAACTTTCCTTTATGATTCGATCAATTCGAATTCAATAAGAAAATAAATCTTGGCTCTTAATCGAGTTACCTCAAGCCTCGATTATAAATATTCCCAAGTGTTTATATTTTTTATACGTTTATTTTCCCCCGGAAAATATTTCCTCCCCTCCACAGGTGGTGTTATAGAATTGTCATCGATCAGGTTTATGTTTTATCTAAGAATAAACTGCGAGTGTTTTCCAACGGCAGAGTGGACGACGGTGTAGCGGGGAGTCGAGTAACTTTTTCGCGTTCGATTCCCCTGCGGGCTATCAGCCCCTCCAGGAATCCCTCCCCCGTATCATTTATTCCCAAGTCGCTCTCCTCGAGTTTCCATGGCTACGATATCCTCCGGGAGGAGGACCAATCGGAGTTCTCCTCGCTCCACCTATCTCTCCTCTCCTTTCTCTGCTTCTCTCTCTCGCGGATTCTCTCCGTCGCCCTCCATCCTCTTGGATCTCTCTTCCTTGCTCGCGCGTAGGTGCAGCGATTGGTCGGCGGCTCGTTGGCAATTACGACGTCACAAGGAGGAGCATGCAATTTTCCTGGCGATGCACCAAGTCCGGCCGGCGTCGATGGTTGCACTCGTCCACGGGACCTCGAGGAGCGAGGAGCTTTCTTCGGCACCGAGATGCTCGATAGATCGTCCTTTAACTGCGCTTGGCACCGTCGCGCGATTCCTCACGCGTCTTCCACGTTTGCAAATGACTTGGCCAAGTCGCGGCTGTTAGCTGCGCTTTGCTATTACTCCGGAGCTTTGCTCGATTCCAAGGAGTTACTTCGAAGCTAGCTGGAGCTTACGCGGTACGCAATGACATCGTGCCGCCTCGATGACAGTGCAGAATGTTCCGTAGCTCGTGTCACCGTTGGGGGTCTAAGAGTTGCGGTGCTCACCACCTGGGGGGCTACATGTGTCGGGTACCCGACCGGCTCCCCTCGCCCTTTCCTCCAGAGCCTTTCAAGTGCCCGACAGAGCACCGACGCAGGACCCCCGGGAATTACTGAAATCATTATTTTATATCTGCCACGCTCGTTGATGCTCGTCGGACGCGATAGGTATCTGTTCCCCGTTTCCTCGGGAAGCATTGCGACGCGAGGCGACGCCACGCGTTATCACCTATCCTCCCCGATCTATCAATCAGGGAAAACCCCTTCGATTCTGCTTAGAAAGCACTTGGTTCGAAGTGGAAAGCCATCAACTAGGTACTCGATGATTCGACTGTACTTACATACCTAAGTACTTATCTATCTGGAAAAGAAAGGACGTGGGCTGAGTCCAGATTGTTTACTTTCGAGAGAAAAGGACACAGGATACGGGCGAGTCCTTTTCAGGAGAATCGTGGAGCGCGCGCGGGTGCGCGCTCCCCGCTCGGCCCTGAAACGAATTCTCCTTGGCGTATATACCGGGAACGGAGGCACATATTGACGCCACGTGCGCTTCGGGATGTTTATCCCAGGAAGAGCAAAATTCCGGCTTGCTGAAATCAATATTATTGTTCGCTGTCGGCTAAATTTGTAATCGCGGTTGCGTCGCGGAACGGTGCGCGTGCACGGGAAACGAGATGGAGAATGTGCGGGCTCGAAGCGATCGCTGCAACGTTGTTGCCGAATGGGGTGGGTGGGTGGGTGAGCCGAGTCACTGCCACAGTCTCGAAATTTTATATTCGTCCGCTGCGTGATACGCGGGAGGGGAGAAGAATACTCGTCGCGTTCGGGGTGATTCGGAGCGAGTGCATGCTGCGTCGCTCGTTAGGCAGCGCGCGGTTTCTTCGCGATAGTAGGTACTCGTCGACACCAGGATAAAAACACAGCAATCCGTAATCCGTCTAAGTGTCTCGAGCGTTTCCGAGAGGGTAGGCGCGCGCGTTTTACGCGCCAGCAGCAAGTTAATCCTGTAAAGTGCGAGCGAGATGCTCCCTTTGATCTCGCACAAAAGCCGCCACACGGCATTGACCGTGGTTTATATACGCTCATGTATGGGCCACTGTCTTTGCTAGCTCACTCATTCATTAAATTCGTTGTATAATTAGGCTCGCCAGAAAGACGGTGGCTGTCAACAGCCGTGATCCGTGTGCAGCCGCGCGACCAGAAAAGGGGAGTCCCAACTCGCCCCTCGATTTATGCCCTCGCCGCACGCTCCTTGCTCGACTATTTTTCCGGTAGGCTCCTCTCGATCTCGCCCCTCCATTTCCCCGCCGATGTCGACGCGACGCAGCCAGAGACACGCGAAAATCACTCGCATCTAATTATAAAGCGCAGCAGAAAGGCTACCTAACCAGCAGGACCACCGGCAACATAGTTTGTCCTCAAATTCTTTCACATTACGATACAACAATTCTTTTGCGCAGCGTCGCGATAGTACAATCTAATCGCATTCACCGGCCGACCACTGTTTGCTAGGATCAAATAGTCGCCGCGAGGAAACCGGCGCGGGGACCGATCCGCGAACGAGATATAATCCTAATTAATAGATCCCCTTCGAGTAGGAAATCTATTTAAATTTCGCACCCGTTACTCGTTGGTTAAGATCCTTGAAAGACAGTACACAGTTCGGTCTGGTTGCGCAACGGTTGGGAGGCAGGATCGCGCGAAGGATGCGAGAGAGCGATCCGCAGAGAGGAGCAGAAAAGGAAGAGGATCCTAGGTGGTCCCCCACCAGAGATAGAGGTGGTCCACGGAACCGCCTCCGCGATCTACCATCCAACGTTTGGTGCGTGTGCCAGACGTGTGCTCGCTGTTTCTGCCTCTTTCGTGGACCAACCTGTGTGCCTGGTCCCTGAACGAACCTCTACAGGCTCACCGATCCGCGTCCGTGTCTCTTCTCTAGTCAGTCAGTCAGTCAGCCATCGGAGTCTCCTTGATCCGCGTGCCGCCACGCCGAGTCTTCTCCTCCGAACGGTACCTCCGGATCCTCTCCGCTCTCTCGACCCTATTGTCCGAGCCAGTGAAGCCTGCATTCCCGATACCTCGGGCCCGTTGTTCGCCGAGAATTCGACAAGCTGGTGCGCGCGTCCGTGGATGATATCGAGAACTGGTGTCGGCTGCTTCTGTGAACGCCTCGGCGTTTCCGGCGATGGTGGACGATTAACTTGACAAGGCGAGATTCTATCGCGCATCTTCGGCCCGCGAGCGATATTTATTGGGCCTGATAACTGAAGGACTCGCACGGGGGGAGTGACGGAAGTCGATGTAACGGCGATACCGTTCGAGTCAAGAAAGGACGAGGGTCGAGTGGAGATAAATCACGTGGCGATAACCCCGGATTAATTATCGACCTCCACTCTCAGGCTGGATTCTTTACGATGCGCCTGTTGCGTTCCACGTGAAGAGGAGTCCACGATAAACGGACCACCGATAAGTTGGATAATTCGGCGAAATTTCTTTCTCGGACGCCACGGAAACGACTGTCTGGTCCGAGGATATCGGAGGAGCCAGAGGAACGAGTTCCCTTCGTCGCGAATGCCGAGGGCGGCGGATAAGTGATCGACGAGAGGATTCAGGGAGATGGAGGCCCACCACGGAACCGGTGCGTCGTCGGCGACGGAAACAAAAGCCGGGCCGAGCGGCGAGCAGTGCAACAGTTCGTTGGACGATGCAGTGGGCAAGCTTCTGCAAGGTACGCATGCGATACAAAGAATCACTGGGAATATTTTAAGCAGATTAGAATCGATCGAGCGAATCGTCCCTGCTTGTGGTGTTGCGAAGATCGTCTTACTCGGATGTTACGGTCATCTAGCTGACTATACAGGGGCGGGTGTGCTCGTCAGGTCGTTTAGGGAGGACGCTTTAATTGGCGCTGAAAGCCGGCTTCGGTGACTGGCTCCTCAGATTTATCCGCGCGATATCCCCAGGACGGATGGAGGGAATTAGGGGCGAGCATGATGAAAGAGGTAGAGATGGGGTAGGGAGGGCCGCGGGAAAAGAGGAGCAGAGGACCGCAGAAAGATGATTCCGAGGAAGATTCGAGCGGCAGGTGCTGCGAACCGAGCGAGACCGCTGAACGCTTGCCACCGACGCTAATTATGCTAGTACGAAATTAAATCCGAGACGAAATCGGCTTGGGAGGGCACCTAGCTGAATATGGTCGAAGGTGGAGCAAAAAAAGGGGATGACGTTTGACGAGATCGCATCGGTGGCTAAGCGTGAGTCTTCGAACGAGATCTTATAGGTTTTTATCGTCTCGGTAGGAATCTGCTTGTGAGAAAAGCTAGGCCAATAACTATCTTTCCCTGGCAAGGGCGTCCGAGATTTTTTTCTAGGGGTGGCAACTTCGGGATGATGGTAAAGAAAAATATACTGTAAACTAGGGGAACATTGGAAGCACGGGGTAACATTGGCAGCTATACGCTAGAACATATAAATTCGTATTCGAGATCGAGATTTTATTATAGGTAACATTATTATATATTAATAACTTATCTTAGTGACTTCAGATTAGTAAAACTTAACCTGTTAACCATTTAGCGCCCAGTGTGACGTATACGTCACATCATTTTCAGACGTATAAAAAAAATCGGTAATCGATAATTTTGAGTCCCAAAACGATTCAGTTCTCTAAATGGCTCCGAGATGCAAGCCACTGATGCGTTTACCCCTGTAAATAATGTTTACAGTAAGTTATCATGGAAACGTTTCTAGTGAATGCATGTTGGACATTTTTCGATAACCTGAAACGTTGCTCTTGTTTTCTTTAAACAGTTAAGAGTACAATTATTTTTTTTACATTTTATTTGGTAGATACGTGAAAATTAATTCTTATACTAAAAGAATAATGTAGTTTTGAAAAATAAGCGATTTTTTCTCAAATGCCAGGGGGGCAACTACCCTTTTTGCACCCCCTCCGGACGCCCAAGGGTGGCGATAGAGCCGCGATTTAACGGCCGAACGAGATCGATAGATCTGGCACGTGGCAAGCCAAGTGGTCCCGTCAGTCATCGACCAGAGGAGGTGTCGATGCATTTAAGGGGACCTCCTCCTCGTTAACCAGACTATCCGCGGTAACGAGCGGATTTGTAAAGGAGTTAATGTAGCAAGAGTCGACGACAGGTCGGCATTGACGACCGAGATGCCGAAACACACCGGTTCATTCAGCGAGCCACAACCCCTTATTGTGAACACCACTCCCGATCTTCCCTGAGGAGTCGTTCATGCCGCAGAAAAGAATGAAAGTTCTCGGTTAACCCGCTGCTATCTCGGTCGATTAATCAATTCATCGTTGCTAGAGCACGAGCTCTGGCACGAGTCTGGCGAGCCTTCGTCAACGAATCCAACGAGCGCGCCACTTTCGCGGGACCGTGAGGGGGTGAACGCTGAAACTCCGAGGGTACACACTCGGACGAGACCCACACACTTCTAAGCCGCATACATAGTACACTTTTCGCGCGAAATTTTTTCTATTCCCGTCCAGGGTGTGAGCCCTTCCGCGTTTCCACGGAAAAAGTATTCCGAACGGTATCGGCGGACGGTTTCGCGGAGGACCTCCAGGGGACGTTAAAGGGGCCGACAGAGGGGCCGCGTCGGTGAACCGTGTCCCTACGGTAATTAGCTCCCACCGAAACCACAGGCTGCACGCTACGCAGCTCGCTTGCCCCCGGTGACATTTCACCACGTGCACCCCCCTTCCCTTTAACCTTCCCCTCTCCTCTTTAACGATCACCAATCTGGCAATTAGGAGCGGAAATGTGCGCGTACCTCGAAACGATCCTCCGACCCGAGTATTCCGCTCTTTTCCTTCCCCTCTTTTTTTTTTTATTACGGCAGCAAATCTCTGCCGCTTAGCTCGGGGGACGTCTGAGACTGCGGGGCATAAAACAGATTTATACCCGTTGCACGCTGGATTCGTTCTAAGGAGACGCAACTTTATTACTCGGCGTCGCCTAGCAGCTCGTTTCCCACGACGAAATTCAGACCTCTTCGGGGTAATTTATTTTGTAGTCTCATAAGTTTTCAGCGGTCTCTCGATCGCTACCGCGTGGTGGAATCGCGGGGGTGAAGGGATCGAAGAGCTGATCGCGATTAGACCGAGCGAAGAATGGCGCGCGAAGGATAAATGGAGCGTTTCCAGCGCGCATCAGATTCGCAAGATGAAATTTCTCCGAACGGAAAACTCGAGGCGACCCAAATAACTCTGTTTCTCGAGGTGGCGGGCGGCTTGTTGGTCGGGAAAGAGAGGAAACCAGTAATAATAATTAGCTTCTTAATGGGAGGAATGATCGACCGATAAAGACCACCGTGCTCGGGACCTCTCTCTCTCTCATTTTCAACTCGTAAAAACCTCTATCGTGTTTGCGTCACGCGGAGGATCGTTGAGGAGGGACGAGAAAAAGAAAGGGAAGAGAAACGCGCGTCACTCAAAGTATCCGCGTCGTCGAGTGTGTCTACCGCAGAGGATACAGGTGTCGTTTTATCTCCTACTCCTTTACAGTTTACGATCCAATTCCGCGCGGAGATAGGCTGCGCAACTTCCGGCGACTGAGTGCGCTCTGAGCGCTCATTCCTATTTCCTGAATTCAATAATAATATCCATCCAACCCTCGACGCATCCCCTGGTAGGATATCAGTTCGTAATCACGTCGCTTTCGCAGGCTATGACTGGACGCTGCTTCCAGTAACGTCGCGTGCGGGAGGACGGAGGAGCGCCCACGTGAAACGACCGATGAACGCGTTCATGGTTTGGGCTCAGGCGGCCAGACGTAGGTTGGCCGATCAGTACCCCCAGCTGCACAACGCGGAGTTATCGAAGACGCTGGGAAAATTGTGGAGGTATCATTGTCACTGTTGTACTATCGTACGATCGCGATATTCGCGAAAATTCATGCCCGTTTATTCGACAGAATTCTGAGCGACGGCGAGAAGCAGCCGTTCATAGAGGAAGCTGAGAGACTGAGGAACGCTCACAAGAAGCAGCATCCGCATTATAAGGTGATCGATTGCCTCCGATGATATTCGACGCACAGTGGGGAAAAAATCGGTGCTGTAGCGGCCAAAAATCTATAACTTCTGAACGGATGAAGATGAAGTAATAATTCTTTTTTCTTTAATGAAATTGAAGTGTCTTTCATTAGTTAGATTATATTATGGTACTTATGTTAACCCTCGGTTGTCACACTGGGTCAAAATTAGGGCTGGGACTATTTGTCGAATTTGTTGGTATTCGAATACTTCAGTTGCTTAATTATTTGGCGAATATAATTCGAATATCCAAGTATTCGAATAATAACATTCGAATACTCAAATATTCGAAGTTTATTCGTAGCATTCGAATACTTGTAAAATATTCGAATATCAAATTATTCGAATAGTCCCAGCCCTAGTCAAAACGACACAAAATTTGACTTTAAGGTATAATATCATTGAGGCATCATTGAAAATGGTACAACTGGTGTCATGTAGCAGTAATTTCGTGTATCCTTTACAGGCAGAGACGCTACCCCAGTGACTTTTTTAAGCATAACAATTTTCTGGATCTTTCTCTTTCAAAGTTTGTTTAAACATGATGGCACTTTAAATATTATAATATCAGGAGAAAGACTGGTGATCAAGAGATCTTCTTATTATGTTACTTTCATTGGATCATTTAATAGGGTAGACCGGGGGCGGTAGTAACACTTCAACTTTGAAATACGATTATGCAAAAACTATTAAAGTTACAACAAAAGTTTTTATACGAAAATGTTACTTATCTGACACTTATTGAGCCACAACAGCTTCGCTGTTTGTCAAATAATATCCAGGTTACTAATAAAAAATGAGAAGCGGACGAAATGCATGGAGTCGATAGTAGCACAAATTTAACTTTACAAAATTAAAATATTTATTAATTTTAATTATAATAGTAAATGGAAAAAAGTAAAATTTATAACCAATTATGCGGCATCGCAATTGGTGACAGAAATAGAAAACGTTTTGGCTGGCACATTCTTCATGTGATCAATTCTTACATTCAGTACCTTCCACCCATTTTTCATTTGTTTCCTTGTGCTGTGCTATATTATTCCATGCAAATAAGACAATATTATTCATCATCTTTGTCACTATTCGGTTCTATCGCGGTACAACCGACCCCGACTGCCGATGTTACGACCCCAGTCAAAACCAACAATCTAACTAATGAAAGACTCTTCAACTGCATTAAAGAAAAAAGAATTATTACTTTATCTTCATCCGTTCAGAACTTATAGATTTTTGGCTGCTGAAGCACCAATTTTTCCCCACTATGCGACGTTTACCACTTGGTCCGCGCGCTAACGCTAAATCGAGAGAATTTTAGTATCAGCCACGTCGAAGGAAACCGAAGCCCGAGGAGCAAGTGGGCATCGTGATGCACCGGACTACGCTGCCCTCCCCAGGAACGTCCCTGGACTCCACCAACTCTTCGGACTGCACATACCCGCGCCTGTACCCAGACACCGGCATGAAGACGTACGACAGGCCAACCTACCACGAGAGCAAGCCCACCTACGATCTATCGAGATCGTCCTGGCCCAGCGACCCTACCAAGTACTCGCTAGATCACGAGAGCAAGCCGTACGAACCAAACCCGAAGAGCTACGCGGACGCGAAGTGCTACGAGGCGGTCAAGTACCACGAGGTATCCGCGGCCAAGTATCACGAGGCCGTTCCGAAGTACTCGGAACTACAATCTAAGCCTTACGATCTGCCCAAGTACCCGGACAGCTTGAAATATCCCGCGGACGTTACGAATTCCACGAAATCGTACGCCTGCGTGCACAGCCAGTACTACCCTGCCCCGGAGGGATACACGGTCCACGAGGAGAACGATTATCAAACGCAGGGAGTCGCCACCCACTCCTTTTACCCGTATATATCCGCATCCATGACGCAGCCTCCCTACTACATGGGCCCCCGGTAGACGCGGACCCTTCCGTTTCGTCTGAGCAACTAGCGAAACTCGAAAGGAAATTCGTGCAATCCGGGACGGGGGAATCGTGAGACGGTGTGGAACGCTTGAGGTGGTCGTAGAATGATCGTCGAGACTCGGGTAGTTTGTTAGATGGCTTTATGTTTTCCTCTTCCTCTGCTATTTATTCTTTGGCGAGATCTTTTTTGTGATTAAATAAACGGTTTAAAAAAATAAATAACTTACTACGCGACATAATTCATTTTCTAAGATTCCTTGACTAGGTGGAAATGTTAACGTCACGGTAACGGTCCCCTGTGAAAAATACACCTTCCACGGTACAGCGGGACGGAGGCAAGCGGAATTAAATCTTGCGCGGTAAATGCAGAGAGCAATATTGACGCGAAACTATCGGCGATATAATACAGAGTTAATGGAATAAGGAAGCAAGGAACTATTAAAGGTCAAGGTGTATTAACTGAAGCTGCACGAGGCTGTCGTATCGGTGACGCATGAGGCAAAGTCAGTTACATATCGTTATAAACGTCGCGATCTATCACAGCGGCTAATTCTCTAATTTGATCCCTATTCGCATGCATAAACGCTTTCGCGGTCCATATCATGTCGGCTAGGACCTCGTCGCCTTTCTCATCCATGGGAATATCGTGCGATAGTTGCGGATTGAACCTGTAGTAGGGGACTCCGAGCATAGAGCACCAGGCTCTGGCACGATCAACGATCCTCCCGTCGCTGGCGGTTGCTTGGTCGACGAGTAGCTCCGCGAGGACCGATATTCCCATGGCGAACTTGGCGGTGTCCCATAAGGTCTCGGGTAAGAACACGTCTATGTCCTTGAGTGGACTAGTGGGGATCAAGCCTGTGCCGAGGGAAACCACCATGGACAGTGGAATCGCTTCTTGCTCGCGGCCGATGGCTTTTAAAGCTAGATTGTACTCGTGAATCTCCGTCATGGCGTCCAAAGTCGGGTTGTTCGCTATCAGGCCTCCGTCCAAGAATTTCCCAAAGGCCCGGAAGTAAGAAGGCGCTGCTCCGGTCGCCCGTGCCGCGTGCCAAACCAATTGCTCGTTCGGCGGCACAGGAATATACGACCTAGCGCCCTCTGGAAGTCGGAGTAGAGTACTGGGCGCGTCGTAATTGCGGAACAAGTGAAGTTCCACGGGCTTCTTATCAGCCAAGACACCGGTGATCATGATCTTCGATTTCGTGATGTCCGACATGACTGTGGTCGCGCCCAAACTGGCCTTTAATACCTTTTCCAGACCGTCGCTATTGTACGGCCGCATCCCGACGAAGGCTTCCTCCGTCATGCGGAAGTACAGCGCCTGGCATTCTCTCAAGGACTTCCCGGACGCGAGTCCTAGAGCTAGAATCCCACCGGTCGAGGTACCCGCGATCCAATCGAAACACTCTACGATAGGTTTCTTGAGGATAGTCTCGATCTCCAGTAGGCTTTGTACGAGCACCAGACCGCGAATCCCTCCGCCGTCGAGGCACAGGAGTCGACCGCCTTTGATCATCTTGTTTCCCTGCGAAGCCATCTGGTCCATGGAGGAGACGTGGAGCATTTGATCTAGTATAGTTCGCGGCACAGCTGTGGGCGGTTGTTCCGGAGCGGTGCCATTGAAGTTTTCATTGTGCTTGCAGCCTAAGCTACAATTCTCCATCTCCGGCGGACAACGCCGAGCTCCCACCGCATCTAGAATGTAAAGAATCCTCTGGCCTTCAGGCTTTTCAATATTTACACGGTGTCGTGGCGTTTCTGATTTAAAATTCCTAGCGTCGATGTCTGCCCCGAAGCCTATTAGAACCTGAATTATGGGCGGCGTGCCTTCGGAGACGGCCAAGTGCAACGAAGTGTTCCCCTCCTTGTCGACGATATTCACAGAAGCCATGTGGCTCAAAAGGGCCACCACGCATGGTAGTCGTTTCCTCATCCCCATAATGTGTAGAGCTGTACGGCCATCAAAGTTCAGAGCGTCTATATCGCAGTTGGTTTCGATCAGAGCGTTAATCACCTCCCTGCTCAGGGACCAGTGCAGCGGCGTGCCGCCGAACTTCATATCCTCCGCGTGAAGAACGTTCGGGTTACTCTGAAGAAGATCGCCTACGTAGCCAGGACTAGATGGCTGACCCTCGGACGCAGGAATGTTCACGTCTGCTCCGATCAGAAGAAGCGCTTTCACGCATTCCGGCTTGTTGTTCAGACACGCCACGTGTATTGGCGTGTGGCCGTTGATATTGCGACTATTTAAACTATTCGGAAGATCACCCCCAAGGGCTAGAATGATCTCCTTGGTGGACGTAGCGGCGTAATGGTACACCGTGTTGCCATTATTGTCTATATGCTCCAAGAAACTCTTAGCTTCTATCAGCATTTGTACTGTACGCAGATTATTAGTCTGCACTGCGACCTGCAGCGGCGATATCCCGGTTTGTTCGTCTCCGCTGTTCAAGTGACAATTCACGATAGCATGGGCGAAAGCGTTGTGGAGGGAAAAGTGAGCTGCCAAGTGCGCCAATGTCCAAGTGGGATGTAGCACTAAAGTATCGCATAGCTTCTGTATCTTATTCACGTTACACATCTGTAAAAATAAACAGGAATGATCAGCGCACCTAGGCTTCTCGTCTATTAACAGACTCGATAAGAAATAATTCTTCGTTACCTCGCGACAAATTTGAACGAGTACAGGAATCTTCTCCGTGTACATAAGGAAATGCACCTCCGCCTGCTCCTTATTGTCGGATCGGTATAAACTGAAAACATTAGCTGGATAGATTCGATACTACGAAGTTGATTAAAGTTGAGAATAAAATATAACAGCTCGTGGTACCTATACGCCTGGAGCAATGTCTCGGTACAAGGTCTGTGAAGGACAATCTCATATTTTTCATTCCCCTCTTTCGAGTCGTAGAGCACAATGCCATCCTCGCGGCAATAAATATGTCGATTACGGTATTGTTCGGGTTTTACTGCTAGAACCACGTTCGGTTCTACCGACGGAGAGACGATATTTCGAAGAACATTGCTGGCGATCGTCCCGAGCCAACTCATAACGGAAAACTTTTAGGTTATAGATGAAAGCGATGTACCAAACAGCGACTGTTAATCGACGACGAAGATGCCTCAGCGATTCAAAGCGTTATATAAATCCTTACTCGTCATTTCTCGGGAAATACTATTACGACGTGTTGCTAATACTGCAAAAAATTAACTGACTAACGACGCTTCGACGGAAGACCTTGTGGGAAATCGGAGGCTAGGCGCAACAGCACGGTCATGGACCATGGTCATGCACAAAAGTTTCTGAGCAAAGTTGTCTACTACGCAGCTTCTTTATTACGTACATACTTAAGTCGTAATAACGACGATACCGAAGAGATCTGAATCAAATTTGAAATTATTATAGTTTATTTTAAAATGTACTTATATCATACGTTTCACCGAACACCAGTGGTGGGTCGTGTATTTTACGCCGCGTCGTAAATGCATTTACGACGTGTCGCAAATGTATGTATAATATGTCGTTTTAAAGCCCATTTTATACGTGTCATTTGTCGCAAATGTCGTAAATAGAAATATTCATTATTTTAAGGTTTCAACAATTAAAGTGTTGGAAAAATATAGTTCTTTCTGACTCGCTTGTTGTTTGCATGCGAATACTATAGAATACTGTAGAATACGTCGATAATGTCGAAAACTACGTATAATCGCCGCGTTCATAACCCTCAAAAAGGGGTCGGTATACCCCGGTCGGTATTACAGCAGGTTTTTTCTGCACTGAAATGGTATTACCCATAGATACGCCGCTGCCTGATGCACGCGAGAGGGAGCTGTTTGCTATTTCCGTATTCTATACTGAATAAGGAAAGAAATTCTCAGCTATTGCGTTGTAGAAAAATTAGAAAAATTTAAACGGAAAGTCGGCTGGTACTGCAAACGTAGGAAATTCATTGTACATTTCAATTACTTGAAATATTTCTATTCTGGTTACAGGTGAAACATGGGTACATTTCGCCGTAGACAGGAACTTTATATGGGCCAAATGATGGAAATCTCAACAATGAACACAAGAAAATAGTGATTTTATATAACCGACAAAGTAAAATTATATATTTTATACACTATTGTAACACTGTAAAAGTCTTTATTCAAATAAATTGGGAAAAGCTTGAAACAGACAGTATTATTATTGAGAAATACCTTTTATACATACTCCTATCCAAATTCCAAACCTGCAATTTCTCTAAGGGGGAGAAGTATTCGACGCAGAGGCGCAGAGTTTTCGAAAGGGCTTCGACGCAGGAATACAGCATACCTCCTTTCGCATCATGTTCTCCTGATACATCGCTCCAAAATCTGGCCAAAATTTTCAGAACGCTCTAAAATGAGCTTCGTAACAGGATAACATGATGTCGAAAGAGGTGGCACTAAGTTAGCGCCTTCTGAGAGAGAATCTAAGGCGGAGAAGTATTCGACGCAGAGTCGCAGAGGATTCGAAAGGCTTTCGACACAGAATTTCAGCATACCTCCTTTCGCTTCATGTTCTCCTGATACATCGCTCCAAAATCTGGCCAAAATTTTCAGAACGTTCTGAAATGAGCATCGTAACAGGATAACATGATGTCGAAAGAGGTGGCACTAAGTTAGCGCCTTCGGAGAGAGAATCTAAGGCGGAGAAGTATTCGACGCAGAGTCGCAGAGGTTTCGAAAGGCTTTCGACGCAGAATTTCAGCATACCTCCTTTCGCTTCATGTTCTTCTGATACATCGCTCCAAAATCTGGCCAAAATTTTCAGAACGCTCTAAAATGAGCTTCGTAACAGGATAACATGATGTCGAAAGAGGTGGCACTAAGTTAGCGCCTTCGGAGAGAGAATCTAAGGCGGAGAAGTATTCGACGCAGAGTCGCAGAGGTTTCGAAAGGCTTTCGACGCAGAATTTCAGCATACCTCCTTTCGCTTCATGTTCTCCTGATACATCGCTCCAAAATCTGGCCAAAATTTTCAGAACGCTCTAAAATGAGCTTCGTAACAGGATAACATGATGTCGAAAGAGGTGGCACTAAGTTAGCGCCTTCGGAGAGAGAATCTAAGGCGGAGAAGTATTCGACGCAGACTCGCAGAGGTTTCGAAAGGCTTTCGACGCAGAATTTCAGCATACCTCCTTTCGCTTCATGTTCTCCTGATACATCGCTCCAAAATCTGGCCAAAATTTTCAGAACGCTCTAAAATGAGCTTCGTAACAGGATAACATGATGTCGAAAGAGGTGGCACTAAGTTAGCGCCTTCGGAGAGAGAATCTGAGGCGGAGAACTATTCGACGTAGAGGCGCAGAGTTTTTGAAAGGCTTTCGACGATGAAATTCAGCATACCTCCTTTCGCTTCATGTTCTTCTGATACATCGCTCCAAAATCTGGCCAAAATTTTCAGAACGCTCTAAAATGAGCTTCGTAACAGGATAACATGATGTCGAAAGAGGTGGCACTAAGTTAGCGCCTTCGGAGAGAGAATCTAAGGCGGAGAAGTATTCGACGCAGAGTCGCAGAGGTTTCGAAAGGCTTTCGACGCAGAATTTCAGCATACCTCCTTTCGCTTCATGTTCTCCTTATACATCGCTTCAAAATCTGGCCAAAATTTTCAGAACGCTCTAATATGAGCTTCGTAACAGGATAACATGATGTTGAAAGAGGTGGCAGAACGAGTGAATTTGTTCTTTAAAACAATGCATTAACGTAGAGTTTTAAAAGCAGCTCAGCATGGAAGTTTAGGTGTTCTGTTTAGCATGTCTTTTATATGTGATTTGGAATAAGCAGGATAGGATGTAGTGGAAAAGAAAGGCTTATTAAATAATAGTGTTCTTTTATCACTTAACTGCATTTTATTGAAAAAAGTGATATACAATACAATGAAATCTTATAAATTCGTTTGTAATATAGAAGATGAATAGATGTGAAGATAAATTCATAATTCAGATAAAGCCATGTCTTGCGCAATTTTCAAATCCGTAACTACACTCCAAAATGCAGTCAATGATCGCATGTAACCAGTGCTGTCTTTAGGCATGTACACGCTGGGCAATCGCCAGAGGACCCATGGCAGTAGGGGCCCACAATTCTGATTTTAAGTCATATTCCCGTGTGTGGGCAGGGGCCCCCACGAACCCCAGTGCATTGCTTAGCCCAGGGCCTACAATACTGTTAAGACTGTTCTGTATGTAACGCCTTTTAAAGTCCCTTACCTGTGAAGCAGAAATACACACGATTAATAATCACATAATTAGATAAAACTAGTAAAAAATGAATCGTGAAAGGTAAAGTAATTAGAAATAAATGTACGATAAAAATCTTTATCTTTTGATAAAGTTTATTTGAATTGAAAATTATGTAAATAAAAATATCTGTTTTAGAAAAAATGAATTTGATAAATTGTAATCAAATTTCTTTTTTTGGTGCAATATCCCTTTCAGTGTGGTGGAATTAAGCCACTTTAAAGCTTTTGTGCATGCACTAAATAAGGACTATGTAGTTCCATCGAGAGAAACATTAAATACAATACATTTAAATGTACAATATGAACAATTGTACAATTCCATTGGACAAAATGAACAGTAAGGTGCTGTAATTTTAATTGATAGCTTCTTTTCCTAAAATAAAAATAGTCTGTTTATTAACATAATTTAAATTTAAACAAATTATATTTATTATTCTATATTGGGAAACTTAGTGGAGACGTGGCTTAGATTTCAGCCCTCTGATGGTAAGTTGGCAAACTATTGAAAGTAGATCCGGTTCCACCAAACATTTCGAATAAGTATATATTAATCGAATAAGTAAAAATTTAGTGTTCAAAGAAATTTAAAAACATTCGTTTTTCACAACATGTCTTTCTATTTAAACACTGATAATCATATGGACTCCGACGGATTTCGACCTATTCTCAGTAATTCAATTTTCTGTCACTAGTTGGCGTATCGAAATTCTTGGTTTCCCAATGCATTTCTCTTTTACTAACCTATCAATATCCATTTTTCGTCAGTGTAACTTAATTTAATTTAACTTTTTTAATCACAATTATAATTATTAATAAATTGGCACTTCTTCATAACCTATACGAAAAATGTATTATAGGTTAGTTGTTTTCATTTCAGATATACGACATTTACATTTACGACACATTTACGACATTTACGACATTTATTACATTTATGACACGTGTCGTGTATAAAATCGAAAATTCGTGTCTTTACCCACCACTGCCGAACACGCTGTTCCTTTCGTTAACAACAAGCGTCAAAGTACAGTGTTCGAGTACGATGCAACGCAAACTTTGATTTTAAGTTCTTTTTAATGTCTTAGCTGAATAAAATGAAAGGATAAAACTGATTGCATGTTGCTCGGCATCGTGATTTTTAATACTGACAGATTTGTTTTGTACTTTAAGAATACGTAATATTGTACTTAATAGATGGACAGTTAACCTTTACGTGAATATAATTTGTCGGCGTTAAATAGATATCACGCACGATGCCTTTATTTTCAAATAAATTCTCTCCAAAGAAGACGCCTACGCGAAGGGCGGGAGTGTTTTTAGCGAACAAAGATTTGAGCCCGAAGCGTATAGAAAAGGAACTAGGACCGAACGTTGGTCCTATACGCTTGAAACTCGGAGAGCAAGAAGCTGTTTTCAATGCGGGTTTGTGGATTCCAGGTAAAATATTGCAATGCAGCTTTACCGTGAAAGCACTTTCTTTCGTTCGTTTATGCGCACTGCTCGTGTCATTTTAGAATCCGGCAAGATCGGAGGGACATACAAGGAGAATGAAGAATTGAAAAAGGAAGTGAAGAGATTAGAGGAAGAAAACAATTTATTGAAATTGAAATTCGAAGTACTTCTCGATATGGTTAGTAATCTCCTTCTCTGCTTAGATTATGAAGTATTTATGTCATGCTTGATAATGTTTCTACTCCACAGTTGACACAAACAACAACAGAATTTCATTCTCAGAAAGAAGAACTGGATAAATTAAGAAGAATTTGATTATTTTAAGGCACTGAATCTTGACATACAAATGGCACATGGACATGTTAGATCTAACTAAAATTTTAAAATTATTTCCATACTTATGATCTATGTTTATACAGTTTGAATATTGTATGACGATTATTGTGTGTATAAAATGTATGTATATGTATTTATTAAATTTATAATATGTACATATGTAATATATTATATATATATACATATTACAAATTTAATTATGTTCACACTGGTCGTGAGCGTGTAAGGCACGTAATAAGTATTAAAGAATAATATTAATCACAGAGACGACAAGAAACAAGTGTCGTTTATCATTATTAATTATAATAATAATTATTTTAACTATGTACAAGTTTTCTAATTTAACCCGCTTCACTCTTCAATCCATTGCATTATCCGGGCACGTTCTCCTCGTGTGCCCTGGAAGACAAATTTGTAACATAATGCAGGCAATAATTTATACATCAAAACATTATGTAAATACAGTACAAACCTTCCCTTCCGCATATTCCGCATTTCCTCTTACCGCCGGTAGTAGTTCGAGGCTTTCTTTGTGTATTCTCATTACTACTTTGTCCCCTTCCTCTGGATGGTTGAAAATTCGTTCCTCTTGATGTCTGGTTATGGTCTTGAATGTCCTCATCTCCCCATTGAAAGAATTTACAAGATTCGTTCATACCTTTTGGACACGAATAGAATATACGTCCTTTATTAGGACCATCTTTCTGAACAGTTCGCCTGCAACACACGCAGACAGTTATTTACTTGAAACGCCGGAAGCAAACGGAGAAGTATTATGAAATATTCGCTCACTCTTTCGCCGGTTCGTCGCAGAGACATTTAATAGACGAATCGTCATTTCCCCATGTGTTAGGAGCACTGCGACCAGCTGGTCGAATACTTGTACTTGCAGTCGGCTGCCGATTTGAATCTCTATTTACATTCTCTTGTGTGTTATCCGTTGCCCACAGAAAGAAATCGCAACCAGTACCTTGGGGTTTGGCACATTTATAAAATAATCTTCCTAAAATGCGCAATACAAGATAATGGTAAAGTGAAGCAATAGTGGGCAGAGGGATTTAACGTAAGTAACTAGGGAATCTTTACCCTGATTCGGCCCTTCTTTCCTTACTGTTAACTGAATCGCATTCTCGTGACATTTACACATAATGACAGCGTCATTGCCGAGCTCACCCCATGAAGCACCTTGCTCGTCGTTCGTTAATCGGATATCAGTGTACGTGGAGCTGAAATTCTTTGTATCGATCCACCCGTCATCGTTCTTCGGAGCATTTCGTTTTTTCGCATTCCCGCTATTATTTCTCGATCTACTCGTATCATTACGATTGCGATTCTGACTTCGAACGAGCCCTACAGATGTGTTATTTTCAGATAAATTTGCCCGATTGCCAGCAACGCGGGGTTCACGAATTCCGTTGTTTCTTACTGCAGGTGGATTGGAAACGGCAGACGAGCCCGATCCACCGAACGTGCTGTTGTAACCAGAGTCATTTCCTCGACTAATATTGCTTATACTATCAGTCTTTATATTTAGCGATTCATTGAATAAAGGGTCGCAACCTCCTATGCAAGTTGTGTAAGTAGTACCATACATTGGGAAAGCGTTTCGAGCCAACTTGAATTTTAATTTACGCTTGTTTTCAGGACACTGAAAATATGTATAATATAGTTAACGCTTGTAGATCCTTCTCATTGTGTAATAATATTATACTTACTTGCGAGCAAAATTCATTCAAAGTTTCGATGGATTCAACATACTGAGGGAACCAAATCGCGTTGGTACACGGTGGAAAACCCATGCAACCGATATACTTCCCGGTGCCCTGTTTTCTATCTTTAAGCACCATGTTCGAACCACATTTCGGACATTTAAAGATAGCAACTTCCTCGGGCGGATTGCTAATTTCTAATTCTTGCGCTTGCGCTGGCCGTTCATCGAGATAATCCGCTAAAGCGTTGTCAATTAAATTAGCGCGCTCTATTGTTATCCGAAACACATCGCGATACTTATCTATCTGACTCTGTAAAACATCCTTCGGATCCTTTTGCCGATCACATATCCTGCGTGCAAGAACATGGAGTTAAAATCCGTTTTGAACATTGGATAGCTTTTCATTCGTGTTAGAAAGCTGATGAATCGACGTACAATTTAAGATCTTTCTCTAAACCAGATCTCAGGTGCGGTTTCGACATTTCGAATCCCATGTTATCGTAGCCCATTACTAATCCAATTCCAAGCTTTCCAGGCATTAAATGCTTTCCATCCACCAGACCTACGTACTGCCGTGACTTTATCGTGTCTATGTGTTCCGCGTGTGTGGCGTCAGTGCCAATACCATGCTTGTCCATCAAACTAATCAAATCGGCTTCGGTTAACAGCTGCGGCGCGGACGTCTCCTCTTGCACCATGTCGATGCTAGTTGGTTTGAAAACCTGCCCTTCTTGGTATATGTGAATTTCTTTATCGCTCCATTTCTCATATATATACACCTCCAAATAATTTCTCTCAATAATTTGTAGACCGTTAGTGAAAAATCTTTCTCCAGCTATATCGATCTCCACGGTTGTTTCGTGTCCTACCGCGTTCTTCGACAAACAAGCCAGAAAGTGACGGACCACAAATTCATATACTTTAGCTTCATCACCTGTTATTGGAGAATTACCATGAAAAATCTAAATAGTGAATTGGCTACTCGTAAATATGTACAGACCATGTAAACTGTCGGTATATTTTGTTGGATGTATAGGAGGATGCGCTTGATCACTTTTTTTCCCTTGTCTAGGATTTAATCCTGCCTCGAGTAGTCGTTGCGCAAAATTACCCCAAGCTGCATTAGGCAGTTGTTGATCCACTAAAGGAGCAAGGTTCAATTCCTTTGGAAATATATTTGTTTCCGTGCGTGGATAACTGATAAGACCCTGGGTATACAATTTCTCGGCGATTTTCATAGTCTCCTTTGCGCTTAAATGAAGCTTGCGGGAACCTAGTTTCTCCATTTCCTAAGATAGGTTTGAGTCAAGAGAAATAAATCCCATTTCGTTCCACTCGGACAGGCTATTACCCTATGGGGTCCTTCTTAAATTACGTAAGGCTTTTTGGAGAGGAGGGAGTCGCGAATTTCTTACGTTTTCTTACAAGAGATTGGGAAGAGTCAGGTAGCGTCTTACGTAATATTTTTTACCCTAATTTTCAATCAATACAAATTCTATCATTAACGTTCCAAAAAAGTAGTTTTAGTTTAAATTTAGTTTTTTTAGCTTTAAAATAATTTTAATAATTGAAAAAATTAAATGTAAAAAATATTACGTAAGGAGGGGGTTGGAATATCAAATCTTTCGAATTCTTATACCAAGGGAGGGGGTAAGAATTCTCCAAAATTACCCTTACGTAATTTAAGGACAGCCCCTATTACTTACCACTGTATCCAATGGTAGCGGTCTCCACTTACTCTTCGGTTTACTCGTCACTTTTTTCACAGTGGCATTAGGTTGCTCTAGACATATATCCAAAAATACTTCGCAAGGTAATTTCTCAAATAACCTTCCCCTCGACCACCTGAACTCCACAGATATATTGTCGCGAACATCCATCACCTTTAGCTTCCAATAGAACTCTGGTTTAAATCTCTCTATAGCTAAAAATCTTTCGACTACAAATCCTAGTGTAGGAAATTGGCAGCTACCGTAACTGATAAGCATATCAGCAAGAGTTCTAGGGAATATCTTTTGAAGTCTCATAGTTTGAAATCTTGTAAATGCAGCACCTACGAATGCAATTCGCCCTCCTTTAGATGCAATTTTTTGAACAAAGTAGCTGTGTAATATCGAAGCAGCGTTATTACATACCTATCCTTAAATCTAATTCGCTTCTCACATTGACAGCATCGCTAACTGCTTTATCAGGTTCGCACAGGTTTTGAATGGCTCTGTCTATAGACGTTTGAGTGATTTCAGAGAATTTTGCTCTACGGAAATACATACAGCTGTATTAAAGAGTAACGCAAAATGCGATTATGCGTGTAGTTATTCGATTACCTATATATACGTATATTGGGTTTAACTGCTTTGCAGACTTCAATTATTTCAAACCCGATATTCTCTCCCTCGCGATCGCAATCAGTCCAAATAATTAATGCGCCACATTTACGTGCTTCTCTTTCTAAAGTATTTTTAATCTTAATAAACGACTCTCCTGAACATGTCTTTATCATAGGCGCATCGAACAAAGTTAGGGGATGACACCCTTGCCATTTACGATATGCTCCAACAAATGCTTGGTTCAACAAATGACCAGACACGGATGTCATAATCATATCACAGTTTTGATTCCACAAGTGTGACTTAAACTCGTAGATCTTATTGTACACGGACAATCCTTCTCTCTGCAACAGTAAAAGAGCATTAGACAGATATCAACTGGCGGGAAATGTTACGCCATAATTATAGCGAGATTTCGTTACCCGTTGACTGGAACCGCGAGATAAATAACCTGCGATGTTTTTCGCGGCGTCATTTTTTTCCGCGACATTAAGAACTTTCATGACGTTAGTTGAATGACAGTATCTGACGAAAAATATATATTGTAACAAGTTACGCGAACTTAATGTTACGGTATTCAGTAGTTTACTCCCATAGTAGCTCTTTACTCTCGTAAGATTATAACTTATAATCAACATTATCATGGACTGTTGTCATGTTAATTCATGTGCAATCCATTGCTCTCATATTTCATTATCACATTTATTAAGAGCGTTAATCAGTATTCTGTTACATATCTTCGATGTACTCTACAGGTTACAGAAATGTACAAAGCGGAGTTAACTTTCGAGCGTTGCCGTTGACTGCCGTTGACACTGCTGAACGCTGCTGCTCAGCTAATTCAGTTATGTCGAGCAATGCACAAAACATAATCGCAAGATAATCACTATCGAAAAAAAAAATTATCAGCGCCTTAATAATCGTAAATGATTGCGATGTATTGTTCGCGTAATGCTCAATTTACTAAGAAAAATGATATTTTCCGTGGCTGACGGTTGAATAAGTTTGCATAACTCGCATTCTTGACGGTGCACAGTAACTTTTTCATTGCGAACGTTGCAAGTGTGTTAACGCAAGAAAGAAAAAGCTGGAACTAACAGTAGACATTTTTAATGTTTTGCACGATAATTTTGGATTCCATGCATCTTTGTCGAGACACGCGTAAGCAGATAATTCTACATTGTAAATAACGTTTCATCAGTTTATAGAATGACTTCGTTCGCGATCGAATAAATGTGCTAGACATCCGGTATTCGGTGGCACCTTTCGTACTTCCGTCAGTTTCCGATTTTTCTCCGTAGTAATCATTAAATTTCGACGTGTTTTGTAACCTTTACGAATATATCCATGGAAAGCTTCGTGATCGTTACTACTTATGGTTCGATATTTCATCATTTCTACTGTATTCACGACCGTTTATGAATTATACATGCTACCCGTAATTATCATATAATAACGATTCATCATTCTTGTTCCAGTAACACAGTTACTCTAATCAATTATTTCAAAGAGAACCAAACATGACGGAGGACATGTTAGGTGCAGATATCTGTAGGGTTTGTCGATCCGAAGGACTCTCCGACAGACCCTTGTTTCACCCATGCATATGCACAGGCAGCATTAAATGGATCCACCAAGAATGCTTAGTACAATGGATGCGCTATTCACGAAAAGAGTACTGCGAACTTTGCGGATACCGCTTTTCATTTACACCGATTTATAGTCCAGACATGCCACGCCGTTTACCATTGAGAGACGTTGTCGGGGGATTATTTTCCAGCATTGTAACGGCAGTAAAATATTGGTTACATTATACTTTGGTAGCGATCGCGTGGCTAGGTGTTGTTCCCTTAACTGCTTGCAGGACGTACAGAGCATTGTTTAGTGGGCCACTCGACCTAGTTCGAGTAAGTAATCTCTTCTAATATATGAATTTTACGATAGACGAGAGAACAGTAAAATGCTTTTATTTACAGATAATGTCATTGCCAATGGATATGCTATCCGCAGAAAATATATCTTCGGACGTATTTCACGGTTGCTTCGTAGTCACTTGTACGTTATTCGCATTTATTGGTTTGGTGTGGTTAAGGGAACAAATACTGCACGCGGGTGGCCCGGATTGGCTCGAGAGGGACAACGTTCAGTTGCCTCCCGTTGATAATCCTCCACACGCAGAAGTCCCTCCACAACAGTTTCAAGAGCAAAGAGCCCTTCCCCAGCAAGAAATCCAAGATAATAATAACGTCCCACCTTTCGTTGACGAACCGCCTATCCTGCCAGAGAATCCGTTCAATGACGACGCGGGAGACGAATTGCCTATCCTGCGAGAGAATCCGCTCAACGACGGCCCGAGAGACGAACTGCCTATCCTGCCGGGGAATCCATTCAACGACGACTCGGGAGACGAATTGCCTGTGCTGCGGGAGAATCTGTTTAACGACGACCCAGCAGACGAGCTGCCTATCCCACCGAGGAATCCATTGAATGGCGACCCGGGAGACGAGCTGCCTGTCCTGCCAGAGAATCCATTCAATGACGATTCAGGATACGCGGAAGGACACAGAGCAGAGGAGAACAATTTAGCGGATAATCAGAGGATAGGCGAAGCTGAAGGAATTGGTAGAGATATTGAACCGCAGTTGGCTCCTAGAAATGCGGAGCAACCTCCTAGAGATATGGTACCACCTGTGGCTCCCAGAAACGTAGAACCATTAATACCTCCTAGAGAGATCGATGCACCTGTACCTCCTAGAGACGTAGAACAACCAGTGCCCCCAAGAGACGAACTGGGAGTAGACGGGGAACAAGCAAACGCAAGAGTTGGCGAAGAATGGGGGGATCAAGTCGAAGGTCAAGCGCAAGGAGAAGCCGAGGAGGCAAACTGGAATCCAATGGAATGGGATAGACCTGCCGAAGAGTTAACTTGGGAACGCCTTTTAGGCTTGGATGGGTCTCTCGTTTTCCTGGAGCATGTCTTCTGGGTTATCTCCCTGAATACACTGTTTATTATGGTATGTATCTATATGCTTCAAGTCGAACGAAACCTTAAGCAATTAAGGCTCCCCCAAACCAACGCGAATATTCGCGACGCGGATCACTTATAAAAAACTGTCGAACCGTGACGGATCCGCTGCCGCCGCGAATATTCGCGTTTGTTTGCTGGGAGCCTTTAATCTCTATGTATTTTCGTGACTTGAGATATGTTACCTTTGACTTTCAGGTCTTTGCTTTCTGCCCTTACCATATTGGTAGTTTCGCTATAGCAGGATTAGGGCTACAGGAATATGTAGCGGCGTCGCATTTCGAGGGATTAGTAACTACATTGTGCGGTTACTGTGTAATTGGCGTTTGTTTGGTAGTCCTTCACACACTCGCGGCCCTTTTAGGTTTCCAACGATCTCAGCGTATACTAGGCTTATGCTACGTTATAGTGAAAGTTTCTTTGCTGTCTGTTGTCGAGATAGGCGTGCTACCGTTAGTGTGCGGTTGGTGGTTAGACATTTGTTCGTTAGCAATGTTCGACGCCACGCTTAGAGACCGAGAATCCTCGTTTAGACTTGCCCCTGGCACTTCGATGTTCATCCATTGGTTGGTGGGGATGATTTATATATATTATTTTGCTTCGTTTATTCTGTTACTGCGAGAAGTGTTACGGCCAGGGGTACTTTGGTTCTTGCGAAACTTGAACGACCCCGATTTCTCTCCTATCCAAGAGATGATACATCTTCCAATTTTAAGACACGTAAGGAGACTCGTGGCATCCGCAGTTATATTCGGAACAGCTATTCTGTTAATGTTATGGTTGCCGGTGAAACTTTTAAGGTGGGCATGGCCAGGATTCCTGCCATACACAGTGACCGTTCAAAGCGAGGCTCAGGTAAAATAAGATAAAACAATAGATTTCCTTTCCGTGATCTCGCGGTGGTTACATAATTTCGTTTTATGTTCTTGAATCTAGGTGAGCGAGTTGTCTTTAGAGCTGTTACTGCTGCAAGTGATTCTTCCCGCGCTGTTGGAGCAGTCTCATACACGTACATGGTTGAAAGCTCTAATAAGAGGCTGGTGTCGAGTAGTAGCCTGGATGTTCGATTTACAATCGTATCTGTTGCGAGATCAAACGGAGGATCCAGGGCCAGCGGTGATCGAAGAGCCACAACACCCGGACTTGGGTGCTGCGCATCAGGCATTATTGCAGAGAGAAGGGCCAATAGGTTTTCAACCTTACATCAGACCACGTTGGTTCCCTGCTCGGCTAGTCGGTCTTTTATTCTGCGTTTGCGTGTCCCTTGTTATCGCTAGCTTGATAGCAATGACTTTGCCTGTGTGGCTTGGGCGCAGAGTAATGGCACTGTGGATGGTTGGAGCTCCTGCTCCATCTCCGCCGGTCTTACCACCTACTTTAAGTGGAACCGGTAAGTCTTCTTTTAACCGCACGGACCGCTAAATTCTACTTACAACAACTTCTCTATTCTAAGCTCTGCTCTTCGTTTAATTTCTCAGAAACCAGCGAAGCTGTAGTTGCTTTATCCGGACGAGTTCACGAAGTGTACACGGTAGCCTGTGGAACGTATGTATGTTGGGCCGCAGCAAGAGGATTAGCCCTGGCACTCTCTTGGTTACCTCGTGGACGAAGAGCTGTCTTAGACCGAGTAAAACATTGGGCGATCATAGGCGTCAAGGCATTCGTTGCGTTTTTCCTACTTATTGGGTTAATTCCTCTCCTGTTTGGTCTTCTTCTTCAATTAGTGGTCCTGGTACCTTTACATGTACCGCTCGAACAGAATCCTATCTTGTTTATCTGGCAAGATTGGGCCCTGGGTGTATTATATACGAAAATAGCAACAGCCATTACTATGATGGGACCGGACTGGAGAATTCGCTTGGCAATCGAACGAGCGTACAACGATGGCATTAGGGAAATAGATTTGAAGTTCATCGTTACTGAATTGGCAGCTCCGGTGATATGCTGCTTCGGTCTTGCTCTAGCTGTTCCTTATGCCGTGGCCTATGGAATAGTCCCACTTCTGATCACAAATTTACAAACGCAGATCCTTATTGCCAGGCGTTTGTACCCGTTTCTCGTGCTAATAAACCTGGTGTGCATTGTTATTTATTTCCAAATTCGCCAGTTCAAAAAGCTTTACGAGCATATAAAGAATGACAAATACCTCGTGGGGCAAAGACTAGTAAATTACGAGCATCGAAATAAATCTCAACAGCAACAGTCACAAGCGTCGAGCTAACGCGGCTAGTGTAAACTGTTTCTCAGTGGTGATATCAAATTAATGAAAAATTCTCTAATGTACAGCCTCTATTGCGCTTAACTATAACATACACTAACTTATGTTGATTATATCTTAATTTTTACTATTATAATTTATTAATGTAAGCGATACTGGATACATTAAAAAGAAGACTGTTATTCAATGTATCGCTTTCCCGTTCGATACATTGCAAATCGTTGATATCTTTACTTATCGAAATTGTTAAAGTAATTTGTCTGAAAGCAACAACTGACATCTTCCGCGATAACGATAACGATAACGAACGAATATGACTCGAAGAAAGAGATTTGAAATAATGTTATTTGATCGTTGCCGATCAAAGGAATCGATTTTTAAGTAGGCCATTAACATTTTCAACTGTAGAGATACGATGTACAAAGTTCAAGTAAACCTTAATCAATCTCTTAGAAAGTAGATCTCGAAGTAAGAGAGCTGTTGCGAAAGTGAAGCTACATTTTAATTGTGAAAAATTGATTAGCGGCAAAGTAACAATCCTATTTTATTGTAAAAGAGTAATGTTTGAAAATGAATTTGAATAAATTTAGGAAATACCTACAGTTCGATGGAAATGAAGAAATTCGTATTCCCCCGCAAAGTCTAGTACATATTGCTTTCCCTGTCTAAATCGTAGGATACTGTTTAACGTTGGACCTCGAATAGTTGTGCTAATTTGTCGTTACGTGGAGCATTACGTTATTCTGGAATTAGCAAATTTGTTTGTATACATGTAACTGTACAATGAAGAATCATAAAATTCTTAGGTCTATTATGTGAAGTCTTTTTTATATGAAAATAAAAGTTTTAAGCAGTAATTTGGGTTCATTAGTCCGTATATATACAAAACATATATTTTGCGTATGATATACATAATTTTATGTACAAAGTTAGGTGTAAGTAAAAACTATTTATTTGTATACGTACCAATAGTTCAGAAATCAATGAAATCGTACGGTCATAAAGATGTAAAAATGTTTTCGCAATGTACTTTAAAGCATTATCGAAATAAAGAAGATCCATGTAAAAGAATTTATTTTCTGCATCTTGCTTTAATTCTGTATATAAAATATCTTTACAACATAAATGTGAATTTCATCTTGATAAAAGAATTCATTAAGAAATATGTACACACAATGTATAGTACATCTAAAAATGTTTAACAAAAATAAATACATATGTATATGTTCAAAAAGTAAAAGATATCAGTCACATATTCATGTGTACAGAGATGAAGATGTGTTTGCATTGATCTGTCCAAAATACAATAATTTACGTCAGGATTAACAAATTAATCATTGTTCCAACTCTGTCTCCTGATTCGGTGGTAAAAGAATACCAATTGGTTGATATGACACAGGATGTTTCTCGATCCTCAAATATAATAAACTAAATACATTTATTACCTGGAAAATATGGGGCAAATTATTGAAATTCTTTCTTGTCCAATTCCTTTCTCCTTTAGAACAGTAATATGCATATTTCATGTTACCTGAGTAACAGCAGGCTGTTTCCAGGAAATACTTATAGTTGGAACTGAATATTCCGTGGAATATTTAATAGTTGCTTGCTTCTTCAAATCCACGAGATAAATCTTCAATTTTATGCCTCCTTTACATAGTATAACATCTACACTCTGCTCTTTTACATCTAACACGATACCCATAGTGATAATAGGGCCATTTATATCTATTAAATATGTGAAGTACAATATGCTACTTTGTTCCTGGGCTAGTTTGGCAGTGTACTTCTTTATATTACAATTTCTCGCTATTCTATAATAGTAGAAACAACACCAAGATTAACGAAATGTTCTAATATAATGCTACTCGTCGTATCTTCGGTAACTTACGCCGTACACAGCTTTTGCGTCCATTCTTCGGGTAATACTTCGTCCGTTATGGTCGAATAAAGTAAACGGTGCACCACGCAATCAGGGTATCGCCTAATCGGGGAAGTGAAATGCGTGTAAAACGGCATATTTAAAGCGTAATGTCTCAACTCCTCTTCTGCGTTATCGGTAGCCGAACATTTGTAGGTGGCACGCTGCGAATACACGAAATTATGCAAAGCTGTTACGTTGATAAAATCTTACACAATAGTGAGTTATATACAAAATATCGTACATTCATAGCTTTGGAGCAAAGATTATAGATGACCATCATCCTGTATTTCACTGTATCATCAACCTCGTTACATTCCAATTCTAATTCTTCTTCGTAGCGTTTGATGCTAGCGTGTAGAGATGCCGATGATTCGATTTCTAAATGAATTCCAAATTTTTGTAAAGTATCTTTGGTTCCCTTGAGAACGAACATCGAAGGCTCTCTATGATTACGTAGTAAAGCAGTTTCGGGAATCTTATCGTACAAATATGTAGCCACTGTGTTATTAGCTAGCAACATGAACTCTTCTATGAGCCTAAAACGCAGTTATTTAAATAATCCGTCCGGAGTAATGATTCTTATCAGAAAGTAATATTTATACCTATTGCTATCTTTTAGTTCTTCGATGCTGTAAGATATTGGTAATCCAGTACTTCTATCAATTGCGACGTGCAATTTTGGCTGATGTATCGTTAAAGCACCATTCCCTAATCTTTCGCTACGCAGTTGGACACTTAAATTATACAAGATATTTACTTTTACCGACAAATCGTTAGCACTATATTTCCCACGTATATTTAAAACATCGTCAGGCCAATTATTGCTTGGATTTTCAATAAATGTCTGAGCATGTTTGTAAGCCATTTGGCAGCATGAATTTATTATAGTCTTAGAGAAACGAGATGCGACGACTTTTCCATCTGTTGTCATTTCCCAAATGATGGAAAATGTTAGCTTATCTTGACCAGGTAGTAGAGAACACGCTTGACACAGCTGTTTCGGTAACATATGGTACGCATTGTCGGTCATGTAAACAGTTGTTGCTCGTTTTGCAACTTGGACATCTAATGGAGATAAAAATTCCATAAAATGAGTAACATCAGATATATGTACACCAATCTATAATAAGAAAATATAACACCTAAATATATAGTAAGTTAATTATACGAAAACTACTTCTAAATAATAAAAAATTACTTCATAGTTTCCATTTTCCAAAAGTTTACAAGAAACTGCATCGTCTAAATCGACCGCAGTATCGGGATCGATAGTAAACACACATTCGTGTCTCCAATCTTCTCTACCCATTATATCTTCTTCCGTTAATACGTAGTCGCTGCTCGGAAGACCTTTTATTAATTCTTGGCTGTAAGGTGTTACGTCTATATTGTGTTCGGATAATATAGCGAGCGATTCAGCTTTTATATCACCCGCAGTTCCAACTATTTCTATGACTCTCCTGCAACGATTATAAGATGTTAATAAACTTTACTACTAACAATTGTTCGGTCTTTTAAATTACTATCATACCCAACTACAAAATAAGGTTTCACCCAATTTGTTACGGCAGCTAGGAACAATGTATCCTCGTATATGCTCGGCTGCGCAACGAATCCCTTTGGCAGTGATGCAGGAATTATTTTCAATAATGGAATACGTTTATCCCTGGGATAGAAAATTGTAGATACACCGTCGTGTTTCAGATGTCCGATCGTTCTTCTCGGATGTATTTCCTCTCGTATACAAACAATGACACCGGTCTTCTGCTTCTGTCCCCCCGGAACCATATGCCATTTGTCCGGAGGATTAATGCGAGCTACGACGTAGTCCCCTTCGAAAGCTCGATTTCTGTCTTTTAAACCAATGATTAATAGATCCCGCTGATCGTCGGAGAAAGGTAAGTACGCGTGTTTAAAAAACTTGGGATTGATGCGCAGATATCCTTCCATGTATTCTATATTGTCTGCGCTTTGATTCTTTAAAAGCTTATCAATTTGTTTTACGGGAATATGTTCAAGAAATGTCTCTCTCTCTTTCGAGCGTTTCGAACTTTTCTGATCGTTAGCTCCATTCTCTTTCCTAGCGTCATTGTCTATTTTACTGTTCTCCTTTGTTATTTCTATAACTTCTTTGCTGTTCTTGCAATCTCGTTTAGGTTGTCCCTTTTTTACTAATTTACTTTGCTCCTTTCGCACTTCAAAATTTTTTGGTTTTTTCTATAAAAAAATATCACGATCGTTTATTTAAATGGGCTGATGATTCAGAAAGAGAAAAAAAATTTTACCTGCTTGAGAGTCTGCTGCGAAGCATCCTGACTATTATTGTGGCAAGGTGCTCCATCTTTTTGAGGCTGCTTCGAACACACTGGTTTGCTCGATAATCCTTTTGCAATTACTTTTTTACTATCATTTTGTACGAGGCTTTTGCCTTTATTACGCTGCTTTTTTTTAATAGGACCCGAGGGGTTTACTTCTTCGGACATTCTGTAAGCTTGACGAGGAACTACACGTTTAAATGCATCCAGAACTGAATCGAGAAGAATTTATATCATACGATCGTTGTTTTATGGACGATAACGTAATGTCAATGCACACTTTTTCACGCGAATAAAGAAGACAAGAAATTTAGGTTATTTTACAGCGGGTACTACTGTCGGTTCCAACGGCAAGAAAGTTAAATGCGAGAGATAGATGATGCGCGTAACATCGAGCTGTCAACCTTCTTTAAACCCAACAAAAATATAATCCCGATTTAAGGAAAATAATAATACCAGCTGATATGCGACATCGCGTGGCCTCATTCGCTGTCTAAATTCCACGTGATTTTGAAAATAACGCATGTACTTAAATGCGAAGCATCTAATTGCCACGATATCATCTTTCATTCCCCTTATTCGAATTAAACCACGGGGAAGCATTTGCGCGTTCATGGGAGAAAGCTGGAAACAACGCGTAGGTACTACCAATCGCATAATAGACAGCCGGGGAAATACGGGGCAAGCCAGCTGTCGACGTGAAAAATTCAACGTTCGATTGGTTAGCGAGAGCAAAGGCTCAGGGTAGAGCAGACAGTGCCAATGCAAGAAATCTCGGTGAATCGTATAGGTAGATTTATTAGTTAAACGTTGGCAGAATTTCGTTGGCGTTTAACTCGCGTTAGAGAGTCGCGGAGAGAGGTGGAGGAGAGGAGCTCGTGTTGGCAGTTGGCAGGTAGCCGAAGCAAGCCGAAGCGATTGGGCTAGTTGGCAAGCAGGGTGGTGTGAGGTGGTAGCCTGGTAGGTAGAGAAGTTGGTGTCCGGAACGCGGTGGAAAGGCAAGGTTGTTTCGATCGGTACTAAAGGAACACAGTTGCTCTCGCAGTCGGTCGAGAGCCTGAGCTCCGAGAGCCACCGAGAGATATCGCGTAGGAAGATCAGAGGATAGAGAGGGAGAATAACGGACGTTTCGAGTGTGTGGAGGCGGAGAGAAAGAAGGTACCGAGCTACCGAGGCGTGTGTGTTAGAAGGAGTCGCGGAGTCGGCGGAACAGTTGCACGACACAGAACGCCGAAGAGAGCTATCGCAGAAAAATGTTTCACGTAAGGAAACTGACCAGATCGTCGATCGCGTTGAAACAAGTACCGTGCAACAATGACATTGTCCACAATACGTTGATACGCATTGTACCGGCGTTTCAAGCACGCGGTTACGCCGATCATCAGATACCCGACCGACTCAAGGAGATACCCTCGGAAGCGAACCCAAAGTTCTTCGACATGGTCGAATACTTCTTTCATCGTGCTTGTCAGATCGTCGAGGACAAGCTGGTCGAGGATATCGGCAAACGTTCTAGGATGAGCGTGGAAGAGAGGAAGAAAAAGGTGAAGGGTATCCTGATGCTCATGGAACCATGTGACCACATCCTCGAGACCACTTTCCCCCTGAGACGCGACTCGGGCGACTACGAGATGATCACTGGCTATCGCGCGCAGCATTCCACCCATAGAACACCCTGCAAAGGAGGTAAAATTCTAAAATTCATCGCCTCCCCTCGCAATAACACGTTTCCCCTCTTAGAACATCCGCAGGATTCTTGCTGTGTCGAATATCGACCAGTTCTTTTTGACCGCTACTCGGATACTGCAGCCGATAACGATTTCTATATCGACTATCGTGCGTTTACACTCATTTCTCGTGACATTGATATCGGTTAAACGCATGTGATACAGCTATCGTTTCTAACTTCTCTTATAGAGCAAGCTTAACATCATTAAGTAATTATTTTCTTTCTTTCCGCTGGAGTTACCTTCGGCCAGAGATGGGCAAAAAATTATTTTAAATAATTTTTTGCCCATCTCTGCCTTCGACTGCTTCGATTCGATATTGAGGACGCATTAATTATGTCATCGATGATCACGCGGAACATTCACGAAATTTTATTGAAATAAATTCGTCTCAGCCACGTGTGTCCGTTTATTTGCAGAATTTCTAAATTTACCGTAATCGGTCGATTACGTTTATATAATACAATTAGACCCGTGACACTTAACGGCAATTTTAAGGCTTCGTACGTTACAACACGCGGTTTTAACCTCGATTCTACGAGACCGGATTATCGATGGTGTATACGTATTACGTAGGGACACGTACCGAACGTGTTTAGAGATAATTTACGACTCTCTGCCTCTGGTTAAATAAACTTAGTATAACGCAAGTGTCGAAAACAAAACTCCTCTAGGATGCTGTCTGTTCTTGCTTCTATAACATAATCGTTCGAACAAAAAAGAGCAGAAGTGTAGCAAGAAGCAATTATTGAAGTCGTGTTTGTTAACGACCTACAACTAGATGGTCGAGTATGATAAATAGCACCCGTATGTGTTTAGTCTGCGTTTGGAAACTTCGTTACTCACGCAGATTATGTTACACCGATTAATTCCCTCGTGCGTTCGCGAATATAAATGCACGTTGCAATTAACACATCTCCCAATCCACTCTCGTTATTACATCCGCCTATTCGAGCCATACAATGTCAACTTGGACGCGATATTTCGGTATCTTCGGAAGCAATAAAGGTATTTAGGTGTACCCTTTAGGATGATTCACTCCGTGTATGTATTGCCGTCTCCTTGATATAAATTTGTATGAGCTCGTCCTTAGCAATCACGTGTGAAACAGAATCGGTGAGTGTTCACCACGAGCCAAGTAAACAAATTACCTTGGCCGCTGTCGACTATCGTTTCTCGACAGAACATTATAATTACCTCCTCCACTCTGTGCTACCCTAAACCTGTTAACTAACATTCATCTATTGATAGTGCTTACGACAGTCATCGAAACAGATTTCTGTTTCAATTAAGATTTTAAATCAGTCGCGCGAGGCAGATGCTCCGCAAAACGTGTCATGAATTAAAGGAACGCTCGCTGGCGTGCCCATTGCGTAACCTCGGTTCAGGAATAATGAAAATTTATAAAGCATTCATCGAAGATGATACACGCGCGGCGATCAGTCGGAGATCTTTTTGCTCTATAGTTAGAATAAGGCGATGCAAAGTTACACGACGATGCCAAGCTGTCTACCTTTTCCCCCTTCCCTGCCAAACATTAGCTAACCATCTGATCCGCAATTTAAATCCGAGAGAGTTTGGCAATTGCAACTATCGTGCCAATGTCATGATTCATAAGGTCAATGCTCTTGGCGAGCCTCAAACTTTTCTTATCTATACCAGAAACCAGTAGAGTACAGAAACCGCTGATCAGACATCCAACCATCCGCTGTTCTCGCTAAATTTTTAACGTGCTTAAGAACCATAACTAGAGTTTCTGCGAATGATCAAGCACACTTTCCAGGTGTTATTTAAAAGAATGATTAAAGGAGCAATTCTGGGACACAAGAACTGGGCGAGCCACAGTTGTATAACTATTTCGGAACGATAACTTTTGCGTAATATTGACTACTTTCGTCAGTCGTCAATTTACGACGTGTTGCCACTCAGGATGGGCGTTTTCGAATAAAAATAGATCGGCTGGTGTTTGCGCGGTACAGAGAATCTCTGTTAACGACGTGCAATATTATCGCCTAAAGATCGAAGCGGCCATTGCGTAATTTCTTGGAGGAAGCTGGAAGATTATTTTAGACCGCGCAAGTCCCACGGTAGAATTACATTCTACCGTTCCTAAATCGGTATCAATTACGATATTATCTAGCGAATTTTTTACCGTTAATGTCTCTGCGCTTTCTTTGCGCCGCTTAAGCTTCCCCGTCTGCGCTTATAAGACCGATGTGATTAAATGATAGTAAAGTAATCCTTTTCGATAGCCTTATCTATTATTTTATATCCAGCAGGATTTAACCGAAGATTCTTGAGAGAAAAAATATCGCCTCGCGCGTGTCCACCCTACTGTTCGAGTTTATATTTAGCGTTGTTGCAGCATGTAGTGAGCCAAGAGATTCTATCAGAAATATTGCAGCGTGTTTGCTCGTCTTCTTTTTAGGTATTCGTTTCTCGATGGACGTATCGCGGGACGAGGTGAAGGCTTTGTCGGCGCTAATGACTTTCAAGTGTGCCTGCGTGGACGTTCCTTTCGGCGGGGCGAAGGCTGGCATCAAGATTAATCCGAAATTGTACTCCGAACACGAGCTGGAGAAAATCACCAGGAGGTTCACATTGGAGCTCGCGAAGAAAGGCTTCATCGGTAGGATTCTACAACACCGTATTTTTTTTTCGAACGCTAAGCTTCTGTTTAAAAAATTTATTGCCCGAGTTATCATCTCGACGTGACAAAATTCATTTGTTTTGACTACCTTTCTCGCGGAATTTGTCTTACGATAACACGCTATCTGGTAATTCGAACGGACTACACTTGCTCCTAGCTAATTCAATCATAAAAAAGCGCGTGATTCGATACCGTCGTATCTTTCAAACGAATCTGATAGAGTTCAAGGAATAATAGACGCAAACGCGAATCTCTTTAGGGTAAAACTATACAATACGCTCCATTTGACAAAACACCCCAACATTATTTTACGCACACAAACAAGGATGTATCGACGCGATCATCAGATTCGAACTTGCCTCACTCGCCCACAACTGCCGCAATAACAATACTGAGGCAAGTTCGAATCTGATGATCGCATCCTTGTTTGTGTGTGTAAAATAAGGGTGGGGAGTTTTGTCAAATGGGGCGTTTTGTATAGTTTTACCCTATACTGGAGTAGTTGCAATTGTTTAAACTTGAAGGGCCCGGAGTCGACGTGCCTGCCCCCGACATGGGAACCGGCGAGCGCGAGATGTCCTGGATCGCCGACACATACGCAAAGACTATAGGCCACTTGGACATCAACGCTCATGCCTGCGTGACAGGGAAACCTATCAACCAAGGTGGAATTCACGGGCGCATATCCGCGACAGGCCGAGGTGTATTCCACGGTCTGGAGAACTTTATCAACGAAGCTAACTACATGAGTATGATCGGTAAGTTACGATCGACCGTCCTTTCTACTTGCCCGAGGGCTACGAATCTACGAGAGCTCAATGGTTTGCAGGCACCACGCCCGGCTGGGGAGGAAAAACGTTCATCGTCCAAGGTTTCGGTAACGTTGGCTTGCACTCGATGCGTTACTTGCATCGCGCCGGTGCCGCTTGCATAGGAGTAATTGAACACGACGGTGCTATCTACAATCCGGAAGGTATCGATCCCAAGGTAAGTAACGTCCTTGAACCGGTGACGAGAAATTATGCCGATTACGCAACACTGTTAATGAGATTGCTCCTCCTCTAGCAACTGGAGGACTACCGTATAGAAAATGGCACTATCGTGGGCTTCTCTGGAGCTGAGCAGTACCAGGGTGAGAATCTCATGTACGAGCCTTGTGATATATTTATTCCTGCCGCTGTTGAGAAAGTTATTACTACGGAAAATGCTGCTCGCATTCAGGTAAAGATCGTGTCTCCGTTTTGTATAATTTTCACTTGGTTTCTCTCAACGATACCGTGTTGTTTAGGCTAAAATCATAGCTGAAGCTGCCAATGGACCAACCACCCCGGCTGCCGATAAAATTCTAATTGATAGAAATATCCTGGTCATACCGGATTTGTATATCAACGCCGGTGGTGTTACAGTCTCTTTCTTCGAGTGGTTGAAGAATCTGAACCACGTGTCCTACGGTCGACTCACTTTCAAATACGAAAGAGAATCCAACCACCACCTTTTGGGTACGTTAATAAATAGCCAGCGAGATCGCGTGATACTTTTTCGTCAAATTAAAGCTGACCTGATGAATCTGTCGAATTGGTTTTCGTAGAATCTGTACAGGAGTCGCTGGAACGTAGGTTTGGCCGTGTTGGGGGCAGAATTCCCGTCACACCATCCGAGGCTTTCCAGAAACGTATTTCTGGTGCTTCTGAAAAAGACATCGTCCACTCTGGTTTGGATTATACCATGGAGAGATCTGCTAGGGTATCTGTCTTTCCTATTCCTCGTGGCTGACGATTAATTTGCTGTGTTCTAATTAATTCCACTATCTCGTTGCAGGCTATTATGAAAACTGCGATGAAATTCAACCTCGGCTTGGACTTGAGGACAGCGGCTTACGCTAATTCGATCGAGAAGATATTCACTACTTACTCCGAAGCGGGTCTCGCATTTTAAGTACGAAAGTAAATCGCATAAATTGAGGTCAGTAACGAGGCGATCGCAAGAAATTATGAGCCAGTATTTTAAAGACTATTCGCGATCTCTGCCGAAGCTGGACGCTGTGCAGTCACAGCGACGAAGGGCCGAGGCTAGCAGAGGAAATATACCGTGTATATCATCGCGTGATACGTTCCACGGATCCATCATAATAGTTTGCCTAATAAATTTCTACGCCCGCGTATACGCATCGTACTCACGCGCACGGGGAAGTGTACAAATCCGGATATTGCCGCGCGATAGTGGCGTCTAGAACAAATGTACTCACTCCCGATCCGTAAATCGACCGGATTTTATCAATCGGTGCAACGTCGGTGCATTTTTATATTTCACTATCGATCAGTGTCTTTTAACGTTAAGGAGATCGATAACAAAAATCGTCGAGCGGCACGATCGTTTCTAAGTTTTAATCCTTTCGATTACATAATTTCGCTGTAATGTATTTATGAGATACGATTCGCAGAAGTGTCATTTGTAATGGAACACACATTTCTACTGAATCGAAGAGCGCGATGTATCATACGGTAATATTGTTATACATTTCAAGAGTATGTCAATAAACTTGCACTCTTAATCAGTTTTATACTCATTATTCATTGACCTTTATAATTTCTAAGTCAGCCTCAATTTTCGGTAACTATACAAAGTATAATAGCAACGCGAAGCTACATGCGACTTATCGAGGATGTTTTAATTCTCACATTTAATACGAATGTCCTTGGGGTGTAATAAAGAGTGCACGTGCACTTCTAGCTACAGCTTACGCATAACGCGAACTTCGTTATTTTCTATTACATTCTACTCTTTCTATTTTTAACGAACAAGTAAAAATTCATTAAACTTTATTAAATTCTGTAACGCGTATGGAATATTTGCGTCACCGTTACGTAAGGTCCGAGGCTCGTACAGGCCACTGTATTGCTTCAAAATTTTCAATGGCAACTGTAGATTTCGTTCAATATCAAGTCCTAAAAAGTGAAGTGGCTCGAAGCCAGGGCCACGTGCCGCGAAGAATGTAGAATCAAATTTTCTCTTCTAGTATGCAAACAATTTTGTAATTTTGTGTCTCTGCGTGGGTTCGCCGAGAATTTTCTGTGAATCTTCTGAACAGGATTTTTGAGAAGTAAAAAGCAAAGCACCGCTGACAGTGCTAACCAGCGCGTATGTCGCCGCAACGATTGGCTGACCACACGTTTCCCCGTACTACTAGTTAGGGCGGCGGCCGTCGTCGTATAAAGCGCCAAGGCATCGCAACGCACCCTTTATTCGTCTTGTTAGTTGTTTCAACGGTACACAACAATCAACACAAGGTGACTACCTGTTCCTCTTTCTCTCTTCCGATTTCATTTCTCTGCTCAGTACGTGCAACAAAATTTGGAACGAGATGCCGCGTTACAAAATCTAGCCTCACCCACTTGTCGCGTTTTCTCTCGCACCCCCAGCCTCTGGTACATCTCTCGCCCACGTACCAGAGACTCGGTGAACAATTGTTTACCGATCAAGCTCGACGATAATCTGAAATCGGCGTGACGAAGTGATAATCGCGAGTGTGGCCCACGTGCGTGATATTGGAATAAAGATTTTCGAAATCGATGGGAAATCTGTCTCCCAAAGAATAATCCACATCTTTGCGCGTACACTGAAAGTATCCGTGAATGAAACAATCGGTTGTGCTGCACCGTAGCTTCGAGTTCTCACGCTCCGCGAATTTTTGACTCTGTCTCGACAGTTGTACCCAGGGCTTGAAACGGTTTCGAAAATAACTGTTTAAAACTGTTATATAAAGGTTCTGATTAAAACGGTTATGGAGAACGTTTATTCCGAATAACTGTTATGAAGAACCGAAATTTCCAACTATTATCTGTTTCGGTTACGGTTCTTATTTCGTTCCTCATATTGGTTCCATAACCCTTATTATTTCGGGTCTGAAACGGTTCTAGAATCAAAATCGAAATAATAACGGTTATGGAACCGATATGAAGAGGGAAATAAGTACCGTAACCGAGAACCGATATAGAACCGAAACAATAACGGTTGTGGAACCGATATCAGAAGGGAAATAAGAATCGTAACCGAAACAGATAATAGTTGGAAATTTCGGTTCTTCATAACAGTTATTCGGAATAAAGGTTCTCCATAACCGTTTGCAGAACCGAAATCGATATTATAACAGTTTTCAACACGGCACGTCTTTCCTTCTCCATTTAGGTGGCGAGATTCGAATCCCGTGTGAACCCGGTTGACATGTCTATCCCTATGGCATCCCTCAGCAACGGAAACGGATCAACGATACAGATCAACACACGACCGGATGATATACAAAATCGCATCATTGGCGGTGAGTGATCCAGAATTTCTCACCCTACACATATCGCGAGGCTATTCAGGCTTACGTGTACGTATTCCATTAAATTCGGCGGGATCGAAGTACCTATAACGCGAATCGTGTCGGGCATTAAATATTACTTAAGTGTAAAGAAGGTCAAATTTCCTGTTACGTGCCGTAAGTAGTAATACTTCGTGTTTGCGAGTACGTTAAAAGTCGTCGATAATTCTACGAAAACTCCCGTTCCCACGCTTCCCATCACATGTGTAGGTACTTCGTTTAGATAAACATGTTACGACATTTAAGTACAGTGGAAGAAACTGAATGCATTAATGGATTACGAGGACAAGTCGAGAATTCACCCTATCCCCCCTGCGAGTAGAAACAGTCCATAATTAATCAGACAAGTTTCAGCGAAACTGAACGTCGCGCGTCCTCTTTCCGATCATTCGAAAAATTGTACGATACTTCGCCTCGCATAGGTGAACTTGAGTTGTTTAGCATTCACCTTGTGTATGGATTGTGGCGGTTGACTATAAACTACGTAGCGCGTTATTCTTGACGATAAATCGATAAAAATATCTCCGGAAAATTAAATATACCCACCGCGACGACCTGAATCGCGGATACATAACTGGAGCGCAGATTGTAACGGGCAAATGTGAATCTTAGTAATACATATGTCTAGATTTTTGGACTCTAACGTTCCTATGTAACGAAGACTAAGCTATACCTTCGTGGCGGTTCTATATACATAGCCACGCCGCGTGTAAACAGCGGATCTTATCTAATATTTATGAAGTTACCCTAGATTTTCAATATTTCATAGCTGCTCTCGCAACCATACATCAGCAGGGCGAATAAGCAATTACTACGCACGAATACAACCACTTTTGCGAGAGTTAGTACGTAGAACTAACAAGTACATCTAGTCCTTGGCAAAGTATAATTTATAGAAAGGAACTGGCCGATGAATTCGGAGTCCTATCTATCCTCGGCTAGAAGTACTACGTTTACCTAATAGGCTCTTCAAAATGGCGATAACTGCCTTCTAGCCGAACTTGTTAGGCGAAAGAGAAGCATCTAGAAATATCGTCCGTTTGACCCCAGAAGTAAAATCGATAATACAACGGTAAAGGGACCAAGGAAAAGGGCCAACTAGGGGTAACGAAGATAGACAGGGAGGCACAGAGGTGAATTACTTGGTGAACGGGAGAAAAGGGTGGATGTGCGCGTTTCGCGCATGCCGCTATGACCAAAGCGAGAGCCAAAGCGAGAGAAAGTGAAAGAACAAAGGGGCAAGAGTGAGCGGACGAGAGCAGGAGAGATCGAGATAGAGAAAGCTAGGGCTTTCCATGTGGGTGGTTAAACATAGACTGGGCAGACAACTGTTCGCAGTGAACCGTGTGACGCGAATAACACGTCATTGCTCGGATTCGCCCCTATCCTGCTTTCTTTCATTTGCATTCTGGGAATTTCGGGGTATCCGCGTGTGCTTCACCGTTCAATTGACGATTCCGAGGTCAACAATCGCCCAGAGATGACAGACGGTAAGCGGAAGCTACTGATTAGGAGTTACTACGAGAAATACTACGAAGATTCTCACGATGATCCTTGAAATTCCCGCCAATTTTCTATCTTTCCTTTTGATGAGCTCTATTAGGCTTTCTTTGTGCACTCGCGGCTCGTTGCCGATTATAATTATTAACCCTTGACTGGTATCCTGGGGTCAGTCATGACCCCAAGCACGCAAGGTTCGCTGCGAAATTTTTGGTTGTCTAAGTTTGTAAACTGAATTCCTAATTAATTTTATAATAATAGTTTAACTTTCTACGTTTCTATTATTATTTTATACATTACCTAAGAACAAAATATTCATAGAGGTTGATCTAGTGTCGACTTTACAAATTTCTGTGTCCTTTTTTATTTGGGGTCTGCCACGACCCCAACATACCAGTTATGGTATATACCAGTGCTTTGCATCACGCAAATACTCCATTTAGAACACGAAATAGCACATAGTCGTGTGTCACACAGCGTTTCACTATCTCAGAGTTCCATTTCCATCTGTCCTGTCTACTGAATCGTAATTTCCCGTATGTAGGTTGTAAACACAGTGTATGTGTATCGATCTGTGCGTGAATAGACGGAAGGTATTCGCGAAATCAATGGAGATATTCAGCATTACTATAAATAGATTGCGATTACGATAATTCACATTCCCGAGAGCCACGCAACAGATTGCCACTCGCGGATCTGGTATATCGTAGATGGTACCGAAATATCTGAATCGAAATAAACATGGTCACGCTGCTACAAAGTATTTCTATCGTCCGACAAATACATTAATCTTTCATTCGATGAAAGCCAGCCAAATTAGAATGTTATAGCGAGAGTGCTGAAATAATTGAAATGTTTGTTGCGATAATATTTTTGAGAGCATCGGAGAGGGACACTTGGGCGGAAATAACGAGGCGCAAACTATTTGTGTAGTTGGGCTAAGTGATCCTCGGCTATCTTTCATCCAAGTAGACACTTGTCCCTATACTTGAAATTGAATATACGCGAAGGTACCTAGCCCCTTTCATTGTTTAGGCGGGGTTGATTAGACGGTCCAGGCGTGCTCTCTGCTACCAGAGTACCACTGAAAGTCAGATACTCGGCACGCTATCGTTTAACGACGAAAATTTGCTCTTTACAAGACGAGTTAAGGAATCGTGCCTAGTTGGCAGGCGAAAAGAAACGTGATTTTGGGGAATTTTTTGTGGGAAATCTGATGTATATTCTTTACAACTATTTGCTTATTTTGAAAGTACATATATTCAGCAAGTGTCAGTAATTTTTTTATAGATAAATATTAAAATATGAACGAATAACAGCCACTATTACGGAAGCTATTTTTTTAGCGGTGAGCAAGATTTCTTCGAGCCGGATCTGAAATCGAAAAGTAAAGAGGATTCTGTTAATATATGAGTTTATCTCGTTCGTGGATAAAGGATTTTTCAAAAAAATGATTTCAGACAAAATGGCAGCTGTTTAATCCAAAATCATGATTTATCGATGTCTGAATTGTTCATGTTTCGTCAATTAAAAATAGAGTTTTCATTAAAAACAAAAATGCTTCGTTCCCGAACTAGATAAACTCATATACTAACAGAATCTTCTTCACTTTTTGTTTCGTGGAGAAATCGTGCTCACCGCTAAAAAATAGCTTTCGGGAGAGTGGCTGTTATTCGTTCATTTTATAATATTTTCCAATAACAAAATTACTGCGAGTTGCTGAATATATGTACTTTTAAAATAACCAAATAGTTGTAAAAAATATACATTAAATTTTCCACAAAAAATTCCCGAAAATCGTGTTTTTTTTCGCCTGCCAACTAGGCATGACCCCTTAACACTTTACCGATCTATTAATAGGTTTTTTGTCTCCGACGCTTACCGGTGATTACTCGTCTGCAAATACATCCCTGACATAGGTAAGCGTCGAGGACAAAAAAAACGATTAATAGGCTACCGGTCGGTAAAGTGTTAATATTGATGAAAAGTTTCTAAGGGTACAGAAACTGTTCCTTTGTGTAAAGAAACTTGCTCTACTATTTACCATGTCCAGCTACAAAATGTGTGGCTAGGAAAGATAGAATCAACGTAAACAGCACTGGCGCGTCAATTCTGATGCTCGCGTTGATAATTGGACCGTTTATTTTGAAAGTGGTGGAAGTCCATTTTCTCTTGTTATTTTTTCTAGTTATACATACAAAATTTACATTAAATTAAGCATGAATTACGTGATATCTTATTTTTTTTTCAAAAATGGACTTACACCACTTTCAAAATAAACGGTCCAATTAATTACGGAGAAAATAGAAACGGGGTCCGTTTTATAACCGATAGTTCTTACTATCTGTTTTTTCTGATGCTTTAGTGGATGACAGCACAGAGGCCGAGACCAAGTCCTGCAGAAACATTATGGTGGGATTGTCTTGGGTACTCGTGATCATAACAATGCCGTTCTCCCTGTTTGTCTGCTTTAAGGTACGCTACGAACTCCTGGGCTCACTACTTTCAGCACGAGACCTTCCCACCCAACCTTTGGCAAACTCCCAGCCAATTTCATTATTATTCCAAAACTTTATCCTTCCTCCCACGTACCATAAATCTAAAAATATCACTCATTCTTTTACCTGATACTATGTTTACTCCTCGGGGTCGTTGCAAGCATCAAAGTCTTCATTTTTATCCTCCTTCAATCCCGCTGTCCCGTCATCGGCTTATAATTAGATGTCCGATCGTTCGCTGACCCACATCACTGTCATCACCTGCAAAACAGATTAACCGATGAGTTACTGGATAATGATACGTCGCTTTTAAATTGTCTGCCGCTCTAGGTGGTGCAGGAATACGAACGAGCCGTGATCTTTCGGCTAGGACGTCTCCTTTCCGGCGGCGCTAAGGGACCTGGTAAAGCTCCTCATCTGCACATTCTCTGAAAACCTATTGCTAATACTAGGATTTTTACAAAAACCGCCTTTTGAAAAAACCGGTTTTCGAATTCCACTATTCCCAAAAAACCGGTTTCCGAATGTTCACAAAAAATACGATTAAAATAGTAAATAAATATTTGGATTCATTTTTAAAATTTTCAGTTTCCTTAATATTATGGAATTACAAAAATATAACAAAATAAAATATACTCTATCTATATAAAACCAAATAAAAAAAAATTAAAATAACTAAAATCCGTACAAATACGTACAATTTTCGAGTTAAATTTCATGTAATATTTATGGATCTACAAAAATATAACAAAATAAAATAGACTACATACAAAACCAAATGAAAAAAAAATGAAGTCCGTACAAAATATAAATCTTAAAAGGCGTTACCAAATTATAAGTTTGTATTCCATTTAGTATTTTTTTCTGAACATATGAACTCATGAAGATTAGTTTTACAGTAAACTGTTACCTACAACAATATGCTTATGTCCAAGGCGATTTCAAGTCAAATATTAACGTTTTTGATCAAATAATTAATTCATTTCAGCATATTAATTCTAGTATATAAAGCCGGTTTTTCAAATTTAGAAACCTGCTTTCGAATTTTACAAATTAATAAGTAAAAACCGACAAACCCTAGTCAATACTCGTGGATCGTGCCTAGCATAGAATATTTTCAGGTATCTTTTTCATACTGCCCTGCGTGGACAATTACGCTCGCGTGGACTTGCGAACACGCACGTATGACGTTCCACCCCAAGAGGTAAATCGATACGAGACAAGTGCCATCGCGCTCGTATGCATAACGGGGAATTAAGAGGGGACTTGTCTGTCGCCAGGTGTTGACAAAAGACAGCGTGACTGTGTCCGTCGACGCGGTGGTTTACTACCGTGTCAACAACGCGACCATCTCGATCGCGAATGTCGAGAATGCTCACCACAGCACCAGACTGTTGGCCCAAACCACCCTCCGGAACACCATGGGGACTAGGCCGCTCCACGAGATCCTCAGCGAGCGCGAAACAATCTCCGGCAACATGCAGGTAATCGCTTCGAAAGTCACTTTACGATAGAACGATAACGCCGGCCTGAATTACATGAAATGTAACGCCAGGTGTCTTTGGACGAAGCTACCGACACATGGGGAATTAAAGTTGAACGAGTCGAGATGTAAGTATACGTGGTAAGTATGCGCCTTCTCCCGCTCATCTGTTCTTTCACATTCCTTTCACAGCAAAGACGTGAGACTACCAGTTCAGTTACAGAGAGCCATGGCTGCGGAAGCTGAGGCAGCTCGCGAAGCTCGCGCAAAGGTTCGTCGTGCTAGAATCGGGATACTAGCATTCGAGTGCATTAAGGAGACTAGGCAGTTGAAGAAACGTTTTATTTTATTGCATTTACCGAAAGTACTATCTTTTCTGAATAAAATGCCGCTTGGTTTATAGTAAAATTCGCAAAATTGTAGATTTGGCAGCTAAAAACGTGAAGCGGCAACCTATAGCGTCGCCTTTGCCCAGATGCTTTAAACGTGTTTTTCTCGAATATTTGTTTCTCTTCATTTTTTCCTGATTGCGAACAAATGGAGGTACGGATGGACTTGGAAAAAATTATAGGATGTGTAAAACATGTGCCATTTTGGCGCAAACCTCTGATATGGTCCGTAAAAATTCTAGATTTACATAAAAAAATTAAAATTTCACCGGATTTTAGTAGCGCACAAACAATTATGGTGATGTTTTTAGCTGCCTAATCTACAATTTTGCGAATTTTACTATAAACCAAGCGGCATTTTATTCAGAAAAGATAGTACTTTGGGAAAATACAATAAAAAAATCGATTTTTCGACTGTCTAATCCACTTAAGGGGAGGTTCCGGGCCTAGAGCAGATGAAAATAGAATAGATGATCTTTTGGAATTAATTAAAGGGAAACTATTACATAATAATAACTTTTGATTTTGAGAACACTGTTTCGAGAAAAACGCGTTTAAAGTTTTACGTGAGCGCCGATGGATTTACCGCTACTCAAATGTCTATAACTTCGTGAATTTTACGAATTTCAACAAATCCTTTTAAACAAATATTCCTAAAAAGTTGATCATTCGAAAAATGATATAAAAAAAAATCGATCTAGACCATAACCTCCCCTTAAACGGTTCTTCTGCCGAAAATACGAGAAAATGTTTGCTCCCTTATTCGTTCATTATCATCATTCGCAGGTAATCGCAGCTGAAGGTGAACAAAAAGCCAGCCGTGCGCTGAGAGAGGCCTCGGAGGTGATAGGTGATTCTCCCGCGGCGTTGCAGCTTCGCTACTTACAAGTACGATCCAATCTAGCTTATCAGATATATATTCTAATCAGATATTTCCGTGCCGATGATCACACTCTCGTTCTATCGCTCTCAGACTCTGAATACCATCTCAGCCGAGAAGAATTCGACGATCGTGTTCCCATTACCTATCGACCTGCTGACTTACTTCATGAAGGCGCATGAAGCGAAGGATTCCTAAACGGCCTGTCGCTCCGAAGTACTTCGTGAATTACCGTCTCGTCCGAGACTCTATGCCCAAGGAAACTGAATCCCTAATTTCGTTCACACGAGATCAGGATCCTAGCATGCATATTACGGAGTTGCCAATATTTAACCAATTAAACTCTCGATCGCGTTGCACTCTGCATACACAGGCTATAAAATTCAGTGACCTTCCCAGAAGCTGGTCTACGAAACGTCACGCGAGCATTTCGGCGTAACGATACGCAGAGCCTAAAAACTGACTTTGCACATTGACTTTTTGGAGAATATACAAAAGCTCGATCAATTGAACACAGTACAATCTTTTAGGGACTTCTTTCTATACAGTATTATATTCATCAACGAGTCGCGAACCGAGCGAAACGTTTTTCTAACCGACCATCGTGACACGCGTCGAAAACAGCGCGGAACTACCGTTTACACATAATTTGATTGATAATGCCAAGTACTTTTGCACCTATCATTGCACATTAATTGACTATCGACCAATTTTGTAACACCATATACTTTTTAAATACTTTCACTAGTATTTTTATAACTTGTTTACTTATTTTACGTACGGGTGTACGGCGTGTAGTACACAACAATCTAGGAGTCGTAGAAAAAACATGCCACGGCGATTAACAGCTCGGCGTAATTGCGCAAAACGTCTAGAAGAACATTAGATACTCACTGCAGCACTCGGTCATGTTGCACGTTCTAGTGACTGGATCATTACAAATAATTTACAAAATTGCACAACTTTTCTACGCATTAAATATAAAGTATACATTGTACATACGAAAACCGTTCACGGTAAAATATAAAATACGCACCGAAACTAATCCGAACCTCGCGGTTCGATGGATAAATCGAAGAGCTGAAGATGAATGTATCGAAGGTTGTCGAAATTTACTTATTTGCTTACGCATCGAAGAAATAACGTGACATGAAAAGAAAAGAGGCAGATCTAGAAAAGGGAGAAGTGAAATCGATAATGTTATTACGTGGCTGTATACTTTAGATGTATGTATATCGATAATTAGTTTTCTTTCTTGCGCTATAACTTAAGAATGTATATGCGCGCGTTTGTCCTGCGATACAGTAAGCACGTGTAAACAGAGCTCAAATGTAATCTACGTATTCAGATGGCGATAATGATTCGTTTAATCGTCGATACAGAAGCGATCGTGAAATCGATTAATACAGATGCGCAGCGAAGGTGGTTCGCGTGTTTCGAAAGATTCTCAACGGCCTGCAATGAGATTTGGTCTAACATCGGCAACTCTCAACGATAATTGCACGAGTGGAGCGTTTCGTCAAACTAAACGATGCTTATCGCTAATAATTTGGCGGCGAATTATGACTAAAGTAATCGAAGCATGTTATTTCCTTTCATTCAGCTTCGTCGCGTTTAGACAAATGAAACGAAAATAATCTCGAGATGTTGAAATGTATTCACTCCCACCTACACACATAATCGGCTGTTTCTTGATTAAGGTAAACGTGGAGTTCGTCTTAAAATCTAATCGTAAAATCGGAAGATTGAGCGTAATTAATGTCATCTTTCTCTTTTCATGACGTGCTCATTTAACTGAAATACTACATCCTTTAAGAACTAGACCTACCTCTGTATTAAGTACATGATTCTATTTCTACTTGTGATACTATGTTACGTTAATATAAGATACAGATGCGTTTGTGAAGCTACGTAAACCATGGTTTCTCTATTAGCGACATTAATGCCCCTATTTTGAACGACCCCGCTTCGCGTTATCGTGATCGAGAATCTGTTTCGACCTTGGTCACGTGTTTCCCGCGTAAAAGTTCGGACGACCGATAACGAGAAGCGAACTAAACTTTCTCACCGTTAACACCGACATGTCAATCCTCTTATCGATTATAACGTGTGCGAATAAATGTTCAGATTGTAAATCGTTTGCTTTCCTTTCCTTTCGGCGTGTATCTGTAACTAACTCTTACGGTATTTAAAAATAAATTCACCTCAACTTCGTGGTACAAGGTTGCTGGACATAGTTCAAACAGAAACCCCGGTTCCCAACGTCGTTCGGCGCTTCGGTGCTGTCCGTGTGAAAAATTAGTCGGAACGGCTTCACTGTACCTATGAAACAGTTACACGTTACTCGCGCGGTCATTGTTTTGGCGCGAAACGCAACGATTCTAACCTCGTTGCAACGTAACCGCGATATCGCTTTACTGAGATCGTATTCTGAATTTATAACGCTCGCGGTGTCGACTAAAGTACAGGAATGAAAATAAATACAGTGGAATGGTGGGAGATACTTACTGACAACGGACGACGCGTTCAAATTTTGATTCTCAGCGTTGAACGTGCCACCGCATATCCGATCGACGCACGTCATCATGGCGGTGGGTATTTTGCCGAGATTCGATGCGCAAGGGATCGATAACCAGTCGGTTTGGCAAGCGGCTGCAGTCATCGACGCGATCTGCGTCCCCTGCGTGTTACCGGTCAAGGTGAACGCATTGCTGCGCATCATTTGCGCTGCTGGAACTGCATTGGTTGGAACAACTGGTTGACCTGCTCGTCGAACATCGACAACCGTTAGAAATGGTTAATTCACCCTAGTAAAGTTGTATAGAATGCTTCGGAATTATGTACGACGATTAACTGTGCTACAGTTATCGTATACACCCTGTTTTATCAACGCGCTGCTTTTCTTACCATCGACTGAGCATGCCGTGTATTGAATACCACAAAAATTCCGTTCCATCCTGATGCAAATACTGTAATCCTGATTGGACAATTGTAATCCGGTTGTGGGATCGTAATTGAACGATTTCATCTGACCGGATATACCGGTGAAGTATTGCAAACAACCTTCCTCGGCTCTATACACGGTATTGCAGCGGATTTGAGATACGCGAACCTTCCAGGATCGAGGGAACGAACTTCCACTCGTAACGAACGTTAACGTGATCGGGTTCGTTTGTCCCAGACCGGCGTCAATGTATACTGCATTTAGAAAGGTAATCTTTACGATGAGTGTCGAAATCCGTAAACTTGCACTAATCGACGCGCGTTACAATAAGTAGCACGTTTCATTTTTTCTACATGCAGTTGTCCGGAAGAAAAAAATGAAACGTGGTACTTTTCGTAACGTGCGTCGTAATAATGTCAGCACGTACTATGATTGCCAGTGTTGGATCCGCAAATAGTGGGCACTGGATTTCCTCCAGAAACGATAAATTGATCATAGATACATTGGTGATTAGTCACCTCTGGCCCTCTTATGTTAAACTGCATGAAATCTAGTCTAGAAGGTAGGGTTTCAATTTTCAAGGACCTTATATTGGACAAAGGCACTTCGAAGACGAAGCAATAGCTCACCGAAATTGACACACGGCTGGGTGCGATTTAACGATTGTTAACTGGCAAGATTCCGTGCCATCGAAACTCGATGGATAATTCGGATTAACGAAGTAAGTATTATTGTTGGCAGTCGTCTCGCCGCAAGTCACAGTTACTAACACAACGGAACATTCTTTTAATAGTCTACCTCCTGAGTTTCTAAGACTTCCTTTTTTACTGTCGCTACGGCGCACAGTGTCGCGGCACGTGTTCGAAAAGCAAAAAATGGAGTCTCGAAATTTTGTATTTTATTTCATGGAATTGATGGTGAACAGTCCTCCGACATAAGATCATGCATTTTTGTTGTATAAGTTAATAAGTTAAAATTCATTATCAATACGAATTATTTAAAAAATTAATTTTATTTTTTAAATGTATTTAAAAATATATATATTTTATTTGTTTTACTTTTGTTATGTTCAAAAATATACTTTAACACTATTCCTACCGACACATTTCAAGTCATTTGACCGGTCGCGTTAGGTAAGACAGACTACAAATTTTTCTCAGAAAATAAACAATAAAACAAGAAGTGAATGTTCAAAAATGTATTATACGTATATTTGAGGCAAAGTCGCGAAGTTTAAAGATATTTTAAAAACGGTCTTTTTGACCGGTTCGTGGTAGGAATAGTGTTAATGAATTGTTTCATGTTAAAAATTATTTTTTTGTGTATAAATATATTATTAACACATCAATTACATGTAAATAACTGTACCTTAATGGAAAATTGATTTTTTTCCTACATACTCGTTACACTGTGCGGCGCAACTACGACTGTCCTACCGCTAGGAAGAAAGGTTAAGTAACCAATTTACCGATGCAACAGACTCCATAACCGTTCGCACAAATCCCACTAGAAACACCTCCGCGTTGCGAGCATTCGGACGCTGGCACGCAAGTGCCATTCTCGCCACTCAGCCCGGCGCAAATATTATTGTCGAACTTCACTAAGGTGAACAACGGGAAGACTGCGTGCAACAAACGCGAGGAATTATTCTACTGGATAAAGAATAGTCCATAAAAAAAAAACTGTTCTATACATTACGTCGCTTTCCCCTGCCAGCGTAGCTTGGTCCACCATTCTGGGAATTGGTCGGCGACGAATGCGATGTTGCACTCTTTGGCGAATTTCCTGGCAACGATCGATTGCCGTTTGTTTGCCAAAAATGCGTGAATCTTTTCAAAGTGTCCCACGCGTCAACGTCCGCCCACATCGCAACGAGATATAACAAAAATACAAAGCTACAGCTACGCATTGTTATACGAGATGTGTATGCACTACGCAAAGATCGTGCAGCGATGCAACAACGTCACTCCGTGCACGATTCAACCTAACCACGACACCTCGAGACACTACTCTCACGCCGGTTAAACCAAGACTGACAAAAGACGAGCGACGCGAAGGATAATATACGTACTTGAGAGTGTATTTACACGGTCTGCATATCACGCGGTAAATTCATTAGATCGCTTCGCGATCGTTTTTCCTCTGGAGTCGAGGGTTCGGCTTGTAAACAGACCAAGGGAAAGCGAAGAGATTTTTATTGGGAGCAAATTCGTAACACTCGACCATTGTGTTCACCCTTCGTGACAAGATAACGGGTTTACTTTCACAGCTGTAATTAAACAAATCTCAACGATCTCGTATGCAACCGCAGCGAACAATGCGCTCGAGGGGCTCTCCACTGGATGATATCTTCGGGACAATGTTTCCTCGCGTCTTGGTTTCGTACGATAAATAGGTCGAGGATTTTACAAAACGTTTCTTAATGGATGTGCAAGATGCTTCGGGTAATACGCGAGAAAGCGAGCTTTCTAAACATTTGTCACCACGGTCTGTACGTTCCAAGATGCGCACGGCACACGGGGCAGAAGTGTTCGATATTTTTGCACGAGTTCACGCAGTATGGTATCATGCAACAGGGCCAGCATCTGTAAACGGAGACGATGTTGCTTTATGTGCCTTAACGCCTTCGAAGGCGGTAGATACTTTTTGTACCCGCATAAAAAGAGCGTGAAAGCAGCGACGTGGGTAATTATAGATTGTCGAACCTCTATAGTGGTAACGATAGTCATGGTGCATCGCGGGCACATCGTGGTTGTAGGTCTTGGCGACCACGATACATTCGTGCTTGCTACAAAGAAAACCATTGTCACTCCCGAACGTTTACCCAGCCGTACGTAAAACAGATTCGTCAAAGATATCTTATTACGTGTAACCGAGAACAGCTGATCCGCGGAATAAGACGCGAGGCTTATTCCAAGAGCTTGAGCGTAACTGGGCGGTGGTATCGGGGCTACGAAAGACGATTGATTCGTTGACCGGAAAGGTCTCCAATGGCGCATTATCGTCGCACGGTTGGCATGTATCGCAGAATAAGTAGGCGGTGCATCTCTCATGTAAGGGTGCGTGTCTGACTATCGCGTGAATCAGTTATCTTAAAAATTCGCGACGTCGTAAGGGTCACGATTAAATTATACGGGAATCAATACTTGGTCGTGAATTGCAGACATGCACCGCAAGCAATTGCTTAAGCTCCATCGTCGATGATTCAGTCTACGCGTGGGCGAATTATCTATCATTCGTTCCGCGGTAGGTGATGCCACGTCTAATATGTCGGGGGGTTCGTACCCATTTCGGACGGACAAATGCAAAGCCCCATTACCTGAGGCGAAATACACGGTTCAGATGATAAAATCGTTCCTTAAGGGATTAGGCCACCTTGGACGGAGCAAAATTGCAGTCATTTTTATTAGCAAGATAATGAATTAAACAGAAAATTCAATATGAAGCCTGTTATTGTACAACTCTCGCTGGAAAAAATACGATTTTTTCCTACAAAATGGCGACGGTAGAGCCGTGATACGTAAGATCTTGAGGAGCGACGTTTTCCACGGTATTGCATCTCACGACTCACAAATTCCGTTTGACTTGAGAACAAAAAATCAAAAAGTTTTATCTTCTACGTGCCAAAAACTAGAGAAATACGTACCGATTTTGCGATATCTTGAACATATTCTTTGCTTTTCACACTTTTATAAAAAAAAGGACTTTCTCCCCATTTCGAGACAAATTAATGTTTTTGGATTTCCATACGTACTTCTCTAGTTTTAGGCATGCAGAAAATAAATCTTTTTGGTTTTGTGTTCTAGATCAAACGTTACTATACCAGTTCTACCGCCGCCATTTTCTAAGAAAAAAATACGATTTTTTCTGGTGAAAGTTGTATAATCACAGGCTTCATATTAAATTTTCTGTTTATTTCATTCCTAAAAAAATGCCGAAATTTTGCTCCGTCCAAGATGACCTAACCCCTTAAAATAGACTCCATAAACCGTAAAGGAAAGCGTTGATAGGGTATACCGGTTGCACCGATAGCATTTATCAATATGCTACGGGAATCGGACGAAGAACTTCCATAATCGGTGGCCAGGGTGAAAATCTCGTTTCTCCGTTCGGATTTTGTGGAGGAAAGGGAAGTTGAAATTTGCAAGGTGTCTTCTGAAGTTTCGGGGATCGAATGTATCGCCAATGGATGCGGCGGTGTTGCTTGTGTTCTGGCTTCTCGACTAACCGTGATCGACACCTTGGGCAACATTAAATGCACACGTACTTAAAGTTTCGTCCAAGGACTAATATTTACAAAGTACCTGGTTTCGAACAAGTGTGCCCGAAATGGACTTGGCATTCTCGCGGTCTTCATTTGCATCGTTAATTGACAATTGATTAAAACGCGTCGGAGATGTGGTAGAGTCGATAAATCGTTTATCGGACAGCGGTGCCGATACGGTAAGCCTAATTAACGTTAGAGGGGTCTGCGTTGCAATAGTTGAAATCTCTTTCGGCCTCCCTAAACTACCACGAGTCTTTGGTAACAGTGAAAATTCATTCGAAGAATTCTCTGAAAACCAATTAGCGTGGCAGAATATATTCTTTAAAAACTTCATCGATTCTAAAACTAGCCAATAAATATATACCTAATGTAGTAGAGTTAACTTCTTCGAGCAGTTCTAAATTCTCTAGCTCCTGTGCGTCGTGGCTAGAGGATTCTTTTTCCGCACCTTCGTTCGAATACATAGTAGAGTAAACAACATTAATGTACCATCTTTATCAATCAGCTGTTAATCGTTGATATTTTCTCGTGCAGCGACCGCGTCTAGCATGAAAATAGGTTAGAGGGGTTTCTACATCGTGAAGAATTCTTCCACCGAATCCATCGAAACTGATCACATTTTCACTCGCGTGCCAATGTATAATATTCCGGGTCTGTAATATAATAAAGACCGTAAACTGGATATCGGTTGAATTGAACGTTCGCGAAATAAGCAGGCGATTCAAACCGAGCGCTGCTCGGCGAACTTAAAGATGGCACTCGACATCGGAGACTCGTGTGCGTGATGTATACGCAGGAAGTAAAGATTCTGCTGCGAGCTTGTAGGAGAAAGTATGAAAGGTAGAATAAATGTAACGTAGAGTCCGTTCAACGACACTTGCAATTTCGATCGGCTCGTGGGTTTACTTTGCGGCCCTGTTGTCGCGAGTGAACACGAAAAGTTCCGTGATCGCGAGTAATCGCGGCTATCGAGGAATCGTGGCGCTGCGTTGAGCGTGCGCTGACGCCATAGTGTGTGCGAGAGGCGAGAACAGCCGAAATGGAGGAGAGTCAAACATCGGAAAGTGTCGCCGTGCTACCGGACATGTCCGAACCGTTGACGAGCGAAACCGAGGAGGCGTCTGCCCTAACGACCGAACACGAGGCGCATCCCGTCGCCGTGACGGCGAGTGTCACTTCGGTACCGGGTGTTCCTGGTGTTCCAGGAGTTGGTGTACCGGTTTCTTTGCCTGTTGGTTCTATCATCGGTGTAGCGAACTCGACCAACGGCACGACCTTCAACGTCATCACCTCGGACCAATTGCAGGTACCTTAGAACAGAACGCTTATCATCCGAAACTTTCCCTCCCGCGACATAGTTTTCGGAAAAAAAAACAGTTGTATCAAGATGCGACGATACCCTCGTCCAATCATTATCAGAAAGCGAGGTGGGGTTTCTCTGCGTGTATGTATGCAAACTGTAGTGTAGACGCATAGTGTGCACCGTGCACGCGACTAACACACTTCACTGCGCCTGTCCATGCAGCACACGCAGCACGTGTTTGTTTTACGATTACGCGGGGATTGGTATTAGTGAAATAGAGACGGGAAAATTTCCATTGAATCGATGAAATATTATGTATAACACGCAAATGAATTTCTTTTCCCAATTTACGTTAACTCGAACCTCGCGGTTTTTACAAAATACCACCTTTTCTTTATTTTCAGTTACCTGGCTCTGGACAGTTTAAACAGATGCTATGCGTGGATAACGGTTTCATCTGTGAACCGCGCCACGACAAGGATTCAGACCCTTTACGTTGGAACGGAGAATTAAAGGCGACGCATATAGTAATTCAGAACAGTACAGAGGAGCACGAAACCGAACAGATACATGTTTCTACCGCGAACACGCAACAGATATGCAGCTGGTCGGAGTCTGCTAACTTGGCGGTGTTGCCTGTCAGATGTAAGAACACAAATGCGGAACTGCATAAAAGTAGATTCGGCTCCGGAGCCAGAGGAAGGTGTATCAAGCTTGGACAAGATTGGTACACCCCAAGCGAATTCGAGGCACTCTGTGGGAGAGCGTCTAGTAAAGATTGGAAACGAAGCATCCGATTCGGCGGTAGAAGTCTGCAGACGTTGATCGATGAACAAATTTTAAAGCCACACGCTACCTCTTGCACTTGCGCAGCATGCTGTGACGACGATAGCGCGGTTAGTAAGATAAGTTACCTCGTAATCGCTCTTGTTTAACGAGCTTTACCGATGTTCTTACGTATTTCAGACGGGTCCGGTCCGACTGTTCACGCCATATAAGCGCCGAAAACGGGCTAGGGACACGTCCGATGGAGATATATCGTCCCGCAAAATTAAGAGTGACAATTCACGCGACGGTAGTAATAATGACGAAAGCGACGGCGAAGTAGTTGTACCTGACAAAGAAGTATGGCCACAGTTTGTTTCGACGGATGGTCTAGTTGTCCAGCAACCGCAAGATCAAGACGGAGTTGTACAAGCTGTGCATCAGACGGAGAATGGACAAAGCGATGACGTATTTAAAAAGCTTGACGAGATGTCTAATAAAATGTTAAAATTAGCTTACGAATTTAGGCGTACTTTAGAAGAAGCCAAGGAAATAAATAGACAGCAAAGAAGGGAGCAAGCGTTAGTCGCTCAATTGGGAGGTAGAGGAGACGTTATCGAGACTGTGGGTTTGCAGCCAGCATCGGATACTCATAACAAAAAGGTAATCTACAATGATCCATGCAAACTCGAGATACTAAATTCTCGGTGCTTTACGATATCTGCTTGTTTCTAGTGTGCCAACTGCAACAGGGAAGCATTCGCGGAATGTTCTTTGTGTAGAAGGACACCGTACTGTTCCACGTTCTGCCAACGCAAAGACTGGGCAGGTCATCAAGTGGAATGCGTACGGGGTGCCGCTGAAACTGTAATGCTTATAGTTGAGAGCAGTAGCGGAGATACTAGCGCGCTTGCGACGACTGCCGGGGACCAATAGCTAGTGTTCCTCACACCCATTCACCAAAGGAATATAGAAACTGAACAAACAAACGTAGACACTTCAGAATTGAAGGAAGAGACGAAGACTTAACAAAATCGTTTGTGGATCGAAAGGTCACAAAAATTTGTACATACGGTAGTACATATTTTGTATGTATATAAGTTAAATTGTAATGATATTATTAAGAATGTAAGTGAATTTACGTGGAAGTTGAACATTCTCGGGATCGAGTATTGAAATCATGGGGAAGTAAAAAGGACCGCATGTCGGACGAGCGTGCGAGTAAAACTACGAGCAAGTACACTTTATACGCGAATATATTTCCGTGACTAATTCTTATCGCAAAAGTTTAAACAATCGACCAAAGGAGCTAGTTGTTATGCATGAATGGAAGTTATCGATGTACAATATTATCTCACACGTTTTTCTGTTTATAAATATGTATTATTTTATAATGCTATTTTTATTAGTAAGGTTTTAAAAGAGTGATACTGCTTTACTATTCAGTTTTAGTACAAATATTCAGAAGAGATAGAAATAGAATAAAGATTCTCTTATAAATATTTGCAATTTCAAATCACTGTCACATGTGTAAGCAACTTAATTATAACTGATTGTATATTTTTTGAGTACAACAGCATCAGAATATTTCCTTACTTCGAGTACTAGTAAGAATTTGTAGCCTTGTATACGTAGTATACAAACAATAAAACAGTAATACAAAATCCTGATGGACACAAATATATGATCGTGGCATGTAATCGAGAATGTATTATTTATCTAGTATTTTTAATATATGTTTGTTTTTTAGTAAAATTTATGATAAATTCTTTTACTCACTTTTGTAAGAGTTGTTGCTATGTAACTGCGCGGGTATATACCATCACGTAAATCATAAAAAAACATTTTCGCTTATTAGAAACGTTTTAATATTATACATTTTATAAAGTAATAGATAACTAATAATTCCCATAATGCTTTAATCTGTACAAAAATGCTGTGCCCGACCTGTTAGAAATTCCTAAATAACCACTAGCTGGTGAGAAATCAATGGCTTCCGGCATAGATATGTTCGTTTGAAACGTGGGAAAATTTGAGAAGACAGTGAACGATGGTAAATGCATCATTTTAAACGCATTATGCTTCTTATCCGAAGCCATTGCTAATATTTCGGAATGGGAATTGAATTTCAACCGACTAATAGGTGTTACAAGATTTAAAACAATTTTCAGAGGGACAGGGATCTGATTTTGCAACACTGTCTTTGTATCGTATAAGTTTACTACACCTTCCTTACTACCTGTTGCTAGGAACTGACCACTGGGCGATATTGAGATAGATTCGCAGGACAGACATCCATCATCTACCGCGCGATGTATGCACGCGCGACTATTTATGTCCCAAACATACATTTCGTTGCTATCTGCGGGTGGCCAGGAGAGAATGAACGATGAAGTCCAAAGTAAAACATACATACATCCAAAGAATATTTGCAAAACTTACCACCGTGTGTAATGAGATTCTTATTATCTGGAGTAAAAGACACTGCCCTGCATTTTGCATTCATTTTCAACGTTGCGATAAGTTCTTTGGTCGAACTTGTTAATAAGAAGATTTCTCCTAATCGACCACACAGAGCTATCAGCTTCCCATCTGGAGATACCTCATACTTCTAAATGATTACGTTAAAATTTAGTTAAGTGTTACTATCGTTATGAAAATTACTTCAACCACAGCTTCGCAAACCTGCATATTAGTAATGCCATGTGGTAACGGTATTCTGTATGTTTTCCCACTCATTAAATTGTAGGAATGGCAGTGTGCGTAATACTGGGAACCGAGTAGAACTTCTGTTCCATCCTTTAAAAACTTTGCTGTACTAATAGGGAACTTTTTATACTGCATCGTATGCAGTGTATTATTGTCAATGCCATCTACCTGTAATTACATCACTGATTTGTAGATTTCATACTTCCAAGTACAAATGCAATTAGTATAGAACTACTTACATGAAAGAGGGACAAAATTCCAGATGTTCCAGCGACTAGAGCTACAGTCGAAGATGGATGAAATTCAACGCTTGATATTACTGGCCCTTCTGTATGCGTTTGCTTGTTAATTGCAGACAATGCTTTTATATCGATTATATTCCTCGGCAGATTTCTCGCTTTAGGTTTTTCCAGATGACAACTATGCTAAGAAAGGAAATACAACAATGTTGAACACAGATTAAACAAGTTACTGATCAATCTTCAGTACCTTTAATATATCACTGTCCAAATCATCGGATTCCGTAGTAGATTTTTTGAGTTCAGCCCATTTTGGAGTGCCAACGAGTTGCTTGTATTTGCTATGTAAGTAATCCTTATACGGCTTTCCTTGTATTTCGTCAGGCAATTTGCGATTCTGCACCTTCGTAGCATCTTGTACTCTAATGCAAAATATAATCAGATTTATCACCAATAAATACTGGGTTTTATTAGAAAATAATATCTCTTCGCTACGTTTCAGATACATACGAATGTTGAGCATCGTCTTCGTCGACCCATGCTGCTTTTCTCTGGCCCGCTTTAGAAACGTCATCTTCGTTTACTATACTCAAATCGTCACTTACATTATTATCTGCAGAAATATCATTGTCATCTATGTTAATAGCTCTGCTTTCACTCAACTCAGTGAACTCCTCGTCGTCTGGTAAATTGCTTATAATATCACTTGGATCTCCGAAAACGATTCTTTCTAACCTATAAGCAAGTCATATTATAATTTTCTACAGTTTGTCAATTCGTGTCTTCTACTGTATTATTATAAACATACCTAGCCTCTTCTTTCGCGTCATATTCACTTTTACGTTTTCTTTTTAAAGGTGCGGAAAACTTTTGAGTGTACAATGTTTTCGTAGACTTTCGTTTTTTCGTAAACGACTTATCTACTGCCTGACTTTTTTGAGTTTTCGGTTTGCTCCTCTTCATAGTAGCTTGGCTCATTTTCGTTATTTATTTAATATAATACATAGCAAGCTAAAATAATAAACTGTAACGTATTTCTCTTTGCCTGCACGCGGTTACTGTTCGTTATCATCCCTTTCCCATCAACACTGGTGGGAAATGCCAGCGACGCGTAGCGATAAAATGCTAAAAGGTATGAACTAAGTTTATGGACGCGCAATTGATGGGGAATGTGAACACCATTTCAAATAATTTTTTAACTTATTACGCGATTATTAATCGTGTGTATTTCTGCTTCACAGGTAAGGGACTTTAAAAGGCGTTACATACAGAGCCGTCTTCACAGTATTGTAGGCCCTGGGTTAAGCAATGCACTGGGGCCCTTGGGGGCCCCTGCCCACCCACGGGAATAGGACTTAAAATCAGAATTGTGGGCCCCTACTGCCATGGGTCCCCTGGCGACTGCCCAGCGTGTACATGCCTAAAGACAGCACTGGTTACATGCGATCATTGACTGCATTTTGGAGTGTAGTCACGGATTTGAAAATGACATGGCTTTATCTGAATTATAAATTTATCTTCACTTCTATTTATCTTCTATATTACAAACGCATTTGTAAGATTTCATTGTATTGTATTTCACTTTTTTCACCAAAATGCAGTTAAGTGATAAAAGAGCACTATTATTTAATAAGCCTTTCTCTTCCACTACTTCCTATCCTGCTTATTCCAAATCACATATAAAAGACATGCTAAACAGAACACCTAAACTTCCATGCTGAGCTACTTTTAAAACTCTACGTTAATGCATTGTTTTAAAGAGTAAATTTACTCGTTGTGCCACCTCTTTCGACATCATATTATCCTGTTACGAAGCTAATTTTAGAGCGTTCTGAAAATTTTGGTCAGATTCTAGCAAATGTATCAGGAGAACATGAAGCGAAAGGAGGTATCCTGAATTTCTGCGTCGAAGGCCTTTCGAAAACTCTGCACCTCTGCGTTGAATACTTCTCCACCTTAGAATCTCTCTTTTTTTTTTAATAAAAACTTTTACAGTGTTACAATAAAGTATAAAATATATAATTTTACTTTGTCGGTTATATAAAATCACTATTTTCTTGTGTTCATTGTTGAGATTTCCATCATTTCACCCATATAAAGTTCCTGTTCAGCTGTTAATTACTTATTAACAGCTCTCCACGGCGTTCTGAGTCGGAGATGCCCGGATTTTTCAATTAATTCTGGACCCGTCCAGAAATAATTTATACAATTTTGCACTTGCGTATATATGTATTTATAACTGTTACATTTAATATAAAACCTATTAGAAAAGATTGAAAGCACCTAGAGGGAAAAGGTAATAAAAAGTCACTTCGCATACTTCGATTTATGTAATGAAAGATTTATAAAATTGTCCATATGAATTATAACAGTCTTCTTTATGCAATGTATCGTATGAGGTGATGTTACAGACTTCCAACGTGATATTGCACTTTATGTTGAATGTTTAATATTACACTTTTTAAAGCAATAAATATAACGTGTGCAGAAACTGAACGGTAAACATATTTTTGTACTTTCCAAACAAATAGACAAATACAAATTATACTACTTTGTTATTAATATATTTCACATTGAATGTTCGTTTATCATTTATGAATGCCGCGAAGAAGTTATATATGGCATACCAAGTACGTACAATGCTTAGTGAGTATTCGTTTCAAACGTAAAGTCGGTAATATAAACCGGACCGAATTGAATCGCACGCTGTAATCACAGAAAGGGGATTTCTATTAATGTTTCGTAATTAAATTTGCTTCTATCCGATAAGCATACATGATTACTTGTTTGTGTTAATGTCCCTTTATATTTTACAATTAATATATCGCGAGTCATTTTTCTGTCTAGACACAAAATTCAATTGTACGACACCTCTGTTCTTACAATTCAATTACTCAAAGTCACAGAGTGGTTTCTCCAATGACCTACCTTATTCTTTGAAGCGTCGTTCTTGAAAATAAACGTTCGATTAAATGTAACTAAAAAGTTTTCCATCGAGTCAAATATAAAATTCATTTTACTTTAAATATTATTTCCCGTTACTATTCTCGTTCCTTTGTATAAAACTTTTGCCCAATTGTTGTTCATGAAACATCTGCAGATCCTTAGGAAGTGGCTTACAATTGTGATTAACTAAATCTATCGTGTACAATATCATCTGACGTTGCGCGAGTGATAGACTGTCCCTGAGTAATGTCTGCCTCCCAGTGATCATTAATTCATCCATCTTCTCCATCATATTGGCGCACAAATGTGGTCCGTGCATTGTGACCTGAAAGCAGAATGTAAAATCAGCGAAACAAAGGAGACGAGTAAAATTTAAATTCAAGAGTCAAATATTTACTTGTTCCGTGAAGACCTTGATATCATCCATGGATGCTGTTTCTAATAACATCTCTAAGTAATTCAATAACGCTAAGTGAAGTGCTTCAAGAATACCTGTTGACTGTAATAGGTATTCGGAGAATAAGCAAATCACGTTGTGAAAGTTCCTTACACTCTTTTGCCTTAACTCCACTTTTCCTAAATTCAAGGCACAATAAATAAGTATTAATTAAGCGTTGTACACACCAAATCTGTGCTCTGTAACATTTCAGTGCGAGGTATAAATAAAAGCACATACTTTCGTAATCGGTTTGAAAATTGGATATCAATTGCTTCCACATAATAGACCCGTTAGAATTCTCCTTCAATATGGGGCACAAATATAACATTATCAACTTCTTCCCAAACTCCCTATTCCTTATAGCATGTTCGTAAAGCTTATCCGTTATATTTCTGCAAATAATGAAACGAAGTAAATTAATCAAAGCGCTTTAAATACCAATTAAAAACCAAACGCTGAAACGAAATATTACTTGACGGTCTCTTCCTCTTTATTATCGACATAATTTATAAATTCCCTAGCTTTTTCTTCTAAATCTGCACTCTTAATTTGATCGACGATATTAATAAGGTTGGTGCATTCGACATTATCAGAATGAGACTGCTGCCCAGGCCTGGGCAACGGGCCCTCGTCATTCTGAGCCCATCCACGACCGCGTCCACGACCACGATTGTAACCAGTCGACATTGTCTCTTCTTTGGCAAATTTTAATCTGTTGAACCAAAGACAAGCATTAGCGAGGAATAATAAAAGTCATTTAACTATGTCTATATGAACTTCCTCTCGTGTCTATCATGTAAATTTTATAATGCAAACACATCCATATGTGTGAGTAATGAGTACCACGCAACTAGATGCATGCACAGTCGTCAAATTTAAAAAAAACTTGTAAAATTTTAATATATAAAGCAGAATGTGCATGATTGTCTGTCGCCAAAAAACTTTCGAACGGTAAACTCTGGGGCCACGGAATGTGTCCCAACTCATTATGCCCAGCTAATCTCTATGAATTTGAGTATTTTTTCGAAAAAAGTAAATAAATAATTTTTTTTATAAAATTAGAATCTAAATTCCGGGCGAAGACGAGTAGTAAAGCTTTGTATTCCCGAAAGAGGGGAATCCTCACCTTTTACAGGAAAATTGTTGTCCATAAACGTAAAAGAATGTGGATAATTTAATGATGAATGAAATCCGCACACAACTTCGTTAATCCTTACAAAGTAATCGCACTCAACTATACTTACACGTGAGCCGCTCGTGCTGCTTATACATATTTACTTACTTTGCTAAAATTTGCGACACCCGACTGTTTTACGCATGTGCAGCACCTATCGCATGGAGCCGTGTGGCATACGGCAAAAACGTTAAGTGTGTATGCATATACCTTATGCACGCTGCAAAAAACACAAGTAGCCGCGATCGACGGCGGCGAGCTCGCCCTCGCTGTCACAAAAAGTTCGCGAGACCGAACTTACTCGTTCCAGTGGCGTACTCAGGGTTTAATCTTGGGGGGGAGCCGAGTTGAACGGATAAAAGTTTTTTTGAGAAGAATTTATTTAATGCAATTTCATTTAACACAAATTTAATGAAATTCATAAGGTGATTAGAAAGATTTGTTTAAAGAATAAAATCAAGTTTTCTATTCTTTTTGCAAAGCTCCTTTTTTGAGGGGTGCCAGCGCCCCTTGCCCCCCCTCTAGGTATGCCACTGTCTCGTTCCACCACTGAAGCCCCGCGAAACGTGAAATAAATTGGCGCGTTTGTCGCTTATTTGAAATCGTTTACAGTCTTGTTGACGTAAAATATTGTAAAATGTAAGATCAATATGATCTGCGCGGTAGACATTTAGATATTTGGTAGGGCCATGGGTGTCCGGAGGGAGATGCAAAAGGGGCAGTTGCCCCCTGACTTTTGAGAAAAAATTTCTTATTTTTCAAAACTGATCTTTACTAAACAAATTTTAATTAAATTGGCACTATAAAATGGGTTAAAAAAAACAAGAAGAGTATATTTTTCTTTATCATCATCCCAAAGTTGCCCTCCCCCGGAAAAAAGTCTCTGGACGCCCATGGGTGAGGCTGCGAAAAGTGGTGAGAAAATTAAATCGCGATATTAAATCATTGCAAAGCAGTGGTTGCGTAATACGTATTCTCCATAACGTCACCTCTTCTTAATTTCATATTGATTTCGGCCATGAATCGCGAAACCGTTAAAGGTTTCTTAATAGTTACAACAAGCCATGCCGGAAGATAGGAAAACACGGAAGGAGTAAAAGAAAAAAATTATCTGGCACCTCTATCGAACCCTGCAAACCTGCAAAGTTTAAAAACAGATCGGAATTTTCGTGTTTTCGAAATTCCGTTTATACAGCACGAAGGAACATAAGAAAAAACGATATATATAAACCCCAATATATATATATATATATATATAAACCCCTTCCCCTCATATCTAGCAATCTAGCCCCGAAGACATTCAGTGGCAGACTGCGCGAGGGAAGGGGTTAAACTTTAGCCTCGCGATCATTTGCCGCGCATGCGCTGTAACGACTGTACGATCACTGGACGGACGATCGCCAGTCCAGTCATCAATCGGTGATCTGTCACTCTCTTGTTATACTCCGTTTTTCCCGTTTCTTCTCGTTCGATCCGGAAGTAGACGAGTCGCTCTCCCTTCGCCGTGAGTCCCTTAATCCCGAATCGAGCGCCGCGTTAGCCGAGCTCGCTACAAGTGGCCAATATATCGCCGAGAACGGAGTGTAACGTAGAAACGAAAACAGGCGTGCGTATCTGTCGGGGCCCACGGACCTTACCATGACGACGGAGGAGAAGTTTCACGCGGCCGTTAATGTCATCAGAAGCTTGCCAAAGAATGGTAAATATCCAGGATGGTCCAGGGCCATCCGTCGCGCATCGTTTCACAAGAGGACGTCGATCCCCACCATTGTCTCTCACTACTGTCGCAGATCGACGACGACAAACGCTTATTTTCTTCTCTTTACGAGGCACGGTCGTACATAACACGTACGCTCGCTCCTCTGCTGTTCATTTATTTTCATTTTGGGGATTGTTTTTCTTCCCTCGAGACTCGTCAGACCAGATTTTTTGTTCAATTAGCATCACTTAAACTCGTCGGCATTCGTGATATTGCATGTCGGTAACCGGGAGGCATCCGCGTACAAAGTTCACGAATGATTTGGCATACATTAATCTGCAACGCTTTGTTAAAGATCCGCGATTATGCACGCTCTTTCAATTCAATGCACCGCGACACTTCCTTTCTTTTTACGCCAGATTTAGATCGCACGCGAAGCGTGCAGGAAGTCGGAGTTAAGAATGTTAATGAGATGATTCCCCCGGAGGAGGAACTAATTATTGACACTGATGCGTATAGATGTTTCTATAAGTTGTTTATATTATTTACATAATCATGAATAAGCGATTTTTTTATCTGCCTGTAATTTATCCACGTACACGAAATTTGCGTAGCACGAGTTTAAGCATGCAAACGTGATTTCAGTAGTTTCAATACGAGCTGCAGTAATAACGTGCTTTCAATTATTTTTTTACTATGTGTAATTCGGATATGTGGCTCTTGCGCAAGGGATCGTGTTGCACAATTCAGCCGTTCCCTTTTGGCGTCGTACTAGGGTCAATGCATCTGCTCGCTGTTATTAAATCCATAGACGTGGATAGGTACTTTCCATTTATTGTAAGTAAGCGTGTGAGTGTTCTCATTTCACTTTCTAACAGAGCGGGAATGGGTAGACTGCACTTTGTGTTCAAACCTAGAATGTTCCTCTTGGGTGATCACAAATACCTAGCCATGATTCTCAGAGATTCTACAGCTAATTATCGCAACACGTTATTTACCAGTTTATTTATTTAAAAGAGCGCATTTGAATATTTTGTGTAAATTCTGGCCAGGAATTTATCAATCAAAGTAATGAAATGTTTATCATGATGTTTACTTGCTGTTTGACCCAAGGTCCCGTGATAAAAAGAGTTATCGCCAAACAACTGGTTTCAAGGGTAGTAAATAACACAAATTTTCTCCATTCGGAAGAAAATAAATTTCATTAAAAGCTATAAGTTACATTGGAAAATTGAAAGTGAATCTCTCATGATTTAAACTAAAATCTAATCGAAGGCGCTATTTAGTATCTTTTAATGTGTTTCAGGAGCGTATCAACCTAGCAATGAAGTTATGCTACGATTTTATTCATACTACAAACAAGCGACGGAGGGGCCATGCCTACAGCCAAAGCCTGCTTTCTGGGAAGTAGTGAGGAAAGCAAAGTGGGATGCTTGGACACGTTTAGGCAACATGAGCAAAACAGAAGCCATGAATAATTACGTAGAAGAATTGAAAAAGGTTGATTCTCCGAGCGAATATATCAGATATAAGTTAAAGTTCAAAGTTATTACTTAACATGAGTATTACAATTTCATAGATCGTAGAAACGATGTCTTATACAGACAAAGTAGCTACGTTCGTAGGCAGCTTGGACACATTCTACGAGAGCGTTCCAGCAGAAGATTTGGAATTACTTGTTGGGCCTGTTTTAGAGCGCATGCGTTCGCAACCCAGTTCCCCGCTGTCTGGCTCGCCTTTGGGTAAGTATTTGTAAATATCGATGCTATACACGCTTTCTCTTTTGTTGACGTACCTGATATCTTATCGCGAGGCAAAGATATTTGTGATAAAACAGGAATTTAAAGCCAGTTAAAGCTCTTGTATCAACCAGCTTCTATATTAAAGCAACCGAACGAACGAAACTTAAAATTTTGAGACATGTATCGATTGCTTTTTATATAGTATCAAGGGAAGCGTCGCCGCACAGAGTTTGCAACATGAATAGACATATCGCCAGTAGCCTAGAAACTAGTCCAGCTAGCAGCAACAGTGCAAGTCCATTGCCACCGGACACTGATGGCGAAGAAGAAGAGTTCATAGACACCGTCGAAGTAAGCTACCGGTACTATGAAAGCTGGTACAGAGTCGCATGACTGTTCATTGGTCCTCCTTTGCGTGACCATGGTTGATCTTTTATCCACAGTCTGCCCCGGAGCGAACACAGAAGGACACGACGAAAGCATCCGCCACTCAGAAAGTATCTAACCGAGTGAACGCCGCTGCCGATGAAACTAGCGGATCAGGTGCTTCGAAGGAGAATCCTGAGGAGGTCACCAACGAATACGCGAAAATGAATGGCTACGCGAAGGCGCTGACAGGCACTAAACAGGATATTGGCAGGCAACGAGCGAAGAAAGACGAGAAATCTAACGCAGAGTTTTTTAATCAAATTGCCGTAACTATGCAAAATCTGCAAAGAGACTTGGATAGAATAACAGCCAGAGTACGCAGCTTGGAAGGGCAAGCGTTGCAAGCATTGGCGCCTCAAACAGTAAGCGTGATTCATGGATCGATACATTTTATTCAATAAACATTTGTCATTGAATCGCTGAATAATACCTTGTTTCCAGAAGCGACCTACAACTTCGTCCCCGAAATGGTGGCCTTTACCAGAATGCTCACCGCGGTTGTTCGCTATACTAATACTTTGGCCTTTCGTAGCGCAATTTTTGATATCTGCCACGCGACGTTACCGCCAACGAAGACTGTGATTCAACTGTTACTGTTGTCTCGTTCGAATCGCATTCCATTACTTTATTGTTAGACGATGGTAAATGCAAACGGCGCAGAGATGTTTAGATGTCGACGTGTAGAGGCATCCCTCATGGATCACTATTCAAATTGTATATTCGGCGAGGATTGAAAGCCCCGGGATCCTCCTAACCACAGGTCACGATCGTAGCGTAAACGGATAGACATGAAGAAGTTCTGAATCTGTTCTGCAAGCTGCTCGCGCCACGGCCGTGCGCGCGGCTCTTTGTACAGAAAGATTTATTTATTTTAAAAGTCGAAAGTGCTGGGCAGCGGTTCAATTAGTCTCTGTATGTTTGTATAATTGTTAAAAGCAGGTGAATTAATCCGGTATCTAAGGTGACTTATATGTATTATAAAATAGTTTATATGCATTCATATATTGTAATATAGAAGCAAAGATTATATGTGAATTTTATATCGCGAATTCAGGTTAAAGGTATAAAAACGGAATCTATTACAATGTGCAATCTTCTCACCTTTAAAGGGACAGCGATTTATTCAAAACTCTACTATCACTATTCTCTACCCCTAAATTCCTATATAATTTTAAACTGAAGATAGATGTATTATAAAGCCTATGTACAAACGTTGTATAAAATCGTACGATTTTTAATTATACACTGTAACGATGCCTATCGTTTGTAATTACTTTCCACGAATGATTAACCAGCGCAATTACCGATTGCGACACTACCGCGTAAAATTTGTACCGTTCCAATAAAATATTTCGAAACTTACATCGTGTACTTTCTGTGTATGAATCTTCCTTATCTTAATAGTTTTCCAAAATTACTTTAAGCGGCCAACTATATAACAGCAATAATTCTTAACTTTAATTTGATTGCAACTCTTATAATCACGGGAAACATTACGATAATTTACTAAATGGCAGATAAAGTGAAAGGTTGCAGGCGTAATTAAGCCTTAATCATTACAATTATGCATTAATTGAACTTATCGCGGATCTAAAGTTCAAACCAGGGCAGATATAGTGCGGCAAGATAGTCTCCGACAAAAGATCGTCAATATGAGTACCACTGTCCAGCTGACAATGAGTAACTCTGCGCCCGCTCAGCTCGAGAATGGCAGAGAACCGATGAGAACCAAGATTGGCGAGAACAAAGTGGAACAAAGTACCAGGAGGAATTTCGTAACGATAAGATTTTTGAAGGTCTCTGGCAGCTTACTTTCGATCGCGATTCCGCGCGCGTAATCTGTCAGGAACCAGTCGCGAGCGCGACATACGTCTCTCTGATAAAGGCAGTCTGGGTTGGCTGGCACGGTATTCCACAGGTTGCGGTAAGCAATAGCTCAATGTCTTACTCGGTGTCCACGTGAAGCCTCGTCGTTAGAGGTCGGACAGCTCAAAGTAAACCGAAGGATTTGGAAACATGAATACGAACCTGCTCGCCGCGGTCCTGGCGTTCTCTGCGATCCATCTGTCAGACACGCAGGACACAGAGTTGGGAACCATCATCTTCGCGAATGTCGTAAGTTTTAAGCAATCCATCCTGAAATCAAAAGTATAAGGAAGGACGTTAAATAATGCTTTCTTCGAATTGTATTCCAGTGGCGAGTAAACGCTAGATTTAGCTATGTAAATATTTCTTGCACCAGTAATCAACCAGTCTCTTGATCTGTTTCTCTTTTAAACGCAAACCTTTAGTTATTTTACGCATTCTTTGTTCTACTCTACCACCTGCTTCTAAACGTTTATCCCGTTTGCAATTATGTATTACAGATGGTAATTTTCTTAATGTGTGCTTTGTAGTTGTATAGACACGGGGATAGGACGCCTGTGAGATTCTACCCCAATGACCCTTATAATAATCAAAGCTTCTGGCCCGTTCCAAATGGCCAGCTAACGAACGTAAGTAGTAATTCATTAGTGTGTGTGTTCTTATAGTAGCGAGTAGAATATTTATTTCAAAAACATCTTGGTTCCTTTGTAATAGGATTAAGCTACTTAGGCAGACTATTATTCAATCTTGTTGGTCCTTGTGTATGCTATTCATTCATATTCTGCTGAAGAAACGTTATGATATATTATTCGCTTATATATATTCTCTGTACATATCGAATACAATTTAGTTTTGATAAGAAAGTACTTTTTACGAAACTGTTATATTAAGAAACATATAGGTTTTGTTTTTTATATTTTAGGAATTTCTTTCGAATCGTAAAACTACTCAAATGCCCATTAATGTATTTATTATATTGTATATAGCTTGGGAAACAGCAACATTTACTGCTTGGTCGTTGGCTCCGCAAACGCTATTCGCACCTTCTAAGTCACCTGTATTCTCCGTATGATATCTATGTCCGAAGTACAGATATAGATCGTACTTTAATGTCAGCAGAATCGCACCTTGCTGGCCTATATCCGCCGTACGGTAATCAAGTATGGGACAGTATTATGTGGATGCCTATCCCAGTGCATACTATTCCCGAGGATATGGACAATGTATTAGCCGCTAAGAAATACTGTCCCAGATACAACTACGAGCTGGAGAATGTTTTGAACTCCCCAGAAATGAAAAGCATAGATAAAAAGAACGAAAAACTGTATACGTATTTAACGAAGATGACGGGGAATAAAATCTCATCTCTGGAATCCATAATGCAGCTTTACGATACGTTATTCATCGAGGTGAAACTATGGCGTTTATGTTCTCTGTTAAATTTTACTGGTCTAGTGCATCTGAGCTACAGTAGCGTTCTTTACAGGATCTTTATAACAAAATTTTACCCGAGTGGACAAAGTCGGTTTTTCCTAACAAACTGAAACCCTTTGCTATAAAAAGTTTCACGATCGACGCGTACAATAAAATACTTCAGAGATTAAAATCAGGCGAGTACTATCCGCTACGGGGTATCCGACGCGTTTCATAACTGCGTTTGTCGTGTATCTATAATCTTGAAATTTAATAGGATTGTTAGTCGGAGAGATGGTAGATCATATGGAGAAGAAGTCCAAGAATGCTTTAGTGCCAGATAGGAAAGTGTGGATGTACAGTGGCCACGATTTGACCATAGCCAATTTACTTATGACATTGAATGTATTTGACCCGCACTGCCCGCCGTATGCAGCTATGGTTCTCGTTGAGCTTCGAGTAAATTTGAAAAATCAGTATTTCGTGACGGTAAGTGTCTATGATATTTTCAGCAAAACGTTACAGTATAAACGGTCATATATGTTTCGCAGGTTTCTTATAAAAACACTAGCGGGGAACCACTACTTCTAACTCTACCTGGCTGTATCGCAATGTGCCCTTTAAATCAATTTATTTCATTAACGAAAGATATTGTACCTGAGAATTGGGAGAAAGAATGCGCGATGGAGCGGGACGATTTTGGATATAATATAAACACGACTGCAGTTATTGGTAAATATCTACAGTGATGTAAATTCGACTTCCGAATTATAAAAAACTCCGTGTGATAAAATAATCGGTACTTTTCTTTTTCTTTCAGCGATATTGACGTCCTCGATACTAATGTTGGTTGTGTTAGTTTTATCTATAATTGGCTTTATTTATTGGCATTATAAGCGGGAGCATAACCAGTATTACCTTCAATTAACGACGGATCCTATATAACGGATATACTATTGTTCGAAACAACATATTACTCCTATCATAATGAAATCGGTGTCTTCGTATTTAAGCGACTAGGGATGTTAGGACGGACGACAGGATTCATATCTAATTTTACACATTTTAAGGAACAAGCTATCGACACGAAGGCTGATACAATTTTGCATCATGTACTTTAAAATTTTTTAGACATTTGTACTTTTTTATTAACGACAAGACACTTTAGTTCATACGTAAATGAGTAATCGAGCTGTAGTAGCGACTGAATTGTTTAAAAAGATCAGGTTATTGTAGGGCAGGAATGAAATACGTGTTAGCGTTGACGTGTTTTTGAGTGGTCGCGAGGGTAAAAGCTTCGCGCATTTGCCCTCGAGGATTTTATGATAAGGACTTAGGCTGCGCGAGAGTCTTCGGAGGGTGAATGAGACTATTCCTCGCGACAGGCGATGGCTGGTGACCGCGTTGGGTCACCCAGCTATCGGGTGCCGAAGGATTGATTAATTTTAGTTTGAATGAAGAGGGGAAGCTTAAAGGTGGGATTTCCTAGCCGCGATGGAGAAGTGTGCATCTGTTTCTTTGTTGCGCTGGTCAAGTGGGACCGCCGCGGCCGATCGCGGCTAAGAAATCCCATTTTCAGAGATGGCAAGCGGCCCGACTCGTCGCGACGCCGCATTGCCAAAGAGTAGGCACTCTGTTCCGTGAAGATCTGGCCACGGAATGGAGAAGGCGAGGATGTTTTCTGGTATATTGTAGTATAATACCTAGAAGGGACATAGCGGCGTCTTAAAAGCTGCGAGAGTCCCAAAGTTTACAGCTTCGAAGTGTGGCATTTGTTTCGGAAGAAGTAAAGTTCACGGACACTGTGAACTTTGGGACTCTCGCTATATCCCTTCTGACAAGAGAAGATCCCGAACTCGGAATTTAAAACAAAATCTGAAACTTCGTGAATATGTAGGGGATTTCCTCCTGATTACAACACAATTTTTGTTTGCTGCCCAAATTCACTCTAGGGGGGTAAAATTAACCCCTGAAAACTCGTGAACTGTGAGAGATCGAAAAATTGTTTCAAGACGAAAGTTACTTAGAAAGTTAATTAGAACTATCATTTGGTAAACTTACAGTTCTTATAGTTCGCGAGTTATAACACAAAATCGGAAAATAGCCGGAATTTAAGGAGTCAATATCACCCCCTTAGAGTGAACTTGGGCAGCGAACAAGAATTGCGCTGTAATCAGTAGGAAATCCCCTACATATTCACGAACTCCAGAATTTTTTGAATTTCCGGATTCGGAATCTTTCCTTGTAAGTACTGTACCCCAGAACCTTGGAATTCGGCGGCGGTTTCTAAAATATTTCTAACGTACAATAGAAGTAATATCCTGTATCGAATATCTAGTGTCCGTATATATACTGTGAAATGTTTGAAACAAGGCTGTTTTGTAATAACTTTCGTAACGGCTTTTAAGCACTCGGCGAGATGGTATTAGATTCCTAATAATTTTTTGTGATCGCAAAGTGCTATGTTACTTCGATTGATTTTTCAATACCAGCGTACGATAAATCTGTCTGTGATGAGGCGTGAAATAGCTCGCCAATTGTTACTATTTACTAACGACGGTAATCGGTGACAACAAGCGAGAGGGTTGATAAAAATTGAACTCGGCGATCGCGCTAGTGCGCCGGCGAGAGATAAAATTTTACGAATCTCGCGCGGCGACCGCGTCGCTTTACGTTGATTAACTCAGGGTGAAATATTATTTATTATACTTACTAAACAACTAAAAGCATTATTTACTACGCGTTAATTAATGGTTTCAATCAAGTCCTATCTCGTTCCCACGAAATACTGTAATTCGATCTGTGTACCTACATTGCGCGATATCAGCAAAATTTCAGATAATCAGTGCCATGAAATATATCAACTGTATCTTATCTGCGATATTTCAGAGAATGTCTAGTCATGTGTTCAGTTACAGAGGCTCCGGAAACGTTTAACAACACGCGGTGTGTCTAAGTGATTCCCATGGTTACCCTTTTCAAATATTCACACGTAGACACGCTTGTCAGACAATATCGTGTACACAAAAGATAGCGCACAGATAAATTTAACGAAGTGAGGAAGACGCTAAAGTACCTAAAGTCGAAGATAAAAAAAAGATTACTTTACACTTGACTTTTCAGTTAGCCCGAGAAACTTTCTTCCGCGAAACTGGACCATTCTACTGTTGTTATATCTTAATTGCTTAACATCGAAATGATTGTACAGATATACATGTATCCTATTCGAAATATTTTTGTGATATTTAGAAGTGAATAAAATGCATAGTACAATAACTACATTGTATGTACCGGTTAAAATGAAAGTTTGTCACTTGACGATACCTGTGTATATCTCCGCGGAACAGTCCTTCACGGCGCAGCGGTCGAAAGAAGACTGACTCATTTGTTCCGTCTTGTGTATGTACACTTCGCGCGGGATATTGCTCGCCCTTCAAGGTCTTCGTTTTTCTGTTTCCCGATATGCAACGGGCGAGAAAAGTATTTGTACACACAGTTTTTTTTTCGAGATAACTACGCGAAGAAATAGCACATACGTCCGATCTCAAATAATGCAATAAAGTTTCTTTAAATTATAATATTTCACTTCTTATTCGTACCGTGTTTCCACGTCCTTTTCTTGGCGGGAAAAAGTTGCTGTACGTTTGAATTCAAATGAGGCGCTGCACGCGTCGCAACACTGCAATGCCGAATATTCGAATTACCTTCGTGTAATTAATTGTATTCTGTAGGAGCTTCTTTCTAGTTCTTCAAGTTCTTTTATTTTACAATTCAATATGTACAAACACACTTAAACTTGTACCATTAGCATGATATGCCGATGTTAAAGCTTCATGATCCAACGATGTTTAGGTGCACGATTTTATTGCGCGGCAATTTTAACTTTACCGAAATTTCGATGCTGTACAGTGGTAATAGCCGTAATAAAATGCGAGAATCGTGGGTATTGTACATTGTTTACAAGGTTTTATATACAATTTAGCTTGGACCGATTGTTGTATTAGTAGTCGGGGATTGCGTTGAAGTTCCCAGTGCTGTTTTCTTGGATGTTAAATGCTGGATTCTCTCTGAAATGATTACGATACGAATTAAATTCAAGCATCTGTTTCGAACGAAGTGTTGAATCTGGAAATACATAAGAATTTCTCAAAAGTTGCAATAGCGATCGATATATGCTTGGCGTAGAATCTAGAAATAAGAGTTTAAGTGGTAATGGTGCGAAGAGTCGTGTAACAATTCTTACCTCTGTTAGAAAAATTTTTGAAAATGGAGTTAGCTTTGCGGGTCCACCCTTTTATCGGTTAAGTAAAATGTACATGCAATGGAAATATTATTGGTTAGTTATGTGAAAGTAAAATAAATTAGCATCTTAAGGCCTACGACGAATATAATCAGCGCATGGTAGACAGAAAGCGACTGACAAATAAATAACAAACGGATGTAATACGCGCAAGCGATTCCCATCTATGATAATTAATGATAACAGTTTGCCGCGATCTCAGGCAAGATTTAACAACGCAAACTGCTTCCTCGATTGTATAAGTATTTCAATCTATTGAGCAATTAATTACATTAATGAGCAAATTAAAATTTACTTTTAGTAGAATTTGAGAAACTTTTACTGTAAGTTATAAACTATCAGTTTTCTGATGAACTTGTAATACAACACTTTGCGCTAAATATTATTAGCGAATTTCTCCCATGTAATCAAACTTTGATAAGGTTGTTTGCGAATAAAATTCTTCAAATAATTTCCTATTATAAATTATTCAAATAATTTCGTATTATTAGTATAATGTATTACAAAAACATTTCGTATACGAGAAGAGGAGCGTTAAGTAATAATAGATGATTTTAATACTTGTACATACCATATGCGACGTTACGTTGATGTCAGATGATGTTGCGATTGTTTTAAAATTGACAGAGTTTCTGTGCTTAAGTGAAGGCAGCTTGCTTAACATGAGGCTAACTTGATTATATACTTAATGATGTTTCTGACACATTGAAGAAACTATAGGCGAAAAAGGAATAATTCGAAATCTTAACAATATCAGTTTGCTCGATGCCTATAATATACTATACACTTAAATAACAGTAAGAAGTAATGTGAACATAAATGAGTATATTCTGTGAAAGTGATTTAATATAATTATGAGATGATGTGATCAATATATTCATTTATTTTACCCTTCCATTTATTGTCCTCCTCCAGAAATTTAAGTATAAATCTATCGCACACTTGATAAATAGTAACAGCACACAGAATTATTAAGAGTAATTAGCCAAACAATACGATCCACAGAAAAGACAGAAAACAACGGCACAATCAACTTCTCTGCTGTACGCATGTTAGTATTTATTATAAAATGTATACAATGTTAATAAAGCATACATATCCACAAATATCTTCAACTTGAGACTTACGTCATGTATTCGATGAGTATGCCTTCAAATACAAAAGACACACACACACACATAAACGGGGCAGACACAAATGTACGTGCAAAAGTAAGCTCGTAAATTCCATATATATACATTAGATATAATACTTGGACTTTAAAGTTACTTTCCATTAATCCTTTAGTGTCCACACTTAGATCCCGTTGAAAAATGGCCAGAATTTACATATTTTTATAAAAACGAAATTTTTTATTTATTTTTTTCAATGATTAAAATGCATAAAATCAATGAATAAAGAGCTCATAATCAGGTAGGTCCAGCTTTCTTCAGTGAATAAAAGTACGCTAAACATGTACTACCTAAACTGTTGCAAACAGCGAATTGTGAATGCAAACGGCAAAAAAAACGGAAAGTATCATATATGATACGTTTGACGCTAAAGGGTTAAAATTGATCGTTACTCCGATAATAGAAACGGTGCTTGTTCGTTGTTGCCTGATAATCACAATACACCAGCAAACATAGATTTTAGAAGCATAACAGAAATTAATAACACATGCACGTGATTACAACACTTTTAGAAAGTATACGAGTAATATCATAAATGTTACATAAACGGTATTTCCATTACGCGCATCAAACGAGTCTGAAGGAATTGAAAGGATGGTTACGATTTATATAAAAGTAATTGATTAATTTATGCTACTGTATACTGCGTACCATGAACCCTCGCGCAAAACGCATACTCTTGTGTAATATAACGCTACACTATTAATAATAATTGTTACAACATATATTATTAGAAAACAATATTCCTCTTTTAGTATCTATGTAACAGATATCGTAAAACTAACTACCTAAATTAGGTAACGCATTCGTAGAATGCGTGCAAAATATACAAAAGTTCTTACCTTGCGTATATTGTAGGGTTCGATAGTCCAAGCGTTGTACTTACAGGGGTGCCGATATATTTACTGACAATCTGCGACAGAGATAAGAGACAAAGTTATTCGTAACAATGGTGATCGATATCGTTAATATCACAATCTGATACGCACCCAGTGATCACCAAGAGAAGTCGCGCCCATACTCACAGCCATATGGATCGTAAGATAAAGGCAGAACAGAAGATATAAGATGGAATATATAGAAATCGCAAGTATCACCGACCAATGATGTGGTAAATCATCCTGTACAGTATTTATCACAAAATATATATTTATAGTTATTACCACGGCTGACAATGCTGTCGTAACAATTTTATTCACTCTGAAATTCAAAAGTAGATGTTCGATACCGTAAGAATAGATATAAAAGGTATAAAAATATTTACATACATCCCATTCCGGAATTCGCCCATTATATGTGCGCTGCTGGTAAAGGCTATCGTTGGCAAGGTCGCGAAAGGTAACTGAAGGGTCATGATAGCGTTTAAGATATCGTTCATCCCAGTTAAATTATCTATATCGCTGAAAAATGCTACGAAGAAGGTAGGGATTATAGCGATCATTCTCGTAAAAAGGACTCGCTTCCAGCGAGCCCATTGAAGATTCAAGAAACCCTCCATTGCAAACTGTCCGGCGTATGTTCCTGTCATCGTAGAGGATTGGCCAGCAGCAAAAATACCTACAGCCCAAATGTACATTGCCGCCGCACCGAAGGCACAACCAAGGAATATCCCACCTTTATTGAGGTCCATCGAAATGGTTGAATTGTCATTCTGCGATCAATAAAATTTAATTACATAGAATCGCAGCTTTTGTGTAACTAAGAGTAGATCAGCGTTACTTTATCACTTACTGGAAATGTTTCCATTCCTATACTATAGTTATTAGCTTTGCAAACCTCGTACTAAAACATGATGAACTTTAGTATATATAAATATAATAGAAATACTTTAACATTTGGTTTATAATTGATAATTATTCGATATACTTACAACGTCAAGACTAGTTTTATTATACAGACCGTGCGCAAAGACTGCGACAACAAATACATTAATTACAAACGAAACCAGCAAGGCGATGCAAGCCTCGACGAAATAATACATATTTGCTTCTCTTACTTTCTGCGGTTCTCTGCGGTCGATATCTCTAGACTGAAAATTAAGGAGAAGAGTTTATAGCGAAGCCCTTGTTCCGACAGGATAGTAACAATTTAAAACAACAGAATGCCTACTTCCTCCAACTCGTGGAAAAGACATTACTTATACTCTCTGCTTGTTCCTTACTTTAACAAGAGCACTGTGCAGGTATAAGTTGTGCGGCATTATCACTGCACCGACAATTCCTACAGCTTGTAACAACATATTCCTGTCGTAGTCCTTATACCAGGGTACAAACATGCCCTCTATTACTTCGTTTTGTGGAGGAGCAGAGACGACATACTGAAACATTAGAAAGCGCTCAGACACGGTAAAGATATTCTTCCTTCTGTCATAATAATGTATATAATTTACCTCGTAACCAAACGTAACGGCCATTATCATAATGAGTAATCCAAAGAAAAGCTCCAACTTTCTCAAACCATATTTGTCTAATAATAAAAATGTGAAAGTGTCGATTATCGTGATCAGTACTCCACCCCATATAGGAATTCTGAAATACAATATGCGCTACATAAGAAAAGTTATGTCAATGGTACATTGAGCATTTAATCAAACTAGCATGCTGTCTAGAAATCAATGCAGACTATAGAATGTAAAAAAGGAACAATGAATTTTAAGGAAAAGTGTTAACAAACGATAGGAGTATCTTATCTACATTAAAACATTTGATAACGTTACTTAGAAGACCTTAGGAGATCTGATAAATATCCCGAAGCTTGAAGTTCAAAAAATTCTGAAACTTTGTGAATATTTAGGGGATTTCCTCCTGATTACAAGGCAATTTTTGTTTGCTGACTAAATTCACTCGAAGGGTGTGAAATTAACCACTGAAAATTCAACTGTTTTTCGATTTTCTGTTATGACTCGCGAACTCTAAAATAATTTTTTTACCAAATGCTAGATCTAATTAAAAGCTTGAAACCTTTTTTCGATCTCCCACAGTTCGCGAGTTTTCAGGGGTTAATTTCACTCGTTTCGAGTGAATTTGGGCAACAAACAAACATTGCGTTGTAATCAGGAGGAAATCTCTTGCATATTCACAAAGTTTCAGAATATTTTGAACTTTCAGGTTCAGGATCTTCCCTTGTTAGGAAACAGACAATATCGGAGGTCTGAGAAATTTATCAAACGCTTACATTTTGTTTGTTAATAGAGATAGAGCGATGGCCGTTCCTATCACTTCTTGCATATCGCTTCCAATTATAGCTATTTCCATCATTATCCATAAAATCAGTCTAGGTACTTTCTTATATTGTCTATAACACATTTCCGCCAAGTGCAGGCCCGTTACTACGCCGAGCCTCGCGCTCAGCCTCTGCATAATAAGACCTAGGATCGTTGCGCTTAATAATACCCATAGTAACTGAAAGAAGCATAAATACATTGAGATGAAAGAGAAATAGGAATAACAACGCTTTGTCAAGGAAAAGCATCGCTTTAGAATCTACCTTATATTTGGCGGCTACTCCGGATTGCAAATCGGATTCTATATTCCCAGGGTCCAGGTACGCTATAGACATTAAAAATCCGGGTCCGGTGAAGGCCCATAATTTTCTAAAACTAAAGAAACCCTGCAAAGGAAATATTTCATAGCAACGGAGACTTAATTCCTCCCCTCCTAAACCTCATCAACTTAGCTCAATTACATTGTCCGTTTTTGGTACAGGAATCTTTTCGTCGGCGAAGTATGCTTGATTATTATTGGGTGTCAGGGAGGTGCTTTCCGTCGCTTTACCATTGTTATACGCTTCCTGCTCGTGTTGTTGAGATACCGTCCTGATTGTTGAATCATTCGCAGGTTCTATAATGTAGCTGTTCTGCATGATATACTGATAAGATGCGTCTGAAATCAGAGTACCAGTTAACAGCGAGCCTCTGAGCAAGCGATCCTTGATAAACACACAAAAGAAATGTAAATTAACTGTAGGTAAGACGATTGTAACCAATGAAACGAGAAGCTATGGAAAATATATGGCACGTTAAAGCTATTCTATAAAACAACACTTACTACAATTACATCGACATACACGAAGTCACCGGACCGTAACGATATGAGAAAGAACCAGATACTTGGATATTAGTCATGCAACGGGTTGTTGACCACTTAAGAGCGTATAAGTAAGTGATCCCGATTAAATTGCCATTTTTTCGAGAAGTGGAAGAAGCTCCTCTGTTGAACACAGAAAATTCGTCGGGCGTTACTTTAAAATAGGATTACGGAACGGCGCAACTTAAATGGAACGAAAAAATGAAGCACAACTCAAGATGAAGAACGCACCGAACGAAACGACGGCCACGAACGGACTGACACACACGAGACACGAGACGCACAGCGGCACAACACAGACATCCTCCTCGGTGCTTCCCCCTCCGCTGCGTCTATTGCCTAATTACTGGCGGGGATGCCCGAAGTTGCTCGTGAGAATCGTAAGTGCAAGCTGCGGCATTCATGCACGGAGATGCGCTCGAACGTGGTGTTTTCAGAATGATAAATTGCGATCAACGTCACGGGATATCCCGCGGAATTACGACTTGCAACGGAATAGAGGAATTTAACCCTATCTGCGCGTGTGATTTCATTTGGAATCATTCACTTAGTCAACGTTTGTAACTCGTGTTATCAGACTAGATATTCCATATGGTATTGCGAATTTTTTTCACTTGCCGGAGAAAGTGAGGAGTAAAAAAGGCGGGATAACCATTGCGCAAGATCTCTCGTTGTCGCGAGTATCGATAGCGAGTTACATGTGGCGTCTCGCAGTGATCTAGGGCTTCAGCGAGTTCATATCAAAGTTCATTCGATTCATTCTTCGTTGCTTTGGCAAATTGTCATTTTCGATCGGAACTCTTAGTTTCGCTGAACAATTACGAAGCTTCACGAGTTAAATCAATATATGTTATTGGTATATTTTAAACTTTGTCGTTAGTACCACCGTAGACGGGGGTAGAAAGATTTTAGGAACTGAGAAACTTATGAGCTTGAGGTATGAAACTCATACAGAAATTCATAAGCGTTCTATTCGAAAGAGAGCGAACAATCATATCGATATCACTCGTATCTAACTATTGTACAGCATAAGCATTGTATCATCGTTGAAATTTCATTATAAACTGCGTTCGGCAATTCTCTGTCTGCATTAATGATTTCATGTCTTCCGTATGTAAATAACGGAAATGGGAGGTCAGTTAATCAAGAGCACATGATAAAGGAGGAAATTATGCTAACAATAAGTCAATGAATACTGTAGAGGTATTCATTCACTGTCAATGACACGATAAAAATTCAATTAAATGCCCGTTAGTTACGTAAGTAAATATCGGAGGATCGATCGACTACGATTAGATTAGTTTTTGTGCATCTTACTCGGGCACTTTAACTATAATAGGTTCTACAGAAAGTTTCTAACAAGGGAACATCCCGAACTCGGAAATTCATAAAATTCTGTGAAAAACTTAGTGAATATGTAGGGAATGTCCTCCTGATTACAATGCAATTTTTGTTTGCTGCCCAAATTCACTCTAACGGGGTGTAATTGACCCCTAAAAATCCAATTATTTTCGATTTTATGTTATAACTCCTGAACTGTAAAATAATACTTTTACCAAATGATATATTTAATTAAAAGAAGTAACTTTTGTCTTGAAAGCTTTTATTCTATCTCTTTCAGTTTGCGAGTTATAACACAAAATCGGAAAATAACCGAATTTTGTAATGAGAAAGAAATCTACATATTCACAAAGTTTCCAAATTTTTTGAATTTCCGGATTCAGGGATCTTCCCTTGTTAGAAAAGAAAATCTTTCGATGGAAAAGAGTTGTAGCTCAGCGTTTCCCTAGTTACTCCCGCGAAATATAATAAAATTTAACTGCAATTTTTTGTCAAAGCACAAAAACACGCCAACTAGTAAACTAATCCTTCTAGTTTCCCAAAAAACCCTCAAGTGGTTTGAACCAATTTTAAAGAAGTCATTCTGTTTTAAAAGTGTCTCAATATTTTTATCAAGCACTGTAAATAAAGTTCCCTAATCGAATCAAATCGGGAACACGTGGAATTCTGTATATAAATACAAAGAATAAATACGTAACTTCTATTTCCTTTCTTTTCCTCCCTTCGCGTGCGACGCAAAGCCCGTATTACTACATACGTAAAGCAGTAGATCCAAGCCTGACATAATTCCACTTAACATTGGGGACAGTTTCATGTAAATATTTAACGCAGATATCGAGGAGTGAATGTTTTCTTTCCTCCTCTGTACAAGATACACGATACCAGTCATCGAGCATTAACGAGGAATTATATAATCCTCGTGGAACATAATTGCATCTTATAGAAGCTCCTACGAGTTGTTGCAATATAATTGCTTCGGGGATGATTTCCTTGATAAGCGTTCCATCAATTATTGGCTTTCCTCGCGCAAACATGGATTTCCAAATGGACCCCATAAATGCTACACACAAATCGTTTCTAGTGCCAACAATTATTTAAGTATTCCGAAACGATCTAGCTATGATGAATCATTGCGGTAATTCCATCGTACAAGGAAAACCAAATGCAACAGCGTTGTAAAAAATGGTAAAAATTATCATCGATCGTTTCTAATGTTTCTATGGCCTTAACGACCTGGACCATCGTTTATGATGAAATTACGAAGAAGTTTTATCTGCCAGCTAGTTCCAAAGGTCCGAGTTACTGTGGTTTATTCAACGATACGCTTGCAAATGCTGCTGAAAAGATGAAGAAAGAGGCATTAAGGAGAACCGTGGTATTGAAAGTCAGGAAGATTCTCGCGGAACGAAAATATAATTCATTGTTTCCTCGTCGGAGAATTATTAGAATGGTCTAAGTCGTTATTTTCTTTGTTTTGAGTTATTTAGATTTGTGTGGCTAAGTACCTAATTCAATTTTTTTGTAACTGTGGGTTCAAAGCAAACTTTTGAATTCTAAAAATTCGAATCCGAAAGTTTGCCAGGCTTCGAATTTTTCGGAACTATCGGAATTTGAAGCTCTTGAAACTTGAAGTTGCTTTAAGAACTGATGGAACAAAATTTTTGCATAAGAAAAAACGAATAAAAAGATAAAAATATACAAATTCTCGAGGCATGCTGCGAACGATACTTTATTAATTGATTTTATACTTTTTCTTATCTGGATGAGCGATTCGAATCACGAAAAACGTGCAAAGTCACGAGTTCTCGAAACTCAAAGCTTTCTTGAATTTCGAAGCTTCGAGAAAAGCATCCCTAATTTTTTAATTTTTAAAAGACCATCACTGATTTCTGCTGCGTAGAGTGATCGATCAAGCATGTGGATCAGTGTTGGGCATTATTCGTGAAATTTTTTTTCAAAGATTATCCAAATAAAAATTTATTCAAATAATGCTCAACTCTGAATTACCTATAAATGACTGATGGTGGCCGATAGAAGGTGGAGGCGAAAGTTGAATGATTGACAGGAACAATTAGATCGATACGCAAAGTTAAAGAAGGGGATGAAGAACATTAAGCCGCAAAGAATTTAGCACGATACTTAGGGTCGTCAGTAAAAAATTAAGAGCGATTTATGTTGCTCCCTTTTCTAGCATACTTGTACAATCTGTCCTCGCAAAATATTTCACGAAAATACCTCGATGGGTATCCAATTGTTTCACTCTGCAATGCTTGACAGAACCTTATCTTAATATAAAAATAAAATATTAAAACGATGCGCAAACATATAGATCCCATAGTAGATCGAAATTCTGACAGATCTCACGATCAAACATTACAACGTAATCCCGAGGCTTGTTTTTACTGGAAAAATAATCTCCAGGTTAGCAAATAACACTGATGGCGCAGATAATGGAAACACGATTGAAGTGGTTGGTAAAAGCACGTCAGGGCTTAATCTAATCTGAGTTAATTATTGAAGGCATAGTCGTTACGCTACTGTGTTGTGATTTTATCTATTAAACAGATAATATCAGCATACGTGACTTCTATTAAGGGACGTGAATTCTAGTACCTTAAAAAACGGTATTTGCAGCCACTTAGATTAACAATAAGAAGACGTTGCGAAACTAGGGGACATATTCTCGATAATTGGATTTATGGATGCCGGAACTCGCGGTGAAAATAAATTTTCTTCCGCCTTGCACATGGAATGCTTCCGTGGTTATTTTACTTCCGTTTCCTCTAGAAAAAATGGAATTGTAAAAAGGGATATAGAAAGGATTATTAATGTAATTAAAGCGATTTTTTTAGTTCACTCTTTGAAAAGTGCTTCTCGTGCTAAGGAATTTAGTTACGAGAAAAACATATTCTCAAGTAACGCGTGTGACTCAGAAATTCGTCACCTTGCAAAAGACAATGATCGTTTCATGCATCGAAATGTGTCTACCAGCGAGGACAATGTATTTTTTTATTACATTTTCTGAGATAAGGTAGAGGCTTTGAAACTGGTTAAAAGAACCATGGTTAAATAATTGAAAACGATGTACTAAGGGGATTCCCGACTTTGACGGCCTGAAAAGACGTACGATATTGGGATTTTTTTAAGAGAAACCCTCAAATTATAATAATTGAAAACTTAATGCCTATATTTGTACATATTTACGCAGGATTAAAATAAAATTAATTTAAGAAACGGTACTTAAAACTTTAAACGCGTTTTTCTCAAAACGATGGTTTTCGAATTGGTTAGAATGATGTCTCAAAAACCAATCACCCGATTTACTTCTAACGTGGTATATACCTTCAGTAGATGTCCCATTCTTGTTGTTACTAAAACTAAATCGGTTTTTGCAAAATTAGACTACTGCGACTTAGAAACCAGCGAATTTTTTGCAGAAATTATCGATGTCTGTTTTAGACGCTGCCATCTTTTTTTTACTTTTCCGTATTTCTCATTTAATCTAGTTCAGACGTTAGCCATACTCATACACATTACACAAATTTTTAAATTTTCTATTTCAGACAATTACAACGGCTGATTTTATGCTAACCATGCGCATACGATTTTTGTAACGCGCTCTATTTGAAGTACTATAACTCCCGATATAACCACTATTTTTGTAATTATTTTCATATTCTCTAAATATTGACAAATAAAACCACAAAGCAGGAAGTAAATAGGGTAAACCAACCAGTAATTGGCCGCATACCAGTGAATGACCATTAGGCAAAGAAATGTCAATTATAAATTTAAAAATTACTATATGTTTATAAATGAAGTGTAGTTGCATGTTTAATATCCCATATTTTTAGTTATGCGTATTAAACAAACATTAATAAGTACGATTCTTAATAAAAGTATACGGTCATTTACTGGGCTTCTCATTCAACAATTCGGTCATTCACTGGTTGGTTTACCCTATATTTAATAGTTTTGTTTTAAAAAATTCCCGAAGTTCGCATCATTTTTCGTCCGTCAACGTAGAGAGACCCTAGTAACGCAATACTGTAAATAAGTCAAATCCCTTTTGCGCTATAAAAACATATTCCCCATGAATTAAAATCCTCCAAATATCTGCATTCCTCCGATCCAACACTACTTCTCAAAATTCTCTAAAATTCATCGAAGATCCAAGCGATAAACCTTGCTTTTAACTCTAAACTTCTTTCGATCGATATGCTCGCAGTCCTGTTTGAACACCTGTGTTCATACGCGAAGTAGACGGTAGAAAGCGCACGTAGAACATAATTTAAAAATGAGTGTCAAACTTCAATACCAACAAAAGGAATACACGCGACGAATTATCTGTAGGCGTTGATAACGCGCGCTCGAAGATGGCGCGTAACGCTAACCTGCGTTACTATAGCCTTCCAAAGAGAACCGCACGAATTGATATAATAAAAAAGAAGCCAGAAACGAGCATATTACCTTCGTACTCGTCACGAAGCATATCCCGTTCGAATTAACAGCAATGCACTGAGAAATCCGCGTTCGAAACATTTGCCTAACATATTCCCTAAATGTCGAGTGCCGATCGGAATCTCACACATTTAGAGCCCAGGCTCGTGCACGTCGCTGGTCAGGTTCGATGCAGATATTTTTCTAATGCAATTACTCCGTGCGTGACAATGTAAGATCGCGTATGAGTCAGGGCGTGGTAGATCTCGTTGGCGAATAAACTCTGTCCTTCGGCCGTGGACGGTGACAGTAGCATCGAAAATCGCTGGCGAGGTGGATCCTGCGTATCGAAATTAGTCGATGACACCTACGTGCCTAATTAGCGAGCATCCAAAAAGTTTCTCGGCTGCTGTCTGAATGTAGTGATCGTGGGTGCGGAAGAGGGCCACGGTCGGCTCCGAAAACTCACCGCAAAGGAATTTCCGAAGTGATAAGGGTATTTATGAGTCAGCCATTTGGTCCTGACACGGCACACTCACGTGAACATATTTTACGGGTTCCCGTTGGGAAAAATTCTCTGGCTTCGGTCTCGATAGCTTCGCGGGCCAAGGTTTTTAAAGGACGATTCGTTTCGTCAACTTACCAGGTGAGTTAAAGAGCTTTCTCAGTGGAATCAGCTCCATTCTGGTAGGAGCAGGTGATGTGTACTTTTACTTCACAGGCATAATATCAGACTAGTGATAATTCCCTGTGATAATGCTCCCAGTATCGCATATTCTATTACATTGTCGCTGCTGCGCGTTTTACACATAATCCGCTCCACGCAGCTTTCTAGTGTTCGTTTAGTTTAGCGCCGGATGTGTAAGACGGTATTGTTTGTAGGAAAATGTCTAATGTCAGTAATTTGGAGCAACAAATTGCTAGTTTGCAAATCAACCACGGGGATGGCGTCAAGACTGTGAAGCCCGGCAAGAAGGTGGGGCCGGCTGTGCCACCGAAACCAAAAAAATCCCAGCCTCAGGTCAGTAAATTATGCGTGGGCGATGGGAAGCTTAATCGTTCGACTGCTAACTATGTATTATGTTCCTTTCACATGTCTGTTCCATTGTGATATGGACATGTCAATGGTAAAATTGACGAGAATTAGGGTACAGCGATTAATGTCCTTTAAGTACGAAGATTCATTTTCTGTTATACTTTCAGATACCGCAAAGTTACACTGTGAAGGCTGCGACCACGCCTTCGTACAGTACGGTGCTGAATAATTCTGGAGCTAATGAGAAGCCGTCGAATTTATACGTGAATTCCCCTTCGCCGTACGTGCCTCTGAATATAGAGAAAAATGACTTCTCCCTGTCGGCCTCTAGAAATGGGAAAGATGCTTCGACGGTCTACCAGAACAACGATAACTTCTTCGTACGCCAAGCGGATGAGAAGTTCGAGCCAAAGTATGGATACGACGAAAAGAATTATTATTCCAACATTGGGAATATGCCTGCCGCCCAGGTTCCAGTTGAAGATCACTTGAGATCGGCGAGGAATGTTGTATACAGCAACGTAGATCCTCCAGCGTCGATGCCAGTTAAAAGCAGTGGCAAGACGGAGAAGGATATAATCTATAGCAATATCCAATGGAACTCTAAGCCGGAGAATACGTATAGCAACATTCCTGCCTCTCATGGTAATCACTCAAGATATCCTTTGATATACAGTGGCAGACGAAAGAAAGTTTACAACCTTTAAAATCGCATAACTATTTAGAATTGTTCTTTAAGCGTTTATAGTTCAGAGCAACGTTAACCGATTTTGATGAAATTTTAGGCACGTATACAACTTACTCCAATCTACAAACGGGGTTTTTAAAGTTTCATTACAGGCTCACAAAAAAAAAGAGTTCAAAAATGCCCTTTCGTCCACCACTGTAATTTCGCTGTTCTATCTACTAATCCAATTAATCGTTGTATCACAGATGACTTACCGCCACCGCCGGAACCTTCGGAGTACGTTCCTTGCGTTCCGAGTAGTTCTTTCCCGCCGCCGCCGGAAGAGCTGCCGCCTCCGCCGAGTCCTGTTTCGTCCAGCTATAGCGAATTAAGACATGCCACTTATCAAACCGATTTCCCTCCGGACAATTACCCAAACGATATCTACGGACCGAGCTCTCAGTCCAGCTCAACGTATGAATCTATATACGAACCAATAAATCCAAGACCACCTTCTCAATTGTCTTGCAATTACTCCATGTACTCTGGCTACGGGTCCGCTACATCGACTCAGCCACAGGGGAAAGTATCTCCAGTGAAAGAGGTACATCGAAGCCTAGTTCAACTATTCCTCCGAGTGTCTTGCCACTGAGAAGCATCAGTTCAACCAACCGCTACTTCTTTTACGGTCATGCTTTACTCCCGGATTTACAAGGCCCTTCTGTTTCAAGGTGGACGTTCTGACGGACTTACTAGTCCAAGGAATGGAAGACAATGCCGAGGACGCCGATATATACGGGATCTGCGCGCAGTGCGGCCGGAAAGTCGAGGGCGAAGGGACTGGTTGCTCCGCGATGGACAAGGTGTTTCACATCGATTGCTTCTGCTGTTACGTTTGCAAGGTGAACCTGCAGGGTAAACCGTTCTATTCGTTAGAGAGCAAACCGTACTGCGAGGAGGACTATTTGAACACGTTAGAGAAGTGTTGCGTCTGCACCAGACCGATACTGGACAGGATACTAAGAGCTACTGGCAAGCCTTATCATCCGTCCTGCTTCACGTGCGTGGTCTGTGGCCAGAGCTTGGATGGTATACCGTTCACGGTGGACGCTACGAATCAAATTCATTGCATACAATGCTTTCATAAGTAAGCTACACTGGTTATTTGCGTTTCTACGGATAGTATGGATTCAAGAACGAGGGTTTATTGTTACAGAAAGTTCGCGCCGCGTTGCTGCGTCTGCAAGCTACCGATCATGCCGGAGCCAGGCCAAGATGAGACCGTGCGGGTCGTGGCCCTCGACCGCAGCTTTCACATCCAATGCTACAAATGCGAAGACTGCGGCTTGGTTTTATCTTCTGATTCAGAGGGGCGTGGCTGCTATCCTTTGGACGACCATGTGCTATGCAAAAGCTGCAACGCCACTCGCGTGCAAGCGTTAACGTCGCACATGACGACTGAATTGTAAACCGTTTAACTATTGAAAGAATCCGGGCCACGCGTAACATCGTTATACTTAGAACTACGGTTCTAGGAGACTCGAGATTTTTATAGACAAGTATACTCTGAGAACTTTGACAGTTTTGTACGTTTTTAAAGAGTTTTCTAATCACTGCGATTTTACAACATTCGAACGCCAGCATTTCCTTTCGTTATTTAATGGCCGACGGTGAATCACGCTAGTGTCCGTAATATTCCTTGATACAATTTTCGTAGACACTTATATTCCTGGAAAGATATATATTTATACATGCATATCGACTCGGAGTGGTTGGGTTCCAAGCAGAGATGGACAAAGTTTTTCTTTAAATAGAATTTCGAATAACAAATAAAAGTTAAAAAAAATTATTCGTCGTGTGTTGCGTAAAGTTAACTCGGGCTAACGAGCGAATAGACGAGATCTTTTTTGAACTTTTATTCGTTATTCGAAATTTTATTTAAATAAAAATTTCGCCAATCTCTGATTCCAAGATTCAGAACTATGCCAACGCCCACTTTTTTTACACTGCCATGTTTTGAGATCCGAGAATTTTTTTAATGATCACGAAGGAATGGTAGGTTTTATAGATACTGCCCGGGAGCAAGTGTGATGATTATTAGCTACGATAATCAATGTGATCCTAGTAGAATATTACATATTGCTACTAAAACAAAGTATTGAGTTTCTAGTACGTTGAAGAGAACCGTTTAGTCTTATGCGAAAATTGTACTCGCAGTAATGGCACGTCAATGACATAAAGTAGGAATTGTGCCATTTATACATCCGTTTTTATTAACCGAAAATATATAAAACGTATACTCTAGTATATTGGACCCCGTTGCGTATTTAGATTTCCGCTTTACGGCAGATCATGTGATACGATAGATGATTAATACAATGTATTAGTGCAAATACCTTAGATTATACCGTTTGTTTAGCGAGAGAAGACTAAATGAATAAGACGTGATTGTAAAGCATATTATTGAATCAATAAAACATTTAATCTATTCGATGGAGGCGTGTTCATTTCAGCTCCGCTGCTGAGCCACTCCTTTCCATTGCGAACAGAATAAAAAAGTAGACACAACTGGACGAGAAAGGTAAATTCACAAATACACTGTATATGTAGTGGAGCATTGTATATTTTATATCTTGAATGAGATTTTTATTATATATATATATATTCGCAGAAGAGATTCACACTTATTTTTAGTCTATACCTTTTCTTCCGTCTATATAATGTTCATGCACAGATGTCTTTATTTTCTTTTAAATATATGCATCTCTTATATGTAATATATTCTTTTTATTATCATCGGGTACTTAGATAGTTTCTTTGTCATACAACCTACAATGTCATTTTGTGTATAATTTATGGTATTTTTTTTAATACATCAATTTCCGTGTTCCAGAAGGTATGCTTTCTAGATTGTCGAATACGCGCGGTTGTTGATATTTTCTAACGAAAGAAGCCCTACACTCTCGAAGCAACTAATCGTCGAATTGCAATTACAGTAACTTAAATTCGCGTTGCGAGGATCTTCTGATACGGTAATACCCCTAGGATTTTCCAGAATTAGGCCACGATGCGTCTCAGTAGTGCCAGCGAGTGAAATTTAGAATAGAAGATGAACAAATGAAGAAATCTACAAGCAACTTTTCGCGGAGTAGCAAATGCGTTTCCACTGTTACGACGAATCCTGCTACACAGACTTAAAACTCAATCGCATCTGCTCCAGCGTACAAGAAGCGTACAGCGATCCGCAATCGTAGAAAGCACATCTCTCACAGCGTGTACAATATACATCAATTATATTCCTATGCTCAACTACTCATACCCTCTAATATCTAGCTTAGACTCCTTTTACATTATAATATACTTTATATTATAATATATATTATATTGTATTTTATGTCGTATCAGCACCATTCTACGTTGAATTTAGTACATGGATTAATAACCGGGATCAAGCGGCCCGCTTCCTAAATACGCCTCGCTGCTCGCCTGGGGGGCCAGTACCAAACTGAACATAGAATCGCGCTTGGTTCTCGCGCGTTTCTTCTTTTTATATTCTCGTATAGATGTACGTTATATGTAAGGTATGTATGCGTATTATATATATGTAATACGTGTATGAAATATGCGCGTGTGTGGCGCGGTGAGAGAACAGGCATCGATGCACTACCGACACGCGGATGCTCACACACGTAGAATTGTCTCTTCTTCTCGTTTTTTCCCCCTTTCTTTTAATAATTATTAACTTGCACGCAATAATCACAGCCACCTAACCAGATTCGCGCCACACGCACACCCAAATACGCGTCTGTCGCACTCTTGCATTCCCATATACTATATACCCGTAGGTATACGCTCATCTTTTATGTTTTTCCTGTTTATTCGTTAATATCTATATAAGTATATTTATTTTTATGTATGTATATATATATATATATATATTTATATATGTATATTGCTGAGATATCTTCCGTGTGTATCATACATAGAAATAGGTGCCGAAACGAGCTGCTCTTTAACTTCTTCTTTTTTTTTTCGAATTACGTTTTCTGTTACAATATAGATTACATTATTCTGTTGCAACGTACACAATGAGAAAAAAGGGATCGTGCGACTCGAATGCCGTATGCGACGATTTTACATCTTTCTTTCTACTCTATCCTATTTCCCCCCGACCCCCCTCTAGTGTGTGAAATCATTCTCTCTTCTTTTTCTTCCTGTTCGTTCAATCTAATTAATCATCCCTGAATCCCCAATCCGTCTAACAGCGCATACTTTCACACGTTCAAATTCGCTTGTATCATTCGTTTTCTCCTGGGTGCTTGTTGTCGGGCCGCGCGGCCCATTAAATCAATAAATAAATAGAGGAACAACATTCTTCAAACATCTTTTTTTTTACGCTTTTATCTTATAACAACATTTAGAGGCTCTTGGAACGTAACGCAACAAATGTTCAACAATACAATCACGAAAACAAATAGAAGGCACTCTTGCTTTTTTTCTCTCGCTCTCACTTCTCTCTTTCGTTTTCCTTTGCTCATCCCCTCCTCGACAAATTAATCGTTTCTCTCGTGACGACTTCCACGGGTAATCTACGCGAACTAGGCCTTTTTTGTCGTGTCGTCCACGGTGCCGTCTTCCCCCATGGATAATAATTCCTCTCTCTTTCTCTCTCGCCCCTTCGTCTCTCCCTTCGGTCGTATTTCCCGCCGCGCGATATTTGAATCGTCGCGCCCCCGCGAACTTTCGAATCCTGCAGCACAGCTCCCACCCTCCCCCGTTTCCTTTCTTTTAAATAGACAATATAATAGCTACAATATGCGAGATATGAGATAACAAATTTCTCGTTATAGATAAAAGAAATTCACGTTCATAACAATTAGGTAGAATATTAACTTTAACTTTTTATATTATAATAATTTAATTATTGTTATTTGCTTGGAAGCTCACAGCCGACACATTTTTTTTAATTCATTATTACATATACTTTTTTTCATTATTTTTATCGTATTCGTGTGGGTATGGGGCATCTCTTTTGTTGCTTTTTTTAAACAGCTATTTACGGATCCCGTTTACTGTTGTCTCTCTCTCTCTCTCTCTCTCTCTCTTTATCCCTCTCTCTGTCTCTTCCGTTCTCTATCTCTCTCGCTCTGTTTTTTGTTCATTTTGGTTTCGTTTGCGCGGATAACTCTCGTGTCGAAAAGGAAAGAACGATAAAATCAAGTGTCCGCTACCGTTTCGAGAATGCAGGAGATAATGTCGTGTCACACGGTTACTCTAATTAATAAACTATAAGTACGGTCTCACCCATTTGTTGCGGGTCGAAAATGAAAAACGAGAAGACGTGGCAGTGCCTTGAGCAACCGTTTTTTCTTTTTCTTTATCGTTTTCTTTTTTTATGAAACTCAACTTTCTCTACTCTGCCTCCCTATTTTACCCCCTCTGCGCGCGTCTTTTTATTCTCTTTTTGAACACATAACAAATCGCTCGTCTTTGTACGATAACAACGTTGTTTTATTTTTTTTGTTTCTATTATCATTACTTTTTCCTCTGCTCTATTCGCCTGTTTATTCCATTTGTGTTTGTTTTATTCGTTTTTGTCGTTTTAAATCCATCTATCCTACTCTAGCCTTGCTCGTGAGATTCATGGTTTCGTCGAGCCTATGTCGCGCATATATAACGCCAAATACTGCATAACATAGATTTCTTTAAATTATACGTAGCGTATCCGTAACATCTACCCGAGATACAAGTATTCTCGTTTCGTTAAACATTCGACCCTCGCGAGAGATAATGCAACCTGACTTCGAATTCCTTTGTTTCCTTTCCTCTTCTTTACTCTAAGCTTATATCTGTCCTCTTCGATATATATATATAATATACTTGAGTATATGTATATATATAATATATATATATATATATTAATCGTGTATATCATTTTCTTTTTCATAACTAACATAATAATCTTTAAATATCGTATTTTATCTTAAATCTTATATATATATATAATATGTATGTATATATATATATATATTCCTTTTTTTTTTATAAATGCTTAACAATTTAGTACGTTTGATAATTTACCGAAGAATTTATAATTTACACAACACCGTTCGAGCTGTCTAGTTTCTTTCTCTATTCCGGCTTTCCCATGTTACCAGGACTTCGGTCGTGAGATCACAAAGACAAGAATCGGTAACACGTCTCTCTGATTCAGCGCGCTTCGCAGCCGAATATAAACGCAGCCGTGCCGAGTGGCACGGTTCCCGTCTACCTTCCCTTTTCCGTACGGCTTCGAAAATCGAGATGCTACGCGCGCTTATAACGAGTACACGCCACGGACAGAAGAAACGCAGCAGGGTACTTGTGTCGACACCCAAGTGCCCTCGGATTGCAGCAAACTATCAACCTCCTTACAGTCTATTCCATTAGCCTGGACCGTCTGTCCAGGTCCTTGAACACTTCGGAAACTGTACAGAATGCGCCCTCGGGACTCTCAATTCCCTACAACTTAAATTATACGCCTAACAGTAGCTACCGCTGTCTACAACCCCCCCGTGTGCCGTTTCCAGCGTCTCGTCCCGCGTTTCTTCCATCCGCGACACCTTACATGTATCCTACTACAATGTATCTTAACCAGATGAGAAGAAGGGAGGAAAAAGACAGCCAAGACGACCGGCCGAGGAGCTCGTTCAAAGGCTGAGAGCTTGCATCTGATGGCACGTGTCGCTCAACTGACTCTGATCGCCGGCAGGGTGGCCGGGATGATGTCCACGGGGTGTGCCCGGCGGCGTGATGGGCATCCTTCCAATGCCGGGAGGAGCGTCTCCTGCCCCGCCCAGACTGTCGTCGGGCACCTTGCCCCCGGTCTGCATGATCCCGTTCACCTTGTACTTGCTCTGGCGCAGCAAAGTCCCGGCGGCGGTCGACTGGCCTCCAGCGGAGCCGGAGTACTTCTCCGTCGGCTTTCTGCCCGCGGGCAGTGCGGGCGCGATGTTGTACCGTCGCTGGCTGGCAGTCTGCTGCTGCTGGTGCTGGGACGGGGCTAGGGATGGCTGATAACGGTTCTGCGCCGGGGTATAGAACTGGACCTGGGAGGTGGGTGGTGACAGAGTTGGAAGGGGTCGTGTCATGGGCGAATACGGCGCTGGCGGTGGGCTAACCGGCTTCTCTGAACTATTGCTCTCTACACCACCCTGTGCGACCTGCGGGCCGCTGCTACTATCGCTCTCTATCTGACTGCTAGTGTAACACTCGGCTGCCTGGCCACCGGAGCCAACCGTGCCCTCTGTCTGCCCGTTGTTGCTCCTGTAGCTGTTCGCCGCGGCCTTCCGGGCCGAGTAGTTGCCCGGCTTCATCGCGACGGCGTCGAAATACTGGTCGTTGCTGTTATGCCTGCGGCCGTTCGCGTACTCGAAGCCCTGGCCAGCGTTGAACATCTTAGAGGGCGCGTACGATTGAGCCACCGTCAGGCTCGAGGCAAGGTGATGACCTCCCGACCTCTGCGAGCCCTGTGGCCCGCTGTAACCGTCCGACTTTTGCCCTTGCAAGCTAGCCGGCGAGCCCACGGCCGAGCCAGCCGCCGTTCGTCTGTTATATTGCACGGGGAACCGCGAGGACGCGATGGCCGGCGACGAGTACTTGTAACCGCCCTCCGCGCTACTGTGCTTGTACGACTGAACGTTCCCTAGGGTTTGAGCTTTAACGAACGGTCCCTGATGGGACGACAACGCGACCCCGTGGCCCTGGGACTTCGGGTAGCCGGTGCTCTGGCCGTTCGCCGGCCCCGATTTCGCGTATTCCCTGGAGCCGTACGTCTGGCCCTTGCCGGACGAGTCGTACATCGGCTGGGAGACCGACGGCGGCGTCGGTAGCAGGCTAGTGCCGCCGGATGCGTTGTGATACGGTGGTGTATGCGCGTGGGGAATGTATACGGCTGCCGGGTGGTAAACGATGGCCCTGCAATGCATCTGATTGCCGCCGCAATCGTCGGTCTCGTTCAAGCATGTCTGTGAACTGTACAAGTTGGCGGTGTGTATCGCGATCGGATGGTAATTGGTATAACGACCAGACATGGGGAATTTCACGGGCATTAAGGACATCAGGGGTGTGGCTGACCCTGTAGCAGCCTGTGTTTCACCATGTTGTGGTTGCTCCGAGTGGCTCGATGTCGAACGAGAGTCCTACGGGTTTAGGTCACAGATAGTAGTTTTTCTCAATGTCTCGGAAAGATTGCTGGTTATGTGTATTGTTTTCTTGTACTAACGCGCGCGCATAGATAGCCGCCCCGGATTATCTCGGTAATTCTACCGTCTCGCCTGGGATGCTATAAACAGTCGCTTACTCTGTCTCTACCGTTCATCCAGGATATACGGCCCGTCCCGGCGTAAAATTAGGGCTGGGACTATTCGAATAATATAATATTCGAATATTTTACAAGTATTCGAATGCTACAAATAAACTTCGAATATATGAGTATTTGATTGTTAATCGAATTGTTATGTCGAATACTATTCGAATACCGATATATTAGAATACTGATGTATTCGATTAGTATGGGGTGAATTGGGTCAAAATTAGTTTACCAAATTTCACCCTGACAAATAAACATAAAGAACTTGATGTATAATTCACACCATACTATTCGAATACTGAAATATTCGAATTTTTTTCGCCAAATAATTGAGCAACTGAAGTATTCGAATATTCGAATACCGAAACGTTCGACAAATAGCCCCAGCCCTACGTAAAATACGTATCAACTTACCTCCTGTGGAGCGGCCTGGCCGTCCGACGAAGACGCTTGCTGGCACAGCGAGTCGGTGGCGCAAAGCAACAATTGCTGATCGGTCAGTCCCATGGGCACGTGCGGAGGCGGCGGCGGATGGGGCCCGGCTGCGATCGAGTAGTAGATGTGATCCATCTGCGGCGGTGGAGGGCCCGTGGGGACCGGCGGATGATGATGGGGTGGCGGCGCGGCAGGGCCGTAGAAGTGCGCTGGTGGTTGCGGTAGCAGAGACGGGAGCGGCGGCGGCGGACCTGTAGGCGGGCTGGTCGCCCCTGTGCCGTTGTTCCCGCTCCCAGAATTGCTGTTACCGCCGCTCGTGTTGCTTTGCGAGTTGCTGGGGCTGTACAAGTACGGGTGAGCTCCGGCGGCGGTCGCCCCTGCGTAATACGTCTCGTACTGCACAGAAAAGAGAGGTGAATATTAGTGGGTCATCCAGCCGCGCTCGGCCAAGAGTGATCGATAGGGAGAGAACAAGGGTACCATCTATTTTATGCAAAACATCGTACATTGCCCGGAGAATCTGAGAGTCTCCTTAAATTCTCCTCCTTAAACATTCATACACGACTCTAAATCTGGCGAATCAATCTCGTTCTTGGAGTACTAAGGTCAATGTACATGCTATGAAATAACATAATCTTTCGATACCGAGCCGCGTCCCGGAGACGCTCAACTGCCCGCGATACTTTACCTTAATTCGACTCTAATCTCGCTCTTACGCATGCCTATGGTACATCGTACTTGTTACGTGCAAGTTTATGCTAACCGTTCCTCTTCGTTTAGAATGATTCGGAAGAGACCGGTAATTTATACAATATAGAACGCACGATGGGGATAAAGTGTCTCGAAGCATGGCACTGTTGTACTGTTCGACGTGCCTTGGTGTAATACATAAGGTTGTGGTGTCAAGTGACAAAGTGTAGGGGACGTGTGAACATTAAGAACATTGTGAGCCACACTGCCAAATATCTGCGATGTTTTATACTATGGTAAGATTCTGTTCCAACGTGACAAGCGTATAAGAGATGCGCAACTTGATGGACAGATGAAAGAAATAATCGTGAAATGCGAGAACTCGGTTTGGTGCTTGCTCGCGTTCGAGGGAAAAGATAAAAATGCTCGCACTAAGAATACTATTAATCGTGGATCGTGAATGTCAAAAGATGTGCATGCATTGATAGGCCATGCAGTAGACTGACAAATAAAAACGCACAAAGATGATGCGCTGCATGCTAGTCATTTAGCATAGACCATGTACCTTTAGACCTCAATACTGTATAGCGTCGAGAAGGACGTAAGTAGGCATTTGCTGAGGGTTGGGTAGAAACGCCGGTGGTATGGCTTCTCCCATCAAACCATTTGTCTGTCAAACCGCAACCGATTTACCGTTTTAATATAAATACAAGCAATAAACCCGTACAGTATTCATATGATAGAGGACGTACATATAGGGCCCAAGATTAAAGGGAGTATCAGAGAAAGAGATCAACGGAGTGCTCCGCATGGTTACTTTACTCACCGGCATAGGCGGATACTGATATTGCTGTGGCATGTAAAGAGACGGTGCCGGACACTGGTACATCACAGGCGCGAATGTCTGATGACCAGCTGCTTGCGGCCCTAATGATTGATTTCCAACTTGGTTATTAAGAACGCTCGAAGGCTACTGGGAATGCATTGTGATTTCTTAGCGCGACATTTACCAAACACTCCTGTGGCTTGATAAATAGTTGCTGGATCAGTTGGCGCAGCGATTGGTGTCGTCGGCGCAGGAGCCGTTGTGTTGTAAAATGTCACCCCGTTTTGGTACGTCAGCCCCATACCTGATGGGAAAGCGAAGAAATTGTTACGCTATGAAAGAAATCGTGGACAATGCGTTATGAAATGTTACTGCGCTGACCGTTTGGGTAGTAGTAAGTACTAGCAGGCACAGAGGGTGGTGATCCAGAACCACCGTCGAATGATCTATTGAAAGGTTGCTTCTTAATTGCCGGTGCTATGTTTAATTTCCTTTCCCTTAACACGATGCATTCGGACTGAAAGCGAAATTGTTTATAATTGTCAATGCGAATCGGTTGACTAGTAAGGGCGTGTAGGGAGTGTTGCGCACCTCTTGCTGAAGTCTTTTAGCTTCTTCTTCCGTTTCGAATGTGACAAATCCATAGCCTTTGGAGACACCGGCACGATCAGCGATTATTTTCGTAGCTTTTACATTGCCGTAAGAGGAAAAAAGTTGAGCAAGTTCTTCCACGCTGGTATTAGCCGAAATACCACCTACGAAGATGCGATTCGGTACTAATGTACCATACTTTGGAGCAGCCATAGTGAGACTTGTAGCTGAGGCAGGGCTAGAGGCTGGACTAGACCCCTCAGTTCCACCAGTTGATGCCGAACTCTAAATAGCACAACTGATATTAAAATGATGCAGCCAGTATTTTGAAACGATACACGAATGAATTTATAAAGCACAAGTAAATGAATGTAACACAAATGCAATGCTGTGTAAATATACTTTAAACATCCAGATTATTACATCAGATATTGCAAGATTTTGAGGTTTAACGAGACTCGTTCAACACTTGTCGTTAACCTTGAAATCACAAATGATAAACAATACAAATACAGATCTACGAGTAAAATGTATTAAAAGCTTATTTCAGAATAACAAAAAACAATACTTTGACGTAGGAATATCCATTTCTTTAATGAAATCACCGAATGACATAAATTCTCCACGTACATCCATGAAAAATTGACTAACCACCTTTCGGCGAGAGGCAACTATTTAAGAATTTATCATCTCCTCGGTTAAACATCAAAGTCCTGCGATATCTCTCCTTAATCCTTAGAAATCCATGAACCACCCAGCACCGTACCTCGACCCAATGAAACCCTATCACCCTATCACCCAGAATCCCTTCGACCATCACCCGCGACTCGCCAAGCGGACTCAGCAACAAGCAATCCCGCAGACATCCCAATCGCTACGTTACAAGACAGGAGAGCTTAAAAACCAAAGGAGCCCTTTCACAAAACCGGTACGATCCACATCGCAAGTGCATTGAGCTTGATACAGATTTACAAGATTCCGAGAACCATTCAGGCACACATTACCATACTACGGAATTCAAGTTCGCAGAAGGGGAATCCATCGCGTACGCATCGGGCTAATAAAAATATTGACAAGCGAGAGCTGACGGGTTCAACGTCGAGTTGCGAGTCACCCAGAGACAGGTTAAATCCCCGTCGACGTTCGACAGAGTCGTCCCCTCGTAAATCAGTGTCCGGCGGACGGTACGGCCTATTAACGAGAGAACGTGATCCCCCCAGGTGAAAAACAAATTTCCGCCAAGGGGGGTTAGACGAAAGTGTCCGTGCGAACGAGCGCTCACCATCTTCGCGAGAGTCGGGCGTGTAAGCGAGTTCCCTGGCCGTGGGGTTGTCCTAGCAGCTTGAAGGTACCCTGGCCTCGCACGAGGTCACCTGGGTGCCCAGGGACTGCCAAGGACCGTTGCAACCACTTCAAAAGGACTTCCAGCCTCCGGTGAAGCTGCTGTTCCTTCTCGCTGAACCTCCAAACACTACAGAGACACTTTTACAAGATGGCGGTCGTACGCGCCGTTCAGGGCGCTAATTTGCCCGATTTTAAATTTTCCACCCGCGGTGCCCGCGTCTGTCCTCCTACCCTCGCGAAACGGCGCCCGTAGACTTTTACCAAAACTAAGAATCAATCCCGAGGATTCTGTAAAACCATAACAAACCGCGGGGAGCGGAATGTTTACGAGATCCAAAGCCGAGCAACAGTTTTCAAAACAATTTCCGTGCTCAGCGTTAATGGGGTCAGACTTTTTTACGAACCACAGATGGGAGCGCGATTAGGAAATTTATTTTCCGCGCGTTAGTCGCAGCTTGTAAATCGGCGTGTGTCGATCGATGTAGCTGCGCTGCTATCGATTCCCATTGTAAATGTTTGGCAACGCGGAGTAAAAGCCTACGAGGTCCCCGGTGAATTTCAGTTTTGCCATAATGGCGGTGATTGATTTCGGTTACTATGGCTAGCGTGCGGATCTCTTGACGATTTTTTTTCAACGAGCTTACCTAATCGTGGATATGGGGGCATTCGAGGGATTGCTTCACGGCGAACATTACTTACGGGTCACCTTGCAATGGATAATCGAATAAAAACACTGAAATTGAAACGAGTAACGATAAACGAGGAGTAAAACGAAAATCTGCCCTCCTCACAGCATTGTTGACTTCGAAAGACTGAAACATTCGCCGCCGTACTACGCTCGTCCGTGTGGTGTCCGTGATCCACTCGATTACACGGCGAATCGAGTTTCTATGCGCGAAATTGTTGCCGTAAATGCGTTTAATAATTTGCCAGGCAAATATTTGATTTTACAGAGAGCCGACACTGGTAAACAACGGGTCCGACGAGATCTAATGGGATTATTTTGAGCTCGGTTGTGTCACGTGTTTCGATGTTCGATGTTCAAATGTTATGGGGAAAGAAATGACAAAAGATATTTGCAACAGCCACCTCCATCTTCCTAGAAACGAATAAACGTTACGAGATATTTTGTCTAACGTGATTATTGGTCATTTTTTTTAGAATCAATGTGCACGTGTGCGTACATGTATAATATAAAATTTATTAAATTTGATTAGGTGTATATATACAGGAAATTTACAGCGAATTATATATAGAGCGTAGTCTTTACACATGGGTTAGATCGAAGTAAGTTGCTGAAGTTGTGGGGATAACGTACGGTGTTCTCTCTGATCTCTGACAATCTGATATCACTTTGGAGGGGATACTTAAAGCCTGGAAATTTAAAGGACAATGGTTATTATGTGCTCGCTCCATTTCTTTCAAAACTTCTCCCTCTTCTTCGCTACAATTTTATCTTCGCTAAAGTCTCTAATTTAGGATTAAGTTCCACTTGAAAAATAGAAGTTCTTAATCTTACAGAAGTGAATTATATAGTACAGCGGTTGTTGCCATTTATCGTTGAACGAGAAAGTTGTTACAGAACTTACGTATTTCTTATGCATGGCAAGGCAGAAGGTGCAAACTTGTGGCCTCGCTTGGAAATCTGCCCAGCGACTCATCCCATAGACATCGCCATTGTCATCAGCGCGTAAGCAGGGCTGATCTATGGGGCCAGCAACGAGGACAGCGCCCAAATGGCTGATATAACTGCTAGCTAATCTCAAAGTCTCTATTTTCGATAATTTCCTATCCGCGGGTTCCGTCGGTATTAATGTTCTCAAGGCACTGAAAGCCGTGTTCACACTGCACAGTGAAGATTGGATTTCTTGAGTCTCGTAGCTGTCCGCATTCTTTACCCTCCACAAATGAATATTCACAAATTTTCCACTATTGGATATACAAGTTTCCACTTGTACGCTGCTCAAAATGTTTCTGCTAAACCGAACGCCAAGGGCACCAAGTATTTGCGTATCTACCAAATCCGCTTCTTCGGTTACTTTGAGCAGTGTACAAGTAATCAATAATATAGTTATACATAATGATATGCGTGTGATACTTTCACAGATCGTACGATTAGAATTATTCAGACACCGAGTCTGTCTTAGTTTCACAGAACTAAGGATTAGTTGTTTATAAGTCTGTGCCTATAAGAGCATAGAAATTTCATCTTCGCATGTTCAACTGCGACGATTGGGGCACGCTTAGAGAAACTACATCTTATCGTAGATAGTAATTAGTACACAGATCTGCAGGGGAAACATAAATACATACTTTATACAATGCTTCTGTTACAATTTCATTGCACTAATGAGCTGATGACCAGCGCTTATACAACTTCGAGTCTAAGTCCTTAAGTCTACGTTCAAGGTATTACAGAAAAATAAGAGTCGTAGAAGGGGAAATAAATAATTTTGCTGAAGATACTGGGTGAAAAGGAATGCGCGACGTTTTAGCGTTTCATAAGGAAAAGAAATTCACCTATGAGTGCGGTCCCTTTCACGTGCATTCGCTTGATAACGTTGTTTCGATGATTCCTCTCTCTTTCGTGCAGCCATACCGCTCTGCACAGTTATCAGTTACACAATGTCTTCGACTTGGTAGAGCCGCGCGTCCAACCACACTGGCGGCTTATGAATGACTAACTGCCGTCATTTCCTTTGCTTCCTCCAGGAATCCCTCTTCCCCCACGTGTCACTCTTAACCCCGCCCCCTTCACGTTGCTCAAATACACATGTGAACTGCACGTGCACTCAGGGACGGCCACTTGCACTCGCACGATTCACCGCTAACAAAAACAGAGCTTATTAATCGACAGCCTAATACAAGAGCCTGATACACAGAATACAAGAAAGTAGATTTACAAGTTAAGAACAGCGTGGCAGTAACGCCGGTAACAGACAGCATAAGTAATAGTTCAACAGCAAGGATCAATGAACAAAATTAAAGCTAATTGCAACAATCCCCCAGAGGAATGTTGCTCTCGAAGCATCATGCAGTGAGAAGTTTCTCCTCGTGTGTATAGTAAGTTAGAGACGAAGGTGAAATGAGGAAAATTCGATGCACGGTCGATTAGTTTCTATAAAGAATACTAAGGAAACTTTGATCAACGGGAGTCTATTAATACAAGAGGAACTTGAGAGGAATTCCTTCGCGGAAGTCCTCCAAGTTCTGTAATTACTTTTAATCGTGGCTTAATAGACTCTGGAATTATTAGCATTCCGTTACCTCGAGTAATTCACAGGGATTTCGGCTCGAGTATTTGCGACCTGACCGTAATACTTGACAAATGGTTTCCGAACGGCGGAGCGAACACGACACTTGTGCTTCCTGCACGCAAGTGCACGTGACGACTCCCACGCAAAGTGGTCGGAGGCTGGGTTTCACATTACGGTCAATAAAAACAAGCCGACCGACCGGTAGGAAGAGCGAGGAAAACAAATTCCATGCGTAAAACTAATTAGCCCAGTCCCCCGTGGTGCCGATTCCCCCGCTTGCTGGGCATCTCCTCCGAGGATTCGTCGAACGCTGGCAACTTGGATGTGAACCACACGATAAGATGACACGAAAAGATAGTCTTTTACAAGACAGGCATTTATTTCTGTCCAGAGTATCCAGCGACAGGCAAACTGGTTAATAAGAAATTATACAATCATTCCATTCTCCAGATTACAGAAAAACTCTTTTCATTTTGGTGCGCTTCTCCCATTTCCTCCCTATTCCCCTCTGCCACAGCACAGAGATCCCAAAGAAGTCCGGCTACGATTTGGTTACACCGACGCAAATGATAATTCCTTCGCAGAGATATTTATATTATAATAAGTAAAATATATTACAGCCTTGTGTAAGGTGCAAGCAGACAAAATGATAGTACATCGATTAATTGGATCCTCCACGACACAAACCATATTTACTTCATACTTTTTTTTTTCTTCCCATTCCTTCTCTATTCGCATTCTAAAATCATCTCGGGCGCCTACCTACGGTGAAATCAAACCGACTGAAGATACAACGACAAAGCTGGACGTTTTCTATGAAATATTTGCTTAGTTAAATAACTAGATTACATCGAATTAATCGTATAGGCGGAGAATTTACACTCTTCGAATGGTCGTCAGAATATAAAGAGATCTGGTTTTGTTTCGTTTGAAAGAACGTTCTCACGCATCGATTTCCAGCGCCTGTGCACTATTACAGGATATATATATATATATATATATATATATGTATATACACATCATATACGTATATGCATATATATATATATATAGTTTCCATAGATTTATGCGGAGCGCACGACCATTGGGAGACTATGCGCCGTTTCTCTATAAACCTTTCGTTTCTCTTTTTTTTCATTTTTTTTCTTCTTTTTAAACTTTGGTCACTTTGTTGCAAAGTTTTATTATTTGCTAATCAGCCGCTCGATGGAATTAGTATCAAACGCTCGTGGTCTTCCAGGGGGTAAAATCTTAAAGGATACAATATATAGAAAATATACAAATCGTCCGACACAGAAATTACAATACTATTAAAACTTAAGTTACGTCCTTACAATACGCTAGAACACGGAAGGTCTGCGGTCTGTCCATAACCGAAGTACACGGACAGCTCTAAAAATGTTCGGAAGTTAGTCTCTACAAATTATAAAATTACCAATTATTTCGAAGACACGATTGATATATATATGTGTACATATATATATTTATATATAATTGATGGGTGTAAAACGAAGGGCAGAACTATGATCCATTCCCTGTGCAAGCACGGAAGGATTAAAACGGACACGGTGAACCATTTCCCTCTGAACACTTTGGCATTATCACCGCAATAGAAAAAATGAAAGATCGAACGGGGGCGGGGCGGGGGAACGAATCTCGTGTTTGAGCATGTAGTAATATCGTGGACTCGTAGATATAATTATACATACATGTATATACCTAGGGATTTCAAACAAATTTACACATGTTAAAGCGGTCGCTATGTATATCATATGTATATATATATATATTTTAATAAATATATATATATATAAATTTCAAATCCTCTATTGTGCTAGACGGAACCTAGCACTATTCCAAATAGCTTTCATCGTGTCGTATTTACACTAAAAAGTGCTACATGACGTAACAATCTTTACGATTCGTTTTCTATCTCGAGTTTATATAGATTTTTAAGAGACCGTAAAAATAAATTTTCTGTTCCTATACGTAAGGTCAGTGATCTTTAACAGATCCATCCTCGATCCTCCCTCCTCGACACCTATATCCTTGCACCATTATTTCTTTAAAAAAGCACGGTGGTCGAGTACCGCGACGGTGACCTCTCGTTAATTGTAAATCATAACGAGATTAGACTTTGCGTTCCTAGTTATGAGAGATAATCATTTAAAGAACGTATGTATGCATATATATACATATATATATATCCTATGCGTGTATATATGTATATACATACATAAATACAATTATGCTTAAGGGCGTGATCCACGTGCAGCTTCTTCCAGTGCGCGAACTTTAATCTCACGGTCACGCTGTTGTCTAAAAAACACCCTTTGTTAGTCGGATACCATTGGCCGCGTCTAATCAGCCACACGTAGGCGGCGCTAGGCAAGCCTCTGTTATCGTATTCAAAGGACGAACCTCAGATACTCCTCGTGGTGGGCGACGAGGGAGGCGTGCGGCGGGAATCGGTCGCGTTCCATCATCAGGTGACGCTGCAGTTGCTCGTGATGGGCCGCCATGTCCGCGTACGGTCTTCCAAGAAGCTCGGCAGGGTGTAGTGCCAGCGCCGGGTCCCGCGGCATTAAGCCTGGCCGTGGGTAATTCGCGCCTGCTGCCGCTATACACACAAAGCATATTAGTGTACCGTAAAGGACAGCCATATGCCCTCTCTGAATTCATGGGATAGACAGGCATGCATGACAGAGCGCGCGAGACTTCGTTCAATGATAAGTTTTGCCGGTACTGACGGATCGTTCCTTTACAGTGGTGGCCAGAAGAAAGTTCAACACTCGCACTTCTACGCGCCTGCGCGACGAACTTAACGCTAAGCTTTGCTGGACTATCCTGCGCAACCCCCGCGATTTAATTCTATCTAACGGAGAGCTATCTCGAGTCTGCTACTATTCACAGTTTCAACTTTCTTTTGAGCACTACTGTAGCTACAGACGGGACAAGATCAAGTTGACCACTCAAGCCCACCAAGGCTTATGTATTCCTATAATCTTATTCGACTACCCTTAACATACTGCCTCCTTTCTTGTTGTTATAGATCTACAGATGTATATCCTTTGTTTAGTGTGACGATTTAAGAGTAGGGGCAAGGCTAATTATACTTAGAGCACTGGCCTTGAGTAGCCAATTGATTTGGTACCGGCTATAACAAACGGAGATGATGGTAACGATGATGATGGCATGTCGCTAATTAATATGGTACAGTAACGAACGTATACAAATGTTACATTGCTGTCATATCGACCAATCAGTCTGGTATCCGTAAATGTGCAGTTCTCCGAGGAATCGTTGTGCAGAAAGGGCACCGGTAATATCGTTCATTCATTCCACGTACACGCATACAATCCTCGCAACACTCGCGCACTTGCACGTTACTTGAACGTAATTTAGAAGCTCGCAAAGTCTCGGTACACCGGGTCCGATACCTTCACCCAGAGAAGCTCGATGATCGCAAAGCTCGGCGGCAAGTTCTAACGGGCGTAGCGGGAGAAGCGACAGAGAAATGCAAATAAAGTAGGGCTCGCCGCAGAGGAGATATATTCGTCCCTTTAGCTTTTCCTTTCTTTCTGCTTTTTTAAAGCTATTTAATGGCAGTTAGGATGCTCTCCGTTTAGTTAAACCCACGGCTGATGTCGAAACGATTGAATGAAAAGCACGTTTCAGTACGCTTACACGAAATCGACCGCTTTACCGATCACATCCTACCGAAGAGGATCAAAGAAACCACAGAAGACTTCTAACATCGCAGAGATCACATTCTCAAACAATTGCTCATACTGAGCACTACACATTCCCTTTCTACTCTGACTTTTTTTTTAAAGGAACGCCTTACATTTCACGCTAATGAATTTTTAGTTGCATCTATGGGGTGTTCGGTAACAGACAGTAGAAAATGAAGTAGGAGATTCGAAGAGACGAGGGAATCGGGGTGGAGGCTTCGTTTCTCAGTTATTTATGTTTAAACATTCGAGTCAAGAGCGCCCGAAGCACGGCAACTCCCTGACCTCACTGACCTACCCCACGCAAACCGCTGATCGCCGAGTAGCCGTGCTTCGGGCGCTCCCCGCCTAAACATTTAAACACTAATAACTAAGAAAACGAAGCTTCCACTGCAATATCCTCGCTCTTCGCTTTCGTCTTATATTCTCACGCAGAGCCAGCAATTTCATTTCGTACTATCCGCTGCCAAAGACCCCGCACATGGAACTCGGTACCAATCACTGGACCACTACCCTTCCCTTAAACTAGAAGAAGATTCGCAATGAAGTATTCCAAGTACAAAGTTCTTATATCCTCTATGTACAAGACTATCATCCACACAATCAGATGCACCAAGAAGAGTAAACGATCGTCTTCCTGGCGTGTTTATGCTTCAGAAATGTATTCGTGACGGTTCGATAAATCCGGACAGTCGGTGAAAGGGGGCGATCATCGTGCAGGAGCGTACTCAGACATCCTGATTTGTAGGACCTACCAGGCAGGGGGAATCCAGCTGCAGCCGCAGCCGCTTCCTGCTGTTGCTGAGCCTGTTGCTGGGCCTGCTGCTGTCCCGGATGTAAGTGCAAGTGCGTATGCGCATGCGTATGCGCGTGAGTGTGAGCATGATACTCGGGCGAAATGCCAGCCATCTGCAACCGGACCATCGGGTCAGCAGCTAGAGCCAGTCGCTCGTCCAGCTGGCCATGGTGATGAGGCGCCACGGGATGGCCAGCCCCTGCACCCGCTGGCCCCCCGCCGGCTGCAGTCGGTATCCCTAAACCCGACAGCGCCTCAATCAAACATACTGTCCTGAGTCGTACCCTTAACGCTAGCCAAACTATATCTTTCTCCTGACAACGAATTTTTGCTTTCCGCCGGCACTCTTCCGTCAGACGTACGACGTTTCCGTCTGCTAGCTGCGTGCCGGGCGACTCGAGCCTTTCGTACAAACGAGGGTTGGGTGTAGGGGAGGATGGCGGTTACCAGCATGATCTACCTATTTGGGACAATCCACGCAAAATCTCACACATTTCGGAGTAACATTTCGGATGTTGCTGGACGTTGAATATGTTGTAGTGTTTACTGATATTTAAACGTACCTCAAAGGATTTTTCAACATTTTGAAAAATGTCGATTTTACAGCTGTTTGAAGGTAAGTGCTAACTTTTTTTCAGTAAATTATAGCTATGGAAGTAGTACACGGATGGAGATTAGCTTTATGGTGGTTATAGAGAAGACATTGAAGTTTTAAGAAACAATTATTTCAATTTAAAAAAATAAAAATTTTAACCATTTTTGTGCAATTATTTTAAACAAATGCAGTTTTTTAACATCGGGCGCGATTTTAAAAATCTCAAAAAAAGGAGAATATAGTTCTATCCTTCCGCCTGATGGACAAATTTTAAAAAATATGGACATTTTAAAAATAGCTCTGTAAAAATTGTCGAAAGTTGACGCTGCGTCAAATCACACCAGCTCGACTGGCTGTGCCGTGTGGTACTCGCAGCGGCCAAGCGGTTATATCTGCTATTCTTATACAGTGGAAAATATTGCGAACCCCAAAAATTGAGTTACCGCATTATGTTGTGTATAAAAAACAGTAACAGTTTTCCTTCTTCAGTTTTTTTTACAAATACTTACCGTATTCGAGAACACTGCATTTGTTTAAAATAATTGCAAAACAATGGTTCAAATTTTTATTTTTTTAAATCTGAAATAATTTTTTCTTAAAAGTTCAATGTCTTCTCTATAAGCATCATAAAGCTCATCCCCATCTGTTTACTACTTCCATAATTATAATATACTGAAAAAGAGTTAGCACTTACCTTCAAACAGTTGTAAAATCGACATTTTTCAAAATTTTGAAAAATCCTTTGAGGTACGTTTAAATATCACTAAAGACTACAACATATTCAAATTCCAGCAACATCCGAAATGTTACTACAAAAAGTATCCGATTTCGCGTGGAATGTCCCATTTACGATACGCCAGGATGCGGAGCTATGCGCGATCCGTGTTTCGGGAACAAGAATCAAATACGTTACTGGTAGCAGAGCGTCGAGTAATTACAGAACTATCGGGAGTCACCTAACAGCAGCCAGCATCCGGAAACGACCACTATCTCGCTCTATCCCTAACGCCGTAGGCTCCTATACTGAGACCCTATCACTTGAAATCATAGTCGCCGTTAATTCTCTGTTCCTCACTCCGCTATGCGAGAAGAAAGATATGCGTATACGGGGGAAACATTGAAAGTTACCTAATCTCTCTAAACGTTCTCTCTCCAACTGGCTCGGACCAGGCGGAGCACCGTACAGGCCGAACTGATGCAGAGCTTGAGGCGGTCCCGAGGGCCCAGGCGCTAATCCCGCGGCTGCATAACGACGATGTATCTCCAACCAATGCGGATCAACCGGCGCCGGCATCGGTCTAGGCGTTCCTTTCAGAAGCTCTTCCTTCAATCGATCGTTCAGCTCTCTCTCCCTCAGCTCCCTGATCTCGCGCTCCCGTTTCTCGCGTTCCAGGTGCTCAAGCTCCAAGCGTTCGCGCGCCGCGGGGCTGTACATATAATGCAGCATGGGATCCGGCGGCGCGGGATGCCTGGCCGGCGAGAACGCGGCGTGCGGTCTGGCATACTCCGACAATTGCCTCAGAGCGGGTGTGTCGGCGTAGGAGCCGGGCCTAGCCGCGTACCTGTCGTAAGGGGAGACGACAGGTTCGAGAGGACCCCTGCTCGGCGGCTTGCAGATCTCCGGCTGCTTCTCCGGCGTCGACATCTTCCTCGCCTGCTGCGCCGCCGCTCTATCACGCTCCTCCCTTTCCCTTTCCGCCTGCTTCCGCGACCTCTCCTCCCGCTTCCTGGCCAGTTTCGAGTCCGGCACAGGCTTAAACATCAGGTCCGTCCTGGTACAAGAGTTATTCTCGCCGCGGTTCCAATGTCGCAGGAAGATGGCCGACTGAGACCTGTGACACTCCGAGTCCTCAATCCTGGGCTCCGGGGAAGGACCGCGGGGGCTAGGCGACTCCTCTTGGTCCTGCTCCACGAGGTCCGGCTCTATCTTCGGCTCCGGGGCGATCTGCTGCTGAGGCTGGGGTTGCCTGTGGTGATGGTGGGCGGAGCTGCTCGACGTCAGGCACGCCGCGGAGACCAGCGACGGTTTGCGTTGAGTATTGTGCGAGCTGTGCGAGGAGGAGTGACTGTGGGAGCTGTGGGATGAGATGGTTAGCAGCTTGTCATGGTGCAGCGTGGTCGCCTGGTGCATGCTGGAAGAGTGGTGATGCGTAGCTATCAGGTTCTCCCCTTCTTCTCTGGTGGTGACGCTGGAGCTGGTGCTCGAATGGTGGGCGGTCATCATGGTGGTGCTCTCCTGGCTTCGCTGAGGAGACGGCGGCGGAATGGCGTGTGGCACCGGGCCGTAAGCGTACGGCGGGAACGACGGGTATCCCCCCACCGGAGCGTAGCCTGGATACGCGTGAGGGTGATACGGGTGCATGGCAGTGAACAGCGAATGGTGCATCAGTGGATGATGTGGGTGGAACGGATGAGCCATGTGCGGGCTTGGTTGTTGGGCGGGATGCATCACCGGTTGAGGTATTGACGTGGGTGGCGGAGGAAGCGACGGCGTTGGGGACGCGGCTACGGACTGTATCTGAGGAATAGGTTGATTGCTAGGCATCGAGTGTTTGCTCGGCGTGGGTGGCTTGCTGGAGCTGTCCGGATCTTTCTTGATATTCTCTAAACTGGGTCCCGGGAAGCCTGACTGGAAGCCAGGTACCTTCACCTCCTTCAAGCTCTGCAATGGATCCGGCTCGGGAGGTATAATCTCCTGTTTGATCTTCAAATTCTGCGGCTCCATCGGCGGCGTTCCAGCCAGATTGTACATAGAGGATGGCTTCTCCATAGACAGCATTCCGCTTGGCTGAATCGGCTGAAACAAGTTGCTCGGCTCGTTTCTCTCTTGGTCGTTATTCTCCTGCCGTTCTGGTATTCTCTCGGGCATTCTGTCGGATATCCTGCTGTCTCGCATTCGTTCCGGCGCGTGTCTGTCGTCCGATATCCGCTCAGACATCCTGCTCTCGGAGGACATGACAGTGAGTCCAAGCGGTTGCGGCGAACTCGGCATCTGCGGCATCTGCGTCATGTTCGCCGGTATACTCTGCGAGATATTCAGGTTCAGCGGCGGCCCCGGTATACTCTGCGACATGTTCTGCGCGCTGGACATACTTTCGCCGTGACCCCGCAAACTCTGCGTTGGTCCCATGTTTTGTCCGCTGGACATGTTCTGCGGCATGTTCGGCGGCATCTGCATGCTCTGCGACAGGTTCTGCGGAACGTTCTGAACAGGGGGTACGTTCGGCGTGTATTGCATGTTAAGCGGCAGTCCTTGTTGCGTGGGGGACATCATCTGCGAGCTCTGTATATTCTGCGAACCAGCCGACCCACAGATACCGCTGTTCTGGATAGTCTGCGACAGGTTGCGCGGCATATTCTGGGTCATATCGTTCATGTTTAACGGCTGCGAGGTGCTCAGGTTCAGCTGCTGCTCGGGCTCCTTCATATCCTCGTTGGAAGGGGACATGGCTGGTTCTATGGGCAACGGTTCCAGCTTCATCGGTTGATTCATAGCTAAAGGTACATCTTCTATCTGATCCTTCGTTTCCGCTAGATCCTCCAGCAACGGCTTCTTCTCCAATGCGTGAATGACAGGGACAGATATCGGCAGAGTCTGTATAGGTGCTGGTACGGGGGTGGACACTGGGGTCGGCTCGGACGGCTCCTCTGGCGTTGTCACGGCGGGGCTGACCGGCTCTTCGGTTGGCACTGTAACTGGCGTCGGTTGGTTCTCGTTTGTATCACCTTCTCCCTCCCTTTCAGGCTCATCCATGAGAGAATTGCTATCGGTAGTGAGGGACTCCGAGGGGCTCTCAGGACGTTCGCCGCGCTTCCGTTTCTGAGACTCCTTGTCCTCGTCCACCTCGTCCGTTTGCGGCCGTTTCTGACCTTTCTTCGGCGTGTCCGGCTTACTGGAGGACTTCTTCTTGCTCTTGTCCGGCGTCTGTTGCTGTTGCTTCTCTTGGTCGGGCGTGTCCGTTCCACCTGTACGTCGGGGTCTGGCGGGTCTGGGCGTCTCCTTGGCCTTGTTTCTTGTACGCATTCTACCTGGGCTATCTGGTGATTCCGCAGGCACGGGGCGGAACAGGTACGGAGGCGCAGGCGGCAGTTCTCCGGTCTTCTTCAAATGGATCCTGCATTCCGTACAAAGCAGCAACCTGTCCTTGCCAGCTATCTGGTAATCCTTTGAGCTCGTCGAGAAGCAATGCTGGCAGGAGTGCGTGGCCCCGTTGGTGTTCGTGTCCCTGGAGTCGCTGTCCTCCTCCGAATTGTCGTCCTCCGTCACTGAGCTGATCTCGCCGCCGGGATTATTGCTGGCCGGTGTTCCGACGGGCACGGTCTCCGGCTCTGAAATCGGCTCCTTCTGGCTGACGCTGGCTGGCGGCGTGTCCTTGGGCGGGGTAGGGACCTCCTCTTTGGGAGTACCGGCCCTGGAGTTCCGCGTGTTACGGATCCTTCTGAGCGAACCCTGGCGACGTCTTCTGTGCGGTCGATTATTATTCGCGCCCGGTGTTTTCTTCCATAAATAATAGAACTCAACCAATTCCGGCTAGAAATAGAGAAAGAAAAAAGAAACTCTGCGGTAACATCTACTCTATCAGCGGCGGCGCGTACGTTCGTACGTAGAATTTAGTTACCGTGTCCTTGTGGGGTAACAGATCCTTCCTGATCCTTGAGAAGTTCTTTCCAAATTGTCGAAGCCCTTTGACAAAGCGTTTCTACGAGACAGAACGACGGGGGTTGGTTAGTTTGCAAAGGTCTTCTGTTTTAAATCGTGAGTTCGTATGAATGAATTGCGAAAGGGGAAATAAAAGACTAGGGAAGGCTTTGATCGTGTCGACTTACAGTTTCTTCCTCAGACCATTTTTTATCGATGCCTTTTGGTACGGGACATTTAACCAGAGCCTGCAACGCTCTTCCTGGATCATAGCCAGAGTCGTGCAAGATGTCCAGAGCATTGATAGTCGTGTCGTCACGGGATGCAGCCACACAACCGTCGTCCGGGGATCCTCCATCACACATGCCAGCGAACGCAGCCATAGATCTTGCTGCCCTTAAGTACATCAGAAGATCCCCGTCCAATGCCATAGCTGGAATCCATCTTAGCTCTTCTCGTTCTTTAGAAAACTCTGGATCAGGAAGCAGCTCTCCAGGAGGTATACCCGGCCGATACTCAGGCAAACGGGCCTGACAAGAAACCAACTCCTGTACCCAAAATTCGGGATTGTGCGTGGTTAGCACCAATGCCAAAGCGAGTTAGTTGTACGCACCTATACTCCGGCTTGCTTTTCGAAACTACACGAGCCAGTATAATACTTTTTATCCGTTCTGTTCCTTTTGTTACAATACTGGTACGAGAAGTAGTATGAGTACTTTATATGTTCTATATTTTTTTTTCTCTTTCTTTATACTTTTGCTTTTGTGTACAGACTAACGATCATAAATACAAGCATGAGAAAACGTGAATTCAAGTGGTGCAGGATTATTATATATACATGTTATGACTTTACATTTAACATAGTATTAGTTACGCCGACGTTCACAGTGAAAGCTACGAGAAGTTAATAAAGCGAACGAAAGCACATCCACGGATACTCCTTTAGTGAACGGATATATAATACACGAACTGGCGGAGATGATGGCGAATGAGAGAGAGGGAACACAGTATATCGCAAACGAAACATTACATGGTATTTACAAATGATGGAAACGCATCGTGTTCGTGGAAGAGATATCAATGTAAATGCGTAAATGCTTTTCCATACAATTTATACTCATAGATGGTTCAAGTAACCAATGGGTTATTATATAAGTGGAGCAATTTCTGCCTTTAGCAATGATACTTTCTGTAATTTCACCGTGACTGAATACCACTGTAAATATAAAAATAATCTTACGCTACGCAATATCACCCTACATATCATTATAAAAGGCTTTCATCATAATAACTTGCATCATATTCAGGGTCATATTCACTTAGGCATCAGGATTATACTGTCGAGCAAATAAGAACCTTTATCATCGTGACTTAAAGAATAAATAATTATCATTGTTATTTGAACCATCGGCATACAATAAAGCTATATAAGGTATATGTACCTGCTCCTTGCTATCTATGTCTATAATTTATTTCTCAACGTGTACAAATACAGGCGGATAATCAAAATTCTAATTGTCATAACGGATACATGTTCTATAAATGTGAACTTCAAGCACTAAAGAAACAGATATCTCAATTGCTCTAAATTTGTAACTAAGCACACGCCATGCATTGTTTTAATAATTCTTTTCAAGTAATACAACTACGCTCGGTAGCGTTACAGAACGAATATATATATTATTACAAAGTACTACCCAAAATATAATTCTCCTTTTAATTTTCCTCCAAGAACACATGAATCGACTGAATCTTTAAATACCTTACACGGTACAAAGTACAGAATAAATTATTCATAGAATATATCAATAGTATTTATAAATAATTCATGAAAATCTAATGCATGTGTAATAGCTCCAAATAAACTATCGAGCCACCAAACAAATATTTCCATGTCCTTATCGTATTAAAGAATTATTAATCAAGACATTAAGTGTTTCGTATGAATCATCAGGATAATAATACCGATATCTATAATACATTCACAAATATCATAGTTTCAAACACCTTTGTTACACGCAAAGTTGTTTAACACTACAGATACTTCGACAACTTTTCAACAATTATACGCACACCTAACAATTTCAAACAATTATGTAAATCACTCGGATCGTACTTTACAGTCGCGGCATCAGTTACCGGAGTAACTAAATGGAAGGAACGTGTCTATAAATCGAGAGCAATTCTTGTTGAAAGTATTAGGCACTGCGACAACGTAACGTCACGATTACCTGGTGCTTTGGTGATCATATTTCTGCCCTAATCTATGCACTCAAAATACACATTGTAAGAGAACAAGCCTTGAGTTAGGTACATTGTGCAATATAGCTAAGTAGCAAAAAGTTTTTCAAGGTATATGGCAAACCTGGTGCGAAGGGCCAACCCGAATCTCGCCCTGGGTCCCGGCAGACATCTCCCCCTCCTCCGAAGCTCCACCGTCTTTCTCCAGTGTTTCGAGTGGCTTCTATCTTGGACTTTCAGTAAATTCCTATCATCCACCCCCTGAACTGTATAGTCATTCTATCAGTATATTTGTAACAATTTTGTAGAAAGAAGTACTGCTAACATGCTTCCTTTTCAATGACCCTTTCTTTCAACCATGATGTCAGTTATTATGGTATCATTTTTCTTACACTAACAACTCTTATAATTCTCCCTACTAGCGCTCGATGCGTACAACGTTCAAAATAGACTGATCGTTAATAACGTGATATTCTTAAAGAATCTATTAACTCCTAACGACTCAACTGGAGCAGCTTTTTCAAACTTCGCAGACATACGATACAGAGTACAAAAGGAAATCCTACAAAAAGCAACGACACATGTGCTCCGTTACTCGGTGAGCTATAGCCATCGCAGAGCAACGATACAGAACCATGTCCCTCCGAGTAAGAAAAATTGCCCAGAAACTCTCGCTTATCCCATTAAATCTCTACCGACGCTAATCCAACAATGTCCGAACACCCACGCCATAGGCTGGCTCGATAAGCGTGTACGTAAACAAGCCCTGAGTAATCGGAGCTCGCCCCGATTTGCGTGATCATGGAAAGAAAAGACGCAGCTCCAGATGTGCGCACATGGACGTATCGTTAAGGGAAGCGAATGTTCATGTAACGACCTATCGCATAGCACTCGCAGAGTACATGTAATTCTACTTTCATAGAAGTGGTTTCGAGTCACGGTGAAAGCGGTAAACAGCGTAAACGAGGTTTACTTAAATTGTAACGCAATTGTCGTTAATACTGGCGCGGTCGGAACGTGCCAAGGGTCGATGGACGGCGAGATTGTTTTCTCGTTTACTCGTGGATAGGCGACGCAAAGAGATACAGAGGGAAAGAGATCGGGCTATTTACACAATCCCGTCGTACACGCATCGAACGCGTACGAAATGTGCGCGTACGCAGAATCCCCGTTGACCCGCCAGCGGATCGCTAGATCGCTTTTACGCGCCGCGAGCGATCCGCGACACCCGCACGTCCCGTCCCGCCTCGCCTTGGCAGAATTCCGGTGGTGCTGTTAAAGTAATGTGGAAAGCCATAAAATCTCAAGGCAAACTCACCCGTGATAAATGTTTCAGCGACGTGCTCGCATCGTTCCCCCCCCGCGACTCGGCCCTACCTCCACATGCACGCGATACGATCACGGGACCCGATTGCGCGCTCGGAGGAGCCTTAGAAACTTAACGATTCACTATGAATTAACCATCGAACATTACGAGATATCTAGCACAAATCAGTAGCCACAACACCCAAACGCAGCCATCTTGTACTGCGTTTTGTTTCGTTTTTCCTTTGTGGGGGTGCGTTCCGATTCCGTTCGTTCCCGACGTCTCTTTTCCTGTCGGACTTCTGGTGGCGATTCGAATTTCGAAAATTCAAATCTCATGCTCACGTTATTCTACTGTTTCCCCAATTTTCTTTCGATGTATTAGATATATTATCGGGAATAGATTTCAATAGATTCTTATTAGATAATCGCGAACACTTCTATGTAGAAATTACTACTTTACCGTAAGAGAAATGACTTTCTACGATAAAATTTAAGTTCACGTCGTACTATTGATAATTATATATAATAATTATAATTATATAATAACCAATAGAAAATAACGAACGAGTATCCGAAATTGATATCCTAAATGTATACTCACTGCATTCGATGTTGAACATTAACTACCCGGCGTTCGAGCATAAGTTCCCTCTTTTGCCTGCGTATCTTCCATGTCAATATTAAGTCGCGCACTTCCACATTTTGCGCATTTAGTTTGCAGGCCACCGACAACTTCGCAATTAAACGTTAGATATACTACAGCTATGGCGAAAAAGACGGCAATTTTATTGCTAGCTGAGGGTTCAGAAGAAATAGAAGCGGTGGTAACCGCGGATGTTTTACGCAGAGCTGGGGTACGTTTCCTGCGTGATATAACCTTACATTATATTTACCCGTTACCGTGATAGCAATCAGATTACTTGGCATAGTTGCTGTGCCGGATAGACAGATTCTATTTTCACCTAAACGTTAACAAACGTCATGATTAACGAGTCAAACTATATCTACACTAATTCGGATTACTAGATCGAAGTTACTATCGCCGGTCTCTCCGATCAATGCGTGAAATGCAGCCGTGATGTTAAAATCTGTGTCGACGCGAAGCTTCAAGATGCAGTCAGCCAGAACTACGACATTGTGATATTACCAGGTGGTCTGGCTGGTTCCAAGGCATTCGCAACGGTAAGTAGAATCGGTCCCTACGAAACGTGCGATAGGAATTATTATTCTTATACGTCGCGTAGTCTCCGGAGGTAGGAAAGCTGCTGCAACAGCAGGAGAAGGAGAACAGAGCTATCGCAGCCATCTGCGCTGCGCCTACCGCTCTGAAAGCCCATGGTATCGCTAAAGGGAAACAACTCACGTCTTATCCCGCTATGAAAGATCAACTGGCGGATGAATATAAATATTTGGAAGACAAAGTTGTGGTCGATGGTAAGAAGTAATTATTAATATTTTACATGTTTCCAGAGGTGCGGTATTTATAATGGCACGTGGGTATGTTTTAGGTAATCTCATAACTAGCAGAGGACCAGCAACTGCATTTGCCTTTGGTTTGGCTATTGTGGAGAAATTGCTTGATAAGGAAGCAGCATCCAATGTGGCGAAAGGATTGTTGTACACGGAATAAATATGAAAAATATTCGTACAAAGGGTGTTATGTTTAAGAAATGCTGTACTGTCAATAATAATGTTTAACCATATTGTAAAACATATTCTACTTTAATAAATTAATATCATGCATTATGTAAATTACTCTTTATTAGCTGCTACGTTAAAGGGGGAGCCCTATTTAGGATGCTAGAAATAAGGTGATTCTTGGGAATTTGTTTTCTAAGAAACTATTGAGCGGATCTTTTCCAAACTTTCAGGGTATTTTAGCTTACATTCAAACAATAAAAATTAATTTTTATGGTATAAAGTGTTCGGTAGCAATGAAGATATATGAACACGTTCGTTAGGATTCATGCGCCGGAGTTGCAAATTGGCGATTTCTTCCCTGAAATAAAAAAACCAAGAATTTTGTTATTTCTAATATAATTACATTGTCGAGAAACTTAGGACATTGATAAATAAATTGAATTGAACAACTCTTTTTTCCATAAATAGTACGAAATATCTTGGGTCAGAATCATAACTTTTTCTTTGAAGCCCCACCAATTTGCTAATTTTTAACTTTTTTTTCGTTTGTTAGGTTCACCGACAATGTAATTATACTAGAAATAAGAAAATCCTTGTTTTTTTACAGGAATTTTGCAACTCCGGTGAGTTCTAGAGGATCACTAATTCAAACTCAAAACGCCCGCTCATCTTTCAACATGGCCGCCGTATATTATGCACGAAATTTTATGAGCGCGTACCATCTTCCTTACTAATTCGTCAGAGGTTAAAATGTTTGACATTTCATGAATTTCAACACATGTGCTTTTATTTAAGATATAATCTTGCTATGATTACGCTTATCATTTGAACAGACGCGAATGCGCGGAAGCGTTATATTCAAAGGCAATAGAAATTCAATATCCACAAAATGTTTGAAAGCGATGACTGGGACCTGGACCAGGTAAGTTCAAAACAAATACTTTTCAAGAAGAATGTTTATAAGATTGTACAATAGATAGATTTCTTGATGTTTGTACGTGCATTGTAACTTATTTCTCCTTCAAATTCTTCCATATATATTTCCAGGATTTCATGAACGACGTGGATAGCATGTCACTCGAATATTATTCTCAGTCAGAACCGAAAAGACGAAAAACAGAAACTTCTAATGATCCTAGTTTTCTATCGAACACGATATTATCTGACACAAATTACAAAACAAAGGACATCGATGAAACCACTACAAAATGCAAAGAGGATAAAGAATCAAGGAAGAATTTGATTCTTGGCATGTTTAACAAAAGTTTGTCAGATAAAGATATTTCTCTAAATGCGTTAACTAAATCGAGAAACTCTTCCGAAAATAATTTATTAAAATCGCCTTCTGAAACACGAAATTGTGGAAGTAGTCAATTACCTAGAAAAGATTTGGTGCTGGATATATTGAAAAAGAAAAATATACAGGATAAAGTTGTGCAGCAGAATACAACAAATTCTGAGTCACAGAAAGTCGAACGGAGAACTAAAAGTAATGGTGATGTTAAAGTACGAGATTCTGCACGGCCGAATAATAGAGTAAAGTTTGAAACCCCTGAGAAATGTCTCCAGAAGAAGAACAGTTCGTGTAGCGATAAACAAAGTCCGTTGGTGAAGTCAAGGAAACAATTGTTGTTGAATATATTGAAGCAACGATCAGTGGCTAACGCAGCTTCGAGAAATGATGGTGCAAAGAAAAATGTATCTGCGATTAAACTTACGCAAGCACAGCCTAGTGTAAAGACGACACTAGTCAGGAGGTTCCCAGGTCCAGCGGGTTTATTGCCCGATAACATCGATCCGAACATTCCTGCCATTTCGTACTTGAATAATTTAGAGGAGAACGAGGATGATACGATGGAAACAAAGGACAATGATATTGCTGAATATTGTTCGCAGAATACCGAAGTTCTGTTTATGGAAGGAGCGTGGCAGTTAATGTTGAACGATTTGCCGGATGGATTTCTGAAGGGTTACGAAATTGCTACCATTAAGAAGCAAATGGCAAGAGCGAAACGAGGATACAACGCAAGGGTTGATTTTCTAGCTGGGATAGTGGAGCGCATAGACCACAATCATGACAATCCCCCTATTATTTTAAAAGACTTTACAGACAGCATTCATGGGATTATACATAGAGATATACACTTTCAATATCCTGGTTTATTAGAACCAAATGTTGTTCTACTATTACACGACGTAGGCATATTAAAAAGTTCTGGATCTTTCACTACAAATAAATGCCGTATTCTAATATCACCCTCAAACTTATTGGCAATTTACCGTAACGATGGCAAAATAGAGCGTACGCACTACATGGAATCAGCTTTACGAAATATTTCAAACGGCGAATCGGGAGATGAAGAAACAGAAGAGATAGACACAGAAGATGAAGAATCACCAGAAACGAGTTCCAAATCGGAAACAGGACGTGCTACTGATATTAAAGAAACAGCAAATGTTATAAAAAATACAGAAGAGTCCAATGGAAAAAGTTCGACTTGGAACACAAGCTTAAACGAAGCATTTGACAATATGAGTGACTCGATAGATTTCGGTCTTATAGATGACTTTTCGTTTTCAGTTTCTTCCACTAATATTACAAATTCACAAAACGAAAAGAATTTTAATAGTCCCGTGTCGAAGAATTTTAAATGCGTAAATAAGGAAGATAAACAACAGGACATCAAATTCTGTGAAAAAGAGAAAGGGGATGTTGGCAATTGTAGCAAACAAAAGGCAGAAAATTTATTACAAAGTTTAAAAAGATTTTCTCCGAATGCAAATGCGAGAAAGAAGTTTTCCCATAATCCAGGAAGCTTGCAACATCCAACAGCAAGTGCCTGTTCCAGAGATGTCGAATCAAAAGTGTTAGGTAATGCGTCCTCTGAAAGTAAAGTAAACAGGTTGCAAGGAAAAACAGGATGTGTGGTCAAAGAGTTACATACACCTTGTCATGACAATGCGAAAATTGTTGAATTTAATAGTAGCAAGAGTAGACCTTCCATACGAGCCAAATTAAAAGAATTCAAGAATCCAGATGTATCAACTCAATCACTAAACTTTGAGACTAAAGCGTCATTGGACTTGAAGAAAGGCAATAACTCACCGAAAAGTCCGAATTTTGCAAGCGACATGCTTTGCAACGTCGAAAATGATACTGACGACGAAATGCTGTCCCAGTTAGATATAGACACCATTTGCACTAACTACAATGACAGTAGTTAACTATTTTTGCCAAGCATCACAGATGAGATACCAAACTGATAGAACTCCAAAATTATTTTTTGCTATTTTAATAATTTTTCTTTCTCCACTTTTAACAATCTATAAATCAGGCAAGTTACGTGCCATTTGATACTGAATAAAATACGTGTAAATATTCGTATATCTAGAGATTTGTACAAAGTGTGAATTAGAAAATAATAAATATATTTTGTTTAAAACGGATGATTCAACAAGGATTGGCGCTATTTCATCATTTGACTGCCACATGATTATATCGCAGAATATTCGGAATACTGGCCATCTCGTGGCTCAAGGTTCTTAGGTCGCATTTCTTTGCCGATAAGCATCGTTACACGTGACGGAAGTGATATTATTTTAGTACACTTGTTTGTCCATCTCTACGATCGTGTATCGATCAGATCTTCACCGATTAAATTCATACCCTAATCCAAGATATAATCGACGATCCACCTCGCAATCTACTCAAACATTTCCGTCAATTGCACAATTTTTTCCACAGCTTATTTATTTCGGATTCTTTGAGTGCCTCAAAAAAGAGGAAGAGGCTTCGGAGGAAATTGGTTTTATTGAAGTATCGGAATAATATACGCAGCTGAATGTATCGAGGACACTCGAAAACGAAGTCTCGGGATCAGCAATGATCTCAATTCTAGCATTAGCCTGGATATCAAGCCCCCGTTGATCGCGAGCGTAGGATCAATGATCTCGAAATCGCGGGTGGCTGCCGCGAGACGCACCCCATGTGTACGCCAATGTGGATCTATTGGATCAACCTTGGTGTACCCTGATTATCCGATGGTACATCTAGGCGTACGATCGCGCGATTATGAAGTGCAATTTACTCACATCAGTTACGTGAGGCAGATATATATGCGTTACAATGAAATCGCATGACGTATGGGAAATGCGGGTGAAGACAGATAAAGGACAACTAGCCGCGATTCGAGAGTGCACAGCTCGCCTTAAAAGTGGCACGAACGTTGTACCCTAACGAAGGAAAAAAAAGTGATAATAAATTCGTGATCGATCGTACCCATCTAACCTTGAGCGCCAATGAAAAATCGTATGTTTTTTTTAATAACGAATTATTCTATTGTGGAACTTAATATGAAAGATCGTCGATCGAGGAATTTATGGTAAACGTAAAGGAAATTGTCATTGGCATTGCAAATTGCAATAAGATTATGTCTCATTTACGCACGGCATCTAATCCAGTGATGAAAATTTACGTTCACTTCAGTGACCGAGGGTTCCTTTCGATCACTATTGCAGGCGTGCATGGGATTCTTTAATTCCCACTTCGTTTTTGCAGCTCTCTCTGTCCTTCGACGAAGTACGGGCGTTTTTATATTTAATAAGTAACGTGTCAAGGATACTGTATCCTGCGTCGCTTTACGGCTACTAGTTACAGTACGAATACATGTCTTGCTGCCGCATATCCATTCATTAAATTGTTTTGTTTCCTTTCGCAACGGCAATTGCGCCATACGCAAACTTAAGGAGCCACTTGATAAGTCTGATCAATTAAGTCGGAAACGAGACAATCTTAAAATTCTGTTTTGAGAAGAGGTCAAGCATCGACGAATTGCGGTATATCTGTCGTTGATTTCGATCTACACGTGTAAAAATTACTGGCTAATTGATTGCTTATTATCGATATACTATATGTAGAAACTGAATTCCAAAGATATTTGATTTGCCACTTAAAGTGACGCTGTTCTGTATCACAATGAAACTGCGTCTTATTCTTATTAGGAATTATCAGAAAATGACAGCCCATAATTTTCGATCGCGTTACGGTTCATAGTTTCTGAGATAAACATTGGTAAAAGGTACGATAAGTGCGAATGGCAGTTGCACATGTTAGTAGACTGTGTGTCTCGAGATAAGGGATCACGTCGAGAATTCTTTGTTGGCTACTAATGAGCGATGTACACAACAATGCTATCGGGCATTTTCGCGACACAACTCTGCGCGCATCACTTTATCTGAAACAGCATAACCCGACTAATACCAGAGATCTTGTACTTTATTCTATTATCCTCATTTATTTAACAAACATTATTCAGGTACGTATACTTAAGATTGGATTGAAATTCGAATTGATTTGAACGCCCCAAGTTCATTCGTTGCGAATTAAAAAGCACAATTTTCAGCGAGTCGCCGTTTCAATTTTTTTCTGTCTAGACTACGTTTGTACAGAATTCTCGACCGCTAATATCGTCAAAATACGAGCTCGCCAACTAGCTGTGAAAATATTTATTCTTCCCGCTTATGGATCGATAAACGCTCGGAGCGATTCGTTTGCCTGGCTAAAAGAGCAGTTTCGCGATACTGTGGCGATGCAAAACAATCCAACATCCCTCGTGGTTATTGTTCCAAGTATTATACCGATAATCTCCGATAGACGCTAGATCGGCATTAATATCCAGCAGGCTTTAATTGTGAGGAAAAAAATACGCCGGTGTCGCGTGGACGCCTAAGCCGCAATAACAAGTGAAATTCCATGGATACCAACTGATAAAGTCGGATATCCTAAGTGTCAAAGTGGAATTATAACCCGTGCGCCACCACCTTGTCTACGGAAAACTAATCTAAACCATAAACAATGCCCCAGGATCTAAGAACCGATCGTAAAAAAGCATTAAATATATACGAAGCGTACGCGTAGTGATAATGACGATCTTTAACCCTTTGAGTGCTGGCAATTTAAACGGTCAGCATTGGCCACGTGCGGGACTCCTTTAGTTGCATCTTTCTGCCACAGTCGCCGAACGCCTACGTGCGTTGCCCGCACAAGCTCCATGTGCCGAACGAGAGCGTGTGTACCTCAGCACCCGAAAGGTTAAATGGGTACCGAGAAGTAATTACCACGAAGTGTTCTTCTTTAAAACTCTAGATGATCGTAATGACAAGAACCAACAATTCGGAAGTCGAGTGGAGGAGATTTGAAACGAGTTTCGTAACGTGTCAAACGTGTTACGAGTTTTGAGAGGACGCGACGCGATCCAGCGCACGCGAGCAGGTACGCGAAATCATCATTAACGGGAGCACGCTAATCGTGTCGGAGTGCATGTGAATGTGTGCCGGGTGCTTGCGTGTGGGATTCGCAGCTGGTATCGTAATTCATCTTTTACCAGGAAGCTTGCGAAACTAGAAATGAGCAACAGCCATCAACAACCACACTTATCCTTCACATAATCTTACAATTATTTTCTAATCGCCCGTACGTAACGTTCCGTTACTAATTCCCATTGTCCTTTATTTTTGCATAATCATATTAATGTAACCTAGTCCCACTTAGAAATTACACAATTCTTCCTCGACAAAGGAGGCCAGAAAACGTATTACACTTTCGACCAATGCACCTTCTCTCTTCCCTCGGTACAAAGGAAAGTTTCAAATTTAAACCACTCAACGGTAACAAAGGTAACTTCGAACTTATATCTTGTAAATCAGGGGGCACAGAATAAAGCAATGGTACCAACGTAATACTGGAAGCTTGGCATAAAATTGCAAAAGTATTTAAAAATGTGTTTTTTAAACATTCTATTAACCTCTTCACGTGTGCTTAAATGAACGTCGATACAACGATAGTCGAAATGTATACTTAAGGCTGGAACAGACACAGCCAATAATTTAGTCGAGTAGCGTATAATTTAATAATTTACCATTGTTTTACTAAGCTACCCGACTAATTTTTAGGAAAAATTACTAAATTATTTGGTACTCAATTAAACTACTGGACGTATCTGAATCAGCATTTACGTCTAACGTCGACAGCATTCGCCTAATACGTGCCTGTATTTTAGTGTCCTCAGAGTAATCGCGACCTTAGCGAGCGTATACTGTCTTTTCGCGGAATCGGTTCGCTGGCTGCGACGTCAGTCACGTTTCGGCGCGGAAAAGGTGGGCAAAACATCGGAAGGCGGTCTATCGGTAACGGCGGCACCGCTGGAAAAGCGAGCGATTGCCGATAGACGGGCAGAGGGTGGGGGTAAATTCGTGCAACAGAGTCCAAGAACGATACAGGATGGCACAGTGCAGACCGGTGCGCGGCGCGAAACAGGTGATGGTGCGGTCTGGGAAATGAGATTGGGCTCGGTTGGTGACCAGTGACGGGAACCTCGCGGATATATATTTACGACACTATCGCCGTTTAACATTCTCGGTCTATCCTCGCGGAAGTAGACTTTCGATTTTGCAACGCCTCCGCCCCGAAGTAATCGGGCAGTTACTTTCCGCCGCATTAGCCCGAATCTTTCGAGCCTTCTTTTTCCGCCTCTTTCTTTTATTCGCTCGTCTCAATTGACACGCTCGAACGGTGTCCGTTTCCGTTACCTTGGGTCGGTAATTTTCGAGCGTTCCCCTGCTAATCGAGATCCCTCGCGATAATCGAACGCGGGATCGAGGCGAGTAATCGTTCTACGGTGCACCGAGACGATCTCTGTGAGTCTTCCTGCCGCCAGCGAAGGAACAGTAAGCGTCGAAAATTGCAGGAAAGAAGCTTCGCTGGGAATGCGCGGTCCTGTGCGGATACGTTGGACTACGTTCCCGTGAGAGACGAGGGACAGGGCCAAGAAAAGTTCGAGTGAGTGGTGCTTTTTTGGTTTATAGTTTTTTTAGGTGTTTCTGATAGTTGTTCTTGTCGATCGGTTAACTTAATCGTTGCATCTGGTAATTATATTTATCCCTGTAATTCCGAGCAATTTCCGTCGCGTTTGATAGTAACTAAGTACTACATTATTCATGCCTCTGCTGGATATATATATGTATATTACTTATTGAATGTAAATGGTAATGTAGTTGAAACTTGTATCGGGAGTTTTTGTTGCATTAACGGTAGCACTTTTCGCGCGAAATGACCCAAATTCAAATGTGCTTCCACTGCGAGCGATTCTTATTAGCAGCTTTCGACAGCGTTTAATAGTGATATATCTGGGCGACCTGCAGACGTGGATAGATTTCTTAAGCTGCATTTTTTATTCGAGTCCTGTTTTATCCTCTTTCTTCTCGTCACCACGTCCTCTCATTTGCATACGTATTTACCTTTACTAGTTTCCCTGTACAAAGTGGGGCATCCTCGTGAATTATTACTAATATCCTTGTTAAATATTCAAATATTGAAAATGAAGCGTAATCTTAATAAGAATATTTCTGCGCAAGATAAGGTAGGTATATCCAGCTATTTAAATAAAAATCGACATTTATATAAACGTCGTCGCCAATTAATCCGAGTTGACCGAAATTCTATTCGCTCTCCAGAATTTTCCATAAACCTGATCCCCTTCACCCCCACTCCCATTCGACTCGACAGAGTGGTGCAATAATCTGTTCGCTGAATGGTCCTAATCTCTCGTAAAAAGGGGGAAGGAAAAGTCAGTGAAAGTAGTTTATCTTAGGTTCGGTTGGAAAATGTCGTTTTTGACTCAGTGGAAGGCCACACCCCGTCAAGATTTCTGCGCCCCTTCTTGTCGAACCCCCCCACTGTTTCTGTCGTCGATTCTTTTTTCTTTCTTTCTTTTATTTAACAGGTCACTGATCTTTACGAAATAATGAGTTACCGAGCGGACCCAAAGTCTCAGGCGCTGCGTTATGCAACGGCCTTTACCTAAAAGCGTAGAAGCGCGACTTGCATTTCTAACGACCGCCGCACAGGCCAGGATCTAAACAAGGTTTCGCGACACGCGTTTCACAACAGCATGGGCATTACGTAAAATCGATACCTTCTTTTCATGCACCCGGCGACAGAACCTGAAAAGATATTCGCTCTTCACCCTATTAAGTACGTGCCGCGGGCCATTCTTTACCCAATTCTCCTTTTATACCCCTCGCGCGGGCCCCGGGTCTTATTTGACCCAGTCACGTTTTCACTTCTTTACGGGGCTCTTTTATTGAGAAAACTATGAGAAACTCGTTGAAGGTCGAGAGAAACTCGATTCTCAATTGTTACCCAATTTCGAGACCCCCTCTAAAATAAAATGGTAACACAAGGATTTTCTTTTCCAGAGTTGCAGTGCGCGAAATTTAAAAACTGAATGTTTCTAAGTCTCCAACTAATCGCCACTAGTTGAGACATGAAATGTGGTGGTGAACCTCCCCTCCATTCGAAGGGAGTGAAATCTTTATGAAAGTATGGAGTATTATTTCACAAATTCTTACGTATCAACGGAACGATCGCAATCGACGAATTCAGCTCCCTTCTTACGCCCGTTGCACATGAATCACTACTAGTTGTTTCTTCCTTGTCGATGATTATTTAGATCATTTTTGCGACTCTCTGTCATTTCGTTCGTTATATAACAAATGAATCAACGGTATATTGCGCCAGCAAATAAACACGAGTCAGTTTTTTCCTTGCTTTTTATCGTTTCGGATCTCACCGAAGTGGAAAATGCTCGTCATCCATTATTCTTTCGCCCGGCGGTGGAATTTTAGAGAGAAATGTACATCCGCCAAGGAGGTCTAAAGTGGCCTAATTATTGCCAGACAATTGCCTAGTAGGTAGGCGATTATTGCTGTTTAATGTCCATGCGCATTTCCAACTTCGTTTTATACCGTCGCGTGAACCGGTTCACGCTGGAAACGATATCGGCGAACTAAAGGAAAAATTGGAGTCCGCGATGCACATTCACCGCGTTATCATAAATTTGATCTCCGATAGACGACGATACTTAGTCGAGCGCGGTTCCGTTTTGGTCGGCGAGCTTGCCGCCCGAGAGGGCCTTGAAGCCGCTCGTTGAAAACGCGACGGTCGTTAGTTCGATACATTTTATGGGGGTAGAATGTACTTTCGTTTCCACGGCGGGAGATGCTTCTCGCATAAATTATCGACTTGCTCACCTCGGGGTCGATTGATCTACATGTCTGTGCATCTAGTAATACATGATCTACGGCTAGGCGAAGATATTTGCCGCGAGGTCGACCGGGTGCTAAGGTGGTACTTCGCTAGTTAGTCGTGGGAAACGATGAAGAAATATTGGAACGGAAGGGGTCCGCTGCGCCTGGGGATTTGCGTAAAACGTCATTTACGTCAAGGGTTTTTCTTGATTGATTGAGGAGAGGAAAGATTATTGATAGGGAACGTGCGGGGGTGTGTGCCCTATACATTCAGAGTTGGGCAAAATGTAATCTAATTACTAATTACGATTAAAATCTAATTGATTATACATTGTTTTCTGTAATCATTAATTTAGATAGTTGGCACAATTATGGTCAACTATCTAAATTAACGATTACAGAAAATAATGAGGAATCAATTACACAATTATATTTTAATGGGTAATTTGTACTTAGATTACATTTTACACAACTCTGCATACGTTACATCATACGTTGGCATTAAAAGTAAAAGTTATCCTGTTTCTTTCACGCTTTAGCAATGCCTTTCTGTGAATCAGAAGAGATGTTTAAATACGAGCTTCTTGGGCACCAAATGGATAATTTCATGAAATAAAAAGTCGCGAAGTGGGTCGCGAATGTTTTCTGGAGGGTTGTCACTGGTTTTTCTAATATTATTAAGCTTGAATTATATTTCGAAATACATAGTTATTTGTAATGTATCTTCTTTACGTTATTAAATTTACCTCGCGCGGGTTATTTGAATATTATAAAAGGGAGTGGCAACTCAAAAAAGGTTGAGAACCACTGAACTATTATACTCAAGTTTTAAAATAGAATAATGCGCAGAAAATAAGAGGCTCTTATTATAGTACTTTTGCGAAAGTGCGCAATTTAGAGAATGAATTTCGACGAAATGATAAGTGACGTTACATTTGTAATTGTTCCAGTAACACAAGTAGCGCGCTTGACGTTATTCAATGTTGTATCAAGACAATTAAAATTATCGCCGATCACTGCAAACTCTTCTATACTATCTTCCATATTTTTGCTCTTGCAGGTATTGTATTATTTCTTCTATACACTTTCGCAATCAGATCATGTCAGCTGGGTTATTAATCGCCGATAATCTTTCTGCACGCTCGATATTTAACGTCTGAAGAAAAGCAGCATACACAGTACATACAATCATTGCTGGAACAATGTTATCTCTGCAATAATTCATCGATCCCTTTTCAATTATAGCGTTTGGCCTTCGGAAATAATTTCAGAAGAAGCCAGTAGCCTCCCAGACTCAATAAACCCTTATAAATGAAGGGTAAAGGGAAAAATGAGGAATGACCATTTTTCGTGACTTTTGCGATTTATTAACCGACTTCAAAAAGGAGGAGGTTATAGATTTTTTTTATATGTTTGTCTTTTTCTATTCGAAAAAGATCTACACAGCATTGACCTATTATTTTACCAGTTCTGGTTAATAATAAAAACTATTGTCACCTAATTATTATTACTTTATATACGTACACACATATCTCCTCAAAAAGTTAAAAATAAAAGAATTAAAACCGACTTCAAAAAAATAAAAGTGCACTAAAAAGTAAAAAATAATTTTTTCCCGTATTTAATCTACGACTCTCAATTTTTGAAGTCGGCGCCAGATTTACACAGTGCAAACGATGAGGCGTCGACTTAAAAAATATGAGAGCCGTAGATTAAATACGGGAAAAAATTATTTTTTATTTTTGGTGCATTTTTAATTGTTTCAAGTCGGTTTTAATTTTGTTTAAATTTTCTTTTAGCATACTAGCTTTACTACTCTGCTTCGCCCGAAATTTAGATTCTGATTTTATAAAAACAAATTTTTACTTATTTCTTTTTGTGAAAATAGTCGCATTCATCTGGATTAATCAAGTATAATGAGCTGGAACACATTTTGTGACCTCAGAGTTTACCGTTCGAAAGTTTTTAGGCTACAGACAAACACACAAACACTTTCTGCTTTATATATTAAGATTTTGTTGGTGGCAACTGGGAACTGTCGAATCAGAGAAGATAATAAAGTTCAAATCCCCCGACAAGATAACATTAAATATTTGGTATGATACTATTTAAAAGCAGTAAATGTTCACTCTGCGCTGGAACAAAATACGGAATGTCCCCACTCTTTGCCTAAGCATAAGCTTCAAGCTTCAGTCGTCAAGGTAAAACCAGAAACTATTTAAGAAGCAAATTAAACACATTGAACCTTGCTTCTGGATTAAAGCATTAAAACTTAATTCTCTCGATAAAGCTGTTTCGTGACATTCCCTATTTTCCCCCTTATCCTTCAAATGCAATATCATTGATATTAACCCTCTTAGCATCGTATAATAACATCAGAACCATTCTGAAACGGATACTGCGCTCAGTTTCCCAAGGGTCGAGAAAGCAATCTTGGTGGAAGAAGCGTCGTAGTACTCGCGACAGAGCGAAACCCATGCAGAATTGTACAGACAGATAATAACTGCGGCGAATCAGAGTGCTAATCTCGTCAGAAAATAGCAGGCAATTCAAGCGAATCTCGTCGCAAGACGTAGCTATTTTGCGAGAGAACCAAGCGTCCTCGCGTGGCACGCGGAAGATAGCTGTCAGCGTGCATCAATGGATTTTGAAAGATTCACAAGACACCGCGGTCAACTAATCCGGGATACTATTACCGCGCTTACTCCGCTTAATTTCAAGCACACGCGTACGAATCGCTGATGGCCACGAAGCACGCTGGGCCGAACGCATGCCCCGGCTCTGCAATTGCTCTGCCCTTGCATAACTTAACTGCACGCGCTCCTCTGCCCCGTCCATGCCTACCTATGAGTTTTCGCCGGGACCGACCACCTCGTAAAAGCGACACGGACGGGTCGTAAAAGTCCACCGAGCCGGAGCGAGCCGAGATTTACGGGACGACCCCAGATACATTTCGCGGGGATATCAGTCGAACTCGGCGGAGCCGGCTCGCTGTTCCGCTAACTGGTAGCAAAAAGTTTCAATTATCGAGCAGAGAGGAGATAAGCCGGTAATCAACATTTTACCAGCTCTTTTTCTCGGAACAATGCGTCAACCGCTACGATACGATCTACGTTCTTGAGTTTCGGCAGGAGCTTCTCGATCGGACGAGTAATTAATTGTTTTCATGGACTTCTACGTGAAAAACCTTCGTGTATGTAGGTACATCAAAAGATTTCTGGGTTTGATAATTTATTGTGGTGAATTGAAAGGCGGTAAAAGGGAAAGCTTAGAATGACTCTTTCGTAGACGCTGCAAGTTTTCAGCGTTTTCTTCAGCAAAATGATTTAAACTCAGTACTCCTGGAACTTTTGGTGTATGCCGTAAGAAATTGGCAAGGCGCAAGGATTTAATTATCGCCGGGCAATTGTCTCGTCCCGTTTCCCATTCACCAACACCGATCGAAACCTCGACTAGAATCGCGTGGATCGGGCTGTCCACGTGGCCGTAATTTCACCACTTGACTCGCCAACATAATTTATTGTGCCGACTGTGTAACTCAAGTGCACGGTCACCGTAATCGCGCTCATTGTCCGGCCGCCCGCTTTACGCCTGCCCTTTTCGTATCTCCTTTCGCGGAACAGCTCCATTAGTATTCCGCTTCCCTGCGTTTAATCCCGCCGCGAGAAATCCGATTCACCTGTTCCTCATTCGAGTCCGCGCTTAAAACGCGAGCTCCCGCTGCTAGCAATTTGTTCGGCTTGCCCAATTCGTCTTCCTAGTGACGAAAGATGGTCCAAGGTCAGGCCAAGGCGCTCTGACGTTCCGACACGATTTTTCAATGAGAAACGCTGCATCTGATTACAGCACCGGGTCGTGCAAGCGGAAATTCACATTTGACGGCGACCCAGGTTTGAGGGAACTGCCCGTGGGACTCGGTGGGACCTTGCCAGCCAAAGATTGAAGTTATGACAACATCCAATGGTGAGTCTTAGGTGTTTGTGGGATATTAGGTACAAGGTGGAATGCATGAATCTGGAAGCTTGTAAACTCTAGTGTTAATTAAGGAAAGGATAGGTACATTTGGGGTGGCCAGGGATGGATTTGAAAATTTGGCGCCCCTAGGCTAACAAGCGTTTGCCGTCCTTTGTGAAATATTATGAAATATTTTAATTTAAAACAGTTGAGACAATTTCAAAACTCAATATGGCAAATCATATATGAGTTATTGTTAATTCGCTATAGGGAAAAGAAGCGAATCGTTTTTAAAGTCGTCTCAAGCTTCTGTGTTTAAACCTTTCCCAATTTCTTTCGCCCAAAATTTGTCGCTCCCCAAAATTTATCACTTCCCAAAATTCTTCGCTCCCCAAAATTTATCACTCCCCAAAATTTGATGGTCCTCGAAAATAGCCGTTCCCCAAAATATTTCAGTCCCCAAAATTTTCCGCTCCCCAATATTTATCACTCCCCAAAATTTGATGGTCCTCGAAATTAGCCGCTCCTCAAAATATGTCAGTCCCCAAAAGTATTTCACATCGATATCATCTGGAAAGCACTGAACAAAAATTAAACCAGGAGCTCGTTTTCCACGCTTTGGATAGAATTTCCCGTACTCAAAGAGCCATTTTCCAAAGCCTGGCGCCACTCGAACTGTTAAGCCTCGATGATTGAGGTTTCCGCGATGAAATGGAATGGAATCAGGATGTAATAGTTTGATACTGATACATGGTAGCCGCCAGAGATAATGGAACTGGATTCATCGAAGCGGAACCAAGTTTGTAGGTGGAACGGTTTCGAAGATCTCGTCCGTTTCTAGCTAGAACCAGATCCACTCCGTTTCGCGTGGCAAGGTGGCTTCAGGGGAGAACGGAAACGATCTATATCGATTAAGATCGCGCAAGGTCGTTCTGCCAATTAATGCAGTGCACACCTAATAGGTCGCGATTAATAGTGACAGTCGAAAGATTGTCCTTCAGCGTGGATAAAAAGGCACACTCCATCTCAACCGTGTAATAAAGTAGTCTAGTAGTTGTCTCTAATCTCTCTATTATTCTTAAAAAAACCGCGAGCTTTTATACACCTATAATCGATTTCTTGTGGTGCAATGCGATCTATGTTCGTACACCTAGAAAGAGAAATGGCCGTTATCGTACCGCGTCCCTCTCGAAGCCACGTAATTCCTAAATCACAGCGATTTATTACACATTTAATTCTGCAGATATGAAACTGTAACGCCTTTGATTGTGAAGATATCAAGCCGTACCAGTCTTGCTTGAAACCTCGCACATCTACGCAGATCATACCTTGTAGTCGATTTACATGCCTCGTTCATATATTTTAGAGACCTGTTTAGCAATGGGAATAGTCGTAGCTCGCATATAACTGGAAACAAGAGTAACTGAAAAAAGGACACCTGTTTGCGCCGCGATAAGAGATCTGCGCGTTCCACGGTTATCGTTCCCGCGTTGAACTTCCACCGAACGTGCGCGCAAACAGCTATATTTTCATCGGCCGAGATGCAATCTCGCGTCTGATGACCCGATAACGAACGAGCTATTATCGCGATTTAACGAGATTTCGTGTTTGCCGCGGCATTATCGCATTTCTTCGCCTCGAGAAATATCCACTGCGTAAGAGGCCGGCAGCGATTTGATTCATCGGCGCGATAACGGCGGAGAAATCCGCGAATGTGTCACGGGCGACTTGGAAATGATCGTATGAATATTTCGCGCGATGTCCGGAAGCGCTCCGGCCCGATTCGATCGATTATTGACAAAACATGCAACGATATCGAAACGAGCCTGACATAATAAGCCCCGGCGTGCTTGGCACCGTCTGTCTTTGATACACGCGATAAAAAGGTTGACAAATCGATCGACGGATCAGGGTGTGGCGAGTTTAATCGAAGCGTTGATTGAAAAGAGGAGCCGGCGTTAATTTTCTGTATCTCCTTTGTGCAGGGGTAAAGAATGACCAAACGTCGGAAGATCAGTGGCAGAAGATTCACACTGGTCAGGATGAAGATATGGTGAGTGTCTTTAAGCTGAAGAAAAAAGGAGTTGGAAGGTGTTCATCGCATTGAACTTAACGTTATCTTTCAGCGCGTTTATGGGTTCGAGAGGAGCAAGTTGAAGGGCATCCTCACTTATATTTCCTACGTTTTGTCCATCGGTTGGGTCAGACTCTTCTTCCACTGGTATCCGCAGCTACATCTCTATGCGACCCACAAGAAGTGCCCTTTGAATCGTGCGACGAAATTGCTCATAACCGTAAGAATTCGTTATGCATTCACGCGTACTTTGAGGGGGATAATGAAGAAGGGGACTGAATCTGCGTGTAAGAAAAGCGGAGTGTCCATTGTTGAAGAAATTTGCAAGCGGCGTAATACTGCAACTTTTAGTTCACAATTTCCTTAAGTAGTAGTCTCTTCGAGCAAGAAAGTAGGATTTGGCTTGTATTCGAATAGTAGTAAACTAGCGTTCAAGTGATAACTGAATGGTAATTAATAATAAGTAGATGTAAAGTAGTAGCCTACGAGTAATTAGATAGTCAACAAGTACTCAAGCAGTAGTAAACAATGACACACCTTTTCCATCCCTTTAGAAGGATGACCAGTTAGAGGAAGAATTATGCACGTATCAGTCTGTATTAACACGCTAATGGACGGGCGTACGTATGCAGAAAATTGCAGGGACAAATAAATAATGAAAAGATTGATAGAATTATAGACACGCGTTACCTCGGGCGACTGTTTTTTAAACCGTGCGTGAATCAGCGACGATTCAATCTTTAAATATCGCGGAATAGTGAAATCTCTGATTAGATTGAGTCACTTTAATTGATAATTATGAACGCAGGACAATTACCAAGGCAAATACAAGTCGTACTTCGTGAAGGAGGTGAATACCATATCCGCAAAGAATCTAAGGTCAGTTCTGCTCCCCAATCTCTTCTAAACTCGATCCTCTGGAATCGATCTAGCAGTTGCTTTCATTCTTTCTTTTCTACCCTTCCATTCGACAGCGCGCACGATTTATTGAAAACCTTGGACACGAGCGACGAGCAGCTCGCGGAGAAGATTCGATGCAAGAAGCTAAGGATCAATTTAGAGAATGGCACGCAGTGCGAGGTGCTCGAGTATAAAGCGTTCCAGTGTAAGAAGCAATGCTACGTCTGGGACATCACGCAGAACGCGTTCTCCAGATTAGTGGGCTTGGACAAGTACACGTTGTGCTCTGACCTTCATCTTAACAGCAACCAGGGTCTCTCCAAAGAGGAGCAATGCCTAAGGTACCGTTTCATACAATTCGACTTCCAAAAGTTCCACTTCTTAACAAATACATACACTGTTTAGAACAGTGGCGCACACAGAGGGAGGGCCAAGGGGCATTGGCACCTCCCAAAAAAGGGGATTTGTAAAATGAAAAGAAAAATGAATTTTATTCTTTAAAAATTATCACCTAATGAATCTTACTGTATTTGCATTAAAAATATTCCTATCCCTTCAACTCAGCTCCCCCTAGATTACATCATGAGTGATTGCGCCACTGGTTCAGAATAATTAGGAAATCTACTCCATTCGAATTTCTGGGAGAAACACAAAGTTGTAGAAATATAAAACTAAAGTATTTCCTTCTTACAGGCGCATCGTGTACGGGAGCAACGATATCCTCGTCCCCGTGCAAAGTGTATGGGTGCTGCTGCTGCTGGAAGCTCTAAATCCATTCTACATCTTCCAAGTCTTCACCCTGTGCGTGTGGTTCGCGGAGGGCTACTTGTACTACACAGCAGCGATCATTTGCATGTCACTGTTCGGGATCATAAGCTCCATAATACAAACTCGCAAGGTACCAAGAAGCACATTCCTCGCTTCCCAACAGCCTGCTTTCCCTCGCGCCGCGATAACGCCGTAGTACTCTGAGCGGCGACTCGTGTAAGCCAAAGTATTCATTAACACTATTCCTACCACGAACCGGTCAAAATGACCGTTTTTAAAATTGCGATTAGAATTTCCTATATACAACGTAACTGAATCACTTTTAAACTTCACCACTTTTCCTCAAATATATGTATAATACATTTTTGAATAATCACTTCTTGTTTTATTGTTTATTTTCTGAGAAAAATTTGTAGTCTGTCTTACCTACCGCGACCGGTCAAATGACGTGAAGTGTGTCGGTATGAATAGTGTTAAACAAAACGGGCTAACAGAAGCTTCTCTTTTTCTAGAATCAAATCAATCTTCGCGGGACAGTTGCCTCCACGGAAACAGTTCTCGTGCACAGGAGCTCCACGGTGTCAGAGAGCATACCGAGCAGCGATTTGGTGCCCGGCGATATCATAGAACTGCCTAAACACCAGGCCACTGTCATATGCGATGCGGTCCTCTTAACGGGGCAGTGCATACTAAACGAGTCTATGCTGACAGGTGAAATTATAATTTATTAAAATAAATGGCTCTATAGCTGCTTGCAATCGACGTTCACTTCGTTCGATAATATTCCAGGAGAGTCGGTGCCAGTAACGAAAACCTCACTGCCGTCGCGTCACGTTCTGTACGATCCTAAAGAATGCTCCCACCACACGATATACAGCGGCACTACCATTATTCAAACCAGGTGCAGCATCTACCTTGGTTATAATTGTTGCAAGATGGTAGATCTTGATAAACGATTAATTGTATTTTGTGTAGGTGTTACGACGATGGTCCAGTTCTGGCAAGAGTCATTCGAACGGGCTTCCACACTAACAAGGGTGGCTTGGTCGCTGCCATTCTGTACCCACCACCCACTGACTTCAAGTTCGATCAGGATTCTTATAAATTCATCGGGATACTCGCGTTCATTGCAACCTGTGGCTTTATTTACACTATAGTTTCCAAGGTTTATATTAAGCTTCTTCCTCTCTATACAGGGTTATTCACTTAACTCAGAAAAAATTCAATTTCTTCTTCAGGACAGGGACTGACTACTTGACCAATTCGTCTGTTCTCGCGCGAGTTCGTTCTGAGTTAAGAGGGGAATCCTTTGCACTAAAAACATAGAAAAAATTGGGATTTTTTTTAAGAAACCAGCGATTCGATTCATCTGAAATTTGGACCATGTTTTGATGCAGCTTTTAGGAAGCTGCAGGTTTTTTTTAATTAATTTTTAACCATGAATATAGTAGTTATGCATGATCGATCATTATTATTATTATTATTAAGCGTCTTTATTGCACAACATAAGCAATATGTTTGCGCGGCGTGATGCAGAACTCCTATATTTATTATTAAAACTGATTAAAAAAAACTTTTTCGAGAATGCATAAAAACGTGGTCCAAATTTCAGTAGTTTCTTAAAAAAGGTCCTAAATTTTGCTATGTTTTTACCCCATAAAATAGGATTCCCTCCTTAAGTGGCTAGCCCTGTAAGTTATCCTCGATCCACGCTTAACTCGACTTTCTTTCCGCAGGCTTCCAGAGGGATCACCGCTGGCGATATAGCAATAAAAGCGCTAGATATAATAACGATAGTGATCCCTCCGGCATTGCCAGCAGCGATGACGGTAGGGAAGTTGTACGCCCAGTCGCGGCTGAAGAGAGCGCAGATTTACTGCATTAACAATAGGGTTATTAACGTGTCTGGTAGTATAAACTGCGTGTGCTTCGATAAGGTAAGTGCCGTGCGGCACATTTGTACCATTAAAAGGAAAATAGATGTTCAGTTTGAAATGTGTCTTGTCCTTTTCCACAGACGGGTACTTTGACAGAGGACGGCTTGGACATGTGGGGCATCGTGCCTTGTGCAAACGGCGCGCTCGGCGAATCGGAAAGGACCGTTCCTAAATTAAGCGATCACCCTCTTTTCGAGGGGATGCTGGTCTGTCACAGTTTGACACTGATCGACGGCGAACTCTGTGGTGATCCTCTAGATGTTAAGGTACTCTCCGTTACAACCCGTCAGGGAAACTTATACCCCAGACTGGAATTGAGCAATCGAAATCATCGACTCCGTCTGTCGCCCTGTAGATGTTCGAGAGCACGGGATGGATACTGGACGAATCTGACACCGTGCGGTCGAACAAGTTTGATCTCGTAGCGCCGACCATTGTGAAACCGCCGAAGGGGAACAGTTTCACGCAGAACATGAACGAAATATCGGAGATCGGGATAGTGCAGCAGTATCAGTTCTCCAGCTCTCTGCAACGAATGTCTGTGATAGTACGCGCCCACGGGTCGGAAACATTCAGAGCGTACACGAAAGGATCACCGGAGATGATACTGAGCCTGAGCAGGCCCGAGACCATTCCGAAGGATATCATGTTCTGCTTGAAAGGCTACACGGAGCAGGGCTATCGCGTTATAGCCATGGGCCGAACAGTATTGTCTGAATCTAGCAATAAGGTGATGAAACACAATTTCAGGAACAAAGTCCCCGTATTATTCTACGCGCTCCTTTCTTAATCTCTGAATTCTTTGCGGACAGATAACGAAGCTGCCTCGGGACGCAGTCGAACAGAATCTGGAATTCTTAGGTTTAGTCGTTATGGAGAACAGAGTGAAAGCACCCACGATACCGGTAATCAAGGAACTGAGGACAGCCACTATACACGTGGTAATGATCACAGGTGAGATCTAGTACGTCGTCTGGTAGAAAGCAAGACGAATTATTCGTCTTTCGCGTACATAGTATTAAAGCAAATTATTCCAGGGGATAATATCCAAACTGCAGTGAGCGTAGCGAAAGAGTGTGGCATATTGTCACCGCAAGAGACTGTGATAGACGTTACTGTAGTTATGAAGGAGAACAAAGTACAACCAGAGATCTATTTCAACGCTCAAGAATTTTCTCGTAAAATGGTAATCCCATTTAATTGCACCTATGATCCGTCGAATTATATACCCAACTGCATTGTACTCATCTTTCTTTTACAGAGTCTTAATGATATACACCTCAAGATACCAGGGTTACAGGACGTAGAGCGCAATATAATCAATAATAATTATCGGTTCGCGTTAACGGGTCAGTCGTGGCAATTACTTCGCGAGCACTACCCGGACATTGTGCCGAAGATCTGCGTACGTGGTGCAATATTTGCCAGAATGACTAGCGACCAGAAACAGCAATTAGTGCTGGAGCTGATGCAATTGGGTTATTATGTGGGTATGCATCCACTTCTATCATTCATTGTACTTCATTGCATTATACTGCACAATGGTTGTTTCAAAGTACCTCGTAAAACATTCTAGCCATGTGCGGAGACGGTGCTAACGATTGTGGTGCTTTGAGGGCAGCACACGCCGGCATATCCTTATCCGAGGCAGAATCGAGGTAATATTTCAAACTCCCCACAAAAGAGTTATATAATCCTTACGTCACCGATCCGAACAATTCAAGCTATAATTCTACGTGACAAATTTAATTGTAGAATGTGAGTCATAGCAAGCTGGGCTCTAGACACCTTACTTTCCTTTTTAATACCTCGAGCCAGCTTTAATTCTCGATCACTATATGCTTCGATATGAATGTCTGATTAAACCCCTTTGTTTTAGCGTCGCGAGCCCTTTCACGTCCAAGGTGCCAGACATCACTTGCGTGCCAAAGGTGATAAGAGAGGGTCGCGCTGCCTTGGTCACATCGTTCGGGATCTTCAAGTTCATGGTTACTTATTCTCTTACCGAGTTCCTGTCTGTTATTATCCTCTATGCGATCGATTCGAATTTAACGGATCTAGAGTTTCTCTTCATCGATATTTTCCTGATAGTGAATTTCGCCTCGTTCTTCGGGAAAACTAGAGCGTACGAAAAGAAACTTGTGAAAAAGCCCCCGATGACCAGTCTGCTGAGCTTCACAACGATCTTCTCCTTATTGGTGCACATGTTGATCATGACCATTTTCCAAGTTATAACTTATTACGCGGTGCGCGCTTTCCCGTGGTTCACTCCGTTCGTCCCTACGGACAACGATGGCTACACGTGTTACGAGAATTACTCCGTGTACTGTGTCTCCATGTTCCAGTACATAACCATGGCTGTAATATTCTCGCGCGGAAAGCCATATAGGAAAGCTATTTACACAAACGTCGCGTTCATATTTTCGATAATCCTACTAACTATCGTTTGTATATATATTACAGTGTATCCCGCCGATTGGATAGTAAATCTCCTCGAATTACTTGTGCCCCCAGTTTACGATTGGAGGATAATTATATTGGCGCTTGCTTTAGCGAACTTTGTAGTCTGTATGATCGTCGAGACGCTCGCGATAGAGTACCTGCTCGAAAAGAAGTTGAAGTCGAAGATTTACAGGCCCGAGAAATCTAAGAAGGAATATTTAAGAGTAGAGCATGAATTGAAGAATAATTCGAATTGGCCGAGGCTTGATAAAGAGTTACCCATTTTACCATTAACGCCGAGCGCGGAGAATATCATTAATGTAACGTATCCGGCAGACGAAGCGGAAGAGAACGTAGGAAATAAGAACCTCCATCAGACAATGGAAGTGGACAAGGACAATAACGGGTTGTACGCATTCGATAATTATACGTTTGTAGACGACGAATTGACGCGGAACACAAATATGATAACTAGATTTTAGGCCGTGCCTTGGAAATAGTTCGTCGAGGGTTGAAAGGTTTAGAAATGTGTACGGTCGACGGAGAAGGGAGCAACTTTTATACCAGTATTTGTATATAAGTATTATGGAATACTACCAAAACTATTAAGAATTCTACTGCAACATGGTACAAAAAAGCTACAGGGCAAACTTCGCAATTATTGTACGCGTACAATATCGCTTCTAATCACAGTCAAATTGTATTTAACGATTTTGACGATTGCATTCTATTAGAAAGTTGTTGAGAATTTTCTTAGTGCAAGAATCATTAATTTATTAAGGGGATGAGCAACTATTTCTTTCACGTGTTTTAATTGAGAAAGTGTATATTTATTACAAAAGGATATGTCTCTTACTTAATAGAAAACTTGCGCGTCTAAGAAGTAAAACAAGTTACATATCATGAGGCGAGACTGTTTCTCGTCTTCCGATCCGACAATTTCGACTTTTCTAGCATTCTCTGTAATATAAGTAATAGACACGCTGTTTATACACAAATATCTAGCAATAAAGATATTTTCTAATATATTTACCTATAATTTCGCTGTGATTTGCTACGAGATCTTTCTGAATCCAGCCTCTGTAACGAAGCACAACTTTGTTTATTATCTGTATCGTATTCTGGTGTATCTTCGACTTTAGAAGGAGTTTCGGCAGAGTTGAAATGAATTCTTTAAACGCGCATTCCCTGCAATGATTCGTAAATGTCAGAGTTATAGGATCACTTGTGATTAAAATTTCGAAATATTCTTCGAACGAAGGATACAATTGAAACTAATTGTAATAGATACAAATTAAAGAAACATGAGCCAATTACCTGTGCAATTCCTCTAAAGTGTGATCTAACACGATATCACTAATGACAGAAAATAATTGCAACTGCATCGCACTTCTGGATTGATTGCAACACACGTTCACAACCGACTGTAACGTTTCACCAAGCTCGCAATGATTTTTGTACCAAGTTTTACTCGCATTCAAAAATAATGTCCTCAGAACCTTGATTAACTGTGGTAATGCAATGTTATTTACAGTTGACCAGTTCTCAAGTTTCCCTATGGAAAGAAAAAGGAAAGACAAGTATAAAAGAAGAACTATTATTAGGTTCAAATAATAGAAATCTCACAGTACCATTTAAATACTTAATTACAGATGTGCAATAATTTTTATTCAATTTTGGCACAACTTTGTCGTCGCTATGTATCGATGTAAACCACACGTAAATTTGACAAAGCCCTAGATTATGTCCCAGGCAGACATCCTGCGAATCGTCGATGGAAAAATCCTGTTGTCGCTTCCTATTTCTTATCGAGGAAACGAAACTACCAGGTGTGCCTAACTTGTCGTAAGGAAACTTTGAGAGTAAATTCTTTATGTAAATGGTTTGAAAGTTGCTTTTAAACCAGTGTTTCATATTTACGTCGCATTGAGCGTGTAATATATCTATACAATCGATTATTAATTGTATAATGTCCACAGCACTTTTCAGTAACTCTAATGCTTCGCCGGAAATCAGAAGCGCTGAATTGTCAACATTTTTCTCGTCTGGGCACACTTCCATCCAGCTGTCGAATATAAGCGGCATTAATAATTCAACGTATTTCATAAGTTCCTCCGCATCTAAAGTTTGTTCGCCAGTGCTTCCTTTCAAGCTTTCGCCTCGTTCGAAATCAATTTCATAGTTTTGGAAATGTGTGTTTAGATAAATGGGAATATATCTGGTACTTTTATCTACGTGTACGACTTGCGCAGTCATGTTAGAACCGACAGTTTGCTGTGACTTGTAGAAATTAACTATAGAGCTGAACATAGTGGCCAGTCTTTCCAAAACTTTTATTCTCCACTTAACATTAGTGTTCTTCGTATTTAAAGTCGTTACTAATTGCCTTCCTGGCTTCATTTCCGTATGCAGTCTAGATATCATGTCTAGAAAATTTGGCAATACTCTATAACTGTTCCTCGCTAAAATACTGCTACAGTTTTGTACAAGTACGTCCAGAAACAGTAAAGCATCCTCTTTAATACGAGGATCTATGTGCGTCATAGCGCACCTCAAGTACGAAATCAAAACATCGCAGTAAGGATCTAGCTGGTCATTAGAAACTGGGCCAAGAATTAAACTCAAGACTTTGAAACAGTCGTGCCTTATGTCCCTCTCTTTATCAAGACACAACGCGCAAACGCCTTGCAACAGAGATCCGAACTGCGAGCTCAATAAATCCAAAGAATGCTGCGACAAAATTTCTTTCAACTCCCTTATAGCATCTTGCCGAGCAGACGAGTTATGATGTTGAAGGCGTGACAGTAAATCCTGAAAGATCACATTATGTACGTAGCTCTTAACAGCTATTGCTGTTATACAATAACAGCTATTGCTGTTTAACAAATTATAAACTCGTAATATTACCTTAACATTGAGCTTCCTCTTACTGAGAATTTCTGTCTCGTCTCTGTGTTTCAACTGTTCGCGTATCACGATCTTTTTAACTTTGAACGTTGGATTCGTGACGTTCAGTCCCTTGGGTAGAGGCTTCGCTTTCTTCGCTTTCAATTTCACTTTAGCTTTCTCAGCCTTGACATTCTTCATATGTTTATTACCTTTACCCATGGTTAATTACTTTTCAAATAAAAACTCCACCTGAAACGTTCGATTGGATTAACTCGGAATCTAAACAAGTGTTTGTGTTACTTACAAATATGGAAATGCGCGTAGAGTTCACCTCACAATATACGATAGTTCAATGGAAGCGTGTATGATTTATGTTATGATAATGGAGTAGACATCGCCAAAAAGCGTGTTATTTACATTAAGGTTATGCACCCACGAGGCACAGGCCGTCAGATGTCATCTGCATGAGGGCATGTGTTGGCATGTGTATATATGTAGAAGTTATCACAAACGATCGACAGTGACATGTCAAAACTTTGCACCCTTCTATTGTGACGTACGTAGTAACATGTAAATTTCGTATATTTGAAAATAATTGTCTCGCTAGCATCTATGGGAAGGTTTCTTCGACTGTGGAGTACATTTTCACCTTGAAACAAAAGTACGTATCATCTTTCGGTATCGTCATTGTAATGTACAGCGGCATTAGGTTAGCCTAGTGTTTCGAAAAACATTTATGCTTGTTCAGTATTACAAATTACTAATCGAATTAGATACATTTGGCATGACAACGCAGATCTATCGAAAGTTTTTTCAAGCAATAAGTGGCAACAAAAACATCCGCTTTCTCTTAGTGAAATTTTTAATTATTATTTGCTCTACTTCAATCTCTCCTTGACATGTTGTATCATGATGGTAAAATAACTTAATACCCAGGTGTATTGTTTCGCAATAATTTTATCTGTGCCAGTGCTGGTTCGTATGGCTTCTCACTCCTAATCTATGATTTCTTGTACATTTTTCCTTTAGAATATTATCTAATTACAGTTATTTAGACACAGAATCGCTTATATTTATTGACGAAACACTGGTATCCAAAATTGAGATATTTGAAATTACAAATTGATCTCCTCTGTATACTTTTTTCTATTAGTACAACGTATATATACGATACTTAGGTGTTTTTTTGTTAAAAGAAAAATGCAATGAGTCTTACATAATGGTATTAATTGCGATAACATATATATGTTCAAAGATAGGCTTACAACGGTATCAATAATCTATTATAAACTCGAAGGACATATATATGGATCTCGCTAATATGATTCACATGATTCTTTCAGATATCCAAATTGTAAAATAATCGAAATAAGAAAATTGATGTAGAGAATGCAGGGAGCCTGACGAAAGCCAAGAACGAATATAAATGATGCAAGTGAAAGAAGAAGAGGGCGAGTTAAATAAGTAATAAATTAATAATAGAGGCTTATGTGGAAGTAAGGATAGAGGAGATACCACTTAATGGTCTTCTTAAATGACTGCTTAACGACATAAAAGTTGAAGCTTTAAAAAATTCAAGATGAACGTAACAATGTCTTATTGTCCTCCAAATATAACTTTCACCGAGATTTGGGTGAACCATGGCATGTCAAAATGTTTCATGGACACAGTCAGCACCACCGTCATTTCACTGTATCTACTGATTTTTGGTACAATCCAGTTGTGGATGTACCGGAAATATGGCACAGAGAGTAACGCGGCTTTATTGCCTAAAAGTAAATTGTACATTGTGCAGAAGTTCTTCTTATATTTTATTCCCATACTCAATATAGTGAGAATAATTCTACAGGGAACTGTTTTGGATGACGAGAAAGTCTATGGTTATATGGTAAGAATCTTAAACATCGGCGTGCATACACAACAAACTCTTGGTCTTTCTTTAATGTATATTACGTTAACGTTTCTAGATTCTTACAACGGTATTGACTGTAATTATTTATCCATACTCTGTGCACATATTAAAAGTAGAGAGGCACAAATTGCTACCAAGCGTGCCACCACGTGGACACGGGCTCGTCTTGCTGGGCTTTTGGACTTTAGCATTCGTTGCTGAGAATCTTGTTTTTGTTAATATTGGAAGGCTCGAATGGTGGTTCCATTTGAATACGTGAGTTCTATGTGGGAAAGGTGTACCCGCTCGCTAGCTAGGCTATTTTGTAAGTGTATGCGTGCGCTATTTACAGAACGACAGACCAAATCGAGATGGCACTGTTTGTCTTGCGTTATGTCAGCACTCTTATCATCTTCGCACTAGGACTCAAAGCTCCGGGGATAACTGGTAGCACGGATCCTGAATATCGTACTCTTAACGATGGTCCAACTGCACGGTCGAGATATTATCAAGGTGTAAGTCATTGGAATGTATCTTGTATTTTGCGAGCGTAGTAAAAGTGAATGTCTAAGGGATATAAGATGAAAATCACTTGCGCATGATACGTCTATTGATAATACAAACATTTTTAGAGAACGGAGGATAACAGTTCTACATGGAAGAGCGCTTGGTATAAAGTTTCAACTCTGGCACCATTTTTATGGCCGGAGAAGAGCTTCCTGCTTCAGCTGAGAGTTGTGTTTTGTTTTGTATTACTTATATCAGGGCGTGTAATAAACCTTTACGTTCCAATTTACAACAAAATGATCGTGGACAGCGTTTCCACAGCTCCTGTGGTATTTAGGTATGTAGAATTCTCGAACAGACGTTGGAATAATAATATAAAACCTTGTGATTCACGAACGTTTGTTTTCCATGGTAGGTGGGATCTCATATTAATATATGTGGCATTCAAATTCTTGCAAGGTGGAGGTACGGGTGGAATGGGAGTACTGAATAATCTCAGATCGTTCTTATGGATACGTATACAACAGTATACAACTCGAGAGATAGAAGTGGAGCTGTTCAGGTAAATGTTACCGCTTTGCTTTTCAAAACACTGATTTCACAGTTAAATTTACTTTTTGCAATGCATTTTTTCCCCCAGGCATTTGCATAGTCTAAGTTTGCGCTGGCATCTTGGGAGGAAAACTGGCGAAGTTTTGAAAGTTATGGATCGCGGCACAGATTCTATAAACAATCTTCTTAACTACATTCTCTTTTCTATCGTACCAACGATCGTCGATATTATCGTGGCCATTGGATTTTTCGTCACTGCTTTTAATAAGTGGTTCGGTTTAATTGTATTCTTGACCATGAGTTCTTACATAGGTAAATACGTTGTACATCCCTGATGTTTTTCTACGATCAGCATTACAGCGTTTTCACATTTTTTAATAACATCCATGAATATTTGTTCACGCCAGCTGCCACTATCCTGGTTACTGAATGGCGCACCAAGTTCCAGAGGCGTATGAACTTGGCGGACAATGCTCAGAAAGCACGAAGCGTCGACAGTTTACTTAATTTCGAAACAGTTAAATACTACGGAGCAGAATCATACGAAGTAGATAGCTATAGAAAAGCGATAATCGATTTCCAAGTGCAGGAATGGAAGTCAATGATTACGTTAAATATTTTAAACACCTTACAAAACATAATTGTCTGCAGCGGTTTGTTAGCTGGGTCTTTACTCTGCTTGCACATGGTCAGTATACAGAATATCGCTACTCCATCCAAATTCAAAGTTCGACGAATATATACAGCGATAAATGTGTGGGTTACAGGTTGTAAGCAAACAAGGTTTAACTGTTGGCGATTATGTTTTATTCGCAAGTTACATCATTCAACTTTACGTACCGTTAAATTGGTTCGGAACGTACTACCGGTAAATCATTTTGCCAGCGTTATACGTAGCGTAGCGTCTTATTCATTGCAATGTAATTACGCTTTCTGTTTACAGTGCTATACAGAAGAATTTTGTCGACATGGAAAATATGTTTGATCTCCTTCGAGAGGAACAAGAAGTAATCGATGCTCCAGGCGCTGGGCCACTGATAGTGAAACGTGGTCAAGTGGAATTTACAAACGTGGCATTTAGCTACACACCCGAGAAGCTTATACTAAAAAATATCAGCTTCATTGTTCCAGCAGGAAAGACTGTTGCTCTGGTTGGGCCATCTGGTGCTGGGAAGTCCACTATCGTACGGTTGCTGTTCAGGTTCTACGACGTAGAGCAAGGTGCCATTTTAATCGATGGACAGAATATTAAAACGGTTAAGCAGGATTCTTTGAGACGGGCAATAGGTGTTGTACCACAAGACACGGTGTTGTTCAACAATACCATAAAATACAATATCCAGTACGGTCGCATCGAAGCTGTAGACGCAGACGTGATAGCAGCTGCGAAGAATGCAGACATTCACGAAAGAATCCTTTCATTTCCAAGTGGCTACGAAACCCAGGTTCGCGCAAATTGTCTAGCTCGATTAAATTTATTATTCCGCAGTAGCATACTTCTCTTATCAAAGCCGAAAGCTTTCATTGAAATATTTGATCGCATCGGGGAACTTACACGTTTCATTGTTTTAACGTAGGTTGGGGAAAGAGGACTTCGTTTAAGTGGCGGAGAGAAGCAACGCGTGGCTATCGCGCGCACGATACTAAAGGAGCCAGCTATTGTTCTTCTGGACGAAGCAACAAGCGCACTCGACACCCAGACAGAGCGTAATATCCAAGCAGCGCTGAGCAGAGTTTGCGCTAATCGAACGACCATTATCATCGCCCACAGATTATCCACGATAATACATGCTGATGAGATTCTTGTGTTGAAAGACGGGGAGATTGTGGAGAGAGGCAGGCACGAAGAGCTTATTTCTTACGAGGGAATGTATCATTCGATGTGGCAAGCACAGCTACAGAATGATAATGAAACTACCAAGATACAGAACGATGTTCCCGAAGCTGATGAGGAAAACCCAGATACATTTAAGAAATAAAACTACATTTGTTGAGTTCAATGATCATAATAAAAAGAATGTGTACCTGTCTTTAGAAAACGACTGAAGTTCACTCGTGCTGAATTGCTGTCACGAGTAACTCATTTAAAAGAAATACTAAGAATTACGCGTCTTCAAGACGAGACAATGTTATTTTGCTTACGTAAAGTAGGTATAGCTTTTTACTAGACCTTCGTATGGATTCTTTGTTTTACTTGTTAAAACGTATAGTCACAAACGTGTGCGAAGGTATTAAAATGTGATAGAATACGAAGCAGTTAATGTAAGATGGTATAGTGGACGTTTTTACACGAACGCTTTTAAGAATAAAGATATTTCAATATTTAAAAGGCAGAACGAGGCACGTGCCAATGTCCGAATTTTAGTCTTCTACAAACTACGTACTTAGATCGAAATAAAGATTCCGTGCAGAGTCTCTTAGAATTGAGTGGTACGATTTATTGCATTATAAGATATTTAATTAAAGTATATTAACAATGCCCTATAGTTTCATTCTGCTGCCTGAGGTGCTGCTGCTGCTGGCGCCGCTTCCCCACCTTCAACAATTCTTGTTGCGAATGCCCCATCGGGCACCCACCCCGACTCGTCGACAGGGGCTGTTACGGTTTCCTCTCTCGCGCCCCAGAAATAGTAGCTCGCAATAAATATCCACACAAGGGTGTAAATTATCTATTAACGCAAAAGCTCCGGGTAACAAGAACACTATTATCGAAATTCAAAGTATTCAGTTAATAAAATAGATTTGAAACAGAGCGAATTACTTTGAAAGCCTCTTCCTTGCCCATATTGGCAAATCAGGGGGTATAGTAGTTCAGTTCAAATGTCTTGCTAACATTGAAGTATTACGATTTTCCGATCCATATGCCATAAGAAGATAATTTTAAGCAATCTAGTGCTAAATACTCTTAGCCGATGCCTTTCTCGCCTTCACGAATTTTTTTTACAAATTTTCAGGTCCATGAATTTGTATAATGCGCCCTGTTGTTTGCAAACAGCTGATGATCAAATATCTAACTTGATCTGAATCCCATGGTAGCATATGTATATAAATGACGTGTGACAAGATGTTTCCGCGCCGATAAAGAAACGCGCCAGGTGTGTCGTTAATTTATTTTATTTTGTGCTATTATGTGCGACACGAAATGAACAGCCTTGGGTTAAGCTTAATTTTAAAAATGGGCTGTATATGCTCCAAGGAAACTATCACGGTAAACTCGAGAAACTATACGGTCCGTGAACATCTTGGAGAAGGGCAAGTTTGACATAAAACAAATTTTCATTATTTAATACGATGCCTCGATTTAAGTTAACGAATAAGTGACGAATTCCCTCTGATTAAACAGTCTACTATGTTTACAGTAATTCCACTTAACCTAGCCTGCAGTAGTTTTCATGCGCAGTGTTGGTTCGGATATTTTTAAATTGTAGATGAACGCAGCTGATGTCAGAAAGAAATGAATTCTGCAACTATCCAAAGTTCCCTCTAACGCATAATTAAATGCAATTTTAATATGGTTTTAGTGGCTTCAGCACGGTACTTTTGGTCGAAGATGCAGCGAGCCACAAAAAGTATGCTATTAAAAAGATTATTTGCCACGGTTTGGAAGACCAGAGATTAGCGGCGAAAGAAATAGAATACCACAATCTTGTAAAGCATCCGAATGTAATAGAGTGTATCGATTCTGCGTACAAAGGAACGGCGGATCCAGTTATTAATGCTACAAGCGAAGTATTAATTGTTCTACCATATTATCATGTGAGTTCCTTACGTTGAAATTAAGCTTAGCAGTTGTAAGTGTACATTTTCTACATCTTCCATCATTTCCAGAGGGGCACACTAGCGAACGAGTTGGAAAGACGCGCTAGGAATAATGATTACATGAGCGCGCTAGATATTTTAAATATTTTTTTACAAGTATGCGAAGGTGTAAAAGCGTTTCATGAAGCGAAGCCGGAGCCTCTTGCTCACAGAGATCTGAAGACTGCAAACATAGTCCTTGGCGATGGATGTACACCTATTATAATGGATTTAGGTAGATTCTTTGTCTGATATAAGCGACAAAGAAGGCGTGTTCGTCCGTGCCTTGATTATACGATGTATTAACAAATTGATGTTAATCTCTGCAGGTTCTGTGGCATCTGCCAGGGTCAAAGTGTGCGGGTCGCAAGCGGCGCAAACGTTGCAGGATGTAGCAGCAGAAAGATGCTCGATGCCGTACAGGGCACCAGAGTTATTTAACGTCGAGAGTTATTGTATGGTAGACGAGCGGACAGATATTTGGGTAGAATATTAACTCTTCAGGTATACTTCTCTATATCACCACTTCCATTTAAAACTGTGTACTGTTCCAGTCTTTAGGTTGTATTCTTTATGCACTCTGCTATTTCAAATCACCTTTTGACGCTGTGTACGAAAGAGGAGATAGCGTCGCTTTAGCCGTCATGAGTGCAAATATCACATTCCCCGAGGATGCTCCGTATAATGAGGTTCTGTACCTATCTCTGAGATTACTCGTCGCCCATCGAAATCCATCGATCTAATACTTGAATTTCTGTATCTTGCAGGACATGCAAGCTCTGATTTTATCGATGTTAAAGGTAAATCCTATGGAACGTCCATATATATACAGTGTTATAGAAAATGTGCACGATGTTATTGCGAAGCTGGAGAACAGAGCTTAATCGTACGAGCAGCAATAATTTAAATATTTATTACTCAAAGATTTATGTACAGACAGTTTTTTATACGTCCTATATTATGCATACCGATTTAAAATGTTTAATGTGATACTCCAATGCAATAACGTAACGTAGTAACTTTTTACCACGAAAAAGAAACATTCACAGCATTTGCATTATTTTAAAAGAATTGGACTGGAGAACTTTTAATGCTAGAAGGAATCGGCAAGAAAAGTACGAAATGGTTTGTTTATCGACCAGATCCAAGGTATATTTTAAATAAGCATATATCTCTAACTTAAAGGACACGCATTTCGAGTTTACGATACATTTATATCAATGTTGAAGGTATATGATAAAATATTTTCACACAGTGCTGTTATCGGACAGTTAACTAACATTAAAACCGCTAGCTTTCTATAAATACTCCCAAACATGTATTAGTTCTTATCTATCCATTTGCGAAACGATATTTCGCACAAACGTCGAGTCATGATTTATTTAAATTCACAAACACAATAATGCATTTAAAATATGCTTATCGATTATGAAACAGCGCGCTGCAGTACTTAATGTAGCATTTTTTCTTTTCTTGAAAATAGTATACATTCGTATGTACAATTTACTATCCGTCTATAAATCTTTTCCGATATCCACCAAGCCAAACTCGGTGAACTCTTTAATTCACGACCATTTCATAAGATTATATCGAACCCTTCGAAAATAAATCGAAAAGCAACTTTCTCTCCGCATATACATTCAGTCCCGTGAAAGATTCCTAGCTTACCAAGGGAAGCATACGAAAATCGGATTTTTTTTTACTTCTACGTATTAAGCCTTCACAAAGAAAGATCGTACAATTCGAATGTTCCGTTAAGAGAATGACATTTCGCGCGCATCAATTTGAATAATATATTTAATTTACGCTGAATTTGATGCACGGCAATTAATCAGAGATTCGCATGCAAATAGCGGTGCTAGGAATCGTACGATGTGACGTCGAGCCCCTACGTCACGAATACGTCACAGTGGGCGAACTCGTGAAACGGTATTCTGAAACCGATTAACATGCATTTCGTGTTGAACCAGCGTGATCTCCCCTCGAGGAAAAACGTTCACGCGGACGTTTATTTAGAAAGGCAATTAATGTAAGCGTATATAGGTAGACTGGGCCTAGCTCTCGGAGAACTGTCGTCGATCTTCGAGTCGTATTTCACGCCGGTCACCGTCGCCGAAGCCGAGAATGTAAAGTAGTTTTTTCACGAGCCTGTGCTTCAGGTGGACGTCTTCTCGACTGGTCTCTCAAATAGCGAACGGTTCCCAGACAATCCCACAGTTCCGCATCCGCCTGTGTAACTTGCGAATCGTAAGTCGCCTCACCTCACATTTATGTCATCCTCTTGCGAATTACCGCTTGCAACGACGAAACTAACCTCGTACGTTCGAACCGTTCGATGTGAACGTAGTCGATCCTCGATATACATAAATAATCATTAAACGCGGCTCAAACAATCGATCGACGAAAATTCTCCTTTTCGCGCGTATAAATTAATTCCACAGCACCGAGCCCCGTGCTTCGGTTTGATATCAAGGGGAACATAACCTAAATGCGGAGCGTTATGTAAACGATTAAATAGTAGAATTCAGACTTTTAGTAATTTGGTATGGAACGTGTTTTACACGTGTATCTTCGGCGTTCAGCTTTCTTTTCGGGGATTTATAATTAGATTTTGAGAAGGTTGATAAATTTTGTGGTTAATCCGATGGTTCCCTAAAACGTTCGTATTTGGTTTTCTTATTTCTTGGGTGAAATAATTAGCGATTATGTTGACAGAATATTCGTACGCGTGAAACTTAAGTGATTATTTGATTATAAGATCAATATTGTCGCGATGAGATTTTGTTGGTTAGACGTTTAGTGGAAAGGCTAAATACAATGTAGCAATTGCACGATCCTGCCGTGACATACAAATGCTAATTTTTTACGCAATTAATAACACATCGTCCTGTCTTGCGGTGTGAATTGAAAAGCCCGGTAGAAATTTACGATGTGTATAGGTAATCGCGTAGAATCGTAAAAAATAAATGAATTACTTTCAAAGTGTTTAAACCGGATTATTATGTTTGTTAAATTCAAATTGACCAGTCATACGTGTTATATAATTATTACCTTATTTTCGCGTTCTCGAACCGTTTCTAACGAACGGTTATTCGTCGTTTACACTCAACTCATGTTACTATCCAAAAAGGTCAAGGATGCGCAGGGGATGTAGAAGATTGTACTTGCAAGAAGTGGAGAGATAAGCGGGTATCTTTCACAAAGCTATTGTTACCGAAACTCAACCTATTTCCCGCCGAATACGCGAATAGGTAGTTTATAAAATTTTCGTTGTGCCATTGAAATTCCCTCTGAACGGAATAAATGGAACAATTTGTTTCTTGCCTATTCAGTCAATTGATAGATTCCCACGCACATTTGAATATAAAATAACTGCAAACGTAAATCTGATGCTCCGGGAGCATAATTTGATCGCACGTACAACGCATGGAATTAAGTACTATTTCGCGTGCAATGATAATGCTCGAAGTTCAATCGATAATACCGAAATTATCTAGTAATGTATCTAGTGATATAAACGGCGTTAATCCCATTGAGAGCCACTGTCTCGGTGATAGCGTTTGGTAATGATGTTTATCGCGGAAGTGTCACGCAATGGTCACTGGTGAGCTGGTATCGATGCGTGATTCTAAGAAAATAAAAAATTCCGCTACTAGATGGATAATTACATCGAAGCGCCGCCCCTTGCCGCCAAATTGTTTGCCTTTGCTATTATTGCTTTGCGTAGCAAGAAGTTTAGAATTCGTTAAAAATTTCGACGAGTCATCTGTGCCACGGTTTAGAATCAATACCTTTTCAAATGTTTCGACTGTACCGGCACACGGGATTCCCTATCCATCGGGACGTATCGAACGCGACGGCCGATCCGTAACATTTCGCGAGACGCCGTTCAATTTGGGAATATAGAATTATTCAATTTCCCGAACAATTACCATATCTACAAACGCAGTTTGACCCACTACCTATGTATTTATTTTGCACGCGTATCCTGTTCCTAGCAATCGCGTTACTATTCCTGGGAATGTATACGTACTCAGCGATCGTACAGGGTGTAAACGTATTTGTTAATTGCCATCGGAACAGCATTTATTCGAGAAAATATGGAATAATTATCGGTAGCCGCATAATAATGCTCGCAGGCTGACCTTTCGTCGACGCACTTCTGCTGTAATTTATTCAAATAGTGGGAACTTATCCAACAGTAAAATGCTGGATAAAAGTGCATAATAATTAAGGAGTTTGAGAACCTTCGCTATCTGTCCACGTGTAAGCTGAGATCGCATTACGGTCACGTGACTGGTTAATCCTCGTATGATTCTCTAAAATTGTACGATTTTGTAAGAGCGCCCAGCGCTATCCAAAAGAAACGACTACGCGTTTCTCCTTTCGTTTTTTCCCCCAAACTAATGAATATTACATTAGATGCACCGACGAAACTTCATTATATCCCATAATCGCGAATGATGTGCGTAACTTCCGTACGTGTAATACCTCCTGACCAAATTGTAAATATTTTCCAGGGAAGACCGTGGAATTTTACGCGTTTCCCTTTCACGCTAATTAGATTCAATTAATTTTCTTCGCCCTCTCTCCGTCACCTTCGCCTTGGATTCAGACCACGAATCCATGTGTCGCGAAGTTAATCTCCCAATAAGGGATACGCAGATTCGTACTTCCGTTCGAAAACAAAAGGGTCCGAAGAAGAAGAAGATCAATTGATACAATCGTATTAATTTAAAAGAGGTATATCTTTGTGTTCTAATCGGCGACTCGCGAATGTTACGACGCGTTGCGTGTGGGAAAAAAATGAAATGAAAATAGGTTAATATGACCGACAGTGACGAAAAAAAAACTCTTAGAATCGTACGATATCTTAAGATATCGCGAGGTTTTAGCATTACTTATGTGCGCGGTGTCACTTGGAACGCTCAGTCAACGGCCAGCGGCAGCGTCGGTCGGACGTATCTCGCTGCTTCACGTTTTGAAGTTTCTTAGGTTAGAAAATATAGCGCGAGGAGGTTAAGGCCGTGTCCTATCACATCCACTAATTAAGCGGTTCTCGAAGAGTGAGTGCGCCACCATTTACTGTTTCATACAATTCTGCCTTTAATCCCATCGTTATTAATCTCTTGCGACTAGGTATTTAAATGCTTTCTTTCGTCAACTATTTCATTTTAGAAATTGTTTCTGCTGGTCGGTTTGTTTGTAATCAAAGCAGATAGCGAGACGAAGTTAAGAAATCGAACGCTACGGCACGGAAGGCCGCGCATAGTTGGAGTCGGAGTGAAAGTATTCCTTGCAGGCCAAGTAGAAATTTTTGTAACGAAATGAAAGCTGTACGATCGTGCTGCCAGATCTCGCAAGTTCGTAGAGTTCCAGGCACGCGGCTCGTCGTTACACGCTTCTCGAGTACTCGCCTCATTTCAAATTGTAATTTTAGCGTCAGTTCCTGGACTGACATAACTTGTTTGATTTGCCTGCGTTCCTTCGTAGCGTATTCCCTCGTCCGTTCAATATGTTGTTCGGTGTATTTGTGTTTCGTAAATATCGCGCGTCGCGTGCAATTTTCGAATGTCGAACAGAATATTTCGAATCGTTCGAAAGGTCGCCGTTCCAGGCTGCGGTTTCGTTGAATCGTTTATCAGTTGGCTGTGAATTCGGTGAATTGACATTAGAATTCAAAAGATTATTTTGCATCGATAGTTATACGCGGAACCGTGTTCATACGCATGCGTTTGCGAATAGTATGCACGTGAATTGTGTAACGTACGTGCCACTTCTGGAGGAAATGCATGTATTATTTAAATGGAATAGCGAACCAATTCTTAATATGATTCGAAAAATTTTATAACTTCGGGGAAAAAATGAAGGCGACGAGATAATTGAAACCTCCCCGCATAAATTCTACGTTGTCTATGAATTATTTATTCGCGTGAATTTCGTGATGCCCTCGAGCGATTTCCAACGTTTTTGTAATCTAAACTACCCACTGTGAGCTTTTATGGTAGAATTCAGCGAAGGTATATTTGCATCGTACGTAGCAGAATCGACGAGTAATTATTTCTTTCGATGAATTTCGTCGGTTCGTCGGTGGAATGCGGTCGGCCAACTTTTACTTGGAACCGTTTGGTTTACATTCGAGAACATATTCCGTTCATGTCTCCATCGCTTTTTATGCGCATTTTTAAACCTTTCTTATCAAAGGGATACTGAAAAGTTTTTAAATTTAACTTCTCACTTTTCAATGGTTTTCTCAAAGTTTAGACGGCCATCGTTTAATAGTTCTGAATTCATTGCTTATCTTCAAATTGCTTTCACCTCCACTGTAGATAATGTTTAACAATTACATATATAATTGTTTTTAGAAATTGCTGAAAAATGTCCGCAAAGGCGATTCGCGAAGCCACCGGAAAGGATCTTATTAACCGTAAACTTCCTGCTGGCACAAGTGCGGTGAAATGCCGTTACGTGACGATCACAGACCAGACGAATTGGACGGACGTAGTAAATGAGAATCCATGGCTCCAGACGGAGAAGTTAGTCGTGAAGCCGGATCAATTGATCAAGCGTCGTGGGAAACTTGGCCTGATCAAAGTCAAGGCGAATCTGGCTACGGTGAAACAGTGGGTGGCTGAGAGAATAAATAAAGATCAGCTGGTCGGAAAGACAATGGGAAAGCTAAGGACTTTTATCATCGAACCGTTTGTCCCTCACAAGCAGGTGGGCATCTCTCGCTTTTATAGGAAATGAATAAAACATGTGACTTAATGACACTCTCGCTTACAGGAAGAGGAAGCTTATGTTTGCATCTATTCTCATCGGAAAGCTGACGTCATCTTATTCCATCACGAAGGGGGTGTCGATATCGGAGATGTCGATGCGAAAGCATTGAAATTGGAAGTGCCTGTAGGGGAGGAGGCTCCGGATAAGTCCACGCTGATAGAGAAGTTATTAGTAAATGTGGCGAGTAACAAGAAAGAGTAAGTGTATATCAGAACGAGTTGTTACTTGCTTTCTAAAGATTCTTTTTTGATCTGGATAATGTGATCGCTCCTCTTTGTTCCAGCACGATCGCCACGTTTATAGAGTCATTGTACAAGCTCTATGTTAATTTATATTTCACATACCTGGAGATAAATCCACTGGTAGTGACGGACGATGGGATTTATGTGCTCGATCTTGCTGCTAAGTTGGACACGACTGCTGACTTCATATGTAAACCAGACTGGGGGGAAATTGAATACCCACCACCTTTCGGAAGGGATGCCTACCCAGAAGAGGCCTATATCGCCGACTTGGATTCTAAGTCTGGGGCCAGCTTGAAATTGACTATTCTGAATCCAGCTGGCCGGATATGGACAATGGTTGCTGGCGGTGGTCAGTAGAAGCGCACAGCAGTATCATTTACGTGATTAATCTGGTTCATTCTAACCAAACTGTGATTGTCAAGTCGTTTCCATTACTGTAGCAGAGCGAATCGCGCCACCGCGGCTTTCTAATTCTAATGTTTCTCTGCTCAGGTGCGTCCGTGATATACTCGGACACGATCTGCGACTTGGGTGCCGCGAACGAGCTGGCCAACTACGGCGAGTACTCCGGCGCTCCCAGTGAACAGCAGACCTACGACTACGCGAAAACTATACTGAGCCTAATGACAAAAGAGAAACGGAAGGAAGGGAAGATATTGATTATCGGTGGAGGTATCGCGAATTTCACAAATGTGGCCGCGACTTTTAAGGGTATTGTAAAAGCGCTGCAAGAGTTCCAGCCGAAGCTTGTAGAGTTCAATATACAGATATTTGTGAGAAGAGCGGGACCGAACTATCAGGAGGGTTTAAGGTACGCAGATATTAAACAGAACTTATAATTCAACTATCACAGGTACGGTAAGTTTAATGAGTCCTACATTTGTACTTCTAATTTCAGAATTATACGCGAGGTTGGTAAAAGACTTGCCATCCCCGTCTACGTGTTCGGTCCGGAAACTCACATGACGGCAATATGTGCGATGGCGCTGGGCAAAAAGCCAATTCCCGACCCCGAAGCTCAAGAATTCTCCACAGCTAACTTCCTCCTCCCATCCGGCCAAGACGTGGGCCCTGCGGCCCCCCCAAAAAGTACCTCTTTCTCACCCAGCAAGCAACCCGCATTGAAAACTAGCGATTCCGTCGACGGGTCAGCGAAGAAACAGCTTTTCAGCAATAAAACCAGGGCCATCATCTGGGGAATGCAAACCAGAGCCGTGCAAAGTATGCTGGACTTCGACTTCGTTTGTCGTAGATCCGAGCCATCGGTAGCCGCTATCGTGTACCCCTTCACCGGTGATCATAAACAGAAGTTCTACTGGGGCCATAAAGAAGTACGTTCGCAGAATTGTTCTCCTAAACAAAGCCCAACAGCCTCGTAATAAAACTTTCTCCTTCTTGCGATAGGTCCTGATCCCAGTGTACAAACAAACGAAAGACGCCATGTCTAAACACGCGGACGCAGACGTTATGGTGACCTTCGCCTCCTTGAGATCCGCCTACGACAGCGCAATCGAAGCGATGCAGTTCCCACAAATCCGAACGATCGCCATCATCGCCGAAGGCATACCCGAAAACATGACGAGGAAGTTGATCCTAATGGCGGAGCAGAAAGGCGTGACGATCATCGGCCCGGCTACCGTCGGCGGCGTTAAACCAGGCTGCTTCAAGATCGGCAACACCGGCGGAATGATGGATAACATTCTTCATAGTAAACTCTATAGGCCTGGCAGGTAATAGCGGGGAATTGATCTTATTCAGCTAACGAGGGAAGATACCGAACCCGGAAATTAAAAAAATTCTGTAACTTTGCGAATATCTAGGGAATTTCCTCCTGATTACAACGCAATTTTTGTTTGTTACACAAATTCACTCTAAGGGGGAGGTATACTGTAATTGACCCCTCAAAATCCGGTTATTTTCCGATTTTGTCTTATAACCCGAGAACTGTAAAATCATTTTTTACCAAATGATAGATCTAATTAAAAGAAGTAACTTCTGCCTTGAAACCTTTTTCCTATCTCTTACAATTCGCGAACTATAACACAAGTCGGAAAATAGTTGAATTTTCAGGGATTAATTTCACCGCCTTCGAGTGAATTTGGGCAGCAAACAAAAATTGTGTTGTAATCAGGGGAAAATCCTCTAGATATTTACAAAGTGTCAGACTTTTTTGAATTTCCGGATCGGGATCTTCCCTTATAAGAAATATTCAAGCACCGTACCAACAAAATATCATTTCCAGCGTCGCGTATGTCTCCCGTTCTGGCGGTATGTCCAACGAATTGAACAATATCGTTTCGAAAGCGTCCAACGGTGTGTTGGAAGGCGTGGCGATTGGAGGGGACCGTTACCCGGGAACCACGTTCATGAACCACATAATGCGTTACCAAGACAATCCGGAAGTGAAGCTGATCGTCCTCCTCGGCGAGGTCGGTGGCGTGGAGGAGTACGAAGTGTGCGAGGCGTTGAAGTCGAAGAAGATCACGAAGCCGTTGATTGCCTGGTGCATCGGCACTTGCGCGAGCATGTTCAATTCCGAGGTGCAATTCGGCCACGCTGGATCAATCGCCCATAGTAACTTGGAGACAGCCTCGGCCAAGAACGCTGCCTTGAAGGCTGCCGGTGCTTACGTTCCTGACAGCTTCGACAATCTTGGCGACCTAATGCAGACCGTTTACGAGAAGCTCGTGAAGGATGGCGCTATCGTTCCAGAACCTGAAGTACCACCGCCAACCGTCCCCATGGATTACAGTTGGGCCAGGGTAACGGCATTAATCCCCCCACGTAATATCGTATAAACTATGCAGGCAATACGAACGTTTCAATTTTGCAGGAGCTGGGGCTAATACGGAAACCGGCTTCGTTCATGACTTCTATTTGCGACGAGCGTGGCCAAGAATTACTGTACGCCGGAATGCCCGTGACGGAGGTGCTCAAGCAGAACGTGGGGATCGGCGGCGTAGTCTCTCTGCTGTGGTTCCAGCGGTGCTTGCCAGCTATGTACTGTAAATTCCTTGAAATGTCTTTAATGCTGACCGCTGACCACGGCCCTGCCGTGTCTGGAGCGCATAACACCATCGTCTGCGCGAGGGCTGGTAAAGATCTGGTCAGCTCTCTAGTATCCGGTCTCTTAACTATTGTAAGTGGAACGCAATGAGGCTGTTTAAGGTTTTTGTTACTGTGAATATTAATATTTCACTGAAATGTGAACGATAGGGTGATCGATTCGGAGGAGCGTTAGACGGCGCAGCTCGCATGTTCTCCGAAGCGTACGATGCTGGGTTACATCCCCAAGAATTCGTGAACAACACTCGCAAGAAGGGGAAATTAATCATGGGTATTGGGCACCGCATTAAATCCATAAATAATCCAGACATGCGGGTGAAGCTTATCAAAGAGTTCGTGATGGAGAATTTCCCAGCCAAACCATTGGCTGAATATGCGTTGGAGGTGGAGAAGATAACTACGAGCAAGAAGCCTAATTTAATTCTAAACGTGGATGGTATCATTGCTTGTGCCTTTGTCGATATGCTGAGAAACAGCGGAAGCTTCACGAGAGAAGAAGCACAGGAATACATCGAAATAGGTGCAATAAATAGTTTGTTCGTTCTTGGCAGGAGTATAGGCTTTATTGGTAAGATGTTCTTTTATTTTGTGATATTACGGGTATTTATTATACAATCGTTCGAATGTTACAATGCTATTCTTAATCGTTGCAGGCCACTTTATGGATCAAAAGAGGTTGAAACAAGGTCTGTACCGACATCCTTGGGATGATATTTCCTACGTATTGCCGGAACAATATAATTGAGTTCATCCCCCATTTGCATTGTCTGTCGTGAACGCATAATAAATGTTACTAATTCATTTAAAGTTTAGGTAGTTGTAATGGTCGTGTCATACGTGCTTTGCTGGTAGCCGTAAAGACATAAATTGATTCTTAGAGACGCAATTGCTTTGAGAGCCGTACGATGAGCCACCAATTATCTCTCGTTATCGCGAATCGAAGTTGTATTCGATGGGCCCGCGACGTAACGTATAAAGTAATTAGACAAGCACAGCGGATAGGAGCGAAAGTATTCGTACAATTAATGAGAACATTCCATGGAGCATTTTTTGATTTAATATTGGAGAGATAAGGTCGGCAGATCGAATGGGATTCTGTCGTGTCACCGAAGTAACAATGCAAAACTAATATATTAGATTTTATAGACGCCTGAAATAGCCCCGAAATATATTGTCTTCCGATTTATCAGAAGGTAAACGTTATTTTACATCCAAATTGTTTTATCCGTGGGCAAGCGATGTCCTTATCTCTGTGTGTGCACAGAAATGTGCTGATACGCACATGCTGTTCGTGCACCTCCGCTGCATCAACAGTTTTAGTTGTGTTTTTTTTTCTTGCACAAGCCAGTGTACCATTTACGCCTGGAATATGAAGAAAAGTAATAAAACACGTCTAACATTTAAACATCATCATCTTTATTTAGTCTCATCGACGCCTTAAAGGTCCGACGATTGTGGAGACGTAGGGAAACACATGCTCTGTACCGGTATATTCGTAAGCAACCAAATTGTAGTATTCCACAGAAAGCGGTATAAAAATAAAGAAGAGCTTATTTTGCAATCTTAACATCGCTAAATCATTCCGATATCAAATCTTCGTTCGAGATAATTACAGAATGGAAGGCCAACACAGGTATATCGTAAAGAAATAAAAGATTTAATTTCGTTTTCTTACATTAATAACAATACAATTTACATATATAGTTATACTCTCATTTCATTCGCAATAATACCGTTTGCAAAGTCATTAGAAGCTTGAGATTCGAAGTTCCAATAAAAGCTGCATAAAGTGAATGATACAGTTGTTCAAAGACATGCATAAAAGTTGCAAAAATACTTATTTTTAAAACAGCAAACTTGAAAGCTTGTATTGAATTATTGTTATACAGAAAAAAATTCTTTGCTTTTTTTCCTTCATTCCGACGAGCCTGCTAAACCCAGTGGCGGATTTAACAGAGCGGCTGATGAGCAGTTGCCGCCTGGGCCCCTGCCCAGAAGGGCCTCCAGGGCCCCATCTCCCCAAAAAATTAGAATTAGATATAGATATTAAAACACTACATTTTTTTTCGTACCACTACACGTGGCCCGTTTTTAGTAAACTAGCTCTTCATTTTCCCGAAATAAATGGGCCCCTCAAACCGATTGCTACCGGGGCCTTTTTTCTTAAATCCGCCACTAGCTAAACCCTTAGTGAATGCAATAATTAAATTAAGCGGGCGAAACGAATTTCAAGTATCGTTAAAATCACAGAGTACCGTTCTTCAGAGAAGCTGTAACAGTTCTCGACATCCCAAAATGGTCAAGATCGAAGAGTATTTCAAGAGGAATATGAGAGCGTCTGTGATTCTGGAATATCGTCCGCCGCTGTATTAATGATTCGATCAGGATTAGTGTTCTTGATTTCTCAATATTTTTTGCATCTCAAGAAATAAGAAATCAGATTATATTTCTCGAGAATTCTCAAGCCAAAGCAAGGCTTCTGCAAGTTTTCCTTTGCAGGCGAGACATTCAGTGGCTGACCATGAATCGCGCATTTTCACTCTTTTGACAAAAAATAGAAAATTGTGATTGTGCCCGAATCACTAGTGGTCAGTCACTGAGTGTCTCGTTTAACAATAAGTGATTAATATATTCAAATGGATCAGAGACTTCCCGCTCTCGTTTTACTTTTGAATCGAATCGCAAGCAGCGCTGTAAAATGTTCAAATTCCGGAGATACTTATCTATAGTTATCTATGTCGGACGTTCTTGTGCCGTTGCATCGGAGTGCGTTGTTTTTTGTGTTTATACAAAGTTAAAGTTTCCTACTTATTTATATCGTTTATTGATATGGAGGTCGGAATTTTTTCTCCGCGTTCTAAATCCAAAAACAGAATTAAGTGTGTAATGCGAGGATGTGAGAGTAGAGCAAATAAAAATTTGAATTCCAAAGCCAAATGAACACTTTGTATTCAAGGAAAATGTATTTGGTAATTTAGAAACAATGGATCACTTAAGAGCATGGAAATTTGCATTAAAAATATGTGAAGTTATTCCAACTATGCAAGTGCGTCGAGTATCGCTGCTAATTTGAAGTTATGAACTTACCGGTAAGTACAACCAAGTGGCTATTATTTGCTTACACGTTTCCCCTAAGCCTTACATGAACAAACAGAACATATAATTTAAGTAAAGTGCTGAAAAACTGACAATCTGACTTTAATACTACCATCCTCATTATTTCCACATTTAATTATATGTCCCGCTTGTAACACCCGTTCGCGAACGAAGATATTGCATAGAAGGCGCGCTTTCTATGCAATATCTTTAGGCAGGATTTGCACCCGTTCAATCACAAATACTTTGCATACAAATTAACATATTTTATAAAAAAAACACCGCCGCATATTCAACATATGTAAGTTTAACCTTATCGGCGCCATCTTGGTTATAGGGATGTCAACGATATATCGATATTTTAAATTTATCGATAAAATGAAGAAATATATCGATATTTCTGTATCGATAGTTTGGAAAAGCATATCGAATAGAGATATCGATATATTCTAAAAATATCGATAATTGTGGAAGTAGTAGTTTTGGTGTCCAGAGTTGTCGGCGTGACAGTGAAAGTAGTACACTTCAGTACACTCTAGCGTAAACTTTACGCAGAGAACCGTAGACAACAAAGTAGCTTTAATTGCAGATTATTGAACAAAATATATATACTTTTTTTAGGTAAGAAGTTTCATTTAGTCAGCATGCCGCCGAAAAATAAAAGCGTAATTTGGAGATTTTTTGACAAAAAGTCTAAAAGTTCGGCAGAATGCCGGTTCTGTCAAAAAATTATCCAAACATCCGGGAACACATCTAATTTACACACACATGAAAACAACCCACCCGAATAGTGCATGTGATTCATTTGCTAACAAGGAAGACGAAGCACAATTGAAGAAGCCGGTACAAGAACAAATAAAATAATATTCGTTTATTGTGTGTGTATTGCGATAATTTTGAAATTCAATTTTACAGCTACATTTTAGTGACAATAGTGAGCATACTACACAAATTTCAAGCAGTTCTAGCTCGTGGGACCAGAATTTTGGACATAAAATAAAATAAATAAAAGACGAATATTCACAATGTAATGACTTTTATACAAATAAAATACATAAGATTAATGTTAAAAAAGTTCATTTTTTATTATAAAAATTGATAAACAATATTAAAGAATTAATATTAACCTTTTTTTAGTATAATGAAAAATATCGATATTTTTCGATATATCGATACCTCATTTATGATATATATCGTGTATCGATATGTATTCCTCGATATATCGTATATCCGATATATCCATATTTTAAAATTTTTTACATCCCTACTTGGTTAGGCCCCGCCCCCTTGTCAAATTTCAACACGATAACATCACCGCGTAACATTTGAAAGCTGCTTTGCGTATGACAGTTCAAGCCGACATGTATTTGCATCGGACACTGCAGAGTCGACGAGTAATTATTTCTTTCGATGAGTTATGTCGGTTCGTCAGTGGAATGCGGTCGGCCACCTTTTACTTGGAACCGTTCGGTGTACATTGCTGGAATGTACACCGTTCATGTCTCCCTCGTCTTTTACGTGCGTATATTTAAACCCCTTTTATTAAAAAGTTTACTTAAGTTACGGATACTTAAAAGTTTTTAACTTTAAATTGTCAGTTTTCAATGTTTTTCTCACAGTTTAGACAGCCATTTTTAGATACCACTGAATTTATTGCTTTGAAATTGTTTTCCTGTTCACTGTATATAAAGTTTATCAACGAGATTTGTGTAATTGCTTTCAGAAATCGCTGCAAAATGTCCGCACAGGCGGTTCTCGAGGGCACCGGAAAAGATCTTATTAACCGTAAACTTCCTCCTGGCACAAGTGCGGTGAAATGCCGTTACGTGATGATCACAGAACAGACGGATTGGGCGGACGTAGTAAAGAAGAACCCATGGCTCCAGACGGAGAAGTTAGTCGTGAAGCCAGATCAATTGATCAAGCGGCGTGGGAAACTTGGCCTGATGAAAATGGAGGCGGATCTGGATACGGTGAAACAGTGGGTGGCGGAGAGAATGAATAAAGATCAGCAAGTCGAACAGACGACGGGAAAGCTGAGGAGATTTATCATCGAACCGTTTGTCCCTCACAAGCAGGTAGACATCTCTCGCTCTTATAGGAAATGAATAAAACATGTGACTTAATAACACTCTCGCTTACAGGAAGAAGAAACTTATGTTTGTATCTATTCTCACCGGAAAGCTGATACCATCTTATTCCATCATGAAGGAGGTGTCAATGTCGGAGATGTCGATGCAAAAGCATTGAAATTGGATGTGCCTGTAGGGGAGGAGGCTCCAGCTAAGTCCGTACTGATACAGAAGTTATTAGGAAATGTGGCAGCTGACAAGAAAGAGTAAGTGTATATCGGAACGAGTTTGTTACTTGGTTTGAAAGATTCTCTTTTGATTCGGATAATATGATCGCTCTTCTTTGTTCTAGAACGATTGCCAAGTTTGTAGGATCCTTGTACCAGCTCTACGTTAATTTATATTTCACATACTTGGAGATAAATCCGCTGGTAGTGAAAGACGATGGGATTTATCTGCTCGATCTTGCTGCTAAGTTGGACGCGACTGCTGACTTCATATGTAAAGCAGACTGGGGGGAAATTGAATTCCCACCACCTTTCGGAAGGGATGCCTACCCAGAAGAGGCCTATATCGCTGAGTTGGATGCTAAGACCGGGGCCAGCTTGAAATTGACTATTCTAAATCCAGCTGGCCGGATATGGACAATGGTTGCTGGCGGTGGTCAGTAGACGCACAGCAGTATCATTTACGTGATTAATCTGGTTCATTCTAACCAAACTGTGATTGTTAAGTTGTTTCCATTATTCTAGCAGAGTGCTTCGCGCCCGCGCGGCTTTCTCATTTTAATGTTTCTCTGTTCAGGTGCGTCCGTGGTATACTCGGACACGATCTGCGACTTGGGTGGCGCGAGCGAGCTGGCCAACTACGGCGAGTACTCCGGTAACCCCAGTGAACAGATGACCTACGACTACGCGAAAACTATACTGAGCCTAATGACGAAAGAGAAACGGGAGGAAGGGAAGATATTGATTATCGGTGGAGGTATCGCGAATTTCACAAATGTGGCCGCGACTTTTAAGGGTATTGTAAGAGCGCTGCGAGAGTTCCAGGCGAAGCTTGTAGAGTTCAATATACAGATATTTGTGAGAAGAGGGGGACCGAACTATCAGGAGGGTTTAAGGTACGCAGATATTAAACAGAACTTGTAATTCAACTATCGCAGGTACGGTAAGTTTAATGAATCCTACTTTTGTATTTCTAATTTCAGAATTATGCGCGAAGTTGGTAAAAGTCTTGGCATCCCCCTCTACGTGTTCGGCCCAGAGACTCACATGACGGCAATATGCTCGATGGCGCTGGGCAAAAAGCCAATTCCCGACCCCGAAACTCAAGAATTCTCCACCGAAATCTGCCTACAGACATCCGGCGGAGACGTGGACCCCGCGCCCACTCCAAAAAGCGACCCCTCCACTTGCTCTTCCTCGCCCACCAAGAAACCCGCAGTGGAAACATGCGACTCCGTCGACGGATCAACGAAGGAGCCGCTTTTCAGCAATAAAACCAGGGCCATTATCTGGGGAATGCAAATCAATGCCGTGCAAAGTATGCTGGACTTCGACTTCATTTGTCGTAGATCCGAGCCATCGGTAGCCGCTATCGTGTACCCCTTCACCGCTGACCATAAACGGAAGTTCATGTGGGGCAATAAAGAAGTACGTTCGCAGAATCGTTCTCCTGGGCAAAGCCCATCGGCCTCGTATCAAAACTTTCTCCTCCTCGGGATAGATCCTAATCCCAGCGTACAAACGAACGAAAAACGCCATGACTAAACACCCAGACGTGGACGTTGTGGTGACGTTCGCCTCCTTGAGATCCGCCTACGATAGCGCAATCGAGGCGATGCAGTTCCCACAAATCCGAACGATCGCTATCATCGCCGAAGGCATACCCGAGAACATGACGAGAAAGTTGATCCTAATGGCGGATCAGAAAGGCGTGACGATCATCGGCCCGGCTACCGTCGGTGGCGTTAAACCAGGCTGCTTCAAGATCGGCAACACTGGTGGGATGATGGATAACATTCTAGACAGTAAACTCTATAGGCCCGGCAGGTAAAAGCAGGGTACTGATCTTATTTGACTGTCAAGGGAAGATATCGGACCCGCACACGCCAATTTTGATGAGACTCTGCAGATTTGCAGAATAGTGAAAAGTATTTGACAAATATTTTTTATTATCGGCAATCAATCACGTTGAAAGCAGTCCCCAAAGTTGGGGGTCGAAAACGTATTTTCTGGAATATTTCGAGAACTATTAGGCGTAGGACAAGTTTTGTTTTGGAGGATGATTTTTTAAGACGAATACAATCCCCTGCTCAGTTTTTAGAAAATTTCCGAATATATCTTGTCGATTCCCGACTTTAGGGGATCTTCTCACCCCTTCAATATGGATGTTTGTCGTTAACAAAAAATACGAGTTAAATATCTTTCTTCATTTTACAAATCTGCAGTCTCATCAAAATCGACGTTTGCAGGTTGGATATGTTCGCTTGTAAGAAATATTCAAGCGCCGTACCAACAAAATATAATTTCCAGCGTCGCGTATGTCTCCCGTTCTGGCGGTTTGTCCAACGAGTTGAACAATATCGTTTCGAAAGCGTCCAACGGCGTGTTGAAAGGCGTGGCAATTGGAGGAGACCGTTACCCGGGATCCACGTTCATGAACCACATAATGCGTTGCGAGGAAAATCCAGATGTGAAGCTGATCGTCGTCCTCGGCGAGGTCGGTGGCGTGGAGGAGTACGAAGTGTGCGAGGCGTTGAAGTCGAAGAAGATCACGAAGCCGTTGACTGCTTGGTGCATTGGCACTTGCGCAACCATGTTCCAAACCGAGGTGCAATTCGGCCACGCTGGAGCAGTTGCCCATTCTACCTTGGAGACAGCCGCGGCCAAGAACGCTGCTTTCAAGGCTGCCGGTGCCTCTGTTCCCGACAACTTCGACACTTTTGACGAACTAATGAAGACCACTTATGAGAATCTCGTGACGGACGGCATCGTCGTTCCACAACCTGAAGTACCACCGCCAAACGTCCCCATGGATTACAAATGGGCCAGGGTAACGGCATTAATCCCCCCACGTAATGTCGTATCAACCTTGCAGGCAGTATGAACGTTTCAATTTTGCAGGAGCTGGGTCTAATAAGGAAACCATCTTCGTTCATAACTACCATAAGCGACGAGCGTGGCCAAGAATTAATATACGCTGGAATGCCCGTGTCGGAGGTCATCGAGCAGAAGTTGGGGATTGGCGGCGTGCTCTCTCTGTTGTGGTTCAAGCAGCTCTTGCCGACTGTATACTGTGATTTCTTTGAAATGTGTTTAATGCTGACCGCTGACCACGGTCCTGCCGTGTCTGGAGCGCTTAACACCATTGTCTGCGCGAGGGCTGGTAAAGATCTAATCAGCTCTCTCGTATCCGGTCTCTTAACTATTGTAAGTGGTGCGAAATGAGGCTGTTCTAAGGGGTTTGTTAATATGAATATTGTATTAACATTTCGTTGAAATGTGAACGATAGGGTGAACGATTCGGCGGAGCGTTAGACGGTGCAGCTCGCATGTTCTCCGAAGCGTACGATGCTGGGTTACAGCCCCAAGAATTCGTGGACGACACTCGGAAAAGGGAGAAATTAATCATGGGCATTGGGCACCGTGTTAAATCCGTAAATAACCCGGACGTGCGGGTGAAGCTTATCAAAGAGTTCGTGATGGAGAATTTCGCAGCCTATCCGTTGATGGAATATGCGCTGGAGGTGGAGAAAATAACTACGAGCAAGAAGGCTAATTTAATTTTGAACGTGGACGGTATCATTGGTGTTGTCTTTGTCGATCTGCTGAGAAACAGCGGATGCTTCACGAAAGAAGAAGCGCAGGAGTACATCGAAATAGGTGCTTTAAATGGTTTCTTCGTTCTTGGCAGAAGTTTAGGCTTTATTGGTAGGCGTTATTTTATTCTGTGATATCGTGTATATTTATTATACAAGCGTTCGAAGGATACAATTCTATTCTTAATCGTTGCAGGCCACTTTATGGATCAAAAGAGGTTGAAACAAGCTCTCTACCGGCATCCTTGGGATGATATTGCCTACATGTTGCCGGAGAAATCTAATTGAGTTCATGAACGTATAATAAATGTTGCTAATTCATGTAAAGTTTAGGAAGTTGTAATGGTCGTGTCATACGTGCTTTTTTGGTAGCCGTAAGAACATAAATTGATTCTTACAGAAGCAATTGCTTTGAGAGTCGTACGATGGGCTACCAATTATCTCTCGTTATCGCGGATCGAAGTTCTATTCGATAGAACCGCGACGTAACGTATAAAGTAATTGGACGAGCACAGCGGATAAGAGCGTAAGTATTCGTACGATTAATGAGAACATTCCATGATGCATTTTTTTTATTTAATATCGGAGAGATAGATCGGAAGATCGAATGGAATTCTGTCCGAGTACCGAAGTAACCATGCAAAATTAATATATTAGATGTTATAGACGCCTGAAATATATTGTTTTCCGATTCATCAGAAGGTAAACGACATTTTACTTCAAAATCATTTTATCCGTGCGCACGTGATATCTTTATCTCTGTGTGCGCGCAGAAATGTGCTGATACGCATATGCTGTTTGTGCACCTCCGCTGCATCAACAGTACTATTTACGCCTGGAGTATAAAGAAAAGTAATGAAACACGTCGAACATTTCAGCCTCATCATTTTTATTTAGTCTCATCAAAGGTCCGATGATTTTTAAGACGTACGGAAACAGTTGTTCTGTACCGGTATCTTCGTAAGATTCACAGGAAGCGGTATAAAAATAAAGAGCTTATTTTGCAATCGTAACATCGCTAAATCGGTGTGATTACAAATCTTCGTTCGAGACATTACAGAATGGAGGACGAACACGGGTATATCGTAAAGAAATAAATGATTTAATTGCGTTTTCTTACATTAATAAAAATACAATTTACATATGTAGTTATAAAATACTCTCATTTCATTCGTAATAATACCGATTGCAAAGTCATTAGAAGCTTGAGATTCGAAGTTCTAATCGACAAAACATCACTAATTGGAGCTCGAAATATTTCTTCAACGAAATATTATTTTCATTCGCAAATTATAAAAGCTGCATAAAGCACGCATAAAGTGACTGATGCAGCTGTTCGAAGAACATGCGTAAAAGTTGCAAAGATACTTATTTTTAAAATAGCAAACTTGAAAGCTTGTATTCAGTTATTGTTATATAGAAATTCTTTGCTATTTTTTCCCTTCGTTCCGATGAACTTACTACTCTTTTAGTGAATGCAATAATTAAATGGAGCGAGCCAAACGAATTTCATGTATCGTTAAAATCACAGACTACCGTTCTTCAGAGAAGCCATAACAGTTCTCGACATCGCGAAATGATCAACATCGAGGAGTATTTCAAGAGGTATACGAGAGCGTCTGAGATTCTGGAATGTCGTCCGCCGCTGTATTAATGATTCGATCACGATCGCTCTGAGGTTGATTATGGCGGCCCAATCGGTATCTACATTTCCTCGCCAATTGAGGAACAATGATATTGTTGTAGCAGGACATTCCAATAAGCAGAATTGTGAAGCCGACAAGCTGGACGAAAGAATAAATCAGTTGTATTAAATACGCCTCGACTCGATTATTATAAACTATACTAGGACGAGGATAAACTTTAGAAAATTCACCTGCAAATAGTGGAAAGTCTGCCACCCGAATGCCAAAGAGAAAGCCCATATGACAATAGTTCGGACACTATCTAAAATCATTCTTGTTGTAGCGCTCATTTCTTTGGTAACGCTGATGCCAGCAAAGTTAAAGAATGCTATGCTGAACGATATACCTGCAAATACATGCCCAGAGGAGAATTTAATAGTTATTTGTAAATTAGCAATGGTTACTAAATGTACATGTGTATACTGACCAACTATCGCCATTAACAGATGACCGCTATTTCCAATCTGGATAAATGCATCTTTAGTGGCCTCGAGAGTTCCTCGGGAATTATCGGCGAACGGCGGCGGTGCATATATAAAGTTAAGAGGTATTATTAGGAGGCATATACTAGTGAATCCAAAGATACCTGTAAAAACATATTATTGATTCGTGTAGTTTTATCAGAACTTGTGCCGCTACATCTCGCTCCCATTTAAAATGGACATTTCATAAATTTCAGGCGTACCTTCCCAACCGACTGCTTGCAGCGCTGGTATATTTTGCCCAGTCACGAACTTCTCTTCTACCACCATTTGAACTGCACTTATGATCTGTAACGTAAGAAGATTAAGAAAAAGTGATTTCGTTGTTCTGCGTAAAAAGGAAGAACTGCGTTATTTAAAATGTAATATTACCTGCGCACAGATAATAAGTAAGTCTCCAGTTAGGATGGAGTTTGTGCTAATGTCACTGTTATCTATAGTTATTATGTCGCTTAATCCGACAAGGGCTAAACCAACTATGACCATTCCTATGCCCGTCCATTCTCTACTGCCTAGCTTTCTGTTGAGGAAACCCATCGATAGTATAGCTGTGAATACGATGACAGCACCGCGCAACATTTGAAAGCTACTTGCGTATGTCAGGTTCAAGCCGACATACATAACAGAAGTCGCACACGTGTCGCATAATGCGGGAATGAGCAGGATGTAAGGATTAAACACACTCGAGCCTTTAGTTAAAGGATTACTATCCACAGAGCTGTCCTGCAATTAGATTATTTTAATATTAAGGGGTCATTCCTGTAATCACGGCGCAAAATTCGGCAGCATTCAGGTTTTTTTCTCTGTGAATACAATGAATAACAATGTCAAACGTTTTTTACATTTATTAAGCTACTTATAATGTATATGGAACAATTTTTTAAATACACTTTTGATTGTGTTTTTTCAATGTTGAAAGGAAATACCTCCCTGGCGGGAATGATTTAGCTCACAGACTCATCTGAACAAAAAAAAAACAAACTGATTCTTAATCATTATGAGTACCCCTATCGAAGGTGTCAGAATTAGCCACGTAAGTCAAAATTTAACAAAATTGCGCCCATTCAAACTTCAAGTCTTGAAATTTTCCATTTTACTCGAAGTTTGAATGCGTGCAATTTTGTTAAATTTTGACTTACGTGGCTAATTTTGGCACCTGCGATAGCGGTACTCATAATGATTAAGAATCAGTTTGGTTTATTTGTTTCAGATAAGTCTGTGAGCTGAATCACTCCTGCCGCCTTTTCAAAGGCGTGATTTTTAACTCCAGATAACATTGGAAAAACACAAATAAAAGTGTATTTAAAAAATTGTTCCGTATACGCTATAAGGAGATTAATAAATGAAAGAAAAGTTTGACATTGTTATTTATTGTATTCACTGAGAAAAAAGAACCTGAATGTTGCAGCCTGATTACAGGAATGACTCCTTAAGTTTGACCTTAGTGGAATGCTTAAGGGGAGATTCCGGTCTAAAAGTCGATTTTTTTATTTCATTTTTCGAATGTCAACCTTATAGGAATACGTGTTTAAAAGGATATGTTGAAATTCGTAAAATTCCCGAAGTTATAGGCATTTGAGTAGCGGCATTGGTGCTCACGTAAAACTTTAAACGCGTTTTCTCGAAACAGTGTTCTCAAAACGGTGGGACCTGTATCTCCAAAAACCTATTATCCGATTCAACTGAAACTTTTTTTATTTTGAAGAATATACTTCTGACTAGGGGGGGGGGGGCAGAAAAAATGAAAAGAGAAAGATCCCCTATTTTTTTGGGCTCTAGACCGGAACCTACCCTTAAGCATTCCAATAAGATCAAACTTAACATATGCATATCAACCACATGAAACTTACGCCTCTGCGACTGTAGTAGTGATAAAGGATTTTGAAAACTACAAAACACATCATCTCTCCGATGAACATGAAGGATGACTGCATAAAAGGGTGATTAAAGTGCCTAGGTTGGCCATCTTCGCCAGGTACAACCTGTTGATCCGCATATCTAATTCCAACGCAAAGTATTCATTTAGTTACATATAATTTTCATAATCTTTCATTTTATATGAACTACTCACTTCACAGACAGGGTATTAAATGACCCAGTAAGGACCATAAGTACAGCTAAAATACATTGGTAATTAGTCCACGCCATCTCTGAATATTTCTAAAATTCTGGAAAAGAAATACACAAATTTATATAGAGGAATCATTTGAAGATCTGATATTTCATGAAACTACACCAGCGAACTTGCGTCATGACAAAAAGAAGCAATACAATCGCGTCAGTGCAGATAACAGAATCCTGCCACTTATTCTCGGTAATGCATGCTGCAAACCATTGCTAATCTAATCGCTGAACATAAACATTCCATAAGAATGCCGTCAGATTAATATAGAAGCATTATACCTTGTTTAAGCTGGCAGAACAATACATTGATATTACATATTCAAATCTAACAAACGCATTATCTTATTACTGATAACAATTGGAAATTTCAGTCGTGTCGAAATAATCTAATCCACATTAATTCAATGCTCGTACAAATTGAGTTTCGCAAATTCAGGTTTATTAAAAAGTATCCATTACAAAGAGCTCTATAAAGTTTAACAGTCGAATCGCAAAGCAGATTAATTATAATCAAGCAGTTCAATGATATGACAACTAGTCAAATTATTCGGTACACAATAATTCAAGCAACGAGAAACTTCAAATCGTACAAAAAGAAGGTAAAACCATTAAAAGTCAGATATTAAAGTTCCTTTACAGAAGGACCACTATAACCCAACAAGCGTTAAATATTAATTGCATTATTCGTGGAACGTGTTTCGGGAATGGAAAATAAAAGTACAACAAAATGGAGTAGTTCTATAAATGACTAAACTAAAGCTGTGAATGTTAAATGAATCATGATTAGAGAATCTTTACCTTGGAAATACGACTAATGCGGCTGACAGGAAATTTTCATACCGCAACGATCACTGATTAAACAGCACAGTATTAGTCTTGTAATTACGATGAATAAAGTAACACGTTAGAGTTCATTGCACGGAAAAGATAACGTTACGATAAATAAATACACTCCTCGCGTAGGAGTGTCCTGCAGTGTCCCTACTACTGGAAGCCTGCACCGAAGTGAATGCGGGAATGTGTGAACTCCGACTGGCTAGGGATTCCGACTTGTCCGAGGTGGATTTTTAAGCAAGCGCTGTTAGTGGAAAAATTAAACCCCGTAGCAGTCATATATCTCTCAGATCGTATAATTGAGTGCTGCCAATTCGACTGTTAATCAAGCGTAATTTCAAATTCTTTGGATATGATTTACTGTACACAGTGCAAATAGATCGTCAGAATGCAAGGCATCGGTGAATAAAAAAGATTTCTACTTATCCAGATTTGGAATACGGAGATTAGGTCATAGATGTCGTTCCGAAGCAGTATTGTAGATTTTAGAATATACTTCTAGATTTCTTAACAATAATGGTACGTACCCTTCGAAATTGTAAACAGTATACTTTTCTACCGATCAGAATGGATTAGACTGATTGTTAGTCGATCCATTTCTGTTATAACCATATTATTTTTGTCACAATGATCTCGTAACTATAGACACAGTACTGATGATAGGGGAGTTTTAAAAAAGCCGCCATAAATAGACGAGGTAAACAAACATATATCTAGCCTTGCTGGAAGTCACAACTTTACTCCAATTTTACGCGATAAAGTTTCACTTATCTGTGCCATGTTTAAAGAATGATATTTTTACTTGTTTTCCTCGTGATATGAGATCTTGGAAATATGTGAGTGCCAAGAAGAGTGCTCGCTACTAAACGCGATGCGTGTTTAAATCTTGCTCCGAAATTTATCAGCGTCGCGAGGGCTCGCGGAAGATATGTAGATTAAAAGAAAAAAAAGAGTAGAACAGCACGGGGGAACAGAGTGTATTGAGCAATAATTCAGAATTTCACACGGAAACATAATGACATCGTTGAAGAGTGACGAAAAATTATCTGAAGTTTTGGAACTATTCTTATTGCCCAATTATAACGTCGTGTCTACTTCCTATCTCGATCTTCTGCTAACCCACATTTCCGAGAATATAAAAGAAAGTAAGAAAGCCGAAAATATACCATGTAGCATGCAGTAGCAAACCTAGCAAATCATTCTACTTAATTTCAGTTATATTATGTTTTCTGAAATCTTTAATTTTACAGGCAACACGAACGATTACAAGCACTGCGAACTGTTACAAAAATGGGTACTGAGGGCAGTGGAGACCTGGAGCGTCGCTTGTAAACCGTCCCAGCCTATAAGCATATTTATATTGAAACTTGTGGGATTAATTTCGCGCAATGAATTGCATTTCCATTATTGGCACTGTAAAGGTTTGTATAACAGGCTCTGCGAACTCCTTGAGCTTCGCGGGGATGATTTGCCAGCATCGGTTAAAATGGCTTATACCACGATGCTATCCGACTTGATTAAGCATCGAAGCGGCAGGCAATGGGTCATAGACTCTGGTGAGCCCTATAATATGCATCGTTAATACGAGCGCAGGTATCGACTTGGTCGAGACACGACTGATACTCTTTCTTTCTGCAGATGTTTGGATGGACATTGTAAAATACGCGCATTGGAATCACACTATGTACGTCACGCGCGAGAGTCAACAGTTTCTTTGGCTCTTGCTTCTACACGAACAGCAGAATATAGACTTTTGTAAGAAAGTCATCTCGACGATCGCTGCGCCGTTAATAACGAACACTTTGGAATCTCAAGTTCGCCAAGTGTTTGAAGATAATTATTTAGATCAGAATAAGTTATTGTGTACTACGTTAGATTTGTTAACCAGTATCATTGAAAATACATTATCCGTGGACATGGACAATACGATACCCGAATTGTGCCAGGAAGTAATCAACTTAGATACGAGGGTGAAGGCCCTGTTCGAAACGTGCATCAGCACGAAGCTTTTGCCACACGTCCACAAGCTGCTACTGTTATGTCTATTTATACCAGTAAAACATGCTGTCAGAGAGGGGCAAGAAACTATTGACACAGAGACATCGCAGAAATTTTGTTACGACTTGTGTTATATATCCATGATGCTATTATCGAAGAAGTATATAATAGAGCTAGTGAAAACGAATAAACTTCTCATGATATATTGGAAGAAACTTCAATCGTTGCACAAGTTTGTCTTTCCGCATCAGCATAAGTTTGAGCATCAAGCTATAAGCATAATGGTAAGCATATTCTATATAACGTATCGATAGTATCAAGTAATTGAAATACCTTTTACTAATAGGTTCTACCCTTGGCTGCGTGCGTTAAACACTCGTACATAAATCACGATCTGTTCGATACGTTTATTACTAAGATGTTCGACGTGACCAGCATAGTTATACAAAGGCTAGCGTACAATATCAGGGACACTGTGTACAGAAACAAGTTGCCCTTGGCACAGATTTCCAAAGTGTCCATCGATATGCTTTTGGAAATGACAGACATCATGGATAGGGTATTTATAATACAATTTAATGAATTATATCAGTAGGGGAGCTCTATTTAGAACGCTAGGAATAAGGTGATTCTTGGGAATTTTTTCTAAGAAACTGTTAAGCGGATCTTTTGCAAATTTTCAGGGTATTTCAGCTCACATTCAAACAATAAAAATGATTTTTTTCGTTACAAAGTGTTCGGTAGAAATGGAGATATACGAACACGTTCGTTTGGAAAAAATCCGCTTAACAGTTTCTCAGAAAATAAATTCCTAAGAATCTTATTCCTAGTCGTCCTAAATAGAACTTTCCCCTTAACTGCGAAGCAGTCACTATCAGTTACGACTAATGATTTTTGTATGTAATAGGATATCGCAGTAATTACATTTCAATCGTTGTGTCATGTACTTAAAAATTTTGTGCCAAACGTTTGCAATGAAACATTCAACACAGCAGGGACAAACAATACGACGAACTCGGAGAATGGCCCGAGGAAGCATGTATTTCAGTCACCGCTAGAAGGAGATCCTATTATCGATCATCCTAATTTGTTAGCAGCGCTTCTGAATGGCTTGGCAGTCATGACCGAGAAGTTTAAGTTGAAGTGGCAGGAGTGCGTAGAAACTATATGCTTATTATCCCTCGCACAGGAAATCTTGAATCATCCGGGAGTAATACCTATGGTGTGTATTCTAAGTAGCTTATACGATGTATTCGTATATCATGCGTGATAAATCTTTGCTTCTAGATCTCTGTGAATGCTTTAAGAGTTTGCAAATTGGCGATACAGAACTTTATGCCACCCAATTTAGTGCTGCTCGTCGAAACGGACAGTCACATGAATGAGATTGGTCCCACGCTTTATAAACGACTGCACGATGTAAATTGGGAAGTGAGGGACAGCGTATTGGAAGTTCTAAATACTATTGCTGCAATTTCGGAAGCCAGTAAGTAATTGCTTATAAAGGTAGTCAGTGGCGCACCCAAAGGGGAGGGGGGCAAAGGGGCCTGGCATTCTCCAAAGAAGGGGCTTTGTAAAAAGAAAATAAAACTGGATTTTATTCGTTAAATAAATTTTTATAATCACCTAATGAATTTTATTGAATTTGCATTAATGAAATTTTTCTTGACAAATATTTTTATCTGTTCAACTCGGCTCTCCTCAAGATTAAATCCTAAGTGCGCCGCTGAAGGTAGTTGATCGGATAATATGATTAAAGTATGCGTGTTATATGAATGTGTAACGTACATAATTATGGGCAGAATATCCAGCATTCCAAGAACTTTTATTGACGAATCAGTTCTTACAATTAGCAGTCGACATTGCTAAATCGGACAGTGAAAGTTACGTTAGGGCATCTGCTTTGGTCTTTATTTCAACTGCTGTTCAAATACACAAGCTCTGGGAAGAAGAATTGTCGCAGCTCAATCTACCTGTACGTTTCGCTATAAAAATATATGGAATCATCGATCGAAGTGTATAGAAATAAACACGCTGCTTTCACATTTCAGGATATGGCCATACATTTACTCAACAATGAGAGCGAAGCTATAGTGAGGAAAGAAGCTGTGATACTAATGAAGGAATTATATATACACTACAAATGGCCGTGAGTATGACTATACAAAAGTCTCCTTCAAGTTTCTAATTAAATTTCACCCTAGGAAACCCGTTATCGATTCGATGTCACGGGTAATGGCAACAGCAGCTGTCTTTGACCTCCATTGGGAAGTGAAGACAAGTGCCCTGGAATATTGGAAGCAATTCATAAAGTCGCATATGTCTGATCAAGGGGTGCTCGATGGTCACTTTCCGAAAGTAACATTTTCCAAGGAGCACAGAAAAATTATATCGTTGAATGAGACGGAAATAAAACGGAGGCTCAATAAAGCGTTGGATGAATTAGCGAAGCAGAATTGCTTAGGAGTAAGTTGACCTCAGCGATTCAATTTCCAAGCGGTGAATAATGTTTCGACATTCCGAATTTCAGGTTCTTTTGGTTACTTTAGAAGACGACAGTGATTTCGAAGTGTGCAGAACATCGGCGGCTATAATAAAGCAGCTGAGAGGATTCCTCTTGAAGTATAAGCTTAACGAACCTTTGCCAGAACTTCCTCTACCAAAAGATAGCGCTACGTTGGATGCTTCGTATATTAAACATGAAGCGGTGAATAATGTTGCGAGTACCAATTCTGAAGGAGTGTCTAGTAATTCCAGCAACGTGATTGAGGAAATTGTAGACGCCAACGACGCGAATCTACTTGCTTCTATTTATAAGAATTCAATGAAAATGGACGAGGGGGCGCAGAAGACGGAGGAGAAAACATTTCAATTTATTTCGTGCGTAACTAGAGAAAAGTTCCTTCGGACGGTTTTCAATTCAAACATTGATGCCTACATTGAAGAGAAAAGTCGATGGTTGACTACGTATACTACGAGCTTCGAATCAATATTGGACGATATATTAACGATGCACAAACAAGGAGACGTGAATGCAATGGATTGCTATTAATTACAACCAACGTGCCTTACCATTCATATAAAACTAGAACTTGGAGCGTCTCTTCGATACGTACATGGTACGCAGTTTTCCATTTAAAAGTTACCTTAGAAAAACTATCTCACCTTACGAATCACATTTCACTTGGTTCTCACAAGCATCCCAATCTAACTGTAATTAAACTAGGGTCATTATTAATGAACAAATGCTTCTTTAATATAGAAAAATATATTTTTATATTTTCTTATGTTAAAGGTAGTACAATAGTGTGTACATAGGTCAGGCAAATTAAAATTTCTTCATATCTCCGTGTACAATAAAAGAAATAATGGACATTGTCATATGAAGATTATTTTCATTCAAATGTATAGTATTTTTTTACTAAAAAAATAAAAACTCATTCGCGATATAATTGTAGATAAACTATAATGTGAGAAACAATAAACGTAACTAAAAGAATAATCTATTTTAATATTATTGCGAAATAGAAAACGTCAGTTTATACTTCATTCAGTCTTCGAACTTCTTTCTATAGCTAAAATAGTGTCTTAACTTAATTAGTATCGCATACTGCTTGTTCTTCTTTCCCGTTAAAGTTTATAGTTGCTATTGCTTCCCAAGAATAAGTATTGTTTAACGAATCGTACATTAAAACATTGTTTTCACCATCCATTCCAGCGAATGTGAATCTGGCGATATCGTTATTCCTAATGCTCGTCTCATTTGTCATTTGCAAATTGAGAATTTTGTCAGCCGCAGTTGTAGTACCGATTAAATAGTTAGTATGGCAATGCGAAGATACTGGATTGCAAATTTCAGAAGGAAAACTAGTTGATGCTTTTCTATTCTCATCCCCAGCTTCCGTTATGCTTCTATTTTCATTGTGTTGGACGAAACTTTCTACCTTTGTGCTATTCATATCTGCCGAATGTTTCCTTTTAATGACCCTATGTTTCGTATTACTTAAATCGCTGCAAAGGCTCTCAACGATATTAAAAAACTCTTCGTCGCATATTTCTGTCCTTTTGTTTAATTCGTGCTCCCAAATGATAAATGGACTGCAGTTCAACGCGCAGTATGTTTCATCATGGTAAAATTTCCTGTCCTCGTCGTAAAATATTGTTGAATTGGTCGCTCGATCGCCTTCGTGTTGATAAATATTTTGCTTTTCGTCTTTGATCGTAAAATGAGGGTACCAATTATTGTTATTACTGTTATCAAACACTGCAGGCTTGAAACATGTCTGTAAGCCTTGAAGGTTGATAATTGTGTGTGATAATTCTTCTGGGGTATGATAGTGGATATGATGATTATGCAAATCTATTATAGTACTATTTGCATACTTGCAAACAATGCAATGATACAATGCAGACATTTTTCTACTTTCAAATTTTATCTGAAACAAGACGTATACGTTATCCGTAACAAACGTATACGTTTAACATTTGCAATGAAATACCTACATATGTATGGTTAAAACAAATACCATAAATTATCGGAAGAAATAATTGTAAATTGAAAAGAAACTTACCTGTGAAAGATCGAATTTATTAGGTTATATAATCGTCCAATACAGGAAATTGAAATGATTGCAACTACGACTATCTGCCTCTAAGTAATTCTGCTAACTAAATTACAATGGAATTTCGGATATAAATAATTAAGAAACACAAATGCTTTTCCGATTGAGAATCTTATAAAGCTAACGCATTTCAATAAACACAGCCGTTATCATAAATATAACCCTAATAAGAAGCAGAGACATTTCAATTTATGTCCCAAGAAATTCTATTCAACGCAATTTCAATAATAGGAACAGCAATCAAAAACTAACAAGCAATATAATCAAACAATGCAATATCGGTGCACGGATCGCAAAGTACCTAAATTGACAATTAAAAATAAAAGAAACTCCAGTTTCCATTGATTTCGTTCGAAGCACGTGGTACAGTAATTAATCGTTCGATTTTCGCCCGTTAAGACCGCCATACAAGCACCTTCTTGCCGTCCGATTTGCCTGTACAGTCAAAAGTTATAATGCAAGACTGAGCGTGTGTGTCCACAAATCGTTCGATTTAATATATGCGTACTATCAATTTCCTGGCATAAACGCAATTACAACTTTTGACTGTGCAAGCAAATCGAACGGTAAGAAGGAGCGTGTATAGCGGCCTTTACGTAAGCAGGGGCGCAATTTCTTCGAATGCTATCCCCGATCGGGTCGCAACAAATGAAAGTATTACTCTGGCCGTTCCGCGGCGGTTTATAAATAAAAAAGAATGCAAAACTTAAATAGCGGCCGATTAAATTTAGATTTGTAAGAAGCCGGCCGGTGGAGCGCATACGGGACTTGCACCGGACGATCTCTGGACCGTTTCGAACAGCGTAAATCGCGGCGGGGCGCATGCGCCTGCTTTGATTACCCGGGCTTCGATACGGCGCGAGCTTTCAGTCGCGCGCAACACCTCGCACGAGGCAGGTGTGAAAAGTTGTTCCTCCCGCGGTGGCGACGTACGTAAACGCGGCCAAAGGGAAACGCTCTTTCGAACTGAAATTCCAAGCCACCTTCGAGTGTCCCCGCGAGCAAGTACATCGCGAGTGAAGCACGCTCGAATCGTGCACGAAACAGTTGTGTGCGCGTGGCAGCGAACATGTCCTTCTATTTCCGCGACAAGCCGAAGTTCGGCGACAGATTGCGCGGCAAATCGGGCGACGAGCTTCTCCAGGAGATCAAACAGCAATTCGACGAGGACAGCAAGTCGTTCTTCGAGCCTACCAGCAGATCGGGACGGGAGCCTCATGACCGGCACACCTCGTTCCCAAGGGTGAGCTTTATTTCGCACGTAAATTAGCCGTTTGATAGAACTCGGTTTAATCGACTTCGTATAGTAGTCCGCGATCCCTTGAACGGAAGGTGGACCATGGAGGAGTTGCATATGTTTCTTATACCCTGGCGGATATCGGAACCTCGATATATATATATATATATATTCAAGTAACCGCGGTACAAAAAATTCTGTATTTATAGAGTGGCCCAATTTCTGCGTCGTTTCACCCGCGTGTATTCGGTTTTCACCGCTTGCTGGTTATTCTTGTCGCGATCTTGATATTTTCAGAGAGCAGAGCAGCGAAAAAACGTCGCATTCGTTGAATTCCGATATCCAACGGTTGCGAGTCGGGAGATAAAAATTTGCCGGGGATATAAGGTCGATACAGTGGTTCAATAACTGTTCCATTGAAATCGAGTGATTATCTTTGTCGTTTACGGTTACACATGTACGATTGTCTTTAGAATAAAGTTCGACTGCGATGGTATTTTGAAGAACTCCGTTTAAGTAACATTCTCGAGATATTTCGAGTGTCTGTGCCTTGCCCCGGTGTTACGAGAATCTTCTGCGCAATGTAGTCCCTCGAATCACCTGTTCCGCATTGTCAACGAGCCAATTATCATAGTTCATGGCGGCCCCGTGACCGTTACGGTGGCATCGAGCAATTATTAAGTTACCAATTATCTTAGCGTAACAGTCTCGTCTCGGTATGGATGTTTGAACAGTTAGTAGCAATTGGAAGAAAAGTTTTGATCGTCGTCAGACGGTGGCGATTATAGAACACTTGTCTGTGCTCGGCAATGACCTTACCTTCTTGTAAACAAGCTTGGGCGTTCTTCTACGCCACCTTTAGTTAGTACGTCGCGATAATTGATTTTACCCGTGTTGGATAAAATCGATTATGTCGGTAGATCGCATATCTGTCTTGGGAGTGTAATGAGAAGAATTGTTTTAATCTCTGCATTGTGTTACTGGGATGTATGAACGAAAGTAATATAGTAGGAGAAGAAACTATGAATTATTTGTGCACGTGTTTGGTATGAAATTATATGTTACATGGAATTCTGTTATTTGAGTAACTGTTAGAAGTTTCCGGAGATTTTCGCGAAAAGAAAAGGACAAATTGTGCGGGAATTGGGTACATAAAGGTCGGGAGATGCTGAGTAGGTAAGATGTTTCATTCGGAAATGTTCTACCCTTGTTCGATAGCTCGTAAAAATCGTCAATTTCCCCGAGAATAGGACGGGCAATCATCGTTACTGCTTTTGTCGACAAGGGGAAGGGCACGATCCTTTTGTTCGATTTATTTGGAAACCTAGATCGGCGAGGAAGGCATTAGGAAACAGGCATTCTGCTCGTCTTACCCATTCCTTTTGTCAAATATGTATTATAGGTTAGGATGTGTTCTTGGTGTGTATCGATATATTGATCGGAATAAGATCTGATCGAAAATAGAAGGTAGTGAGTGTAGTGAATAAAATAACATTGTCTCTTTCCATACAAGTCTTAGGGACAATAGTTTCGGTACTGTACTTTAATTTTTATCTTCTGGATAATAAGCCTCAGTTACAATTTAGAAGCCATTCGATTAGAAAATCTGACTTTATTTTATTGGAGGATATTACGTGTTCTCGGTTTACCACCTTTTACGTGTGTCCCCGTTTCATTCGACATATAATCGAGAATTTGGAGCGTTGGTGATGTGGCGACAAATCGATAAATCGTTTTCGGGCGACTGTTGATTGATGACAGAGCGGAAATTGCTGTGAACGATTATCGGAAGTGGTCTTTAACGAAAATCTACTTTCGGCAGTGTCATTAGCGATAGTTCCCCCCCCCCCCCTTGTAGTAGAATGTGCTTTCTCTTGGTCACATTTTCGTCCTCCTTCGGGCGATAATCGTGGAACAGTGGCTATAATATGCTTCCATCGGGTAATGCTGACTAGGGTAAATAAAAGGACGACATAATGGCAGCCGGGGGCGGAATTTCTAACGAATCTTCGACAACCGATACATTCTAGTTAATCTACTTCACCATTATTCATTAAAATATTTCTTACTGCGCACACATTTCCAACTTTCAAATTTTATTACAAGATAACTTTTCGCGGACGCCTAAACTTCGAATTCGATTTTCTCAAAAACGGGGGCTCGTACGAAAAAAGTGTATTGCGCATAATCGATTGATTTTTGGGCGAGGAATCTTCCACTATCGATCTCTGCCTCGTAACTTGGCACGTTCGGCTCGTAACTCGAGTCGAAGTCGAAATTAACGTGAACGATACTTTATTCGTTTTCGCGGCGCGCTCCACGTTTCCGCCAACGATCACGGAGTAAGTACACGAAGGGGTCGATTGACTTTCAGATTCGTGAGGCGAGCAAGTTTCGCGGCGTTCGATTCGGGGCACGTGCTTCACAACTTAAAATACGCGAGCGCGCGCCACCGAGCTCGTTCCTTTATACTTTCTTGGCACGGTTTCCCGTCGTTCGAAAGCACCATTAAACGTGCACTTTAAACACTGGCGAACGATGCCATCGAAATGATTGAAAAGACGTACGAGACGATAAATCGCGATTGGGGCAGAAGTCACGTGCTGGTATTGTTTCGGGTGAAACCGAGGAGAGGTTCTTGGTCATAGAAGGGACGTGCTCGAGGTTATTCAATGACCCAATTGAAAGTTAGCAAGTTAATGGCATAAATCTGGGAACCAATAAGTTGTGGGTAGTATGTAGAGTAGGATAGTGGTTGAGCTTGAAATTATTTCAGAGTGAAATTAACTAGAGCTGCACTTCTTATTGAATTCTTAGCTTCCTAAACCATTGTGGGTCATTTTAAACTCGTCCTAACCCTGTTAAAGAAAGCTAGGATCTCATTCTACCATTAATGGCAGTGGCGCACTGAGGATTTTTCCTTATTTTTAATGCAAATTCAATAAAATTCTTTAGGTGATTATGAAAATTTATTTAAAGAAGAAACTCTGGTTTTCCTTTCTGTTTTCAAAGCCCTTTCTTTAGGGGTTGCCAGCACCCCTTTTGCCCTCTCTGAGTACGCCACCGATCAATGCTAATATTTTTCTTCGCTGACGACACCTTCTGTTGTCCTATATACTATTTAAAATGAAGTAGAAGCCCTAGTGGCCTGAAAAGCGTGCAACCAAGGCCATTCGACAGCACTTTCGCCCACTCTAGATCGAATGTGCCCCTCGAGAGGGGGTTAGCCAGTCCGTAGAACTAGGCAGAGCAACGGCCTATTAAAACCACCCCAATTGCATTAAGCGCCCCTCTTCGAACGGGAAGAGGGTGACGACGTGCTGTCCACGGTTCGAAATGAGATCAATATGGGGAGCGTGGTACGTTTCGCAGTGATGCTGCTGCTAGGGGTCTGGCAAGGGTAGCGGATGGGTTTGAGTCAGCAATTCCTTTCAAATTTTCCACACAGTTGGCCCACGTCGCGTATAATAACATTAAATGCCTTTTGGAATAATTTTGTATATTCTGGGGTGATTAATTTTCTAAATTGCTTGGCTTCTCCAAGAAGTAGCACGATTAAGTGGTGCGTGTAGCTTTATATATTTGGGTTAGGTAAAAATCGACCGGTTTGTTATTATTTAAATTGAGCACTGACTACGTGCATTTGTATCAAGTGACCCGAACCTCGTGCACTCGACTCGCGAGTCGGTTGGTCGGGATACGAGAGGCGTGTCGTTGGCTTTTCTGAAGCACAGACTCAGACACTCGGCAAAGCACCCAGAAATAACGCGTTTGTTGCCAAACGCCCGCGGGGAGATGACTTACCGCTTATTCGTCTCGGCGAGCACGCAACCAGCTCTTGCCTCCTATCTTCTGATAAAACGGTGGAACGTTAATCGGCTGATAAGATCGTCCAATGAGAGTCAATTGGAAGGAAGGTTCTTTGAATAGGAAGGCACAAGAGGCATGGAAAGTGTTTGATATTAGAGTACCAAATTGGGTAACTTTGACTGGAAAGCTAGATTTTAAAATAAATTCCTGTAGCGTCGACTGTAGAACAGGTGTTATTCTCAGACAAAGAGACTTGGGTGGTTTTAAGAAGGGATTTATTGTGTAACAGCCCCCAGAAGTGACTGATATTTATAATTTTTTTTAAACTATTGTTGACATTGGATTAAACTCTTTTGGTGTGTAAGGAGGCATCTTTCAACTTGTAGACTTTTTTTTACGTCGATCCTTCTTATTTTCCTGCGCTGTTTTTCTCGAATACGGTAAAGGTGGTATGGTAGAAGATATGCTTCCACCATTTGGTTACAGAATGGACTCGTCGCGCACTTTATAGAATGGTTTTCTTACCGCATCTTCTTTACAACCTCCCAATCGCGATTAATCACGATTTCGACCGTTGAGACGCGCTGCAAGTTCGCGTCCTCTTAGCTCGTTACGTTCGACGAGAGAATTTTAACGAGCCCTCGCTGAATTCGCGATCCCTGAGCATCGTCGGCGCCTCCGGAGGCGCAGGAACGTTCTCGACGTCGTCGCCGACGCTGAGGTCTCTCGAAATAGCCGCCATTGATTCTCCCGCCATTCCAGAGCGAGAACTTCGATCCAGAATAGTCCGTCGATCCTTCGAGCGACACTTCGTGCTTAATCTCGCAATGGATCGTCGCGGAACTTAACGAATCCACGCCAACGCTATGTGAAATCGAATTTCCACGGATCAGCGAATGGTCTATCGTGCTTCGAGGTGACTTTAGTCAGGAGCTGCAAAGTGGGACGCTCGGTATATAGCTTGTAGACCTTGAGATATCCTCGTCGAGAAAATCATACTTCCTTTCGTGCCTGCGTCAATATTTGCGTCTGAAAATATTGCCTCCCAGGGTGGCTAGATTTCACCCCCTTTATCGCTGTTTCCATTGACTTCTCCCTCAGATGTCGACTCGGGAAATGCCATCAGACGATCGATCGTGGGGGAAATATGGGAAGGATAATACTTTATGAATATTTGTAAAACCTCCCTGTTATATTCTAGAATAGCTAGGATCAGAGAAACTATTTTCTTACGTACTACTTTTTTCTATGTGTGATAATATTAGTTCCATGAATTATTTATAGCTACTCGTGTAATCCTATGGCTATCTTTATTAGTATCATTTCTATCCCATAATTTCGATATTCAAGTAGGTGTAATAAACGCCACACTTCTGCAAATAAGGTATTGAAGAAAACTTCGTGTATTCGGATTAATTTTTCCCTGGTTTTGTTGCAGACGAATTCATCGTTGTTTGATTATTTTTTCATGGTATCAGGGTGATGAGGTAAAGGTAGGGGGGTAATGTATGGAAGTGAAGGTTGGATATAGAAAGAAAAGGAAGTATGCAGCATTTCGCCCTGGGCCTGCTAGTGAACGTCAAGTAAGGCTTAAAGCGAATTTCGACTTTATTACAACACTGGATGTGCATCGCGAATGATTCATCACAGTGAAAGATAGTTAAACGTGGTTTTCAATTGCATTTCCTCCGCTAAATTCGCCTTCAGCTAGCAGACCCAGCCTTTTATCCCCAAATAATTATTTTATTTGATGTCACCATAATTATTACATGTTCTGAAATTATAACAAAAGCGTACATTACAATGTTGATTGTAAACTCGTATGGCCATTAAGCTTTTTCGAGTGTGATTTTATTTGCCTACTATTGCGCTTAGAGTTAATCCTATACCGTAATTATTCTAAATTGTAGTTATTACATAAGGAAGAGTGGGGTAAAACGGAACGTTTAACTTTGGAGGGTGATAACATAAAATCGGAAGGAGAAAAAGACACGGGACTTCAACAGGAGTCTTCTTATTAGTTCAAAATTTAAGTTGAGCTATTCTCTGATAGGTTTCGGAGTTGTGTAGGAGGTATTGTGTTATCGCTTTTTAGAGAGGGTGCCCCCCCCCCCCTGTTGATGTGATAGATGATGGGGGGTTGTAGTACCCTTCGCTGTCTAAGAATGGAAATATCTCTGGGGGTGTATCCTGTTTTGAGTGTTTTTTTTTAACTACAGTGGTTGGGGTAGAAGGGAGTGTGTATTAAACTGTCGGCTGTGTTATTTGAGCAGACCCAGCCTTAGACGCAGGGATATTAGAAGGTAGGGCGAAAAAGGTATATATAGGAATCGAGAGTCGAGTGAGAACTAGCGAGAGAGCGCGATCGGTAGAAATCCCTCTGGTGGCGAGTTACGGAGACATCGCTAGAAGGGTTTAATTAGCGGGTGAAGGATCGTTAATTTCATGAATAAAGACTTCCTGCTCGGGCTTTCCCGCTGCTACGTTCTACAACTCTACACCCTGCAATTTGCGTGGCATGATTCACAGGGTCATTGCGATGCATCGTGTGGAAAGTGACATCTCGAACGGCGCGCTCCCCTTACCCGTTCCAAGAACCGCGTCCCTTGATTATCCCTACCACTTTCCCCGGTCGAGCGTCATTCATGATGATCAGCATTCCGATCCTCTTCGTGGCCCGTTCCGCGAACCGCCGAAGGGAAAGGGCGGTTTCGTGGCTCGGACGTAGGTATCCGAAGAATCCATGTGAACCGGAGATCGTTACTCGGGGCGGTATTCAGGGAGGCGGGGCAGATTATCTCGCTCGTCGAATTGCTCAGGTGGCGGTGCTCCAAATTGTACGGGGCACAATCGAAAGGGATGTGGTGACGATAGTGACGTTAAAATGTTGAATGAAATCTTTTTCTACGGGGCTTCGTTTCTGAGAGAATTGAGTTTGAAATCTCGTCGAGTGCACATGCACCGGGACTGATTGTGAGAATTGGTTCCATCTTCAAATCGGTTTTCTCGAAAACCATGGCTTATATAAAATAAGAGTATTGTAGATTTTCGATTTCTTTTTGCATGAGGAATCATTTCGTTTTCGGTTATTTCTTCTAGAATTGGATTCTACTAATTTAATATTGTAGAAGTATTCATGAAACGAATAGCAAGCATGTGAAGTTGGTCATTTGCCACTGTACATTTGTAAATTTGTATTGGAGTTGTTAGAATCGAATGAGTTGATTGTAGGTACCTCCAAATGGATGTTACATGTTACTTGAGAAGGTAGAGCTAGTCAGAAGCTCATTCTTGATTGCTGATTACTGCTGTCCCTCAGCTGTCGAGTTATCGGAAGTCAGCTGTTCCTTATCTCGATGTCTCCTCCGATCTTCCACAAGCTGTGACGACGTTGGTGTAGCATTACTGTGGTTATGCAATATTCTTGCTACCTTTCTGAGAAGCGTTGATCGAAGTACTATGAAAGTCAATGTAATATGCGAAGGAGAGAGAATTACACCTGGTGCTCTTTTGCTCCTGGAGAAACGTAGAGGGGTGTGTTCGATATACCTTGACCTTTGGAGCTTTTAACGAGCGAAGCTTTTAGCTTTTACTGCCACTCCCTGTGGTATCAGTTACAATCAACTCGAGGACTCCAAAGATGGCACGTATCCTCCAGCTGTCGCTGAAGAAAGTAGATGGGAAACGTTTATAACACTTATGGTGATTTAATTGATAAAATTAAGGATGGAGATGCACATATTCGTGGAAATATTGTAACGCATAGTTGTGTTTTAAAATTCATAGATATCTGAGTTTCTATTTCAGCTTAAAAAATCCAATTGTATCATTAATTCCACAGTAATTACATGCAATTGAAAATGAACAAAATATTTCTTGAAACGTGATGAAAATAATAAATTTTGTTTATCTTGAATAGCATGAGCGTTCTGTATTTATAACTTTCTGCCCGGCGTTGGATACGATCTAAACTATTAGCTAGTAGAGAGGAAACATCATTTTTATTTATTAGAACGTTGCACCGCCGCGTTCGCGATTACCTCGCGTTCGTGTTTACCCCACTCTCCCTTACATACGTGAGAGTGTGACTTAAATTTACTCTGCACCACCGTGTTACACACGGTGGGAGTGTGGCTTAAATCAATTCTGCACCACCGTGTTACACGCGTGGGAGTGTGACTTAAATAAGCTCTGCACCCCCGTATTACACACGTAGGAGTGTGGCTTAAATCAATTCTGCACCACCGTGTTACACGCGTGGGAGTGCGACTTAAATCAACTCTGCACCCCCGTATTACACACGTAGGGACTGCAGCCTTCAGCGCACACTTCACCGACCATTACGAATGCTAGCATACAGCGTCAAGTGTACTGCGCACAATGCGTTGCACATGTGGGAGCGCGGCATTAGATGAACGCGCCAGGGCTGCAGCACTTTCGCTTTCAACGACGTATAACGAAGTGCACGTGGTCCCCGTGCGTGCGAGAGCTGGCGAGAACGCATGTGTACGCTAGTGGAATGCATTGCCGGTAAAGGAACCTGTCTCTGCCGTCGGCCCGATGACGTCACGAAACGTTGGAGCGTTGGGCGAGTGGCGGTCGATCAACCTCCTCGGGCCTCATGTGTTCCTGGCAACGCTATCGATCACTGTAGATCATCGATCGTCATTATCGATGATCGTGCGAGTGATCGAGACACGTGGGACTGGATCGAGCAGCGAGACTCGATGGCTGCTACAGTCTGTGCACGGGAACGTGATCTTACGATTCGATAAATCGATTCTATTCTCTGTTTCTGCTTCTCTATTTTCGCCTGGCTCCTCTCGCCGACGGAAATTCGTTCGGATCGATTACGATAAGATTCCTTTGCAAATGATATGCTGAGTTTAGAGGAATTGTTTATAAGAAAATGCATGGTTAGTGGAGCATCGGAACAAGTGTCTTATTTTTTTTAGAATTGCATCGATTTATTAAGAAAGTAACTTGGGTGTTCCTCGTAGAACGAAAGGTTCAGCTTGATAAGGTTTTTTGTTTTATATAGCGAGGTATTTGTTTAGGGTTTCCTCTATAATTTACAACGCCATTGCAAGGATAAAATGTGATACCGCTATTGCAGGGACAGCGCAGTTTTGTGCTTCGACTTACCGATTGATCCGTTAGATGGCAACACCGTTTCGTAAAAACACTCAATTTACAGTTCCCCTGTTTTTTCATTGATACCTACAGTTTCTTTGACGAAAACAGAGGTGGCATATGAATTTGGGGAACACAATTCAAGGGAAATGGAAGTTCATTTAACTTTCTGTAGCAGCAGTCTCTCTTTTTTAATTAGCCATTCCGATTCGCAAGTCGTAATCGTCCGAAGGAGAAATTTTGTGACGAGACATTTTCTCGGCATCCTCTCCCAGTAGCCTGAAATTCCTTTCACCTTCCCGCGGCCTTAATCTTCCATAGAACGATTTACTATATCGCCCTTTCAATCCATCGAAGCCGACGCCACGTTTTATCGTTGCAAGAATTGCTCATTCGCTACGTAATCGGGCAACGTTATATGGAAATTAACGAACCAAAAAGACAGTCTGATGTCATGTTCACGCAATTAAAGTACGAACTCTACGTGTTATAAGAATCGAACTTATACACCCGTTTCACACATTCTTATCGCGAAACATAAGTTTGCACTCAGCAGCGATCGTCAAACTTTTCGGTAATTAAAAACCTGCTTACGAAAAAAGTTACAAATGCAGAGCGAAAATCATCCTTTTATTCATGAATTTCAAGGTGAAACCTGATACATAATTATCGGAAGTCGATAGAATCGATGATTCTAAATAGCCTTCATTCAGTTGCAAGTGCAATTAAACGCTTCCGCAGCAGTGAATCCAGTTTCCTTTTTCACACATTCGTGTTCTACGCTTAATTGCCACTCTTATTAATCATCTTTATTACATTCTACGTCCACGTAAATAGCCAGATGCATTATAAACATCGTATTAACGCCTAATCATAATCAAATCTCCAAATTTAATTGGCTCCACTGCGATCATGCAAGATCCCCGTCGTTCCTACTAAAAACTAGGCCAGAATCAGCCTAACCTCAAAACTCTTGTCTACGCTTGGCGCCAATCCCTTCAGTTCCATGTAACGTGCTGAAGCAGCAGTTTGACGATACGTTTCTTAGTAGGTGTTGCGCAAGGCAGCTTCTTCGTTTATCCTAATCGTGAAAGAAATAACTCTTCTCCCCTGTCGTCGCCAACAACACTACAGATCGAAACGATCACGCGGTCTCATGAAATCGAGCATCATCCATCTGCCCCACCATAACTCCAGGTCCGTCCGCTATAATTTTATAGCGCAATCCAAATCGCGTTTCCGCAGTCTCTGCAAAGTGGCCACCTAACTGTTTTCGCAACAGAACGACAATTCGCCCGATACATGCAAGGATTCTATTTCTAGTTCCGAGTTGCGATAATCGTCGGCGCGTGAACTCGCTTTTCGTAACGTTCTACTCGCTCAGTGCGCCCGAATCCCCGAATTCGAGATATTCGAGTACCCTATCTCTCGGCGCTTCTCAGCTCGACGGTGTGAAACGCGACGGTAGACATTCGAGAAATGTGAAACGTTCCGTTTTACACCGTTTACAGACCGCGGAGTGTTCTGCAGCTTCGAGGAATTTCGTAGCTCGAAGCGGATAATCCAGAACATCTGAGAGGCGGAATTAAAGACCGTGCGTACTTACCGAGTACGTGGAATTCGCGACGTATCGGTGGATAGATCTAATTTATTCTCGCGATCGCTTCGAGACCCGCGGTACTGGTGTTAGACATTTCATGGAACACGAGGATTGCAATTCGCTGATGCATTACCGTAGGTACGAGTCGTTACATAATATGTATCTCTCGTAGGAGAACGTGACGTGAGTCATCTGTCCATCGAACTATCGTGCTTCTGTGCACGCGTGAATCGACGTGTTCGGCGAAGTGTGGCAGCGCGATCTCTGTTTCCTGTTTATTGTCGAGCACGGTTTAAACTTTGAACAGTCGAAAAGTCGCGGTCAGCTTTCTGGGGGAGAACGCGATTCGTATTGAAACTCGATCGCAACGGAGTAGCTCTATTGCAATGGTGTAACACGTGCTCGGACATTCTGTTGTTAGGTAAGTGGCGCTGGTATTGAAGGGGCCTTTGAAATATGTTCAGAGGCTGTTCTACCTTTTTGTGTTCGCATATTTCGCCTAGCTTATTAATCCTTTTGACACATCGGTGCATATATTTTTTCTAACGTAAAATATGCTTGTAAAATAGCAGGCTTTGCGGTAATTAAATTAACAGTAGCTTGAGTTACACTTGTTTTGGTCAGACGATGACTTTAGATTATATTTAAAAAAGTTGTTGGAATATGATAGTTCTGTTAGTGTACTGTTCATTGATTAGAAATAAAAGAATTGTTAATAGTTTCAGTGGCTCTGTTAGTAGGGTGTTTGACTTTTTTTTTTATCGAGTTCGGGGTTTTATCTTCCCTCTGGGTTGATAGTTTTTTTCCCCTTAGTTTTTTCTATGTATTCTCAATCCGTTGAAAAAAATGCTCTTCTTAGTTTTTATCGCGGTTTGTAATAAATACGTTACAGTTGCAAGATTACGCAACGACAATTATCCCAATTAGAGGATGCCAACTGATGCGTTATCGACAAATTATCGATTGTCCGACCAATTTTACGATACATTGCTGTAGATCGTAGCCATTCCCGTTATTATTCTCACAGATACTTCCCGTCAAATATAACTTAGATAAATCAAGGAAATGGTGCCTTGCAAAGGAGGATGTTCCCGAAGGGCGATTTAAACTCGTGCAGTTAGATTATGAAATTTTATTCCTAGTGCACTTGGCTTCTATCCAGTCGCAGAATATCGTCTCTGAAGGTTCCTATATGCCATTAATTGCATCTCAGTGGCATAACCAAGCTATATAATCTACAATAATATTATTATGTCACTGTCAGTCAAATAGAATCTGATCGACTAACAATAATTGATGCGTAACGCCTATACAAATACAGATATTCAAATAACTTTGGTCACGAGACACTTAAAAATCCTAAACGACTTAAGTTAAATATCTAGTTAGAATACACAAAAAAGTTCTTCTCATCAGTATAACATTTGGGAGTGTAACTAATCCCATGGAAGTGGCTGGAGAAGTTCATTCATATGAACGCGTAACATCCTCGAGCGTGGCGTAGGAATTAAATACGGCAAGGTTCCGTCGTTATGCCTCGAGAAAGTTAGGTTAGCAGCGTGCAAGGTCTCGGCTTATTGCCGTGTCACAACGCAACGTCTTGATCGTGAAGCGTCTACCTGGCCACACGACTCGCAAAACACGTATTTTCACGCCGAACAGAAATGGCTGGAATCGGGCCAGAATCTGATCGTATGACTAATATTCAATGGCGGGCCTCATACTTCCCTGGTAATAATAATAAAGGCCAAGTTGACATCGAGACATCAGAGGGACAAAACGCTCCTCCGAGTCATTAGCTCTAACAGTCTCACAGATGAACGGTGCAACTATTATTAATCACGATTTCATTACGATCAACGCGCATTTTCGCCGAGATAATATTCGAAGCCTTTCCCCGTCTGTAATGGAGAGCTTTCCGAGCGTCGAGTGGTCTTCAGTGATCCACTTAAAATCGCTGTACCCTTCAGTATCGTATATAGCTTCCCAAACTCCATTTCAGAGTTTCAAAAGTGGCCCTATTCGTGCCGCGAACCGATTCTAAAAATACGACTCGCTGATACATGGGATTTATTTGTTAATCGCTCGATACGTTTCGTATCGGGCACAATACGCGATCTATATATCTCGACCGATAGCTGTGATACCTACGAATCGGATTCACGTTCTATTAATAAACCTCGAATGATTCATGGTTATATTAAATTAAAAAAAAAAGAAAGAAGTATATAGGTTGTATTGGACGCGATGCGACTCTTTATTTTTTAGGCGTTATATTTAGCCGGCGATCTATTTATAGAGCACGATTTAAGACAGTTATGGATAGCGCAGGGAGAAACCAAGTTGATCAACTTTTCGGATGGGAGCACGAGCGCGCGAAGGGAATTGCCGCTTACTATAAAAGGACATAGGTAAACAAGTCCACGGCACAGCCTTGCCTGCCAAATACAAAAAGAAAACGAGGAAAAACTCGACAATACCACCTGAAGTTCGCAGTACCAAGGAATCACCTTCGAAAGTTATCTTAACCCAGTTTTAAAACGAAAAAAAGATCCATTTTCGATATTAAATAACCTATACGTATCAGTATTGGAACGATTATATAACGATATAAAACGAACTATACGTTCAAGGCTCGATTAGATATATTCAATTGCATGCTGGAACATAAATCTTCACAGTGATATCTGTTTGCAAGCTCATAACTTGCCGATGTCAATTACTTATAATTTTCTTTGTCTTTTATCATTAATATTATTGAATTCCCGCATTTACTGATACGAGTGTCCGAAAACTCATTAATATTGTTCTGTCATTATTCTCTACTGGTGTGAGCCGCGTGCGCCACACGTACGCGGAAAATAAAAGATTTCTCGAAAGTGGCAAAACAGAGAGGGAAGATTCTAGCACGCTCTCGTATGTTCCGTCGAGCATCTCCGCCATCTTTCGGCCGCGCTCGGCTTGTAGTCACGTGGCCCCCGATACGTCCCACACAACAAATATATTTAAGTTGCTCCGGCCGCGCACTGACAGTTTTGCTATCGACCTGAAAGGAGCGCGAGGGTACACGTGCGTTTTCGCCCATTCTCGAGAAAGAGACGAACAGTTCCTTCGACGAGACAGAAGCAGGATTTTTCGCGAGTGTGTGACAGTGCGAGGCGAAAGAGACGAGTGAGACACGAGTGGGGCCTCTTACGTAACGAAAAAGGTACGAGAGGGGACCGAAACAGGAAGAGGAAGCAGTGGCCTAGAACGACTTTGTCGCATACCGTCCTCTCGGTAATCTTTGAAAGATCCTTAAAAAAAACACACACACGCAAGTCGAGAGTGTGCTGCCAGTACGTTTTATTTTCGTTCGCCTTTTTGTTAACCACCGCCGGCACTGTTGTTTATAGCGAGCTTCTTGGCTGATCCCTTGAAACAAAGTACCAAAAAATAAACATCATTTAACCTGCAGAGAGCACTTAACGGCAACCAGCACGACTTAACCTCTCATCCTTAAGTGTGTGAAAAGTCAAGCTTTTAAAGACTGAAAGACGAGAGAAAGAGAGAGGGGAAGCACGTACATATACTAAATCAGGCACGGACCCAAAAGAGTCCAGAAAATGGACTCCCCTATCATCGTGGGCAAAGCATCCGAATTCGGAGAACCGATCGATTTGGACCGCCCATTCCCCGTAAGTGGTGCCAAATACATTTTTTTATCCTTCACTCCCTTTCGTGTTTATTCGACGTGCTCGAGAAACCGTTAAATAGGCAAGGTTACACGCCCAGCGTTTTCAAACGACGGATGCTCGAGAGGTCGTTTCCAATAACTCACTCAAGAACGATACCAACTTTATCGTATCAGGGGGGAATGATAGTCGAAAGGTGTCGATCGACTTGCAGCTTTGAATCTCGTGACTCGTCGGCCGTTTTCGTCGACACTTCTTCCAGATCGTTCTAGACTCTATCCGTCTATTCGCGATTCTTCTTCGTTTTCGAAGACTTGCCTGGGTTGCTAATAATTGCGTGTTCGGCGATGACGTGCTTCTTTTCATGTCCACTTACTGAGTTTCGTGCTCTGACGTTCGTCTAGGCCCCTGTACTATATATATCTACAGACCCATTACCGACATATGATACCAGAAATACACAAATCGCGAGTGTGCCTATTTTGGAAGTGACAGATTATTAATGTTTTATACCACGCTACACGTATAAAACTGAATGTCATTCCTTAGAATTTTAGATACTGCAAATGTATTCTGTGATCTAATTATGGGGACAGGAATCATACTGATCGATATATAACAAGCTGATTTGAAAGTATTATTACCGATTGAGGCAGTTTTGGGATAGACGAAAGAGGGGTTCATTCTTGCAGACTGTCCACTTCGAAAGTGACGATTAATGTATATTATCTGGATAATATATATTGCTGTATACTGTGGAATATAGATACATAAAATATAGATTAGATGTGAAATATAAAAGTGAAATACTCACCCCCCGTAGTCTTCTCATTTTCACACGAATTGAGTATTTCACTTGATACGAAAGTCGCTCTGTTGATAATAGGATTCACATACATTATTTCATAGATATCGGCATTATCACTGTCTATTTCGAGTTTCAACTGGTAAAATTACACCTAGACGATTAGAAATAAAAAATAAAAGAAAAGGACATAGTTTTCTAGTCGATAAAGGAGGTACATATGTAGAATTTTCGCGTGCACGCCCATTTGGTGTACATACTATTTCTCCAGCGTGACATAATCGCCCGCTATGCTCTCTACGAAGATCTTGTGTTATCTTCGGTGTAATAAATTCTCGATCAATTCATTCGTCATTATTATTCGTCGTCTATGTAGATCTTGAAAATTTTGAAAAGTCATTTGAGGCGATACAGAAAGCGATTGGAGGCTGATGTCATACGTTCGAAGACGATTCGAAGCGTGTTGCGAAGCCCATCGCTAATGTGATCTCGTTTCTACGTGTAACGCGGCTGCCTCGTCGACCTTCCTTCATCGTTCGTGGATCGCGTGGAGGTTAGAAATAGAATTCGCGGCTAGTGACGTGTTTTTCGTTGCCTCGAGATCGAGGGGACTCGACCCGTCGATTTCTTCTTGCTTTCACTGAGAAATCAACTGCGACAAAAAAGAGCCGATAACGCAACGAGAAAGACAACTGATAGTGTCTTTACCTACATTCTACTCTTACTTGATCCTCTACAAGAGGGTTGCTTAAATGTCACATAACTTCCTTAAATTACACCTTTAAATAGGTATTCATCAAATACTACAAATAGTCTGGAATTATAGCTTTTATAGGTCCCGACGCTTTCGCTCCCGAAGCTGCAAAATGGAGGTAAAGGCCAATCGGTACGGTATAAATTTAAACTACTGTGGATTGGTGCAATTAAGCTTCTCTTCGCTTCTTTCTTTTCTTAGTAGACTCTTCAGAGTTCGTAGAACTTGGATAATTTGATTCTTGTTTAGATTTCACATCTGGGTAGAGATTCATAGGTGAAAAATAAGATGAGAGAGTAATTCTTCGCTCTCGACAGCCTCGAACCAGAATGCTCCAAGGAGCTCTTCTCGAACGAGGCCCATCCCTCCAAAAACGCAAGCGTTGTTAACGCTAATAATAAACTAACGGAGACGTTTCTCCTCGGTAACTCTCTCTCCGTCGAGGACGTGGCTCGCGTTCCCCTCGCTGGGAGAAGCGGAGAAAAGGCAGCGTGAAATGTAACATAATCGCCAAATGCATGCTTTATTCCCTCCTTCGTTCACCAACCGTTCATCCGTATTAGGGGTTTGGCCCCATATGACTTTTTCTTCTTGGAAACCCGAGCTTCACAGTAGCCATTCTTCCAAATCTGCTTCTCCCCCGATGCAATTGATTCTTTATGCTTTACCAGGCTTGCATTTCGAAGCAAAATATTTGAATATTAAATCACCACTTGAGGTGTCTTCCACACCGAATTTTATGAAATTTCGTGCAAATGTATAGAATTGAAAATTACTATTACCAGTTTACAAATAAAATAGTTTACGGGTAAAACACATTACGAATAAAATAGTTTGCCATCAAGCCATCGCGATTTTTATTGTTAAATACATTTACCGCCAAACATGGGTGAAATATTTTTCAATTCTCTACCTTTCTACGAAGTCACATGAAACTCGGTGCGCAACGACTCACGCGGCTCCCTTGTGCGTTTAGTGAGTATGCGTGACTTCCTAGGTGGTTTCCATGAAACGCGGCGCGCATCGATCTCTGACCATATACGGCGAATACGAAAACGAGGTGCACCGGCTTCCAATCGATTTATCTGACATTGTTCACTCGACGCGGTAGCGCACCTGGCCGCCGCGTTGGAACGATAGCTCTGTATTTTCGCCAGTGATCTAATCGCCTGGTCGTTTTCGCGGATGGGAAAAAAAGAAGAAACCGGTTTCTGGTAAACACAGTACTGTTAATAACGCCGCCGATGACGCCTCGAAGTGACAGATGACTCGTGGGCGTTATCTGCCTATCTGGGACTCAAGAGAAAACGTGATTGGAATTCTCGCTCTATCGTCGACGATTTCGCAAGCATCTTTTGCCAGTGTACTCTTAAACAATCTCCATTAATAATCAGTACTCCAGGTTCGCTCTGTTGACGGTTTTCACGTGGAAATACTCCAGCCGTGCCTGTTCACTCATTCTTTTCGTTCACTCACGTTCATTCAAATATGTCAGGGGCGGATTTGTGTATAGGCTAAGTAGGCGATAAGATGAAATTGAAAAGGGTTTAAACACAGAAGTTTGAGACAACTTTAAAAAAAATTCACTTTTTTTATCCATGTAGCAATTTATTTAGCGATAACTCATAGTGAATTAAATTTACAATTATCTCAACATTTTTGAATAAAAATGTTTGATGATATTTTACTAAAAGGGCAGTAGACGCTTGTTAGCATAAGGTTGCCAAATCTTCAGAAATAAGATTGTTACTTATTACTTAACATCATTTCTACCGATAGCAATACACTTTAGAATTTAAAAGCTCACAGATTTAAGGGTTTGTTTATCGTAGGCGTTCTTAAGAAAAAGTTAAGTCTAAGTTTGTTCTTTATGATTTAAATATTAAATAACATCTTTCTAATATTAAATAATATCTTTCTAATATTAAATATTAAATAATATTCAATTACTCATAATAAAAGTATCTACTTTGGGCGTTGAATAACTTATTCAGCTCTTGTTCCACCGATGGGCCACGATTTTTCGTAGAGGTCCTAAGAAGACTTCTCGCAACAGGGCTGGTAAAAATACGTAAAGACAGGCGGGGGAAAAAATTCAAACGACTATGGTCACCCATAAAACAGCAAACTGGGTGAATGTCAGCGGCGACGTCTCGGTATAAACGTTCCTCGGGGGGAAACTGTGTCATGGCCTTTGGAACCGGGGCCCGCGACAGACTCGCTGTTCAGTAGTCGTTTCCTGATTTCTTCGTGGTCAGGTTCTCCGTGCTGAGAATACACGGGGGGACATTTCCGTCGAAGGGTATCCGAATTGATCGCCGTCGAACTTTTATCCTCAGGAAATGCTGGCGCGCTCGACGTTGCCCGAAGTTTTATATCTTCGTTGGAGGAAGTACTTAAAATCCAGTGGAGAACGTTCGTTTATATAAGTAGCGTAGCCTTTACTTTTCTCTCTATTTTTTTCACTTTGACGTGTAGCTCGAGAAACACGCTCGTCCACTTGTTACGAGTGTTGAAGCCTTGCTTCCGTTAAGTATCGCGGGTCATTGAAGATTGGACCACGTGTACCCTAAATAGCACTGAACTCTGATGGGACATGATCGAATTCCGTACGAGTGACTCCAAAAGCACGAGCACTTAAGTACTAATTAAAATCATATTTTAACTACACCATTGCTCTTTTTGCTTCTCGTGTATATAGATATATGCTTTCACACGTGTCATGCATAGCTATATTTTGAAATAGTATTAGAATACTATACTAAATGAAATATAATGTATTTCACAAAATTAGTAGATTCATACTGATGCTAATAGATAAAGCAATAGATTCTATAACAGATCAATCTCATTATCATTACGTAGTGTATCACCATACAATAGTGGTGAGAAGAAAGTTTAAGCTTCGATCTGGAAGAATTATGTATACAGTTTTAAATTTTTTTCTCGCCACTGAAATTTTGATCGTTTTGCATTAACGAGAATAACGTAACGCACCTCGTAGTTCCGCAAGTGATCGATTATAAGTAATTGGTTAATATACGACACCCACGCGCGTGACGTCACACGTGACAAGGAAAGATGCTCGCTGGCACAATGGACTCACAAAAAGTCTCATAAAAGGCGAGGAACGCGAGGAATGCCGCTCACGTGCATATGAATATTCAATGAAGCCTCGCGAAACGCGTGCAGTTCGGCAGCAGTTCCTGCAACCGCGTCACGTGATAATTAACAGATTTCGTAACAGCTCGAAATTGGTAGCCATCGCTAGGATGGAAACCATCTGGCTACCTTTCCCAATCGCAGAAAGAGAAAGAAGAAACTTGATATTCAATTAGTTAAGAATATTACTCCTCGTCCCTTGCTTCGTTTCTTTATTATTGAAGTTTAGAAGACGGAATGAATGTATCCTGGGTGAATTTTAACCCACGCAAGCGTCAAATTAAACGTGTTCCTCGTTTAATAGTATTATTTCCTTAAGCGTTTACTTCTCTTCAGAGAGACTAATTCTGAATGAGTCCCACGGAGTCTCTTAACCCTCCGCCTCCTTATTTAGCTCTCCGTGCCCTCCGCGTAGCCTGCTTTCGGCACAAGAGGCAATCTCGGGCGGCAGTTTCGTAATTCAAGACAATTCTAAGTATAACGACCTGGATAGGGATCGGACTTCTCCATAAGAAGAGCTTCCCCCTGAACGAATGCCAGCGGCAACCTCTGCGTCCCTTATTTAGCATTTAACCACCAAACAGGCGCTCCGGTGCTGCGTAGAAGTAGTTAGGTACCGAAGAACGGTGGTGTCTATTCAGAAGAATCAAGAAGTCTCTTCTGAGACAAAGGAATCCATGGAATCTTCTTTGGCTCGCGGCCAGCCAATAGCGATGCCTTGATAGTAGATCGCCTGCCAAACCTCGAATCTGGTCACCACTATTCCCCACAGAATCACACTGCGAAGGTATTCCTTTGAGCATGCGCAGTGGGAGCCTTCACTACTGTTTGGTGTTCATATACCTAAGTTTCCATCAAATTGTTCTAGGGCCCATTTGAGTATTTCCATTCTAGTCTTCCCAGTTGAGTCTTCCTCTTTGAATTTCACACTTTAAGGGGGATTGCGCTTTGTTGAGCCGAAAAATAGGTGATTCTTTGTTAATTTTTTGTGCAAAAACGGTTCGACATGCTTTTTCTTTCACTGTCACACAAAAATTCAGAACAATAACTCAAGATACAATGAAACATCCTGCCAAACCTCAAATTAATTTGTCGCGTCGTTTTTGTACAAAAAAATCACAAAGAATTACCTGTTTTTCGGATCAACAAGGCGCAATCCCCCCTCAAGTCTTCCCATTCGAGTCTGCATTTCCGATCATTCCGTTTTCTAAACGTTTCACAAGGGACTAGAGGGGGAAGTAAGTGTTCAAGAGGAAGTTGCAAGCGGCGACAAAGAATTCGCCTGGTGGGCGTTGGAACACGGCTGATGATCTATGAAAGAACTCACGGGGGTATGGGCACGCCGCGGAAGGGAGACGGTGGAGTGAAATAAAAAGGCTTGGTTGACGTGTAACATTAACGGGCGCCGTGTGATTCATAAGAGGGAATCGAGTGTGTGGCGCGTGCACCTTTAAAAGGCAGCGCGAACAGCTCGAAAGCTTTCTGCACTCTCGCCCAGACAGGCTTCTCGAAAACCATTCCGACCACTTTCCGAGCTACCGTGTCTGCTGGTCCCCTTATTCGATTGACTCTCCTGCGCCGCTGCCCTGCTGGGCCGCAAGAACGTTCGGCATCAACGCTCGAGCACGTAAGTGGGGACGCAGTAGCGCTCGTGTACGGACATTCGGTATTTGGACTTGAGGAGAGGCTAGAGTTGGTAGCTTGGCACACGCCAAAACATAGAAATATATATGTGCCTTCAAATTTTATTCCATATTTTCGACTTACTCTTCGGTTATACCACGATTTCGCAAAAACCCTGCATTCAGCGCAATACGTATTTACGAGAATCGCTCGATTCGTGCAAAGAATTCGTAGCACGCTCGATTCCATCGCTACAATCTCAGTTATTCAAAGCGCGAGCCAAAGGAAGACTTCCCCTCGTCTTCCATCACCTGTTCGACTAACGTGACCGATAATTCGGAAGCCTCCGGTGTTCTTTCTTCAGAATTTTATGTACCTACTTGGGAATCCTCGTGGTGTAGATCGAAATGGGTGGATCCAAAGTTGCCCATCGAAGGTGCGAAGCTGTAAACCGAGGTGGAGGTCGACGGAATAGCGTAGGATCTTTTATTTTCTATTTTTTTTTTTAAACCCTGATCCAAAGTCCCATCTCGCGTCGCGCGCGCACGGTTCACGCTTAAAAATAGCGCTGCCCGAAAAGAAGTTCGTTCAGGATCCTCCGAATGATCATTATATTATTTGCGGACCCGAAGTCCCGCGGAGTGTACGGTTGACCGAGTTTATCTGACGTGGGTGAGCGCAATTTTGCAAATGTACGTATGCCTGCTCACCCTATATATAGTTCTTTTTCCGTGACGTAGAGTCTGTAACAGACCGCGTCACGAGTGATACGCCCACGAATATGAAACGACGCAAGTCTAAGCATTCTGGCGTTGGAACAGTCTTCCTCCTTTTCACGCTATTGAGAACGTGCAAATACAGCAGTTGCGGGGCCCGTTCGTGTACGCAGGATGACTCACGAAATTATTGACACAGATTCTTTTTAGTTGAACCAATGCGGTTCCCTTCGTATCAATGATAATGATTGAGTTTGCCTCGGCAATGAATATTTTACCATTTTGACTAATTTTTAGGAATAGATTCGTCGCAGCTCGGTCGGCAGTGGCGGTTTTAAGGGAAAAGGCCCAGGTGGTGAACCATCTGAGGGACTCATTTTTTCAGGAAAATGAAGAGATATTTTACTAAAAACGGGCTAAGTGTAGTAGTACAAAAAAGATGTAGTTTGGATAAAATCATAATTTTTTTAAGTATGGACAAAGTTGGGCATTATTCGACTAAATTTTTATTCGACGAATCTTCGAATAAAAATTTCGAATAAAATGCAGTTATTTGAGAATAACGACTAAGAATTTAGTCGACTAAAAATTAATCCTTTATTCTGGAATAACTGCATTTTATTCGTAATTTTTTTTCGAAGATTAGTCGAATAAAAATTTAACTCTGCCGCCCGTTAAATCCGCCACTGTCGGTTGGTGTTTTAAGAAATGCGTAAATAAAAAATGAGTTACTGTCTGCGTCAATAACTTTCTCGCTTACTGTGAATAATATACCGCGCACGTCTTGGTATTATCGATAAGGTTGCTTCCAAGCAGCTACGAGATAGTGGAGGGATTTGAGATTCAAAGAACACTTGACAATGAGCACATTATCACCGGTGGCTTTTAAACAAAATTTGTCCACCTTGAAAGTCGAGATCGCTTCGATTCACTTGGGTTGTCCAGAACCAGAGCATTCGTCGATGGATTTCACGCTTAATTTCTTTCAATCAAACCTCCTAGATTTAGAGCATCTAGATGTCTTCGTCATCAGCGCTGCAGTTAATCAGGCTTCCAAGCTCTACATCTAAAATCGCTTTAATTCGCTAAATGACATAATACCGCAGCTTTCAGAGCTAGAATACTCTTAGAGCGCAGGCTTTAGTGAGAACTAAGTACTTTCGAATACTGTCCACAAAGAACGAGGGTGATGGAAAATCAAAATACCTTTACATTCCTATTCCTCACACATAAACTGCAACTGTTTAGCTCTTTGGTATACGCCCAAAGTAAAAACAACGCAGTCACTGTTCTTCGTAAAGTAACTCCAGGATTTTGAGTTAACGCTGTGATAATTGGATCATCAGTCAGCCCACTGTGTTCCCAAAGAGCTTTAACTTTAAACCTTGACTTCGAAGAACTTAATAACCTCCTCGAACCACCCTCGTTCTCCATTCACCTATTCGAATCCTCGCAGAGCAGCTTGTGGACATATTCTCACCGTTTTGTTGTCTCACTTTTCCAGGGATTCCCGTTCGACGACGAGGGTTTCGGTCGGCGCAGCGACATCCGCTCCCACCTGGACGATCTAGCTGCCCGCCACCCAGAATTCGCTGACCAGCTCCTGGGCCCGCCTTGGGGCGACATACCGTTCCACAGTTCGTTCCGCAATAGGAATCGCGGCTCTGGGAACAGCGGGAGCAACAGTAACTACCAGGGCTACTCCGACGAGGACGCCAGGAGCCAAGCCAGTGGAAGCAGCGCGGCGAGCGGCGCCAGTGGTGTCAGCTCCCACGGCGAGCCCGAAGGTAACCAGCAAGACAGAGAGCAGGGGACCAGAAGAAGCCAGATCCCTCAGTACGGACTGCGCAACACGGTGGACATAGGCCAGCACCACCACAACATGGAGAACCTCGACAAGGGGAACCGCGGGCAGCGCTCGATGTCAGCCCCGCCGGAGAACAGGCAGTCGTTCAGCCAGCAGCAGCCGCAGCAGCAACAACAGCCGCAAGGACAGAGATACGTTTCTAGAATAGACATAACGCCACAGCACAACCAGTCCCCTCCGCAACAGAAGCCACAGCCGCAGCAGCAGCAGCAACAGAAGCCTCAACAGCCTCAGGGCAATGTCAGGCACATACCTATCTTCGTCGAAGGCAGAGACGAGCCTGTGGTACCTAGGACCTTTGACGAGCCACATTTCAAAAGAGAGCCGTCTCCTACACAGTTCCACACGCCTCCTCACTTCCAGAGGCCGTCACCTTTCGGACAATCCACGTTCGGGAGGACTCAGTGGTCCCCACACTTCCAGGAACCGTTCTACCCTCCCTCGAGCTCTTTCGAGCACTCTCCTCGTCGACAGCAGCCGGCGCACAGCTTCCAGCAGCCAAGGCAGCAGCAGTACGCTGAAAGACAGCCTCCGCAGCAGTACGCGGAAAGACAGCCTCAGCAGCAGTACGCGGAAAGACAGCCTCAGCAGCACTACGAGCAACCAAAGCCACAGCAGAAGCCACAGCCGCAGCAGCCTCAGCCTCAGGAGCCACCGCAGCAAGACCCACCGAAGGCCAAGCCTGCTCTTCCAAAAGATCCTTTGGAGAGGGTAGCCCTGGTGCAGCAGGAGGTGGACTCCCTGGCCGAGCAAGTGAAACAGTACAGCGGCAACTCGAAGACAGACAAGGAGTACATCTACCTTGACGAGATGCTCACCAGGGAACTGATCAAGCTGGACGACATCGAGACAGAGGGGAGGGAAAACGTGCGACAGACGCGCAGGAACGCGATAAAGTGTATACAGGCTACGATTAGCTTGCTGGAGTCGAAGGCTTCGCAGCCGAAGTCACCAGAGGTAACTGAGGAGGGGAAGGAGGCTTCCAGTAGCGTGCAAGTGACTGGACAGACCGAGTCCATGGACGTGGACCAGAAGACCGAGGAACAGCCACAGAACAAGGAGCCAATACCCTTGCCACCTTGCCCCTCGTCCCCAACGAAGAAGCCTGAGGGGGCTAACGAAGCCTGCACAGAGATTATGATTGCAAACCAACAGCAGCACGCTGGTCGATCTTCCAGCGAGCCCATGGACACCACACCCGCGAAGAATCCCGAGGCTACGCCCATGGACATGCAGCAGAGTCCGAAACCAGCTGACGTGGAAGAGAAGGCGGAGGCCGCTTCTGAAGAGAAGAGAGCAGAGGAGAAGGAGCCAGGTAATGCTGAGGGAGCAGCTGAGAAGAAGGAAGAAAATGAGAAGCCTGAGGACGTTTCCACAAAAAATAAGTCAGAAAACCTAGCCTCTGAAGAGGGCAAGGAGGCTGAGAGTAAACAGCCCTCAGAGGAGCAGCAGAAACCAGTGGAAGAGAAGATGGCGGTGGACGGCGAGGTGAAGAAGTCGCCGAAGACAACGAAGAAAGCGAGGAAGTGGAAGAAGCAGGTCCCAGTTTCTGACAAACCTATACCCTTGCCACCTCCAGAGAGCACCGTGGCCAGTGCAAAGTAGATAAGGTAGCAGGAGGAGTCGGAGAGATTGCAAATACGTCGATTCAGTGGTATTTGGAAAATCGAACTTGGAGAATCACAGAAACGAAGAGGAGCCACTGCTGGGAGAGTTACGAGTGCCTCCTGCTCGCGTGCCATCTTATTCTCCTCGGCACAGGATCGCGGAACGTCGTGGATCGACGTCGGCACCGAACGAGAATACTCTTTCCTTTGCTCTCGTTCCCGGCGCCGCACCGTCCGTCGATTGTATTTCGAACGAGGAAACGATCGTTCCTCTTCTTACCCCTTTTCTGTTTTGTACGTTGAATCCATGGCGCGCGCTGCTGTAGTTGCATTTGAACGGCGTAGGCTGATCCAAGGCGAACGTAGAATACTCACGAAATTTGTGTTAGAAAGCTTCTTGATGAAGATTTGAAGCGCGCTGATTTAAAGAAGTAGGAGCTGATCCCGCGCCACGCGGAGTATCGCTCTCCGAAGAACGAGTAAAGTGTTCTTTTCTCCCACGGTTTTTAAACCAGTAACGTTGCTTGCGGAACATTTTTTCCCTTTTATTGGACCAGGGCAAGCTTAAGCTTCATAAACGAATGGGAATGGAAGGACCGAGGAAGGTGTTCTAGCTTAACGTTTGTACTAATATAGACCGGCTACCAATACCGATTGGTAACGACTGGGGTGCGAACACTTTGATACATTGATCGCGATTTTTATCGCCGACGAGCTTGTTGATGAGAGAAACGCGTCGGGACGACGATGAACGTTCAATGAAACGAGGCGCGTCCGTTTCTAGTATTACAGCACACGGCCTGATTAATGGATTAACTTTATTAATAATATTACTATTATTATTTATAATTTATTGTACGTCCGCTGAATTCAGCCGCGAGTTCCGCGCGCTGGATATATTACATACAGATTACACGTCCGGTGTCACCGACGAAAAGTTCGCGCATGTGTGTGAGTGTGTGTGTGCATATACGAGCCGTGTACATATTAGGGATTGTATGTGTGTTCGTCATTGTAAGGAATGATGCATCCCGTTCGTTGTTAGATTTTATACGATGCCGATCTCGCGATCTCGCGATACAAGCTAAGAGTAGACTCTTTTTGTTTTCGTTTTCTTCTTTTCTCCGTTTTCTTTTCTAATCGATTCTAATGTAACGAAGAGTGGGGTGCATTATTTTTATGGTTCCTTGTTCAGGGTGATACTCATTATTATTTTCGTCTATTGTTTTTTTTCTTCCTCTATCTTCTGCTGTATGATGTATCCACGTAGAGGGTCACGTGCTTTCGAGCCAGATATTTTGTATTTTTGCTGAGAAGCGTTGTAGTTTGATTGTCCTCTGTGCGCGGAGAGAGTGCTTGGATGAATGAGAGGTTGGAAGAGAGAGGAACGATTGACTAGGGAGGCTGAAAGTAAAAACGGAAACTGTCCCATGGGAGAGGTTGTATAAATATGGCGAGAATGTACACTATTTTATGAACAAACGTCATTCAATGGAAATACAGTCTGGCTTTTGGATCGTCACCACCGGCTCCCGTCTGTTTCGATCGATCGTACGATGGGAGCGTGTCCGATTCCCTGCTTCCCGTGCAACTAATTAATAACAAAGGTTCTACGCGAAAGCTAAAGTCAGCGCAGATGACACGGCGAGCTAAAAGTGCCGCCGTGTGAAAGAACTTCGTAATCTACGGCAAGTTCAACGAATTTTTTAGCGCTTCTACTATTCAAATGCTCGCCAAACGCCGGGTCTGACAAAAGACTACCGGGAGCTCCTAATCTAATCGATTAAGAATCAAGCACAGTTGCCGTAAATAAGTTTTAATATCAACAGATACCATCTACAAAGTTCTGCAGTAAGGAATATCGTTAATGAAGTAATGCAGAATGTTGCAAGCACCATTTAAATGTATTTTTTGGTAACATAATTTTGCAAGAAGAATATTCCCGCGTTGCCTTGCCAAGTGTTAAAACAGGAAGTCCGTTGTTTTGCGAGAGAAAGAACTTACTTTGCAGAAAATGAACTGACGTGGTTGGGAGCGGAAATACGCACGAACAGGTCGAGCGAAGTGGAATGCAAATAAAGTGATCTGGAAAAAGAGCGATGCTTGACGCGGTATCTTCTTGGGAAGATGCAGTTCCTGCTGCAATGGAAATTCCGGTACCAACGACCTGCTAATAACAACATCCGCTACGTGCACTGGGCTTGTTCACTGCCAAATTCCTGCGAATTGTTTGTAGCTGTAAAAGCCCAAGGCTCTCCTCGCTGTATTAACGGGTAAGGGGAATGTAGCGGACCGAGAAATGGTAAAGGATATTATCGAGAAACGGGCGAGACTTTGCCAAGGGTCTAATTGTGTGCAGGAATTTCATCCTCCGTGCAGATTATGGACACGTGTTCGGAGCTGGTATCGTTAAGAATTCTGCACGCGCCGTACATTTTGCGTGGATGCAGTTCCAATGGGGACGTGAATAGATCTTCGAGTTCGTTGCATTGTCGAACTGATCTTCCAGAGAGCCTGATGGAACATTGGAGTTGCAGCGCATTTTAAATAATAACGATGCTTTTTTATCGCAGAAGTTCAATTATACTCAGCTCTTTTCAGTTATATTGCTAAATAATCGGTTAATAATGAATCTCGTGTTTGGGGGATTAATCGAATGTAAGGTTCCAGAGAGCAAGTAAAATATCAGTTGCTTTATAAGTAAAGAAATTGACAATAAGCAATAATTTTTGTTGCTACAGCGGTGGGCGTAAGATAGTTCCTGAATTTTATGAAATTGCGTGGTCTAGCTATGCGACGATACTAATAATTAACTATTGAAACGAATTTAAGTACATGTTGGCGGTATTAAAAAAAGGACGAACGTCTTGTTCTTTAGCAAGCGATATGAACGTCGTCGAAAACTTGGCACGGCGGGTGCATACGAGTCATCTAAAAATAGAAGGCCTGCTTAGGCTTTGAGGAGAGGAGGTTTTTGCGTCGCGACGCCGACTACCGCTGGGGAATCCCGGTGAAGATGTGAGTGGATGTCTTCACTGACCGGGTCGTCGAGTTCACTCCGGCATTTCGATCGTCAGTAACAACCGAAGGAGTTATTTTAGTTTAAGCCCAGACTCGGCACCTTGAATCACGCCGCGAAAAGATTGAATTCCTTGGATTTCAACATTCCCTTATAATCTGCAGAGCAAAAACTGAACGGTCATCCTTTCCCCCTAAAAATAACATTAGAATATATTCGCGCAAGCGCATAATTCAAACGGAATATCATACACTCGTTTGCCAAAGCGTAATCATTTTATTTCTACGAATACGTTATCGAAGTAGCACCGACCATTAGTACTTAAAAATAGAAAGCAACTCAAGACAGAGGATTTCTCGTGGTATAAATTAATTCGTGTCTTAATAGAAGCACGTGCGCTCGTTACTAAATACATTAATTAATATTATAAAAACTATCTTCCATCGAAGTAGATGCGGTACGATGTAATTTACGATAATACATTGTTAATGGGATCACAATATCAGCTTGAAGCTTACGAACTATAACGCATCGTGCGATTTTATATTATTTATTGTTCGTGTGTACAGTGTAAGGAATGCTTCTATTTCAACGATAGCGTCTGTGACCGTGATATAAAAATCATCTAATGATATACTATATATAAAGTAAAAAAGCTTGTTTCTTTAAAATTTCTATCGACCCTGCTCAGTAAGGTCTTGGCTTCGTAGCTGGTTGCCTTTTGTGCTTCTTCATCTCAAAGTCGTCGTGGTTGTCTTCGAAGCAAACAATACAATAAAGATCACCGTGACAGCCCAAGCATTCTTCTAAATCCTCTGTCTGATCGCACATAACGCAAGTTGGCTTCTCGTCTACGCTGTGACTACGTTTCCCTGCCTACGATCATCGTGTTATAATCAGAATTCGCTGTTCAATCCTCGCTGAGATAAGAGATTAAGTTCCATGTACCTCAATTTCTATCACATCCTCCAATTCGTCCACGTCTTCTTCGTACTTCTTTTCCAACGCAGCTTCGGCTAAAGCTTTCGCGATTAATCTCTTTGTAACATGCTTTGCATCGTCGTCGATATCTTCCCTTGAATGCTAATAGCGAAGATCTATTAGCTAGTACTAATTAGAAAGTACAAATTAATATATTTGTGTATCGACTGCCTACTTTTCTGGCTGCGTGGCTCGCGCCCTGCAGAGATCTTAATCTCGATTGAATCACACTAGCGGGATCGCTTCCTGAAGATAATTCTAGCTGCTCGAGGTACTCCTGTATTAGATCATCTGTCTTCTGCTGATCTGTCCTCGTGTCTACTTGATGTATCTGTGTACGAAAGCATAACAAATATTGTAAAATAAACATTTTATATATTCTAATCTGCGAGCATACATTTGTCTTATGATTGCTATTATCTGGATCTTCATCTTTTAATAACGCCAGTCTTCTTCTTATTTCATCCACGCTTAGAGCCGTAGATTTGTCCTCCTCCTTTAATTTCTGTAATCTATCGACTATCTCTTGGTCAGCGGGTTCCAAGCCTTTCTTAAACTTATCCCAGTGACTGGTGTGTGTGTACATTACAATGGGAGGCTTCGCTGGATTCTCCAAGGAGTCCAACCTAGAGAACAATTATTCCACGTAAGTTGAGCGTGACAATAATACAACGCCTGCATTATCAAGTCGACTAAAAGTTATTACTTCTTTGAAATATCAACGGGGGCAAGGGTTTCTTCGTGCTCGTCGGACATACTGTTACCGTTATTAGAACTATGCTTTCTCGGAGAGGTATATTTATTGTAACAACGCCTGCAGATCTTTTTCACTCCTTTATCTGGAATATCATATTTATATTTCAGGCACTTATTGCAGTATGAGAAGCCGCAACTGGGGCAAGCAACCTAAATGGCGTGAAACAAATGGAAGCTGGTAAAAATGAAGGCATTGTAGAATATCTTAATTCTAGTATGACTGATGTTTGAATTATAAATCTAACAAGAAGACAAAGCGCTTTTACGTAATGTTGAATGGTTAGTAAGACAACCTATAATGATGACGTACGTGATGTAAATAAAGAACATTAACTTACTTCTTTAGTGAAAAACGAGAATTTCGTTTGACACACGTTGCAAGACATATTGGATGTATTTTTAAATGATTTTATTTAATTGTTACTAGAATGTCATTGCAGGAGCAATAAAAAAACTCTGTGACAAACTCTGCTCCAGAAATTCTGACGGATGACGGACAAAGTTACTAGCAATCGACTATAGAATTGAGTTTGGTCTTACGTCGAGTATGTTTTGCTGTTAATATTCGATTTTACACTTGAATTCTGTGAGTTACATTTTAATTGAATTTCAGAGATGGTTATTAAAGTAAAAATCGTATCAGAAGCAAATGATATTACGAAATTTGTTTATAATTGTAGATATTTCTATATATAGCTAACTTCACTTCGATAGCCTTTCTGTTCTTGGGTGCGTTCCGATTCATTCAGTGAGTGCATGAAATTGGTGGCATCGTATTGGTAGCATCGTATGATTCCCTAGAATTTCTCTCACTTTCCACCAATACGATGCCACACGCAGAAATTCAGAGGGGAAACAGTCACTGCGCGCGCGCATGCGTATTTGTTTCTACAATCTTTGATTATTTGAATCTCTGTATTTCCAATACAATACGCGGCCGGGAGTAGGAGAACCCCAGCGCTGTAATAAATTCTCGGTATGGGCTCGCCTTAATGCCCTCAACTATGCGTTAAGCGCTCGTCGGTACCACATTGTTATATTTAACATTTAACATAAAATTATTTGAATCAATTTAATTTTCAAAATGTTCTTAAATATACGTTTCAAAATGCATATCGACATATTTCACGTATTTACAATAAGACCTACTCTCTAAATTTATCTCTTCGTGTATTTTTTTCTGTATGAACACATGGTTATTAATACATAATATTTGGATATTCCAATGAATTTTGTATAGATCTGTCACAAATGCCATCATGTATAATTACGTAAACATTAGAGTTGTGTCCAGCTAAATACTTAACTAGTCGGAGTAACGCCTGTATAGGTTCACGATTTGTTCATTGATTATAAACGTTAAAACTGTATGTGGGCCTACTCTACAGTATGTGGGCAGAAAACCCTTCCAAAGTGCTGTTACGCCTTCCGTTTTCGCTATCGACGCCATCATCGAGAACATACCAGGTGGCTTCGTTGAGTTTCTTAGATTTTGTATTCTGAAAATTGATTAGAACTCCATTGTAAAATTGAAGAAAACAAAAGTCGTAAATTAATTTTGCAATTTAAAACTTTCTACTATCTGTTACCTAACACCCTGCCAGTAGTGTCAGTGGCGCACTCAGGATTTAATCTCGAGGGGAGTCAAGTTGAATGGATGAAAAGATTTTTAATGCAAATTCGATAAAATTCATTAGGCGATTATGAAAATTTATTTATAGAATAAAATCTAGTTTTGTTTTCTTTTTACAAAGCTTCTTCTTTGGGGGGTGTCAGGGCTCATTGATCCCCACCCCCTCTGGGTGCGCCACTGCACCCTGTACATGTTAATTTGCGAGATTGAGATTTCTTTTCAATACATTTTCTTTCATTTATTGTTATTCCACAATTGCTTTACGTTTGCATACGTATTAATCATTTAAGCAAGTATCATATCAATTACTAATCGGAAAAAATGACCTAAAAATTTTACCTCGTTTTGGTTATATCAAATGGCATAGAATTGAAAGTGGTGAGAAATCCTGATAACATCGATGCACAAAAATGTAGTCCTACGCCCTCTGCCATGTGCACTGTATAATTAATTATATTGCATGGTTTTAATTATTGAAACACATGATATGCAATATATTAGTACTATCATACATTAATTTAATGAATGGTGAATTCTATTAGAAGAAACTTCAAATACATCAGAAAGAAATTTTAAATATATCTTACATTTAAAACTGCACGTTAATATGCAATAATGTGACAGGCCGAAATATTTATAGTAAAAATAAATGAAGTAAAGAAATAATAAAAGTATGATTTGTTTAACTGTAATCTATGTTATGCGGTCTATTCTCTTTACATATTTGGACACTAAATATTTGTAGCTGGAAATTTAATGAAATAATTTTACCCGCACAAACAGAGACACACACTTCAAATGTCTTAATTTGCGACTAACATTTTTTGAGCTTTTCAGTTATACATACATAGGTATGTAGTAATATAAAAGTAATAACATTTGATATAAAATATCGAGCTGTGCGCACGATAAAGAAGACGATAATGAAAAAAATATTAAATTGTGACATTACATTTTGATGCGATCAAAAACTTGGCCTGACTGTAAGTTGCTAGCTGTGATACGTTAACAACGACTGCTCTCCCCATTGTTGCTACACTTCCCCTCCACAGAGTTGTAATCCCTTCGTTTTTAGCGATTGTCGCAAAAGCATGAAACACGTTTTTGTAATTTCTTCTTTGATCTATATTAAACGAAAAATGTATTCGATATTAAAAGAATATGATTTGTGTCTCGAATCAACAAATTTCCTCACAATAAAACGAAGTAACCACGGTAAGATAAAGGACCAATTATATGTATCTTTCGCATTTATTATATCTTTGTTGCTTTGTAAGAAATCATTTTTACGTCAAACTTAAGGTGTAAATATTTTTCACACGTTTATTCATTTCAACTGTAATAATTACCTGAAAACACTGTTTAAAATTTAAATGAGTTGTTAAAAGTATTTAAAAAGTTGAGAAGAACAAATACGAAGATGCGGAAACTAATTTACGGAAAATGTGCAGTCTTAGGCCGTCTGTCCACGGAGCGTCGCGTCATAGACGCGTACGCGTAGAGACCAATCGTACGCCGGGCATCTTGACAAATGCAGATCACTGATTGACAGACGCGTCATACGATTGGTCTCTACGCGTACGCGTCTATGACGCGACGCTCCGTGGACAGACGGCCTTATGCAAACACACTTCAATTTTTCATTAATATCTACGATTTGATTAATTATTCAATTGTCATATTTATTCAACAAATTTGTTCCTTTTTCTTAACGAGCAAATAATTAATTTCTACTTTTTTTTAACCAATGTCGAAGTTGTTTGTGGCTAAAAGGAAAATGCATTATTTATAATTACTTCCACTAATAAATATATAATTCCTTAATTTTCGGTCACTGTTGTTAAATACACTATAAAAGCGCACATCATATCGACATCGAATAAATACTAGAACATCGTATATTCTGTAATAAAAATTTAAATTCAAATTATTCTTCTTTAATTTAAATATTCTAATACCTGGTCAAAGAGTTATATAAATGACCGTGCATTTGTTAACGAATCTGCAAACTTTGCATAACTAAAAATAATGCTCGAGAAAAAGATTAAATTTATTTCAAAGGACTATGTATAAGAGCACGTTTGAAAGCTAACTTATTATAGTTGATTGTATTACACTTATTCGGAACAATTTTTTTGTATTTTCAAGAGCTAGAGTACCTACTTAACAGTATTTTAGATAATATTTATTCTTAATGACAATCCTGTAATTAAGAAAAGTTGTGTTAAGAACCTTGAGGTAATCTGCCATCAGCTGTCATCCTTACTAGAGCGACTTCCGCCGGAGTGCCAACAAAGGCCCCCAAGGCTCCTGCTGTTCCTGCCATAAGTGTCAACACGCCGAAGTTGGGCTTGCCGGTATTCCTATGCCTAACAAACATTAATAATTAAGAATAATAAATGAAAACCACCGAAGCATACTAACGCGAAAGTGTAATTACTCATTTATTATTATAAAATAGACCTAATTAACTATAAAAGGCAAGAGTTTTAAGTATGCTTGTTATTTATAAATGATATTAGATGAGAAATGATTATTTAGAAATAATAAATTAGAATATCCATAAGTCACGGATATCTATATTTTTACATGTACGCGATTTTTTCGCGAAAAAATCAGGACTTCAACTTTAAATAGCCGCCACTTTGTTTTAAATTAATATTTCGGAAATTCCCTCCGTGAATCAGAGGGTACGTTAAAATACTAACGAAATCTTTTTTGTTTTTTTGATTTCAGATAATCTGGTTCCGAATGGCAGTGCTCACCCTAAAACAACTTTTGAAAAAGGTTTGTTGGAGGTCGGTTGTAATGATAATTTTATTACAAACGTAAATATTTTTCTACAAGAAAATTACCGAATGGTCTTTAAATGTTGCTCTTTCAAGTGCAAAACGTTCTGTATAAATGTATGCTTCCGCTTTTTTAAAAAAAATGCACAAACACTTGCGTCTTTTCGGCCTCCCTTGGATATAACCCCTTAATTAAATGGAAAATTATTTTTTTTTTTTAACTTACCTCCAGTATTCTTGCAGTTGATTATAAATGCCAAGTCTTACGGTGGTGTACGTGGCCTGTCGTACGAGACCAGCACTAAGCCCACTATAAAATTTTAAAAATCCTTCATTTTTATATATAGAACTGATCACTCTACCGATCGAAGTCTTCTCCTGTTGTACTTGAATCCTATTTTTTATTACATCCATGGGATGAACTACACAGGTAGCAGCCATACTGAAATACCGTAATAAAGGACCACATGACGCACATTTTATCATACTTCGTATAGGTAATTTTATTTCATAATTTAATTAAGTCGAGTAATGAAAAAACGCCGAGTGCAAGAAATGTAAGAAATGTATAGCAATAATTTGTAATTCTTGATAAACGTTTAAACATTAATATTTAATATTCAATATTTAATATTTAATGTTAAATGTTTAAAGAAACAAATTGAAATGTGCAATGTTCAATAGCATTAATGGTAAATTCAAAATTGGGGAGGAATAAACTTGAAACTGAACTTTAGATAAAGATCGATATTGAAATTGTTATCCTGCATATCATTAATATGGGATTAGTAATAAAAATCTAATGGAGACATACATTTACATATTCGTTTGATCTTTGAACTCAAAAGAAATATTTATATGCCTCATCCTGCATATGATGACTAAATTTAAATGCATTAAATTATCGTTCTAGATTATTTGATTTTATATCTTTGACGCGATTGTTCCCGCAAATTTACGAACAAGTAAATGCATGAATTAACGCAAACATGAAACGTGAAAATAGTTGAAATAAAGTTAAGTACCCGGAAAATCCAGCATTTACGAAAGTGAATGCTGTCGGCAGCGCCTTTTTTTCAGCCTGTGCTTTTTCAGACATTTTCAATACTTCTTAAAACGTCGAGCACGTATGTATGGTTCAAGCAGGGGTGGCTTTTATTTAAACTTTCTTGAAGTTGTTGCAAAATCTGTATGTTGAGTGGGCAGTTCTTGGGTAATCATTAAAGCATTAAAATTTTGAAAAGCCATGAAAATGCAAACGGAACAGGGAGCTGGTAAGAAAAATAATTAACCTAATAGACGTCCAATCATTGTGTACAGTATCCACTTACATCGTGGCACTACGTTATCGATTTGAAGAAGTAGGAAATAGTTTCACGTGGGGCGAATTTCACTTACGACCGAATCGACTGCAACACACGTGATTTTCATTAGGGTAGGTTTTCCTATATGCGACAGGACGCAACGTCAAGAATTTCAAAGTCGAGTTTCTCGAAAATGATGCGCGATATAAAAAAATTTGATTCTTCTCTTTTGACTTATTTACTTTTTATAAGTCGAAAAGAAACAGTAACTTTTTTTGATATTGCGCTTCATTTTCGAGAAAATCGACTTTGAAATTCTTGACGTTGCGTCCAGTCGAGTATAGGGAAACCTACCCTAATGAAAATCCCAGGCGTTGCGGGCGATTTCAATAATTAATAAAATATTTGCATATTGCATATGTATGAACATAGTAAATTTTTGAAACGCCACTAGGCACGGTAAATGTTTCGAAATTTAGCACTGACAATTTTAATTTAAACAAATTTCATGATGTAGATATCTCTTTAAAATAATCGTGCATGTATCTGACTTTAAGAAATAAATATAAACCTTATATACTATGGTATGATTATTATGTATCTGTTTATTTTCGATTACAGCTGTATCGTAACTTTCATTTTATTCGATTTTGGACTAATGGAAATATAATTCAATATAAAAGCTTCTAGCATAAGTATATTTGAAACAGTTATGAATGTGATCTGTGTTAATATTTTTTCATCACTGTTTTACTATTGCAAGTACAGAATTTTTTCTTCAGGGACAGGTTTCGTACATATACGAGGAACTCTTCGCCTCCTTTTCAGTGCTGTGTCCACTATTACTTCTTCTCTTTTCTTTGGCGACACCAGACCCATCTCCTCTTTACATTCCTACGATTAAAAATATTACCACCTCCAATAATAATGAAACCCATTCTATTCTGATTATTGCAATTAAATAAATTAATATGACGACTTGTGAATACCTGCACGGCTTTAAGAATTGGATAAAGCGGCCTGACTCCTTTAGATTCCTCGATAACTTCTTCGGCATAATCAAGAACCCTCTGGTTCTCTTTTTCAATAACGTGTCTCATATTCGTCTCTTCATCTTCAAGAATTTTCTCTCGTTTTCGGTCAGCCTCGATTATGCCCTAGAAATACATCACCGAATCATGGATAATTGATTATTAAAGTTTCTGGACTATCAGTAGACTATCAAAGCGACCTTATTGATTCTTCAAAAATATTCACAGTTAAGATTAAACTTGCTTTGAAGATTCTTCTTGTCAAACAAGTTTGTTATTTAAGGAGGAGTAGTGCATGTTTGCAGAGCTACAACAACCAAACTAACAATTGCACATAAAAAACAATGATAGATTCTTTTTATTGGAGAACAATTTATGGCTTTTGAAAAACGAAAATAAAATTAGTAAAAAAAAACAGTTTTTGGCGAATATCTCGTCATCTATCACTTCTCCGACAAAAATTGTTATTATGAAATTTGTAGCTTAAGAAATTGTCTACCAAAAAGATTCGTTAAGTTTTTTCACAGGAGTCACCATTTTCATGTATGACGGCTTATAAAGTTTCAACCCTACTACTTTTGGCGGAAGATCACGTACACGGAAATTCCAAAAATTATGAAACTTTGTGAATATGTAGGGGATGACCTCCTGAGTACAATGCAATTTTGTTTGCTGCCCAAATTAACTCTAAGAAGGTGAAATTTGACCTCCGAAAATCCGGCTATTACTCTGGTCACTCACCACGTGTTTCTTTAGTACATTTCCGTACTCGATTTTATTAATCTTCTCCTGCGTTCGCCTCTCCACTTTTAGCTGTTTGTCGTACTCGTCCTTTTTAAATCTTTGCATGACTTCCCAGAGTTTGAGCTCTTTCTCTTCTTGAAGTTGCTTCGACTTCGCGACTGTTACTTCCACCTGAAAATCTTGCAACTCCTTTCGCAATCGGTTTTGGTATTTTTTCCGTGCACTTTCATTTTCTTTGTACTGCGCCTCTTGCTCTGCCAGAGCCTTTTGCAAAACTCTTTCTTCAAATTCTTCTATCGGGTGCATGAATTGACGATGATGCTCCGCTGTCAAAATAATGAATTCCCCGTATTATCAGTGTTTGTATTTCTTTAAATAGAAAAATGTATAGTCAGAAATAAAATTCAATTACCTATTTCTTGCGCCTTACGTTCAATCTCTTCTTTTTCCTTCAACGCCGTTGCCTTGTGCATTTTTTTTATTCGCGCTTTCGCATTTTTATAGATTTCATTTGCTCGATCTTCAAACTCGTCTTCCTGTTTAAACTTGAGATCGAATCGTTTTTTGTCGTCGATTGCGTCTTTGAAAAATTGCTTCAATTTTTCTTTCTTGTTCAGTAACTGCGAACATATTTTTAAAACTCTTGTAGAACGAAGAAGTTACGGATGTATTAATAAAACAAACGTTAATAAATAAGCTTTTGAAGATTCTGACTTCTTGGGCTTCGTGTTCCTTTAGGTCTTGCAAATACTTGTTTATATTTATTTGATCTTGCCTCTCAGCTTCAAATTCCTCCATTTCCTTCGTTTTTGAACACTTTTCATTCTCTTCTATCCTAGCAACGTCGGCAATCTATATCATCTAAATGTTACGTAAAATTTCCTCCAACTACGTGTAACAACTCACTGTTTCTTTAGTGAAGCAGCATAATTTTGCCGCTTCGACAGTTCTTCTTCAGCCTTTTGCTTCTGCTCCACCTCAAACTTTGCCACATCTGCCTTCATCAACTTCACGTAAGACATTTCTGCTTCTTTATCTAAGTTTTTAATAGTTTCTTGGAATTTCACTTGAGCATCCAGTTCTCTAAAACACTAGTGGAACCATACGACATCATTTTAAATTTAATGGATGTAAGATACGATACTTGCTGAATGTGTATTTATTTTTTACAGGAAAAGTAAGAATAGCAGTTTTTTTATTGAGCCTTTATTTTGTGATCGATATTAATTTGAAGAAGCATTGAAGGATGATTACATCATTTATTGTAATATAGTGGCAGTGTTCAATAAACCCTGTAACGGGTGGGTTGGATCCGCCCGTCACCCGACTGTATCTCGATGCGCCCGAACCGCGCGGACCCGAGATTTCATTAACCCCCGATACCCGCGGCTAAAACGCCGCCGTGCGCTTAACCGATCGGATTTTATTGATTTATATTGTCACATCAATACCTCAGATAGAAGGAGGGCTTGATTGATTCGTCTACACATTGGTTTCCTGTAAAGAATTAACCTTTTCGCCTGTTTCACTGCTTCTTCTCTTTCAGCTGCTATTCTTTCGGTAGCCTCCTTCACAAATCGTTCCCTTTCTTCTTCAGCGGCCTTCTCTCTTGCCAAACGCTCCTCCATTTTTTGTCTCCTGAGATTCTGTTATACAAACACAATTTTCAACAAATTTATGAATTTTACAATACAGTAAGTCAATGTTTTGCTTTTATTGTCAAAAGGCACACAGTATGAGGGGTAAAATGTAGATATAATTTTTTTACATGCTGGTTGAAAAATCTTCAACATTTGTCAAATAGTAAAGAATTTTCAGAGAAGCTCAATTTCTGAAATAATACCTCATACAATTAAGATAAAATATAGACCTCTCCAACAGTAGCAGCTAACACTCCTAGTGGTTCGCCTGTCTTTTTTTCGAATTTAGTCGGTTTTGTAGCACGATTTTCCTTTTCTTGCGTAACTGATGCAGTTTTTTTGATAGGATGTTGAGAATTTTTCGAAATTGATTCCACAGTTCTCTCCGATATCTGATTGATAAGACAAAATTTCTCATTCACACATAATATATAGTACGACTCATGAAGGTTCGTGATTTTGACATTGTGATCATTAGATCGAAAAAATTTGCAAAAACTTATGTTTGTAAAATTAGATGCAGAATTTACAAGTCAAAAATATTAATATATATCTGTTAAATAAAAATATTGAACTACAATATATCTTTTATTCTATTCTTTGTTGTCGAGTGCTAATTACCCAGTAATGTTAATAACAATTGACGGCGGTCGAATATGATCGGAAAAAATTTCACCATCGATAATGGTTATAGGTAATAATATCCCCCCTACAAAATTAATTACCTATAATGGTTACGCGCAACCACACTTTATTAAACAAAGATATTAATTCTTATACCATAACTTTTAAAATTTAAGTTATAACAGTTATGGTCTCTGGTAAAAAATTATTTTACTTAATACTAATCTTTCTGGTTTATTTAACAAACTATTTTACAATCCAAATAATTTAAACTTAACACATAATAAGCAAAAATTCAAAATTCCAATATCTCCATGAATGAAACAGCAATCGAATTACAGTTTTAGAAACATACTTTGACACTTTTCTTTGGCTTCCTTGTTCTTTGATGACACGTTCCAGGCACTACATGCTGAACTACTTGATTCTGCACCATGATTATAATTTAATAATAACAACGCGTATATTATCATTCATTAATTCAGCACGAAGGGTTAAAAGGAACTAATATACGATGCGGAGAAGTGCGCAATTGCTTGCTTTAATGACGATGCAGATAACTTTACACAGCGTGATCGTTACCCTGGAAACTGAATTGTAGCAATCAATATCGTTTAACGAAGAATTCGTTATCGATTTTAGAAAAAATAGTCTAACATAAAAAAAGATCCCATTATGCTCCATGTGCCATTATATGTAATTTTTTGTACATATTTTTATTAGTAAAAGTACAAAAGAAATATTTGTGCGTCTGACATGTATAGGTACATACCTACGCAACGATAATGTTAAATACACGGTGTATGTGTGACTAGCAAAATACCCTGCGCTTCGTTTCGAGCCTAAAAGATATTAAAGAATCCGTGAAAACGCATTACACCCATTTCATCCCCTTAGGGGTTGATTAGGGCAAAACCATGAAATTGGTTTTTAGGCATTTATGTGGGTAACCTTTGTAAGTAAAAACCAAGATGATATCAAATCGGGCCTAAGAAATAATAAGAAGGGTTGGAATTTAAAAAAATCACTTCTTATCCAGCACCAACGTCGCAAAAGGAATAAACTCTCCGAATTTCATGTTTGTGGGGTCACCGGTTTGGGCTGGACGATGATGAATCAGTGACATGATGGTAATGATAAGATGACATTAAATTAAGGGGGTTGACACGTCACGTGGTCTGGCCGATTCGGCCGGTCGGTATTACAGCAGGTTTTTTCTGCACTGAAATGGTATTACCTATAGATACGCCGCTGCCTGATGCACGCGAGAGGGAGCTGTTTGCTATTTCCGTATTCTATTCTGAATAAGGAAAGAAATTCTCAGCTATTGCGTTGTACTTATAAAAATTTAAACGGAAAGTCGGCTGGTACTGCAAACGTAGGAAATTCATTGTACATTTCAATTACTTGAAATATTTTTCTTCTGGTTACAGGTGAAACTTGGGTACATTTCGCCGTGGACAGGAACTTTAAATGGGCCAAATGATGGAAATCTCAGCAACGAACACAAGAAAATAGTGATTTTATATAAACGACAAAGTAAAATTATATATTTTATACTTTATTGTAACACTGTAAAAGTCTTTATTCAAATAAATTACGAAAAACTTGAAACAGACAGTATTATTATTGAGAAATACCTTTTATACATACTCCTATCCAAATTCCAAACCTGCAATTTACCTAAGGCGGATAAGTATTCAACGCAGAGGCGCAGAGTTTTTTACGAAATTTTTTTATCATTTCAATGTCGTTCCCTACCTTAACGACGGTCCGAAAACCGGACTATTCCGATTGAGTTGGAATTTTGAAAATAGCTTCATTTTGCATAAAAATAATGTTTGCGAGAAGGATATATGGCGTCTCGATATTTTTTTTACTATTTCAATGTCGTTCCCTACCTTTTCGACAGTGTCGAGAGTAGGATACAACAGTTATTCAATCCATTCTCTTTATTATTCTCCTGTATGTAAATATTTAAAATAGTTCAATAATGTTTCGAATGGATCTCTGCCTGACTTCTTCTAAAAAAAAGCTGTACGCAAAATTTGAGTCAAATTAATCTGCTCTCTCTTCTAGGTAGACGCCAATAATATAATAAACGCCAATAATATAATATAAATAATTTATATTAATGTAATTATTATAATTAATTATATAGATATTTATATATATATATATAAATTATTTATATAAATATATATATATATATTGATCTTATTTAAATTATTATTGATAGATTTATGGATTATATTGAACTAAATTAATTATTAATTCGATGAATCCTTGTGTAATCTATATATTATCAAGTTCGAAAGTTTTATTTATTGATAATGGTATGTTTGAAATATCGATCAAAAATATCGATATTCTGACAGGCAAATATCGATAAACATCGCGCATCAATACTCTGGGAGAATTCCAGAATTCCATTTCCGCTTCGCCAAAATACGCAATGGCCTTAACGTTTTATATGAAACACCCCTTATACAATAAATTTCACAGATCAATCATAAAAAATATTTCATATGCGTCTAATATCATACTATATATTTTGGTGAATATGACATTTCTCATTTCATTCTCTTTATGCGAATCATTTTTATGAATGGCGACTGGAAATTCAGGAAATTGAATCGAGTCGCGCGTCTATGACAACAGCGTCTATTACACATGCGTGTTTCGCGGAAAACGATTAAGCAGTTTGTGAAAGCTCCGTACCATATTTTTCAAGTAGTCGACGGCAAACCATCATGGCGGTGGGTTTTGGTTGCGTCTTTGATTTGCAGTTGAAAAATTCATCGTGATGGCCTGAAGCGCGCTTTTCCTTGTAATCATTTCCGAAATCCACAGGATCTCTTTTCCTCACTTCGTTTCGGTTACCACTTTTGTATGAATCACAAATTCTACTATGGTGAAGTTAACAGAAGAGATGGTCGTGGCTCGGACACGAATGTCCGATTTCTCTGCCGTAAAGAAACTGAATTGTTGGTAAGCAGTTGGAAACATATCACGCGTTCAAAACAAATTGTCACTCCTCCCGATGCCGTCAGTCGGCTTCGCTGTATCAAGACATTAAAATGACAAGTTCAATGCTCCTAGTATTCCTTGCAACAAACTCACGAATACAGTATACAGCTTCTTTGTGTTATGCTTTTATCGAAATGGAGCTTGTCACGTTGATTCAAGCATCAGTGTATTTCGTAATCTCATATTTTCGATAGAGTTCTTAAGCATTCCTACTGGCACCAGTTTCGTTAAATAGAAAGTAAAAGTTGCCACTCGATTTTTTCTCGTAGATTCTCCAATTGCGTTTCGTTAAACGAAAAGTAAAAGTTGCCACTCGATTTTTACTCACAGATTCCGTAAACCCGTTACGTTAGATTCCATTTGCATTAAGCGTGTCAAATAAGCTTCGAGTTGTGAGAAAGTTGTTACCTTTGTTTCAAACGATTGTTTAATTTTGAAAGAAACTGATGCGTTTTATATTCATTTGAATGAAATAATTCTATGAATTCAATGTGAAAGTTCCACAAATTTGCGTGCTATTATATGTTTGCAACTTTACATTAATGTATTATTAATTTAGGGGGACAGAATTGACTGACGTGAGCATTTTGCGAAACATGAAAAATGTGGAGGTATTGTCCTTAAGGTAGGTGATTAATATTAATTGCGTATAAACATTATCTTTTCATACGTATAACCATTGATTGACTATTGCTAGTCTTATGATAAATAGTTATAATAAGAATTCCATTACTCATAGCAGTGATCTAAGTCATTTGGACTTGTTAATCATTGAAGCTCTTGCACTCCTACTATGGGTAGGTTTACATAAAACTCAAGATCACAGGCACAACCCACGACTTCAGAAGTTGTTCTACCCACACGTTTTGAATTGATTGTAATGCGTCTCACTGTTGCAAGAGGAGCATGAAACTAATTTTAAGCAAATAAATTCTGCATTTTTATTCGTATTCTATACTGCTTAACAAATTACAGTAAATAAAAGTTTTTCATAATAATTATAAATTTGACAAATAGAGGAAATAAAGAAATAAATAATGTGGCATTGTTTCCTTTGTACATTTTTCTCTTATTCCATGTTAAGTCTTTCCACGTAAGATAATTATAATTTATCTTAATAAGCTTGTGTATATACATGTAACTTTCTATTTCACGATTTTACAGTAAAGTTGAAATCGTACTATATCCTCAAATATATAATATATTCTTAATATTTAAAGAGCCTGTATTTATCATATAATTATTATTCATATAAGAATTATTCTTGGTACAATTTCATTATATATTTTAAAATTACTCAAATTTATTTTCAGTGTTAATAATATCAATACTCTTGCTGATTTCCAATATTGCCTAAACCTTCAAGATTTATTTGTGCGGAAGAACAATATTAAAGATTTGAACGAAGTTTGTTACCTTCAAGGTTTACCTAATTTACGAAACTTATGGCTTGGCGAAAATCCTTGTGCGGAAAAAGAAGGGTATTATATATTGTGTTGATAACCAGCGATTAATCATTCGAAAGGGACTTGAATCAATGAAATCTGTTACAGGTACCGATCAGCTGTTCTAAGGGCTTTACCGAATCTGCAGAAGCTCGATGACAAAATAGTGTCAGGCGACGAAGTGCAAACCGCATTAACAAGGGGTCCCATTTTGATTCATCCTCTCGACATGGATGCATCTCCACCGCAATCGGATACAGTTAGTCCAGAAGTAAGATTACTCATACAATAATAATATGTTGATATAAAACATTTCCCAATACTTTCTCATATAGCATCTTAACTGAAATTCTTGCTCAATTTTGTTAATTACATGCGCCAGGCATTTCTGATTAATCGGTCTCGATACTAAACTCGAATCTGTGATTTTACTTAACGCTACTAAAATAAGTAATTGGAAAATATTTTATCACTTTAATTCATGTTTAACACACGTCGTAACACTTAAATAACATTTGCGCAATTAGGATATTACTACCGAATATATCGAAGAGCCTGAAGGGTTACGACATCGAAGATACAGTTCATCGAGCGACCAGGTAATTTAGCTGCTTTTGAAGTAATTACATTTATAGTAATTTCACCATGCTTTTACAACGTTCCCTTTCCTTTTAAACGAACACGCGTTCAGGCCAATACCTATTTACAGAGAAGTTTTGAGGAGACACAGCACACTCAAGAGGAGTATCATGATACTGATCGAAGAAACGCAAACTATAATGGATCACCATCGCAACGTTACTCGCAAAATAATCAGTATACATACGAGGTAAATCATTTAATCACGCGTATATTTTGCATGTAAGGTATGCCTGTATTAATATGTTTATATGTATCCCGAGAACGTAAGAAATGAGATCATTTTTTGTGTATCTAAGTTTTTATCGAATAACGTTCGTTTTTATGCTAAACTTAGAAATATGTTAACCACTTAGTGATTGCTGGGCAGATTAATTAACTAAATTAATACTTAATGAATATGCTTGATTACATTGTTGCTCTCTTTATCCGCAATCATACACTGACAGCTACAGAATGGACAGTCAAAGAATCACAGCAAAGATGACACTGTACGTACAGAGTCACGCAACGTCAATGAAACTGTGACCACTAACACTGTTGAAATGATTAAGGTACATTTTACAGAATCGCTCAGCGTTTCTGCAGTGCAGTAGTTTCTTTTAGCATTACCTGGATAGTCATCATGTTCATCAGTATAATTAATCAGTTAGTGGCATTATCATAGCTCGAAGTAATTTATTTCTTGGCAAACGAAATAGAGATGGTACAGAAAATGAGTCATTTACACATATACGTACACGTATTTAGTGTGTATTCATATATACATAGGATGGGCCACCAGAAACGAAATACTCGTTTCATTTTTTCTGTATCTCTTCGTACCTCAAACGACATAATAAGATATTCAGTTTCTGATGGCTTATCCTGAATATACACGTTCCATTGTAATATTTTCCATTACGTTAGCATTTAAAACCTAGGAAAGGCGTAGAATCGAATTAATCATTAGTCGCAGTATCACGATAATTAAATACAAATAAATGTGAATATCATTACTCTTCGAGTGGCTCAAGTAAGTTGGAGAAGCTTCAGCGTGTTAAAATACGTTTTAGGAGTACGACGATCGACCAGCAGTTGCAAGGCATAACGGAGATTACGATGAAAGACGAGCTTATTCGGAATATAGTAACAATGATACAGCCCAGCGTACATTCGCGCCAACGTCTCCGCGTACACAGTACTCCATGAGCGAGCCCATAGACGATAGGCGAGCAGATAGGAACAATTACGATTATGACAATAGATTGAAAGCAGAGTACGAAGAACACCAAGAGAGGATAAAATCGGATTACGAGGAGCAACATCAGCCGCCACCTCAATCCAGACGAACGGCAGCCCAGCACAATGCTGAGCGGGTAAGGATTGAAACTGCTGTTAGTATTAATCCGAAACTAACGCTTAAACAATTCTTTAACGATATAGGAGGATTCGAACCAAGTGCCTGGATGGGTAAGGCACTCCGAGAAGGAGAAGTGTAGGTCACAATTTCATTACCACAGAAGACCTGTTACGAGGGTGAGTAGTTTACATTACTTCGCGAGCCGGGGTAAAATGATTTGGAAGATCGCAAGTGACTTGTATTTCGATTTTTAGAACTCGAATATATTGTCAGCTGTGCTGTGCTTAGTCAAAGAGCTTGATTATCCAAGCCTGGAGGTGGTAGAAATGGCTGTTAGGAATAGAATGGACGAGCTAGAGGAATGATGTTTCTGACACCGTCCCCAAAACCCTCAGGGGACGGTCGCCTTCTCTCAAATGGGCAGTGTTTCTTCGATCCCGAGTCCAGAATTCTCGGATTCTCTCGATACTGCGATCACCTCTTGTCAATGTAATGAGAACGATCCAAATAGTAATGTCGGCCACACGTATGATCGGCACCCGGTGGACGATAACAACGACAAACGCCAAATTCGCCGTAACGGATCCGCGGAGGCCAGTTCGACGCGAAGCCCGAAAAACGTATCGATCGACCCGAGCCCGAGATATTTTGGGGGTAATCAATCCGCGTATAAACTAAGGGACTCTGTGCCGGATAACTTGATGTCGGTAGTTGGAAACTGCGAGGAAAGGAAAGCGAACGATGTCAGAAGAGTGGCAAGCAGCGATAGTATCCCTCGAGGTGGTTACAGTGGTTTGAGTTTGAGCCCAGGTTGCAGGGTTTTGAGTCAAGATTGCGTAAGAAGGTCGAAAAGTCCGGACGTCAGAAACACAATTGTCCCTCTTCGTTATATTCAATCGGCAAAAGGTACTTGGACATATAACTTGTAAGTTGAATTTGTAAATTGCATTAATACTCGCTCGAAACGGAAGGTTTGCTCAGAAACGTGTTTCGAGAAATTCCTAAGCATTCTCAAGATAATCACTGCATAACTTACAAGGAACAACGCTGTTTTGTTAAGTTTCTTAAGAGGAAAGATGTATAAAAAAAAAGTATATATATAAATACATATAAAATTAGGAACGATTGTGATATTTCTGCAGAAGTGAAAAAATGAATTGTCCCCATGTATTATACGATACACGAGTATCCGTAAAATGTAAAAATAAAAAATAATGAATTTCGCGTTATTTAAAATAAATTTCATATTTATTCCATTGATAATTTAATATAATACGAGTTGATTGTCGATTAGTGTTATTTATTAATTTCGTGTGTACAAGTGGTGTTGCAGTCCGGGTAGTCGTCTTTATATCTATGTGTTTCGAGTGTTACAGGATTGTTACCTATTTTCAAAGATTTTCTATCGATTGTAATGCAAATATTTCAATCAGATTCTGTATATAAGGCATACAATCAAACGTGAATTTCATGCCGAATTACATGTTATTTAAATGCATTAGATAAGTTTTAGTTCTATGAAATATTCTACTTAGGTTTCATACCTCCGAAAATCTGATCTTTGCGATGTGCAATAATTTATGACAAATAGATTGTTACATAGCTGTGTGTACATGCGTACAGGGTACTTGCAAATTTGCGGAGTATTTTTAAGATTTTTTTAGAAGGCTATTTAATACCACTTAATATTATATTCGCTTTTCTTTTTTACACATTTACATTCACTTAAAAAACCTTTAGATTAACGCAAGAACTTGCCGTGTTCTGTTATTTCTCATTGTTTTCGTTAATACTTGTAACTTTTATTACTGAATTTACGTACTCATTAGCAGACTACGAATACAATAATTAATTTTATTAACGTTTATTGAACCGTAAGATAAAATTGTACTTAAGACGATACGAGATATGACGAGAAAAAAAAATACATATAACGAGAGTAAGCCTGCGCAATGAGACGTATTATAGATTAATACTAGACTGACAAATATGCATGGCATATTTTTTTGGATAGGCACCTTCGTACATTACACATAGATAAATGGTAAAAGAAATTGAGGAAAAAGGGCTACTAAATTCTTTCTACAACCCAAACCGTTCCACACAACTGCGCCAATTTTCAACTTAGATTTAAGATGTTTTATAAAAGTGCGGAATACAATATGCTTTGTTACACATAACCGTCCAATTGTATTATTTCATAACTAATTAATATTCTTGTTATTTCTATTGTTACGAGAACGATTATTGTAATCAGTTACTTAACGTCTGTTTTAATATGAAAGGCAGGTAATGTTCTTCTTTTTAACTGAAAAGAATGTTTCTAAGGAAGTTATATAATAAAATACGAAAATCGTGAGAAACGTCTTTCATTCCGAATGGTAATGGTTTTGTATAATTAGTATCGTTGGGATTATAGACTAAGGAAACAGGGCGTTACAAACTGTTATTTGCAAATTCATTATTCGCTGGATATTATATTTGTTGAGACTAATTAAATTATCGATTATTATAAGTTAGATACTTTTCGTAGTCGATGTGTACAATTACAATAACTTATTGCAATTGAAAGATTAATGTGTTTTACGAAATAAATTAAGTATGAACGCAATTCTGTATCCACTATTCTGTAAATTTCCGCATAGAAAAGGAGACAGAACGCGATGGCCGTAGAATCGTAAGGACGGTTATCCGCGGAACACGAGATATCGCGCAGTCTCCACGTGTACTGCGTCAATTAATTGTATGTACACTGTTGTCGCCAGGACAACGGTACGAGTAAGCTAAACCATACGTGTACTAAAACAGTAAAAGCACTTTGTACTTTGTGAAAGTGAGTACGGAAAATCTGTCGCGAAGATGTCCGTATACGCGACACCGATACTTTACTTAAATTTGGGCGGCGAAATGTTATACGTTCTGTGCCAAAGATTAAAGGCGCAGAAGATCAGCGTTGATAAAACCATGCAAGGCTAGTTTAATATTACAGAAAAATATGCAGTCCGATGCTACTATTAATTTGCGTTGGATAGTGTAATTTAATTTTTACGTATTCACACTTCGATCAATCTTACGAAGTGCTTATTTAACTTTCAGTATTAGACGATGTGACTATCGCTTTACTTAATCCTACAATATTGTCATCTGTATTCGACGAAAGGCCTTTGACTGGGATATCTACCCTGCGATCTACTTTAGAATGCGTTGTGTTGTCATCGATCATGAAACTCGATAAAAACAGCATGAATAAACTGTTCGATTTAATGATTATGATGGTTAAATATCAATTAACGGCAGCGACTGGTCCTAGAGAAGTTATTCTGTTAACGTTAAATCACACAGATGCGATCCGAGACATGGTCAGCAATTCGAATGCCCAACAGTGCATTGGTTTGGTACACCAGATGGTGATTGATGTAAGAATTTTGTTCTTTGATTCAATTTCGAATTTCTATACCGAGCCTCTGAGAGGAGCTTACTAATCGTTATACAGTTTTATAGTAATTTAACTTGTGAAGATATCTGGGAGGTCAGGCACGATTGTTTGGAAATGTTAGAGCCACATTGCGTGAGGGTATCTATTCTCCTCAGGCTTGGATTGCAAAACGACGATGGCAGTTTCAATTTAAAGCCCCGCGATTACGACGAGAAATACGAAGAGAAGAAAAGTCGCCTCCATGGCATGAAACTGTGTGCAGTGGAGTCTAAAAGTTGCTGCAATGGCTCTTTTAATCTTTTCGGTGAACGTGAAACTTCGCTAGGTAAAAACATGTAAGTATGGAATAAATGCCTACTCAGAATTTCCCCGAAACAGAAATGCATCGAATAAATACAATACAGGTACTCGATGACGCATAACGTGACAAACGAGGCATCTAAGCAAGAGAATGACGAGTATTTAAAAGATTGCGGTGCAAAAGCAGAATTTGGTATGCTGGCTGCTCAACTGGGAACTGAAGAAACTTCGTATAAAAGACCTTTCACTTTGAATTTATTTTCCAATGAAGATAACGATAATGCAAATTTAGAGAAAGAAAATCCTGATCCTAACGAAGATAGTGAAAACGACATGGTAGCTAAGAAGCATGAAAAGACAAAATTCAATGAAGACTATAAAACTAAGCTCGACAACGTACGTGCAGATTTTTTGGAAGATGAACACGAAGGAATTAAACGTAGCATGGATTTGCTGGAGCTCCTAGACGAAATGGAATAATTTTATTTGATTCATGTGAAAAGTGCGCAATTCGCGTCGTAATTAGGTAATAGAAATTCTCTTGTACATTTTGCTCATATTTATATATAAATACTTTTGGTGCAAATAAATATTTCTTTATAACATAGCATAGCAGAAGCATTAGTTTTTATGATATCTAAAATCGTTTCTGCATTATAGAACGTATAAGAACGCGTTTGTCACTTGTAAGAAATGTACTTCGAGACATATTGATCTTGCAATTACCTATTTAATTTCAAATCTTATGTAGATCTATAATACTTCATACTAAATTTATTATACACTAAACTTTCGTTAAGAGCTTAATTAAAAATCTACTACAGAATGTGTACTGTACAAAAAATTACAAAATCAATATGCCGTGCGACATAACGAACGGATTAAAATTAAACCGAACATACGAAAAATCCAACATTTTCGTCACGAAATTAACGAATTCTCAATATCCAATGAAAAGTTGCTTTAAGATTTAGTCAGGTCTAAAATATACTTTAGTCCAGTTTTACCGTCTATGTTAAGCGCATTCACAACAGCTTCTTGATACTGATTGAATGGAACTAATTTATGCGGCGGAGCTTTTATTTTCTTCTGTTTGAACAATGTTCCCAATTCGTTAAACATATCCAGCCGTTCTTTGGAGTCCATATTTGCTTTCGTCCACGCTGTCATCCAAAATCCTTTTAAAGTGATATCCTGCACATTTCGTGGATTCGTTAAAAATTATCAAGAACTTCGCTGGAACTTAGATTATCGCACAGATTCAGTTACCTTAAAAATAAGCGCAGAAGTAGGAACTGTCATAGGTTCTCTCGACATGCCACCGTAAGTTACCATAATACCCCCGTGCGCTAAATGTCGCAAGACTTCTAACGCATTTTGTCCACATATACAATTAAGAGCTAGCTTCGGCGCAGGTAGTTGTTTGCTCTTAAAGATCTGAGTTTTCCTTATATCAGCCTCTGTAAGTATTTCATCCGCACCCAAGCTCCTCAGATGATCCTACAATGGTTTTCAAACGTTCAATGCAAATGCAAATATTAATCCATTAAAGTTATTATACCTTTAACTCCTGAATGTTTGGTCTGTCCCTCACAACGCTGACTGATTTATAATTCCACACTTTGCATAATTGTATAACCATCTGTCCCACCGCAGAATTACCACCATTCTGAATCACGGTGTCTCCAGCTTTTAGCGATACAAAGTCTTTGAGCATTCTGTACGCAGTACATGGGTTCACGTTTAACATACTGGCTTCCACGGTTCCAACTTCTTTCGGGATCTAAGGTTTCAGCACGAGAATAGAAAATACTCGTAAACTTAACATTCGAATCAATTTGTACCTTCATAAGCTCCTCTGTCTTGTAATTCGCGTGCGTTCTCCATGTTCCTAAGTTCACTCCGTTCGGTATAACTCTGTCTCCGATGCTTAGATTCTTTACGTTGGATCCAACAGTTATTACTTCGCCTACGCCTTCGTTTCCTGGAATGGCTGGCAAAGGTGGCTTACTCGGATATTTACCTTGTATCGTGTTTATGTCTGCTGGGTTAACGGGTGCTAGCAACCACTTTACGGAAACCTTCGCAGAGAACAGTTAACGTTATTCTTTGACGATAAACAGTTAAGAGTGTGTACAGGGAGTATTGTCTCAGTGTTTCATTGACTGTAACTATATCCTTTGTCAGAAGATTAAATACCTGATCGGTTCCTGGTTGATTGATAGTTTCTGTCGTAAAGTGTAAAACGTCAGCAGGCTCCCCATATTCCTTGTACAATAAGGATTTCGCAGAATCTGATTTAACTGTCGCGCCCATTTGGCGAGTCGATATAAAATTTGTTGTAATCGATCGGGACAATGGTAAAGCTAACTTTCGCACGTACATAACCATTTTGCTGCGCAATATGTCTTACTGGAATCTTGTTTCAAACTTCCAAAGACAAACAATTGTCTACGCGCGAGACTTACAATTCCCTGTAACAATTGTGATGTCAAGACTATTGATAATGTTATAACAGCAGAAACATTCATAAATACGCTAAAATTGAATTTCAATTCGCGTGACGTACTAAGTACTTAGTTTGAGATACGCATTTATCGTTGAAGAAAAGAATCGGCGGATAGAAAATTTGTCTGATAACTTTGTTAAGCCCGTATCATTCGATTCGTGAGATCTCTAATTTCGAGCTATATGTACATTCTTTAGGTGCTAAAGAAATGTGTATTTCTGCATCAATTTACATCGATACATAATCCATACGTCTCTACCCAACATGTGTTTAATTGCGCTTTAATTGCATAATTATGGTAATGTCATCGAGTCTAATGTCTAATTAAATTTTCCTAGGAATGCCAAACGCAGATAAAAAAGTTCCCCGTTTAAATGGGGAATTCTCGCAATATATGTCAGAGGAGCGTGAAATTAATTAAAAAATGCTGCGATAATTTTCTAATCTTAAGAAATGGCTTCGTGTTTTAAAGGGGGAAGTTGCGCTTAATACTTCCTGACACGAGTTTAACAACCTCGAATTGATACGTAGTACAGTCAGTTGTGCTTTGACGTTTCGATGGATGACATCACGAGTTCGTGATTTAATTACGTGCAGCGACAGTTTTTTTGATTGTTTTATGTAAATAAAGAAGCAAGTAGGTAGGTACATTATAGTATCATTAAAGTGGCTTGTAGATAAATATATTCGAACTTGCCATGTGTCAATATATGTTACCGTGATTCCACTTATGTTCGAAATGTCAACGAAACGAGTCAAACGACACAGCTTTAGATTTTTAGATAAGAGTTAGTCGTTGGTGTGTTCGCTTAATCGGAAATTCTTTTTTCAGAAAGGTAAACAATGATAGCCTCAGAAATAGGTTCAACGAACAATGAACCTGTGCACGTTAAGATCACTAGTGAAAAAGCTCCTCTGATCCATGGAAGAAGCGTTCTTCACAGATTAAGCAATTTCTTTAGATTCGGAAGAATACAGCATGTGGAAGGAGATGGGTACGTCGAGTTCGGTAGCTTGGGCGGAGACAGCAGCCGTACTTTGGGAACGTTCGCCGGCGTATTTAGCCCTGTGACGTTATCCATGTTCAGTGCCTTAGTTTTTATACGAATCGGTACGAATCTCGCAAATGCAATGTAAAACACTTTGTACAATTCTAATTACGAAGTTGCACTCTTTGTTGTGTCCGTATCAAAGTATTACTAGCGTCATTGGCTAAGATGACGATTTTATCTGACGATACGAACTTTGTGTTTCAGGATACATCGTGGGGAATGCAGGATTACTCGTAACTTTGACTCAATTCATAATTGCTTACGGAATTTTGTTATTCACTGTAGCGTCGGTCTGTGCGATTTCAACAAATGGGGCAGTCGAGGGAGGTGGTGCTTACTGTATCCTTGAAAGATAAATTATTCTTGGTTTGTTTAATGTTTCCATTATCTTTAGTAATTACCGATCCATTAAGAACGAACTATACGTCGTTCGGAGATAAGATAGCAGTCAGCTGCCCACTCGTATCTACTGTTCAATTACATATTATATTGTTTTGCTCTGGTCACTAAAACTCCGCTTTAAAACCTTGAAATATAAGATATCTTTTCCTTATTAATTATTACACAGTCATGATCAGTCGTACCCTCGGGCCAGAATTTGGCGGTTCTATTGGCACACTATTTTTTATGGCTAATATCGTATCGAGCGCGCTTTGTATTACTGGCTGCGCTGAAGGATTGATAGAAAACTTTGGACCATCTGGTTATCTGGTTGGCAAAAGTGGTCTTATACCAGGTGGTAATTGGAGCTTTTTGTATTGCTCTGTATTAAACACTGCCAATTTATTGGTATGCTTAATAGGAGCTGCAATGTTCGCAAAGACCAGCGTTGCAATTTTAGCTGTTGTTTGCGTTTGCTTGGCCAGCGTTTTCATAAGCTTTTTGGCACAAGGATATATGGAGGTAATAATTCGAAATGTAGAGAGAAGTTTGTGAACGAAAAATGAAAGTATTATCTGCTTTGCGACGGAAAATATGATCGATGGTTTTATGATTTCTTTCGTTATAGATACCGATTCCAGTTGCAAATAAGGTGGTTCAAAACGCGACTGAACATGTGAACGGCACTTATACAGGATTGTTATCCTCTACTCTGATAAGTAATCTTTATTCCAACTACAGCCAGGATTATTCAAGCGGAGCAGCAATGACCGACTTTGCAAGTGTTTTTGGCGTATTGTTTAGCGGCGTGACTGGTATAATGGCTGGGGCTAATATGAGTGGTAATTACTTAAATAACTTAATGATTCATATTTCATTTATGCTTCGGAATTTAATATATCATTGTTATTTATAGGTGAATTGAAAAGCCCCGGGAGGAACATTCCACATGGGACTTTGTCAGCAGTATTGTTTACGTTTATATGTTACATTCTCCTATCGATATTTACGGCTGCGACTACAAGTCGGTTCTTGTTGCAAAATAATTTTATGTACATGATGCCGATTAATGTTTGGCCGCCGTTTGTAGCAGTTGGTATATTAACAGCAACATTTAGCGCTGGGTTAAGTAACTTAATAGGCTCGAGCAGAGTTTTAGAAGCGTTAGCGAAGGATAACGTGTTTGGTAAATTGAAATCTGAGATTTCTACAATATTCCTCATGTAACTGGTTAATTTTATCTAATCTCTGTACTTTCAATGCCCACAGGATCCGGATTGAATTTTATAGTACACGGAACATGGAAAGGGAATCCAATAGCTGCAGTTTTAACTTCGTGGACCCTAGTTCAAATAATTTTACTCGTAGGTTCTCTGAACACCATCGCTCAGATCAATTCAGTATTATTTTTGTTAAGCTATTTAGCCACTAACTTGGCTTGCCTCGGACTTGAGCTTGCAAGCGCTCCGAATTTCAGGTACCTTTTGGTCTGAACTTAAATTATTTCGGAAAAATTCAGACTGGAAATTAACGCAAATTGTATTTACTATAGGCCGACGTTTAATTATTTTACGTGGCATACGGCAACAATCGGACTTCTTGGAGCATTAATAATGATGTTCGTCATAAACAGTATCTATGCTTCCAGTAGTATAATACTATGCCTGATCTTAATCATTGTTCTGCATTTGTTCTCTCCGAGTAAAAACGCTCCGTGGGGAAGCATATCGCAAGCGCTGATATTCCATCAAGTCAGAAAATACTTATTGATGTTGGATTCCCGGAAAGATCACGTGAAATTTTGGCGGCCACAGATGCTTTTAATGGTAGCCTCCCCGCGATCAGCGTGCCCGCTCATAGATTTTGTAAATGACTTGAAAAAAGGAGGGCTTTATGTGATAGGGCACGTGAAAGTTGGAGAATTCTTTGGTCAGAATATCGATCCTACCATAGATGAATATCCCCATTGGTTGAGCTTGGTGGATCACATGAAAGTAAAAGCATTCGTCGAGCTGACCGTTACGAAAACTGTGCGCGAAGGATTGCACCATTTGATAAGAATATCTGGCATGGGAGCGATGAAGCCGAATACAATTGTTCTCGGCTTCTACGACGAGGAGACACCGGTAGACTTCTTCCAGAATTCTCAATACTCAACGGACATGTTCGAAAATGTTTCGGCACTGCCAAACAGTACTGCATTTCCATTAAGGCAGACAAACACGGAGAAGATCTTAGATCCAGTGCAATACGTAGGAATGTGCTCGGACGTTTTAAAGATGAAGAAAAATTTATGTTTGTGCAGGAACTTTCATATGTTGAACAAATCCCAAATAACAAAGTAAATATCAGTTGACGATATAATCAGTGCGTTTCGTTACATGATTTTGACAATGAATCATTACTTTTACAGGAACTCTAATTTAAAATACATCGACGTATGGCCGGTAAACTTTTTCCAGCCTTCGGATCAAGATCCATTTGATACAACATCATTGTTCATGCTTCAACTCGCGTGCATTATCAACATGGTATCCGTATGGAAGAATTTGCACCTCAGGGTGTTCCATTGCGAGATCTCGGAAAGCGATGCAAGTTTACGCATATCAGATTCGCAAAATTCAATTAGCGAATACCCGAAAATTTCTAATGAGCACCGTATAAGGAAGTTATTGAATATGCTGAGAATATCTGCGTCTATTAAGAAGATCCCCGACTGGGGAGCGCAAGTGCAGGGTTTACAGGGTAGATCCCTTATCGAACCACGAGTAGAAAATCAGTACGAATCGAGCACTGAGAACAGTGAAAGCATATTGAGTAATGTTTCGCGTTCTTATATTCTAAGGTAAGTACTTTGGTTATTAATGATTTTAAGAAAGGTTCATTTGAATTTCTAATTTATCAATTTCGTTTATAGTGTAAATCAACTGATTAGACAGCATTCCTCTGAAACTGCAGCGACATTCATTTATTTGCCCGCGCCGCCGGCGTCAAGTACTTGGGACGAGAATACCACGTACCGTCAATATATTCAATTGCTAACGGAATTGACTGCAGATTTACCACCTATAGTATTAGTGCACGGTGTTAGCGCTGTTACGTCGACAACACTATAACAAAATGTAAATATAGGAATAGAAATTCATATTGAATAATATTTATAGACAAAGAGATATTATTAACGAGTAATTTATAATTTTCACGCTTCCTGTATATTTGGAAGAACAAGTATTGGCATCCAGGGCACAGAGATATTTGAAATATTCTACTGCTCATATCATTAAGCATCATAATCGAGAAGTTTTGTACCTAAATAATTCGATACTAATAATGCTTTCTTATTACGATAAGGAAGCCTTAATATTGTAACAAATGTAGTTTATTGCTGTGATAACGAAATTATCCTATAAGAGAATTTTCAGAAGCGAGTATTTTTTAAAACATGTAAAGTATCTTTACCGAGAGGTATGTAAGCTTTATCTTAACACATTTCGTACATGAAACTATTTCTATATCATTTTTTTTGTACCGCACTTGATGTTGAAATAAACGTATTGGCAATGGTTGAGGCAGATGTGAAATTCTGATGGGATTTTACAACGTTTGTATATTTGATTAGCAAAAATGAAGCTTTTGATAGCATTCAATAGTAGAATAAATAAAATTCACGTACTTATGGTTTTTCCTTTATATCTTTAAGCAACCACATGAAACGTGTGGAACTTCTACTTACACCGTAACAGCTGTTCCGTCTGACATTAGGGACACATTTTTTAATTTAAACTATCATTATTACACTTGGACATTTTCCTTCTGCGTGTATGTTTTATGGATTTTATATAATTCATTACTTATATCGTTATTACAATTTTTATTAACTACCACTTGATTTTTGCTTCAGATATTAATTTGGAATGAGGGTAAGCTCTTTATGACGTAATATACATAATTATAGACAAATTTTACTTTGAGTCATTTATCGTGGCAACTGTGATTTATTATTAAAAAATGTCGAACACCTTAATGTTTAATAAACATAATGTTTAAAACCGGGGGTGGGTCCGAAGGTGATTTTGGAATTCTCAAAACTTGAATCCGAAATTTTGTAAGGCTTCGAAACTCTTAGAACTCGAAACTTGAAGTGACGATTCTATTTTGTAAGTGGAAAACTGGTTTTAAAAACTGAAACGAATAATATTTGTGCATAAATTTCTATTGATCATAGTTAAACAAAATACAAATAAAAATATACCAATGTAAAAATTCTCGAAGCAAAATTCTTACCTGGCTTTCGAGAGTTTCGAATCACGAAAAAGAATTTAACTTTAGAAGCCTCGAAACTCGAAACTATCTTGGGTTTCGGGGCTTCGAGAAATCCATTCCTGCTGGCTCCAGAAATCGATTTCAAATCAATGGCGATCAAGACGCGTTACGCGCGCAATTCAGCTGAGCCAGTAAGACGTCAGCTGCTCCCTGATTGGCTGAGGGTCGAACCGCGCCTTTCTTGCTCCACGACGATAGTTTGAAAACGCAGTGGATAGCTAAGCAGCGAGTGAGTGATGTCATTCGAGGACGCGCGAGGCATCGATCGCACGAAATATCAATAGCGGGTAAGCTAATATTTAAGGATCAGCCTATTTCCTTCTCGCACCGTTTTATGTGCATAGCTGTGCCATTCGATAGTAATAAATGTAAACAAGGGGGGACAAAGTAATTATCTTTTACCCCAGCTTTCCCACGAAAAATATCATTTGTCAGAGATATCGAAGATGAACGATTGTTTGTCTTTCAGGCTTAGAGCCGATAAAGCCGATCCCTTCTTTGTCGTCGCCAAATATCGTTTGTTACGCCTGCAAGGAAATATCTCTGGACCTGTTTTGATAGCGGTGAATTTGTTAAAGGGTGAGTGATACAATTTTTTATTTATTTTTATAGCAGTGTTACAAGTCTATTAAGCTCGAAGAAAGAATTGTGGTAGAGAATGAGTTCTCAAATATTCTTGACTGTGGTAAATTGTATAAGAAAGTTCTTCTTCTGGGGATTTTAATGTTAATATGTTAACTGAAACTAAAACGACGTTTGCATTTGGCTAGAATGGAAACAGACACTCTGCTGCATTAGTCGAGTGAATTATTATTGTATTACATATCTATTTGAAGCTGGGTTTAACATCGGACGCTCGGTATAAGTAGGCGTTTTATATTAGATTGAAATGTCCGAGGCTTATTTGGGGCGCGGAAATTGATTTTGCATGTTCCGGAAGTGCAACGCCTACTGTGATGCAACATGCATCTATAGCAGAGCTGTTCGTGCCGAGACCCGAAGAGTTTCGAGTAACCCGAATTTTTCGGGTAGCTCGATTCATTCGAGCCGTTCGAATGTGTTTCAGGCAACACATTTAGAATAGGTTAGGTTAGGTTTAATAAGTACCGAATGTAGATTAAACTACATGTATATTCTATAATTGTTAGTATATAATATGTTATGTGTAATTAGTATATATATTATGTAGATAATTTTTGAGTAATTTAAACGTAAACCCCTTTGTGTACGAAATTTATGCTTAACTGCCGGCGAAGATTGTTGTATTTCAATTTAAAATAAGACATTAGAAAAATTGCTATGACTGAAAAAGTACTTATAATTTTGGTATGAAATTTAAAGTATTTACACAGACCACGTATAGGATAGACCTATCACCTTATGGATGTCGTGTCGCCACACAGACAGTGTTACCGACCCATAATTTGAGAACTGAATTTAGTGGCATCTGCTCACCGACAACGTCCAACTCAGCAACTATTCTGAAATGTGTTAAGATGCTGAAAGGTGTGTGCGTGGTTGTATAGGTGTGACTTGTTTAGAGGGAGAGTTTAACATAGAGGGTGGGTTTTCGCTATGCTACGCTTTGACTGGGCTTGTCAACGACACAAGCGGATTTCTTTCCGAAAATCCATTTCGGGGATCAAGAGACTATGGCGCGCAAAAATGGTATTTCTTCAAAGCCCGTGTAAGCTATAAATTACAAGGTGACAGTGTTTATTAGTACTGTGCGTGTAGTAGAACCTTTTCACGTATCGTTACGCCGAAAAGTATTAAAAATTCACGCTGTTACTGACATTCCCGCAAGTTTCATTCTCTTTTTGACGCAGCGTTGCCTAGTGTTTGATCATATATCGCAGTGATAAAAATACGTGTAGAATGTACGGGGTGTACGACTGTAGTTGTGAAAAATGAACATTTTGCAATGGAGATTGCTATATAATATTATTTCTGGCCTTGATGAATTTCATGTTAGCTGGGAGTTGGCTGAGTCAACCTTTGTCAAATTCAAAACATTGAAATACGTCACGTCTTCGCCAGTCTCTCGGCCGAGCGCGACAAAACATCAACAACCTCTACCAAAGTCACTACATTGCCGAACGGTGTGCCCTAACAGTTCGACTTTATACGCGGCGGTGATCGGATCACTGAATATCTGTGCAGTCACAGTGAATATTATTTCGTGCTTTCACGATTCCTGCATCAATTTCATTGATTACTGGACTACTGCATTACACTCAGTATCTAGAGGACTATTTTCGAAAGACTTTACTCGAGTCCGAACACATCTCCCCACTATCGAGAGATGTTTAAAAGCGTGAAGAGCTTTTGTAATCGCGTGCAATGCGATTGTAGAGTCAATGCTTATTTCGCGATAAAGTATTTCATAGTGGACAGTGATCGATCTACGTGTTAGTAATGTTAACACGAACGTAGAGTCAGTGTTTTTAACGCATCTAGAACTATTTCCGAGCACCGGTGCTCTTATTGCTTCTTCATCGCGAAATTAATGCGACATATTTGACACGTTCTATTCGGTACTGACGCTGCAGCTGCGGGACATTGGCCTGCAGATCGAATAGCTACTGCTGAAGGAAGATGCTTGTCTGCATGGATAGCAGTGAGATTGTTCTCAACGAACGGTGAGTGATACTCTTGTAATTCTTTCAATCATTCTGCCTGCTATGGAGTCAAATGATTGCTGTACCGAGCATAGTGACCACGAATACTTATCGTTAGTAGTCGCGAACAGTGTCATTAATGCGTGAATAAATAATTTTAAAATCGGAAAAAAAGTTTCATATCGCGCCTTTAAGATTCTAAACTATTCTGTTTTTAATTTCACAATCATTCGGGATGCTTGACGTATTAAATACGATTTACATTTCTGAAGTTGAATCCTTTCGCGTGAGTTTTTCCAAATCTTCTCTCTTAACTTATCTTTATTTCAATATCTTTGATGAATTTCTTAAGGATTTTTAGCTATATAACTTGAAGGTCTTTCTCATACAAATAATAATAACTGAGAATAGCAGTTGATTGATTGGTTCTATTTGGTCACTACTATGCTCGCTATAATATTAAAATCAGCCTCGAAATAAGTCTTAGTTTAAGAATTGTTTTAGTCGTAAGACTTTTTCCAAATTTTCAAACATGCGCAAAGCATTGGTCGCACATGGACCAGAAATATTTCGTAGAAATGGGTCACTTTCGTAGGTACCTTCCCGCTGGTGTGCCTGGACTTGGTAACGTTTCCCAAGCATTGCGACTTGCGAAACGGAATCAAGGCTAAAGCCTACGATCTAGGTTAAGGGTCCAGATCGAGCCAAACTTACATTCGGTGAGTTTGGTTCGGTCTGGACATCTATTCAAAAATGCACTTGCGTACTTTGAGCGATAAGCTTCTATTCCGTCTCCTTCTTTTTAACGATAAGAGTGTCAAACCCACTCTTCTAGAAATACAATTCGCCTTCGATCACTGATTTCAATTTCGCGCATAGTGTGCTCGCCCTTCGTAGGCCGGCTTTGCTGGATACAACTTATTACGGTTTTACACAGAGGACCAGGACCAGTTACCGATACCGGGCTTCGGTCCACGGTAGAAACGAAAATTCGGTGCATCGAGAGTGAATGTTCGCGGCTTTTGGTCCTTTAGTCGTTTAGAGTAGCCTTTGCCATCTCAATCGGGAGATTCTTAGCTTTCGCATATCCCTCGAAAGTTAGGCAAGTGCATATTTGTTTTTTACATAGAAATTGTCTGTAGTTCAGTAACAGTGTTTTTGTAAAACTAGTCGAGAGCTCCGGTGGTATATTAGCCTCCTCACAGCGAAAGTAGAGTCATGCACGAGTCCAATTGGAGCTGCTGGGCGGATGACTAAAGGGGTGCTGGTCCGAGGGGTAACAAGTGTGCAGAGATGCAGTACTCTTGATGACAGCGAACGATAAGTCACTTTATAATTTGTTGGACGTGGGTGCACGCAATAGAACAAAATGGTTTCTGTAGAAAATGTTGGGTAGCCAGCTCTTTCGATTCTGACCGTTCCAACACAAATGCGCGACATGCTGGAACACTTATGCAATATTTTGCGAAGTAGCCTCGTGATGTGGCTCTTTTCTAAACCATATTCACGAAATATCGCAGAAATGTTCCTAAAACGAATGCCAATTATATGAAACGGGCCACTAACCGTCGCGCATATGTGTTGGAAAGGGAGCAAAATCCAATGAGCTGATCAGACAAGGTACTCGTAGATAGTGACATGCATGTGTCTGTCTAAATCAGAAAATTAAATTGATACAACATTTGCTCGCGATTTTAATAATTCCGATTAATAATTCGTATCTAAGATTCGTTCAGAGCACCGAAGCTCCAGTTGAATTTTCTTCGCGAAACAAGAGCCAATTTTTTGCGCATACAAAGTTCGTCCAGAGCACCGGTGCTCTAATTGCTTTTTTATCGCGGAAGTAGAGTCCAATTTTCGCTTAGCTTCAATTTTCAGCTTGGACTTGCCAACGAGATTCTAGGCCCTAGAGAACAGGGCCAGAAAATTAAATCCATACAACAGTTGCTCGCGATTTTTACAATTCCGATTAATAATTCGTAAAATAACGCGAATCGATTGAGTCGAATAGAGTCGCCGCGAAAAATTTGAAAAGGTTCCTGAAGTGGAACCTCAGTCTTCCTAGCAATCTTGTAGTCTAGCAAGATCCTTTTTGATCGCGCGTAACGCGATCGTAGAGTCCCCGCTTTTTTCGCGTCCATCTACATATTTTGCAGAGCACCGCGGTTCTTACTTAGAGTAACTTTACCGCGAATCTAGAGTGAAATTTTTGCGTATCTAAGACTCGTTCAGAGCACCGAAGCTCCAGTTGAATTTTCTTCGCGAAACTAGAGCCATTTTTTTACGCATACTAGGTTCGTCCAGAGCACCGGTGCTCTAATCGCTTTTTTATCGCGGAAGTAGAGTCCAATTTTCGCTTAGCTTCAATTTTCAGATTCTAGGCCCTAGAAAGGGCCTAGTGCGTGGGCCCTAGAGAAGGCCTAAAGCATGGACCTTAGACAGGGCCTGCAGCATAGGCCCTAGAGAGGGTCTAGGTGCACAGGATGGAGGACCGGATTCACTGACGCTGCAGCTGCGGCACATTGGCCTGTTGATCGAATAGCAGTAGCGAAGGGGGATGTTTGTCTGCGTGGATAGCAGCGAGGCTGTTTGCAACGGTCGGTGAGTGTCTGATACTTTTTCATTCTTTCTTTGCGATAGTAGACACGAGTACCTTGTCTGCCCTCCTTAGTTAAACTGTCCTATCTAGCATTTTTTCATTTTTTGAGATGTGTTGAAATATTTGAAGTTCCACACATCTTTTACTTTTTAAGTATCTAAAGTTAGAAACCTCTACGTGCTTCGTAACGATTTATAAACAGTCTAATGTATTTAACCTAAGTTCTTTCAAAATGGTTAAAATATCTTATCTGAAACAATTAATTAATTGGTACGTTAATAATACATTCCCTACCGGTACACCTATTACAAAAAATGATATTAGGCTATTACGAAATAATGACAACATGTTTTAATTTGAATGAAGGAAAATAAGTATGGTACAAAGAAAATGATAAAACTTCAGTTTTCTCGGTTGTTTCAAAATGCTAGATAGGACATTTTAACTAAAGAGGGCAGTTGTATTTCTGTTACATTTTATCTTCACATTATTAAAATGTCTGTGTATATGTATTTGTGTCATTTTGATTTCATATCTGTTTTTTATATTGAAATTATTATTATCTTCTATTCTTTTGTGACATATTTGACTTTTTCACGTACTTGGCGTAATTTTTTTACATTTTTGAAGATTTTTATGAGTTTGTTATTAATGAAAATTCGTGGCAACTTGATTGCCATCCAGAAGTACTTAACGTATTTGTAATTTCAAAATTTTAATTAAATAATTGGTCAGACACTTTAAAAATAAGTCTCGGTCCGACCATATATTGGTTATTAATGAAAATTCAAGGTAAACAATCAAGTTACCATCCCGGTGTACCTACGTATTTTGGAATTCGCTATTTGTAATTGTTTAATTAATCGATCAAAAACTTTGAATTTTAATACTGGAGAATCATCTGCCATTCTCTATCTCTCTCTCTCTCGCGCCTTTATTTGTTATTAATGAAAATTCATGACAAACTATAATACTGCCATCCAGAGGTGTCTAATTACGGGGATTTCGAATTTCTAATTACTTAAATCACACAGTCCAACAAAATGAAATTTCTTTTCTGTTCCGCAATATTCACTGGGTGATTCTGGTAGAGTTTTTCGCCCTGAACACGAATCCGCAAACCGTTTGTCGCCATCATCCTCAGTTTTTGAAAAAAAACTGTAAATTTTCAACTATCAACATCTTTTGTGTCGAAACGGTAATAGTTATTCGGTTGTTCTTTGCGTCAAAATTATTCTATGAACCCTCCCGAATAGAACGATATAAGTTATTGTTGCATTATGAACATTTAAATATGCTTAAACAATGATCAAAGGGAAAATGACACCCGAAATACACCCATTTTTGAAGATATCTTTCAATTTATTTCCAAAACTAAGGGTCTAGGAGAAAATCTGACCATTCCACGCGAATTTTTCAAAAACTGAGGGTGATAGAGCAATTCTGCTTGCGGATTTGTGTTCAGGGCGAAAAACTCTACAAGAAGTACACAGCGGATATTGCAGACCAAAAATCGTGTTGGACAGTGAATTTGTCTGAAACTCAGAAAATAAGCCTCGGTTTCCTGGGTCTTTATTTGTTAATGACGAATTACAAATCGCGAATTCCTAAATACGTAGGTACCTCTAGATGGTAACTTTATAGTTTCCTTTAAATTTGCGTTATTAACAAATAAAGCCTCAGGAGACCATGGAATGTGTCTCGGGCCGAAGCTTATTTTCAAAGTTTCTGACAAATTATTTAAGTAATTAAAAGTTTGAAATCACAAACACGCAGGTGTACCTCTGAATGGTAGCGTTATAGTTGCTAAGACTTGGACCTACTGGACTTCGTGGGGACCTGGTCAGGGTTCCAAGCCCTGATATTTCGTGCACTCCCTCGGCTCCCTGACCTAGGTTAGCTTATTCGGTTGGTGCCGATGAAATTTTCGGGTTCGTTAAAAGCCATTCAGAATGTTATTATTCTGTCAAGGCCAAAACCGATTTGTCTTCCTTTTTAACTGATTTCTTCGATTGTTTTTCGTCATCTGTCCTATTTCATACATTCCCTCGTGGATTTTTTGATGAATCGTTCTATTTTGTGTATTTCTTCGATGAGTTTACATAATTCATTTTATTTCATGCATTTCTTCAATGGGTTTGCATGATTTATTTTAAATTATGTATTTCTTCGATGGGTATACATGATATATTTTATTTGATGCATTTCTTTGATGGGGTTACATGATTTATTTTACATGATGCATTTTCTTCAAGGTTAATAAAATAATATATTTTAAAGAAAATAGTGAAAAGTGATAGTGAACAGTGGTAGTGAAAGAAGACATCTAAGGAAGCCTTAGGTTAATTTATTATAGCATAAAGTATTTAAGGCCCCGACCGATTCAGTAGTCACTGAATCATTAGCTTTGTTGCTCTTTCGTTGGTTCTTCATCTCCGATGAGGAATGTGTTCTTGTCGAAAGGGAAACGTTTCGGACGTAGGGGGTGTATCTTTTGGTACACTGCCCGCGTAAGTCACCCGGTCCGATTTCCCAGTCTCCGTGATAGACGGCTCGAGTCGCATCCGAGCAAGAGGAATCGTTTCGGAGACGCCGAGCGCTTTTCCCTTTCGACTCGGACATTAGGGTGGTAAGAGGCTGCGCCATCCAATACTCCTTTCATGCTCACCCGTAGTCTTTCCTTCTTTGTTGAATTTATTTCAATCGAGTGATTGCTTGGCAATTCCCTACATTCTATATCTAAACCGAAAGGATCGATGCAACTTTGTTTCCGTCCATCTTTTTGGTTTAGTGGGCTAAGGTTTTCATGTATAGGGAGATCGATGGAACTTTGATTCCATCCATCTCTCTACGGGTCTCGAAATGCAGTAACCTCCACGTGGTGAGACCTGGTAATCGGTGAGAACCGAGCTGATAGCTGCGACTGTCAAATATTCTAATTAGATATCAGAATTTCTTTAACTTGCAATACTATGGTAGAATGTAAGAATAAAATATGTAACTTGAAATGTTGTTCGATTGTTCCTACCGGACCCCAGAACACGAGTATAGTGTTAAGATAGAAGGATAAGTGCAAGTTGGAAACTTTCAGCGCGATCCTGGAACTGATGGGTTTTTGACAATTTTTAACGTCCTCTCTGCTGATAGTCGATACTAATGGATAACCGATACTAATCGACAATCGATATTAATCGCCACTAGTCGATAATCGACACTAATTGATAATCGATAATTGATAATCGGAAATAATCGATATTCTGTTGTCGATTATTTTTTATGAGTATTGATTGTAGATTATGAATATTTCGAGTACCTACCCGTACAGCTCTAACCCACACCGTGCAATGCAATTTGACGCTCATGTAAAACAGCTCAGTTTGATCCATGTCAGTGGCCGAGTGCTATTACGCTGATACGATTAAATCGCTTCGTATTGAAAATAGCTAGAATAGTCATAGTGTTGAACAAGAAATTCAATAGCGTTGAAATATGTGCAAAACCCATTTGAATGAATCAAATATCTCAAGTCTTCTTTCTTAAAATTTGTGCATTTATTTGTCGAAACTATAAAGTAGATACCGTTAAGGAACTAGTTTTTGATCAGTTTAGAGGGCTTCCCACTTTAATATTTATTTTTAACGTAATAAAACTTTAAACCATAAACTTTTTTTATACTAAAAGATGAATTAATGTTTAAACTTTAAGGAAAAATTTTAAAAAGTTGGAAATAAGTACAATTTAATTATTTATGATGTACGGCATAATAAGGTGACTAGGAACTAGTTTTTGATCATCTAAAATACATGGGAACTAATTTTTGATCAGGTTAGGAACTAGTTTTTGATCATCTAAAATAGATGGGAACTAATTTTTTGATCAGGTGAGTAACTAGTTTTTGATCGTCTAAAATACTTGGGAATTAATTTCTTATTAGGTAAGGAACTAATATTTGATCACACATTTTTTTGTATAAATAATCAATGTATAATCATGAAATATATTTTTCGTCAAACGTTATTTATTTTAACTTTTCTAGAAGACTTTTTAATATTTTTTGGTATGGTTTTGCTTAAATTTTTCTTCAATTTTTTTTCTTCATTCTTTTCTTTCTATACCATCTAAACTTAAGTTTTTTATAATTTTATAATGTGCTAACCTATTTTTTATTCAGGTGATCAAAAATTAGTTCTACAAGAAAAAGTTGGAACTAATTAATGATCACTGACTTTTAAAGCAAAATAATACATATAATACTAAAATTTTTGCGCTACTTTGTAAAGTAAACTATTGTAAGTAAAATGTATGAAAATAACCTTTAATGTCGCAACACCAGCAAAGAAATCGACTGTGACATCGATGGTTATGTCTTACTTCGCACAGTAAGAGATGGCGTTCAACAGAGACTTCCTTCAAGTGAGCTACCTTACACATTTATTTTCACAAGAACTAACCATACTAACTACTTTTACAGACAACATATATATTTTTGAATTATCAATTTTTATGTTAGTAATTATTTCAAACAATTATTTATTGACATAAACTTAAAAGAACGATTTATTTCATGAACTGATCAAAAACTAGTGCCTGATCAAGAACTAGTTCCTTAACGGTACTTAGGATTAATAAAGTATCTTCACTTGAGTAGTTAAGGATGAATTTCAGCAACATACAAAATAAGCGAAAATCATTGCAAATTGATTCGGTAGTTTTTAAATTATTTAGCTTTCAATTTAACATGTATTCTTTTGGGAAACGCAATATTGAGAAATATTTAGTTATTCTTTTCGAGTTTTATAGAATTCAGTGATCCTTGACATTTTATTTTTATTGGCATGGTAGTCAAGTTGCAATGTTGACCTCGATGTGGTGTTAACGACTAAGAAGAATCTTCTTCTTTTCCATTAAAATCTTCTCGATAGGTAATCGAGTCACTTTTCGAATCTATTCAAGAGCGTGATCTTCTAACTGCTGTCAATGATGTAGGTATTCATATACGACGAAATGTTTCAAGCAAGTTGCGACGTTTCAGTCTCTCACAAACAAGATTTCTCGCCCAAGAGGCAAGATAGATCGTTTTAAAACAACGAATAGAAGTGTTTCTCGAGTGAAGATTCATGAAACTTTCCTGATCATTTTTCTTCCAGTTAAATCAAAAATCAAGTTCCGCCTCGTTCGCTGTACTTTCGATATCTCGAGTAGCTATTGGTTCTTTCGAGTATTTAAGCAGCGCCAATAGAAAGCACAGTCCACTTTCCCTCGATCGTTAATACGCTTAAAAATGTAGCGGACAATTCTATGGATGTTTTTCTCGACAACTCACGTTGCCTCGGATTATGTTAATTCGCGGGAAAGGCTTGGAAGCTTCTCGCGCAAAATTCGGAGCTGTTTTCAATTCCCTGAGCTTGGGACAAAATCTTCTTCCCCGTTAATCCAACATGCATGCAGGAAAAAGTGCGGCGTGAAGCGAGCCGCAATGGGGATTTCACCGGAGGAACAGGTTGAAACATCCTCTTGGACAGGAATAACTAAATTCCTGTCGGCTGGTCCGCGAAGAAACGTGGCCAGTCGACCAAATGCGATACAACAGGCTCTAAAAGCCAAATGCATGTTTAAACTACGAGTTCCCGGAAAAAATTCCACAAATACTGTAACAGAAATATTTCATCAGGAGCTTTTGTGAAAAAGTTATTCGATTCAATAAGCAAAGTAGAAACGTACTTGAATTTAGTTGCAATTACGATGATAACCAGTAATACAACAGTTTCTATTCTTCCTACATTTTCAAGTTCTATCTACACCTTCCTCTAACAAAATTCAATTTTCTTTTCTTATGGAGATGCAGATTGTTTATCATGAAATTTATTCAATTCCTCTACATTTATCTTTGCCCAAGTTGTATAAAAGGAAAGTTGCAGGGACCAATGCAAGTATTTAAAGAATTTTGTGTTCCAATTGCTAATTTCCAAAATTTTCAGTGAAACACTTTGCGCTACCCCATGCGTATTCCATCTGCCAGCTCACCCCTTGGCTTCTTTACCTCTCTTTTTCTTCTTCACCGCCCCTCTCGTCTCTGAGCAACAAATAAATAAGTGGAGACTATCTGACCTCATCGCAGGTCTACTGGGAGGTTAATATGTACTCCATCCAATCTCGCCGACTCAGTTTCCAACGGAGCGGATCCCTCGTCGGGTTCCTTTTATCTCCAGACGTGTCTGACTCACCTCCACAGTCACCTCACTTCACTTTTCTATTTCCATTTTCTTTCACGTTTCCCTTCCTTTCTGGACGAACGTTCTGTGCATATCGTTGCCCGCTTTTTTTTGCCACTCCTCCAAACATTCCCGTTCGGCGATCATGGTTTAATCGTTTCGAGCAGAATTAGTGGGTCGCGACGTACGAAACCTGTTTGCAAGTAAATAATACTTCATTTAACTCGAACACATTGTTTCAGGTGCTATTCACTTGGATTGTATTCCTCCACAGTGGAGTAGAGACCACTTGCAAGCTGGTATCAGTAGAATTCCTCCTTATTAATCAGACGCATTTCGAATCTGGAAATTCTATGCTAAGAGACACAGAGTCGATGTCCTAGCTAGTTAGAATATCGTTAAATAATCCTGTTATTAGTTTTGTGAATAGTAGGTTTAGTAATGAGATAGTAGTTGCCAGTAGAATTTCCCTTTGTGGTCAGACCGACTCAGAGATTGAAGTCGTACTGAAAGAGGCACGAAGGGAAAGTTTGCAATGCTTCGAGTACTTCTATGAAGCAAGATGTCGGTTTTATTATTTATTTTCTTTCTAATGAGATTCTAGCAATCAGTAGAATGTTTCCTTAGGGACCAGACCTTCGTAGAGCCTTCGACGAAAAAGAGGATGGAAAAGTTTATATGGCTCCGACTAATTAAAATCTTCGTTATGGATCTCTAAAATGGTTACGAAGTTGGGTGCATCAACCTAGTTTCTAGAAAGTCTTCGAAGAAATTCGGAGTACGTATAGCTTTCGACGACGATAGTTCAGAGCAATTATCCACGCTTCTGGACGGAGTCTTCTTTCTGAAACAATCAACGACAGACGTGACGGCAGACTTGAATTCTCGTTGCCTCGGTGCGACTTCGTTAGTTTACGTGCCAAATCGTTTCGTTTTAAATTTCATGAACTGAGAAAGACAAAGTATCAAAGCATTCTCGTTGCCGCTTGACAACAGACTTCCTTTCAGAGTACACTGTTCTCTTTCTCTTTTCATGGAAAATTTATTCTACAAACAAGTGGTATGAAGTATTCAATCATTAGCAATTTGATCTTCATATAATACTCCTAGACTGTCCTATTCCTTGAATTTAGAATCTATGTTGGTTCAGTTTTAGTCTACTTAGGGAAGAAAAGTTTTATTTATTGCTATACAGAATCAACAAAGCAGTATAATTTAATTCACATTGAATTAATGAATATTCCAAGCTCTCTAAATATACAAAGAAAAAGGGGGTATAGAACTTAATTACTAGTGGTTGCAAATATTCTGTAATCCATTGCATCGAGAACCATGTGTACAAAGAGGTTTATTTACACTGCATAAGCTGGTCGTGTTAAAGGCAAATAACGAATAAATGATGCACTGCGTCATTTATTGCGCTGGGCTCGTTGAAAATTATAAAATATTTCAATATTTGCGTCCGATAGAAGGGGCAGCAGATGAAAGAGTTGATTATGTAACACGATCAATATAAGCGCAGCGAAACGAAACGAAAGTACAATATATTACGTGATAAGTAATATCGCAATGGGTCTTCTATTACGCAAGCATCCTTAAAAAGTCAATGAACATACTTCCAATTTGAATGATACTTCTCCGTAGAGGGGTGCCTCGATCGCTATTTTCTTCCATTCCTGATCGATAATGCTCCACGGGCTGAGAAATTTTTGAAAAAAAGACGAGACTCTCACGGTGCTGTATAAAAAGCAATATTCTGTAATAGAGAAGCAATTCAGCAGCATGCATTAAATCCAACTAAAGAATCGTTTATAAAATCAATGAAATTTTCAGTACCCATCTTTTATAATCAATCGATCGCTTCTTTTGTTGAACGGGGAAAGTTTAAATCGCTTCCTAGATTATGGGAGATTGGATGGTTATAAATTGTTTAGCATCAGTTGTACATTACAGGGGTTTACTTGTAACTGCTATTACCTTTCCCAACGTCACAACAAATTTCCTGAAATTCGGTGGGTTTAACATTTCCTGGTTCATTGTTTCGATATCCCCCGAGCCTTCTCTTGAAAAACGATGCCAATAAAAACTAACGAGTATCAGCTCGAAATTCCCGATATTCCATTCGTTACCGTTCCCCCATCATGAGAATTTTATCAGATCAGCGCATGGATCATTGATTACAATGCGTTACAGAGATGTATTATTGAAAACACGCTTGGACTGACATTTCGACTGCTGAAGTAGAATTGAAATTCAGGTAAAAATTGCTTGTTTGCGAAGTCACTTTTTACCTCTCATTTTAGCATCCTTTGTCTCTTACGAGTGATGAGCTTCATCGAATATCTCTTCAGCGATAGCCAACAGGACTAGGCCCACTTTATATTAACATTCAAACTCTATCCAAACAAGAGGGCACATTTCATCTAGAAAGTGCCATTCTAAATAAAACAATTTTGCAGTAATGGTAATCGTAATAATCCTTGTTCAGGAATTTGATGGAATTGTAGAAAATCTGAAAATGGTATCCATGAACGCTCTAAATTAGAACTACGGTGATTCAGTATAGAAGTTGCTGGAAACATTTTGCAGCCGCTCGTGTGCGAGCATAAATTATTCCACTAAGGCTGACAAGTTGTATTGTACGTTTTTATTAAATTTAGTCAGGTAAATGTTCAATTTAATTAGTTGCCGTGTACACAAGTTCTCTCGTTAAATCGCAATATACCGACGCAGCTCGGGTCCGTTTTCCAACTGAATACTAAACGTGTAAAAAAATTTCGAACGCTCGTTAACGGCTCCACGGCACGCGCGGAACAACGACAAGCAACAATTCACCGTTGTCTCGGGCTGTTGCGCCTGAAATTTTATTGGAAAGCGCGGATTTTAATTACGTGCACGGGCAACGCTCGCGCCGAATCTTTTCTCCCCGGATGCACGCAAATCGAGCCCGGAATGTCCGATAATTAAATGCGACTCGAGGGTTTCGTTTGACGAAAACAGCCTCGTGATTACGAAAAAGTACTTCTCCTAAGGCTTGCCGCTGGGATAAACTGTTCCGGAACGTGTAATTAAACCTCGGTATAAAAGTAATTTTCCCCCTCGCGCCGTAAATCGATGGCTGCGAATGCCAGCTGGTAATAATTTCAGGGAAAAGCCTCCGGCCTCAACGACACGTGAAAGGTAATAATTGGATATACTTAAGGCAGATAAATAGTGATAGGTACCCTTGCAAATTTTCAATTGTATCAATCATTGTCTTGTTTCAGATTACTATGAAGGCTACTCGAACTTCAATAGAAGAATTTTAAGGTTGAATAAGGGTATCTCGCAGTAAAAGGTTTGAAAGTTTAGTTTCACTATAGTAATACAGATTAATATAAAGTCTTTCTACCTGGGAGGAAGCAAAATTATTTACAATTACAGGTTTATTGAAACTTTATTTGTTTACGGTAAACAAGTAAAGAACACATGAAATAAAGATGTATTTGTTTACGGTAAAGAAGTAAAGAACACAGGAACTACCTACTGGCGATTATCAAAGCAAATGGATACAAATGTGAACAAATAAAATAAATAAACAAAAACATTATTTTAATATTTGTAATGAGTAAACTTTATTTATTCAGCGTAATTAGTTTTTCTTTCCGGCCACAATTATTACATCTATCACTATTTTAGCCAGTCGACATTTAAATCTGTTGTGAAATAATTTTCTAAACATTCTAGGGAATTTGAAGGTGGGCCATCTATCCCGAATCGTAACTGGGCCATCTCTCCTTTCTGCAAGGGGAAATGGCCCTCTCGTTAGCTTTGAAAGAAAGGGTTAATATGGCCAAATACGTTTGGTGCATTATTCCTCAAAACCTCTGCTATCTTATTATTCAAAACATTAAACGAAAATTAACTTAGAAGTACCTATATTTTATATAAATGTGACCTCACTGTTTGGCTCCTAGAGAAACAATTGGTCTGCACTTCAACCATGGACCTAAGAATGAAATGGACGGAGCACAAAGTCTCAACATAGACGAGGGGGTCGTGCTAGTCGATCGGGAGGAGAGAAGTCGTGGTGGACGGCTTGTGATTGGCGGAGTAGTACGCATGCGTCGCGCTTTATTTGAAATAGAATGCTGAATGCTTATACATATAGGGTGTATAACAATTACGTCCATGACTTCAACACCTTTTTACGTATAGAGTCTGAAATATAGCAGCTTCGCCAACTCCCCTACCGGGTCCACTCACCCCAACTTACCCTATGTAGAAGATGCTTTGCGCGCCATAACATAACCAGCTTGAGCCACGAGCCAGCATTGAGAAGGATCGCGGCGGTCATCATTTCGAAAGCAGTGAGTTACACGATCGGTGAACCGTTCCATAAATCCCATGTAACGAAGCGCCTGTTTCAGTTTCAATTTTAATCATCAGTCGGTTCGAATTAACTCAGTCAATTAAACACGTTGTCTGCTCGCGACAGCTCGCAACCATCCCTTGCTGTGCACAATATAGCTTACGTATGGTAATTCGAAATAGCATCCCCGTGAGCACCATATGCCAGCGACATGGAATTAATTATCGCCATGGACCCCCTTCTCTATTTCCCCCTCGTTTCATTCGCGCCCTTCGTACCCGTCACGTTACCACTCACAATTTCACAGCTTCTACTCTAATCTTTCGGTGTGATAATCCAGGAGCCACCATAGAGCTGCCCGGCGCTATGGCGTTCCTCCCTTCCGACGTTATAGCGTGTTTTGGGGATGTTTTCTGACGATGTTCGTACAGAGGTGGCGAAATGTGCCATAGGTGATAACTATTCACTTAACACAAAACGTATAATGAATATGAAATGGATAAACAATGTTTAACCGCAGAACGTGGTCAACTGTGTGAAGTTTCTCCTTGCGGAACCGATGTGCCATTAGCTTGGTCTGTCGCGTAATCAGTTGTCTAAATTACCAACATATCGGACAAAAGCGGAATATGAATTGCTTTACTTCAACAAAATCAATCTCACTTTTCCCACCATTCAGAATTTAAACTTTCTTTTCACCACTGCAGTGAGTACAAATGCAATTGTATAACACTAAAGTTCCCTCAGAGATCCCTAAGATTCCATTCAAGCTTGTGCACTAGGTGCTTGCAATATCCATCAAGGCAAGTATCATTTATGAACGCCATACCCATCTCAGCATCCACGCCTCATATAACAGAAACAGTGCCCAATAATCCACAGCTCGTAGCCCCCACTTGCAAACAGCTTCCCACTTTCAAACAGCTTCCCGCTTCGAATCCCCTACACATCATCAAATCTCGAATTTAAATTCCACACAACCCCTTTCCACGGGCTGACAATAATCTCGCGGAGCAGAAACTGGGCAATTTCGGAGCGTTTAACCGAGATTAGGTTCGAGCGGGATGGACCGATAAAACTTACAACAATACGGTATTACATTTCAGTTATTACACGGCACGAGTGCGCTGGTAATTGCACTCGTACACGTTTATATACACAGTGACTCGTTCAGAAATTCCGTGGGGGATTTGATGACTTTCCCTCTCGTCCCGTCTCGCGCGATCGCTTTTTACCTTTCGATTACGGCTCGGCGGATAGTAATTCGGTTTCGCGTGCAAGCCGAGCATCTATCGCACACAGGATTCCGCGGTTTTACTCGCTCCTCTGTCTCCCGCCGTTCACCCTGTACGCGTCGCCCGGCTCCACGCGCCCGTATTAACATTTATTGTACGCGTATAATCCAATTGTCTAAGGGGCTGTAGACGTGGGCCGGGGCGATGCTGCTCGGCATCAGCCGGCGACGTTTGACTGCGCGCCCGGGGTACGTTCCGTTTTCATTAACGACATTTCTGCTGCGACAAAATTAATTCGGATCGCCGCGGAGCAGCCTGGTTATTCTCCTGAGAACAACCGGGCTAACGAACGGTAATCCGCAACGAGTAAACAAGAGGCAGCGGGCTCTGATAGCGTATCGTTGCTTTGGTACACCTCACGGCCTCGTCGAGTTTCAATTCCGATGCTTCTTGCTACTTTTGGGATTCTGGGTGTTCAATGAAGCGGGGGTGTTATTTGGGGGAGAAATAGAAAAGGTTCGCGGGAACGTTCAGACTAATTGTTAGTGTCACGATAGTTCTCCATTGAAATTAAAGTGGTGTTAATATTAATATTAATATTAATATTTCTATTTTTCTAACATTAATATTAATATTTCTATTTTTCTAACATTAATATTAATATTTCTATTTTTCTAACATTAATATTAATATTTCTATTTTTTAATATCAATATTAATATTAATATTTTTATTATAGAATATTTTTTCGTCAAAAATAGAAATAAAAACTTATTAACTCAATAACTACTACTACTTATTAATAACTACTTCTACTACTTATTGTATGAAAAAATATATTTTTCAATTAGTGTTCTCTTTCCAATGTTAAGTCAAAGCAATAATTTTATAACAGTTTTTTCTAATTTACGAAGTTGGTAAAGGTGGAGCTGAACCTCCCTTCCCGCAAGCCCCTTAATTATTCATCTACTCGACTATGTATTATTTGCGAACACTTTCGTGGCTTTTTGGGCTTAATAATTTTAATTCAGCTCTTTGGACTCTGGCGGAAATAGTGAAGGGAAACTTCGTCATAGTAAATGTTTCTTTCTTTCTGTTCATTGATCTGTGACTTGCTTAGGAACAACAATATACAGTAGAATAGTCGCGGCTTATTTATTTGAGTGTAGGAGATACGTGAACCATTTCGACACTTGGTTCTACAAGCGAATCGACGCTGCCCATCGAGACAGATTTTTTTCACAAACGAACATCACATTGCCATGCAGCTGGTGTGTGGCACGACTCGAATTACCGTAATAATTCATGGTTATTGCGACCCTTACAATGGCCCGTAGAGTGCAGCCATGCAATCATGTGTTACACTCGCAAAGATCAATTGTACTTGCCTTTGCACACCCCTCTATACATCGCCCGGACATCCCCTAAATTCGTACGCGAGGGCGGACTTATTGGCACGGTGCACAATATAGGGGTTCGGGGGAATATTAATGGAAAAAGTTTCTAGGACAATATGGTAACAAAAACGACACACCGCGTTCAGCTGCCATGCAACCCTTTAATGGACCCAAAATGGAGCTCCATACGTCACAAACAGGACTTCCCAACTCCCCCACCCTTAATTATAACAAATCCCTGAAAGGGTGCTCGTTAACGAACTTCCTGTGGCTCGGTTATTAAATAATGTTTACCAAATAATAATTCTAGTATAAATTCGTTGTCCTTGGTAATAGCTCCACGGCAAAATGCTTTCTTAACGATCCGTTGTTAAAGTGTCCAGCCTTATTATACAAGTTACCCCTTCTGGGTAATAAAATTTAACTTGCATGAAACTGTAGCTGGGGACGTGTTTATTGTGTTAGGATTTTCAACGTTGAAACTTGGATGAGCTGGTAACAAGCTTCATTTACCAAGAAACATAAATAGGAATACTTTTTAACTCTGTTACGTGTAAGTTTTCATATCAAGCTTAATGACAAAATTCACAGTTAGAACAACTCTCAGTTGGAGCAAATGTTTCAGAGGTTCCCAAAAATATGTAAGCCCCTGGTAAAACTGGAAATTAAAAATTAATCCTCTTCTAAACAAGTTACGAGAAACTCTCTACCACAGAGTAAAAATAATCTCTCCACGCCTGAAAACTCACTGATCAGTGAAATGTGACCTGATGGCAGGGGAATGTATCGTAATCGAGTCGACGTTCATTCCCTTACTCGAGTTAACGATCGAATCGAATGATTACCTTTCCCCCCATTAACTTTGGCCAATGAATCAGTTCGATTTCGTTAAATTATTTCGAACATGCAACCATCGAGGAGCTGTCGAGCTGCGAAAGTAATCTGTGGTAATCGATCGAATCAAAGAATGACGGATTGGTTAGCATTAATTGGACGAATATGCCGGGGTGGTGACTCGAGCAAGTATCGAGCCTGATTTGATGGTACAGTGATAATTATCTTGGCTGATAATGAGAGACAAGGCCTATCCAATATTCCCGCTAACAATGTGCGTCAAAAGGTTCTATGGTTCAACTTGAATAATGACGTCGGGATAGTATTCTGTCATTCTGATGTTACGCGGGGTAATGTAGTAGTTAATGGTACGAGTTTGTATCCAGCCGCCAATAGTTTAAACCACAAAGGCTTTTATCGCTTCTATATAACCGGGGCTCGCTTTAAAAATTGCCAACAGGCAGATTCCGTAGAAGCACGCCCTTTTCGCAGTATTATAGAAATGTATCGCAGTAATACTCTCAAGTAGAACACACGGAAATTAAGGAAACGCTGAAAGTGGAACAAGTAGTGCTGGAAACGTGGGGTAACCGTAAGAAATGGGGAAATATTTGTATGCCGCGTGAAGTTTACGGCTGCCGACGATCCCCGTCGCGCGAGAAATTAAATAATTTTTCTTATTTAGTAATCCAGGAGAGAAGGGCAGAAGTAGTGGCAACCTGGCGGCGGTGAAGTGAGTCGCTGAGTTAAGAGGAGGGGTTGGTTGGTTGGCGCTTGTAATGAACTCTCGAGGGGCAACTTGACTACATTTATATGTATGAACACGAAGGTTTGCACACGCGTACGTATTTGCGCTCTCGTGTGAATACATGTGCATATATAAACGCGTATAATATGTATAACACAGACTCGTGCGTGTTCTACACATGTGGAGCATAGGAAACGTGTGCGTACAGCAAGTCAAATTTACACTGAATTTCGGGGTGTTAGGTTTATGATTAGTCGCGCTTCGGAATTTCGTGTGAAAGAAAAAGGACGGCTCTCCGTTTGCGTTTTCCCACAACGCGATATTTAATCTGTCGGAGTGCAAATTGTACTGTTTTCTGAAAGTTAGGCTTCTTGACAATTTTATCACTTACAATTAGGTAAAAACAATGACTGTATTGCTGAAACACTCCTCTCCGAATTTTATATTTGAAAATGATGGAGTCATTTTGAAAATGTGTTGAAATAGACATTGTTCTCTATTATTATTATTGTTCGTCTTTCTTACTTGATAAATATACAGAGAACAGTAATACATAGAGTATAGCGAAGTAAAAGGCGAGGCTGTAGTACAAGACTGTTAGAAGCGTAACCGTAACTAAATAACTAAAACTAAAACTAAAACTAGGAAAGAAATGAAAAAAGAAGAAAGAGAAAAATTTAAGAGACACAATTTATGGCATATAAGCAAAATAAAAAGCATAGACGTAAATGGATAGACATGGACGAGACAAGGAAAAGAAGGAATATAGAGGTAGGTTAGGAATAGTGTAGAGATATATATCGTCGAGCTTTACTTTTAAAATCAGGGAAGGAATGAAGTACCAGTGTCGATGCTTGATCTTCTTTGGGACAATTTTCAGCATTTGTATTATTTAAAATAATACACATTTGTTAGGGGAAGTTTAAAAAACGACCATTATTATTTTTTTTCTTATTCCCATCAATTGCATTTTTTTTTTAAACGACGAAACACGTCACTTAGTAAACTAATCCTTCTAGCTTCTCAAAAAAACTCATGTCGTTTGGACCAATTCTAAAAAAGTTATGCGATTTTAAAAATTCTAAACTTTCTTTCATCCGCCACTGTATATTAATGACAAATTAACTCTTAGTCATTTTATTTTTAGGTGACCGGTAAGTGCATACTATCTACTGCCTTTGTCAATATTCACACAACGAAAGCTTTTGCGTTTTGCATTTAAAGGGATGGTAATGCACGACACATACACACACACACACGTGTACCTACATCCCTGGCGTGTGTGTGTAGGTGTACGTACGTGTGGAAGGTAAACTGTATGTAGTAAAGGGAAGGTACATGAGCGGCTGGGTGGCGTTAGACAACTCGACGACCTACATATCGTAGCCTTAATTACGAGGGCCAGATAGGTACTCCACCCCTTGTCGATTTTGTCAGCGACCCATTGAAAGTTAATCTTCTTCCTCGCAAGCGGCCAGTCCGCTGCGAATATGCCAACGAAAGCAATTATCCTGGTAAACGTTCGCTGGAAGGTTAATTCCCTTCGTCCCACGAACGCGCTACGTACCTTGTATTTCGACGCCGTTAGGTGACATTTTGCAAAAACGAATTTCACGTGGCACAGGGAGAACAGATTTTAAATTTAAAGAAATTTATGAAATTTCAAGAAAGTTAGTGGAAACTTAAATTCATGTCACTTAAACGATTACTTTAAATTACTTTCTTCCACAAAAATCCGGGTACCATTAAGAAGGATGAGGTACAGAACATTGCACTTTCCTGTTCTTGCCCGTAGAACTTTGCGAGATATTCTGTAACGATGCAAAAATCTCTAGAGATTAATTGGTCCGTTCGAAAGCTCGCCGTTCCTACGCGAATATCGACCTGCTTCCGGAACAAGGTCGAAGAGCGTTCACTAAGCACTAATTTATCAACGGACAATCGTAGGATGAAGTCTTCCGCGCAATTAACTTTATTCGCGATTGGTGGGGTTTCTGAGGTTTATCGAGAAATTCTTCCCCATTTAACTACGAGAGCACGTTGAAATCTGCGCCGATTTCCTGACAATTTTGGCACTTTCCTTCGACTTATAGCGGCGAATTAAATTTCCGCCCGTGGTGCTAGGAGAAAATTCGATTACCCACTCCGAACTTCAAGTTTTTCTGCAGACAGTTAAAACTTTCACGAAGACAGAGATTCTATTATTATACAATGTTTAAGCAGCCCAAATCCTATAATATCTTCATTATTCATATCGTCGATAGGAAATTATGATATAATTATTTATGGGATTTACGAAGGGCCAAAGGAATAATTTTACAATTCACGGAAATTCCTAGACGATCCGGTTACGTCTTATTGTTAAGAGGGATACGGTGAATTTCGGATGATTCCGAGGTTCAGGGAAGTTTGTAATGGTAACTTTCCAAGTTCCACGACGGATACTACTGTCCCAATTTACTTGGTTAAGACTCCACCCCTAAACCATGAACTTCGAGTCGATTATGTAGGGTACTCGTTACTTCGGGACATTCCGACCTACACTCCGTAATTTGTGAGATTACTTCGGGATCTCACTGTCGAACTCAGCGTTACTTTTCGAACACATTATCTGGGCATGCTTACTCTCCAACAACGCAGGACTATATCTGATTTAATGTTTGTTTTTAAGATTAGAATTAATGATATCGACTGCTCGTCGAATTAGAATTGCTTAATCATAAAGGGTCATTGCACTGTGAAGTCGTGAAGAATTGTCATTCTTTAGGATTTATTTTTTACTGTTTTAAATTTTTAACAGTTATTTTTTAAATATATATCGCACTGATGTGAGCGCTTTACAAAAGCGAAGTAGTACTGGTGCAGGTGATTCCGGGAGAACGACGCATGTAAAACCAAAAATTCAAAGTATGTTCTAGTCATAAGTGTCGTTATCGTTGAGAGCAGAATTATCTTGACTGATAACAAAATAACAAGATGGTGAATTTCTCAATCATTTTGTACTGTAAAAAGTGTGAAATTGTTAATCAAAAAAGGTTTCCGAGGACCCTGCGATACCCACTGATGTGCTGAATAACGTGTGAAAGTGTTAGACTGATTGGTCAAATAGTTTTTTTGCAATCACCTGCACCAGTTGAAAAAATGTTGTTTTGAGATAATCGTGTTTAAAATTTTGAAACAAATTAAAACCATTCTTTTAATTTTTTTTTTATATAATGTAAGTGCAGCTTAATAAATACAAAAAAGATTGATTGCATTATATTTCGCATCTCCGGAGAAAAACATTTTTAAATATAGCTTAATTTTTCGGTCGAACAAAGTAGAGCTTTAGGAACTTTAGAAAATTTCCGTTTTTTCACCGGTCAAGCCACATTTCTGCCTTTTAAATAAATAAATCTGTCTATTCTATCTCGAATCACAAATTCGGCGCATTCGATACTAATCTTCCAGAATTTCTAATAGCCTTCGATAGAAATATCTCGCAACACTTTGTACCTACTCCACCTTTACAAAATCATTTCCACGCGAAAATAAAACGAAGCAGTGCCATGGAGATTGCCATTATTTAATGAAAGAAGCTCGTTAAACCACCCCCGCATTCTGCGACATTCCGCAGACACCTCGATTTAGGAAACGGCATTCTGTAAAAATTCACAGCCGTTCCGTGTCGTCCTATTTCGCTCTGCAAAGTGCCATTCTTTCATTCCGTGCGTGGTGCACTGTGCAGAGCAGCGCGTCGTTTTATCTTTCAATGATACGCCTTAAAACCCTTTTGTCCGAGGCGACCGAATGTGCTCAGTAGCTCATAGAAGCGACTAAAACTGCACTGTCGCGTCGCAGCACGAAGGAAAAAAGGGGTACAAGATTAAAGCAATTTCGTTGGCCATTTTGTATTCCTATTTCACAAAGCTTTGTGCCGGGCCACAGCCGGCCGTCAGCGTTTCGTGCTTCTTGGACTCGATTTTGACACGATTTTCACAGATTTTTGTTGTTGCTTGCAAAACGACTGTGCGGTTTAATGACGTATTCAATTGTAGGCGGGATATCATGTTATTTCAGTTATTAATTAACATCTCGAGGTTCACGCGATGGTCATATAAGTATGAAAACTCCTTCCCAAAAGAATTTGGCTCATTGAAACTCTAAGAAGTACGAATGTAGATGCCAGTTTTCCAAACTTCAAGGAAAGTGGTTCCCTTTAACATCATTCGAGCTCGTTCCTATCTCTGCGGAGCTCGTACAAGTGCGAGAACCAGATGCACATTTAGAGATCAATTGAGCCAGATGCAGACGATCACGGTGGACGTGATTTTCGCGGCGTAAGACGCGATCCACGTGGCCCCCAATCAATTCCCTTTAATTATACCGTAGCCGAAAGTTGGCGTGGACGTGACTCGTTAGAAAGTGAGAGGTCAACGCTGGCCTCCCTAAACGGTGCGGAACTTTCGGGTTCCGGGTGGGCTGGGGACTTGACGTTCTCGACGGGACGCATCGGTGAACCGTCGCTGCTTGAATTTATCGATTCGGGTATAATTGCATTGGTCGATAATTGGCTGTGTCAGCGGAATCACAATGCACGGTAAACTAGTTACACGAGGCAGAAGTAACAACTTCATTAACGCATCGACGCGTCGCACTTTCATGCCCCAAGCAGTCGCAGTTTGTTTCAGAGCGTTCGGTTTCGAGCGGCGTAATGGGATTCACAGCTGTCTCGGCGTTTGCCCCTTAACTACGCAAGAAAATTCGTAATAGAGAGGAAATTGCGAAGCGCGAGCCTATTCCGTACAGCCTCTGACTTTACAAATCATTTTCATATTAGTATTCTTCTTTTCGAATGAGGAAAATAGGCGTTTTGCATTTCAAAAAAAGAAAAAAGAAATTTTTACATAAAATACAACTAGATTACATTTTATGGTACATCGAAATTTCTTTATTGAAGAGCTCATCAACTCCCAATTAATATTTTATTTACAACCGCTTAATACAGTCTTCATCTAGCAAAAACGAAATAAGGTAAATAAATACACCTATCACGAACCATAGAAATGCCCCCCTGGAAAAGTCTCTGGGATCAGAAAGAACCTACCTGACCTAACGAATAAAAGGAGCTAAAAAAGCTCGCTTAATAGCCTCGAAGCGAGTTAGATTAGTGCATGAGCGACGGGGGTTGGCAGCAGGGACCCGTGGTCGTTGATGTACGCGTAACCGGAAACGAGAGGATGCACGGTTAGAGCTGGCGATAGAAGAAACCGGAAATCCGCGCGGTTCCGGCCAGACACGACGATGAAAACGCAGGAACGTGGCGCGGAAAAGGGTGGCGCGAAGGGGAAGTGGAATGGCCGCACCGCTACTGGCAGTGGAAATGTCAGCGACTAGGGCGGCAGCGTAGTTTTCGAGATGCGATCACGGGCTGGCCGGTGTCGCGTTTCATCGATCGTACAGTGCAACTGCGATATAAATGGTTTACACGGCGATCTGGGATCTCTTACAATGGGAAGTGAAGGCCTATTGTCATCTGACGGATAAATCTTGATCACTTGTGGTGGAGAATTACGAGGATCGTTAAGGGGCTATTTAAAATTGGTTTAAAGGGGTGGAAGCTCGAAAATCATATGTAAGTTTCAGAATTTTTTGGGGCGGAATTAGAAAATAAATGAAAACACTTTTTAAGGGCTTTATTCTACATGACTTCTGGTATATAAAAAAATTGTAACTATTCTTTTAAACAAAATGGCGCTACTGGTACCCTTCCATACTTGCAGTTTCTGAAAAAAAACTTTTACGGCTAACAGTGGTAACTCGTATACTTTGACGTAGGATAAAAAACCCAAAATCTTGATATATAAAGCAGAAAGTTTATATGTTTGTGTGTTTGTCTGTCGCGTAAGAATTTTGGAACAGTAAACTTTGTGTGTCTACTCTTTATGCTTGACCAATCCAGATGAATGTGAGTACTTAAAAAAAAAACAGTAAAATATTTGTTTATAAATCAGAATCTAAATTCCGGACGAAGCCGGATAGTAAAGTTTACTATAGAAGTATATATACTTCAATTACTATAGCGATTTGTCAAAATATTAATTTTTGTGAACATGGTGGATGTTCAAAGTTTGTCCGAATATCAGTTTTAGCAGATACTATTAAAACTTCAAGTGTATCGAATAACAATTGTTCGAGGGGCTTCGCGGGACAACACATAACTCGGTCATTTTTTAACATTTCTGTACAATATATGCCGTGAACATAAGAAGTATAGAAATAATTTTCAACTCCATAGTATCATAAAAAAATCGTCTAATTTCGTGCCGTTTTGAGCGTCTCGCGGTGACGTACCCTTAAGAGGGTATAAATCCTTGAGGAATTAGTACGGGGAGAAGGTTTGGATATTTGTTGGATTGGATTATGTTGTATGTTTGGGATAGGATAGAAGTGACTGTCAATAAGTATGTATGGACACGTGTGTATGATGTATGGGCGTATACAAGAAAGCAATAAAGAAATAAAGAATATATTGGCGCCGTGGAGAGACGTGGGATGATATGAAATAGTATATCGGAAGTGGAAGTGTCATCGATAACGTGAAAAGGATCGTCTCGCGCGAGGCAATTCCGGAAAGGATGGAAACTTTCAATCCCGTATTGAAGATGTATGCAAATTCTCCTTGAAACGTCCACTTTTCGCGATTAGACGCAGCGAGATTCCACTGTCGTCAATATTGTCCTCAGCTTCTTTTAATACCATAGGGATCTTACTGAATTAATCCACTACATAATCCACAATAAAAAAACAATATTGAACTGCATTCAATATACGAAGTAAATCTGAAAATGAGGTCTAGGGTCCTCAACATCTCCGACCTAAAAAGAAATATACATATTCCCCCGACTTCGCGCGTCGTGAAACAAGTTGAAAAGCCGAATGTTCTTCAACATTTCCTGGACGGTTTATTTACTCGACGCATATCCACAGATATGCCTAAAGCCTATAAGAGTTTTATTTCTGCATTAACACTAAACGTACCAACACTTTATAAATACCTATTCCTACCGTGACCGGTTAAAGGACCGATTAGGAAATAAAGGTCATATTTTTGTAAATTAGATATAGGTAATGTCAATTTAACATGGGAAACAATGCACAAAAGACTTTGAGATAGTAATAAAAGAGTTATATATTTTCATTTTTACTTTTAACGTAAAAATAATAAATAATAATTTTATTTTTTCCATACTCAGAATTTAGCCCTTCACTGATTTCTGAACACCTCATTTACGTTATTTATTACTTTTAATAACTATTTCGTTGAATGACTTAATAGATTTGGGATCAAAACTCAGAAATAAAATAAATATAATAGATTTGTTCACTTCGATGTTATCTCTGAGACTTTCCAAATGATACTGTCTTCTAATAAGTAATTTTATAAAGGGGTGTTAATTTATCGACCTGTAAAACGAGCAGGTTGCGGTAAATAAAGGAGGCTATACACGTTTCTCATCGAAAAATGAAGCAAAAGGAACGATAAAAAAATATAAGAATTGTCATAAAGTCAAATAGAAATGAACAAAAATTAATGCAGAATTTTAAATCGAAGTTTAAAACCGGTCATTTCTCCAAGCCTGGTACAGTGTTAACACTGTGGTTTAAACGCTCAAGAAATCACCAGGAAACAGATTAGCAAGCGGATTCGGAGGCGGAGTATCTCCTCCACCAACGAAATTCGGTATTTTCCTACGCTCTGTATAAACCTCGCGCGATTCGCTGGAGAAGTGGCGAACACGCTGGCAAACGAACCGGCTCTATTCTCGGCGCGGTGCTCGCGGCACAGTTGCGGGATCGTCGACGCGTGGAGAGCGGTGGAATTTAAATTCGAAAGAAAGTTTCGATGGCAGTGAATCAGGAAGTTCGGAGCCCCGTTGAATATCTCTGCGGGCAATCAGCGTCGTATAAACATTATCCAAACGGTCGGCTGGCTAAAAGCGGTGATGCAAGAAGACGAGATATTCCGGATGAACGAGCGGGACTCTTACACGGAGCTTGCGGGAATTATGCCATCGGCCACGCTAACAGGGCGTGCGTGTGAGAGAAGCATACGCCGCTGAAGAAGGCGTAAAGGGACTGACAAGGGACAAACGATAAGTGCACAGAAATGGGAAACGTGTAGGTTGCGGAAAGGTCGGGGAAAGAATGTGGGAGAAATGGGAAGCATAATTAAATACAGGGAAGCTGGCGGGGCGAAAGATGCTGTAAAGAAGATGGGCAAGGGGAGACGTTAAAAGGTTTCATCATTTTAGAATTTTTAAGTAACTTTTTATTAGTAAATTCTTAAGGGAGAGTTTGTTAAGGCGCACACTACTGCACAAACTTTGCTTCCTATTTTTAATTCGGTTTTATAATTTATTTACAGCGAAGGACTTTATTAGGTCAAATCATAGAAATTATTGCAAGTGAAGTGTCTTCAAGTATTTACAATTTTTATAAGCTTTTATTTAGCTTCACTTGTGAGTTCGTTAATTCGATAGGGTGAAATCTTGTAAGTTAATTTTGGCTCTCTTCCACGTATCTGGTCGACTTGAAACTTTGTGCACATACGTAGTTTCGATGACAATACAATATTTTCACCAAAAACTTTACAAAAAGAGGAACAATAGTATCAAAATTATTTTCCTCCTTTTTAGTACAATTTAATAAAAGCTTATTTTGAATTTCTTTCTATCTTATTATATAAAGCAGAAAGTTAATATATTTTGTGTGTTTGTCTGTCGCCTAAAAACTTTGCATCAGTTCATTACGCCTGACCAATCAAAGAAAATTAAAAAAAGTTTGTTTTAGAAAATCAGAATTTAAATTCCGGGCGAAGCCGAGCAGTAACCCTAGTGGTATTGTAAATATCAGATGTCCTTTGTGATGCTGCCAAGATGTAGTTGAAGAAAAGGAAGAGTAATATAAAAGACAGAGTTTTAGACATAGAGAATCGATGTTTCTCATCAACCACGTAGGAGCCCAGCTTCTTCCTTCGTTCCTTCCTTTTAGTTTCTTTTGCTTATCCAAGCTTACAGGGTTACGCTTATCTTTGCTTTTGCGTCTCCAAGCACGCGGCGCCTCGCGCGGTCCGGTTTCTTCTCTTGAATCCAAGATCTCTAAGTGGCCCGGACGAAAGGCCTCATGAAAGGACTCTTCTCTTAATGCACACACAGCCGGTATTTTCTTTCTTGCCATGTGGATGAAGGGGGGAATTAATGGAAAGGAGGATAGGGGGCTGGATTCTATCGAACACAAGCATTGGCTGGGGGCATCTAGTAAATCATAATGCGATTCTAAAGGGGCGGTTCAAGCCCTGAATGCAGGATATTCAGAGGCAAAGGAAAAGAAAAGGCAGGGGAGAAATCACTTTTCCCTTTTATCTTCTTTTTGCCGGAAAGATGGCCTTCACCACGTGTTATATTTCTCCAGTTCATTTACGTTACCGCTGCTCGTATCGATTCCCTGCAACTAATTTCCAGAGTGTACCATTGCCCTTTGAGCTTCGTGCTTTCACATTTCGATCTAATTAACTTCCCCCGAGGCAGTGTTCAGTGGAACGACATTAGGGATTTTTAAGAGATATTTATTTGTAGCTTGAACATACAGCAGGGAATTTGATCGAAGAATATTGCCGTTGCGTGTCAATTCCTAATCGATTTGCATAATCGTGCAACACCGATTCATAATCCCATTATCAGCGTTTCAATGATCTGCAAACTGGTTACAAGTTGAAGCATTCCGGGAATTAATTAACAATTACGTCGACAGTGGCGCGTGCAATTAGATTGGAGGAAGCGTTAACTGTATCGCAATCAAAATCATCAATTACATTTGCACTCTCTCGCAGTGAGCGGGAAGGTATAATTACGTTAGAAGGTTAACGAACGGAATTAATTGGGTTTAATGCTAGCGTTGTCTATGCCCAGTTGCATATTTCCACGGGGAATTGATCGGGCTGGGGCTACGCGGAACGAAAGTCCTTCGTCGTTTTTCTTTCAACGCAGAAACTCGCCGGGCGTGTTCGAGGCGTCGCGTCGTTCACTTTACAGCTCTCGCCGAGTTGTGGTGCAAACGATCATAAATATTTAACGCGTACGTCCACGTTAATACCGAGCAACATTGATGAATGGTCGTAAAAGATTATTCCCTCCTCACTGGGAATACGTTATGAGATCGTGGCCGGCGCTGGCGAAACTTCCGAATGATTCTGCAGCAAAGTGCACACAAGCAGCTTTGAAATAAAGAAAATTTAAATAGGGTGCTTCGCTGTATTTTTATTAAGCTTCATGGTGTATAAGCGGCTTTTCGTATTATGTGGAAGGGAAAATTTCATCTTCCTCGTGGAGGGTTTAAAATGAAATGGGATTGTTGCAACATTTGTGCACACTTAACAGGTACTCGACGATTTGGTTCACTTTTGTTGGAAAAAGCTTTTAAAATAATGCACGTGCGAATAGTTAGTGCTGTACAGTTTCAGTTATATTATTATTATTATTATTACGTCTTTACTTGTCCCTGCAGGCAAAATTAGGTTTTTTTCATTGTTAACATTTTTTAAAATAAAGTTTTAAATGAAATATTATAAGTTGTACTATAAATATTTTAAGCTACGAATAAAAAATCGCAAATTGGCAATTTCGCCTAGGGTGTAAGAATTAGTGTTAATAAGCAGTGTTAATAAGCCTAATTATTTTGTACCTAAAACTAAGAACTAATCTAAAATTAATACAAATAAAAACCTGAAATTACCTAAACACACTTAAAGTAAACACGATTGAGAATTGATATCGTTACAAACATGGACTAAGGCAGGAAGGAAATAAATGACATAGAAATTTGGTCGTCCGCAACGTGTGTCTGACCAGCGATAGACTCATTTCACTTGCCCTCTCACTCTTCGCTCTTCCCTCGCGCCTCACAGATCAATATCTTTTGATGACTTGTTACGTGTACCATCAATATGTGCATTATACTGAAAATTATATCGAGAAGAAGTTGTTCTGATTAACAAACACATTCTGATTAACAAGTCACACTCGTTTTAAAAATGTTCTTTCTTCTGATTACTTTTACCTCCACAACCACAATATAATAACAATCACACAGAACATCAAAAACTTTTCTAACCCACAAGTTTTTTAAGCAACCATTACTAACATCCATGACAAAGGATACTAAAAAATAATAATTGAAGTCTGCACTCTATATATCACTCGCTACAGTCAAACAATCTTCACAAACGGTGTTACACTAAATGTACATCCGCCTAAGTCTCCCTTAGAAATCTAGGATAATTGAATCTTAGTAGAATAAAGACCGTCTACAATCTACAGCCTCAGAGGAATTCAATTCCTTCGCAGCAGCAGATATTTCTCCCTCGGTTATAAGCCCTCCTTTCCCTGCTCGTAACGATACATGTCTATCCATCCGGATTACCGAAAATATACTGCGGAAAGTCGTTCGCTAACAGCGGCCATAACCCACACAAACGTCCCCCAGTCGAGGGAGTAAAAATCCAACTGCGAAATACACACGAGCTGTCGAATGCTTTAGTGGAAACCAGGATTCCAGGACGCTCTGCGCGCGAATTAAAATACGTCTTGCACTGAAAGTGTCTCGCCGCTGCTCGTCATTGGAGCAGGGTCATTGAATATCGCAAGCGTGGCTCGAGAAGCTGGCGGAATGTATTATTCAGGCAGCGATACGATCGATAATAGATCCCGACGCATCAGCGTGGCTATAAAAATATTTTCTCACGCTGCGACGGTATCAGGACGGAAGTTAATGGAGTTCGAAGCGGCAGCGCGCGCGGATGAAAGTAATAAAGTAGCAGAACACCGAGATTAGGCATGAATAAGAAGCTCCAGAGGGGGAGCTGAGGGTGGGGCCACAGAGAAGTTCCTCGGCTTTATCCGCAAAGTAATCGCTTAAATTCAAACTGCATTTCCACGGCGGCGGGTTTTATAGCGTGCAGCTGCTTGATTGTCTTCCGTCGCCGTCGATTTCAGCTTCTTCCTCCTACGTTCGAGGGCCGCGGAAGAATACGGTCACGGCCTGCACTTCATAATGCAAAGTGACGTGCACGTACAGGGTGTCCCTTCCAGTAACTCTTAGAGCGTCTTGCGGTGTGTTTTGCCAGGTGATTGTGAGGCGGAAAAGTCAGGGACACAAGGGGCCTATTTCTATCCTTTGGTCGAGGGACCATTGTTTAAGCTTCGTGTCGAGGCTGGTAGCTATTGATAGAGGTCTATAGTGTCCATGTGTGATATTTCTAATCGTATAGAAATAGAGTAGCTATAGACAAATATAGAGTATTTGTGCGATTTGTGGGCATTGGGCGTTTGGGAACGGTCTATGGCGCGGTTGGCACATAGGTGGCGCCCCTTAAGCGGGGAAAAGACTGTAACGGTCTGATAAGGGTATTTTCAGAATTTTCTTTCAACCAAACAACGCAAGTAAACTAATGTATTGCTTACAAGGGAATAACCGGAATTCAGAAGTTCAAAAAAATCTGAAACTTTGTGAATAAGCAGGGGATTTTCTTGTGATTACTCTACTAAAGGGTGAAATTAACCCCTGAAAATTGAGCTATTTTTCTATTTTATTTTATTTTGTAACCCGCAATCTGTAAGAGATTGAAAAAAGTTTCAAGACAAAAGTTACTTATTTTAATTAGGGCTATCGTTTGGTAACTTACAGTTCTTACAGTTCCCGAGTTATAACACAAAATCGGAAAATACTCGGAATTTAAGAGGTCAATTTCACCCCTTTAGAGTGAATTTGGGCAGCAAACAAAAATTGAGTTGTAATCAGGAGGAAATCCCCTACATATTCACAAAGTTTCAGATTTTTTGGAATATCCGGCTTCGGGATCTTTCCTTGTTAGTAGAGTTAATATGTACATATTGCAGGATAAAAAAAATTTCAAGTAAATTCATGAATCCGTTTCCGGTATACTCTTCATCAAAATGTGCGCTATAATAAAATCGTCCAAAGTGGCGAGAATTCAAAAAGGCAAAAATATTTAGAAACTAGAAGCCTACCTCTGTCACAGGACGTGCAGAAAAGTCAATATCGAAAAAGAAAACACAATGACGGACAGCTGAAAAAAATTCAGTTCATTTATTGGGAAAAATTTTGGTTAAAAAATAGAAGGGGGCCGGTAATTACAAAAACTTGAACGTCATGCGGTCGCGCGCTTGACATCGCTTCATGGAAAATACTATATTTCTGTCAATTTTACGCAGTGGAGGCTAGTTTTTTCGGCCACAGATTTCAAGAGCCGTTCTTTCTGTCAATTTGTCACACTTTTCCCGTAATAAGTTATACTGTTCTGTAATTTGTGATTCTTGTATCAAGCAGTATGTCCCACACACCGTTTTATTTTATGCGAATGTTGTGGAAAATCTAAGACCGAAAAGTTAACTCATCAATTTGAGTAAAAAAAATATAAAAAAATAACTGTTTCCTTTGTCATGTCATCGATCTTATACCACTGTGTCAATTTGATACCGAGGGACAGATTCAGTTCGTGAAATGAGGAACGGATGAGGGCTAAGCAACGCAGCATGCTCTTTGATATTAGAATTATAGATTTAATCCTGACCAGTACTCATCAACGGTTAGCAAATTTCAGATGGAGCACGACGCGACCTTTCTGATCCAGAATCACGCGCGAAGCGTGCTTGAAAAGTTTTTCGATTACCCAGCGAGACACCCTGTATATAATTGATGCCAGGACGAGTATCTGCCCCGATGCTCGTGGCTTTCGAGGTCAATTACAAGTCGTTCCTTAAGTAACTGCCTCGGATACGATCTTACTCCTCATTTGCATGTTGGCTCCCTGATTAACATATTTGATGCCGGGGTTCGGCACAGTGCCGTACGTGGCAGCGTCTTTGATTCCATTTTAGATTGTGAATCGGTGAATAGGGGCGTCTACTCGCTGCTTGTAAATGGATTAAATCGATTAAGAGCGCGTCGAGCTGAATTTGAAGTTTACACTGGCGGAGTCGTAAAATTGATATCGCATGAGTTATTGCAGGATCTTCTCGATATCTAACAGATCTAATTATTAAATCTGATAGAGCGGTACTGATCGCGAGAGACTTTGCAATGCCACGTAATTTTCTATCTCCCCACTATATTCTGAAAATTGATTCCAAGGAGATCAAATTTCAGTACTTTTTAACTGATACTCTGTGTAGAAGTTTGAAATTAATTCTGCAGGATAATTGCTAAAGTGTAGGAATAGTAAATGAAGTTTAAGCTTCCTTTTTACTTCGGCAGTTTAAGATTAAAATTAAAAATGAATTTAATATTGCACACCTCGATATTTCCCTCATTGCTAAGTCACTTCACACTAAGTGGCTTGCTGGTCTAAAAAACGTTACCTCATCTTTTAATGAGTTCATTTAATTTCCCAGGTCCCCATCTTGCCCGCGATTTACTGTGACGCGAAGCAGGTCGTAAAGTGCCCAAGGACTTTTTAATACGGGTTGAAAAGTAGAGTACCGTTTCGAGAAGGTGGCGCCAATAGCAATCGTATCATCAGCCGTCACGAGCCATCGAATGGCCAAGCAAAGCACTCGTAAACGTAACGGACTGTAAAGAGAGATATCGACTTATCGTAACATCGTTTTACGTGTCATACTTCATAGTGTCAAATTTTTACAGGTGCAGTTACGTGTCTATGGTTCGTCATCTGCGGCGATTCGGAATCCCACCAACAATATTTTTCTGGCGAACCATTATTACGAGACCCGCACTATCCCGAACACAACTTCCCTTATTAAATGCAACATTCATTCCTGCTCAGAATTAATTTTCTGCCGAGAAAAGGAATTACATGGGACTGTTTCGAGTACGCTGCTAACAAGCAGGAAACTTTGGATTCTGAACATCTGCTAACAAGTAGAAAACTGTGAAGTGTTTCTGACAAAATTAAAGGGTAAGAGTATGGAGGGAGAGAAGGTGGATTCGTTAAAATCGTGTAAAGTCTAGGAGAGGAAAGACGTTCGTCACGAATGAAATATAAAGATCGTTGGTTCGCAGCTTGGAGTTTCAATTTTTTTTGTTCGGACTACTATACATACAGCAGGGTACTATTATTGAAACTGCTCAGTGTCTCCATGCCTTGAAAGTTTCGAATTTATTAAAAATCCCCTCACGCGGAACGAACTTTTCGTTCGAGCAGCCAGGATCGTCCGATAATTATTAGCCTTCGACTGTCCCTATCTCTGACGGTGGTTAATCGCCCCAGAAAAATATATTTTAGCCCGGCGACTAACTGGGATTGGTTAACGAGAGGGAAAATTACCAAATGGGACGTGACAGGGTAATTTCTCGAACGTGTGCGAGCAAACAGAATTTTAATGGCGATCGGAAATGTGCTCCTGGAATGGTGTTCCATTTATATATAGGTAGTAAAACTAGTTCATATAAATGATTATACCACGCTAGACATCCCAATATGTAGTATCACCTGAAAGAAGTTAATTGAAGTGTAAGGGAACATAACTGGGAATGTCCAATTTCCGTGATTTTATGACTAAAGTATTAAAACTTAATTTTCTCGATAAAGCTGTTTTGTGACATTCCCTGCTTTTTCTCCTTCAATTATTCTACAATACATAAACTAAAAGAATAAACTAAACATTTGCTTCATTCTTAACAGGCTTACAAAATCATAAAACGTATCTTTGCAGAATTATTCCGCACTATTTCACCGAAAATGTAGCTGCAAACACGTTTCACCGTTTTCCACAAAATTCTGTATTCCGATGATCGCGAGCCTCGCAGTTGGTCGCGTCAAGTAGCGCACTTTAATCCAGATGATCCCCTCATTAATCTGGTTTATTTAATTACGACCGATGGAACTGCCTTCTTTGACCATCTCTCCTCGCGCAGGCTGGCTCCGAGTGTTTCTTGTATTTCATTTAAGAGGTCGGGCCGCTGTAAAAATGGGGGCAAAAATCCTCGAGCCACCGGGGTAAGCTATGATAGTGTCAGGATTTGTTTTTCTTGTAATCGCGTCTACTCGCCGTTTTTCAGCGTTTCGTCTTGCAGGAAAGTCGGACCGTTTAATCCCGGCTGGAGAGATGGGGAGGTAAGAACAAGTAAGAATGCAGGCTTGACCCGCCTGTTTCCATCCTCTTCCTTTTATACGTTTCTTACTTCTGCACTCTGTCTTTTACTTATTTATTCTGCATCCCTGTCCCGGTGCTTGCTGCTCGACACGTTGCCCCAAGTTTCTGCGCGCGATCGAGTGATCGAGCGAAAAAGTAACGAAAGGTCGTGGCTTCGGGGTGTCATTAATGTTTAACCCGCTATCAAAAGCGATAAAGTTATAGTTTGCTGGGACGCGTTAGTCCCGAGGCAGTTGGAGAGACGCGTGAGGGTAAAAGATTAACGCTGTGCGCTGGCGATGATGTCCAATCGCGATTAATTTTTAAGGGGGACGTTTTAATCTTATTATTATCTTACAAGGGAACACCGCGGACTCCGCAGTCGTCGATTGGAACGCAATTTGGTGGGCTTATAGAGTGAATCAAGACAAGAAGAAAGGTATGCTTCATTCGTGTCCAATCGCCCTTTAAGGGTGTGAAAGCTAACTTGAAAGACAAATAGACACTCCCACTTTTTCGCGTATAATTCTTAAATTACAAGAGACAGAAAAAAATGCTTTAAACAAAAGTTTAATGGTGAACTAAGCGCTGCACACTTGCGTTAACAAAAGTTTGAAGAAAGACTTTTTTCGTCAGGTATTTTTGTTTTTGAACTTTTTTCCAAATTTTGTTACCGCGAGTTTGCAGCGCTTATTGTACCACTGAACTTTTGTTTGAAGCATTTTTTTCTGTTGCTTGTATTTTAGGAGTTATCCGCGAAAAAGTGGGGGTGCCTTTATGATTTTCAGGTTAGTTTGCACATCCTTAAAGGGCCGTTATTTTTTTCTCGAGTCACTCTATAAACCTACCAAATTGTGTTCCAATCGGTGAGTGTGGAGTTCGCGGTGTTCCCTTGCGCGCATGAAATATCATTTTAATTTTGCGATCGCACTGAAAGATGCGTGGAAGAAAGGATTCAGAGTGGAATAGGAAAATGGTAATTGCTAATTACAGTTCCATTTTTCTGGGCCTGCAGAAAGTAATTCTATGAAGGGTATGTTTGTCATGCGCGAATGTTGAATAAATAATTATTTGCTGACACGATATTGATGAAACCTTTTGGGACCACTTGGTATTGGAATGTAGCCATTCAATCGGTTAGCTACTGGGGATCCATGGCGCTCGTTTAACAAGGATAAAGTGTGGAAATTTGTATTCCAATAATCGAAAATCGGTCAATCATGAACCGATCGTTCAAATTGCACGGAGGATTGTATTGGTTTTCGGTCGGCGTAGCGAGCTCGCGCTGCGGAAACGTTGAAAATTTATCTGGTTCACCGAATCGTGGCGCAAACACAACGATAAAAAATGAATGCCTAAGTACTTAGTTTATTCGATGTAAGTACGTTTCTATCAAAATAATCTGCGCTTCTGTAACTCTATCGAGAATATTTCTACAAATATGTTTCCAACTCTTCGTAGACTCATGCACAATTACAAAAAATAGAGTTTCAGCAGCATTTTGTTTTGCAGGCGTTGCTGCCAGTGTAGTCATAATTTATAGCAATTCTGATACTATTCGAAATGCTTTCTACTGAAGATACAATTCATTTTAATGAGTGGGGCATACAGATGTCAGATGGCACAAAATTTCAATGCAACAATTGATTTTGTTATGCCATATGGTTTTAAATTGAAAAAAAAAATTCTCTATTTTATATGATTACTACTACGAACTCAATTTCGCAAAAAATGTGAGTTAGACCTTTTTTGTTCTCAACGCCCCATTTTATAGCATTTGAGAAACATTTCAAAACAGCAAAGTGTACTATATGAGTTCTACAGAAAATTTATATTTCTTGCGAAGATATTAAATTATTCGATTCCTCCTCCCCCGACCATTCATTCTTCACGTTTCTTTTAAAGTAGAATTATTGATACGTCCACAATGCACGTGACAGTGGAAAGTTCGTTGTCAAAGACGAGGACGAGACATTCTCCCCTGGAATTTCCGTCACGAGGTCTACCATGTTAGACGGTGATGCAAACGCAAGCGCTCCGTCTGTTCAAGGGAGGGATCTCTTACTTATTTATATGTGCTCAGTTAGCTCGAAAGGACCCTTTTGACCTTACCCCGGCCCAGGCTCCCCTCCATTCATTGTGGCTCACCTAAGGCTGCATTCGTATTTCTGTATCGCCGACGGCGTAAATCCGACGTTCCTCCCTCGCCATAGAACCTCCATGTTATAGACACTGCGAATGATGGCTTTGAGGGAAGATAATGGACGGTGGTGAATATCGATTGTCAGAACGGTGTTATTAAAAGCAGTGCTGTGAGTTTGTCAAGCCTGTATTACGAGCAATTTCCTATAGGGCACTTTTAACGAGCCCCTGTGTGATTCTTCATACTGTAAGAGAGAAAAAGGGGAGCCTCAGGCGGTGGGACTCGAACCCACGATTTTCGGATCCACTGCGCGCTGGCCAGGCGCCTTAATCGATTCCCCCAATGCCGACTCCCCGAGATCTCTATGTTTTTTGTTGTTTTTATTAAATGCTTTGAACCTAGACAGGTCCTTACGAACGCTTTACAGGGTTGGTGTACACAGTTAATAGGTTGGTACTTATGAACTAGCTATTTACAGTGGTTTAACACGTATAAAGGTAAAAATGTCAGTTCTAGGTGTTATAGTAATAATATTTGTATATCTGTAAATAATTTAATTGTAAACATCACAGTCCGTTTTGAACTTTAGTCTACTCACACTGTAGGTTATTGAGGTATTTATATATCCTTATGTTATTTTGTTAGTAGAAAGGAACAAAGGTACGATCAAAAAATTTCCTCCAAAATCGATTCCTCCTTTTCCTCCTCAGCTCTACAATTTTGTCAATTTTCGACTGTTTGATTGTTTTTTAGGTTCATCGATGATATAATTTCATAAATAATACGAACATTTTTGGTTCTTTGATTCTAAACAAGAATTGAATGCGCTAGAACCCCCACCGTTGCAAGATCCCTCGACAGCGACATCCAGAATGCATACTTTTAACATAAACAATTTTTTTTTAAAACTGCAAACGTTAAGTATAAATCCATAAAAAGGTTCAAAATGATTTGCTTCATAATTTCCCGAGAAAAATTCTCCAAAAGCGGTCTGTTTCAGCGTTGCGTAAAGTATAGTCCCCTCTAACTGAAGAAAATCAATAACAGAGTCATCGATATATTATGAAGGAACCCGTACTTGCGTTGGTCCCAGGAAAAATTGTTCTCCAGTTTGTCGTCTGCTTCCTTTAGTAACTTTCTTATAAGTAACTCCCTTGTGGGTTTTCAAAAGCAAAGTAAATCCATCACGATGTTTGCCCTTAGAGGGCGTGCTGCTGGTTGTCTCGACGAACAGATGCTCCATTAGTTGGCGAATTCGTGGGCGACTGGAGGGTTCGACAGGTACGGATATCTCGGCAGGAAATTCGCGAATTATGTGGCAGGGTCACAATACCGCGTGGCTGGAGGAGAACCGGGGGAGCAGGATGAAACGATACGGGCCCCATGGGAACCGTCTCGCGCAAGATATACCAGCGTTCTCCGCGTCCTATTGAATAACAGCGTTACCATCAACCGCGCCTCTTCGCGTTTCCCTTTGCTCTCGGTGGCTTTTCACCCTCCGCCTGTTTGGGGAATATCGGGGCGAAGCCCAGGAAAATGGGGGGATCGATGGAAAAACATTTCTCTCCTTGCACGTGTCCGCGACACGCACCACCCAACTACCCTGTTTACTCGCAGGAAATGTTTCCTCCACTCCCTGTTACGTTCATTGCGCTCACACGTATTTTTTCGTCATTTATTTCGGCGAACTTTATTACCATCGGGCAACAAAGGGAGTACGAGGGAGGCTTGGAAGGGGGGCTTAGCGAAAGTAAAAGTGTAAGGGCCTTCGTACAATTAACAGTGGGTTTATTCCTCTCATTTTAGATCTCCTTGATTGCTTACAGCACCTTTGTAATTCTGGGGATTTTTAATTTGATATTCATACTTTTTAATTAGATTTACTGCTGTGGTAATTCGAAAAGGCGTGTTTGGTCAAAAGGTAGTTCTGAGATAAATGAATTTAGTATTTTTTGTTATGTCATCGGATTTTGTTAATATTGAATTTGGATAAAAAGGTATCCAAACGTTTGTGACAAATCTGTAAAATTGTTCGTAAACTTCAAAGGAGATTTGGGTAGAAACGTAAAAATCAAGCATCGATTTCACATACGTCCGAAATATTAACTATTATAATTTTAGTTTCATTGCAGATATGACTATTTTATATATTGCATATAGATAAACTATTTTTCTGCTACTTGGCAGCAATAACTCAATTTAAGCGAAAATTGCAGATGTGCCCTTTCGAATTAAGACAACAGTACATCCTTCAACTTTGCGTTAGAGTGTTGTATAGATTCTTGCTGTGTATTTGTTATATAATTGCAAGCTTCGCTCGCATAATGTAACCTCCCTTCACGTTAAGCAGTTCAGAATTTGATGTTAGTACTGCGCGTAACGGTGCTCGTCATACCTACGGCATTAGAATTCGTATAAGGCTTGAGACAGACCGAGCCTGAGAGTGCAATTTGTAGGTGGATTTCATTTAGAGTGGCTTTGACTCATTAGACACGAGCTGTGTTCAGATTAGAGATAAATTAAGACAGAAACTGAGATTCGGATATGTAAATGTGCCTGATCTTACGCTTTACCCACATCCCCACAATTAATTCACGGATTAGATACCTTCACAAATCGTTCCTCCCTTTCTAACACAACCGCCAGTGATACACGTAACAGCCCGCCGTCAATTTAACACTATTTATCCTCAACCAACATCGACCACGAAATCTATTTCACCAAATAAACCTCATACATCTCTAAAAGCAATAATCCAATTCCAATTTATAGTTTCATCTACATTCTACATCATAGCAATCAAAAATCAACAGGGGCGGATTTGTGTTTGGACTAAATAGGCGGCAGCCTGGGGTGGCAAATTTTTGGGGGTGGAAATTTTAGGGAGTGGCAAATTTGGGGAGCGGTGAATTTTGAGGAATGACAAATTCTGGGAAGCAATCAATTTTGGCGAGTGGCAAACTTTGGGGAGGGACAAATTTTGAGGTGCGGCAAAGGGGAGCGTCAATTTTTGAGGGTGATAAGTTTTGATGGGTAGAAATTAGGGGAGCGGCAAATTTTAGAAGGCGCCAATTTTGGGGAGTGGCAAATTTTGCAGGGCGCAAATTGTGAGGGGCAGCAAATTTTGACGAGCGACAAATTTTGAAGGGTGGAAATTTAGGGGGCAGCAAATTTTGCCTTCAAAACAGAGAGACTTCAGACATCTTTAAAAACAATTCACTATGTTTTCATGTAGCGAAGTAGCAAAAACTCACACATGAGTAGTCATATTGAATTAATTTTGAAATTGTCTCGATTCTTTCCAATTAAAATACCTTTCCATATTTCACTTAAAGGGCGACAGACCCTAGGACGCCAAATCTCAAAATCCGCCCTTGAAAATCAATCCCTCTTATAAAAACCACTTAACAGTAGTATCTTAAATTCCTACCCCTTCAAATACAAGCTTTCTAACCCACGTTCAGGGTAACATTCTGCGTCAGCTGAACGCGGTGCAAGGAATCTCTCAGACATCGTTTAAAGTGATCCCGGGAACCTTCGAGACAACTTAGGCGAAGCTTGACGGGAAACAGCGTTTAATTCCTCGACGACCGAACGGAATATGGGGCGATTATTAGTTGCAGGGGGTCGTGCATAATTCATGGGGCAGAGAGGGGAAGAAGAGGAGCAGGGAGGTGTTCTGGAACGTGTTCGATCCACTAAATTATCTGTGTCGCGCGAGGATCCTCGGGCAGCCTTGCAGTTTCGCGGCTTCACGGCTCCGCGAGCTGCGAGTTCCGTGGAGCGGCAACGAGTAACTTCGTTTCCATTTCCGTTTGTAGCGCCTGTCCGATGATGCTCGACGCGGTAGAATCGAGACAGGCGTGCACTGCCGCGCGCACCCCGCGACACAAACGTGCAGTTATTTGGCTGCATTCAGCGGCACGAATGCATACCGCAAATGCAAATACTCGAACGGGCTACACCACGCTTACTCCTATTGTTCTATTACCGTCTGCCTGTCCATCTTCTCCCATCGCCGTTGGAGTCTCTGCTGAAGGTATTCCCCAGAACGTCTGGATGACTTTCGACGTGTCGTTGTAAAGAGATACACTCGAAAATGGTGAAGGAACGCTTGAGGATTGAGCTTCGGTTGCTTGGTTCAATTTTCACTCGCGATCTTACTTAATTCGAATTTTTGTCATTATTTATGTGGAGTTTATTGAGTATTTGAAGGAATAGAGTAATCGTGGAAGAGGAAAAAGGAAATGATCATGTTTCTAAATGAAAGAAAGGGAAAGGTGCACACTGGGCTAATATTGACCCAGCACGGTTGTCGGATTCGTCGCTCTTTCGAGGGGTGAGGTAGTGGAATATTGGGGGGATGCGTTGTGCGAGGTTTTTTCGTTGGGATCTTGTAGAGATGAGGACGAAATCCTGATTTGGTGTTTGGAGTAGTTTAAGCTTGTTTGTGTAATTTAATCTGGCGTTGGTAAGGTGGGGAAATGTAAGAAGAGTAATAAGGTGGGGTAAATAATGTAGTGTATTATAGAAATCCATATCTTTAATTAATATGAGATTAGGTAGTTTCTGAATAAAAATGCAGATCCACCAAATTATCTTTTTATTACCCAAAGATATTTAACTAATTAAAGATCTTCAATTTTCAACAAAAATATATTCTTCCTAGCTTATATAATGAACGACCTAAATAAAAAGAAAGAAAGTTATACTCAATTTAAAATCTTTGGGGTCTGTGAGACCCCACCTAACCAACGTAAGTGAATTGATGTGACTTCCGATTATTATAATACTTGTGAAACTTTGGAGATGTTCATCTCCTTCGATGGAATTGTCCACTTCCTTCTGTAATGGGCTGAGTAAAGTGTATTTTTTGCATGATTACATGCAAGATTCTATGAAATAATTTTCCTTGGTACTTGAGTCAATTAGCATCGCATTTGATGGGAAAGTAGCTCCGCACGCAACCATTGACAATTTTGTAATTATATTTATAGGGATGTTTGGTCGTCGTTAACCGTAGCACGCAGTTATCGTTACATCTGAGGGCATACAAATGGTCCCTTTATTTCTCTTTCCGGCCAAGTTAATGTCCCACAACCTTTCCACTGTCCTGAGCACCGCCATTCCCACTAATTTTTAGACTCTACGCTCCGAGTACATTCCATTGTTATTCTCTGGAAAAGAATATTCTGCTGGGTTCAGTTGGAGTTATGGCTTAGGGTGCCGTGACTTTCTTGCAACAGACCTTCTTTTCCCCTTTTGATCTTTGGCCAGCTGCTTTGTTAGCTTCACGTAAGAAGTCATTTTAAGGGATGTATAAAGCACTTCGCGTGATTATTCAAAGAATTAATGTTACCTTGTATTTCGCTGAATATAGAATCGGCGCGTTTATTAATTGCTAAGAAGTTCACACCTAAGCAAATTAGAATTGCAAAAGGTAAAAGAAAGTGTACTTGAACGCGTTCGACGTTTGAACAACTTTTGCGCATGACTGCGCGAAGTTTGGATACGCGTATGTTTGATAAACATGTAGTTTATTAATCAAACACAGGTGTTTGGTTAACTCTCGCAGCATAGCTTACCGTTCAATATCGCTGTATCGCGTATTTGGGTTTACAATTTAAAACAAACAGATTCATCTCCGGATAACAGTGGTAACATATAAAAATAAACTAAATATTATAACTTTACGTGGCACGATCATTGTGAGGTTCGGATAAATAGTAGCCCCTTGAGGGACATCGGGAAAACAGCGGAAAGGGGTTTATACGAGCGCGCGTTTCGTTTCGCTTGTTTTTTTCAATTCACACGTTTCCGGGGCAGCCCTCTCTATTGTACGTTTTTGCGAGCGGTAAGATACGATGCAGTTAATGGTGACCGATAAGCTTTATGGGCCAGATGGAACGAAAGGAAGGAAAACGATAAACGAAGGTACATTTATTGCTAGCTTCGACGTTTGAGGAAATTTATCAATGATTAATGTCGAATTGCTGGCTGCTTTTTGTTCTCGGTTCATCTCCCCCTTTTTTCGCGACCACGGTAGATTCTCTTTCCTCGATTAGGTGTAGTGCAAGCGGAATCGCCGAGAAATACGAGCGCAAAAAATGGTAATATTTCTGGCGCTTCGTCGCGGAGTGTGTTGTAGAGAGGAAATATTCAAAGAGTAGACTTGTGTTTTAAACCAGCGTTTATTTCAACGTCACGCGATGCGGGAAGTCTTACAATAAAGAAATCTTTCTCAGGATAATGAAAAATGTTATTTATTCAGTTATACATTCTTTGGTATTCCCTCGAATTAGGAACCACAGACGCCTGTGGCAGGGCAACCGTCTTCCACTCGTGCACGTCAGATGGTCTAGTGCCCTCATACACAGTCTATCCCTTAAGGTGGAACAACTAGAGATTTTAATCCTCTAACCAATTAATATTGTTGTTACTATCGCCATTACTCTTATCACTATTACCATGTATCACTATTCACTCGAAATTTAAGAAACAAATTACAATTAGACAAGTGTGAAGCAAAATGATTGAGAGCTATCAATACATTAATTTGTAGCTTACTTCATAAATTCCCCACCACATGGAAACACAATTAATCCTCCGTAGTCACAACTTCTTATAAGTACAAAGTAGTCACGTTTGAATTACCATTTTTATCAACTTTTGAGTGATAATTCTACATTCTTAATACAATTATGCTCTAATAGTGTTTTCCTAGAAATGTAAACATTGATATGTTGAAATTTGTATTTAAAAAAATAGTGGTGGATAAAAGCAATTTTTTATTAGTTAAAATTGACTGAATTTTTAAATTTTATTATCAACGTCTAAAAATGTACAGAAATATTGACAAATACATATCCTTGACTGCGATACACTCCGTGTGACCACGAAGGGTAAAAATACTCCCTTCGCAGAATCGAAATCCCTTGAAGCACTTCTGAATGAACTCGAAATTCTCCACCGCCGTCCAAGCTTTTAATCTTTAATATGCCGAGAGGCGGCCGTAAACTGGATGAGGCTCGCAAGCGAAACTTTTTTAACGCTGTCTGTGACAGCTCTCATTGTCCGGGCTCCAGCGTGGCGTGTTGTCTGCGCGCGGATATCTAGCTCGGTAATTCTCGCACGTAGAAGAAAGTTGCCCGTTGGTGGTGAAACAAATGAGGGGTTTGTGCCTCCGTAGCTTTAAAGCTGGCCGATCCAGCGAAGTTTCGGCACCGAAGCCGTCTCTTATTCTTCCGCCGTTTCCACCCTTCTCCCATTCTTCGCGCCACCCCATCGCCACCCACCTCAACGTCTATAGCGCCCCACCCTCCGACATGAAATAAGAAGAGAGTAAATACTCGGAGTCGTCTCCGAGTACATGGGCGTTTGGCACGAAACCAAATTCCGCCAGCGGGTGGTATATCATCCCTGGAAAGCGAACAAGCATATATACAGTGTCCCCTTTGAAATCATTCTCGTAGCTTATTTCGAAGCGATGACGATAACGAGATTCCCCTCTGAAAGCGGCCGTGCCGCGGCGAAAAACTGGGACACGCGACCGGCAGGTATTTTACTTTCCAATTAGAATCCTTCCCCCGTGGCCGGGCCTGTGATCTATTTTACTTTTTCTCCTCCTCTCTTTTCCTTCGGGCTCTGCGATTTTTTGCCCTCTTTCCTTTAAACTGAATTTCATTGCACGGGGCGTTTAAAAAATGGGATACCGAGATTTTTGGCCGGCGTGCGGTGTTTACAGAGCAGGCAAAAAAATGTTCGGTTAACGTTGGTCTTGTTGGATTGCATGCGGGAATAATGTTTTCGTAAACAGCGGGCGGGGGCGTGAATAATTCTGTTTGATTTTCGGGCTTTCAGTTCGAACGAAGAGACGAGTTTTATTATATAATTGGGGATTGGATGAAATTTGATATTCACGTTGTCTTGGTGTTTTTTGTGATTGTGGGATTTTATGAAAAATAGGTTTTTGGGGGAGATGGAGTTATTATTCGCGGTTTTGTTTGTGAGTAATTCTTTTGATAGAATCGCGGTTAAGGGGACAGGCTTGCAATCGGTGATTCCACGCAAAATAACTTATGCACGATGCATCGTTGCCAGTAATGCGGTTTTCGATACACGAGACGAGAGCGCGGTCGAATTGAGAAGCTCGTTCGCAACAGTTTGTTAATTGTCGCCAATTAATTCGCTCGTGTATGGCTTATGCGTCTGTCATTGCATCACGGCGTGCGGATACGATGTTACAGCGTGCGTGTTTCCGGCGATTCTCGTTCGTTATTGACCATTTGGGTATCGAACCTTACAAATGTGGGCGTGACAGGAATACGATATTAGGCCAGAGACTTGTTATGGATAGTTGTAAGGTAAATTGAGGACGATTTTTAAACGAGCTTAGTTTAGGAATTAGTTTCTTTGCTGAGGGTTTGAGAGGATTTTTTATATTTGTGGAAGTTAGGAAGATATTTTATTCTCCAGTTTGAGGATTAGGTGCTTAAAAAAAGCAGGCATGTAAGTTAGTTTGAACTTATTTAATTGCGAAATGTACAATTATACTCAAGATAAGTAATAATAAATATAATATAAATCGTGTCTAATGCTTCTCAGGATTTCCAAGTCCAAAAGATCCAACAAGTTATATATGCTATTATACATATTCTGTACGCCTGAAACATTTTATACATCTGACATAAGCGACATACCTCACGTTTCTGCACAAATAATTCAAATGTTTCATACACCTGATATATTCCAGACTTCTCATACATCTCACAAATCCCAGATACAATACTTTATATATTTCATATCATTTTATTTTGTCTCTCTGGGGAAATTTAGATTCTGATTTGATAAAAAAATTTTTTTTAGGTTTTTTTTTGTGGAAATGGTCACATTCATCTGGATTAGTCAGGCAATGAGCTGAGCCCCATTTCGTGATCCCAGAGTTTATCGTTCAAAAGTTTTTAGACGACAGACAAACACACGAATATATAGAAGCTTTCTGCTTTATATATTAAGATTTATACAAACCTGATATTTTTTATGTCTGTCATATTTTCCAATTTCCAATATTTCCCAATATTCTTCACACATCCTATATAAACAACATTACTCACATTTTCCACATTCGATGTTCTCAGTGTGACAGTTATGGTTGTTTCTAAATCCGCAGCAATGTTTGTGGCCATTCAGAATTTGCAACAATGGTCATGATCTTTCCAGAATGTTCAGGAATAGTGTAGGCCACGTTTACCTACCTTACAGGGTCTCACGATGCTACAGAGTTGAGAAAGTGGATAAGGAGTAGTGTAGGAACAGTGTCTTAGGAGTGTGTGAATGGTACAACAGTATGTGAGATTGGTATAATGGTATACATGTACTGATGGAAGAGAATAGTGTATAAGTATAGCATATGAGTAGTATGTGTATGCATAATGTATAATATTATTATGTTAAATGTGCAGTAGTAGTAATATGTAGTAATGTGTGTTACGCAATGTGCACGCGCAGTTAACAACTGAATTTCAGACACGAACATACAAAAATAGAAAAAGAAACTTATTCTGAGGACATATACTTTGTTAAAATTGTTATAAATGTCTACAGTAAATTATGATAAACAATCGACAATGAATCGAGGCAAAAGTAAAGCAAACACATTTAACAGGTGATCATATATGCAATAAGAATTTATTTATATAGGGACAATACTATGTAGAATACTAAAGAGAATCAAGTCTCTTAGAATCATAATTGTGTGTGTACCAGAATACTTGTACCGTTGTGTAACGTTGTGTCGTCATCGTGTTAGTGGTAACTTGTTGCGTATTGGTTTGCCCGTGACACCACATTAAGCTGTAAATCAAAATTGATTCATTAAAACTCCTCCAAAGCTTTGATTGAGTCTACAAACTACAAAAACAAAAAATAAACTAAAAGACAAGTTGAATCTTTCGCCGTTCATCAGGATAAAACGTTAATCGCCACCTAAAATAATTATCATCATCAATTTGGAATATGGGGGTTGCAAAAAAGGACATCAACACTTATAATTAGTTTCGATTAATAAAATTCGTTTACTATCTCGTTTACTTTACATCGCCAACAAAAACAATTAACATTGCAGTGTCTCGTTGCTTCGCACTGTTAATCGATTTTTACAGTAACGTGTGTATCACGTTACCGAGGTAAAGTATCTTCTTTCACTCTGCCTTCCTATTCTTACGTATTTGCAGCAAGGAGCCGGAAAAAGAGAGCCTCGGACGCTGGGACTCAAACCCGCGATTTTTAGAATCGTTTTGCGCTATCGCCAACGTCGATTTTTCGAGAACATTTTTCCACATTCAGAACTCCTCTGAATGGACGCCACCTATGTGCCTCGCATCATAGGCCGTTTCCTAAAACATCAGACGTCTACAAACGAACGCGTGTAAAACATTCTAACACTGACATTTTCATATCGTTTCCACTTTTCGAAAATAATTCAATGGAGCCATTTGACCAGCGGATCAATAAAGTTCTTCACGTTCAAAGTATTGTCTGTACTTGGTGGAGAGCTATTTCCGTAGGCCACACATGCCCTCAGGCAAATTTTAAGAAGTCTTTGGCTGTCGCGAGATGTCACACCTCGCTGCGTTTCACGTGCTACAGTAATTTACATAAATAGTATCACATAAGGACTTCACTGGTATATAAGTTACAAATGCGCTCGGCGGAGTTAGGAACTTGGACGCGACGCAAATCGTAACAACCAGTCGCGGCGCTAAGATTACTCTAATTTTGATCATCGAAGGATGGAAGCCACTCAGAAAAACAGAAACTAAGGGCGAGAGGGTCTAGGGACTCTCAGCGATCGGGGCAGCGATAAGGGTGAACGAAAATCCAACCTCGAAGAAGATTACTTATGAGTCCAACTTACTGTTCCTTCCTCTCACAGATAAACTAGAAATCAGCTACGCGTAAATACCTAAATATGGAATCGTTAATCGGTGGAGGCTCGAAACTCAGCAAGTGTCTATATTTTCATCAAGACCGATCGTCCTAGTTCAGATTCCAAAAACTTGGAATCTCCAAACATCTACACTCGACACACACACACAAACAAACGTGCTAGAAAACATCCAAATTTCGCTAACCAGTCCAATGCTACTAAATATAAAAACAAAAGGGAAACATCAGTCCATGGCTAACGCCATTTCACCATTCAACCAAACATCGTTGCACAACACTGCGGATTCTCTCTCACAGTTATCCCTACTGCATTATTTCCACGCACTGCTACCACTCGTAAACTTGCACCCTGTTTCGAGATCGTTAACTGGAATGTGTTAAAAAACGAAGCGTTCACTCGAGCATCGTCATCTCAGAATACTGTTAAATGCAGCTGCGCTGTCTTCCAGTTACTGTCGAATCGAGGCGACTGTTTAAGCTGCAGCTCCCTCGGAATTCCAAGCAAGACTGGCCAGTTGCCATTCATCGACAGTCGTACGGACTCTTCCTCTCCTTCACTCGCTGTCGGATAAGCAGCCGTTTTCCGGCAACCTGACCACGTCCTTGTATGCATTCCCGTTGCCAGAATATGACACTTTGCTGTAGCCGTAGGCTCCCTTCTTTCGTGAGTACCAGCTGACCGCTGTGTAAATCCCCGCGACTGTCAAGACAAGGATGTTGACGGCGAAGAGGATCGTCATCCTGTAGAACCAGACGGTGGACTCCATGGTCCAGTTGAGGTCCCTGAGGACGCACTGGGAGTCACCGAAGCTGCTGAAGAACTGTGAGTCATCGTGGCAGGCGGTGCACTCGGTGTCTGACGGGCCTGAGCAGGCAAGACAGGAGTAGTGGCATGGCGTGCAGACCGACTTGGTCTCGTCGGACACGCGGTAGGTCTCGGCTGGACAGTCGAGCACGCAGAGGCCGTTGTGGTGGTACCAATTCGGCTTACACTCTGAAAAATTACACATACATATTTGATGGCCCTGGTCTGTTCCCCACCGCTGCACGCGAGACTTGTTCTTGTGGTGTGGTGTGTGTGTTCTGTGCTTGTGTGGCTGCTGCAGACATACGGATGACAGTAGACTCGGACGGTAGACGCTAGAGACCAGTCTCTAGGGGTATAGTGACCCAGAGGTTCGTTTGACGTTTTTCAAGCGGCAGTCTCGTTATTCTTGCGAATTTGGGGAAAATCTTGGTCCCCCGTGAAGCATTTCTGATTTGAAGATGCAGGTGGTTGATGTGAAGGATATTTTTAATTAATTGGTTCGTGAGAGGTCTGGTAAGACACTTCTGGTAATAGTTTTTGAGCAAATGGTACAATGAATTTTGTCATCATCAGTGGGTGTAATTTAATTCATAAGGAATTTGTGGTTCCTAGTATTAAGGGGGTATTCTATTGTGACGTGTGATTTTTTTAACTCTTGTTGGGATTTTTTAGGTGTTAGGTCACAGTATAATATCCTCTTAAGACATCGAAGAACGTACCTTATATCTTACAAATTTGACTGATTAAAATGTCGAAACTGTCGATAATATCTCGAAACTTCCCCACCTTCAATTTCCTCAAATTTGAAGAACCACACTAAGGCAACCAGCAATCTTCCTCGTAAACGAGACTTCAGCTCGAACACTTCATGCTTGCTTCGACGCGTGTATTTTTCAGTGGAACGATCCGAGGAATTGGTTAAACCGTTGAAGGTTTATCGAACGACCCGTAATTACGCGTCCCTCGATCGATGCGCAAAGTTTTCAGATTCCCCCACGACGCGGTAACTCGAATTATCAAGTAAGATGCGCTCGCTGAGAGCAAGTTCGATGCGGCTCTCAGACGCGAGATATGTTCAGAGCGTCTTGCCGGAGTTAATAGCAATGTTGGTAAACCCGTGCACGACGCGGAACTGTTACAATTAACAGCGATGGCAACCAGAAGTATCTAATTCCTCGTAACGCAGCCCCTGGAATATCGCTAATTGGCGACTAACGATCGAATTGATGCGGTGCACGAGAAAATCCGAAATTTAGAGGGACGCGTCATCCATACGCGAATGCTTTTATGTAGTGTGGCAATGTGGTCGTTTTGTGGTCGTTACATTAAATGTAGTTTACAGAAAGAAATTAAATAAATGATATTCCTCTACTTAAACGTAAATGTTTCTTACAGCTAAGTTTCTATACACATAATTGCGATAAGCGATGTTCTATATCCTAGAATAAACAAGTATCTATGGTTTCACGTGAATTAGGCCTCGGTGAATTGATAATTAATTCGTCGTGGTAATTTGTAATATAAGTGTTTCTTTTTGTTAACTGTATTTTTTGGTTGAGATCGAAAGAATTCTTTCTATTTTTTTATTCGCCCAGCCCTAATGTTGGTACATTACATTTGCGTTATTTTATGGAAAAATTAAGCGAGATATATCTGTGTGATGTCAGCCTAGCCAGCCAGTATTAACAATAATTATGCACATAATATGCACCTCTAATATGCATGCTCAACTATGTATGTTCATTACAAGATTTGTTAGAATTAAATACATATTCGAAGTGTGGATAGGCAGTATGTCGATGAATTTCGAAAATGCTACAAGAGCCCACTTTTCTGTGGTTAATAAATAAATAAATGAATAATTTTATAGTAGATCAACAAATATGAAAACTGTAGAATATTTTTCCAAAACTTCTCTAGAAATATTTCTACAAATGTCTCTTCGATATGCAGTTAATTCGAATGATAAATTAAACAAGCATCAAAGCGCAAATAAACCTTCTTCCCAATTGCAAAAGAGAATACAAATGGTTAGGCTTCTAAGAACAGCTGTCTCAGGCATTATACACTAGCGGTTAAACAAGGAAGCAAAATCAATAAACATAAGAGATCAAAGATTATAAAGCTGTTTAGATAAAAGAAGAAGATTTGAGGAGTCGAAGTAAATTGAATCCAGCCAGACATCATCTACTTTAAGCTTTAACAAACGACAATCATATTACCAAACACACCAATACAAAACAATTTCTCCTTAACTAATTCGACATTGTAAAACTAACTCCCCTTTAAATACAATAATACACAAATAAATCACTCTGAGCTTTCCTTAAAACAACCCATCTGCACACAATCAAACGTCCAATTTACCGAAGCTCAAAGTCTACTGACAAACAACACAGCTGTCACTAATCACACGAATGTCAGTCACGATTCAAGATGCTCGACTCGAAAGCAGTAATTAGCGAGAGGGTACAATATAGGAACATTATAGAACGATAGAGAAGTAAGACTCACCGTGCTGGTGAAGCGATCAGGGATAGGTGTTTGTATATATTTTTTTTGTTTTGGTTCTATTGGTTGTGGATGTGGATGTGGTTGGTGATGGTGGTTGGTTGGCTGGTCTGAGAAAATCCGCGCCGCAACTCGCCCAACGGTGAGGCCAAGTACCTAAATACGTTTTCAGCGACCTGCTATGAAGTAGAGGGATAAAGCGACACGTGACACCTCGCCGGAGACAAGTAATCTTTCTTTTCACCTCCGATCCGCCGGGGACCCGATTTCGATTCTTCTGTATAAACGCCGCGACGGCCACTCGCCCTCTTTTTTCTCTCTCCATTCCTCCCCTCTTGCGCGCGAACACTTGCCAGGCTCTTTTTCGAGGGAAAACTCAATTTGTCGGGCGGAAATTGCCGCGAATTTTCCACTGGACTTTTTGCACGTTACACCCGATAGCGGGCTCTCTTGTCAATGGATCTTTCATGGTGGCTTTCTGCCGTTCGTATTCGCCGAGAATAATTGATCGGGGCGCACAATGACTCACGGATCTGTTCGGGGGAACAGAAATACAATAACGCTTTCGCAATTGCAAATAAAGTTTATTGGGTTCCGGGATATTTCTGTATTTTCCTTTGCGTGTGGTTTTCTTGTGTTTCTTTTTCAAATTGACACGTGATTTTGTGGTAGAATTTACTAGTGAGTATTTTAAAGAATTTTGTGTAGTTTCTGTGTGACTTGAAGTTAGTGAGTTTGGAGCTCTGTTTTGTTAGCTTTATTGGGACAAATTCGTGAGTCACTATACATGTGAATTTATTTGAGTTACTTTTTTTTTAATTTGTCCGCGAGTTTTAACGAAAAGTTTCAAGGAAAAGACATTTATAGTTTAGATTCTAAGTGAAATATGACATTTTTTGGACGAGCAATATTGTTGTCTATGTTACAGGGTTTTGATCACGAGCTTCATCCGCAGGATGTTGACAGATTTCTCTGGTAGACAGGATATTGCTCGAGAAAATTTGCTCGATATAGGAAAGCGGGGAAGCAAACGTGTAAAATCGAAAACTGAAGTCGCGAGTATATTACACGGGAAGGAAGAGCAAATTTTAGTGATTAACTCGCTGTGAAAATTGCAAATTGTTGTGTAATTTTGAAGAAATAAGTGTTACTTATCAAAATAACGAGTTATATATATATATATACCAATCTCCAACATATTACTTCTAACAATTAAAAGTTGCATTTGATTAATCCTCAGCAGGGACCGCGGAGTCTTTCGAGGCACAAAAAAAAATAACAAACTATTCACTCCATTTTCCTTTTTAATATCGAATATTCGCCCAGTGATAATCAAATACTCTTACACATCTCTCTATTAATTATTCAGTTTAAATTTTTATAATCTTTTTGCATAGAATGACAAGGTACCAAAACATAACTAAAATTTCTGATACCTTCTGAGGACTAATTACGTATGATCCCGTTATTAGAAAAATTAGGAAAAAGAGAAAGTTGTTAGAAAGTCCAATTACATATCAGTTATTTACAAACACACTTACTGAAAATTAATGGCCACGACTGCGTGCATGTCGCATAAAGTATTCATAGAGTAAAATTCCTAATCACTTGTTAGTTACAACCATAGAGTAGGAACACATAGAATTACCTTCACATCTCTGCATTCATATTACATGCAACAAGACACTCTCCCAAATCCCATTCGCAAACACAAGCATGCAACACCAAACCTTTCGAAAATTTCCAGTGGAAGCTTGAAAGGAGTGTAAAACCCCATGAGTTTGCAGTTAAAAGTTCGAAGATCTTTCTGTATGGATGGAGAAGAAATTATCAAGTATCTCATCAGCAAAGAAATATTTTATATACGATGCAGTGCGTAAAAGAATTCCTAGAAAATCGCAAAGTTTAAAGCGAGATTTGTTATCGAGTCGCTAGATAGAAATGAAAAGATGAAAAATTTAACACCACCTTCGCCTGTGCTTCTGGCTTTTTACGACGGAGCTGGGCTATTAGGCGATATTGCTTAACTAGGCGAACTGTTAAGTATTTTCATTATTCAAATACAGGCATTATAGAGCCCTTCACGCAGAGTTCACGTGGAGGCCCGCTGAATTATTCATGAGTCGCAAGCAGAAAACTTTCCGTATACACGAAAGTTAAATTAAAATCTATTCCTATGTTAACTTTTAACATCCCCTCCCCTCTGTCAGGTTACCCTACTCCCGCGAATTCGAATCTCCCCAGATCCCTTAATTAAAATTAATCTTCCCATCAGACTCGATTTACCGTCGATGACAACCACCATGCATTAAACATCTCGCACAGTCCACCGAGGCGACTGCACTCTTCCACCATCCTACTCTAAATCTACCACCCCTTGAATCCCTCCCTCAACATTACGAGTTCAAGAGTGTCCATCATCACAAAATATTGCCAAACACCATATAAGCTACTAATTTCCGAATCGGGCGGTCGAACATGCGACAAATAGCCTTTGTTACCGTAGGGCACAGCCGCGGAAATTTGCCAAGCATGCAACTGATACAGCAGAACGTTGGCTGACGCGCCATCGTGCACGCGAAGCATGCTTTAGTGGCACATACCTGTCGTCCCCTGAATATAAATAACAAATCAGATTAACCGTTACGCACCTCGAGCAAAGATCGAGTCGAACGAGAATTGCCCTTACGCGATTAATAACGCCCCGCAGACTTCTTATTCAGGATATTCTCCTCTTTTAATTCATCCATGATATACAAATTTCAATGTCGCATATAATGGTTCGTAGTAGTTGCAATTACTTATACAATATATATTATGTATATGCGTACATAAACGTACGTGGCGAGCCCTGACACCGCTTTCGTGCGCCACGTTCCTCCTCCCTGTCCCTTTACCAATTCGATCATAATTGCACGGAGGGGGTGGACCAACCCCCTTTGTTCTCACCTGGCAGGATCATCGAGCACCGTTTCCCGGGGTGTGAGAAAGAAGGAACCGAGGAACAGGGAGGGCGAAAGTGGCGCGAAAACGTGGACGAACGTCGGGCTCTGTTCGCGCCTTACATCTCCTCCCTTCCCTCCTCCCCTCAGAACTCTATAACTTAGGATATGTCGCCTTTCCAAGCAAAGATACATTTTACATTACATACAAACATTTACAGTAGATACATTAACAATATGGTGGATCGTGCCACCGCTGGACAGCTCTGGATATCCGAGCCGATGGGAGCCATTTCACTTCGGCGCGTTCTAAACGTTTCTGTTCCTACGAGGCGCGTTGAACGATCTAATGCAAATTCGGTATGCGAGGATCGATAGTAGCGTTTGCAGTGAAATTTTCAGGGGTTTCGCGTTCTTCCCACCTCCAAACCCGGAATTCAGATTTCACGTTCGAGGGTATTTTAATGGTGAATTTAGCTTTTTGGTAAGTTAAGGAGTGATTAGAATTTTAAATATTCCGCTTGGGGAGGTTCGTGGAAGTTTTATGGTAGAGAGAGACTGGGTTAAGTACAAGGTTACATCACAGAGCTCAGATTCTGAGAAATGAACGGTGTATTAGGGAGTTTTATGGAGTCCAGTAGTATAGCTCAATAATTCCTCTGACATATGGAATTCATTTGTTAGATTTGATTAGTACCAACTTCCACTTCGAAATTCTTGTTATACTGATACCGAAATCATTCTCGAATGACTACAATTTTTAGTTAGAAATCTTTCTAGGAGGAACTAAGGAGGGAATCTAGGGAACCCAAAAATTTAGAAAAATATGCAACTTTGTGTGCAAGTAGAGAAGTTCATCCATAACACAAATCTATTCTTTATGTGTTATCTATTATATTTTGTCTATTGTTTATTGTGTATTATCGAATTAAGAATTGATGATCGGTAACTTGAGAAGTATACATTTTTTGATAATTATTTTTACGCAGTTTTAAACTTCTTTTCGATAAATCTCACAGTTCTCGAGATATTTCACCAAAAAGGTATTTTTTTAAGGGGTGATTTCTCCCCCTAAAACCGCACCATGGCACCAAAAAAAAATATATTTCTGTTGCGGATGAAGTAGGTACTCCACTCGCTGACAAAGTTGCATAATTTCTGAATTTTCGGTTACCTAACTTCCCCTGTAAGAAAATCAAGCTCAAGTTGACACCTTTCACGAGCCACTATCCGAGCCTTCCACGACCCGAGAAGTATAGTTCATTATTGTCACGCGATGATTCCACGGCATTGTCGAATATTCTACAGCCAGCTGGGCCGACAGTGCAAATTTCATTAAAATTAATTCCCACCGTCCGATCGTAATTTAAACGTCAAAGCTCGACTTCGTCTACCTATTAAGTACTGAATCACGACGCCAGCCCATTGTTACAGTCGAACTAACCACCCGGCCGTTGATTATTGCCATTTTCAACGCGACCTCCTATCCTACCCACCTCCTTCCAATCCTACTCGCGCTATTCCACGAAGAAACACATTCGAACTCTCTACAAAGATACTCTTCTTCGTACAAAATCTACAGGCAGGGTCGACGAAACGATAATTGTCGTAATTACGCAGGGGGTGGATTTCTGTGTAGACTAAGCAGACTGCAGATTTTGGAGAGGGACAAATTTTGAGCGCAAGAAATTGAGAAATGTTTAAACACAGAGGCTTCAGACAACTTTAAAAACAATTCCCTTTTTTCCACTTAGCGAATTAGACAAAACTCACACGTGAGTAGCCATATTGAATTAATTTTGCAATTGTCTCGACTCTTTTCGATTAAAATATTTTATAACATTTCAGGAAAAGGGCGGCAGACGCTTGTTACCCTATGAGCGCAAGATCTCAAAATCCACCCCCGTAATTACGTGAAAGCTGAAAATCCTCCCATGGAGCGTCAGAAGTTCGACTGTCCAGCTGTGGCGTCCTCATGCGTATTGTACACCTCGGAAGATACTTCGCATCTGAACGAATCGAAACACATCCAAAAAGTCCTTTACCAATGCTTTGTCCACGCTTACACCGTTCGTACCCATCTCGCTCGACTACCAACACGCCTCCCCGTTGATTAGGATAATTGACTCTTATATTGTTAGAACTCCGATCTACGCGGAACAGTCGGGCGCGTTACTTTCGTTTGTTTCTTCCTGGGATTCGGAAAACGGCTCTATTCTCGTCCTTCCTTCACCCGCCTGCACCCCGTCTCTGTTATTCATCCCTCCGTCGACGGGACGAAGATGCTCGAGTCGAGACAGTGCTTTGAAAATATATTCGGGTCTCCAACTAACCCTCCGTTTAGAGATTCTTTGTCACACTGCAAGCGTCTCGAGATTCGATGTCGACCGATGGGCTGGAATTTTGAAGACGTTTGGTTTCAAGTGTCCTCGAAATTCCAGCGAAGGTCGAGGCTTTTTGAAGAGGGCTTGCGAATTCTTTGGACTAATTGGCAGTGGTGGAACGTGTAGGAGGTATAATCGTTCCTCGGTGGTTTCGAGATTCGGTGGATTTGTTTACTCGATTTAGGTGTAGTTCGTGGGTGGTTGGTTTTGTTGTTTTTGTTAGCTTGCGCTAAAGGTCGAAGGAACGATAGTCGATAGCTTCGCCGTTGAATGTTTCGCTCGAGTTGCATTCGGCGTTTCGTCCATTGCACGTATATATGTACAGTTATTTTACACAATTATGTGACTAACCCTCTGTAAGCCAGGCATTTTGGTTATCGAGGGATGACACGGTTACTGTAATAATATGGTAATATTCCTTGGTGAAAGGAACATGGAAGTGAAGGTCGATGCACTGGAGACAGACGTTCGTAGAACATTTTAGGGTCGCTTGATTTCTCTAAAAAGACAGTTGCAAGTTTGTGTTGGTTTATAGAGGGTTAGAAACGAGCACATACGTAAGGGCATAAAACAGTGTCAGTGGAGGTTTAAAGTATAAAGCGTGTATCAAGTTTGAGCGATGTAGGAATGATAGGAAATATAATTCTGAATATTACTTCAGGTAAATGATTTAGAATATTAGGCAAATGGCAGCACGAGTTGATGATACTATGGATCAAAAATTTTCTTGGGTACACCTTACATTAGCAGACGAACAGGTTATTTGTAAATTACCTATTAAGAATATAAGCAGAGATGCTGGAAATTATAGTTTATCTTTAACCCTCGGTTGTCACACGGGGTGAAAATGACCTACAATTTGACTTTGAGGTAAAATAGCTTTGAGACATCATTGAAAATGGTACTACTGTTTAAACATGATGATACTTTAAATGTTACTTTAATGTCGATATCTTTTAAACAGCAGCTGATTGAGTATTGGCTTCGGTCGAATCGACCCATTGTGACAATTACGTTTCAAAAAATAGGCCTGGCAACCGAGGGTTAATCGAAAGAATCAATGAATTTTTAGGATAATTGTAATATAACAAATCTTTCCTAGTACGTCATACATAAATAGAATTCTATTTAAAGAGACTGGAAAAATACAACCCCATCATCATTAAACAGTCACCTAAAATTTGAATCCTGAAATATACAAAATGGCACTCAAAAAGGTGTTCCTCCTCGCCAATCTCTAATCGATAGTATAATCCCAAAACTGTGATTCCAAATTTTCTGAATACAGCTAAACCATTCGAACAATTCCATTTCCCTCTCCCACGACATTCTCCAAAAAATAACGGGGCAGTAACGATTCCTCTCACTACGAGCTGAATCAATAGTCCCCCGAAAAAGTATGTCTCGAGGATCGTTCAATTAATCGAGATTAAATCCGCATCTGAATTACCCCATCGCGACGCGTGGACTTTTAATACCAGCCGCGCGCTTACCATGACAATTACCGAACAAGGATAATTACAATATTGCCAGATGCCCGAAACGGGATCGTTCATCTGGCTTTGCCGATCGCGGGCTCGTTAAGTTAATTAATCATCCACGCCCTTTATGCTCGTTACGTATGGCCCCCCAGCCGCAGCTCTCTTCTCTGCTTTTAAAATCAGTGTTATTACGATATGCTGGTCGGCGGTGCCTAAGCGACTAATAAATTAAAAGCTAAATATACATAGATTCGGAGCAGCGCTCGATTGCTCGAAATCATCGCGGAACGTAAACGATAGTGAGGATTCTCGCTCGGTGTCTCAGAATCGTCTAAGTACAGGCGAATGAAAGCTCAACGGGTGCAATGATCGCCCTGGTCGCGTCAACTATTAAATATTATACACGGGAAGCGTATTCTCTTGCTTTTCATATCATTAACTTAAAATATACACGCGAGCCCCTCCCGTAAACGAATGCTGTGCGACGACTTCCGCGAGTGTCTCCGCGAACACCAAAAAAGGAAAAGGGGGAAGGAGAATCACTGGGAGAGCTAATTGTGCGTGTGGTAAGTACGTGGGAATCGATCTCTCGTAAGTACGTTCTAGTGGGTTTTACAGGGCTGTCTACTTGCCCCAGGTCGGCTGGCTCGTTGGAAAATGGCTAATTAAACGTGCTGCGACACGAACCTGTGTAATTAACGAAGACAGGTTTGGGATCGTTCATGTCTTCGACTGATCACGATTAGCTGATCGTTAAGGGGGGAACTTCGTGTAGATGACTAAAATAGAGCTTATCTTTTGATTTTTTTTCAGAGAACTTATTTGTTCTGACTTGTTGAAATTTTCAGGATGACTTAGTATATATTTAAAAGAGTAAATAAAATTTTTCATTATAAAAAATAGTAGTTCCCAACGGCCACAGTGTTAAAGGTATAAATTAGCGTGCAGCATAACTCAAACAATATTTGACTAATCGACTTCTTCCACTGCATAGATATAGAAAAGTAAATTCTCCTTTAGGTGACTCTAGAAGTTTAACTATATTATTAAATTATGTAATATCTGTTGTACAGTGAAGACGGAAGTTTTTCGTAAGAATCGCTATCTTTTAGTTTCAAGTCCTACCATTTTTTGAATAAAGTACTTTTTATTATTCTAATAGGTTCACCCATAGCGTAATCTTATTTGAAAAACAAAATTTTTGTTTAGCACATATAGACTATTTTTTACTCAAGAAATTTTTTCACTGTTTTAAATATGAAGTAAGTCATCCTAAAAGCTTCAACAAGTTTGAATAAATAAATACTTTGACGAAATTTTCAAAAAACAGGCTTTATTTTAGTCATCTATACGAAGCTTTCCCCTCAAGAGTGAAAATAGCTACCCAGAAGAGTATTGCAATCGTTTCTGTATTTTTATCGTGAAATTCAAGTCATTTCTAAATTCCCTAGAATTTTGAATATTCTCTGACTGGACGAAAGAAATGAGGAGTTGAAACGGTAAACTATTGTTCGTGCCAAAAAAAATGAGAAATAATTTTCTCAGCCGAAAAGAATGCGAATTCCATGCGGAATACGATGGCAAAAGTTTTAAGTGCCAGAATAATTTACTTTCACTATTAAGACTGTCGCAAGACAGAGCTAAAATCGTAAGTGTCAACTTGGCTGTACTGAAACACGATGAAAGTACCAGCAATTTTTTATTTCTCCCTAAATCTGAAAAGGTGGTACACTTACGCTGAAAGTCTATCGCGATAAACGAGTGCTAAGTGACAAAATCAACAAAAATGCGTTTATTGTTTCTACTGAAAATTTTAACTCCTGGCACCTACATCGTTTACCATTTCACCCTCTCAAAAATATAGAAGGGTTCTTTCAAACGGGACACTCGGTGCCTAGCGATCGATGGACACAAAAATTCGCCAACCACTGCTGAGACATGTCAGTGATTCAGTCATCAGAGCCACAGATTCCCTTTCCTTTATTAAAGCCATAAGGAGCTCTCTGGATAAAATATTCACAAGGGGAGGATACCAAGAATCCCCGCCTCAACCTTGGCCTACTTCCGCAGAACACCAATCTCCGTCGCCATGAACAAAATATCGGAAAAAGAAAAGTCACCCTAACAGTACTTTCAAGCAGTGATTAACTTTTCCCGTAAATTCTCCACGTACAAGCAACGAATAACACAAAGGGCAATGCAAAAGATTGAAAGGGAGAAGCGACGTATGATCCTGACGTGAAAGCTAGCAATTTCAGCAATGGGCTGTCCAACGATTATGCCAGTCACCAGCCGTCCAAGTGTCTCCTCTGAATGAGCCTTTGGGTCCCATCATTCAGCGGGATTTCATGCGTAAATGGAGATTCTGCATTTGAATGAAAATTCACGGTGACCTGGTTAACCGACGGGATAAGCAGAAATCGAAGGGCCGATTCGCCGGAAGGGATGAAAGGCAAACGCTTGGATTTAACGCGGAGAGCCACCCTCGCGCTGGAAAATGATATGTGATAGCATGCTCGGTCGATCGTGCTGGATGCCGCCCGGCTACGTGAAAAACGGCGATAAACCCGGCTGTTTTCGGGGGAGGGTTTCGGTATCGCAGTTCAATCGGGCGGCATTACTGCGCAGCATCCGGTTACAGTGATACGGCTCGCAATAGAATAACAACGGACAACAAACAGACGCTGCTCGATAAACGAACGATAACAATTGACACGCTCGGCGCGGGAGCGGTCTCTTCGCTATTAAAAATATCGTACACGCTAACTATTTCGGCGTGGTTCGAACGAACGAACGGAGGAACTTGTTGGGATAGGTAAAGCTATAAAAGGAAGCGTTCCACTAAGGAGAAAGAAGATAGTAATGTACGGAACAGTATCGAGTTTCCAGGTTCAGAAATTGGTAATTCTGGTTCAGTGTCGCTGTAGTTTTCTTGGCAATAAATTTTGGGATAGTTTGTAGAAATATCGGTGATGGGGTACACGATAGTGTTTCATGAATCGGTAAGCAGATTGTGGTGGAGGAGGATGCTGTAGTTGAATTAGGAAGAAAAGCAGTGGTTCGATCACAGACGATAATTAAAGACGATGATTATACAGCAGGTTCGTAGAAATTAAACTAAATTGCCTTCGTTCAAGTTTAACCGTTGAATTCGACCACTATCGTCGCGCGTTCCCTCGGTTTTTTCTGATAAGAAGAATCTCGGCCGCGATTGGAAACGAGGAGAAGTATATGCAAAGCGATTTTTGTAACGCCACGTGGCAGCTGGTGTCTCGATCGAAGTGAGTGCAATTAAACTTCACGTCGTAGAGTTGCTTTCAACGAGAGAAGTCATTAGTATTTTCCATTCGACCCTTCCTTGTGGCTGACCGCCAATGATACCAATTAACAGTGAACTGGGTCGTTCCAATTCCACTGGCCTGCTTCTGCTTCTTATTTTCTTTCAGTCGCTCGAGCAGCCATTAAAAGAATTCTCACGTCTTGCAGGATCTCTCACAATCGAGCATTCTCGCGATCTTTTGGATATGCAAACTCACCCCTTGGCCCAAAATCTTCGTAAAATACATAAGGTTACGTAATCCCTTCAACGATAGTTGAATGGCAACTGAATTGCAACAAAGATCTTGCGGCAAAGAAACCGCGACAGTGGTTTCATATCTCATTCAACTCGATAAGAAATTAAAGACGAATGATGATGGCGTTTATCTTTAAGGGGGAGTTCTACCTTATGGGGACCAGAAATAGGTGTGTGTAATGGCGAATTTTTTGCAAATCTTGATTCGTTGCGGTATTTGTTACCGTTCCTTTTTTATTTAAAGAAGTGTCTCGTGGTTTGTGGGCGAAATTCGATTCAGCTTTTTCAGAAGCCTGCCATTTTTTATTTATCTTAATGAATCTAATACCATAGATAGTCACATTCATATAGATTAAGAATCTCTTTTCCTTTTCGTGTTCCAAATAATCTTTAGTGTACTTTCCATCAACGCTAGGGCCAGCCGATTTTTAACTGTATCTACAATATTTCTTTCTTTACCGTTACACAAAAATTCAGAACCATAGTTCAAGATACTATAAAAGAGGCTGTAAAATTTAGATTTAATTTATCGAATAGTAATTGTGCAAAAAATTCACAAAGAACCACCTACTTTTCGGCTCCAAAAGGTAGAATCCCCCTTAATTAATAATTACCTTCTTCACTAATATAATCCAAGCTATTCCAAAGGGCGCCTGTGAAACGCTTTAATCGCGCCTCGCCATAATCAAGGCAAGTTTCCAATTAAAATCCCCGCCGCGAACGAAAACGTCGAAACGATATCACTTTGCATCTCTCGCATTCCAGCATCCGTGTAAAATATTTCCGTGAAGTTCGATATGATAGCAGCAGCAATTTCCCGCTCAGCCTCTCGTTTTTCCAAACGAAACCACGGTCCAGTATAAAATTAATAGAGCACGGCGGAAACACGGTGAGTTCGATCGCGAGTTCCCGGGCGTGTTTTCGTTGGAAAGCCGGTCGTTTAAACGGCGATCTTCCTTCTGATCAACGGTCCGAATTCAGGAAGCGTTTGAACGAGGAAGGACCAGCAGTGCTCCATCGTCCTGTTACCCTTTGCGAGCGTTGAAATAGCGGCGCAATTGAAGGAACATAAACGATGTCCCCCGTGGATGAATTGGGTCGTTCGACTCCTCTGACCAGGGCTTAACTAAACATTTCGAAGCTCCCACGCGCGTGCCCCTTCCATCAATTTCCATCAATTTTTTGTTTAACGATATCCTCTTCAGCGACCCAATTTTTCCTCCACCCTCGCCTGAAGAGCTCTTCTCGATCGATGCTCGGGAAATCTCCAATTCCTATGGTAACACGTCCATGGCAGAAACGGCCCCTCGTGATGACCGAACATCGTGACAGTTCGAGAATATATGCCTGATGGCGCATTTCGGTAGAGTGTATTTAAATTTCGTTACAGCTCTCGTGCACACGTGTACCTCTTTATTTCCCATTGTCCAGGCGGATTGAATTCCACTCCGCGTTAATGCTGCACGCGATTTCATTTCCCTCGTCCACGAGCAATCCGCGATTCTTTTGTTTCTATATGTATCTGCCTGATTGTTTTTATTTCCCTCTGCGCCGGGGATGAAAAATCGCTTGTCGGACCAGCCTCGATAAAGTATTCATTTATAACGTGTATTTCGTTCCGATGAATTATTCCGGCGATCAATGGGGATAATGTTTTCAATTAATGGAGCTGTACGGACGGCCGTGCGACTTCCATGGGAAGAGCGGTTAATTTTGTTCGGCGCATCGAGCGATTGCCAGTGGACAGACAGCTCCCAGTTCGGTCTTCATTGTCGGGCTTTTCAACTGAGCAGAATGGTACGCGCAAGTCGGGGAGTTTTATTCAAATTTCGCTTGTATCTTGATACTTTCGGATCCATCGTTTAAACATTCATGTTAATTAAGCGGGGCGACTCGATTTATTTCGACGAATCGAGAAACACATTTTCGTTTGAATGCTATTTAAGGTTTGCATTCGATTCTTAAGATGAAGATTGCACTCCTTGCATCGATAAATTGCGGTTGTTTGATCGTTTAAATAAATTGCACATTTTATATCGGTTTTCAATGATCGATTCGTATCAGTAATAAAGTATTTTTTTTTGTAATCTTTGCAGTGATATCGTTTCACTTTGGAAATTAGATTTTTCATCTTCGTTTAGTCGATGCTTTGAAAGCTTCGTTTGAAATTACGCTTCGAAAATTTTGATCGATTTCACAGAAAGGGGGAGTGGTTATTATCGAGTCCTTTATATGCGAAGAGTGTCTCATTAACTTTTACGTTTTCATAATACTCTTTAGCAGATAATTCACGCGATCTCGAAGCTTCGATTTTCGAATTAATAAAAACGGACGATCAAATTTGTCGAACGTTCCAGGATCGAGCAAATATTAAACAGATCTTGTTTAAATATTAAATTAACGAAGTACTCGATCGGTCATAGTTGGCAGAAATTAAACAGACATGATTTTACATGAATTATAAATCGAAAGTTCTAAAGCTTCCTTTTTGGAGAAAAATGAGGGTGAAATATTGGGGGTAATATGTGCACTCTATAAGAATTTTCATAGCTCCATCGATAAAAATTGTGTAATTTTTTTATGCGTTGTCCCTGAAGGAAAGCAAAAAATTGCCCTCAAAAGCAAATCAGTTTTGTTAGTTTCACGACCTGCCTTAATTCTCAATTTTACTACAATTATCGGTAACAACCCACACAGAAAATTCACCAACGAGAAAATCCATTACGTGCTTCAACAAACAATAGACCAATTCTTCCCACTACACCGAAAGTAAATTTTCAAAAACACTTCGTCCAGAAAAAAACCTCGATCCAAAACAAATGAATAGTCTATGAACGCACGCTGCACTGTTCCCAGCTACACCGCCGTACTTTTTCGCCTGCAAACACCGATTTGTTGAGTGCACACATATCCCCCGACTTTACAAACTGTCCACACAAAAAAATTTCGTTTCACCCGTTTGACATATTTTTCCGCGACAAAAATCATCCCCTTTTCAAACCGCGAGCTTCTAAACCTCCGAACCAAAAAGGCTGCTTGAAATCAGAGATGGACAAAATTATTAAAAATAAAAATTTCTGTACCAAATTTTTATAATAATTTTTTGCCCATCTCTGCTTCAAATACCTCAAATTCCAATCGAATTTCTTCACAATTTCTAATCCCTCATTGCAATTCCGCTAAACGTTAACCGACTGCCACGAAATTACGAACCGCTCCCTCTTGTCCGCAGCTTCTTGCCGTTCAAAATCGAAAGCAAGCAACCCAGTTACCCAGCTACCCCGTCGTTACGTAAATGTATCCTTTAAAGCCCCCCACCCGCCATCGAGCCCCGATGTATCTTCCTTCCTGTTTGCATCAGCCGCTCGTAAACGGTCCGCTATCTTTTTGTTTCGGCAGTGCTGATAGCCGAGCCGGCGCTCCCGCCTCGGGGCAGAGTAAAGCTGCGAAGGAAAAAAGCGAGAGCGGCGAAAGATCGGCGGACAGGGGGTGCGCGAAGCGAGACAGAGGGAACCGCGGCCGGATGAAGTTGGATACGGGCGGATAAAAGTGAAACGTCTCTAGTGAAAGGGGTAGGAAGCGGCAACGAAAGAGAGATGAAAGAGGAGACGAGAGGCTCTCCTCTCGTTTTGGGAACACGTTGGGCTCGTTTCGTCAATCGATACGCTTGGGGAAAAAGCTGTCGCGCGATCATCAAGCTTCATCGTCCCCTCGTCTCATCATTCAACGTGCAACTAGCTTCTTAACGTCCAACAGACGTGACAGTTTGGCACGCTAGCCTGGGGACTCGATGACGATGATTTTACGCGTTCTAGAAGCTTCCCCGAGCGACCAGCCCACTGTTCGGCGGCGCTGGATGATGGCATAGGCGTCTAATCGGAACGTTGGCGAGTGTTCGGAACGGTTCGCGGTGTTTCCGTGTTCCTCGGCGATAGTACTACTAAAGTTACGCGAGGCAAGTTCTCCAGGATCGCTGTAGTGACGTCGCGAGGATCCGAGCGGAGTCGGGTGGAGTCCTCGCGCTGGCAGTTTCGAGGCTAGCTCCTCTCGAAGAGCGTCAGCAGACGTTTCGCGTCGAGAGTGGCCTTCGCGGGAAGCTCATCCAAAATGATTCCGCCGCTCAAGCGTGGAGAGCACAATCCCCTGACGCACTGAATCTTCAAGCTGCTAGAACTCTTACTCTAATCCTCCTCGAGTGACCCCCGAAATTGAGCAATTAACTAAAGCCTCCGCGCAGAATGATCTCGTCGCCCCGAAGAATCTAGTAGCGTACTCCAAGGAACAGAACGGTCCCTAATTGTAAGTTAGAACGCCGGGCGGGATCGATCTCCTCCACGCTCGATCCTATTCTCTCAGCCACGATGAGCGACGTTAACGATCCACTCGACCGTCCAAGACGAACTCTCCCTACATGCGCGCAACCAGTCACAGAGGTCTCTCGTACGCGACACTTAATTGAACTAATCCTAACCCTAGAAACGACGCGCGTCTGTTGAGCGGTCGGCCGTCCACGCTGAGAAAGCACCGGGGACAGGCCCTCAGGACTCTTTATAAGCTCGATGCATCGGCAAGTCCGTCCATTCCGCAGACGGGGGTTTTGGGGGGGGTGGGATGGCCGGGCCGTTGAGAGACGCCGGGCCCCGAGACTCTGACGGGGCGTCGAGCCGCGTGTCAGAGGGCTCGAGGGTGGATCACAAAACACACAGAGTTTACGGGGGGTTGAAGGAGAACGCGTCGATACTCGGCCGCAAAGCTCTCAGGCTCGAGCGGCGCCGCGAGGGGCCGAGGTATCGATCGTCCTTGGATGTCATCATGAGCACCAGGGTGCCGCTGACGACCTGTCGATCGCGGAGCTCGCGCCGTACTTTCGTACGCTCGACGTGGTCGAGGCTGGTCCCGAGGCGCTCGCCCCGAGTTGGCTCCGGGAACTCGGCGGACGCTGCCAGCTGGACGCCAGCTCTCCCCAGCTGGCTCCGCCGGTCAGGTAGGCTAGAAGGAGTAGAATGAGGCACCCACCTAGGCACCTGCCCGCGTCCATGGAGCTGCAGCCGCTTGTCTGGTTCTCCGTCGTAGGTCTCTGCACCTCTGGGTGGGACACTCGTTCTACCTGCTGGCTGCCCGTCCACGAGTCACCGTTCTCCGCCTCCACCGCGTTGTGCCTGGCCCCGATCGCGGTGTTCTCCTGCGTCGCCACCTGGTGGTTCACCGGCGGGCCCGGCTTGTCCCTGTCCAGGTAGTCGTCGAACTCTAGCGAGGTCTCTGTGCCGTAGAACACCAGCTTGTACTCCTCTAGGGTGTCTGGAACAGGTGGGCGATTTTTGTTAGCTGGGGGAACCCATGGTGGATATTGGGGTCGCCCTTGTGAGACGGAGACAAGGTTTCGATGGTGATTGGAGAGTTATATGATAAGCGTGGTCAAATTTAGATTTCATTTTTAGAATTGTGATTTGTGCCAGTGATTAGAAATGTGATGTTAATCATGTGATGTTAATCATTTTTTGTTTTGAAATATTTAGGCACGTGCGTTTGGGCGTACCTATTAATTTTTATTTTCTATTTTTGAACAAAATGTTTTATAACATATATGCTCCTCTAATATCAAGCTTATTTATCATTGCAAAATTTTATGAGTAACTTGTGCGAAAATCTGTTTTTTAATCCTTTGAATTGCCTCTCAAACGTAGTTTTTCAATCTTCACGACTTAAATTCAAACATCTGTCGAACAGAAGCAATTTTTATTTTCAAATACTTTGCCACTAAAACTTTATCATTTTTGGTAATGTATTCTTTACCACTATTTCTCGTAATTTTTCTCATATTTTCAGCATACTTAAGAATATTTCGCGGTCTCATTTTTTTTTAATTTCTTGCCCTACAAACTAAGGTTAATACGTAATACACAAATATGTAATTATTTTCTTTCTCACAAATGATTGCAGAGAACAAATGACTTACACTCATTATGAAAGTGACGCTATTACGTCATTGTTTATTTCACGCCTATTTAACAACAATTATTGCATAATATTAAGATTGGGTTTTTTTGAATTACACCTCTTACATAATCACTGGCACACTTATGTTTTGGCACGTCTCCGGCTCATTGGGCGACTCTATCCTCTACGAGGGGATACACGTCTAGTTACGAGATGAGTGCACTATGGGAAGAGGGATCTATCATTTCTCAGAATCTTTTGCAGGCGAATGTTGGTACTGGGTCTTCTGGTGGTCGTTTCTGAGAAACGATAGCGCTCGTGCATTGGAATAAACGTTGAGATAACAGGACGTATACATCGAGCTATGAGAAGGGTGCTTACAAGTGACAAATATAACACGTGTATGCGAGCATGCTGAAACTCAAAACGATCAGAGAATTCGCGAAACGTCTCAATGTACCTGTATTCGTGTCGAAACGTGGGAAACTATGGGATATAGTCACCTGTGTACTCGCATTGTGTATTGAGATGCAGCAGCGACGCACCCGAGTGCATGCTGAACGTTACTCTCCTTCGCAGGCAGGAAGATTAGAAGTAAAATTTGTAATTACCTTGTTTCGAGATAAATCGAAGATCGTGTACATACAGACTTACATTTTACCTTCATTTAATCTACGATTCTAGTAATTAACGTGCCGACTTAACATCAAACATAATTCTCGATCACATTAAGATTTGCATTTCATTGGGAACATAAAGGTTCGTGACACTGAGAAATTATAATTCATAAATAGTTGAATAACAAAGAAGCAAAATACGTGATAATATTACTTACACTATAAAGGGAAAGAAAATAACTTATTGTAGCTTAAAAGGTTATATAAAGTGATAGATAACTTCTGAAACTAAAATAACATATCGTACGTAACACACAGAGTAGAATTTTCTACCAATAAATATAAGTAAGCCCTCTACGTGATTCACAGGCAGATGCAAGAGCGTGCTTAAATGAAAAATAAATATTTTAAATAAAACTCAACGTCGCCCCATAATTCACAACACGTGGTAATTACTCACAGACTCAGCAGCTTTTCCCCACCGTATCCTTTAATAATTAAACACGTGGGACACTCTGCTATGAAAAAATCTCGCCGAAGGACGCTTCGATTAAAATTTAATCCCAGGCTTGACAGGGGTCCTGGTTTTAATCTACCTGTTGTTAAATCACGCGAGAAAATCATATCGAACTGCGAGAATCGCCACGAATCGAGTTTCAAGAACGTGCTTCTTCTCATTTTCCCAAATCGAAGACTTGTTAAAATGAAATTAAACGTTGCGGCGCCAGGGCAACGAGAGGAATTACCGATCTAGATCATCGATATAGAAGGAGAAAGGGTTTTTCAGTGCCATTTGTCTGGTTTGCACGGCTAATCTCTGGCTCGTTCGTCTATCTCGATGAAATCGAACGACGCGAGCGATCAATCGTCGGGAATAATTCGCGGCGATTTGCAGCTCGAATGGTAATCTTAATTCCCGCTTGCCAGGAACGACGGGATATTAATGATAGAGCTCGGAAGCTACGCGGTCCCAGGCAACGTATCGCGCAAGATTAAAACCATCGATACTCGTAAAGGACTTCAATTAAAATCTTCACCTGAAGTTCCCTCGTCCAACGTTTTATCGTTAATTAAAACGTTTGATGGCTGGGGTCGATCGATAAGCTGCCGATTTCCCACAACCGTGCGTGTTGCAAAGTTACTAGCAACCGCTCAAAGGAAAGATCCCCGTCAAATTAATTTGGTTTTGCTAGATGAAACACCTGTACATCCTGGAACCGCGGGCGAGTAAACAGCGAGAGTCAATTCAGCGTGTATTGCTTCATCGAGTAGAGACGTCCTTTCTCTCGACTTTTGGCTGGCAACGTGTTCTTAAGTCCCGTTAATTACAACGCCATTTGAGAGAAGGAGCAACACCCGCTCTACCTTAACTACCCAAGTTAAACTTTTGACGACAGTTCGATAGAGTGACATAATCTAACAGTTCGCACTAAATCAATGACGATAACGAATCACAATTTCACTGTGCATTTTGACTCTTCTATTTAAAAGGGAAGTTCGGCAACTGGAAAATTAAAAAATCTAAATTTAGCTGAAGTGATGCTAATAATGTAATTATTTTTTGATTCGGCAATAAGGGGGTGTATTCACCTTTGTGACCGTTTTATTACCGAATTAAAAACAGTTACGTTATTAGTGATGCTAACATCACTTGAGCTGAATTTTTGCAAATTTTCAGATGTTTTAACTTTTCCTTTGTCAATTAAATACTAACAAAACTCCATTAAGCTCTGGCACAAGCCGAAATAAAAATTTATCGCCACGCCCACGCGTTCCATTCCAAATATTCGTTCCCTCTGTGCCATTCTTCTCTGCACCCCCAATTACGAGCACAAAGAACCACTGCTCCCAAAGAATCCAGCTATCCATCCGTCTCGCAGAAAACTGAAGCTTTCAGCGGGCGGCATCGTGCCCGATTCGAGGGCCCAAAAGCGTCACTGTCTCTTTCGTCTGCTCGGCGTCAGCCAGCATCACTGTCTGGCCAGAGACGGGTGCATCCACTTGGCGTGCCTCGAGTGCACTTTGCGTTATCTACGCGCGCGACTACGCGCGGTGTCTACGGTCGTTCACCGTGAACAAACCGTGTTTCACGCGTTCGCGAGCCCTGGCCTTACAACGACGGTGACAGTGAAACAGGAGGGGTGGTTCGGGGGGTGGGGTGTCAATGTCGGCGGGCTGAGGAATTAATAAAGCGTCGCGACGCTGCCTGGGAAGTTTCATTCCCGCCATGGCACGAGGAAAGACAGAACTAGCGACTGAGCATTGTCGAATGATTTGCGATGTTGCGCGGAGGTATTATAAAAGGGGGTGCAGCGAAGCTGAGACACGGAGCAGCCGTAATATCGTTTCTAAAAATGGAAGACACTATTGGGAGGGTTTCTCTGGGGAACAGGCGGAGGAATTGGATACTTCGGGGAGCAGTGTTTCTTTGTACTCGTAATGGTGAATTTAGGAGGGAGCAGTATCAAAGAGGGGGTAGTTTCGCGTTTCAGTGAAATATGAATCGATGATGCACAGCGGCAGCCACTTAATTTCCTATGCGTGGGTATCTCGAGACTGCGGTGTACTTTTCTGGGAGCAGGGAAGTTTGAAACTGGTATGTACTGTGAGGGTAGTTAAGGATTATGGTTGAGGGTAGTTAGGAGGAGCTAGCCAAATGCCAGGAATGGGGGAATAACGTGTGCTTAGTATTGTAATCGTTGTGCTGGATATTTTGAAAGTTCTGTGACATGTTGGGGCCATTGGAGTGTTCCATAGCTCGTTAACTGATTAAGGAATCCTAATAGTAGTCCCGGGATTTTAGAAATTTCTTTAAAACAAAAAACTAAAGATAGGTAGGTCTTTTCAAGAGTCGCATGTTTCAGTGATGAGTATGAACCCGTGAAAAAAGTTAAAGTGCTAGAAAAGGCACTATTTCGCTAATAACTCAAAGACGGTTAGTGCCACTGAAAAATATTTTAGACAAGAATTAAAGAGCATTAAATTCTGCATAAAAAAGGTTGTATAATGTTTTTTTCGCAAATGCAACCGTTTTTCGGTAACGCCCGGTAAACGTGCTCCCTAATGCGCCCGGTAATTGAATGCTCTTTAATTTTGTCCAAAATATTTTTGGTGGTTCTTTCATTATCTCAACTATTGTATGTGTAAAAATCTTCTCTTACCGATCCGTTGTGTTTCAAATTGAACGAATAAGAAATAAACTATCTCGACTATTAAATTCGAGCGAAGCCAAGTATTTTTTCGCGTTGAGAAACCATAAATTTCCAATTACCAGCGGTGATAAAAATCGATATTATAGTTCACGTGCTACAGGAATGTAAGGCGGAAGGTAGTAAAGCGTCTGGGCATCGCGACGCCCTGGGATACGCATCGTTTTACGAACTGTCGAGGGAAATAACCCGCTCGGGACAGGATGGGAACGTTAAAGGCCAATGGGAGCGTGGATATCGTTATCGCTCTGATAAAAGATCGGCGAGATGCGCGGAGATCGTCTTTAAATTCTTCGGTGGGCTCTGGGGGGAATATTTTACGTGCTAAATCGAATTTCAAAGGCGAGGGAGAAAGGAACATATTCTCTGAAATAGAATCTAGAATTCGAGAATTATAAGTGAAGAATAAATATTATCTTGCTATTGAATTTCAATATTTTTTCTATCGAACTCAGCTAATATTGGTTAATATTACTATTTAGACGAAACTTTGTGAACTTGGAAAGTCCCTTTTTGTTTTTATAAAGATGGGTGAGAATTTCGTGACAGGAAGGATACGTTTCACACCGAGAAAATGATTAACATTTTCTAGCTCAGGATTCATGCAATTCAGCTGCGTGTAATGCTACGCTGCCCACGAGAAATAAGTAGGTACTGAAACGGATGTGTAATCACCACAATGTAGTGCAATATGCATATCGCGGTGCCGTTAGTTTACAACCAGCAATAAGTGGACTTTCTACTTTATTAATGCTAATAAAGCAGGAAACCATATTAAACGCTTCACCCCCGTTTCTGGAGCAAGCCCGGGACAAACTGGATTATTTTATCTTCCCGAATGCGGAAAACAAAATTCCTCGCAGAAATATGGAATACCTGTTGAAGTGGATTGGAGTAATGGACTGCCCACGAGCACCGTTTTCATTTTTTTATTCAACGACACAAATTAAGCGAAATCCCGCTTTTCCACTAAAATGCCACGAATATTTTCAGATCTCTACCAGAAAATAGATAGTGAAAAGTGTTGGGAAATCTGGTTAAAAAAAATGGCTAAAAGGATCTCATACTTGTGTAATCTTTTGTCGCCACAGGTTTACAAGTATTTGCTCACTCACGCTATTATTTAACTTCTAAGCAGGTGTCTGCGATCACGTTAAGCAACTGATAACGTCTACGTGATAAGTTGCATGTTGTGATGGTGTTCCCTAAGATCCATCTCTACTGAACACACATTCTCATGCATACCAGCGAATCAAGCAGGCAAGCATTACCTACAGCCAAGTCATCGCAAGTTTTGATTAAATGGCACAGCCTGCGTACACCTACCTTGCCAAGTTTCCCTATTATGATCATGGTAAATTTAAAGAGACTAGACTTCAATCATCACTATGAAAAACTTTTGTTGGTCTAATAGTTAGCGTGTTCACTAAAACTAAATTGGCATGCGGCTAAAGTTTCGTCGAAAGCATTTAGTTGGCGTGCCATTAATATCTACTTGTTTCAGTCAAATAAAATTAATGGTTTGATTGTGTGAATTAATTTTGGTTTGATAGTAGTCAATCATATTGGGAATTTGTAGTTGTAGCATTAGTATACCATTTGTTAATTGTTTGGAGCTTGCAAGTGTTAAGTAAAATGTGAGTGGGGTAACTTAAAAGATATTTGAAAGTATCGGTGTGTAGGATAAGGAGAATTAATAGTACGTCGGAATTTAATTAAAAAATCTCCGCAGTCTAGTTTCTATGTCAGTGTATCTGTACAATTCTACAATGTGCAAACGAAACCGATGGAAATATTGGGAAATCGTCTCGTGGATATCCATGGGAGCAAACGGTATATAATCAACAACATATGGGCAAAATTAACAACGATTACATTGAAGTGCAATTACAGAGCAAACGAAGAAGAAGGGGCACGAAAAACTAAACTGTCTCAAATTCATTGAATCCTGTAACTTTACACATGGGTGCACTTCTATCTTACACTACTCTTGCGAGATGCATCAAGAAACTCCGTGTAACGTGCACCGTTGAATGTACGTGCCAAGCATCGAAAGTTGAACGAGCTGTTGCAAGTGAGAAACATGACGAACAATCTTCTATTCAATGTAACGTTCTCGTCTTAAAAATTCACAAATTTGATCTACAATTATTTCAACTCAACCCTTCAAAAAACTCCCCAAGCGGAGTTGATCATTAACTAAATAAAAAATTACTTAAATAACGGAGCAAATAAAAGTTACTTTATCTTTAGATTATTTGATGAATAAACTTAATTTTTTTATTCGATGAGCGTTTCAACATTAGCGTCGAATAAATTTTTCAATTCGAACTTTAATTTTAACTTTAATTTTATTTTTAAAATAGAATATTATTCAACGACAAATAAAGTTAAAAGTAAAAGTTAAAATGAAAAAATTTATTCGACGCTGAAATTGAAACGTTCGACGAATATTAACGTTATTCGTCGAATAAAGTTAACCCGGATATTTATTCGACACATCACGAATAATCTTTTCAACTTTTATTCGTTATTCGAAATAAAAATTCTGCTCATCTCTGTCCCCGAGTAACAAACTTCCCTAGCTCCCCCTTAAAAAACAACTGCAATGTCCCAGTGTTGGTGAAAATAAACATTAAAACTGATTTCTTCACATACTTCCATAACAAAATAATCAAAGAATTTACGTATTGCTATTTTATACAACCCCCAAACTATGGAATATAAATAACAATAACCAACTATCTACTTTCTTTCACCGTTCACAGTTTAAACTTTCTTCCAACCCCCACTTTACACCCCAGTTAAATTTCACTTGCAACATAACTCTCGACAGGCACAGCACTCAAGAGCCCCAGTTACACGACTACACGATCCAACGAAATGGGAATACCCTTGTCGAAGTTCTTCGAATCGAACTGCTCGTCCTGCAGTAACTCCAGGCCCTTGGCTCTGGTGGCGTGCTGGCCGGGTCCGCGCACCCCGGCGTACACAGGATACAGTGGGTAGAGCTGTTGAATTTTCGAGTACTGCTGGAATATCTCCGGCACATTGTCGACTATAGGTTTAGCCGGTGGCTCCAAGAGGATCAGGCCCCTTTGAAGTGACGAGGCCGTGACTATGTTGAGGATTCGCTGTCTCATGGCGACTCTGGGTGTGGAGGTGGTCGTGGTGGGTCTGGTCGGTGCAGGTGTAACTGTAGTGGTAACGGGGCTTGGTGTGCTTCTTCCGCGCGGCCTGGAGGTGATCAGCCGGACTTCCCCAGCAGGATTCGGTCCTCTGGCAGCAGTCAGGCCTCTCAACGTTTGGACAGTGGGCTTCGGAGTGGGCTTATTCGCGGACTTGCCGTTCTTGTGCTGGCCTCGAGCCTTGCCCTTCCTCTGAGACTGAATCTGCGCGTTCACCACGTACGGCGGGCTCAGGTTCCCAGACTTCTCGGACTTGTGCTGGGGCTGCTTGTTCTTCGGGTTCGTCAGGCTGTTCTGCGCTTTCGAGAACGCAGTTTCCCGAGGCTTCACGAACGGTCTTCTGGGGATGCTGACGCCAGCGGGGTTGTACAGCGCGTACTCGGTGCGATCAGGCAGCGTCGATGTCCCGTAGAAAATCAACGCCCACTCGTGGAGAGTCGCGCGACCTGATTCGCCGTGGCGGGGGGTAGCAGAAAATCGGAGAACACCGTTACCGTTTTTGGGCAGACAATCGTCTGGGTTGGGGGAAGTATTGTGCAATCATTTCTGTATTGGCTTTTACTTTCGCATCAAGAAAAATACACAGAGTGCAATCTCTTTTGTGTATTTCTTTTTGAAGAGGAACTTCTATAGGAATATGCTATTCAGAGTCGATGGATTTGCACAGTGAGTGTTACAGATTAAGCCCTGTAGTTACTACAGAACTTGATAAAACGATATGTATGTCTAATGGCACAACAGACGGGTGACAGCAATTAACCAAGTCCTGCAATAGTACAGTTTGACGAGCCTGATTGTTCGCTAAGTAGTTGGAGTCCAAGTGCTTCGAACGGAGATTGGACTGACAGATGGAAGTTCGAGTGCTTCCCATAAATTCTGACTAAAGACTGACTTAGAGACTGCTGGTTGAAAGTTTGATTGCTTTCAAGATACCTAAGAGCTGTCAGATTGAAAACTAACAAGTGCCTAGAATCTTCCATCCTCCTACAATTCTCGTCTTCTAATTACCTTCCTCCAACTGCATCACCGTCCTATTCCAAAAGCCCACTTATCAAAGAACTGGCGCAGCAAAATCACATCCACCCACTGTTCACACCCTCAGATTATTTTAAATCCCAACTTCTCTCCAGGAATTCAGCAGAAAAGTTCAACAATCCGCGAGCTGCGCTAACAATGGCGGATTTGGCAATCATCGACGATTATTCCTCAACAGGGCGATGGACTCGCGGAGCAGTACAATATTGTGCTTAGCCAAGGACAACAGAGCCAGGCCCGTTGCGCGGAGGATCAAGGCAAACACTAGGCGTGATGGTTTAAATACCTGTACTTGGAATGTACCCCGCGCATTATGCAGCACAATGGAGGGAGCATCCAGCTTATGCGGGGTTGCGCCAGGCTACAAGCTCCTGTTAACGCGGACTTCGTGCACACATCCGCTTTAACAGGGCTTGCCGCAGAGGGTTCGAGTGGTTCCGACGGTTCCGCCCTGCACAAGGTCAGCCGCTCCCTCCGCGCAGTGGATGATGGGACCTCCGTCGGGGCTGGGTGGAATCGCGAGGGAACACGCCTCGAATATGGAATTATGCCCTTGGGAGGCGATGCAGCAGCTTACGCGGGCCCCACGTGCACGGTTTACGAGAGTTCCCTTCATGTCCTCGAAGATGAGACGATAAGATAGCAGCTGGCTGTTACTGCACCCGATAGGTGCTAGGATCTATGTAGACGACGTTAAACGGCTCCGTTCCACCAGGGGCATCGGGTTTAAGTGAATCGACGACGTTTTATGGAAACGTCGAAGAAACGTGTAATTATTCTCGTTAAATGGCGGTTGGTTGGTACGACTGCTTGAAAATGGCATTCGCGGTTGAAGATGATAAAGGTATGCGATCACTTGGTATACGTATGTATACATGTATGTTTGATAACAGAGAAAATAGGATACCAGATAAAGTAGTAGATTGTTGCTTGGCTTTATTAAATTGTTGTTCCCTTTTTTAATACGGGTGCAATTTGGCAACCATTCAGGGAACAACAGGCGAAATATAATTTAGCTGAATGACTTAAGATGCCATGAAAGTGTATGACAGCTTTTACATGAAAAATTCATCTCTCAAAAGTGGGAGTAAAGTATATATACAATAATTATTATTGTAAGACCAAAAATTCAAAATTTTAAAATATCCGTATTCTCTCTTTCAAACCACAGTTTACAAATATAAATTTACCTGAAAATTTGGTAACATTTTGCAAGAAAAATCGACAAAACTGTGTTAATTTTTAATATATTCTTTAAACAGACAAAAATTCTAAAAACTGTTACGAGGGATAAATTCGTTTATAAAAAACATACACTTTAAAAAAAATTATATTCTACGCCTAATAGTTCTCGAGATATTCCAAAAAATATGTTTTCGACTCCAACTGTAGGGGCTGTTTTCGCCCCTTCAACATAGAAGGTTGCTGATATCAAGAAATACGTGTCAAATATTTTTCTGAGAATTACTTTTTACCAAAGCCCCATATCTTCTTTTGTAAGAAGACATTTACATTGAAGAATTTGAAGGGGAAGATTACAGCATTTAATAATAAATAATCGAATTGCAACTAAAATAGAATGAAACGATTGTTATGAGCTAAGGAATATCCAAGTTGTACCACAGACCTGTGGAAACATGTTCTATTATCCCAGCCACGATGACGGGGAAGCTTTACAGAAACACCTGCGCCTCGACTATGCCTAACGTATAAAAGTTAGCGCTGGCAATTTACTATGCAGGGATACAAGATGCAGATGTATTCCACTTAGGGACAAATTTTACGCAGGTATCGGCTTTAATGGGGCTGTAAAAGCTCCATTATATAGCCATGGTACTTGCGCAAAGTCGTTTGCTTCCCTTGGTGAGGAAAAGATGACTTCGCTGAAGACAAGATAGCAGCTCCAAATCATCTGAGAATGACAGTGCGGAGTCTGTTCTGCGCAGAGATTATTGTCTTTTAAGTAGACTCATAATTTGATTCGTGTAAAATTAAATAATCCTCTTAAGAACGTAACCATCGACTGTCTTCTCGCAAAATTGAACTTTACGTGTGACTATCTTTCCTCCAAAACCATCCTAAATGTCAAGCTACATGTGTACCTTGTTATTAACATTCTTTCTTGAAAGAAATGAGAGTTTTAGATGATAACAAGATGATAGCCTAATTTAGATGCTTATTCCCAGGTGTATAGGAATGCAATTATGTTAATAGTTGTTACTCGGGAGGTTCACTTTGCTCCTTAACACTATTTTAGATGTAGAAATAGACTGATGTACCCTATATCTTTAAATTATATCAGTTGGGAGCTTACTTACGATGCTCGAAGTCTCGCCCTATTAACTAGAATTTAGACACTTGTTTGGTCATCGAACTACCCGCGAAATACTTCGCGCGAAATTAAATTTCGCGCGGTGTCTGATAGGAAGTCTCGCTCCAGCTTATCAGAAAATATTGTACGCGACGATGGAAGAGAACAAAGAGGTGGGGCACAATGGGCTTACCTTGATATCGACCCTCATTGTGGATTTCAAGCTTCCACGTGCCGTGTGGCCTTTCTCCCCAAGTGTGAACCGACATAAATGGCCATTGATTGAAACCAGCCTTCGAGACGTCGTGCGGCCTTTTTGCAAGCAGAGTACTCTTCGTGCCCTGTGGAGATGTTAGTTGTATTTGAAGATCCCCTCGTCTCGAGGCCATCAGGGATACCTTCGCCTGCGACAGACGAATAATCGATCAGTGGCACTCGGAGTATCGCCCTTCTGAAATTTCAATTTTCCCGGGGAGCCTTCCAAGGCGAAAGGCTCTTACAACAATCCTGTGAAAATAGTCTGCTAGTCCCTCCATCTACTTGTATTATTCATGGGTAAAGAACCCTGCGCCACCAAGAAACGTGACTTTTCGTTTATGATTTTGAGCTCAATAGAGATACGATTTTATGATAGAGTATAAACCCTTTGAGGAAAGTTTTTATTATCCTATTGGGAAGGGATTGTTCGAGTACCCTTTAAGTTTCTAAGTGAACCGTTGGAAGCGGAGTGATTAATCGAGGACTTAATGTGTGCTGGTGACCAATTTTCAGAGTGTCTCGTTCTTCCTTCGTCACGTGACGAAAGGCACGCGACAGTTTTCCATGTCAAAGTGATTGCAAGCTGTCACGGAGTAAACTATTAATCTGCTGCTTATGTGAGTGACGGAACACTTACCTGCACGTGCTCAAGAAAATTAACACCGCTACACTCCTTGACGTGCAATTCCAGGGTTAACTGGCTCTTTGGTGGTATTGGCCTGCAACACGCGTGAAATTTAGGTCAGTCACGGTAGTGGAACGCCGTGGATTTATTCGAACATCCTGATTCCAGTGATTTCATTCAAACAGGGAAAATTACTGTACCGCAACGTTCACCCTTTTCTGATTCTAGCAGTACTTTTTTCGCCTTCGAGGTATTTTATCGTCCATAAAATTCTGCTGCCTCGAGGGGCGACGACGGCGAAACGGTTGGCGTTAAATCAGGTGTACGGGTAGCGAAATCTGTTTCGAGAAATCGATTTATCCCCGCGATTGCAGCGAAAAACGAAGTAAACGCGCTCCAAGTGGCGATGGATCGTGTTGCATCGGAGTTCCCGCGCAGTCATTTAATTTGCAGAACTTTCTCAACTACACGTGGTATTCTGGGACGTTCATAATTTGTGGGGAATTGTGTTTTGTTGTGTAACGAGGACGGGTTAATTCTCTTGAAAGGGAATGCGATATTTCTGCAACTAGTAGTTCTGAGTCTAGAATTATGTTCAATTATACTCAGAATAGAATTCCATTAACTGAGATATAGGATGCTTTCGTATTCGATTAAAAGATTACTATGTATCATTACTCAGAACTTTAGTAGCATAATGCAAACGACAAATTGATGAGTATCTTTGAGCTCCATGAGAAAGAAAATGTAGAGATCTCTCATCAATATGTGTACACGTTCCGAAGTATAATAAATTAGAACAAGTTACTATCCCTAACAAGGATAGTATCTATATTCAAAATATTTTGAAATGACAATTCACCTGCCCATATGTGGCGCAGAAACTTCACACTTGTGCTGCTCTGGCACTGTTCGCCATCTCCTTGCCAAACGCACCATGGCAGCAGCATCCATCAGCCCATAGCCAAAACTATGGCTCACTAAACATAAATCACAATTCTGAGCGTTCACACAAATGAAAGCATGTTCTAATTATCTCAATTCCTTCAGACCAGAGTTGGGCATTAACTAAATAAAAGATTATTTAAATAGCGGGTCGAATAAACGTTAAATAAGTAAATCAAGAAAAGTAACTTTACTCGTCGTATAAAAAACTGAAATATATTCAACACACGAAGAATAATTTTTTTAACTTTTATTCCTGATTCGAAATTTTTATTTAAATTAAAAAACACTACCATTTTCTCTAGATTCAAGCTACCCCCAACTCTCAACCCCTATTCAAATTCCACAATCCCACAAGCAATAACAATTCCCCAACTCACCGTTCCTCCCAACCCCGTTGGTCACCCAGTCCGGGGATTTCAAGTTTGCTGGCTTCGCTGTCCTGACGACGATGTGCTGCATGTCCCTCCAGGTGAGTTCCTTGTTGGCCTCGAGGGCGAGGGCGCAGATACCAGCGGCCAACGGTGCCGACGCGGACGTCCCCGTGTGACTGCTGGTGCAATGTTGATGCAGATCGGTAGTAACCACTTGCTTTTCGCCCGTAGAGCCGGAGCTGTAGGTGGTGGCCAGGGTGGAAGAGCAGGCTTCGCTGTACCATGGCACCTGGCCGTTCTCCGTCGCGCTGCTGATGGACAACGTCCAGATGCTGTTCGTGTAGCCGTCGCAGTTGCAGTTGTCGTGATCCCTGCCGCCGTTCCCCGACGCCCACACGAAGATCGACCCTTTGCCATTGCGACCCTGCCGATTAAATTGGTGAGCTTGGACGAATCGAGGAATTGCCTTGAGGAATTTTTCCAAGGAGGAAGGATGGTTAATTGATCGACTCGCCTTAATTGGACGTCAGGGCGTGTCTTAGTTCTTGGTTGTACGTGGGTCTGCTGTTGGTTCTGGAGGGAGGAGTTTAGGAAACTGGGAATTAGGTGGAAAGGAATCTCATGTGGTTTGTTGATTGGTGCTTCTAGGTGTAATTACTTCTTGTGACGATATTTGATGGAGGATTTGGAGGGGGTTGAGGAATTTCTTGATATTGAGAAGGGAATGCAATCTGTGAGGGAAATGAATTTGAAGATTTTGTTAAGGGGATGGAAATTTCTAGAATGTGAATTAAATGTAGTGGGATTTATTCTTGATGAAATTCAGCTTCGTTTGAACCACCACGGAGATAACTTGCTTTTTACATTTAATATGAGCGGATGGGGTGTATCTGTGATTCGCTTTGAAAATGCTTCGATGAATATCACCGCGACTCTTGGCGAATAACGAATCTTATCTTGGCTGGTGACGATATGCCAATATGAAATGCAATTTCAATGCCTTTGCTCTCAGTTGGCTATGAAGTTTGTACCACTTCTGGCGCCGTTACAGTTCCCATGATTAAAGGACCATCCTTGAAATTATTGGATTAGTTAGCGCGGCATGTTAAACGCAGTTCTGTGCCACTAAATGCACTTACAGTTCTAAATGCACATACACACGGCGACCTCCTTTGAGCTTCGTTAAATAGGATATGATACGAAACGTCGAACACGTCTGAGAGCCAGTGAACAGTCGCCGAACGTTCCGTCTCGGTTTACAGCTCAGATCGTCATAAAATATCGCTAAAGAAAATTGATTTTTGGTAATGTCTTCGAATAGAATTTGATTAAATTCTTTTAGATCTACCACGTACATTTTTATTTCTTTGATATTCTTCATTGTGATGTTGAATTCTGTTGAATTCGACTAAATTCTAATGAATTTCACTGAATTCTTTTGAATTTCACTGAATTCTTTTGAATTCGACTAAATTCTTTTGAAATCTACTAAATTCTTTTGAATTCTACTGAATTCTTTTGAATTCTACTGAATTCTTTTGAATTCTATTGAATTCTTTTGAATTCTATTGAATTCTTTTGAATTCTATTGAATTATTTTGAATTCTATTGAATTATTTTGAATTCTATTGAATTCTTTTTAATTCAGAACCACTATGAATGCAGAATTGTTTGAATTCTTAATAATGGATTAACGTGATTAGTCAAACCAGTAATTTACATGATTTCGTTTGTCTTCAAGTAGCACTAGTACAAAGTTCACCGACCCTTCACCACTATGATTTTATCAAAATCTTCCTCGCAAATATTAATCTATTTAGCATACGCGAGATCCTCGCGAGCTGTCGCGAGCACAAAGTGTCTATGAATATTTAACGATTCATGTGTATCGGGCAGAAGTGGTTTAAATTCAGAAGTAACAGTAATTATACCCGAATGATGAATTTATATTACGGGACAACAGTGGTTGGCAGTAACTTTGCAACACTAAGAAAACTGACCGTAAAAAGTTCTTTAGGTATTCAAATATCATGCAATAAATAATTTTCCACCCGCTGACCCTTTCCCGGAAATTTTCTGTCAAGGAGCAAATTAATAACTTCCATTAACTTCTAAGGGCTAGAGAACGTTGAAGACCAATAAACTCGTTAGTAAAAACAACTACTGGAATAAACCTTAAACCAGTATTTGCAAAGCTTTAGATAGTATGAAGAGACGATAAAAGGAGTTTAATATTAACTATGTCTCTTTCAAATTTCTGACGTCCGAATCATTCTTGACCACTCTATATTCCCGTTAATTTATTAGCACAAAGAGACGAAGAAAATTTATTTCAGCTTCCTCGAGCGCTCCAGCTTATTTTCGCTTTAAAATTTGTTGCTGCATACCTAAGAAAAGGCAGCTTCGTAGAAACGAGCATTAATCCTATAAATCTATAGAGTGGCTGGGGATTTATGAGACGAAGGATGAATAGAAAGTACAGCGTGGAAATAAAGTATAGTATCGCGAAGATAAGATAAAAACCTGATATTAAAAAATCTATTTTTCCTAAATTAATATCGAACTAAGGAAGACACATTGCATCAGAACATCAACTTTCCAAGCTCACGTATTCACCATAAAATGCTACCTCATTCAATGACGAGTAATGTGAATAGAAGACCCAAAATGGCCACTAAATCATGATAGCCTGTTTATGACAGCCATGTTAAGGAAACGACAAGATTAAATCCTCTTTACCTAATCGATTAACTGTATCAAAATTCGTTACTCAACGTGACGAAGTACCTTTCACGGAAATGCATTATACGTCGGTTTTGATCGTTATTAGACTCCACAGCAACCACTATCTTACGAGCCATTAGCACTAGATTTTCAAGTAGAAAACCAGCACAGATACCTTCTCCATTAGAAACTACAGATCTTCAACTAAAAAACAAGTACCTACAACTTCTCACTTAGAATACTCAACTAGAAAATACACAACCTCAACAAGAAAATTACAAGAACACTAAAAAATCAAATAAGAAGCCGCGTATTTGCTTAAAATAAACAATCCTTACACCCCACTAATTCCAATAAGAAAACACAGCCGTTCCAGCATATCGATCTACATATTACAAGCCGCATGACTTCACTCAACCTTCGAATATTAATTCATTGCCCTCAGCGGAAAATGAAATAGCTGACGAGTGCCTTGAGCGACTAATCAATCACTTTCCCCCGTCTGGGGGTCGTGGCTAATTGCTCGCGCGCTATCTTCACGGGCAGCCGGCGGAGTTTCGGGAATCTCGGTCCGAGTGAATTCTATTTTCCATCCGGCAGTGTTTTAACGAGTCCCCGGGACGAAAGTGCCCGCCGATATTTGCATATGACTTACCGCCACCTCCCGGCGACTGGGCATAAAATGGTAATGCGTGCAGGTGCGGAGGTACGCGGGGACAGGTCGCTTAAAAGCGGCCAATTAGGAACTTTACGGGAGCTGACCTCGTCGCCGGAGTCTGTTAAGCCCGGTCCAGGCGAAGAAGTTGCTCGTTCTGCTGGGTAATCGAGTTACGGTTGTCCCAGGCAACGACCATTTCGTCGCGGGACGGACTGATTCTTCGACCGGTCGAATAATTACGAGGCCATCGACATCTTTTATGTAATACCAGTTATCGGCTACGTTGATTTTCTCTTGGGGCTACTTCGATGCTAGGTCGACCAAAGATGTAAGATTTCGCGGTTGAAACCGGTGGACCTTGGAAAATGCTCCACTATACTGCAGACGTTTTAACCACTTAAGGGACCTCCGCTGGTTTCCACTTTTTATCAGGAGCGATGAATTAATATCTTTCTGTAGAAGGTAACACTGGCTTGTAATTTATGGTGAAATTGGAATAAGAATGACAGATTCTGTCACTACAATTCGAAAATGTGAAGTGAAACTTCTGTGGAACGCTTGGACATGGAGAAAATTGATTTTCAGGGGAACACCACTGTGACGGCCAGAAAAGTAAGCTATTTTTGAGAATTTTTTTCAGGAATAGTTTATAGTTTTCGTACAAAATTTTGAATACCTACCTTTAGTATAATGTCTTAAGAGACTATCTAAAAAAAAATAGAAAAATGCAAAAATTTTAATATATTAATGAATCTTCTAGACCCCCACCCGCGTTGGTCGAATGTGTAATTATGAAACTGTAGGTTCGAAATGAAATTTCATTTTTTTTTATAAACCATACGAGTGTAGTTTTTTGTTGCACGTACGGATTCTTTGATTGAAAACAATTTTTTTTAAATAGGCTCGAAAAACTGTCCATCTTATACGCGGATTCTTCTAAAGCGCACCATTTTTACAAAAATAATTTGTTTAAGAAATCGGTACGTACAACGGAAACTACATGCATATAGTTTATAAAACAAAAATTAAATTGGTTTCGGACCTGTTGTTCCTTAGTTACACACTCGACCAGCGTGCGTGGGTGTTCTAGAAGATTAATTAATATTTTTTTTATAGTCCCTTAACACATTGTACTAAAGGTAGGTAATATAAACTTTATATCAAAATTGAAAATTTTTCCCGAAAAAATTCTTAAAAACGGCTTACTATTCCGGCCGTCACAGTGGTGTTTCCCCTTAAAGTCCCCCCTATACGACTTGGTTCGCGTGTCTGACTAATGCTTGATCATTCTACTTGCCCACTAGTCTTCGCACTTATAGAACGATTGGTGTAACTACAGTTTCATTCACGGTGGTCAGAAATGCTTCTACCAAGTATGTACCGCACAGACTGCACCAACAAATTAAATACCCACAAATTCACATAACTGATAACCGATTCACATTGATATTCCTAACAAGCCAACGCCTTCACTAAACAAGAACGATCTACCACCGAGTATCGCCTCGAATTACCCAGGCGAGTCACACAAATAATCTTCGAAGAATGCCTGGATAAAAGCTACGAAGCATCAGGCGAGCCAAGTGTCGCGAGATCCCCCATTCGCCATCGGCGTCCCAACAATACAGCGGGGAGACAATCGTCCCGGGGCAGACCCCGCGTTCCGGTGACTCGAGGACGTTTCGTTTTCGTTGATACCGGGGCATTGTTCAGGGCCCTTCTATTTAATTCGCAGCCGTACGCTGCATTCTAACGATCGGTCTTTCCCTCGGCGCGACGCAACGCCCGCTGACACGCCGGTGTTGCTTGTTGTGCTGAGGAGCGAGATAAAGGGGGCCTCCTTCCCCGCGCAAGTTCTCCGGCAAACGCAATCGAAGAGAGAGAGTCGCTTCCGAGCGACTGCCAGCCGGTATACATCGAGATAACAATGAGGTAGCTGCCGTTCTATTGTCGTCCCGCGGAAAGATCCCGGGTACGCTTTTAGGTGATACATTTCTGGGAATTTCATTTCGCAGCGGCGAACGGGATCTAGCGATGCTATCGCGACGGCTAGATGAGACTTTTCTTGTATTACAAACGGAGTAACGAATCTCCCGTTTACAGGAGGGTGGGCTGCAGTCCCGTTTTATGCGCGCGGGAGCTTTATTCCTCGATAGCGTAGCCACTGGAACGAGCACAGTGGAGTAATGAGAGATACAAGCAAGGGAATTGGGGTAGATTGCGCGATACTCTAATTTCATCTGCAGGCTCGGCAAACAAATTTATTATTTTTCTTCCCGTTCAGGATGCCACGAGGGTGTTTTAGCTTCCCGGTTTTACGTTCGGTGACGTTCCAGCAGGGAGATTCGGCTGGGGATGCGCGAGTTGGTCTCGAGTATTGGGGAACTAAGACGAAGGCAATTTTCAGCGACGACTTCTTTGGAACTGTCATCGCGTTTCTTTTGCCATGTTAATGGAGTTGGCGGGCACTGATTTGCCTCGTAACTCATTAAACTTCTAATCATTAGAGCCCTCGAGTAGACCGACCAGGAAAGGGGAGCCGATGACGATATTTTCGAGTGGAGTTTGTTTTAATCCATGGGAAGATATGAATAGGGTGGTGGAACGTTTACTAACCTTCGTGATTCCTTCGATGAAAGCTCTGGTGGCGAGTTCACCGGGGCCGTCCACGGTTTTCCCATCGTCGTCCGGACCCCAGGATGCACTGTAAATGTCGATGTGCTGGGGGTTCAGACTGAGAGACCTGGCCTCCACTGCGTCCGTTACGTCTCCGTCCAACATTCTCACTCCTGTACGTGGACAAATAGAATTGGGGATATTTGATTAAGTATCGGGGGTTTGGGTGTTGTTTTTGGTTAAATTGGTGGGACGGGGTAGTGTTGATAGTGTTTGTTAAGACAGCATGGATTTTGCAAGCTTTTTGCAACTGAGATTGGTGCTAGATTGAGTCGTGAAACTGAGGATTGCAAAGTTGAAGTAAAAAGTTTGTAATAAATGAGTGATTTAAGTGAGTTCCGGGCTGGCTTCACTCTAGGACGTAGAAAGTAGAATGGACCCTTAATCCATCCACGAAAATACAAAGGAAACATATGAGACGAAATTTGTACGATATCGAGGGAGAATACCTTTTCATCCATCATTTCCAGATTCAGAAAATATAAAAATATGTATTAGTCGACAGCATATATAATTACACTTCCAATTAATGCAATGCACATAAAACAGGATGTTCTTAAGCTTGTTCCTGAAATTCGGACGTCTTTGTATGAAATAATTTCGTAGTACTTGACTGGTAATTGGAGATTTATTGTTACGAATCCTTTCACACAGATTATTCCGAGGTGAGTTCGCGGCAAGCAGTTTCCAGATTACCGGGCACTAAATATTGTTCCTAACTAGAGGACGACGTTGGTTACCGCATCGATTACAGTTTTGAACTTGCTACCAATTATGGAATCGGAGCTAATTTCGACCTACCAATTTGGGCCTCTGTGACAATACACTATCAAATCTTGTTAAATTTGCACTGCGTGGTAGCGGTTACCTGCACGTACCAAATTATTCCCTCGTACTATCAGTGATCAGCGTTTTCATCAAAGGATTCAGTGACCGAGTAAGAAACAAATGTGTAACGACAGAATTCCGATGCAAATGTACAATTCGCAGAAGAACAGAAATTATAAAGCAAAAATGAATATTTCTGCTTTTTCTAAAGCTTACATCCTGCCGATAAATTAAATAATTAAATATCAACGAATAATTTCTGAAGCACCTAGGGAAAAAGTCACTCAAGGCTCAAATCCACAATAATATGTAAATTCGTAAAAACCGTGGAATGCAATTTTATTTCCACGGTTACACTCATTTTACAATCATCGTCTCACGGTTCCTTTTTCGTTCGATGGAAGCAAATCGATTTCTTCAGCAGACTTACCCCCGATACCAGCCCCGAACGCGACACCCACAGCGCAGATGGAATTGTTAGCAGTCGCAGCTACTTCGCCGGCGCATCTGGTGCCATGTCGATTGCTGTCAAGGAGATCGTATCTCGGCATAGGATCCTCGTCGTGATTGTTAACATCGTAGCTGGCCTGCGGGTCCTGGAACAATCGTTCAATTTTCCTCGTGAATCGCCGGACCCTTCCTTTCGCCCCATTCTTTTTTCTACATTTAAACATCAGCCAGTCAAATGATTTCACCATCCATTCACGAGCAGAGATTCTTCTGCGCGAATGTTTCAATTTAAAAGTAACTACGTTTGATGGCGTGCTCGCGGGATTCCAGATCCGTCCCTTGTGCTACGGCTGAGAGATGGAATGATAAGCTCGGTAAATTAACGTCGAGCGAACCAGTTTCGGAATCACTGAATACAAGTTGGCCACGATTTTACGAAGTTTGGTCGGGAGTATCGATCGAGTACTGGTCCCGATGTAATTGCTTTTTCCCAGGGGCGGTTTACAAGAGATTGTTTCGAAGTTCTGTGTCCGATATCACGGCTCGAGAGCTCTTTCGTGGGGAATTATATTCAAACCTCCACGAGGCCCTTCGATTTCTGGGGGGCATCGCAATTTGCATGAGAATATTGAGATCTGTCACGGTATGTCACTCTTTGATAGATGATATTTAACGTATTTTTTTCTCTTCTGTCTCTACTTTTAAGAAAGAAATCTAATATTTCAGTTCGCATTATTAAGCAGAGATAGGCAGAATTTGTATTCAAATAAAATTTGGAATAACGAATAAAAGTTAAACAAATTATTCGTCACGTGTCGAATAAAAAAAATAACTTTATTCGTCAAGTAATCTAAAGTTAAAGTAACTTTTATTTGATCGGTTATTTAAAGCATTTTTTTATTTAGTTAATGCGCATCTCTGTTATAAAGTATTGCGTTGGTGATACAATAACATTTGCTAATTACGACTTACGAGTTACGACTCGAGAAATGTCACAGAAATTCGAAGAAATAAAATAAATATTTTCAACTTCCCCACGCGAAAAAACTTCATGTGCTTCAAGCTAATAACGTAGGATTCTAAATTTGAAAACGATACTGTATATCGACTGCAATATTCTCGGTTTGCCAATAGCAGCTTTTATCGGAACTAGGTGGATCGTTGGAAGGTACATATCTCGTTTAGATCAATATCGTAGCGGGCCGTGTCTGATCATGAACGTCCATATCCGCTGCAAGATTACAGAGCTCAATACGCATTTCTCTGCGGTTGCTTTATTAACTCAGGTTGTCCACTGGTAAACACAGGGATCGCTTGTGGTTCAAGATAGCAGCTCCATTTGCTAACCGATTCCGTATGCCATGATACTCGGAGAGAAATCGACTGGGTGCCAAAAACCATTGATGGGCTAGCCCCATCTATTTCGTTATATTATAAAAAACTGTGTTTCGCGAATGGTATGGATAAATAACTAAAACCTACCCCACGAAGAATATGTGACTAATCAACTAAAACATATTCCAATAACAGTCTCATTAGAGTATTAAATATTGCATGACTATCTACCCCTATCACATTAATTAATTATATGAAAAAACCATACTATTTAGCTGGTTTATTGAAAGTTATCACCATCACACCGTCTGCTTTGGTTACGTCGAAAAATTAAATCACTACTTAATTCTGGATGCATAGGTAATTCCTCCCTATACTATCCTCACTATACTTGCTCAGCTACACGAGGAAAGGGTGCCTTTAAAGTCTATTACTATTTCGTGAAAGCATTATTAAACGATATCACCACTGTCTGTGTGCATAATTAAAATCTACCCTCGATACCCTATTCAATCTCCAAAGCTTATGTCTGACATACCACGAAGCTATACTACTTGAAACTATTACTCCGGCACATATTCTTTCGTCGCACAACTAATCCTGCCTTTAGCTTCGATTATACACAAAAGTGTCATTTTCACCGTACAGTGTCCACGTCATTAAAACCTACCCTCACTATAATAATTATCCCCAACATAAACTTGGTTATGCCAGTTGCGATTATCCATACCATACCAATGATGTTATAACTTCGCGTATAATTAATGCAGATCATTTATAACAACGTATTAAACATTTTTCAGAAACTCCCGTTCGAAACTTTGCTTTATTCACAGCTTTGCCTAGGTAATTAATTTGAAGAGGTAGCTTCAGTGTAATCTATGTGTTTGTATATTAATTCCACGTACGAATTTTTAACTACTTCTACGATTAGTATATATGATAGATATATCGTGATAGAAATTCTGCCTGCAAGTTTCTGTTGCTTACTTTTCCTATTCCTACGACTAGTTTGCAAGCATCGCCATTGGTTTGCTCGCAACAGTCGTAACTAATCCGTTTTGCTGCGATTATTTCTCGCTGCGGGTATTTGGAATTGGATGCTCAGTACGTACACGATTCATATGAGTTTCTGAGTGGCGGTACAGTTTTTGGCACAGATCGGACATCCGTACGTGTCCTTGTTTTGCGGGCTTCTGTTCCCTTTATCCGTTCTATTTGCCTCGGAGGGACAGTTCGCTCAATCTTTGTGTAAACTGGGACGGATCTTGACAAATTTGCTTGGGAATCGATCGTCCCTTTGCATCGCGATAACTATTTGAATTTTCGCATGATAGAATTTCAATGAGTATTTACATTATTTCATTTTTATCTTGATCGGAAATTTATTTAACTACCAAGCTTCTTGGAGAAAGAAATTGGCCTCCAACGATCATAGATTTTATTTGCAGTGTGGCGAAGACTACTTCCAATACACCTTTGTTGGCTTAGTAAATAGAGGAACTTACGTAATTGTTGCTGAGATCGGGATGATCTTTCTCCAATCCGTCGTCAAGTATCGTGACCACGACACCGTTCCCCGTAATTCCTTCGGCCCAGGCCTCCTGCACGTTCATGTCCAGTCCGTTCCCCCTGTTCTGGAATGAGTTACGAGTAGAGCAGTAGAAAAATTCAAATCACATAACCCATCTCTTTAAAACTCAATAGCTTCTCAACACTCAACATTATCTGTTAAAACCCCCACGACACAGACTTGAAACAGCAACTGAGTACCGAATATTCTCCCACAAACACGTACTGAATTCAAATAAATTCTGAAGTAGGAGCAGAGATGGGAAATTTTTTGATTTGAATAAAAATTTCGAGTAATGAATAAATGTTAAAAAAATTATTCGTCATGAGTCGAATAAAGTCAACTTTAGATACGACGAATAAAGTTAATTCTTTTCATTCGATGAGCGTTACTATTTCAGCGTCGAATAAAGTTTTTAACTTTAACTTTAAAGTATGTATACAACGCTGAAATTATAATGCCCGACGAATAAGAAAATTAACTATATTCGTCGAATAATCTAAAGTTAAAGTAACTTTTATTCGATGCGTTATTTAATTAATTTTTTATTCAGTCAATGCCCAACTCTGAATAGAAACATGTGGAAGACCACAATAAAGTTCTACTGCAAAAAAGTCTTCATTTTCAAGACCTCAAGTATGAATTTTTTACTTTGCATCTATCACTTTCCAGGCCCAATTCAGTTAATATTAATAAAGTCACCCAAAGATTTCACTCGGCACAGTGCAACAATGAAAATAACTAACCAGGTACCACATTTGGGGCCACCTCTCGTCGTCTAAGATCATGTGCAGGTAGGACGGGCCGCGTTTGATAATCTGATCCCGTTTCGTCCGCGACTTGACTCGCTGCTGCACCGCCCGGCGCACCCTGCGGTCTCCAACCAGTCTCTGGTGCACCCCAACGTGAGGTTCCGTCGACCTTTTCACCACCGTCGTATGCACCATATGGTACCAGTCGTCCACTATCTGTAACAAAGAACAATTCCACGTTAGTACACGTTTGCCTAAGCAACGCCACCACGAACATCTCGTTTCATCATTCTTAGAATCCCAACCAGACGCATTGTCTCTGAATTGCGACTGGCTGCCCTCCACGGAACATCATTCACCCTTTCTGCTTCCACCAGCCCGTGAGTACTACATAATTCATGCAGAGACGCGAACTTTGTGTGCCTAGTCGTCGAGATAATATTTATCGAGGCTTACCTGCCCTCTCTGCATGTACCAATTCCGCTGAAAGCGAATTTGCTAATTTCATAAGATAAGGGATGCTCGATTCGAGGATTCTGTTGTGCTTTCGACGAGGGCTTTGTAAATGGACAGCCCAGTGGACAATAAGGGGGCAAGCTAGAAAGTTTATACGTTCCCCAGGCTCTTCATTAGGGGCGAAGGATTCATCATTCTCGAAAGAGAAGTGCGAGTCGCTCGTAAAACAGGATTATTTGATGCACAAGTTTGTTCCACGGTGGCGGCGATACACGGGTGTGAAGATATACGGTGAAGGGTAATGATAAATGCGAAAAGTTGGCAACAGCTGTTAGAGCCGGCCTTCTTACTATTTCTTTCCTCGTGACAACTCGCACTCCACTTTTTCAAATGGAAAGTTCTTCTGTTCCGGCAGATGAATGCTTGTGTTTCACAGGTTTGCGCAATCTGGAGGCATAAATATTGCATTCCTACTTTCGTTACTAAGGTTTTACATACTTCCCATTCATGCTTTACGGTTCGGAGCAACTGGTGGCGCGACACTTATGTGCGTGGTAAAATTTAACAGAAAATGTTTGCAGGGTAGATGGAAGATTAAGGAAAGGGGCATTTTTGGGGGAGAATTTAAAATTCACAGCACAGCAGAATATTCATTTTGGTAACAGAGGTAGAGGAGAAGAGCTATAAAAGGGGCAAATCAAATTGCCAAAATTCTGAACGCATACAAAACGCTAAATAAAATTGTCCCTTTTATACAATCTCTCCCCTACTCGAGCTTTGGAACTAGACATTTCACTCAGAAATTATTCTAATTTTGGTAAACAGGTAAACTTCAGTACCCCACCCTAATAAAGCATTTATAAATTGAATCTCCGCCATAATTCTCAATTGTTCCGCCACTGTAGATAAACCCTCCACAATTTTCCTGCTGCACCACAATCACAAGATTCCACGACAATTTATGCCAGGCACAGCTACGGTTTCTCATATCATACCCCCACGTATTCGCCAGGGATTCTCTTATGCAGGCTTCGTTTCGCGGCGGGAGTTCGATAAGCAGCGCCGCGTCACAAGTACCGCAAAAACAGCGATTCAGAAACGGTAAACTTCAGCAGTCACGTCGCTTCTTATCTGCCGTGCTGATTTTAATATCACGCCAGCGTGGGATTCAACCAACCCGGACGATGGGCGAGCTAAAAACGTTAATTAATAGAGGAATCAAAAAGCTTCGTAAAAACGAGTTGCTTCCTACCCACCCTAACAACTCTTTACGAACATTTTCATACGTACCAGAGACAAGTCACTCGGCAATTCAGAAGTCGCAACTGGGAACCCATTTCTACGATCTCATCTCATTTCCACAGCTCTCCATCTGCCTCGTGTGGTTCCTCGAGACTTGCCCTGCTACACAAGAGCTTTCCATCATCTTCGAGTTCTGATATAGCGAACTTAATTTCGTTGCTTCCACGTTCTCCGCGAAACGACTCCCTCGCGTGACTTCAGTCACCACTGGCAGACAAGGGTCCAAGGTGCCCTGCGACTTGAAAATCCTCAGTCGAATAGGATATCTCTGCTGCCTCCACTCTCCACTGCTTTTATAAGGCTCGATCATCGCGCGAGAAGGTGCGCACGATTCTTGCATCTTAATTGGTATCTCGTGCGGCACTGGCAATTGTGGCTCGGCTGCTGTTTGCCACATTTCCTTCATAGAGGGGCACTTGCTCAAACGATACTTTAAAGCCGACACGTTGGGCTTGATACTAGTGCCGGCCTCTGGTTGCGTGTCACAAGTGCATTCCAGTGCTGCAAAGTTCCCTTGACTTTCGAGATTGTTGCTCGTTTTGGTGGCACAGAATTCTCCGCTGGTCTCATCAAAGCCTTTTTCGTGTCCAGTGTCCAGTGGAGATTTCTTACATGTGTCACTGGGCATACTCGCTTTTGATTTAGATCGAGATGTACTTGTGCAGGTTCCCTGTGGATTACATTGGCTTTCCTTGGTGGACGGATATTTTGGTGAATATACTGTGGTTGATGGAGTTTTTGGCACTCGTTTCTTTGATTTTCTGGCTTTGCTTGACTTTTGGTAGGGGATGAACACCGTCGGAGCTGATGCAGTTCCTGACGAGTAGAACTTCTTGCATGCTGGTTGTTTCTGTGACCAGTGGACAAAATTTGGGGGAGGTGGGTCCTGCTCCACTTCATCTTCTGGTATTTTTGGTGGGGCACAGGGGTGTTGTGGAGAATCAGGAAATTTCTTAGCCTTAGTGGTCTTCGAACAGCTCTCCCATATCTGTGTAATGATTCTGCTTAATTTGAAAGTAGACTCCATTATTGGACGATGTCCGACAGGGGCTGCTTGATGTTGCTGATATTTGATAGGAGCTGCTTGAGGTTGCGGATACGCAACGGGTTCATTATGTGGTTCACAACTCTCTGACCCACTGTGATTACGCTCTGAAGAGTTCTCACGATCATTGGGACACTTTTGCGACTGCTTTCCACTGGAATATCCATCTGGTTTGTGTTTATACGGTGGACTCTCCTTCTGTATCTCGTGAGAGTATCCAGCACTTTGATCTTCCGCTGGATTTCGACAATCGTCACCAGAGGATTTATTACTCTGCTGAGAATTGGACTTCGAATACTCCTTAGTTTCATTGTTACGTTTCCTAAAGCTTTTGCAAGAAAACTGTCTTCTTATGCAGTTTGGAACCTGTTTCCTTACACAGACAATGCGGTTTGACAATTGTCCTCTTGGAGATACAGCCTGCTGCCTAATTGTATGAAATCTGTGGCACTTGACAACAAAATCCATTGGCTTGTTCGTGGTTGCAAACTTCGTGAAGATGAAGTCGAATAAGTCGTTCCATACCCACGGCGCGGGCAATCTTCTCGTGGAACAGGAATTTACTGCCCCTCGGAATTTGCATTCTTGGAGCAGCGACAACTGTGATTCACCTCTCTCCCGCGTAACCTCTTCTGTGTCTTTCACGCGCTGTATCCGTGCCGGTGCCTTTTTAATTTTACACAGCGTCGAGCACGGCTTCGAGGACACCTATCACGAAGATTCGCGTTTTATTCGCGGGTCAAATAAATATCACCCAGGGGACGTCTGAGGAATTTAATTTCCAAATATTGGCTCGTGGAATAAGCTCTTTTAAGCACTATAGACGCACTTGTTTCCAGTAGAGGTGATTTGTCTTATCACTTGACCTAGTGAACGTTAACACTTCGAGTGGCGCAAGGACTTGTGAAATACTACTCCTAGTCCTTTGAGCTTTTCGAAGCCATCGCTGTTCGCGAAGAAATTCTGCTAAGGCGGCGATGTACAAAGCTATTTCCGACTGTACGTTGTTCTTAAAGTGGGCATTCAAAGATTCTGGGGCAATACTCGCTTTTCAAAGAATTTTGGATATAAAAACACCAGTCGCCAGTCGAAGTGTTAATTGTGTTTAATTTAAGGGGAAACATATACTTGGGAGGCGAAAAAGTAGGATGGATTTGAAGAATTTTTTGTCGGTGGAAAAATGTTTTTATCAAAGAAACATTATATACATTAGAAAGGTCATACTTTTGTCTAGAAAATGTGACATTTTCATTACAAAATTCGGAGAAGAAGCTGGGCAACTCCCGTACAATGGTTTTACTTACGGTTTTACCGAATTCTATATTTAAATGTCCGCACTGTTGCGAAAAAATGAAAAAAAAACAACAAAATCGGCTACGACAAGTACTTGTTTTTTTGTCTACTTTTTTGGTCTAATTTTGCCTTTTTTGTTTCAGATGAAAAACATCGAGGATATGACGGTTGCCGAAGACGCCTTTTCGAAAAAAAACCCGTTGACCGGAAAAAGCTACCACGCAGGTTCCCCTCCAAATTTTTGAATGTAAATTTCACATTTTACAGACAAAAGTATGACCTTTCTAATACATATAATGTTTCTTTAATAGAAACGTTTCCTCACGGAAAAAAATTCTTCAAATCCATTCTACTTTTTCGTGTCCTAGGTGAATGCTGTCTCTATTCAGCCTGCTAATACCGAAAATGATGAGCAATAAGGATAGCAATCGCTGTGTATCTAAAAATGATAATAGTCTCTGTCTTGGAGGGTAACAAGCTGCCTCGTTAAAATACAGTACAACATCGATATTTCCTCCGTCTTTTTCACCGCGGTTGTCGAGTTATCGTCGAACGAATATCTGTTTTTAATTGCAAAGCCTTTCGAGGAGTCTCGACGGGATCGAGTGGCGCTGTCGAGATACCTCAAGACGCAGTTCCTGTTCTTTGATACAGAGAAGCTTTACCTTCCGTAACACAAGCCCCAGCATTTCCTGCAACGAGTCGTCGATATATCCAGCCACCGAGATCTCGCATTTTTCCACTCCCCCTTTCTTTGCTTTTTCAGCCGCACCCTCGAACGATTGCCCTCTCAACCCTTACACTTGTTCTTTGGCATCGTATGAATATTGATCACGGAACGGGAAGAATGTCGAGGGGGATCCGGCGATTTCGAGGTTAATTGCTCGTCTGATTTCTCTGCTGAGTTATTTATTCGACGCAGTGGCTCGTGCTGGTCTCTGCTATTGTGTGGATAATTTGTGTAGGAACTTGATTATTGTGGCATAATGGTATCAAGTGGGGAAAAGATTTTTCAAGACGATTGCACTTGGAATTTTGATTCTAAAATGACGGGTGAAATTGGTCGCAGAGTGTTTGTTCCTGTTTTCAGCTTGAAGGAGTTCTTCTTTGAATATGTACATAGTAGTACCGTGGAATTGTTTATGTAGGGGTTTATTTATAAACGCGAGGATAATTAAGAGGCTTCTTTGACCTTCTCTAAATTTATCTTCGTCTTCAGCTTTCATTTCTGGCTTTCAGCAGATCTTACCAATATTCTGTATTGCTTTGTCCACAAGTAACTGGAAATTATTCTAGGTCAAGGAAACGTGAAAGCAGCGGAGTTAATTTTAATTTGAATTCCTATTACATGAACATATTAATCTCTTATCTGATAGTAAAAACTCAGAAAAAAACAGTAAGTGCTTTACTACCTTAAAGGGATATTAAAAACGTGTACTCTAAGAATAAACTAAATACCCAGCATTCTACGCTTGATCTAAATTTTTTATTAAAGGGACATTCCCATAGAATCGCTTAAAAATAGGTGATCCTTAGATTTTTTGGGGGGAAAAGTTTACAACTTGCAGTAAAAATACTTTATGTTGTCGTTTGGTGCCTGCGCGAAAACAGACATGCGAAAATATGGTAATTTTGCGCTAAAAAAAGTAATAACTTCATAAATGCCATCTAGATTTTTGAAAATGGTTCATTATTTTTTGTCTTATCCTGTCTATCGTTCGAAAAAATCATGTTTCGAGATGGACGCGTTTAAAATTTTGCTCGAAGGTTGTGACCGTTTTTCAGATTCCATATTATAAATATATGCCAAAAAGAAAGAAATCGATTTTCAAAAAAATTTTTAATGAGAGTGTCCTCTTTAAAGCCAGACACTCTGAAATTCTCTCCTCCACAACCCAAACATTAATGGGTTAAATCCGTAGAAGGGCTGCTGCAACATTTAGGTCTCCCATCTCCAAGCAGTTTTCGATGCAATGTTTCACGTACTTAGCAATTACCCCTCCCTATGTCGTTCAGTTTCGCCAAATGCTTAATTATTCCCTAAACGCGACGGAATTTCGTTGGCGCACACTTCGTAGGAGAACAGTTAAATTCTGCTCCAACTTCCGTCGCCATAGGACGTTTCGGAATCCAATCCTAAATTGCTTTAGTTCCGGGGGGCGAGTTCATCTTCGATATGTGGCCCGACATACGCAGACACTGATCGATCCGATTCATCACCAGTTTGGCTTACACGACTGCATCTATCCCTCTCTCACTCTCTCTCTCTCTCTCCCCCTGAAGGCATTCTCCAATAAATTCCATTTTGCAAGTTAGCGACGACGCGAGCGAACGGTACACGCAATTGCCATTCGTTTACACGATGCTCTCGAATAAATTGGAATCTTTCGGCGTAAACGAGTTCTCGATGTTTACCTTGTTCTATCGCTCACTCAGGGCGGTGCTTCGAAGTTCTTGCAAGGCCCCGTAACGAAGATAATGTGTGCCTTACGTAAACGATAACTAATATTACAATTTAAAAATGGGAATTGAATAGTGGTACTGTAATTACTAATCTTAGGCAAGGAAAAGGAATTAATTCTGACTTGGAAGACAAATTGAAGTTAGGTGGATGAATAGATGGGGGTCTGAACAGCCCTATACATTTCGGTTTGGGCTCCTTAAGGGTACTAAGTAGGCTGTCTTTTTGTGGAAATTGAAGGATTTCTTTTGTAATTAATTACAAATAAATAAATTAAAGCTGAGACTTGGCTTTTGACACAATGTTTATTAATATTATAAGCTTTAAAAAGACATGTTTGTTTAGTTAAAAATATGTATTACAGTCGACAAAAACGGCTGCTTAGTACCCTTAAGCGACCTAATTAGAAATGATCAACTACCCAAGTCTAAAGTCTATGATCCACCCCGTACATTTCAGAATAAGAGATTCCAGTTGCTACTGAACAAGGGAACCAAAATTCAGATCAATTTCAATTTCTCAACACATCAACTTCGAATGTGTTTTATCTGGTATATTGGAGATTCATCAATCATCAGGAGCTACATCGAAATTTTCCGTGCATCAGACCAAGTACACACCCCGTTTCATTAGGATTCGCAGGGCGTAGGCCGACTTACTTCATCGTAATTCCTGCGATTCTCGGCGGCATCGTGTACCGATTGATCGACCACGGCGCGGACGGCGCTGCATCAGGGCCGATTCATCAGGGACGGCGTTTGCGTTTGCTCATGCGAGCCCGGCGAAGTCATACGTGAACGGTGATTGGTGAATTTGCAATTAACCATGCGACGTGTCTTCTAACTAAATCGAAGCTCGGAAAGGACGCTGGAGGATCCGTCCTCTGTGTTTTTACCAGCTGCCTTCAGATGCGGATCGCGCGGTATGATCGATGGGCTTGTCGTCCTCGATAGGGGCCATTTGTATAGCGTCAAAGGCCGTTTCGCGACGTGCACTCCTGTTCGTTTTAAACGCTAAAACGTGAAACGGTTTTTTGCCATTCAGTGGAAAAAATGATAGTTTTCGCGACACGTGAATGCGCCTCGTCGCGGAAAGAGCGGCTCTGTGTCGCGAGCTGGTTTTAAAATACGTCCTCGATAAGCGTCTTTCGCTTTTGCACACCCCATCGATCTTCATTTCGATCGGGTTAATTGATCACGAGCAGCTTTCTGGCTTATACCAGCCGTGCAACTGCGCGATAGCCTCGATCAGTTGCTCCCACCGTCCATTTACGTAAATAACGCCACACGTTCATCTGCTTTCACTGCTGGCTTGATGGTGCCAACACTTTTAATCTGTCTCTAACCTTCTTACGTACCGGTAATCTAGGGATTTAGTAACACACGTTTTTAATACGCGGATAGTACAGTATAACTTTAAGTTATCCACAGGTGTTGATAAATTACCCGGGAAGTTAAGTAGCAAAGCTTAATCACAAGAAGCTTGAATTTATTTTAAATTCTACACACAAATTCTTTCATAAAGTCACCTTTTCTCCAGAGATAAAACCTCCACTTCTGATAAATATCATGGGTCACCAGTGACCTACTAAGTAATGATCGTACTCATAATAAAGAACTGATTAAACGTGTCCACACTAATTCCATCAAGATCCCAATGTAATTTGAATAAAGAATTCAGGAAAAATCATAAAGAAGACTACTGTCAAGCAGAGATGCGCAAAATTTGTATTCAAATAAAATTTCGAATAACGAATGAAAGTTAAAAAATTATTCGTCATGGGTCGAATAAAGTTGACCCGGGTTAACTTAATAAAGTTACGACGAATAAAGTAAATTTTTTTATTCGTCGATCGTTTCAACTACAGCGACGAATAAATTTTTCCATTTTAACTTTAACTGTGTTCGATTTCGAATAAAGTTAAACTTCAAATTACAGTTAGAGTTAAAGTTGAATTTTTTTCAACGCTGAATTGAAACACTCGTCAAATAAAAACATTAACTTCATTCGTCAAATAATCTAAAGTTAAAGTAATTTTTCTTTGCTCCGTTATTTAAATAATTATTTATTTAGTTACTACCCAACTCCGTAAGTATATACAGCGAAACCTTTGAAAACATATTTTGCGAAATTAAAAACGGTACCCGGTGGATGATTTGCAGCTCTGGAGCCATCGTGTTTCACATGCGATTCGTGTGGTGGCTGGCCACATCATCCCAACGCATTTTACCACGGATCATTGTCAAGTCCCTGATCCATTCCGATTCACGCGTTACCACATCCGCGGCCCAATCGATCGTGGGGTCGATTGCGTCGAATATGCTTCGCCCGAGAAGAGAGCTCCTCGCGCGGCTTATGCGATTTACGATTCCGTGCGAAAGCATTGATTGGCGGATCACGCTGGATTGCGCGGTGCAGCTAGCAGAAATCGTGGAAGGTCACGAAGGGATAATGGTAACCGTGACGAGCCATTGGTCACGATACGTTCATTGTAATTCCGCCGAGTGGGAATGCTAGACGGAACGGGTCGAAAATTGTGTCTTCGATGCGCGACGCACTTGCGATTAGACAAATCGATGGTGCTGTGGCCACTGCGATCCTACTACTACGTTTTTTATGTTATTATTTATTAACGGAGCAGAGTTAGAATACTGTATACATAGGGAATATCAAATTATTATAGTCGTCGATGAATACACTGAGTTCATTTGTAAAAACAGAAAATAGAAGAGGTAGAGTGGTGTTTATGGAATAATCACCCATTAAATTTCATGCACAGAAGTTCGAAGAGCAGCAATTAGTGCACGCTTAAAACACTCAATAGAGCATGCAAATTCTAGTAATAGGGTCATTAAATAAGAGATTAGATCTGTAAAATCTACGATAACGAAGATCTAGTGTCAGGGCACAACATATAAATTAAGTAATCCGAATATTTGGGGGTAATTAAAATAATCATTGAGAAATTTAAACAGCTGTTGAATAAACAATAAAAAAGTCGAATAAGAATTGACTGTGACTCATGATCTAATCTTTGCATAAGTTGCCTAAGTTTGTACGAAACAAACCGCAGAAGACTATATATTTATAATTTCTTTCCTCGCTGCAATTCCCAACTTCCTTAGTTCTTTAATATTTGTGGTTATGGCAGGCCTGGCAATAGAGATTACCTCTCCCCACACTTTCCCTGTGACTTTCCTAACTCTCCATGTTTGTCCTCTTCTTCTTTCTACCTGATACGATAAGCCTGGTGTGAGAGAATAATGATAAAGTTTAAGCGAAATTAGTTTCCGCTAAATGTCCTCGTCGTTGGGTTAGCGAGTTGGTGTTTTGTATTTCCGTGTTGTTTAATGAAAAGCTAATACCGCGACGGAGGGAATTTGAAATTTAACGAGAGTTCATCGGTCTAATAATTTCCAGCGAAAGTTTAAGCTACTCTGTATCGTATTAACATTCTTAATGCGCTTAATATATTCCTTCGAATTGTATAATTGCTATATGCATTTGGATTTGGGGTCTTAATAAGCGAGTTGAGAGGTAAATCACTGATCATCTTCTATCATTCATTCTGCTTGCATGAAACACCTTTTCTTTCTCATACGCTTTCATTCAAAACCTCCCACTAAATGGGGAATTATGGTAATAAAAAATTCGTCCACCTACCCAGCGGAATTAATCCACCGTTTTGAAAATCCATGAATACGAGCATCCTCATTTCTAGCGATTAAAATACTTCAAACGAATTTTACGGTGGAAATACCGCGGAATGTCCATTGCGAGGACACGAGGAATTCTTTTTCTATCGTTAAATGTCCATGGAACATGAGCCAGGTCGACACAGTAAAAGCTTCTACCAGCGATTTTCCAGTGTTTCGATCAAGCGTCATCGGTCAGTCTGGTTTGGACAGCCGTCGAGTTCAGACGTTTCGTGTTCCCTATGTATCGCGAGACTTTCGTTTTTTAGACATTTTATTTTGTGGCGCAGGCTTTTTTTGTAATTTGTATACCGTTTTAAAGCAAACGCGACGAGATCCAGCGGACCGAGGATGTTGGTCGAGCACGCGTATATCAAGCCGAGGTTTCAGTTTGGCAAGCAATGCATCTTCGACTTCGACGAGCCTGTCGCCGAAGAGAACATCTGGCCGGATCCAGAGTTCACGGAGAACTTCGTTCTCCGAACACAATGCCACCGTGCCGCGCAAATTTCCCCGCAATACGCTGCTCACGAGGTGGGATTATCAATCGTAACGCGATGGCTAACCTTAACCATTCGCGGTGCGACTGTGTCACTGAGGCACATGGATGTTTTTGTTGATGTTTTCCGATGTACCAGTCACCCACACATTTGCTTATGAATGACTGTGACATTCGTTCACCACATTCTTACTTTTTGCTAGTGACTTTCGTAATTAGTTATTCTTCTTAAGGTGAGAACTTGCTTCGGAGGGTCGAAATTTTCGATTTTTTGTTTGCGTTAATCAGTAGTAATATACATTTAGAGAATATATTCCTAAAGTTTACCAGTGAAATTCGAAGTATTTTGGAAGAATCAGTTATGGATAAACTTTAAATAATTTTTTCTCAAAACATTTTTCAAATTGGTAGGAAAGATAGTAGAAAGATTTTTTAGTTAAATAATGAGTAACCATCATCGATGAACTAAAAACATTATGAAAAAATTAAATTAAACAATATTTTTTTGCATAAATACATCGGAATTTTGTCCTCAAAACCGTAACTTTTCCTTTTAAGTCTCACAATTTTGTCAATTGTAGACTCTTTTTTTGTTTTTTTTTTAATTCATCGACAATGGAAGTTCGTCAGAATTAATTGTAAGAAAAACTTCGGTTTGTTTATTTTGGGCAAAAATTACAGGCTCCATTTTTCCCGCCATTTCACAATTCCAGTGACGAGGTGCATCCATGATTAATCAATTCCGGCACCCTGAATTTGAAATTTTTCAATTAATTTTTGTGTATTGTATAAATATATATTAAAATACCCCTAAATTTTTGGAAAGATCGACTTTATTTTTCCGGGTTCAAAAAATTCGCGAAAATCACTAAATCAAATAAATTTATGTGAATACATCCGCACCGCAACTGTGGTGCCTCGATACTAGACCGTCCATCGAACCTCGAAACTAGTTCATTGTTACCCTCGCTATTGTTATTTTGTGTTTGGACACCTCACTATTTCTTTCATATTTAGAGTAGCTAATCCGTAAGTGTAGGTGCTTTATTATTGATTAGTAGTACTTGAGAACTGGATAATCCTCTTTCAAAATAGTAGTTATTTTACGTTGATTAGGTGCAGACGACTAAACAGGTTCTAAAAAACACTGGAACGTTGCACATGGAAGGTGGTTGGCCAAAAGAGATTGATCCAACGGACGCTGAAACTGTGCTGAGATATCGTAAACGCGTTGAGAGGACCGATAGTTGGATTTCGACCATGAGGCAGCTTATACCGGTGAATTTGTTTGGATATATTGAAAAATGAAGGAACAATTAGACTCCTTTCAGTGGCAAAATATAAAGTTTCATGGGACAATGTGATGAAAATTTTAGATTTATGAGAGTAAGCAAAAACTCATGGGAGTTTCTCTATAAATTATTTCAAATTACATTTTCATATGAAACTTAATTACTGGATGATGGATTTTTTTAAACATTCTGCATTGAATATGTATAAGCCTTTAATACTCCCTATGTATAATTACTACCTTGAAATTTTAAAATATTTTCTCATAATTGGTTCACGGGGCTGAATACTAATTGGAGTAGATTTTTTGAAAAATTTATATATTGTGTTCTGCATTTAGTTAATGGAGCACAGCGTAAAACAAAACAACGCTGTGAATATCTACCAGAATTATTTCGACGATATGATTCCAACATCCATCATAAGGAATTACGGTATAAGGTACATTGCTCGTATCACTAACAGACCATTGTTTAAAAGAATAATGTAGCATTCAATATATAGCAAATTAAAACTATTTACATTTGGCAATACCTAGGAAACACTTGTCCAGATTTGAAGCTTTGTCTATGATTCTATGCTTATTATAAAATTGTTGCAAAACTGAGTAAAGTGGCAAATATATTTCGACACTCATGCGAGACAGAATATTTCGAATAAAATCTTTAGTTAACTAAATCTCCCTCGACAAATCGGAGCCACTTGTACGAGGATATCCAACGAGAAAACGCCGAGGATATCGAAATTCCTGTCCTCGTTCCATCTTCTCTGGGATATTGTTAGATATTTGCATGAGATCCAATAGCTTATTTATGGGATATAAATGTTATAAATCGATGTCTTACCTACAGCAGACTCGACGGGAGAAGCTTATCGGGAAGCTGGTTTGTGTTCCACGAACTTTCCCCTTCGATCTTTATTATTTCTACGGTCCCTCCCTTTTTATTATCGCACACGGTCGTTTCTCTTTTTCGGGATGTTTGGAAATCCACGGGAACCCATTTGACAACTCGATACACCTATTTCCCATCGTTTTGTCGTGGACTGAGCAATATCTACAAATCGTGTGGACGAAAATATTGAGATAGAAGTTATTGGCAAAGGTATTTGCATGATTAAAAGAAGATTAATTCCGATTTAAATTAACGAAGGGCGTTAATAAATGATCGATAATACCAGAAGGTCAGTGGAAGGGAAGTTCCTACTTCCTTCCTTCGCCTCTAATTTGCAAGTCTAGCAGGCATTAAACGGTAAATAAAAACCATTTCAATAATGCATTAGTCTCGCGTGAATTTTCACCAAAGCACAAAATAGAACGGTTCATCTGGTCCTCCGGGTTTTAATAATGTTTAGGGAATCTGTCACGATCCCGTTGCGTTTATATAGCGAGTGAAATCGTGTTACAAGCTTTTAATAATCGAGGACGAATGAACCGAAGGTTTCTCTCGACTTCGTGTTATTCGACACTACAAATCCTCGGAACGAAGCAATCAACAGATCAAAATGTCCTCGACCAATCAAACTGCATCAGATATCGTTGGAACGATTGTTTCAAAAGCTGCCCCGATGAAAGAGTTAAATCTGTCGACGCCACTGCGTAACGGGTTCTGGCTGCATGGAATCAATACCAACCACTAAAAGAGAATGCAAATTCTAAAAGCTTCATGCAGAAGTGGCGTGGGTGGTTTCAACGGGACGATAGAGGCCAGTGAAATTGCTATATAACGGCTTACAATCGAGAGAAGATCAACTGGTTATTTAGAGCACCTGACGAGCCTGTCTCCAACATTCATCTTCTATTCACTCGCAAGAATTTCCATGCACGGGGTCCTTGTTTTTCAAAGAGTGACGTATCGTAGGTGGAAAGTGGTTTCAGTCTAAAAATCAATTTCTTTGTTTCATTTTTCGAATGTTCAGTCTTTTAAGGATACGTGTTTAAAAGGATTTTTTGAAATTCGAAAAATTCTTGAAGTTATAGGCATTTGAGTAAAACATTAAACGCGTTTTCTCGAAACAGTGTCCTTCAAATTGGTGGGACAAGTATCTCGAAAAGTTATAATGCGATTCGATTGAAACTTTTTTATTTTGAAGAATATACTTCTGTGCAGTGGAGAAACTTCTAACATTAAAAGAAATGGAAAATTTGCATTTTTGAAAGTCGTTGAAAGGTCGAAAAACGCAGGGAAAAGTGATTTCAAACTTCAACTGTCGTTGTCTTGTCAAGAAATGTGAAAAATACTTGTAATTTTTAAAGCTGTGTTCGCTAGGGAATTATCTGTGGCAGTTTTCCTTTAATTAATTCCTAAAGATCATCTATTTTTAGGGGTTCTAGATCGAAACCTCTTATTAAGTCTGCAGGAGCAGTAAGAGGCGAAAATAGTAGCGTAATTTAGTAACCCATGATCATATAGTATAGTGTCTAGACATGTATTTTATGATTCTGACATTTAGAAATGGGTGTTTAGTGGCGAAAACAGAGATGGGTATATATTATATTTAAATGAAACGTTGTACAACGAATAAAAGTTAAAAATATTATTGTATCTCTCGTCGAATAAAAAAATGAACTTCATTCATCAAATAATATAAAGTTAAAGTAACTTTTATTTGATCCATTATTTCAATAATTGTTAACATAGTTAATGCTCAGCTCTGGAAAAAAGTCAAATTTGGTAACTAAGTAGTACTTTTAAGAGTCTTGGATCACATACTCCTCGAATAATCCGATTACCTCATTATAATTGACAGAACAGATATAACAAAGTCGCCAAAGTAGTAAAGGCTAGAAACAGTAGTACAGCTCGATTATAGTCAGCCAAAAGCCCAAATATGCATTCAGTGTCATTTTCTACCACTAATACTTCGAAGCATTGCTTGCACTGGAATTTTATGCCTCTACGCCCCTGCAGTAAAAAACAGAACACCACTAAAACTGGTGGTTCGTACTATCTAAAATACTACTATATCCGCTTTAAACACCACTCAATTAATTCCACCAACAAACACATTCATCCCCTGTAGAATTTATTCAAACTGTAGCGCCATTTCCCCCTATTAGCCCGCCATTCGTCACACTCTACATAAAAAATGAACAAATTCTCCCGTCTCCATGTCCCTTTCTTTTCACACAGGATCAGGAACGCGTACGTGGATCCACAGCAGCCAAAGAGACCAATCAAGCATATCTCGTGGTCCCCGAGTGGCTCGAATCGATTGGCTGCTGCGTACTGGTTCGCGGAATTCGACGAGCAACCCCCAAACGCGAATCTGTACTCCTACGTATGGGACATTGGTACTCAAGCACTCCTTATGTTATTCCAAGTCAGACCGCGTTTAATCGGCGTTCCTTGCCGCGGCACAGCACCGCTGGCTGGCATGTCATCGATTCGATTCCCTGAATTCCCGTGCAGGGAGGCCCGAAAATTTCGGGTCAAGTGGCGCCTGGGCAATTTTTGGCGGGATATGGTACGAATTCGGAAAGCTTCGCGTCACGTACAGCTGTAAATGATAAGTTTCGAGGGAACAGCGCGCGGTGTCGTTCGCTTTTATAGCGATACCATTACTGTGTACTGGACTTGCACATATATGCAATATGCATGCGACGTGGTGCTCGTTTGATACTTTATACTTTATTTATTTCGTACTTGGGCGAGGTTTGTGTTTAGATATCAGTTTGAGTACCATTACCATTAAGTGGGTGCAGGTGCCTTTGATATGGTTGAATCGAGTGGGTGGATGGTTTTTTGGTAGATAATAAGGTTTTGAGTTTACTCAGACGGGTTGAAATCATTTCTTATAAAATTAAATGGATTTAGGAGAGCTGTTGGAGGGAATTGAATTGGGGGATTGTTCGTGAGTGTGGAATTTAATTTAGAGAAGTTGGGATTAAAGTTGTCAAATTTATTTTGCACAGAGAATCCTAATATAGGATTGATCGCATTGAAATAATTTATTATGAAATTAAGTGGATCGAGGTGAGTTGTTGGAGAGAATTGAATTGGGGGATTATTCGTGAGTTTGGAATTTAATTTAGAGATGAAGTTGGGGTAAAAATTGTCAATTTCTTTTGAACAGAGAATTCTCTTGTACCCCTGACCGCACTGAAAGCATCATCCCCGTTGGTGACAGTCGAGTTCAACCCTCGTGATCCTTCACTGCTGATTGGTGGCCTTGTGTCTGGTCAAGTGTGCACTTGGGATATTCGTAGAAGTGACGAGGCGGCGCAAGTGTCTCATCCCATCGTCAGTCACCGGTATTTTATATATCTAATATATATTCAAGCTCCTTTTATTTAAAGAATGATTAAAAGTATTTTCATTTTCATATTGAAGAGACTTATATAAGATTTCTATTTTGATTTTTTTTAATGAGTATTTCAATATCGTCATGCAATATTGTGAAAACAATGTCTTTTTTAAATTGTTAATATCCACCGATGCAATTTACAAGAATGACAGTACACAAATTGCAGGCTTTGTAAAATATTAAAACACAGAGTGCGTGACTCTGCTTCTAGTTGTTTCTTCCGTGGGGAACAAATTTTTCGAATTAAATCAGCGTTGTCAAACACGACACGCGCTAGTTAGTTTTACAGCAATGCGACTGATACTGGCCGCTGCATACACTGCGCAAAGTTTACACAGCGTGGCGCATTTGAAATTCCCATCTCCAACTAAATATTTTATCGTGTTGATAGTTTGAATTTCAGACTTCATTAAACGAAATTTATGCCTCTGTTTGAATAACGCTGGGAGAAAGATAATATTGAGTCGTGAGGAGCGTGGAAATCACGAACTTTTTCGTTCCCTTCCAAACTCTATAAACACATAGGCGTATCGCAAATTCGAAATATTGAAGGAAAATATACCGAATAAAATTAATACTGACAATCTCGAATATCCACCAAAAATTCTTGAAGCGATCCTTCGATATTTTAATAACAAATTTTCAACCCAGTTACACCAAGAATATACATCCCATCAGTTATTAATATAATCTGTTGTAATCATACAGTTCCCCACCCAATTTCCCCAGAATATTACAAAAAACCCACGCTCGATGAATATCATTTCAAAATATCACGCACAAAGTCGTAGGATCCAAATCGAACTTCACAATTCGCCGTTCAAACATGAATTTTAAATTCGGTTATTCCGCTGTCAGCACGGAAATCGAAAGGTTCGGCAGCAGTATGATCACACTTCCATTTTTTGCTGCGGGAACAATCTGTCCAAATTGTCACACCGCATCAAAGCTCAAATAGCGACCATCTCTTTTTTTTGTTCATTACTTTCCACTCTCCACTCGAAGGCACCCAGCGAACCAGGCTCTTTGGATCAATTCCAAGGCCAATGCGGAGTTCTTCTCCGCGTGCACAAATGGTACGGTGATGTGGTGGGACACCAGGTTCATGAAGAAGCCCACTGACATCCTGGTGATGGATCTCGATGACCCAGCAAGGGCTGACGTCTATCGAGCCGTTGGGGTCACGGCCCTTCAATACGAGCACACGATCAGCAGCCGGTTCTTGGCTGGGATGAAGAATGGCATAGTGGTGAATGTGAACAAGAGGGGCAACACCCCCGCGGAAAAACTGGCGATGAGGTTTAAATGCTCCGCAGGCCCTATAATCTCCATCGACAGGAATCCTGCGTTCACGAAGAACTTCTTAACTATAGGCGACTGGACAGCCAAAGTGTGGGCGGAAGACATGAAGGAGGGATGCTTGCTCAGATCTCGGTACGATTCTTGCAAGGAAGTTAGTAGATTGAAACTGTGCGACGTGTAGTGATTTCACATTAGTTCATTGATATAATAACTAAAATAGTTAGTGATTTGAACGTTTCAAATGACTGAACTACGTTGATAGATAAAGGGAAATTTTGGAAATCTTTGAGGTAATAGTGGAAATTATGTATTAGCTTTATATTAATTATTATGAGTGACTTAGGCATTATATTAATTATTATGAACGAGTTAGACTTGATATTAACTATTATGAGTAACGCAGGCTTGATATTAATTACCATGAATGACTTAGACTTGATATTAATTATTATGAGTGACTTAGATTTGGTATTTCTATTTTCTTGGGCTATACCCTGATGAACTCAAGAGTTATTATCGATTTTAAAAACTTAGATTAAATAAACTCTCTTGGTAGATTTTGATAGCCTCAGAATATGAAACTTTTTAAAACCACACAAGTAGCAATAGGAATTGTATATCAAATCTATTTTTTTTTTAGCAATAATTGATTTAAATTTCACATTATTACACTATTAAATTCTTCTACAATGATCAACGCTCCTATTCAGGGGTCCCAAGGGTTTCCACGTCACCCAAATTTACGAATACCTACAGAAAGAATATTCAAATTATTCTGCAGAAAGCTTGAATCCGACGCGCTGCATTAATTCTCCCTACCGGAAAAACGTTGCCATTTCCGAGAAACGCGGAGGGCGAAGCTTTCCACGGCACGCGTGTTTACAGTTTCTAATTCATAAAATATGCATCATGTGTGATCGAATTTTCTGCGCAGCGATGAGTTGGTGGACCTAAGCGGTGGCTGCTGGAGCAGGTCCAGAGGCTCGGTATTTTTCACCATAAATACGGAGGGTTCACTGGAAGCGTACGACATTCTGACGGGGGTGCAAGGACCGTTAAGTTCGATTCACATTTCCACTCACAGTTTGACAGCGATCAGCCCCCACGATGACGGCGAATATCTCGCGGTTGGGAGCAGCAACGGCAACCTGTACCTATTGGAGTGCGCGGAGGGTCTCACGACGTTCACCAGGAACGACAGAGCTCTCTTAAGTGCCGTAAGAATCTTCCCCTTTTATCCCTGTTTGCCCTAAACCGTGCACAGCTTTTCTACCATTCGCGCCAGCAATCTTTTTTGCTCGTCGAAGAACAGTGGAAAGCGTCTCGAGTAGGTGGAGCTTATCGTTGACTCGCATCACTTGGAATACAGAGGAACTTATTACGCGCGTTGGGACAAGTGGGCATTGTACGGTCTCTTCGAGGGGTGTGCGTAAATTCTTGTTATTTCAAGATAGACAATTTGCGTATAGTGACTTAGGGGTGACAGTAGAATTTGAATATCAATTTAAGAAGAAAAACAGCAAGAATAAAGTATCATCTTCGTTGTCGATAACGATGAATATTAAGCAGCTGGGCAGCAGGTCACGCGATTCATAAACGGTTGAGAAATACTGTTTCAAACAAATTTAAATTTTTACAGATTTTCATTATTTTTATCCTTCTGTGACTCAACGTTCACACACACAGATGCGACAAAGTTAAAGCAATTTAATAACCTCTACTTTTTTTTAACTTATTAAATATCCAAAAAAAATCAAGCTAAAATCAACAGTGCATATAAAATATGAGAGTAACTGTTGAGATCGATTAGTTAAAAGGCTGTTAAACTGATATTGATATTGAATATAATGCGAAGTAACTTAATAAAATTATTAAAATAGTATACATATATAATGCATTATAATATTATTTTCACAATTTTCTTTCAACAAGAAATCTCGATGTTTATCATAGCCACCCATGATTCTCTCGCACACGGCAGCGAGAAAAGATTAATGTTACTATATAGGCGTGATGTGGTCGAAACGAACGACAATTGTCTTTTATAATTTCTAAACAAAGTATCGCCCCGCGGCGTAAACAAGTCGAGACACGTCTAAAATGGGCACAGCTTTGCGGAAAAAGGCAACAGTGGATGGTTTTGGATCATATTTTAAAGCATACGGAATCCCGGGTTAAAGAATAATGTGGGCGTACTTTCGATTCCCTGTAGTACTTCGAACGGGGTCACAGATACGAGAAGCAGATGGACCAACGTGTGAAGGAACTGCGTCTGTTGTACGGCTCTAGTCACGACGAACCGCTGTCGCGTGTGCGTAAACGAGCATCAATTGCCAAAGACAGAAGAATGGAGAGCAGGGACAGGAAGAGGGCGAAGAGCGTGATAGAGGAGAAGAGGAAGCATAGGAGCCTGGGCAGCGAGAGGGAGAGAAGGGAAAGCCTGAAGAGGCCGAAGCGCAGGAGATCGAAGAGAAGAACGTCCGTCACAGGCGATTTCGTCTTCGCCGCGATAGAAGAGAATTACTTCCGCACGATAGAAGCGGTAAAATGGAAAATTGTGTTGGGGGATCGTTGATTGAAACTAATCAACCGTTCTACCATGTTATTTCTCTTATTTCACTGCTACTGGTATCTGTTCTTCGGCAATTCTATCTTTCGCGTTACGCTGGACGATGCATTTCACACGAATCTCTATATTTCAGGTCTGTGAAGTTAGCACCTTCAAGTGCAAATTTGTATAAAATAGAAACAGGCTTCGTTTGTCCACGATTTGTTCACGTTTTTCTAAACAAAATTTTTGTTTATCCACCCTGTTTCATTTTTTATAAAAATTTGAGCTTGAGGGTGCCAACTTCGCAGATCTCTATATTTCATTTGTACACTGTATAAATGAAATGTAAAAGTGTATTTGCAAAGGGTGTGTGGTTTTAGAAGCCTAGTATAAAACAAAAAAATCTGCCTTGAGGTATTTCTTCCGAACGTATGTCCTTTCAATTTTTTAAACGAAATTCAAAGACGTTAAAGAGATATATATCTTCTAAATGAATTCCAACAGGAAATTAGAAAAATCAGCTCCACACCTCCCCGTACCAATTTTCTTCTAATTTGTTCTAAACACTTTACACTACCGATGAAATAAATGAAGCAGCTATTCTGATGCAAATGCAACGCAAATGATGCACGAAACGTCTCTGACAGAAGTAACCGAAAGGTATTCGATTTTTTTCGAGAAGGAGTCGGAGAAATTCGAGGAGCTCGACCCTGCGGACGTGGAGGCAGCTCGGGAGCTGCTGCAACAGAGAATAGTGCAGCCACGGAAGGTAGAAGAGTCGGATAAAGATACGGATGACTCGAAGAAAGACAGAAAGTCCACGATGAGCAGGCGAATGACGAGTCGCACGAGGAGGAGGGTGATGAGGAGGAGGCTGCTTCTTACGCGCAGCAGGGAAGCAGTGGCGGAACAGGAGCCCGTCCTGGAGGTCGATTCGGAGCGGACGAGGAGTCTAACCCCGAAGAAACGAGTCGCGAGGATATTGAGAAAGACCTGCCTGGAAGTCTGCAAGCCGGAAATTTGTTGCAAGGACATAGCAGGTAAGACTGTTTCCTGATCGCCAGACTCGCTGAAAGCAGCCCTTCATTCAACGAAATGTAATTTCCTCGCGAACGTGGCCCCTTTGTCGTTCCGTATCGCATTTTTTTTATTTCGGAACGTGGACGTCGAGAACTGCTTCAACGCGGACGATTCACCTCGTTCAGCTAAGTCTAAGCACTTCTTCGAGCCTGCTCTTCATTCACCAGTTGCTTCTGGGTCTCCTTTGAGAGCGATGGAGAAATAGCTTTGTCAAGGATAGTGTGTAGATATGGGAATTTAAACGGATTGGGGAAAGAAATTAAATAAGGGTTTGGAAAATTGTTGGAGGGTTTAAGGATTATCAGCTGATTTTTATGAGAAGGTAGATGCCCATTAGTCTCCTCTTTGTTCACTATATTACTTCTGTTTTCTTGTTAAAAGTGAGGAAACAGTGAGTTTATCGGGGATATTGATTAAACATTGAAAAAAATTTAGAAGAAATGGGAACAGAAATCAGATAAGATGTTTAGAGAATTATTAGAGGGTTTGAGGAATCATTTGATATTTCTGTAGGAGTAAATGCCCTCATTAGTTTTCTCTTTTGAGGAGACTGATTAACCATTGAAAGATAGAAGAAATGAGGAAGGAAAGCATAGGTAGTTAGGAGAATTTTTAGCTAGAGGGTATAAGCAATCACAAAGTGATCTTGATGTAGAGGTAGATTCGTGTTAAGGGTCGAGAATGAAATAGGCGCTCGTCAAAGGGTCACTGGCGGAGTGTAACTCCTTTACAATTGCCTACCCCGCAGCTACTCAATAATTCCCGCAGAATTTCGAAAAGCAGTTTGCCGCAAAGGGAGACGAGCGGACACGAATGTAGGTTGCGAACCTTGCACCGTGATCCTTGGCCTTTATTCCATCCCGTATCGATCGTGGCGAGATCTGTGCCAGCGTTTCTGGAAGTTAAGGGCGAATTTATCGTAGCTTGCATTCGGAGCAGGCGATTCTTTGCTGGAGCCCTCGGCCAAAAGTTTCTGATCGGGCGAGTTGATACCAAAATAGCTATAAGTCACCACTTTAAAGAAATCGTGGAACACGTAGGCAAGACAAATCAAAAAGTGATCGAAACAGAGCGGCGTACTGAAAGAAATCTGAGAACAGAATAGATGTTGATAGCCACTGTACACTTTTACTCAAGATTTAGCTTATGTAGACAATTTTTCACACCTTGCTACAATGATTAGGTTAGCTTTATCAAGTTACATAAAATCATCCTCACATTCCACGCAAAGCATCCCCTATTTCCCTCCAACGTCCAGAAACTTCCCTTCCCAACTTACAAAACAGAAACTCTTCAAACGGTTAGCAGATCCTCAACGGTAAGTTCTACTCTCCAGCTTTCGAATTTTCTACCTTCATTTCGCTGTAACCTCGCGAGGGACGTGAGATTTTAGAAGACCACAAACTCCGCGATCAGAAAACTGTATTCTAACTAACAACGCTTGCTTCGAAGCAACCAACCCTCATCCCTTACACGTCTAAACCACGTCAATTACGTTTCAGAGAAACGAAGAGCCGAGAGATCGAAGAGACTGGCGATGAAGCTCGCGCAAGCAGAAGAGGACCCAGGCACTGGGAAGCCGTTTTACATGGACGAGAAATGGTACCAAAGATTGTCCGAAAACGTGACTAACGTCCCGGAGGCTTCCCGTGCGATGAAGGCGAAGATGTTGTTGCTGAAGAAGCTTCCGCCGAGCGTGCTGCGGGAGGAGTTGGAGCATGCGAAGAGCGTGGTCCGCGACTGGCAAGAGCGAGCGATCGCGAGGAAGCTCTGCGCGGTACCATTTGTGGAGGAGCCTCCTGAGCCGGTGAAACCCAAGCCGAAGCCTGAAGTTGACCAGGAGGCGGCGAAGCAGGTTGCAGTGGTCGATGTGAAGAAGTCCGGCGTGGCCAAGCTGGCGATCAGCTTCCAATCTAGAACGCCGAGTGGGAAAAGAATGCGCAAGAGCAGGAGAAGGAAGACGACGATCCCGCAAGAGGAGATCGACAGGAGAAAGCAGGAGGCGCGAAAAGAGTTGTGGAGGAAGCTGAAGCAGAAGGTCAAGGAGCACGAGCCGCTGGAAGAGGAGACGTATCCTCGGATATCTGCAGCTTTTACGCGGACCTCCTCGGAGGACGTCCTGCATCCGCCGGCAAAGTAGAAGTTTTCAATGGGAAGCTCGTCGATGCAGGGAGGGGGATGGAGATTAAGTCGCATTTCTGGAGTTACTTGGACGGAGCATCCTGGGGGATTCAAATTTCCAGGGCACACTTGTAAAGAGGATTTCTCAGGGACAGAGGGATGTAATATTCTGCTGCTGCGATCATTCCTGTAAGAGTGTCTGCGGAAGAGATGAGTTTGGAAAGAAAGGGGACACCGTTGATGATAAATCCACTTCCTCTACATTTCTGCAGAGGATTTAATACGGGCACTCGATGAATCGAGCTTCGAGGAATCAGCTGGGGTTTACGAGAACGAAGAAGAGATATAGTGTTCTGATAAGATGACCAGTTCTGTATGAACACCTTCGGAAGACAGCAGGAACTATAAATCGAGATCAGTTCATCGTCGAGTCTGACGTTCATCCAACATAGCTGCTTGGAAATCAGGATAAGCCCAAGGGGGAAAGGTTTCCTTCGAGCAGAAACCGTGAAGGAGACTAAGGAGCAAGATACAAGCCGCCTCAAAAGCAGCCAATCATTTAATCGATCCCTGTATCGGCGACGAGACAAGAGTTATCAAGATCCGAAGGCACCATTCCGCGGAGGAACGAGTATTTTTAAATTCCTCCCAGGCGCTCGAGATATTCCGTGGGAGCCAGTGGATTGGAAGCAAGGCAAACAATCTCGTGAAAAAGTTTCGACTGGGGAAAGGAATCCAAGAGGCTCGGTCAAGAGTCTTCCTTTCTATCGGGGAGTTTCCGCGGCGTTATTACGTATTCGTTAAACGGAACCGCGGGCAAAAGTAAAGCGGGAGAGACCGTAGCAATACGATGATCGGGGACCTCGCCAGACGCGGCAGAAACTTCTCGCGCCGGTGGCGTTGTTCCTCGCGAAACTTGCCCGTCATCCTGTCAGGGGCACAGCATCAAATTCTGTTTAAAAACAGGTGGTTCGTACGCCCTCGTCGAGCATCAACGAGGAAATCATGAAAAGAGGGAGCTCGGGGAACAGGGGAAACACGGAGAACGCTCCAAGTTTACAGCTTCCCTTGTCGTTTCAGACGGGGAGAGGGTGCGCGTTGTCTTTCCTTTACTACCAGACTTCAAGCAGCAGAACCTCGCTACTTGCGCGGACGTTGCGCTGGGAAACATGGCGGATGAGCCATCTGGAATTTCGCTGGATGGATGACGAACTGGCGACGAGCATCTTGAAAAGTTTTCAGAGCTTCTGTCTTTTCACGGAGGATATTGTTCGCCTTTGCTGGAGGATATTCTCATGTTTCCGGGGCGAGGGTTTTCTTTGGGAGTCGTGGATGACAGGGATTAATTAATGTTAAGTGGTGAGAGGAATGGGGATTGAAAGGGGGATAGATAGGTGTGAAGTTTTATGGTTCTCTTGAGGAAGAATTCTACTTTGTGAGGTGGTAAACCTTGGTTTAAGAGAGAAGTCGTTGATTTGGAGAGTTTTGCTTTCGTAGGTGGGTAAGTGGGCAGATGATTTACGTTCCTTGTGGATTGGATGGGTGACAGAGTTGTTTGAGAGGTGTTTAGAGATTTAATGATTGTAGAAGGTTCTGTAAAGTAGCTGACTGTGGAAGTTTCGTTGTTAAGAATGAAACGATTTGAGAATAAGATAATTTGAGGTTCGAAGAGAGATGTGAGGTCAGGAAGACAATATCTACAAAAATCAATTGAATGATAAATTGTGTACGCTTGGAGTATGTTGAATTTTAAAATGGCTACGTGGTTCGCGATTTCTGAATGAAAACTTAAACCACAGATAGCTCACGCTGTCACGAGGGTTTGAAGCACTTGGTAACCATTATTGTTTATCGATACCTCCAAGATCCTCGACCAACTTTCACGAACTCTTCACTGAATCGGTCTGCACCTCGCGATTCTGTTCCCACAACTATACAGTAACGTCCTTTTCTGTCTTTTATGATTCTGATTGTCATTTACATTGTTAGAATTTATGTTCCATTTAATTGCTACTCGTTTACCTTGCATTTTCGAGCATCTTTCAGGTGGTTGTATAAAATTTTGTAACATTTAACGATGAATCTTTGACAAAGACCAAGTGATCTTTTCTATAACACTTTTACGATAGCAATAAAGATTGTTTTTCTAGTAAAGTGTTTAATTTATAGTTCCGGAAACACGGTGGATCAATAGAAAGAAGAATACATTCGTGACTTATTATTAATTGTGGAACGAAATGATCAATTTCAGCTCAACTGTAAACTAATCCTCGTATAAGAAAACGATCCAAAGTGTTTCCCTTCGATCTCAATCCACAGGTACAGGTTTGCAGTTACTATAAAGCAGATAAAGATATCACATAGATACACCTACCAATTGAGGAGTTGAAATGGTAAATGATGTAAGTGCTGGAAGTGAAAATTTTCATTATTTTCTTTTCGACCACAGCAACATTGATACTTATGATCTGACAAATCTATTTCGCCAGTTGTAGAAACTAAAATAAATTATTCTAGCACTTGCAGTTACAGAATATACATCCTTTTCCACTAAAAAAATTATTTTCACTTTCTTTGGCACAACTCCTCAACTGCTAAACGCAATTAAAGATTTCAATTTCCCAACACACTCCCCACCACGCCGACTAACAATAAATCAACAGATCTTACCAACCACTAGTTTACTGATACTCCAAACGAACTAAACCTCCCCAAACCCCTTCACCTTCCTCGAATTAATCCAAATTCATCATCCTTGATCAGCTCGCCAATCAACGAAGAGGGCCTCATTAGCCCACGCAACACTCCCAATTCCCAGTCTGCTTAATGCTCCAGCCTCATGATAAAGCCACTCGCCATCCCCGATATCACGCTGTAAACAAGTTCACCCAGCCCAGCGGCAGTAAAGCTGCAGCTGCAGTTCGATCTTCCTGATTCCAATTTCGCCAGCCAGCCAAGAAGACGGGCGTGAAAGGTTGGCTCTGGTGGCTCGAAACAATCGGAATCCTTTTTTTTATTCTCGCTTCCGAACACAGAGGAGTCCGACCAGCCGGACCTGCGTGCATTAGCTGATGAGAGGGCAACGGTTTATCGGGGCTTTCCAACTTCAAAGGTCGAGGCGGAGGGAACAAGTTCGATCGAGAGGCCTGGGGAATGTGACGTGGAAAAGCGGTAACGAGAGCGACGACAAAGCTACCGGGCTGAATGTTAAGTAACTTCCAGTCTCTGTCGCGCGGATCCTTGGACAATTTGCCGGAGCGGAAGGGACAGCCACGGGCCACGGGCGAAAATTATTCCAACGTTTCGATATCGGCTCGCTGCGCGATCCGGATTTACCCCCGGCGCTCTCCCCCTACAGCGGATTTTACCGGTGGAAATTTTTCGGATCCACCGGATGTTAAACGACTCGTAAAAACTCTGCCAGGGGGAGGGGATAATGCCAGTGTTCGATTCGCTCGGGCGCATCTGTGTTTTGGTGCAACTGTTTCGATCTCCCTGACAGGTTTTCGGATGGGGATAACTTGAGCATGCTTCAATGGCGTGTTAAAAGGAAAAAATTAACTGCTTGGTTCTGCTGCGTATCGCGGGTTATTGATTAATTTGGAACAAGAGGGTGTTTTAGGGAGAGATATTTGTTTTTCTTTACTGTGTTTTGTTTAGAAGCTTTTTGATTGTTTATTGAGAACCTGATTGTACAGATTTGAATTATTCAATGTGTTCTATTATTAGATATACTGTAGTTTTAGCCAAAAAAAAACCCGAAAACCCTTGACTACATCATCAAACTACTAACATCTCAAAGACGATTCTTTTACTCGCCCAACCGCAGAATTTCAGTTGAAATTAAAACTCGTTCAGCACACCAGTTCGACTATCAAAAAAAGCTTTCATCAAAGCAATCAATCGCGACCACTTGTACGCCCATTCCCAAGGTTTCCCTCTGCTGCGATATTAGAGTCGTATGATTTTCGGCCGAAAGCAATTAGGGACTGGCTTTTATGCCGTTCCCAGGATTCGCGGAACCTAGAAGCCCCAGTAATTTTCGCGATACATCGTCGAAAATGAAGCCAGCGCGTGGCTAACTGTTACGCGATTCGCGATACACGTTCCTCCACGGCGCACGATTTATGGCGCGTCGATGCTCAGTCAATAAACAGAAATCATTTTCCGGTTGCCGCGCGTTCACAGAATTTTCATCGAGCCCCGTCGATGCCACGGGGTTATTTTCTATTCACCGCGGTGGGTGCGCGTGCTGCGGCAATTTCTGCAACATAAATTAATAGCCTGCAGTGGCTGAAAAGCTTCCCATCGGATTTGCAAGCGGACCTTTCACATCAAATTGATTAAGAATCCTTTTAAGGGGTAACACCACTGTTGCGGCACAAAAATGTAGTGTAGATACCTTTGACAATTGTTTGTGGGTAAACAAAGAAATAAGTCGAAAGTCTGTCTAATCGCCTTTATTATACACATCCTAAGTAGTTTCAAGATATTGCTTTTCTTTTTTTCAAAATGGCTCTTTAAACGCGTTTATAAGTTAAACAAATTTTATCCGATTTACCTGAAATTTAGCCCACGAGCGAGTTTCATGCTCTTTAATAATCTGACAATTTTTATTTCAGACCAATGGTTTTAGGTGCTACAGGCTCCATCGATTTGGATGAATTTTTGGACGCCTCGATAAATTCATTTCTACAGTTTAAGACTTTGAGACATTCTTAATACCTACAATGTAAAAAGCCCCATTAAATTATATGTAGTAGTTTTCCAATAATTAATTCCTAAAGATCACCTATTTTTATGGGCTTTAGACCGGAACAGCCCCTTAAATCAAGGACTTACGCGTGACACAAACGAACTTGGCGATTTTCAAGAGCTTTCAAAGAACACAGGTATAAACGCTTGTAACAGAACGATCTCGTTTTAATATGTACGAAGACCGATTGTTCGCTACGTAATATCGCGTTCGCGAAGCGGACCATGGAAAAATTCAAATATTCTCTTCTATCTTGTACTAGAACTTTTGCAATTCTTCCAGGTTGCTGAATCCAGCGTTCCTTTTAAAGCGAATGCTTCCGCGAGGTTACATTCTTTTCGGGCTTCGTATTATGTACGTTGATGCTGTGTCTGATGCTTCGAATGCCACGCGACGTGTAGGAATATTGCTCCCAGAAATATAATCTCTCTGCGCTTCGCTCTGCTCGTTTCGGCTTGCTTCGTTAGTTCCATCGAATATCAGTTCCGTCTCCGATCCCCGACCGACTTATTGTTTCGCGTTTTGTTTCTGCAATTAAGACGGTAGCGTTCGAGATAATTCCTAAATGGTTCCTTCGCGAGATTTAATCCAACCACGGTTCCAGCCCCGATTGCGATACAGCGTGTGGTAATTGAGTGGAAAAGTTTCTCATTATGCAAATCGCATGCAATTATCGCTTCGTGGAATTAGTGTTCCAAGCGAGACGAGCGAGCTGGTGGCTTGTTTTGCTCGCAGAAATTACTAAATACAAATTACGAATCCCAAATTGCAAATAATACCCTGGGATTCCAGGCAGAAAGTTTCATCCGACAATAATATACTGTACGTGATAATGAATTTTAATGCAGTTTCGGCGGAACAGGTTGCAACGCTTCCTGCGACCAATATTCAATTTAAGGAAATTAATTAATTAACAGGGGTACACAAGAAATTCATCACTCAATGCGCTCTTCAAAATATAATATACATGTAATAGCTCTGATATAATCGTTTACGATATTCCATTTAATTAAATCATAAATGTTAATAATATGTATTACCTCTAGGATTTATAGATCTATATATGAACACTATCGCATGTTAATCGAATTTGAATACGGTCTATTGAAGCACTAATGACAAATGAAACTCATGTCTCATGCTTAAGCACCTATTATAGAAATTAATTAACCGTTGTAGTCCCAATTAATTAACTAATATTAGCCGAAATATTCTCTAACAGTATCTCAACAGTATAAACAATACAAAAGGAAATCTCCTCGTGCTTTGATTCGCAAAATTTAATTAATTAGTACCCTCGCATAATATTTAATAACATGATGTTATTATGACACAGTATTCAAAAACATCGATCGTGAGAAGTTGTCAGTCGCGGTGGTAGAATACATTTGCATAATTGCAAATAAAAGATGCCGTTTTCCGTGGAACGTTTCTATGGAAAATAAATCGAGTGGCACTGGCGCGTGAAAAAAGAAGTAAGGAATTCCATTCACAGACGTCGCGCAGTGGTGGTTAACAGGATCAGAGCTCGCGACGTTTCCCGTCACAATTTCTTCCGCGTATTAAATTTATAAGGAAAATCCATCGCCCTCCCCCTAGAGGGGCGGGAGCGGCGTGACGCGAATGCAACTCCGCCCGTTGCAATCGTCCGGGCTCAATAACGCGAAACGATCGATTCGTTAAGACAGAATGATTGCATCAGCGGTTCTTGATGAACCAAGTATTAGCAAAGAATTGAGAAGCCCTGATTGCAATCTTCTGCAGGTCCCCGTGCTTTTTGCCGTCGATCGGGTCAATTTTACAGATTGCTGAGCGCCACGCTACGGAATTCCTCGACTCTGGAGGAAAAATCCTTGACAGTCGCAAATAAACGATGAAAATCATAGCGCTGTATTTACTCCCCCATATTTTCGCACGATAATCAAATCATGTCTCGCCGAGGAAACTACAATTCTAACTATATAATCTCGAAGAAAGAATCGATTATCAGAGACGAAAATTAAATAAATCTTAATATATGAAGCAGAAAAGTTGTATATGTTGTGTGTTTGTCTGTTGCCTAAAAACTTTTAAACGATGAACTCTGGGATCACGAAATATGGCTCAGCTCATTATGCCTGATGAATGTGACTATTTTTACAACAAAAAAAAAATGAAATTTTTTTTTATAAAATCAGGATCTAAATTTCGAGCGAAGCCGAGTAGTAAAGCTAGTAAACTATATCCTTCCACCGTCATTGATTATTAAAAACATAATTCCACTTGAGATTTTCTATCTCTCATTAAATCCTGGTAAACGAGTAATCTCGATCGCTAAATCACTGCCTAGTCGACGATAAAACGGCTGAAGCATTGTCCAGCTGGTGCTCGACTTCAATGAAGTTCTACGAAGGCACTCCGATCTCGTTTCAGCGCTGCGCTGAGCCACTGAAATATCGCTCCTCGAGCGATCGACTCGAAAGTCCACAAAATCGTGGCCACATTCAAACAAGACGGAGGCTGAGGCAAACAGCTCGCAGCTGCGTTTGAACCTCGAGAAATAAGTTTGACCGGACGCTGGTTTCTGGCCCTTGGCTGGTCTCCACCGGTGCACGAATCGAGTGGCAAAGAGAGGCCGAGGCTCGTAAGAAAGTACGAAAACGGTGAGCATTCTCGCGCGCGTGAATCCCCACGTGTTTGCAGAAACAGGGTAAATACCGCGACGGCTGCAACTTTATTCGCTTCGCGGATTCATGAATCCTTCAGTTCTAGCTGCGTCTTCTTGCTCTTCTTTCCGCGTGAGCGAGAATTATCAGCCTTTGACGAGAAGTAAAAGAGGTTAACGGAGCTTCCATGCCTGTCTGAGGACTGGGATTTTCGGGAGGTGGACTGGAGGTGGGCCGGGGGACACTGGAGAAGATTATTCGTTAGTCAAACGAACTTTCAAGGGTTAGTTTGTGCGGAGGATCCTTTTCCTTTGGTTTCTGGGAGCTGAGGATTTTGTACAAATTTTCTTTTCTTTTGTAATTTAGTTTCTAATCAGATTTAATTTCGGGGGGTTGTTTGGTCCCTCTGGAGCTAGGGATGGTATAATTTGAAGCGTTTGTCTTCGAATATTAAGGAGACTAGGCAGCCAAATTGCTCGAAAGTCAAGGATTTTTTGCGAATTAATTACACGGAGATGCAATCAAGCACAGACTTCTCGTTTTAAACTATCTTTATTACTATTACGTAGAGTAACCAATTTTCTTTTGGTTTACATATCTATTTTACAGGCGGCGCCACACGACGTTAATTATACAGTGGTTTAGAAAAAATGTCTTTGGTTTTGCACTGATATCGAGCTTAAAAATAAAGATACAATGTTTTCTTGGAATATGTTTCTCCTAGAACATGTAATTTCGGTCTGAACGTTGGAAAAAGAATTTAATCAAAATTATTAAAATAGCGATTGGGAGAAGGCGATTTTTACGATAAATATCGATTTTCGGGGTGCACATATGGTAGTTTCTTTTTTTACCTCAGAAATTAGTGTTTTTAAACTTTAATGTTGAGGTTTAGGGCACGAAAATGATGATTTTTAGCGATTTAACTGCCTAGTCCCCTTAAATCACATGCCTTGATTGTTAAATGATTAACGCGAAGTTCTGCTATTCACCCCTCTAAAATTCAAAGCAATCGAGTCACCCTGCTCTGAAACAGTCTGAAACGAATACTAAACCAAAAATGAAGGAACCAAATATTCCATAACAAAATAAATTATTATTCCTTGGGGACAAAAGCACCCAAAGAACAAGGAATCCATTAGTCACAAGTTCAATCCCTTTGATACATGAAAATCACTCTTTCTCTCACAGGTTTCCTTAACAAACCCCATTTCATAATCAGCTGTGATTGACCAAAGCACGATGGAGATCAGAAAGGTGTACGTAAAAACGCGTGCCGATTTCGGCAAGCAGTGCATCTTCGACCTCACTGACCCGATCATGGACATGGAGATTCTGCCGAATCCCTCTGACATGAACCAGTACGTCACGAGATCTCACTGTCACGCCGGAACGCAGCACTCGAAGCAATTGGCACTGCACGAGGTGAGCTTGACGTCATTTAAGGAGATTACAGGCGAGCCACTGTGGCTCGATCCATTCAGCCCTGATCCGAATAGCCTCTGCGTGGAAAGCTCATCCGCTGTTACCGATTTCGGCTCACGATTTGTTTTCTCCTCCAAATGCTAACGGGCTATACTGGACTATGTTCTGAAACGCAGCTTACTTCGGAGGCTGTTTTAAATGATTAACCACAATATTTGTAGAGGCCTTAATTAATATTAATTCCTTTCGGATACTCCTCGCGCGACTATTTCTATCATTTACATTTAGTTGTTGCTGAGATTTTTGTCTCATGATAGAAAAGTCTCACGTAAAATCTCATCGTGGATTCGCACAATAATTCCGTTCTTGATCCCACAATAATTTCTATCCCATGTTGCGTATATCGTAGCTGTACATTTTTTTTAGAGTATATATGACTCGATGCCGGATATGTTGTTTATTACAGTTCCACCAGGAAGCTGATAAAGTTCCTGTCCGCGAATATTCAATTTCTCTTGGTCGACGTCAGCTGAACTATCTTTTATCACTCTGGGATCTCTCTTGTTCGCTTCCCGTTGGACGGCTTCGTAGCCATTGTTTCGCGAAACGAAGCCGAACAGGGTGGTGCAAGAAAGTGGAAAAGCTGGAATTCGGGGTAGCCGCGTGAATCGCGCGGGGCGATTTGTGCGTTACGTTGAAAGGCAGGAGAAAAGTTTATTTATACCGGAGTCCGGGGCTCGTTCCGAGCTACAATAACAGAAGCTGCTATCAACTTGTTGAAAGCTCTCAGTCGAACGGATACGGGGCGAAGGCACGGGCCCCCATCCCTCCCCCGAAAACTTTGTTACTTGATGCATCGAGCATGCAACTTGCCGCAGGACTACGCTTTCCACGGCATTTTGTACAGGTTTCTATACCGTTCGCGTGTTCAAGTGGCCTATCTCTTGTTCGCTGACAGATAACAGATGCTTTAACTACCATGGGCCAGCTAAAAGACTCGCAAAGGGTTCCTGTAATTACGATACCACGATTGGAACGTGTATTAAAGTTCCGTTTCACTTGAAAGGTAGGGTAAACTTCCCTAGATCGTACGCATTAAGAACAATAAATGCTCATTACATGAAAAATAACAGGGAAAATGGAACAAAATTAGTAGTAATGAACAGTTTATTAACAGAATAAAGAGTTTAACAAACCCAAACACTAAAAAGCAATCTGCTTTTATTCATAAAAACGAAATAGGCACATAGGTCAACTCGAATTCAAATTTACGTCTCTAAAATATAGGACACTGCTCGTTGATATAAAACAAGAAATAAACTTGAGAGTAGATACAGTTCCACACAAAATTTTATTTCACTGATTCCCACAAATAGTAATTGTCCAAAATCCTTAAGAATCATGGCAAAATTTGAATGAAAAGAACCGAAAAACTTACTTTTTTTATATTTTTTTCATGGAGTGACCGCATGGTAACTCGGCTTGTAAATAGCGTATAGTTAACTGTTGTTTACACTTACTACAGCTAGGAGCGCCTCAGACTGTCTTAGTTTAAAAGATACAACAGGAGTACGCTTTAGGCAAGTTTACCCTGCACAAAAATAGGTCCCCTTGGAATTCCAAATTTATTGCTCGTTTGCATTTTCTACTTTTTTCTTCTAAGTGCTGTAAAATATGCTTCCTATATAAGACATGCTATTATTATCAAGAACCATGCACAAATTCCCTTTTCCACTTGACAGTATGAAATGGAATTTGCATGGTGTATTATTCCATCGCGTATTCTGGCATTCGTAATGTTCTGGTATGTAGAACCCTTCAGAATAAAATCGTAAAATATGTGACGATTCAGGAGTCGAGTGATAAATGCAGGATATGTCGCCAGTAAGTCTACTTTCGGTTACCGACAGCCTCGGCCGCATTTCCATTACAAAGGGACCGTGTAAAGCTTCGCGAAGCACGGGGATGAGTAATTTCCCGAAATTCGAAACTTTTCGAAAACCCCGCTCATAGGAAATTCATAGTTTAGAGCGTGCATTTCGGGGTGGGGGCCGATTTATGCAAGCCGATTAATCCGCCATGCAGATGCGCAGCAGCAAATAATTAACCCATCATCGAGCACACGATTCCCGAACGTGTGTCGAACCTCGATTAGTGCATCGAAGTGTGCACGCGTGAAACGTGGTTCTTTTACCCCAGTTGGGTCGTTCGAGCTCGGAAAGAAGAAGCAGGTCTGCGCGTCGATTTCGTCACACTTTGAAAAATAGCAGAATCCCAAAACTCTGACAATCGATACAAGGAGTGGGGAGCGTGGAGATGACTCAATATTCAGACTCCGTTTCGATCTGCTTCGTCATTCGCCACGTTTGCGCAATGGTTCGCGCGAATTATCCTGCAAAATTTGGTCCTCCTCGAGATCTTCCTCCCGGATTGTTCTCGTTCCTACATTTCCCGCCTCCCCCTCGGAATTTCAGGTCCAAACCATCGGAAAGAGCACGAGAAACACTGGAATATTTCACTTCGAGGGTGGATGGCCGAAGGAGATCAATCCCAGGGACGAGGAGACCACCACGAGGTATCGCAGAAGGATCGAGAAGGACGACAACTGGGCACCGAAATTACGTAACTTGTTCGAGGTAAGTTGTCGCTCGGTCGATCGAGCTTGAGCCTCGATGGCTGCGAAGGGAGATGCTGGCTTTGTAATTTTCAGAACGTTTGCCTGTAGGCTGGGGATCTGAGGAGGAGGGTTGAGGGTCTTTGGACTTGGTTAGGGGATGGAGGAAACGTGGGGTGTTTGAGTCAATAATTATTTTATTAAATGGCTGAAGTGTGTAACTGCTGTTAGTTGAGGATGTTGTTTGTACAAATTTGGAAAATGTAGTTGGTTGGAGTTTGTTTTTGAAGCACCGCGACGAGATGGGAGGAAAAAGTGCAGAAGTAATTCTGATTGATAATTTAAAGCTGTATAAAACCCAATTAAAATTGAATTTATGTAACTAACAAAAAAATAGATTTTTTATTACTTTTCAAACTTTTTAACAGCTTTAAAAAGGTGTTGTCGTGTTTAATGTTACGTAGGCATTTTGTTTATTAGTTAAATAAATTCAGCTTTAACTGGGTTTTATATAATTTTCAATTCAGTTTTGAGTTGATGTTAAAAAATAATAGTGGTAGAGTGGATCGAAAAAGTGGTAACTTTTTTATTCGCTATTGTACAATATTTGTGCACTAAACCATCGATATATTCTTATATTTTCTTTTGAATATCTATTTGAAGGTTCGATAGTTTACTTGTAATATTTTAAGATACATGGCATCTTATTAAATTCGTGTATGAAATACCAGCTAATTAAAAATCACGTCGAGCTAATTAGTAGAAATTGTTGGTACTGCTAGGGAATTGCGTTGGCGATTGTTAGAAACATTAAATGAAGTTCCTTTACAGGTGATGGAGCGCGGCATCCTTCAGAACAGCGCAGTGAACATTTACCAGCACTACTTCGACGACATGATAGCCACCGAGTTGGTGCAACCCCTCGGTCTCAGGTGAGCGAGCGAACGTTGAAACGCGTTAAAATTTCATTCAGTTTACACTCAGCCCGTTGATCTTACCTCTAAACCCGTGAAAACTGCTGCAATTTTTTAATTAGCAGGAATTATGGGCTTAAACCGACTAATGACATTCTCCAACAGAGAGAATGAAATTACATTGCACGTTTCACGTTCATTCAGGTGAAAGGGTCTTTTGATAAGAAGATGTATAAGTGCTAATTTGAAATTTGGTAATAACTGAGAAACATTTATATATAATACGTCAAGTATCTCAATACAACATCACATAAGCGCTTGAAATTTAACTAAAATACTACAAAATCGTCAAAAAGTTTCCCTAATGGTTCCTCGTGACGTCAGAAACGTGTAAAATCAATTCAAATCAAATTCAAAAATCCAATTCCTTGCTCCATAGATTTCGTGTTACAAAAAGTGAACACATCTCCACTTCTAACTCCTTACGACATTCTCCAATACACTTTGCAACCACCAAAAAGTTCAACCTTCAGAGATAAATAACTAAACAAGAAGATTTATCCAAAACAAACGTCAGTTCAAAAAGTTACCTTGTAGCTCGATCTCCTAGAGCTACTGCCTTCAAACTTCCTTGATTCTCATCGTAAGATTCGCAGACTTTCAGTCTGTAGTAAATCATCCCCCAAAAATCTATCATAATCGAAATTGTCCGGAACCAAAGCCCACAGCTTTCTATCAAACAACTTCTCACCCCTGTAGTAAACGCTGCCACAATTTTTCCATGGCTCATTAGCATGGAAATCGATTTCCAGGACTGTGAACGCGTACATGGACCCACAAAGTCCCAAAAGGCCCGTGTCCTGCATCTCTTGGTCACCGGATTCTGGCAGCAGGATCGTGGTATCTTACTGCTTCTTGGAGTTCGGGCGACGGGTAGACTACAGTAACACGATGTACATCTGGCAGGTCGGTAGGTAGAAGAAAAGCAATGCAACGCCCTCGCGCCTTAGCCCCCCTTCGAGGTCCCATTTTCACCGCATTAGCAAGATCACGGGACATTTGCATCGCTTTGCATCCCTTTTGCATACAGCCCTGCGCCTGGTTGAGGGTCGCTCCACTGTTCCCGAATTGCTTGGAATTGAAAGGGGCCACGGGCGGGAGGGTGGGCTCCTAGCTTCTTTGGCCACGGATCCTTCTTCTTTCCCTTGCGCCACCTGCACACTGGAAAGAATGAAGCTCTGGTCCCCTTTCCGCACGCTGAGTGCATACACCGTGGCTGTTTGGGTCGACAGTGGACGATTTGAATAATTATAATGACACTATGTGTAGGGGGTGGAGAATTAATTTTGTGAATGAGGTTCTGTGTGATCGAGGCCTTTGCGTTCACTAAGTAGAATGACAGAGAAATATCAAAAACTAATTATTAAACGTAAACTGACTTCAATTAGCTTCGAGATATCATTTTATACAATTAATCAGCATACTAGGCAGAATATTCCATCTCAATTAATTTACGGGTGTTCAGAAATTTTGAAGGATATAGTGAAGTCACTTCACAACTCTCTATGCAGCACGGCAGTAAAATACTTTCAAAAAGGACACCCAAGATAGTTCGATCGATTAATGCAAGGTCTTCGATCAAGGGCACGCGTCTCCGTGACGAAAACTCGATGACTGTACGCTAAGTCGCTCCGCGAAGGTAGGGCGCGCGATCATTGAATGCAAACGAGTCGATGAAAATCCCGGCGACGCGTGGCCCTTTTTCTCGTTTAAGCCGGATTAAGCGACCCGTTGGTTATTTTGTGCGCAGACAATCCCAACGAGCCTTACATGGCGCTCGAGCCTTTTTGTCCGTGCGTGGTCTGCGAGTTTAATCCCCGTGATCCTTCCGTCCTCGCCAGCGGCCTTATGAGTGGCCAAGTCTGCAACTGGGATATCAGGACTGGCAAAACCCCGGTTCAATTCTCTCATCTGCAATTTAGCCACAGGTAAGCGAGGCAGAGACGTGTTCAGTCACTCGCCCGTCAGACTTTGCTGCAACAACTTGGGCTCCTCTCCTCACGTTTGCGTTGCAGACGTCTGCTTCAGACCCTTCCCAGCTGCACAATCTGCTCAACTTTTACTCCGTCTTTGACATAAAGCACGTTGGGCTCCGGCCTTTGTGTATCGCTCAATGTGCTTTTGGCGAGGGGATTTTGATGCTTTGGAAAGTGTGTTTTAATGTTTGTGTGAGTAGCATGGTTCGTGATGGGTGGAAAAGAGGTTGGGATATTTCTAGATAAATTGTATCAGGTTTCCCATAACGGGGAGTTAGTTAGCGTCTTGTGGAGCAATTAGGCTTCCAGATGTAAGGGTTGAGGTTTGATCCTTGGAAGCTATCCTGTTACCACCAGTTCTAAGTGGAGCTGGGATTGAATATCCTAGTGATCCAGCTTCATAAAGTTGATCTATTATTAACGAAGAAGAAATATTCCACATACAAATTTCTTCCTACTCCTGTGCATTGAAGTTCCACTTTTGATCATCCCCTCAAATCCCATCAATACTATAATATCAAAGCACATTTCGAGGGAAAGTTGAGTGGCATCCAGACAGAAACTATAAAGTACATATAAAGATATAACAGTAAACCTTCAAATATCGAAATCCAACATACAATTCAACTATCCCGTCCCTTACAACCCATCCCCTCGCCTTCCAATAATTTCCACGATATTCACGCGGTACTATTAAATCACGCCTCCTCTGCACACTGAACCCAGAGAAGCCATTGTTCCCCAGGGGCTATGCGAACGGAGTGAAGTGGCTGCCAACGAAGAGCAACACAGAGTTCTTCTCCACATCGTCGGGCGGTCGAGCGATGTGGTGGGACACGAGATGGCTGCAGCAGCCAACCGAAGTCCTCATGTTCGACCTGGAGAATCCCAACGAGCCAAACATAGACAGGGCGATCGGCGTGTCCTGCCTGAATTTCGGCCCGATGGTGGGCACGCAGTTCATGTTCGGCATGGACAATGGCGTGATCCTGACAGGCTCCAGGAAAGCGAAGACGAACGCGGAGAAGCTAGCAGTGAAATTCCCGGCGCATTACGGGCCGGTGCTGTCTGTCGATCGTAACGTCTTCAATCCATCCATATTCCTATCCGTCGGCGACTGGACGGCCCGGGTCTGGGCGGAGGACACCAGGGAAGGGAACGTAGCTTCCACGGTGTATGTTAGTTCTGGCACACGGTATCGTGCGTGGAGATGTTTGACTTTGACGCGCTAACTATGATGGAGGGTGCACGACAACTTTGGGAACTGGGGCAGAGTCTAGCTCCTCCCCGGACGGGGAGAAAGTAAATCGCCGGGGGGTAGGATGAAATTAATTTAATGGGGCGGCAGTTGGAAGTGATCCACCTGTTCCATCCAAACGCCTTATGTAACTGGATGCAAGCAATTGTTTGCTGCGGATGAATGTTTAAAGGGAATCTGGTTAATGGATGACTGGTAGGCAGAGCGACCCACGTTCTCCCAAAGTATACTGTTAGTCACCAGTATTATTTAGAAGCAAATATTCAGAGAGAGTATGAAGAATAGGTTTCAAACAATCCTCGTTGTGGTACCAGCCCGTCATATTTAATTGATTATAGCTGTTCTCGATCCAAAATTTTGTGTACTCGGTTCTAACTGCTGTTGAACTTTGGCTGGGGCGTGCAAACGTTCGATTGCCAAAGATAGTAAGCTGAATTTATCGTTCGGTGGCAACCTTTCCTGTTGTTTACAGTTTCATAATGAGATGATCTAGTGGTGACAAGACTGCAATCGCGTATTTAGGTGGACAGAATGCGGGCGAATTACAGTAGGCTTCCTGACATTTCCCTTTGGTTGTGATTAAATACACATTTTTATCCCTGTCAAGTCACTATTCTCCCTAAAACCCTGCAACGCTTAGCATGCTGGCTTCATGGAATCCTTGTATCGTTAGATTTTTGCTAGATTATCCAACTGGAGGCTGCTGGAACAAGGCTAGGCAGTCAGTCTTCTATGTGATAACTACTTCTGGACGCCTGATAGCCTGGGACCTGCTTCAGAGCCTACAACAACCTATTCTTACGAAGCAGATGTGCGACGAGAGCCTCACCGCCCTGGCACCGTACGACGAGGGGACCTACTTTGCCATTGGCAATTCCGTCGGCAAGGTATTCCTCGTCGAGTCGATGGAATTCCTTCAATCGTTCGACAGAAAGGACAGAGGCACCCTTTCGGAGGTAAATGAGCGTGAAATAAACGCCCCCTTCTTTCGCTGTTACGCGCTCGAGCGTGTCGAGCTTCTTTCCTTCGCCTCCTCTGCCTCTCAGTATTTTATTAGAGTTTTTAGTGGATCCTTGCCTCGCTGGATGCTGGTTGTTAATTTAATATTGAATTTTTTAAAGAACGGAGAACGAACTATTCCTTGAAAATTTGGTAGGTCAGAGCTGTTGTCTGATTCTATGATAAGTGGCGCGGGTGAAATCCTCAGTTGGAGTAAATTTATATATAATTTAGGTAAAAAGGTGATTGCATAGTTTAATTATATTTCGGACGCTACAACTCTGAATTAATGTTTCGAATATTTTTTAAATAATTATATATAAACTTCTAAAGCTGACCTAAAATTAAGTTGAATTATAAATCTACTTTATATATGTCCACCCTTTATAAATGTGTATTTATTCACATTTAAATAAAATATCACATGACCTCTTTCATAGTCAGATATACAGAACACTTAAACATCTACGCAAATAAAATCGGAATTAATAAAGACAACACAATCCACAGGACTTTTCAACTATTCCAATCATTCAACAGAATTTTCAAAGCGAATGGACCTCTCGGGGGCAGTTTACCATCGAACATTAGCCTCCCCGTGAAATAATCCCATCCTGCTTTCAGTACTTCGAAAGGTGCTCGAAGCTAACGAAGGCGGTGGACCTGCGGCTGCGAGAACTTAGATTAGTGCAAAAAATCAGCGCGGAAGAAAAAGAAGTGGCTGCAGCCGCGGCGAGACCTAGAGGGAAGCCGAGGTCGGTGAGAAAGACCGCGTTGGAGATAAGGGACAGGGACTTCGACTCGAAAGTCAGCAGAGACCGAAGGAAAAGCGGCGGCGTGAAAGAGAAAAAGAAAGTTCGGGACGACTTCTCCGACATGACTGAGGCTGAACAGAAATATTTCGGGATCGTTGAACAGGTAAGGGGCTCGGGGTCGGTGTTCGTTACCCTAGCCCGCACGAAGGAGACCAATCAGTACCAAATTTCGCGTCTCAGCCATTCGGCTGAAACTCCCGGCAGAATTCTCTAGAGCTGCTTGTCCTTAGAGACTGCTCTGAGACTCCTAGGCAACAATTCTCATAATATTCAAATATAAATCCTTGTAACATAAAATAAGAGAAATCTCAATTTTTCTGGTTTCTTAAGTGACACCACTTTCATAATCACCGGCACATTTATCATTTCAGAATTTCCGTTTCCCTTTCCAACAATTACACTTTTTCACTAACCACGATCGACCATTCAGGGGCTACAGATTTACGAGGCCGAGGGTGAGCCAGCCATCTGCCCAAGTCGCCATATACATGGTCCGTCGAAGAAGCAGGATCGAAGACGAAAGAAGTCGCAGCACGCGCCAGACGACGACAACTCAAACCTCGAGCGCAGGAGGAGTAGCCGAGGAAAGAAGATTCCAGAGGTAGCAGCAGAAGGCCCCAGAAAGAAGAAGTCGGCGAAACAACTTGCCAAGCTCTCGAAGATTGCGTCGAAACCGCTGGCTTCTATAGAGCCGGTAAAAGAGGAGGACTACGATAGCAGAATGATAACAGAGGAGCCTGAGAAGAGGACGAAACGCAAGCAAAAGGTGTTGTTCGTGTTACCTAAACCCTGCAAGGGCGAGGTCTGCCAGCCGAAGGTTTGCTGCTGGAGGGCCAGCAGGCGAAAGAAGGGAAAGAAGAGGCCGAGTAGGAAGTCTGTCGGCGTCTCTGTGACCGAGTTGATGGATACCTCGTTGCTAATGCTGCCCAAGCCGCGCCCTGGCAGCAGGAGAAGCCTTATTCTGAGGGAAATGCTGGACCCGCCTTCCGTGCTGGTGCACGAAGTCGCGAAGGCCAAGCGAGAGATCAAGGAAGCTGTACGGCCGAGAGACAGACCGATAAGGCGCATCGATAGGCCACCGGTCCGCAGGTGAGAAAACGTGGAGCAAATGGAGAAATGTCTGGTTTAATCTGCTGCGTGGTATACTGAAAGTAATTGTGCGAGTGAAATGGGGATAATATAGTTTAAAATATTAGATGCTTCTGCTGCGTGGTATGTGAAATGGGAGATGTTCTTTTAAATATGTAGTTAACAGAGCTATCCCTTTCAACCTCATTTTTGACCACTCTCGTATAACGTTAACGTAATCCCTTTTTGATCCACCTGCGGTATTATCAGATTGAATTACCTGCTGAGGGATTCTCTGTATTATGCCAACCATGGTATATTATAATGTACCATATCTTGTACAATGAATCATCGTACACGAGTGAAATGCAAATTGGGATATCCGCGTTGAAGTATAAATAACGAATTTTTCTGCAATATTAAACGAGAACAATCATAAGATTCGAACAAGAAAACTTTTCCAACCCACAATTGGAGTTTGCAAGGAGCAATTTTTTTTTTGAAGGGGTGAAATCAGCCCTTACTTATTTTTCTTTTGGTAGTGTGATAGAGCATAAAAATTGAACAATTCTAATATTGAATGTTTTATTCTATCTTCCACTGTTACAAGGTTAAATTTAAAGGACGAAAACACGCGATAACTTTAAGGGCTGATTTTACCCTTTCAAAGTGAATTTCCGCGGAGATGAGAAATTGCTCCTGCTCCAAAATCAGAATTCTCGAGTTGGGACCGTTTCCTTGCAATTAACACACCTGCCATCGATTGTTTCTCTCTTCTGAAAAACAGGCCGAAAAAGAGCAGTCGAAAACGAACACTGCTCAAATTCAAGGACATCCAAAAGAAGGATTCAGTGGACGAGGACGTGGAGACAGAGGAGCCGGTCGATGATGAAGGACGAAGAAGAAAGAAGGCAGTTATCGTGGACCCCTGCAGTCCTAAGAAGACGAAGGAAATCACCGAGGAGTTCTCCAAGATCCTGGATATCCCCGTGCCGGAATCGATAGAGGAGGAAGTCGAGGGCAGGACTTACTTGGAGAAACCCGAAGCAGCTCGAGCCAAAGTTTATCCACGAATTTCGGAGTTTCAGTCGGGCAAGTGAGGACCGAGCGATAGCACTCGCCTCGAGTTTCCGCCACTTCGGCCCCAGCGAACGTACGAATGGATGGGACGATAAGTGTCGAGTGATTCCACAATTTTTCCACCACATTGTCACCATTTGATTTCGATAATCACTGCAGTTCTGGTAACCAGGGCTTTCGAAGCGTAGCCATGGGATGAAACTGTGGTAGACTTTAGACTTAGTTCTATAATAAGTTGTACATTTAGCATTGAACACGGTAGATAATGTGGGATTAGGCATGGAGTGTATGGCTTTCTTAATAAATTGTATGATTTTTAAATATTCTCTGTGACGTAATGTGATCTCCTTGCTTGGTGTATAATTAATGTAAGTACATGAAGGGGACATTGAATAACCTGAACACGAAGTAGCAATAAAAGCACTATTGATCAAGGTCTGAATCACAGAAATTCTTCTGAATACTTCAGACCAACAGCAGACGATCAAACAATCCCACTGTGGCCAGTCGTGTATTGGTTGAGAAGTAGCAAAACCGAGAAGCTTGAAGTCAGCGAATTACTTTGTAAAGTTGCTAGGGAGCGGAGAAAAAGTACCCAGCTCGCAGAAACAGTCGATTCCCATTTTACAAGAGTTTGTTGAAGCAAAAAGGATGCTGGTAGAGTTCCAGAGCAGTGGCATGATAAATTCAGGCAGGGATGGCTGACAATCGAAGGTGGGTTCCGGGCAGCAGTGCTAGAAGACATTTCCTGGAATCGTTCGCGACGGTGTCCAGAGCCATTTCCGGAATTCCAGGGTAACTTGTGTGAAACGAGCAGTGTATTCGTGTGTGGTGATAAGTTGCATCGTTGCGCACCGATGGAACAGCATAATCGAAAACGCTTTGGGTTTATATTACATTCTACTTTTTGTAGATCCTCAGTAATTGTTGCTTTGAAATGAATTCCTGATACACTTGTGTATAATTTTGGTACGTGGGAATGTTTGGGCGGGCAGAATTTCCAGCGATGTAATTACTGAGGAACTGAGGTAAACATCGCGTAACTGAGTCATTTGGTAATTGAGCAATTCTGAATTTGGGTAACTCGGTGCCTTGGTAATTCAATAAGTCAGTAATCGAATAGCTCAGTACTTCAATATAGCAGTTTAGTGATTCAAGATCGCTAAGAATACAAGGAATATCACTCACAACGACCACAGTTTTTTTCTCTCCATTCTGTAAACAGTTTCCCTCAGAACAGTCCTCGATTACCGTTCCCTTCGAGGGCGATTAAATTCAAGGAAAATCGCTCGGAGGGTCGGCTTCCCTCGAGCACGAGAAAGAGAAGTGGCGCGAAAGAGGCACGGGGAGAATTTTCAAATTACGAGTGGAAAACGCGAGAAGAGAGGAGCCTCCCGTGGCACGGATTCCGCCGAGGGAAAGGAAGAAACGTGGAAAGAAGAGGTGGAAAGAAGGTCGCGAATGGGGAATACGAGGTCTGGGAAGCGTTTGGCAGAAATCCAAATTCCGCGACGAATTCACGGTCGTTTCCTGTGAACGAGCCTTTCCCTCGAGGAGCGCGGTAATCACCGAGTGCCACTGCACTGAGAATATCCAATTGGAAGACCACTCTAAACGGCTGTAATCGATTTTATACGGCTCGATTAAGGTCGTGATTGATTCTGATACAATTTAAAAGTTTCATTATCTCCGGAACCATTGAAACAAAAAATTCGAAATTGGCTAAATCAAGTTGCTGGAGAATTCAAATATAATACGAGTGTTCAGTGAGTTCAGGTGGGAAGCTCGGTAAGTTCGCTTGGATAGTTGAGTGTGTTCGGTTAGAGAATTGAATGGATTCTTGGGAAGGAGCAGGTGTTCTGAAAGTCCAATTGATTCTATTCTAGGGCGATGTAGGTACAGCTCCGTTGAACGATCGAATATCGTGCCGCTAAATCGAACAGAGCCCTTGAATATTTTGCGATCGCGAGCCGATTTATGACTTTCCAGGTAATTCAATGCCCCTTAATAAATAATGGCTGTCTAATGTGCAGGCGAACGAATGCGCGCTCGAGCGCGTGATATCAATTCGCTGGATTAAATGGCGAATTGGCCATTGTAATCCGCGACTATCTGGTTCAGTAGGCGGGCCAGTGCAGCTGGGTATCGATTGTATTCATTGTAGCCATGTACCTATGAAGAAGAGTTTCAGAACAGCGCTTAAATAGTAATCGGAAACCCCATTGGGGCGAATAATAAAATTAGAATACTGATTAAATTAGGTTTTCCTATACGCGACTGGACGCAACGTCAAGAAATTCAAAGTCGATTTTCTCGCAAATGAAGCGCAATATCAACAAATTTTATTCGAAAGGAAACAGTAACTTTTTTTTATATCGCGCTTCATTTTCGAGAAAAGCGACTTTGAATTTTTTATATTATAACTTTTCGAGTCTCCTGAAAAAATCGAAGTACTGAAGGGTAATAAATGATCATAGAAAATATTTAAAGAGTGTTAGGTACCTCTTCTCCATCCAAAACGTTGTTCAATTTTCATTTCGTTTATATTTGGTTTTAAATTGCACTGTAATCAGAATTCTCCTTATTAATAGAAACATAATTAACAAATCATTTTAAGAAGGAAAAACGATTCAGTTTCCAGTTTTCTATCTACTATCAACTTGGAGAAATTTTCTATTACGTTCCCTGTATTTTTTCCTACCTACTTCTACTTTTTGAATTACTTTCGAATTCATTGACACTCGCAACACGATCAGACCGTCAAGACCAAACTATCGCTAAAAACGAGCGGCTTTTTCCGCCCCAGCGCTTCAATATGCAATTACCAAGGGCAAATTACAGTATCCAGCGAGCCTCGACCAACGATCTCAAACAAGAATGCGACGATTTATCTGCCCACGAGAACGAGTACTCCCCTTCGAGAATGTCTCGTAGGCGTTAAAAATCCTGCGCAGGAAATTATGCAAATCGCGAGCTTGTACGGGGGTCCTCGTTCAAGATGCGTATCGATCCTAGTCGTCCTTTTAAAAGTCGATTATGATACTCGCGTCGTTTGCACGTGATCGAGACCAATGTGGCGAGACGAATTAAACTATCCTAGGCGTTATTCCATTGGGATATCGAGTGGTTCTCGAGCAATCCGAGAAAAATCAGACGTTCCCTTCAACTCCATCGATTAGATTCCACACGGAATCGATAGCCCGGCGAGTTTACTCACCGTCGCTGAAAGTGTTGGGAACTTTCCCGATCGTCCTCGGCGAATCGATGAAATATTGAAAAACTGCCCGGGCCTTTCCGCCAGCAATCCGATTAGCTTCGTTTCGAAGAATTTCGCGGAACAGCGGTTTTAAGCTGCAGAAAGCAGACTAATTTCCTCAGCGAGGTGGGTGAGGGAACGGAAGTTGGTTTAAATTCTTAATGAGACGAGTCTGTGTTAGCGGAGATTCTGCTCCAGTCCGTTGGGCCAAGTTTGTGCAAGTTATCGAGGCACTTTGATGGAAAAAGTGCAGGTGGAGTCGGCCACGCCAAGTGTTAAGACGGTTACATAAGAAACGCCTAATTTGAGATTTATAATTTCACCTGAGAAGGGTTAATGACTTTCTTTTTCCAGCGCCGTGGGAACCACCGGCTTTTGATTCGAGAATTTACTTTGGCTGAAATGTAATTCGGGGAAGCATCTGGTGGAAACGTTGATGGAATTTGAGAAAATCTGGAGATCTCGAGTTATTGGCGGAGGAATGGTGACTTAGGAATGAAATATCTTTTCTGTTTACTGTATGAGAAGTTCAGAGGAAAATGTAGGGTTTCATTCGGAATCAATGTAACGTAGACTTTTCTTAGCTTTTTAAAGCTTAGAATTGTTTCATCATTAATCGAGAAATATTATTCTAAGCTGGAATAATTGTTGCATAGGTTTCTATCTGCGCCGAGTGCTTTTCATTCTCACCGCATTAACACGATTCGCAATTCTTCGCGAGCAGGCGCGAGAGAAACATTGCGGCTCCGTGTTATGCAAATTACCGAGGCGCAGGACACGGCATTAAACCGGGGAATGACGAATGACGGCGATTTAAAGTCGATAGTGGCACCTTGCGCTACTTGTTCGTGTGTAATGACGGGTATGCGAGGCAGGGAAGAGAGAAAAAGAGACTCACGCGCGCTCGTCGAGGAATAATCTTGCGAACGTGTCGGATAGCGGACACCTTCGAAGCCTTCAATTAAGACATTAAACGGTGGGCGTGTCGATTTATTTATGGCTGTAAGAAGATTGCCTGAGTTAGCAGGAATGGGAAAATAATTAAAGTGTGATTATTGGCGGATCGATGTCGAAAGAATGTAGAGTTTAATCGAATGAAAGTTCGACGACAGGGACATGTGTTATTCGTTCTACGTGTACAGAATACTGTTCACTGAGTTATTACTAGGTAGAAGCACTTCTAGAAGACACTTGAAACGTATACGTATATTACCAGAGAGTTTATGCTCATAGCTAGTGATCGTACGATTTGAAAGATAATACTGTTTTTGTCTTATACTCAAAATTCTTAAAGAACTTCATTTCTCTATGAACCTCAAGCCTTCAAGAATCTTAATCATTCAGTGTCTTCATATTTTAGAAACGAGAGTAGAACAAATATCAAGAATGCTTTCAAATTCACTCGATCTTCATCTCGACACAGCCACAACAAAATAAAATTACAGAAAATTACCAAACTACCTAATTTTCAAGACAATCAATTCAAAATCAATTCAATTACATACTTCCATTTATACTAATTCCCACCTCTCAGCATCCAAGTTACTCAAAGAACTTCTACCCGAATTAAAAAATTAAATAAATGTAAACTAAGTCCACCACGAAATATAATATTACATCTCAATAAACCGAATATCGAAGCTTTTAGACATGTATACCACTTCCATAAAAAATATAATCTAAAAATATAAGCACACCTAACCAACGTCATCATTGCTGAACAAAGCTAAATTAAACAATTTTTTATTAAAAAAATATAAAAATCCATGTAGGTACAGCTTTATAACTTTATATTAAAAGTTCCTTTGAGCTCAAATAAAAAAAAACCCTCTACATCATTGAATTGCAGTATCATACGTTCAACATATTCCTTCGCTCAATAAACTCTCCAGTCCGAACAAACGCCGCGGTAGCAAACAGGACATGCAAAGAATACCACTCGACCGATCGATCTGATCGAATTTCGTGGCTCGCTGGCAACCATTCGATGCCATCTGCGACGGACGTCTCATCACTCCCATTACCAGTAATTATCGATAATTTCCCCCGTGACCCGTTGTAAGCGCATACTCGAGCCAAGTTGAAGGGGGGGGGGGAAGCGGGGTGGAAGGAGGGAGGGGCTGGAGCTTTGTTTTGACACGAGCGTTCGTACGTTCGTCGTGCTCGAGCAGGGCTGCAATAGATGCACCGACATCGAGTGCATGTCCAGCCTGCCGGAGTACACCAACGGCCACTTCCTGAAGCGTTTACCTCGCACACAGCGAATTCGATTTCTCCCTCCGCGATTCCACCTCCACCCTCCGCCCTACGTTCGCCGTCCCTTTCAGATTGTTCCGTTTCCAGCGAGAACGCGACTCGCTCGAACATCTGTAAACGAGGAAGAACCTGGTGGAAGAGTTAGTACGCGATAAGGGGATGCTTCGAATCGTGTCGAGTAGTATTCGAAAAGTGACGTTGTTCTTGGAAGAGCGGTGCAATCAATGGTTCTGTATGGGAATATTTTGAAAGGTGAGAAGAATTGATTCGTGTTCTGTAGTGAATTAATAGGTGCTAGGTTGTAAATCAACCACCCTCAATTATCCTCCACCGTTTCAGGTCACATTCAATCACGCAGAGAGGAGAGCGAGGTGTAAACGAATGACTCGATGAAATAAAGCAGAGATTCAGCGCGGATCGCCCAGCCAATCCACAATCCTTCACTAGTAATCCCTGACAAGAGCAGCGATCAACGGATCGCCTGGTGAAACCAGAAGGTTCAGTTCGATAAAACTCCAGCTCCCTATTGCGAGAGCTGGAAAATTGGTCGCGTTAAATCAGCGTACTGGTGCGTAAGAGAGCAGCAATTTATGGGGGCCGCGATAATGCGGTGCGCTGCGGATGCAGCGGCGGGGATTACGCGGATAAAGGGATACTCCCGCTAAGTCCGTATTGCGGTTCTGGACTTTACGTAAGTGTCGGCTGTCTTGGGCTGACTCGTGTAGGGCGCACAGTTAAGGAACGACGGGGGATGTTTAAAGTTTGAGGTAGTCGTGGATCCGACGCTTCCAACAACCCTTCGGATCGTCAGTGGGACGAAGTAGGACTTTGTTGGGATAAATATTGATCTAGACTACTTACAGCAATGAAATTTCAGACACATAGTGTCTATATTGTGTAGTGTTAATTATGTGCAAGAAGGAAGTAGACTGATTAATAAATGTTAAGTAAATGTATTTAAAGAATATGATACGTCGAAAAGAAAATTGTATTTTTTTTCTTAAAAACATAAAATTCAATGCATAGTAGCAACACCCAATAAGTAACTGAAAAAATCGAATAAATGCTACATTACTTACTCATAAGGATGAACACATTGATATGTTGAACGGTGACAAAATACAAAAAATATTTTTTGGAGGCAAATAAGTACCACCATAATGATTATTCAGAATTAGGGAAGAATAATTTTGAAATATATTTTAAGAGTTTTATGTAGCACTGCGAGTAGTATGGTGTTTTGAAGTGAAATGGAAGATTTGGTTCGTTGTAGAATTGAAATAGTGTAAAAGTTACTGTTTAGTAAAGTGGAGAGATTCAACCATCTTTTACAATTTTTTCACGCGGTACCTTGTTTAGAAGCCACGAGTGCCGCAGCGCGAAGGACTCTAGCCAGAAACACTCTCCAAACTTGCAGCAAAGTTTTATTCAACACCGTTTCAAGGTGAAACAGTCCTGAGAGGAGTTCTTGAACTCTGAAAGTAGTTTTTAGTGGGAGCCTCAAATAATCCTCTGTCAAGTATATAATCTGGTGCTCGTACATTCGCGCGGAGTTTCGATATCGAAAGCAACCCACTTGTTTTCTGAAAGCCACGTCAAAGAAGCAAACTCACTGTGCCTCCAACTTTTTCAGCACTTATTACGGACTCCATCAATTAGTACCTTAGCCCTCGAAATCAATTCAACCTTAGGAACCCGCGTTACCTTTCCCCGCCTATCAACGAGTGCTGCGAGCTCGCGGAGCCTGAAAGGCGTCGAGGAAAGTGTCTCGGAAATGTCTGAAAGTGTGCCTCGCAATTTCGCTAATTCCCCATCAACCATTTAAACTGCCGCGGCTAGTCAATATTCCCTTCCCAAACGTCACCTCCACTTTTCTTCTTTAATTCAGCAGAGCCTCGATCAAAAGAGGCAATCTCGCAACTCGTCCACCCATCCCCCGATCCGTAAAACGAATTCCATTCGTTTCGAGAGGGACTTCCCTGCTCCCATTTCCAGAGACGGGTCCCGCGGACTTCCGTGGCGATCAGCTCGAAACACAACCGGGCAAAGAGGTTAACGAGCTCCCCAGCCAAATAAGGGAGGGAACGCCCCAACGTCCAGGGGCTGGTTGTTTATCCAAATAGCCTCTGTGTACTAATCCTGGCCATTGCAAACGAAAACGAAGCCGCAAGATGTGTAAGATGGTGCGTTTGTTGGCTGATCGAGTGCTCCGCGCGACAGCTGGTGTCTCCTGAATCATGAATGGCTCTCCTTCGAACAGCTATGGTGTTCTCAGCTGTGCAATGTAAATTTGCTCCCGATACGAGTATCAGTTTATCCGTGTCGGTGCTTTTCTACCAGGTGAAAATGGGTGTGTTAATTGGTAATTGCTGGGTTTGTTTTAAGTGGTGTTAAGGTGTTAATAATAGTTTTCGAGAAATTTGCATTTTGTTTTTCAAAACCGATTTTCCTGAAAACTGAGGGTGATAGAGCAATTCTGCTTGCAGATTTGCGTTCAGGGCGAAAAACTACAATAATTAACCAGCGGACATTGCTGGCCAAAAATCGTGTTGGACAGTGTAATTTGGTAGGAGGAAGAATTCTCCTAGTCCTTTTCAAGTATTGCTGCATGATTCTTTTGTGTCTGCTCCAAGGAAGTGGAATCTTCGGAATAATATAATTTCAAAAAATCAAGTTGCACTTTGTATGAATTCTGCTTAATTCTCCTGCTTCATGAACTAACTTCGCATCACCAAAGTCCCTCGCAGCTCAGGAATGACAAAGCGAACCACGGATCCATGTATCCATGACCCCGTTTCCTCAAGCTCGGCAGCCAAGTCAGTGGAATCTCAGCTACCATCATATTTTCACACTTCGCCTTAGTACCTTCCCGATTTTCAAGTCTTCCTACTTTTCTTTCCCTCAAAAACGCGCAGCGGTCCCAGTAGTCCTCTTCTGCTGCTGCTTCGGATGGAACAGGGAGCCTCTGGTCGACGTCTGAACGACGAAACGCGTTGCCAGCCATGACGCATCGCCGCTAAGTTCCAGCTAATGCAACCGCCGCATCCGCCGCGGATTCCCCATGGAACAGCTGAGTCGTGTTCGGCTTGTTTCGCCGCTTTTATGCAAATGCACGGCGTGCGCGCGGGCATGCATTGAAGTACGTGACGCCGGGGCGTCGCGGAACGATGAACGGGACTTGGACACGATTGCTTTCAGCGTAGACGTCGCTTCGCGAAGTGAAGAACGCTGTTACCCGCGCGGAGGCGCCCTTTTTTCCCCCTTCCGCGGTGGGAGATTAATCTCCGCGGTGTGTGTGACACGTGCACGGGTCGATACGCCCAAACACTGCACACGCTGCTTTCATTTAGAAATTCTACGGTGTTGTCGCCAGGTGGCAAAGTCGTTAGAAGAGAGCACGCTCCGACGTTGCCTCGAACTTTGGCCGTGCGCGTTAATGAGAACGAAGTTCGCGAAGACCTATGGCGAAAGTGACGTACGGGTAACGTGGCTTCCATGAAACTTGCAAGACCTTGCTTTCGTTGGAGGCTCTCCCAGGTTTAGTGTATCGTGTGTCTGACGCGTAGAGGAATATTTACAGGTCAATATGTTTTAAGTAGAAGTAACTATGTTCTTCTACCTCATCCAGGCAACTAATTACAAGTGTATTCCACGTATCTAACACGAGGATCTGCTGCCAGGTCGATTTCCTTTCATTGCTTCCCATTACGGTCCCAAGACCAGCAAATGGTCCACCCCCCTCACGCTGCACCCCTGAACCAAGGCTGTTTCAACCCTTCTAAGACCACCTACCCCACGAACCTAACTACACCCTAAGCTCAAACTACCCCAAAGCATTAATCGACGAATCAACTAATTACTACACAGTTCTCCCTCGTGTCAACACGATACCCAGCAAAATGCCAGCTTTTCATAGTATCCATCGACGAAGTTCGCAGTTGCTGGAGGTATTCGTGGAGCGCCTTGGGCGCATCAATCACCGGAAGTCTCTTTAAGCCGCGAAACAGGACACATCGGAAGCCAGCGCGCACCACCTCCAGCCACAGAATTGCCTCTGACTGCCGAACAATAATACGAATATGTCCTTGTCAGTGGCATTCGCCTCAGCTGGGACAGCCCGGTGCCTTGCCGTTGACAATGCTTTATGGAGGGGCGCACAAAGGACGTCCAGAGACGTCACGTGCTCGTTCTTTGCCCCCGCGATGCCATGGACGAACGCTTCGCAACAGTGCGCCACCCCCGTGGCCGTTTTACGCGAGAAACCACCGCAAGATCGACCGTCGACCCCTTCGAGACGTTTGTTCGACGCACGCCGCTAGCGTCGCGACCCTCTCGTCGCGGGGCGCGCACCCCCGCTGCTTCTGCTCGAGGTAATTCCAAGCAGGCTAATTAAGGGACATGCCAACCCCTTTGCCCGATAAAACTGGCTCACTTGGAGCAACCCCCTTTGCCAGCAGTTATTCACAGCGAGTTGTCGAAACGCGAGGCACGCAGAGATATGGAATAATTGATGATGAGTGAGGGTGGAGTGTTGGGGCTTGCTGCGATCACCATTTCATGGCGCTCTTGTGTTCATTTTATTGTGCGCTGATAATGGCTGGCTCATTTGGGGTCCGATGGATGCTCAGTGTGATAAAAAGCATATTATAATTGGTATGCAAAGAGTTGTACTGTGGTATTGGTATTAATATTTGAATGGTAAGTATAGGAGCGGCGTAGAATTGGGAAATTAATTATGATAATTGAATTTCATGTTTTATACTGTAGTATATTTTATGCTTCATTTCAAACTATATAACTTTTGTGTAACTAGTTGTTGTATGAAGTTAATGGGTGTTTGAAAATTCAAGGGAAAGTGAAAATTATTTAACGTCGTCTTGTGCAATTGGTTGGAAATTATTTGCTGCCCGCCTTCGTCGCCGCACCGTTAATTTCCGTCGGGTTATATTGCAATTTGACAAGCATAGAAGATGCAGTTTTAATGGAAAGCATAATTAAATGAGGGCACCTATTATCTTCACCTTATTAACCATCGTCCTATCTTCTACACGTCCTATCCTTCGGCTCTCATTATTTCACAACATAAATTAGCTTAGGCTGCTTTAATATTCGTCGCGTTAAATTAAATTTTCAGAGCAATTTCAACCCGAAAACCTTCGTGAACATAAATTAATTTATTAAATTCTCTTTCTTGAGAATGAATACTTGGATTCATGAATTAATGGAGCATCCAGTCACACAATCATTATATTCAAAAGAACAGAAAGTAATCAAACAGGAATTGCGTATTATAATAAAATAAATATAAGATTTTCTGTAACTTGATTGTGCTCCTTTTACTCCACCTTGTCCATTATCTTAATTTTTATCAGGATTCTTCAACATTCAGTAACGAAATATTTATAAATCTTTCATGTTCATAAACTTTATTGAAGTCAGGACCTCGAACAAGTGTTGCAAAAGTGACAGGAAAGCTCAGTTACTTTAATTTCAGAATCGTAACAGCTTGACTTAGCAACGAGGGCTCGAGAAATACGTGCACGTTATGGAGTAACTAATGGCTGAGTGAGCATGTGCGGGTGTTTGCACGTGTATGGTGGTGAAGGCCTCGAAGGGTGGTCAGCGCGTTGTGTAAGTAGAGTTTCGGACGAAGTTTGTGGGGAGTAAAGCGAGCAATGCAAGTTCATAGCCAGCGTTCAGACAGACTTTGATTGAGAGCATTCTGGGAGAGAGAGACTGCTACCTTATTACTATATACTCCATAACAGTGCGTCTTATATATCACACCACATTCAAAGTATTAAAACCTCTTACGTAATAAAACAATTAACGAATTTCAACAACTCAACACAGAAACGATTTTCATTTAAATTTATTGACTATAATTATATCAATTATTAAAATCAATATCATTCTAAACATTGTTAGTAGAAAGGTACATCTTGCAAAAGATACCACTTCAAATAAACGATGAAGTGGAGTTGCCGAACTCGATTCAGCACGGAAATAAATATTTTCACGAGAATGAGAATCGAGTAGAAGTTTGTCCGAGCAATTTTCACGGCCAAGAAGTACCGCGTACACACAACTAGCAACGAATTTGAGAACACGAAAGGGCAAAAAGTTTAAACGCTATCGGGAAAGTGTACACGAGTTTCTTCGCCCGTCTATCCTCCCAAGAATTACTTCTTCGGAGAACTTTTTTACCCTGATACTTCCTGCCGCTTGAAATGTAACGCTCACGACATCGATTGTCCGACCCCGCACTTTTGTGCTGTTATTCCACTTACTTTCATGGAAGTTCAGCCAGTCGCAATCAGAATGCGTCAGTTTGTTAGGAAACATCATCCACTCACCTGCAACAGAGGAAAGAAAAGAGGTTATTTAATGATACGACGAATTCTTTTGGTAACAGAAAGTTGTTTAATTTAAAATCCTTCAGGACAGGAATTGTACTGATAATTACTTTTCAATTTCTTACTTAATTATCCGTCATTGCTTTTCAATATTCCAGCAGAGTTTCATTTCTACTCGATTTTCTTATATTCACGTTCATTTAAAATTCAGTTGTCAAAGTATTATACGTTGGAAATCGCATTGCAATTAAGCAGAGCTTCCAGAAGTTATACGAGTCCAAAAGCATCCTAAAATTAATTTCTTAAGAACAAAAATACCTCGTACTAACATGTTAAAACTGACTCAACCCCTAGCAGCAGCTTTAGATTCTACGATGCTAGCTTAACACTAACTTCAGATTTAGAAATGTTATCGTAGCACTGCCTTTAGATTCCAGAATGCCACCCTAATACCTACTTCACCTTCAAAAACATTATTTTAACCCAAGCTCTTTCCGCGCATCCGAAAACTAGTGGCAAACCTCAGACTAAAGTTCCTTGAGGATAATGAAATGCAAGGTGCACCGTTCACTCGACCAAGGCAATTTTTGGAAATTTCATTTCGCCGAGTTCGGTGTGGTTGCGCGAGTAAGCGAATTCAGAGTCGGTTTTCCCACGTGCCTTAAGCGTAGACATGTAGCGCCGTTACAGGAACCATTAGAAGGGCATAATATTCGCTAGCCACTGCACACTGGCCATAAATTTCGCCTGCGTATGTAAATGTATCCTAGAGACGTGTCAGCATGTGTCTTCTGTGGGTGTATGCGCAGGTAACACGGGTGCGGCACATTTGTGGTCGTCAGCGGATTTGCAGCGTGTCTTCGAATGATGTGCGTGCTATCTTCAAAGGCAGCTGTCACGGCGGCGACTTAATTGGTGTCGTCGAAAATCATGGTGGCTTAAACCGCTATTACTTCGGTCTGGGGAATTAACGTCGCAGGGTGTTTGATACGAGGAAATTTCCGACTTATTTTATTAATATAACAGTGGCCTTTGATGGTATTGCCAGCTTTTTAAATATGAATGATGTTAAATATTGTTCAATATAATGCACAAGTGCCACGGAACTGGATAATGATTGTACAAGTGAGAAAAAGAATGCTGGGGCAAGTGAGCATTTTGAAAGACTAGTATAAAGACTCTCGTGTCGCGTGTCTGACCACACGCGGGGTTAAACTACTTCGCGCTACCTACTGACTGTTGAATCTCGCTTTATACTTTCTTCGCAGCGTTGTTCTCGCGACTTCTATATCACGGTCGAGAGTGCTTCGCGCGATAATCTCGAATCATTTGGGAAATTAACCAGCCTCGTGCGCCCCCGCATTCGAACGAGACTGAACACAAGTTTAATACAAGTACGAGCATTATTGCAATAACTGTGATACTCAGCGCGCGCCATACAGATATTCTGGTTCAATCAGGAGAGCATGCCATCCAGTCACATGGTATTAACTCTGGAAGCCTATCGCGGTGGGGAACCCTTGAGTCTAATGCTTACTCATGATAGTTATGCTCATGATTATGTGTACAATTGCAGGCGATGTTTCCGCGTACACGTGTTCCTGCGCGCATACAGTTACCAGTAACGTTGTACCATGATGGTAGAATGTTGTAAATAATTCTGTGTGGCATGCGTGGTTAGCAATCACGCCAGGAATTATCGAACGGATTACTTTCACTGTCGGATATTGGAAAATATTCTGCTGACCATGTAACCTCGGGAATTTTGTGAAAATAAACCACATCTGCCTAGAATAAAATATACCGCAGTATTCTTTGAAGCTTTCTCTGCGATATGTGTACTTCAAAAGACAAATTCCATACAGAAATTTTGAAGAAAAAAAATAATATAAAGCACTACATCTCTTCACTGGTGTACTTACTTAAGGAGGCATTCCGGTTAGATGGATTGAAAAAAATCGATTTTTATTTTTAAACATTTTTCAAAAGTACATATCTTCAAGAATGTAGTGTTAAATTTTAATGGAAAAAATCCGATTATTTTAGGTTCTAGGTACAGAGGCATTTTGTAAGCTCTTCCAAGCACTCTCCAAACGCTCTTCCAAGCACTGTGTCCCTCACAAAAAGTACACATTTCACCAAAGAAGGTTGAAGAAACTCTAACCTTACCCTTATCACATAACAATCTATCACTATCACTAATGCTCCCCAAGCTCCACGAAGTCTACAAGCATAAATCCTCGAAAAAACATTTTCCATCGCACCCAAACGTGCCCTAAACAACGATCTACGATCACTACGACCCTCGCATCGCGTCCCGCGCCACACCCCCGCTGCAAGCGTCGAAACGACTGCCACGAAGAGCACCGAGCCCATCGATTTCCCATCGATTCCCCATTAGCGCGCACGTGCCGATGCACGATTGATTTCCCATTATCGAGCGAGCCGCGGAAAACGCTGTCAGCCGATAATCCGTGGAAACAATCGCGGGACAACAGGCGCGAACGTGGCGTCGCCGGCGCCGCGTCGGCTCGCAATTATTTTCACCGCGAAATCCTAGCCGTTTTCCAGCTTCCACCCCCGTCGGCAAACGAAATAATAGCTCCGCGGTTGTTGGTGTTATTAGTGGCGGGCCAGCGGCGGAACGCTTTGTTCGCCGTCAACAATAAGTAGCACGGGGTGGCCTGGCATTGTTTTTTCCTTCGCGGTGTTGCTTTCCATTGACCGGCATTGCTGTACACGCGGCCCGAAAGAATTATTTCACGGTTACTTTATCCAACGCGGCCCGTCTGCAATCGCCGTGCGTTTCATTATGTTATATTCCCGAGTGCTTGCCGCGCTACCGGTCCAAACAAAGATTTTCGCGGCACAAAGTCCGAGTTAACGCTCGGAAAGCTGCGCGTGCCCGCCTATCGTCTGTGCCATTGGCTTTTCGTTGGCTGCCGCCTCTGTTGATCTTGATTTATGCACGTTGCACCAGCGACGGTGAAGCGGGAGTTCGAGCTCCCCCTTTTCATTCTCAGCGGCGCCTCTCGCAAGTTCCTTGTGAGTATTGCTTCGCTGGGAATCGATAGCGCGATGTTGTGCCTGTCTTTGGGGATGCTTGATAAGGTAACGATTGGGGGCGGTTTGACGGCGGTGTTGGTAATGGGGCTGACAACGAGGGTTGTGTTAAGGGGTCGTTCCTAATTTTTTGGAAATTACAAAAAAACCTTTTTGTATTTAAATGGTGATAGAATGAAACTACAAATGTTCAAATTGATACTTGCCATACTTGTTTTTCAGCCGTTATATTACGAAGACTATTTAAATCAGCGTGATTTAAAGTAGGGAATGGTCGATGAGTCTGTGTCGTGGATCATTGTGTGTTGGTAGATTTTAGTTTGAAATAATCGTGAAATAACAGTGGACGTGATGGGAATTACGCTTGTCGCTTAATTGTGTATTTTAAATCGAATTCGTCGTTAATCGATTGAAATCTGGGGTTTTTATGTTAATCGAATACCGTGTTTGCAGTGAAAGACTCTCGGAAAGCTTTGCGAATGATTGCAGTTTCAAACTCGTTAGAATTGGAGAAGAATTCAATTTCCAGGATAAACGAAACATGCAAGTGCCCGAGATAAGCAATCATCCACTCAGAGCGTAATTACACAAAGAAGCACTCGTATAATTATCCTCGTTTCATTAAATAGTAATCTAGTAGGTACGTGCAAAAGGTACCTCCTAAAGGTAACCAATTGACATTAAACCTCTGATAACGGAACTTTCTTCTAAATATCAAATATACATCTCAGATAATGAACATTCAATAAAATTGAATAAAATTCATTACTGAATATGATGAAAGACTCGCGGATTCATGAGCTTACAAAGAACAAAATGAAAATCAGATTTAACAGCTCTTATACCTTCCACGATAGATAGAAAATAGAAATACATCCAACAATTTTTATCTTCTTCCTCTTTCAAAACAGCGTTCTGCACATCATGTAACTCACTTTTTTCATATATCGAATCAGCAAAAACTCACATGTGAATAGCCTCACATGTGAATATTCAATTAATTTTGAAATTGGCTCGACACATCAATTAAAATATTTCATGATATTTCACGGAAAGGGCAGCAAACGCTTGTTAGTCCACAGGCGTAAATTCTCAAAATCCGCCCCTGCCGCTGAATGTCATGTTTGGCAACTACACGAGCAAAATTTCGAAGGACGTGTAGTGGAACGAGGATCAGAAGGATGCTCGACTGGCATGCCCATCGCGAAATCGAATTGCCGTGATCCAGCCGACGACGTCTCGTTCGATCGCAGTCGATTAGCGCGCAGCCGAACGTATCGTGGACTCGTTACGGTGCACGTAATTAGCCGGTGCTCATTTTCATAATTAGAGCATGTAGGCCGGCAGCGTTCGGCTGTCCTTTCCGCCAGGATTATCGCTGATTCAATATAAACGCGCCTCGTAATGATATCACGTCGTCTTCCTCCACTAGCTGTACAAGGGACAGAGACCCACCTAGTTGCTTCCGAAATATTTGCTTCGAATAACGCGGGACTTAACGTCGGAGGAATTAATTAAACCGCGAGTTCGTGTGTAAAAGCGAGCGATGCGCGGCCGGCGCTGGTTTTAATTAAGGCGTCGCTACCGCGGTAAACATAAATTTGAAAAATAACGCAGAGGAAATAAATTCAATTCCCCCGTCTACGGAATCCGCGCCGTCACTGGAAAGCTGCGGCTTTAAATCGCGTCTCACCGCTTTCGCTCGCGTCGAAGGGAAGGCATTAGTTAGAATTTCTTTTTAAACCCATGCTGCGCTTGTAAGAGCAGTGATTACTCAATGGGGTGTATTGGTAAGCTTGTTTCACATATTTCCGTGGGATTTTCATCCGACAAGTCTGTTAGTCTATGTCACTACTGAGAAAGGGACATTATTTGAGGCATTGATATAAAATAGGAAAAATTATTTTTCTTTCAATGTGGTTTCAATGTCCTTTTTTGCACCCAATGCCTCATTTCAAAGCCCAGAACACATTTCCTTTTCCAACTATTTTGCCAATCAGAGGAACCTATCTCTTATTCTCGTAGTACTTTAATTTCCAGGATTTGGGATTGAAATAAGTTCTCAAAGATCAACACCACAAGATCCTTATAATTCTCACAAACCTCAACATTCAAAGCTTCCAAGGCAAAGACCACGTCTGAATCCCAAGAACCACAACCAACTCCAACCACCCCCCGCAAATTCCATCCACCTTCCCAACTCATACGCACGGTTCAAACTTCCACCAAGATGCCCCTGCAGTTCAAAATTCCTGCCTCTGCACCTCATCGCCGTGCAGGAATGAAATGGAATCGTATCGGGACACGGGTGCCGGGAAACGCGCGCCACAAAGAAGTTAATCTAAATCAGATTGCCAGCGAATCGCCAGGCTGGAATTGCCGGGTCGCGACTCGCCTATTATTTCGACTGTCGTAAAAGAGCAGGCGCGCTCGTTGGACGGCGATGTTTACGGTGTGGGGATTCGAAGGACGTAAAAGCGCACCCTGGAAATTACACGGGACCGGGCCGCGAAATGACACCGCGTCGGGACACGTTAATTTCGCGCGGCGAAATTTCGTCCGGGGCACCGGACTTGAGAGCAACTTTGACACGGGACCGTCGGTTTGCTGGGATCGCGTGGCCACGATCACCGGACCGACTGTAATCACGACGCGTCCTCCAAACCTGCGTGCCCCGTTCACGAGCTTGGCTTGCATATCCTGATACTTCGCGAACGTTTCTGCCTCCGTAACTACGTGACATCCTGGCGACAGCTGGTGCAGGATACAGGGTCATAAGGGAGGGTCTCGAGCAGACAGGTTGAAAAAATTATGGAGCTCTGGGGGATACAGGGCGAATCGGTGGTTCCTTCACATAAATTATGACTAACTTTGAAAGCCACCACCTTGCTCATACTTCTTGATGAATAAATTAACATCGCTTGACCTATAACTTTAATAAGAACGGGGGTATAAGTATATTGTGCTTCAATGAACAAATTCGTGGGTGGCTGTATATAGCAGTGCCGTCTTATCGTTTTCGAGGGCCCTCAATTATTCTAGATTAAATAAAATAAAAAATACCGCGCTAAAACGTAAAGTGAATAAGTTTTAAAACAATTAAATAAATAAGTTTAAACGTGGAGTCCATTTCACGTAAAGGGGTCTCATTTTAAAATCTAAATTTTAGTGTTTACGTTATTTTCATTCCGCCACAGTTGGAGGGCCCATTTCCAATTTTTTTCTAGCATTTAATTTTTATAGTTTCCCAACTTTTCGGGGGGCCCTCTGCTCTCCGGCGCCCTGAGGTGCTTGCCTTTTCGCCTCCAGGTTAAGGCGGCACTGGTATATAGCAGGGGATTGCAATTAGCAAGTTATTGTTATTATCATTGCTAATCGTCTTTATTACAGAATTAAATATTAGATAATTGAATTGAGCACTACGTGTTTTAACATAATTTTTTGTAATGAATAGTATTGGACATTTTAAAAAAATTAAATCTTAAAATATGTAGTTTTCACTGTTCGTTTAGAATACATTAATAGTAGCTCTTATTTCAATCACACTTTCATAAACGAAGATTCCTACTGTTATTTGTAACAAACATTACTTTTCTTCAGCTTAAAGTAAACATACCTATTTAACATTACTTTTCTTCAGCTTAAAGTAAACATATTTAACATATATATTCAAGTGTTGCATCATAAAATTGTTCAACAGGTGTGGCAAAAATCCTGAAATAAAAATGCTAGCCCATATTTAGATCACTTCCTCTAATATCTTACAGACGAATAATGCATAGCTCGTTCGAGTAAATGGCGAGGCTGCAGTGCAACCACTAACAAGCTTAACCCGAATGTACTATCCTACCATCCTAGGAAATTTAGCCGTTTAGGATACAGAGTGTTCTTGGAGCCTTCAATTGCTACCTACAAATAAGCTTCATGAAAACACCTGACACGCCCCCAATTCGTTCAGACGCTCGGACCATTAAATCCTGCTGCTGAAGGCTGCTTACAGGCAGCTACAAACCAGACGCTGTCTCAGAAACGAGAACAGAATTTCAATATTGCAGAGCGAGCAGCGAAATCCCTCGGTCGCGATAAAAATTATTTTCCTCCACGTTTCGCGATAATACGCAGTCAGGACAGTAAAAAGGGAAGGTTACAGCATATTCTCGGAGGAAGGGAGGGTGGAAGGGAAATATATCCGCCGTACCAATAAGACCGTCGGCCTCGAATGATCCTCCCTTAACAGTCAGCTTTATTGTAACCTTTATATCTCGCGGGGGAGGCTCGTTGCGGAACGAAACGCCGGGGTGTGGAGCTCTGGAACGCGTAATGATAGCTGGGGTGCGTTAATGCGGCACCGAGGCCGTAATAAAACTGCAAGGAGGGTGGTCCACTACCCTGGCCGCCCACCCTGCTCCTCGACGTCTCCCTTTCAGCGTCTCCCATTAGTTCCTCGAAATGGAATCTCGCGACGAAACGGTCGAGAGAAGCAACCATGGATGGCTTTGTAGTGGCAAGTGTTGCTGGAACCCATTGGCGTCACCTTTAGCGACAGAAACGACCTGTATCTCTTTCTTTCTCACGTGAGCCTGCTATCGTTTTAATAGCTTTTGATCCTTCCTCTTCATTTCGCCCGTACAGTGTCATTGACGGTAGAATAAAATTTCTGGACGCTCATTAAAGTATTTCTGTGCTTGGTACTAAGGGTTGGAAGAAACTGAGAAATTCCGATTTTTATTTGTTAAGGGATGTTGTAGGTTAGTTACACTACAGTGGTTTTCATTTTGAAGGAGATAAAGGTCTGTATATATTTCGTTGGCGAGAATGGTGATCGTGTTGATCGTCGAAATTGAGGTTCTAAAGTAGCTGGTTCCCAGGAACGGGAAGGTAAAGCCAAGAAGCTGCTTGCCCGTGGAAATGTCTCGGCGGTAGGAGACTGTGAGCGTAAATCCTGATTTCTAAATCGCGAGATTGCCCCATGGAGTTTACTGTTGCGCCGCAATAACAATACCTGGATCGTTCTGGGCGCTGGGTCTCCTTTCGCCGAAAATTATCGCACCTGGTCGCCGACGGTGCACTCTGTTTGCTCTCGGGGCCACCGTCACTCGGTCATACTGCAAATGTGTTTGCACAATGGCGCCGGGTGTACCGGAGAGTCATTAACGCTTGCACGTGCGCTGCAACGCCTCGAAACGATTCGCTGTGGGTCGACGATCGTATCGTCATCGATTGTATTTGTACAAGGATGTTCGTAAATGCACCGGCCGAACCTGTGTACCCACCCACACATCTGACAGTCAAAAATTCCCTTGCACGGGTCAAAATCGAGGCTGCGCTCGAGCGGGAAGTCCTTTCATCCAAGTGCGTCCAAGTGGACTTTAGGGAGATGGAAAAAAGTTATTGAAGTGGCAATTTAAATTAGATGGGGAAGGTTTTTTTGGTCTGCTTTGAGAATACACAGTGATGGAGTCGTGAAATTGGGTATATTGGAATTTAAGCCGATGAGCGAAATAATTGGTAATTAGTAATATTGGTACTTTTTTAATGGAATTTTGTGAAGAGGAAGGAGATTAATTTGGCGTGGGAATTAATTAAAGAATTTCTCCTGTGAATATGAGATTTAATCTTTCCATTTAGGAAGCAAGTGTAATTCCTTCAAACCCAGTTTCTGCTGGATTTTTAAATTCGATATGATTCTGTAGGAAATTTCTAAGAAATTGAATGCAGAGCTTTGACTAACTCGAATTACACGTGTCCCACTTGCTGAATACACACCGCGAACATGCTCTTCAACGAATGCTATTGTTTACAGTGAAAATTCCATATAGCTTTGACAGAAAGCAGAACTAGTTGAGCTAAGACGCAGGAACTTGTCATCCTACCATTACCACGAGCGTTTTGAAATTCCACACTCGCGAAAATCCCAACTCCACTCCACCGTGTTTAATCGATTTCGTTGCATCTGCATCGACGTGCGCAGTTACGAATAAAAGTTCTTGATTACTTTAAACGTAACAGCTACCGGGAAATATTTCACGAGAAGAGTCCATGTTTATTCTGTTAGTTGTCAAACAAAAGGGTTTCATTCCAGTGCGCGAAATTCCCGGCAACGTACTCTGACAATCCGAATTCACGCGGCGGCGAACGAACGTTCGTTAATGTAATTGACACCAGCCGGTGGAAGTTGATTTCGGGGACCGAACTGTGCGAATGGAGTTCGAAGTAGAAGTTCCCAGCGAAGCTACGCGACGCACTGTCAACGTGGAAATGATTAAGTGACGCAACATTGTATAATCTGCGAATTAAACAAGTATATGTTTAATAATCCAACCTATACAGATAACTAATTAAATGAAATTAAAAAAGATAGCCGGAGACATGTTCTTCCCACTAGAATCAGAAAACAAGGCTTTCCGAGTTCCATCTATTCCACAGAACAGGAAAATAAAAAAAGCTCAAACTACCTATGTACACTAGCGGACAAAAAAGTTACCACTTTTTCGATTTGTTCTATTTTTTAGCATACATTTAGGACTATGGTATATTTAATATGCATATTCTGATGGAGAATTTAAAGATGTATAAAATCCAGTTAAAGTTGAATTTAATTAACTGACAAGCAAAAGTGTTGTAACACATTTTTGGGGCCGACAAAGAAGTTACCACGTTTAGCAACTTTTTAGATTGTCCTAAAAGCAAAATGTCCCCCCACAAAATATTAGATGTTTTTATGTTCAAAAGTGGTAACTTTTTGTTGACTTTAAAAGTGTGCTGTCTTGTTTAATGTTATGTGCGGTTTTTTGATTGTTAGTTAAATAAATTCAACTGTAACTAGATTTTTATACAGCTTTCAATTCTCTTTCAGAATATGTATGTTACGCATATACTACAATTTTGAATTGATATTGAAAAGTAATAGAATTACGGTGGGTCGAAAAAGTGGTAACTTTTTTGTCCGCTACTGTATCACAAAGTAGCTTCCAAACAAAAGATTCCCAAACCTTATCGGAATTATATCCAGTAGACTCGCTTCTCCGACCCCTCGACTACGCAGCCTGCAGCAGCAGGTCCTAAAACGATTAACCCCAAAACAAGAGTAAAGAACAACGGAAAAAAGCAGATGTCTACCGATTCCGAGCTCCCCAGATGACCAACGAACCGAGACGAGGAAAGCAGCGAATTAAAACGAAGTTAAACCGCGACCACCGATAAAATCCGAACAGCAACGGGGAAAAGGAGAAGTCGAGCCCGCTCGTGTACAATGAGCAAGTTGCTAGCGGCGGAGAAATTTCGAAGCCATTTTTTCCACCACCCTGCTGGCCACCGTCGATTCCTCCGGATGAAAGCTGCTCTCTTGCCACCCCCTTGGCTCACCCTCTCCATGCCACTTTAGCTCGCAGTCGTTTAATTATAACCTGTAATTGCGGAACTTTCTATTACGTTTCTACTTGGCAGGGCGGCCGCGAACTCGCCTCGTTTTCTAAAATTGCCCGAACCAAGCCCTTAAAAGCATCGTCCCAAATCTCGGCCCGTTTAAATCCCACCCCCATCCGCCCCCGCCACACGCGCATACACTATTCCCGGTTGCAACCTCCCGCGCCGTGTTTCCGGCTGATATTTCGCGCGGTTGTTCGGGGTAGATCGGTTTGATTAGCGGCGCGGATTATTGGAAGCACGGATGCATTTGGGTAATAAACTTCCAATATTCCCCGGGGTGCGGGTCTCACTTTCATAAATATTGACGGTGTCCCGTGGGCTAATGCCGCTGTGCCTCGCAATGCGTGCATTTTTCATCTGCCTCTCCTTCTGTTTACCGTGTTCACAGGTTCGACGAGTTGCTCTCTGTTTCGGGGGAATAGAATCGATGTGTTTTGTGGATAAAGGGAAGTTGGGTTTAGTGTGAGATGTTTAATGGGGAATTGATTTGATTTTGGTGGGCTTAGTGGATAGAAGAGATTGGGAATGAGTATGAATATACTTTTGGGGATGTTGGTTTTAGTGTAGTTTTTTTTTGGAGGACACATTTAATTTTTGTGGGTTTGGTGGATAGGAGGAGTTGGGAATGTGTAGGTACGTATTTTTGGGAACGTTGATTTTAGTGTGGTCTGCTTTTTCCGGGAACACGTTTAATTTTGGTGGGTTTGGATGATGGTAGGGTGTGGAGGGGTCCAGAATGAGTAAAGGTTTGATGAAATTGTATTAGCGTTGCTGTAGTTTGATATGTATCAAAATTGTTGAATTTTAATTGGGTGGAAGGAGGGTCGAAATGGTTTCCAATTTACTCTGGTATGCTGTGGATGTGATAGGGTACTTGAAACTTTACTCCTGTATATGGCTGATATTCTAAAATTCCAAAAAAGTAGTACCAATAAAAAGCCCTAAATTTGAAGAGGGTACTACAGCCACTCAATTATTTCTGTCACAGGCATAGACTGTAAATTTTTCAGTGAATTAGTGAGTTACTAAATCCCCATAAAAAACTTCAAAAAAGTTAAAAAGTTACTCCAAGTACATGAAAACGTCGAGGACGAAAAAGAGTATTGTCAAATAAATCACAAAAATAGAATAATAAAATAAAATAGAAAATATAATAAAATAAAATAGAACAATAAAATTGAGTTACTAAATAATAGAAATGATACTCAACACAAACTCTTCTAATACAACATTTTACCAAGAACCCCACTTTTTCTATAAATTTCAATATAATTAATCTCCAATACAAATACACGAATATACCTACCTGAATTTTCAAAAATATCCCTATAATCAGAAATAGAAACAGGCTAAAGTACCAACGACAACGCCACCGGGGGAATTTCCTTTTTACGGAGGTGCCATAAAAATCGTGTAACCCTACTCGATATTACGAGCACGAGTGGAAGACCCAAAAACGCGGTCGGAGGGATAGTACCAAGTGCAATGCTCCACGATCCCATTCACGGGGCCGCCGATTCTATTACGATTTTTCTGGCTGTGGGGCGCACAGTCTCACCCTTGGCAACACGAGCGTTCTAATTTCACGGCAAACCTAATATCTTCCGCTAGGTTAACCGTATTTCGTAGGGCCCTCGCCCTTTACGTAATATCACCGCGCAGCGTGAATGACGGGGGTGGGGAAGAACCGTAAAGACGTAGCGCAGGGTAACAACCCCGAAACGTTACCCTTGGTATTTAATCGGGGGTGAGTTACGAGGCTGTTCCACTCTGTCGAGGAGCATCGAGGCCTTCACAATGGACGAGCACAAAAATCGAAGAAAAATATGCGAAGAATGCTGAGGGAATCCTGGCAGCTGTTCGGACTAATTGCTCGAAACAATTGTAGCATTTGATATATGAAGAATTAATCAAATATGGAACTGTAAAGAATGAAATAAATCAATAGAGCAGTGGATATTCAACACAAAGTACTGTTTATTCCATTATTCCATTAGAGCATACAATACTCCATCTTGGGAGGAGGATAAAATTATTGACTATTAGTAGATTTCTCCGTCGAGGATAAAATTATTAACTATTAGTGGATTTCTCGCAAGCTAGATGTTAAGAATATAAATTATTACTGGATTAGTCATAACAGTGAAAATAGCTATAGTACAGTTTCTGTTTATTGGAAAATGTATAAGAAACTGATTCTGCTAATTAAATTGATATCTATATGATTGACATTGTATTGTCTTCTCACCGAATCGAAAGACTATCCCCGATCGCCTGGTATCGATTAATTTCATAGTTTGGTTGTAAAGTTTGCAAATACAACTGCGTGTTTTCGCCAGTATTAAAGGAAACGGTAGATACATATTACGTTACGTTGGAACCCTGTCACGCTTTTCCAATCAGTAGCCCGAAAACTCGTTGAATCCATGATCACGTTATTCGACGAAATTTCATATTTTTCGGTCGACGCAGAATCATGAAAATACACATATTCCAACCAGCGTTCCGTGTAACAAACTCTATTTTTTTAAATTCTCGTCCAAGCGTAACACGCGCGGGGCTGCTCATTATATAGATACTTCCATTATTTCTCGCGTAATGCGATGCATGGAATATTTTCGTTCCCCTTTTTCGAGCTAAGGCAGATGGGCAATTAGTGGGAATGTAAGGACGTAATCGTTTGAAGTCATATTTGTTTTAGTCGACGTATAAGAACAGTTAACGTGAGATAAAATATTAAGAACACTTGGCTATTTCAGTTCGGAACTTGTGCTAATTTTGAAATTTATTTATATTTTTATTTTCGACAAAAGTGTATTGAATAGAATACTTAGTCTTTTGAGTTTTTCTTTGATCAATGTGTGCTAAATAGTGATTATCTTGTGGCATATTTTATTATAATAAACTTCTGATATGAAATGCAATAATAATCAGAATATCATAGACTTTAGGTAGTAAATAAAAAGAGATTGATTTGCCAATTTTAGTAAGAAAATAATAAAAGAAAATGGGCGTATATATATATTTTCTTTTTTATTTTAAGAATTTCAAGCCTTGGGCTTATATCTCCTTTACATTGAGAGTAGCTAGTTACATTTTATTAAATTTATTTTAATATTATATTAAATTTATATTAAATTTAGAATGTATGCATAGATGGGGTATAACTTATACAGTTCTATTACATTTTTGAAGATAAATAATGCTTGCGTGTTTGGGTTATTAATAAGGTTCTCTATTTGTAGCGGTTGTTGAAATTTAAATTCAATCAGTTTATTGATTAAGACATTCCTTTGGCTGTCATAGAGAGAGCGCAAGGGAATATATATCTGATTTGCATAGAAGAAAATAATGAATACATCGATCCTAACTTTCGAATGAAATATTCCACCAAAAATAGTAACTTTATCGCATCGATTCGTAAGTGAATTCCGTGCCTGTGCTTTTCAATCCGATAGCTTCGTCGCCGGCTAAACCGAAACTTCGTAGTGGCGGTCGTACAGGAAAGATTCCGCCAAAACTGCCGCGCGGTTCGATACTATAAAGTGTCATGGGACTGTGGCTTTTGAGATTTATGGGAATTATAATACGTCGTGGAAACTTTCGATAGTTATTCAACGCTCTTTGGTAATAGACGGCAGTCGACGTCAAAGCGATGAAAAGCGGCTTCTCTAAGTAGTTCAACGTTTGCGCTGTAAGTAGTACGAGTGCGTCATGCGGCAGACGTAATTATACGTCGCAAACGAGAACTGGAATCGACGAAGGTTTCGTAATGAGCAAAGTGTTCCCTGGAATTAGGGCTCGAAAGCTTCATGGCAATTAGTATGGATGGTTTCTGTACACGATTAGTTGAGACAGCAGCTGACAGACGATAAAGGGAAAGAAAATTGAAGACAGTTAACATAAATAGCAATTGTTAGCTATCGCCTGATTTTATGTTTTATAAGTGAAACACCTCTTGAAAATGTTTCCATGAATATTGTGTGAAGAAAAATTTAATGATGTCCATTCAAATATAATGGTTTGAGAGAAATGTAAATATTCTACTTGAATGAACTTGAATGAACTTGAATGAAATGACAAGTGAAGGGAAAATTGAATAAAGGATTATTATGGGCGTTTACTATTTACAATTACTTTCGTAATGTTACTAAAATGTTCAGAGGAGGTAACTGAAGACAACAATTACAAAAGTGCTTCACGGATGGGACAATAGGAGTAATATACAGATCGTTCGAACTGTGTAAAGCCTCCACGAAGGAAAGTTTATGCTCCGCGAGTAGTGTAAGTGCACCGAGCGTCAGACACAATTACGAGAGTTCCCAGCGCGATAATTGCTGCGAATCTCTTAGGTGCCACGATAACCTGTTGGACTCTGATAACAGGCATTACGCCAACCCCGATGACAGGAGTCATTAGCGTTTACAACTTTTGCCATAAACAAATCGTTCTTCGTGAACTGTTTATGGGTTAATGAAATCTTCTGAATCATTGTATAATTTTCACAGACAATCATCTTCCAACTATAAATATTTATTTCATTTTTATTAACTCAAAACTGCATTACTACTTTTTCTGACTGTGATCTTACATTACTCGACTAAAATTCAACTGGGTTTTCAAAAATCTTTATAAGACCTAAGCCATTGAATATTCCATATCACTCGAGGTCCCCAAAAAAACACAAGTACTCCTAATTACTGATTCATAGAAAAAATCTAAAAAGGCCTTCCTAGAATCTAAAAATACATTTAAAAAATCTCACATTTAGTAATATAGAAAATCCAGACAGAAAATGCCACTTGCACGACTCGTTTAACAAGCTAATCGATAAACTCGCTGCATCTTTGGAAGTGAAACGCAGCCGGTTCGAGATTTGAGGATTCTCGGTTGCAAAGAGGTCACGGAAGTCGCGGAAAGTCCGCCTCTTCCGGCACCCAGCGCTGATCCGAAAATCAAGTTTCCACTCCTGTCACGGCTCGAGTGGAATAAGTTTCGCCAAGGAGGGCGGGTAGATTTGGCGGTATCGAGCCAGAATGAATATGCAATTCACGTAGGACATGCAGGTGTACCGTGTTCCTCCAAGTTTCCGTCGTGTCAGCCTGCGCGATCTCTCGCGCGACTCCAGATGACGTTACCGCGGATCGGTTGACGGCGAACAACTTTCTAAGTAGGGGATAAGAAGTCTCTGAGAAATCTTTCACCGAGCTCCACGCGATTCCTCGCGACAGCCACTTGTTTGAAAGCCCGGCGAGCTTTCAATCGTCGATTAACTTCGATCAACGCTGTGAACATCGGTTCCGATCGTATTATGAATGTTGGAAATGTGAGAGCAGCGCTTGTAGAATTTTATAAATATTTTGTTTATGTGAGGTAATAAACTAGAAAATAGTGAGTTGGGCATATCAAATATAAGAATATTAAGATTCGTAGCCTGATAGAGTTAAGAACGTTTTCTTAAGGGAAGTAATGATGGAAAGAATATTATTGTTCCATAAGTTTGATTCGAAAAGCTGGAACTACTGTTTCTACAGCGTGCGTTCCATGCAGCATTAGAAACTCGAGACTTTCCTTCCGCATCATTATTCCAGTTCCGCGTAAGCTTCCTTCTTTTACAGATCCCGGCCTTGCTCGTTAACTACTACACGCGAGATTCTTCTTTCGCGATCCTTCAGATCTCTGCGTTATTACACGGAGGGATCCTGAGATCCCGCTAGACTTCTTGTCGTCTGTTTTTCATCCCCTATGGGCTCGCTCTGCACGAAACAAATACGTCTACGGAAATGCAGCGAGAAGAACGAGCTCATAGAATAACCACTATCTGTCGCAATCTTCATTTTCAGTTGTAAAATAATAACCATTCGTTGTGTTTTTAATTTATACGATTCTCCACCAATACCCATCGGTATCCTGTTTCGAATTATAAAGAATTATTGCGTATCAACTTTCCAGTGATAATATTACACGATCCTGTCCCCTTTTCGCCCTACGCAGAGCGGGACAAACTGCACATTTTTGTAGATGATACAGAATAAGGGAAAAATATTGAAAAAGTATGCCAAACAGGTTTTGACTTTGAAAAACTGTCAAACGAATCTCGAAGGGCAAGCCAAATTCTGTGGTCAGATGTGAATTCAGCGCGACAAAATCTATAGGAAATGATGTATAAGAAGACAAGGAAAAACTTCAACCACACATTATACAGGAAAACCCGCAATTTTCTCGAAAATGTCAAATTTGACATAGATTTTCAAGGTCAAAACTTGTTTACCATACTTTCTCAATATTTTTCTCCTATTCTCCAACATCTTAGCTTTAACCCCGAAAAAGATTCATCCCTTTATCTTTAGTCTATCAAAAGTTCTGCAATTTTGAAACAAAAAAAGTGACGTTTGTGCCACTGTGTGACATTTCGCCAGAAATGAGTAGGTATTAGAAACAGCAAAGTTGACTCCATAAATCCCGCTTTTCCGGTTCGATTTTCGTTCCGTCGTTCGCCTAGAGTTTCCCTTGGCCACATCTCGGTGCACAGCTCCGGCGAAGTTTCGCGAGCGCGAAAACCAATGCCCCCGGATCGAACGACACGCGTCCCGATCCCCTGCTTTCTCTCCCAGGAGGAAAAGAACTCTTGACGTAGGAAGCTTCGGCAGGGGATGTTATCGCGTTCCAATTCGAGACGCCGAAAGTTTCGCGATTCAAGCGGGAAATTAATCTCTATACTGTTCTCCAGCTCAGCTTCCTTCGCCGCACCTTGTTCACTTTCTTTGAAGTCGATCCCGCCAAACAGAGATCTCGTTTCGTCAGGATTTCTTGCACCTTTGACACGCGAGCGCTACGACTGTTAGGACATCTCGAGTGACGAGATTATGATATGGTTCCTGGAGCAAGGCAATTCTAGAGGACCATCGGATAGAGGCATCGCTGGGGTTTGATTAAATTTACGTCGGTGATTTTGGATTTAACGAAGGGTCAGGGGCTCGAGGAGAGAATCCTGTAAAGGGCTTCGGTGTCCTGTAAGCTAACTGTGCCAGCCGATTAAAGTAGGTGAGTGAATCTTGTGTTTAGGGATATTCAAGGTAACAGTGCAGTCGCATCTCGCAGGCGAGTATTGTGCGGGAGATACGGTGAGGAAAAGAAAGAGCTTGGCTAAGCAGTGAAACATTTCCTCTATACCAATTCTCTCTGTCTTCACGTACAGAAGAGTTATACCTCGTTCTAATTTCTCGAATCATCCCACACACAGTGGCTTAGTTTCTCGAACCAACACGTTTACGCATTCCCACGTGATATGAAACAGAAGCAAGTAGAACAATCCCCAAATGAAGACACGTAGCCAGCTGTTCGCAGCAGGATACACTGGCCAAGTCTTCAAACGACCAGCGTCTTTTCATTCCAACCTACAACGACATTCCTCGAAAGCGATCGAAGGAAGAATGAGAGCAACAAGGTCCCCATGACCTCTCGTAGGATTCTCCATGCATTGTTGGCTGTAGTTGGTTTATTGCTCAATAATTCGCGTACCCAAAGCTGCCCTTCTCCGCCCAAAACGTCCTCTCGAGGAGGGGAGCACAAAGCGCTGCGCTGGCTCAATTTGTTAATGGCTCAAGCATCGAGAAGACGAATGCCCAGGGAGCCCCATAAAAATGCAGTTTGCAACGACGATTGCCGAACAATGTTGCCTTTGGCCAGCCTTCCAGTCGCCGTTCCCCCTTTCTCCTTTGGAAACGGCACGCAATTTCCTGACGATTCGTGTTTATTACCCTTTCAATCATCCCTCTGGCATGAGGCGAGGGATTTTTGACCGAGAGGTCGAATGTTCAGTGGAACACTTGCCCCTGCGTGGGTGGTTTCCCTTGCTGGATGTTGGGCGTTCAACCCTTCACGACCGAATGTTAACACGATATCCTAGATTCGATGTACGCGGCTGTGGTTGCCGAGGGATGCTGATGCTGGTTCAGTATGAATTACGGAATTCTGCTAAATGTTAATTTGGGAGGAACGTGGTTTCGAGTTTGTATGAGAATATTAATAATTTAGAAGGGGAATGTAGTAAACGTGGTTTTTTGAATTTTTTAAATTTAGTGGGGTGCAATTTGTCTAAAGAAGGAATCTTTTATGAGTTTTTCAAATTAGAAGAAAAGATAGGTGTCTGTGCATCTTGGCTACTTTGAAAATTTGTGGAGTTTAATGAAAATTAAACGCAATGTTAATGTTCTTTGGACAATATAAATGTGAAATTGTTTTATGTGTATTGTGTAATGTATTTAATGTGAAATTTTGGTAGTATACGCGAAATAATTATAGGAGATCGTTATTTGTAAATAAGTGCATCATTCGTGTAATTGAAATGCATTGTTCTTTTCACTACCGCAATTTCTACAACCATCACAGTGATGAAAGCCAGCCCTTCCATCGAATTCACTATCAAATTAACGCATTCTGCGATTCTAAACGAGAAAAACGTTTGATTCAATGCATAAAATTGCGTTCTGATTCGATTTCACTGCATCCTCTGTGTACAGCAGCATGGAAACCCGAAAACCCTCTATCTCAACAACCGCAGCGACGAAATTTAACGTACATTATCGGATCATTAGCGTAAATTTCCTATTAATGCTTCTATGCCACCGCGGGGGACCGACACGAGCAGATAGCACGTTGAAAAAGCTTCGTATCGACCGCGATAAACTTCAATTATTAGATTTTTAATGCCACGGGACGCTGCGTTACGGTTTCCACGGGCCTCCAAGATAGAACGTGCATTAGCAAATGCAGTCCCGAGAGGCTGGCTGCGTGGTGCAAATTTAGGGGATGCTGCGGCATATTTTACAAGCTTTCCCTGCAGAACGTTTTCAAATTAAACGATCACGCCGCACCGTGTTCCACAAGCACGGAACAAGAGCAGAATATATCTAAAAAAATCTTTAAAAATGTTGAATTAAAAAGTCTTAACAACTCTACTCCTATAAAATTATTCTTTTATTCCAAAATCCAAGTAAAATCACCCAAAGCGAATATGCCAAAGAAGAGGCGTGCTGACTTGGTAGCACTCATCGGTGACGATGCCTGAAGCGTGTTCAGTGCCACGATGAATAGATATCTCGCGTTGTGAGAGAAGAACACGTAGACAAAGAGGAAGATGATGATGATGATGATGATGATGATGATGATGATGGGAAGGGAAAAAAGGTGAAACGAAAGAGAGGAGAAATGCGAGACTGTCGGTCCCAGCGGACAGGAGGCCGATATTTAATAAATTAAAGGGAACACCGTCAGCTTCTATTTTCGCGGCGATGGCGGCGCGTGTAATCATTATACGCCCGGCAAAAGGTAACGCCTAGGGGAGCCCATTACGGGTCTCATAAATTGCGGGGTGAGCCCTCGGGAGTAATCTTAAATAACGAGTATGAAAACGGCCTTTAGCGGAAGCGCGGAGGTCCGCGCCACTTCCTCAAGGACATCTCGCGGCGCTTCTTACTGCTTTCCTTACGACGATGGCTGCACTTTGGTGAACGCTGCCGGAAACGCCACGGCGGATAAGTGAGCTTCTTTCGAACGAGAGGCTTCCCTGTCGCTGCTCTGCTCAGGAATTTCTCAGGCATTCTAATTTTTAAAGTACCTCGAGTGTTCTATAAGTCGGGGTTGTATTTAGTGGAGATTCCAAGTAGATGGAGGAGGGTATGGCACGTTGAATTGGTGGTGAAGGTGTGGGGGGTTTTCGGGGGATATCAGGGTATATGAAGGCTTTATCAATCATTTATGTGGACAGTATTAGAAGGATCGATTCCGAAGACTCTAACGATGGGACACTTCCCTTGTACTCGTTTCTTTGACTGATGACCTCGGAGATCGGCGTTGAGGACCATACGGGGAAAGTAGTGGTAGATTAGAACGTACCATGAGTATTTTTGTTTGATGAAGAATTAGTAAGAGATGCCTTTTTCTTTGAATACGTTATATTTAATTCTGATGGAAATCCTGAAGTTGTAATTTGTAAAAGAATTAAAAGAAGAAGATGGAAAACTAGTGATGGATTAGAACGTATCGTGAGTAATTTGGTTTGATGAAATAGTAAGATAGCCTTTTCCTCTTGAGTACGTTCAATTATATTCGGATGGGAATCCTGAAGTGGCAATTTGTAAGAGAATTAAAAGAAAAAAATGCGAAAACAGTAAGATATGTTCAATCCTCTGAATGGAAATTTTTCTGAAAACGATGGCGACAGAATAATCAGCTCGAGTAATTCCTACGATTAGAAAGATACATCTTGGGGATTCTCGATGGAAAGCCGTGTGCCGTCGGGATCACGGAGTTTCCCGAGCAGAAAGGAAATTGCCTTTTTATAGGGGAGCCCGGTCGAGAAGAGAACGATGGCTTTATATATCGAGGGCCATCAACGTGTAGGCGTCGCTTCAGCCGCGATTCCAGTATCGATTCGGTGCGACCACGTGGAGAGAGGAAGAATATTTCTTTATCGGTTTTATTAACTCCCTTCTTCCGGAGGCTTTTTCGAATGGGCGCCAGTGGGGCGCGTAGCCACGCTGAAGAACAGAGTGCACACTAAACCCTAACCCTGCCATTTTTTCCTCCAATTTTTGATGGTTCCAACTCCTCTGTCGAAATCCAATGAAAGTTTAAAGGGGAAAGAATAAATAAAAAATATCAGAATTTGACAAGAACTTTTTTCTGATATTTGATAATAATTTCTATGCAGAATTATTCAGAATTAACTATAATTGAGTTTATAATCATTCGCAATTATCACTGATCGAAGATAACAATTAAAGGATGCATTTATAAGGAAAACAAATTTTTTCTTCTAGCAGGAGCAGTTTCCTGAGCCTCCCTTTTAATTTGCTCTACGCTCACGACCAGTTGAAACTAGCCACTGATTTTAGCATAAGCACTTTCTGGAGGTAATGGAATTTCGGCCCCAACTATGCTGTAATTCAAGAACAATGCAGGTCCATAGTATTTGCACCGAAACGTTGCTCTATTTTCGCCCAAGCCCATTATGCTCGTAAATTGTTATTAACTACGGTCCGTGCGATGCTTATAAAAAATTCCAAAGATTCCGTGCAGTCTTTTTCTTTGCTACGTTATCTGCCACCGAAGAATATTTACTTCCTAGGCTCTGGGAACTTCATTTCTATGCTACTATTGGCTTAATAGTGTTCTGCAAGCAATTTCTTGGGAAAATGAGAAATAACTTATTAGCTGATAGTCTCTATTCGCAAAATGACGAAGAGAACGATATATAAAACCGATTTCTATGTCGAATTAACGATCCCGATGAAATGCACGAGCAATTTTAACAAATTGTCACGCAACCGTTGCATTTACGAGTTCAATAAATTGCATTCGCAATGCCGTTGACGAATTCAGCCGTTTAATCGACGCGATGTTTCCCCATCGCTCAAAAATTCATCGAGCAAACTGGCATTCGCGAATACTATTTCAAACCGCAAATATTAATAAAACTATGACCTATTTGCGCGAGGTCTCAGCTTTCCACTGTACGTCAAAGAGCTTCCATTCCGTCGACATAGTAATTAATCGGGACTGCGATTTTAAAATTAATTTAAATCAACAGAGAAATCGTGCTACTTCAATGAACACGTTTCATCTTCCGTTCATTCTCTCTTCCCAGAAATGTATTATTCCTCGACGACTAACCAAACACTATAACAGAATAAATTCCTGCGCAACTGCAGATATTCCCATATCGAATATCTTTTATTTCAAGCGTCCTCCGGAATAGAAATGCGAACAAAAGTCGCCATACCATCGTGAAAAGCCCCAAGTTTTAACTCACGAAGAAACGCGATACCACGCTGAAAGCTTTCAGATTTCTGATTTCTAAAATTCAGCCGAAGTCATAGAACCACGTTAACTACCCGACGCTGAATCAGGTTTTGTTCTAGGGAGACAATGGATTCTGTTCAGGAAGGGAGGCATATTTAGCCGTTTCCAAATTCAAAAATTTCTCTCCTTCCTCCCCCCGTGCCAGCAGTCGACGCGGAAGAAAGGCTTTATTCCGTTGCTCTCGCGAGAAAACCGTTTCCACCCCCTCGCGCAACATCGAGGCAGCGGCGATCGATAACGGCAGATGGGACAGAACAATTTTTTACGATCCTAACAACTTTATCCCGTCCCTTTAAAACCCTCGCGCATTCGCACGCTTGTTCGCGCGACCATTTTTCAACAGCTTTATGGGCGCCTTCTTCTCGAGATGTTACTGCGCCTCGCTTACCCTCCGATAGCCGAATGAATAAAAAATGCAATGGCTGGTGAACACGATGCACAGATTGTCATGCAACGTGTTTTGTAAAATACACGGTGAATCCATGTAGCGTATCATCAGTTCTACACTGCGCATTTTTTGTGGAAAAAAATAGTTTCTAACAGATTTTGCTTGTGAATGCGGGGAAAATAATGAAAAATTCTGGGTTACATGTGTATGTTTGTATTGAAATTGATATGCATGTATCATATCTGCTACATCGTGAAGTGGGAATATATTTAATGTAAATGCATTGATTATAAAATTTTACAAAACAATTATCATTCTTGTTCAGACTATGGTGCAAGCCACATTTTGAACAGTTTATAAATGAAAATGATTTGCATCCTGAGGCTTTGCACGTTTGCCTAATTGGAAGTAGTATCATTATAGATTGTTTTTACAATTAACTGCAAAATTGATTGAATATCAAATTGCACAAAATAACGGTACCTACAGAGTACACAGGGAACTACTTAATAATATGTTTAAATGGGTCAGTGCAGAAAATATGTCTCTATTTCTCTTTTATTTTGAACTTAAAGGGTTAGGTTACCCTCAAAATTTTCGAAAATTGGCTTTTAGGATGTTTTCATATTTCGCTAGCTGTATCTTTTCTACGTATTTTAAGCACGACCGGGACTCGAAATTACAAAAATTGAAGGAATTACAGTAAAAAGTGTACGAGCCTGCACATGAGATCGGATAACAATGTCCAACTTTAAACGCAATTTCCCAGAAACTACGTTTTCCAAAACATAAAATCTCGAAAACCGCTCCAACAAATGAAAATTTACAGGGAGTTGCAGGAAACTATTCCCCTCCATTTCGAGCATATTTTCAATATAAATTCACTAAAAAAAAAAATAAAAAACATTTTTACTACAAAAAAAGAATAAAATCATATACAACAGCATACAAATTATATTAATTTATTTATCAAAATTTTGCTGCCGACACAATATGGGGACTGTCTTACAGATTATAAAAATGCCTCTGCTTTGTGCTTCAGTTAATTCACCTATCCGGAATCGTGTTCACTATCCGAGGGTGCACCGCGTACACGCTCTGACATTTATATTTATAACTTTTTTCCTGTAAATATATTTAAAATTTTCTTTTTGTGCATTAAAATTACAGAAATGACGTTTAAAAATTAGAACAAAAATTATGTCTATATTCGTTCTTTATTTCACAATATGCGTTTGAAGAAGAGCCTGGGCTGTTGAGGGTAACGTACGCCCTTATTCAAAATTCAAAATTTATCGCGGAAAATTTCCCAGAAGATGTTTAATTTCTCTTCAGTGGGAATGTTACCAACTGTATTCTTGTATATAATTTTATATAAATAAATAATGATTCCACTTCTGCTGTGATTCTATTAAAATACAGATATCTAAATACAAGAATATGTATTTGAATTTCATGGAAAATGAAGCATAATGAATTGTCAGCGTGTTGTTCTTCAGGGACGAGGCGTTGTGCGGCGCGTTTGAATAAATACTGGCATCAGCACGGTGGAAATTAAACGTAGCCCCCCGTTGTTGTACCGGCCAACATGCACAATATTATTCTCGACTTGAGGGGGTTGGCTGGTGCGAGCAGCTGCGAATATCGACCGTAAGATGAGCCGGGGGGTTGGAGAAATTGTACGCGAAAGCTAGTTTCTGGACCCACACCGCCCTTCGACTTCCTTCTTGCAGCAGTTTCCTCCCTTCTTCAAAGGCTGGCACAGCCGACTCGCAAGCAAACAGGTTCCTATGTTCGAGCCTGGCCCTTTCTACACCGTTCCACTGCCTTTGACCCCTCGCTAGAACGGAGCAGAAGGTGCTTTCGCTACAGATCGCCCTCTCCTTCTTCACGGCATAGTCTCAGGGTTTTTGAGGGATCGCGGAGCGAGCGCCGATGCAGCTAACGTTTTCGATGAACATATCCCTCGTACTCTGCTGTGCTTCCTCCTGGCTAGACGGAGCACCTTATTTTCTTATTTACTTGATCCTTTCATTTCTTAGACTGGCTTCTCTTGGGTACTGTTTTGTGGGGGAAAGTTATTTTATTGTGCCACGAAATAAAGATTCTTCAATTTATCTTCTCAATTCTGACAAGAAGTAGTATATCTTTCTTGAGTAGCTTCTATAGGCTTTAATTTTATTCGAAAATCATAATCTCGAGATGTTTGAAAACCCCTTGTATTGAATTTATTTCCTTGAAACATAATTAATAGAAATTAATGAGGCATTTTTTGAAATATTGAAATTACTAATTACAAGGAAAATTTGTTACTTTTACTTAATAAAAAGTCTGTAGTACTTAATAGCTCGCGGAGTTGCGAAACTGCAGAGAGAGGGAGAGAGAGAGAGAGCGAGAGCGAGAGAGAGGGGGTGGAAGTGGCCATAAGAAGCAAAAGAAATATGAAAACAAAATGCTACTGGATACAAACTAAACACTCCTAATCTGTCGATAATTCGGAAATGGGTAGCGTCAATTTCAACACTTTTAGTAGAAGATACACAGTGACGCTTCAACAACCCTCTAACATCTCTACCCCAGTGACACAGGCTTTTAAAACCATCCAAAATTCTTCGAAAATAGCATAGAACTCGTGCAAAGATAAAGACGAGCCGCTAACGAATGAGCGACAGATACGTCACCGCCCATGTAACAGGGTCTTGTTCCCTGATCAAAAGCTCGGTTACAAATTAATTCCCATTAGGCAGCCATCGTGTTATCGGGTCCATTGTCTTCCTGGCTACTCCTGTGCTCGATCGCCCGTACAGATCTATAGTCGTCGGGCAAGTTAAAGTGCCTGTTCCAATGCACTTCCGTGGAACTTGCATCGATTGAACGTCCACTCGATCCCCAGTGATCGATGAGGCGGACACGATACACGGCGGCCGCGTTAAGGAATCAATGGCGACTCGAAATCGACATCGATCCGACGAACTTCCGCGATCGAATTAGCAGCGAGGCAATTTTCCATACCAACGGGCAACTTTGTCGCAGCTAACTGAATGCCGGCATTAACAGCTGGAGAAATTCCACTGTTTGTCTCCAGATTTAGTCGGCCGTGATTGAAAATCATTAACGATGACCGACGTGGACGCCTGGCCGAGCGGAAGTACTAGTCCGGTCAATGACTTTTATTAACGTTGTTGCTGTCCGTCGTTCACATTAGTCAAGTTGTATTTCGGGGCATGCGAACTTGAAAAAATCTCTACTTCACTTGAAACTAGAATGAAACCTGAGAGGATATTTCAAGTCGAGTAAATAACAGGCTCACATTCAGTCAACTTAAGTAGTTGAATTCAAGCGACTTGAAGTAAAGTTAGCGATTGTAGTGAAAATTTATAGGTAATATTTGTTTTGTTGAAACAGACTCAATTACTATATTTTAAATAATATATATAAATTAATATATATTTATTAAATAAAGGCCCGATACGACACCGTGCATAAACTCAAATTACATTTTTTTTAATAATTCCTTGCTAAATAACTATTAATTTATAAAAAGAGTAACGTTGCTTAACAACAATAGATACAGTCTAGGGGAGAAACTCTAGTAACTGTTAACACGAGACGCTACAGTGACTTGACTAATGTGAACGAGGCCTAAGAATACAAGACTTCTTTAATTCTGAACGGGTAGAGTTAAGTGATCCCCGCCGCGTGATTAATTTTGGATAAATTAATACCCCTCAGGTGTTCCTATTTGGGCCACGAACTACCAAGAGATCCCAGAGAATCTGCCGACCAAGAAGCTAAACAGCAAATTATAAATTCCACTTTCGTGGAGGCCCCACTATCCACCCAAGTGCCGCGATTATTTCAAGAAACTTTTTCCTCAGCAGCAACCCCAAAAGGGACCATTTCCTCTGTCGCAGCGAGGACGGCAATCGATCCACGCTCGACCGACACTTCCCACTAATGGAATCCAGGCTCAGGATAATATCCTGGCGCGGTGAATCCGAAACAGATCCGATATTTCGGTGCACGGAGCAAAGCTAAACACCCAGGGAACGGTGGCATACAGGGGGGCTGTGGAGTGTGCTTTAACGCTCATCTCAGGGGGGTGAGGGCGAGCGAAGTGGCCGTGAACGGGGCGCGGAATAAGGCAAGAATGGCGAAGCTGGATACAGAAGGGGGGCCGTTACTTCACATTTACGGCCGATGAATTCCATTAGTAGGGCACGAGCGAGAAACCTCGCGGAGTATCTGCCTATTTTCCTTCCACCTTTTCCCAGTTCCCGCCAGCGGGGCCGAGAAATGGAGGAATCGAAAGGAAGGTCCAAGTCCGAGGTAAGAATTCCAGCCAGAATAGGGAATCCAATGAATAGGGAATCGCAGAGTCAGAGGGCAGGCCGCGATTCATATCCTGGCTCCTGAAGGGTCGATCTTACGACTTTCTTGCGGGAAACGTTTCATCAATTACCGGCCCCTTTTGTTCGCCGGCTTCCTCGCGGAACGAAGCCTTCGTGTCGGTGTCCCTTTTCAAGAAAGATGACTGGCTCCTAGAGGGATTTACGGGGCAACGCTGCGCGAAGGATATTTTCTGGTGCCGAGTCAGGCCCTGGTTTCTAGGAGCCTCTGTGGGTGCTGGCGGATTTTTGAAATATTCCGAGATCGGGGTCTGTTTGGGGGGAGTGATGGCGAGGTGGTTTTTAAGGAGTAACACCACGATGATAGGTCAACAATGGTAGCTTTGGAGGTAATTTTAAAGAAGTTTATGAACCTTGGTAACAGTGTAACATAGGGTTCTTACCGTAAAATGGGGGAACATTGGCAGGTTTTTGATACATTTTGTTATATAATGTAAAAATTAAAATGTTTACAGTTGCTTTAAGTATCTTATCATAACATTGCATGTTTCGTGATTGTACTACAAGTGTAAAAATGCATAAAATTTTTGTCATTTTCTTCTTTAATAGATGTTAAATACCAGCCGGTACGGGGTAACATTGGCACATCATATAAATAGCAGTAACAGGTTAATTTTTACTACTCTGAAGTCAGTAAAGACTGGTTCAGACACGTCCAGTAGTTTAATCGATTAGCAAATAATTTAATCATTTTTCGTGTGTGGATATTAAAATTTAGTCGAGTAGTTTAATAAAACAATCGTAAATTACTAAATTACTCATTAATTACTTATTAATAATATAATGCAGGGTTGTCTAACTGACGACTCACGAGATGCCGGGGGCTCCTCCGCCTTGCGGCTACGCTGACGATCGCAGTAAAATTCGTCCGTCCCTACACAGACATAAATACATTCGATTGCTACGGCCGGCCACGGCCATACGTTGACCGTGTATTACATATAATTATAATTAATACGACAATACGAACTGATATATCCTTAACAGCGAAGACCAAGAAATGTATTATCGAGTTGCATTGTGTAATTTGCAAGCAGATCCGTTCGTTCATCAATGTTTGGTTCTACATACAGATGCGAAAGTGCGTTTTCCGTTATGACAAAAATAAAAAGTAAATATCGGTCAAGATTAGCGGACCATTCATTATCTTCGCTGTTAAGGATACCCATAACAAAAATTGATGTGGATATACCATCCCTTGTCAATAATATGACGCGGCCTCAATGGCACGTTCACATTCACAGAGACGAGTAAAAGTAAGTATATATCAATTCGTATTGTCGTATTAATTATAATTATATGTAAACGTATGGCCGTAGCCGGCCGTAGCAATCGAATGTATTTATGTCTGTGTAGGGACGGACGAATTTTACTGCGATCGTCAGCGTGGCCGCAAGGCGGAGGAGCCCCCGGCATCTCGTGAGTCGTCAGTTAGACAACCCTGATATAATGTATAACGTAACAAAGTTATCTATTTGACAGGCGATTATTAGATATCTAACCGCAAACGTTGAAACAATTGAGTACCTAAAATCTCGATCTCGAATGCGACTTTATATGTTCATGCGTATAGGTGCCAATGTAACCCCGGCATGTGCCAATGTTATCCCCTGCTGCCAATGTTCCCCCATTTTACGTATGATATGTATAAAGAGGAATAGAAAAACATTTTTTCAGATTTTTTTTTAACAAAGAATGGCGACGCAATATCCGCACAGTCGATACCTACGTACGCATTTTTCATTTGTGTCATTCCGCGGTGGAATTTTTCACGTCCATACCGTTGGACCTAGAACACTTGAAAATAATTTTTTGCTAGAAAATTCAAATGTTCGCTATTTCTACAAAAGTCAATATTCTTTCGAAATCTTGAGTACTTCTCCAGTATTTAGTGCGTAGATTACAAAACTTTTGCCTTCTTGCTTTAGCTTGCTAAACAACCGAGAAAAAATGTTTTTCTTTCCTTTTTATACATATCATAAGAAGCTTATGTTATACTTTTAATTAAGTTCATAAATTTCTTTAAAATCACCACCAAAGGTACCCTACCATTTTTGGGTTATGATCGTGGCGTTACCCCTTAAATTAGGGAGATATTGATACTGATGTGTAGTTAGTATTAGATTAGATCTCATTCCATACGCAGAAGTTTCAAAAGTACAAGTTATATTCGCACGCTTGTACTGAATTAGCAAAATTTAAACTTAAGTTACGTATATAAATATGGTGTCCACCTTCACTAAGAAAAAACTCCAAAGATTCTGTAAAACCTACCCTTCGATAGCTCGAATCCACCATGGCCTTCGATCAAAGACACTCGATCCTCCACGAAATCACAGACAAATCTGAGAAATCTCTACTTTCGTGGAAGCCACAATTTTTCTTTAGCGCTCGAGGATGATCGTCGGACGGAAGTGCTGTCCGACGGTTTGCCTCCGCGACGGTCAATTTGTCGAATGGAAATTAAGGTAAACGGTCGGTCGGGCGATTAATTTTCCATGAGACTGGGCCGAGTTCTTAATTAACCACGGCTGACGCGGCGCGTCATTCCGCGGACGCGTAAACGCCGCGGCGTTCCAGTTAATTATTCGAGGCTCGTCACGCAAAGAGAAGGACCAGGCAGCGCGCACGTCCCGTCGAATAACGAGATTATTAATTAACTCGGGATGCCGAGGAGCAGGAACACTTAACAGCCGTGACGAGCCGTCGCGGCGGAACGCGAAAATTCTGGCGAGGGCGAGCGTTTCGCGAGGTCTGGATTCCACCGTGGCGATTCGTTTCGCCGCGTTTCGCGCCGCTCTGTCTTCCTCTTTCGGCGAGAAACACGCGACGAATAAACGGAACATGATTACCCGGGCTGCCTGGTTATCCCGCACCTTGTAAATGGGACTGACAACTCGTCTGTAGGATTCTCTCGTCGAATTTGAGAGTGGTATGCTTTCAAATGGAGATGATCGTCAGATGCAACGATTGTTGATGTGCGCTGGTAAATAATTGAGGGGGTTGGATCCAGTGGTTAATTTGAGTGATATTGAGAAATATTATTAGATTTCCTTTTTCTTAGATTCCTCTTCTATCAACTCCTCTTTTATGGTTTCCTTTTACTTCGACTCCCCTTACTTGGATTTCTCGTCTTTCGATTCATTTTATTTTGACTTCTCGTCCTTGAATTCCTTTTGCTTTGATTTCTTATACTCGAATTGCTCTTCCTTGGATTTCCCTTACTCGGATTTATCTTCCCTCAACCCTTCTTCCTGGGGTTCCCCTTCCTCGGATTCCACTTCCTCGAATTTCTCATCCTGAAACCCCTCTTCCTTGAACACTTGCGTCCTTTTATTCCGAACAAGCACAAGTCAGACAGCGCACGTGACTTCTTGCATCTAATTAATGTCTCTCGAGTACGGAGGGAACTAGCAGGACTTAGAGAAACAAACACGACGCGCGGCGCGACAAACGCGGGAATTATTAATTAATTCGAAACGTCAACATTTAACAACGGCGCCAGAATATGCCAGGAGGCGCTTGGAAATTATCGCGGAGCAGCGTAATTCCAGCGAATCTAGCAAGCGTTTATTAAATTTTATTCAACCCACCGCTCGGAGTAGTGATTCTTCCTCGCGAAATTCAAACACACTCAACGTGTCCCACTTTTCACGCAGTATCGGATATATTAGAATATCTGACTAACGTCTTGGACAGCCTTCATGTAGGATAACAGAATCCTGAACAATGTATATACTTAGCCAGTTCCCAGACTAGCTTCCAAAGAACAAGTAACAAAATGTCACCCTACGAATTGTTTCATCACTTCCCCTCGCCGTCGGTTCCATTATTTCCCCGCCACTCTGTGTACTTGTGTTTTCTCAATTCATTCGTCTTTTCTCATCCTCCTATTATTTATCAACAAATCGTATAAATCTCTGAGAGCAAGTTCTAGCTCCCGGTCGTCCTTGAGATATCAGTTCGCCTTGGCTTGCAGCGAATGCTTATGCAACGTCGTGAACCGACTGAGATGCACCGACACGTGCAACGATAATTCAGCTACAGACTATGGTAGCCAGGGCCCTGTGTCTTCTTCCGTGACGATAAATCACGGGCCCGTGGGAGAGCGGGAATACGCGAATGATGAATCGTATACTCTAAGACGGGATCCCACGGCCGCTGGACCCAGTATGCCAAGTATTAGAGCGTAGGCGAAATTAGAAAACTGGAAAATTGATATTCTTGGACGTGGACAAAGTGGACAGAGCTAAGTAGTATTATCATTGATAGCAATGGTCCTTTTATTCTTTTCACTTCTATATGTATTTGAATGGGAAATGGGACACCTTAATGGAACTGGTAGGAAGCTAAATGTAGCTGCTTGAGTAAATTGAATAGACGAATTGGGCTACTAAGCTGAATCAAACGTTAGCCACGTTTCTATGATCCTTGGTTCAAGTTGTCCATTTCATTACTTTAGAGCAACAGCTTCAAAGGATAACTGCCCAAACCACACTAAACAGTTTCAAGCGCCTCGAAACCTAACCCCCTAAGGGTGTCCATAAAAGAATTCTTAACTTATAGTCCATGAGCCCTCAAGACATTCTATATCCTTGACTAGCAAAAGTAGATAGCATAAACTGTTCTCTCAATATTAGAAACATTATCCAAAGTTGACAGTCCCCAAACAGACAGCCAAACAGGTCAACAACCCCAGCCTTCACCAAAACTGAAGTCATTAAAATTCGAAACGAATGATTAATCAAGCACGTCACTGGGCGGCCATCAGTTTCCATAAAACCTAGCGCCCTGACTATATAAAACGAAACACCGTCGAGTATTTCCCATTCACGATGCCAGTCACGTCAGCTGTCCGACTCTGCGGACACGCAAGATTTCAAACACGTCGAAGACATTCGCAATACGCCATCGATACGTCTGGCGCGCGTCGAGGGATCGACGAGGAAAGAGTGACAGACGGCGATTACCTCGCCCACGATTATCGTACCGTGCACGCGAGAAATCGGATGGATATCCCTGTGACGTATCGAAGCCAGATTTACGACATCCCGTGTCGCGGATGCGAAACATCCGCGGAATTCGCTTGCAGGAATGCATTGAATAAAGCCGCGCGCCCTCCCGCTGACTTTAATTCGAATTTATTTCCCTGAGACACGTTGCCCCCGTGACAACCGACACATTAACCATCCCCTTCGCACCCCGTGGCAACGCCGTCTTGCTGCAGCCCTTATCCGCCCTACGGTTTGTCAATTAAACGGGGGGAACGTACGCGCACCGAACGGGGCGATTTTGACGGCGACAGAATGCCCACGGCACGTGGACGACGCTGTCGGAGAAATGGAAAATCGAATTTTTGTGTCGCCATGTGCATCGTGAATAAATATTCGTCGCTGGAAGTTGCGTGCACGCCAGATCTTGGGGACGTGCGATTTTTAAGAATGGAGTAACAGTGGGAGGAAAGTGGTTGTTCGTTTAGTACCATTTCTTAATACACACTTGTGACACTGTGACTTCTTGTGACGATTTTTGTATCTCATGATACTTTCTGTAGTTTCTTGAAACATTGGAATCACGCGTTCAAAGGAGGTTTAGAATATCAGCTAGAGTTCCATTATATTAATGTAATTTCCCAGAAATTGGGGGGGGTTGTCAGAATAGGACTATTTGGGAATTTATTTTGGAAAGTATTTTTAAAAACAGCTTCCGGAAAATCAGTCGTAATTTAGCAATAACTAAATACTTATATACCAAAATATAATAAAATAATCTGTTAAAGTGTCCCTCATCTGAATACAAAAATCTTTGAATAAAAATATCCATGTGCTTTCTGAAATAAATTCCCAAACATGTTGGTGACCAATATTTTTATGAATAAAATTGAATCCTTCAATAGATTGAAGGGCCAATGAATGAAATTTTAATGAAAAGAAATTAATGCTCCTGCAAGGAGGGGCTAAAATTACCGCGTTATTTAATGAGAACAGTATTTTGAACACGTCTCATCGGAACACAGCTGCTTAGAGAATAAAAATTACTGGGTTACTCGATTGGTGGAGCAATAAGGAAGGAGGAAAGGGAGAAACAATAGCGAGTTTTCGCACGGCGGAGAGGTATCTTTCGCCAGAAAATAAACTGGATTGCCTCGCCTCCGCAGAATACGCTTCCCTTCCCATCTTCCTCGATAAGAACGATACTCCGTGGCAGTGTTCATAAAAGGCAACTGCAGTGACCAGATGCTCTTCCTCCGATACCCTCGGAAAATCGGTTGCGCCCGCCTTCGCGAGACGGTGCTTCAGACAAACGCCGAAGAAAATTGAAAAACCATTGTTTCTGGTTCCAACGCGATCCCACTGTCCCGGTGTTCTTACGTAACGGCACGTCGTTAAAGGGTTATTTCGAGTTCAGAGGAGAACAAAAGGAAGGCGAGGATACTGGACACTCGTTATGGTATCGGGAAACCACCATTATCCGCGGATTTCTCAAGAACCAATGAAACGTCTCTACAGTTTTCGCCTCGTCTCGCATTTTCATTGCCACCTCATAGAATGGCTTCTCCAGTGATTATGAAACAGTAATTTCTGAGAAAATTAAGGTGTTTAAAATAATAGACATTCCATATTGGAATACTGAGTTTTTGTATAGCAAAGTAACCTAAAATAAAATTGATGGAATACTGACTTAACGGTGTGAAGTAAATAATCACCAGAGTGCTATTCGACATTCGACTTCTTTGATATGATGATACTGTAATGATATTTAATTAACTTGTACTTAGATATTATTTTGCACCTCAGACCAAAGCATTACCTTCTTACTACATTTCAGCTCACACTAATCGATCCTAAACAAATTCTAAACAATTACCCATACCATTGAAATGCATTTAGAAACTCTCTCTTAACCACATATCCCAACTACCAACTCTCTAATACCCTGAAATATTCTCCAACCATAAATTATTCAGCAATCAATATACCTGCAACTTGCCAGATTCGCCCCAATCGACAAATACCTTATTATTCTGTTCAATCTACCAAGTTGGAGGAGCACCTTTCCCTGCCACGCAAGAAATTTCTCCATTCAAACCTCCCCAATTCCAACCCCCCTCCATATGAGACACCAGCACGCCCACATCTCCAGGGAATCGATCAATGTCGAGGCCACGTGGAAAGGTGGAGGTCGACAAAAAAGTCCTTGGAAATTCAATAAGAGTATCCTGGTGACCGTATCCACGGCGTGTTACGGTATGCAGGAAGTTCCCTCAATTTCTGAACGCTCCACCAACTATTCCCCAAGGTGGTACGCCCCTGACGGAAGCTACCTGTTGATTTCAAACGAGCCAGCCAGGTAACCTGAGCTACCTTACGAGGTATAACTTACGCTCGGCCCGTATACTTTTATTCGCCGTCGTTTTCGTCTCCTACGAGCGCGATTTCGCGCCGCGCTTAAACCAAGCTTTACGCCATCGATCATCAAGCCACCCCACGTTTACATTCTACCTCCCTCCTCTGCTCGGTTCTTTACTCTAGCGATTAAACACACAGCACCTGATTTACCTTCTCTCGTGAGTGGCTCAAGTTTAACTTCTCTGCTACCTTCGTGCGTCTTGATTATGGTTGTGAAGTTCAGCCACTACTAATCGGATTAATAAAGATACTAATCAGCGGGGTTGAACGATATTCGAAGAAGCCTATGTGTGAATTATTATTGAAATGAAATTCTACTTATTTGCGTTAACATATCTTCAAATTAATTGCGCCAAGTAAATGTCGCTAATAATTACGATTTTCTGGAATCTGGTGGAATGCTTTGAGGAATTTAAAGGGGAGAATGAAACAGAGTTATTTGGAAATGAAGAATTTTTCACGTGTAGCTTTCGGATAATGAATATTTATTTTAATTTCTGAATAAATAATGTTCTTAATTGACTTTAGGAGGATGGTTAAATTTTTAAGTCAGGGGTAATATTTGTTCACTGACACCTGTAAATATTATGTTGGAGTACTCTGCGAGTTCTAACGAAGTGATGCAAGATTCATACGCAATGATAGTAATATATGTAGGTATGTAATAATTAGAGGGGAATGTAACTGACAAGTAACGGGCTATGATAAAATTCTTTTTCTCTACTTATTGCTTTGTTTATATCAATTCTCTTGCATATTGAAATGCACCGAGGCAACTGAACCAGGTAAACGCTCTTTCATCCCATGACCTTTAGGCAGATCGTGTACGTTCTCTATTGCAAAATCAGTGCGTATCTTAAATGTCACCTCTCTATTAACTGAGATTCAATCCTTTATAATGTCGCTGTCGCTAATTAGTAATTTAACTCGGAATAGAAATTCTGTTCTAGATATAATTTATTAGAAAAATAACGCAATATTGATCGTCAAAGAATATCTTTAATTCCTGTTATGGATTACATTATCGTTCGACCGAGTTTCGCGAGGAGAAATACAGATTAACGTGAGAGGAAAACGAACGCATATTTAATATCTTTGAATTAAAAACCCGACGCGAGAGCCGTGTGATTTTTTTCCTCAAATTTCTCTCTCACTTTCGGACTTCATATAAAAGCAATCGAAGTATCCATTTCGCAGCATGAAACTTCCACATTGAAACGCAAACTCTTCTTTATTCAAACGATACAATCTTTATTGGCAACCGCAATCGGGTGTGCGTCATTCTTGTTTGGCTATGAAAATTTTATTTTGATAAAACCGACGTTTCCAAGGGAGAAAGCTGGATTACAGAATATTCTACTACCTCAAATGGACCGAATCCTGTTTTTCCCCTCCGACTCCCAGGGGTGGTAATCTCGTTTTTGCCTCTTCGACGTGAGCTCCCACTCTTCCAACACATAATCATGCTTTCTGCAAAATTATACTTCAATGAAACACGTGAGCTCCCAGAAAAATATCACACCTGTTAGGAACTCTTCGAAAATAACAACATCCCGTCTATACGCGGTACGTTACTTTAAACGTTCGTTAGGGGAAAATAATTTCAAATAAAATGCAGAAAGAAACCGCATGAAAAAGGATGAAAAAAGGGTAGGAAAAAGCCATTGACGCTGCACACAGAGGGTCGTCCTCTCTTTTTTTTTCACGAGAACGAGAGACACTTCACTTGTTCCCCGACACAAAGCGTTTCGCGCGCCAGATATTTTTATCCGTGGCGCGTGTGTGAACGATGTGTTGCGCAATCGATAGTGAATCAGAGCATGCTAATGATTCTTTCGAGAGACCGGGTTGTGATTAGCGGCTTCGAAATCTTCCACCGATTCGAACCATCCGGATTATCCAGGCGCCCTTCGTTTGCCATCTGTATCCAAGTTCCATCGTTTAATCGCACGTGCCCCGCGCGAGCTAAATCGATAACTATTTTAGTCGTGCCCCGATATCGGGACGGGAATCGAATCGACAAAGATCAAACAGCAATTAGGGGCGTAATTGTTATGCATCGGGACGCAGATGTCGGGCGATATCGATCCAGCGCACGTTCATAACGAAAATGAAAATGACGGGCAAGAATGGGAAAGATGTATTGCTCGATGATTTTATTCAAGTGGTAGTTTGAAGGAAAAGATGGGGAAAAGATGGGGAAAAGATGGTCGCTTTGGAGAAATATAGGTACGATCATGTAAAACACTTTTCAATTGAAATTTTGGGAATTGTAAGACTGTGGGAGGGAATTTTCAGATTTGAAAATTTTGAGGTGTATTTTATATACCTACTTACTTGGAATGTCTCTATTTTTTTTTTAAGTCAAACTGTTTCAATGAAAAAACTTCGATGCAAAGAGCTGACCACTATCTAATTGTAATAAGTATTATTGTGAAGAATAAGGGGGAAAAACAGGGAATGTCACAAACATATCATCAGTTACGAAATAACTTAACAAAGTACTTTCCCAACCAACTGTCCTGACTTCCAGAGCTCGCCAAATATTAAACCGAGGAATTAAATGAAAAACCCATGGAAGGCAAGAAGCTGACGCAGCAGTCGGCGACATTTTTCACGCGTCTTATCGCGAGCTTTCCCAAGTCCACGCGGTCCACGATGCAACTGCGAGAGGGAAGAAAAAGGGCGAAAGGAAGGAAGCACGATGCATGTACACAAATCAACGGTTTACCACTATTTCATTCGCCACTGCGTTTTCCGCTGTTACCCTCGCCACTCCCTTTTCCTCGACCCCTTCCCACCCCCGAATCATTAATTTTCAATTTAACGTTGGCAAGATTTCACTGGCCCGCTCGGAAATATCTCTAACGGTGACGTTATTGCGTTACATTCTGGTTAATACCGCAGAGTCGCGTCGCCACGGCAACATTATGTTATTACGGCTTAATTACCCGAAAATGGACCCTGTTAATCACGGCAACGAGCTCAATCGACTGGAGACAATGTGTCGCGTTTCTTTGTGATCGTTTCGCAGCCAGCGTAATGCTGGTACATTCTGTTTTCCATTTGTTTGGGGACAATTAGCCCCTCGTGCGGGGCATTGGTAATGAACAATTGATAATTACGTACCATGGAGTCGGTATATTCTACGGAAAGGCACACGAGTTGGTGACAATTCCCTTGCTCACGAATTCACGTGGTTTCGTAGAATGGATGTAAAGTTTTTTTTACCTGAAACAGAAAGAGACAATGCAATTGGAAAAACATGCAACAGTTTTACATATTGAATTATGTAGCTACTAGACTTTGCATTTGTTCAGTCCAGCAACCCATTTTCAAAAACGAAATTGAGTCGTTCGAAATCTGACGCAGAAAGTGGCATAAAAGATTTATTTGAAAAACACTGAAATTCTTGATTATTCAGGAAGTGTTTTGTGCGATAACTTTAAGACGAGAGAATTTTATTGTATTTGTTGTTGTATTTTGTTTTAACAATTCACTTTTAGTCTATGGTTACCCATTATAACCGATCACCCGACTGGTGTTTAGCTACCACTGAAATTTTTACATCAATTAATTACCTTCTGCTCGAGAAGTTTCATAGAGCCACAACTTCCGCGACAAAACGAGGATCCCTGGAGTTCAAGGATGATACTTTTCCTAGTTTTATTTCGTGACTCGTATTTTTCTTGGCAACTTCGCGAATTTTAGCGATCTTGAAGAATGGCGGGGACAACAAGCAAAAGGAGAATCGTGAATGGAGTGTGCATTCAAAGTAAAGTTTAAAGTTGCTCCAGATGTTCAAACAAAAATGTTTTATGGCTATTGTAGTTCTCTTGGTCAATTCTTCTTGTTCCTCGATTTATGCACTTCGCTCCCCGATGTTGCTTGTTCTTCCCGCGGTTTTCTATTATCCCAGTCTTCTTCACCCCATTCCACCATTCAAAAGGAATACATAAAATACAACAATTCGTAGCGAAATATACTGAATTGAAAGTGACAACCATGCTAGAACTCCGAAATAAATAAAATTTCTTGTGAAAAATCTACACCCTATCAAACAGCATTTTAACTCTCTCAAGCCAAAGATTGATCATAAAAAATATAAAGCAAATAATCGTCACATTTGTCCATAAAAAATCAGAAACCAAATTAAATTCATACGTTCCTCCAGACGAAGTTATAATTCCTATCCCACAACACAATCAAAAATACAAAAATATTAACCACTCTTTCACCCATTCAATCGTAAAACCAAGAAACTACGAAATCCCCCGTACGAAGTATCCACGTCGTAAAACAAACGCTAATCGTAAATTGGCGAAAAGTTTCCTGCTCAATCCCTGCTGCGAAGTTTCACGAGTTCTACGCCTCCATTTTCGAAGCGATTTGCGTGCAAAAACCCGAAGACGGGGGAAGGGGAGGACAGGAAACGGCGCAGTGCCCGAAGTTGCCAGCGGCTGTTCGAGGGGAAACGTTTTACCGCTTTCAAAGCGTCTGGCCATTTTTTCAGCGATGCTGGTAGCGTGTTGCTGATCCCTCTCCGTCAGGAAACAAGGAAACGAAACATTTCGCGAGCGACTCCTCTGATATCTCGTACATCATCGGACGCCACGACTCCATATCGTTCTATACAACCGTCGAACCTCGGCCAGCGAGTCGCGAAACAAGATTCCGGGGTACCGATACGTTTGGATTCCGATCGAACGCGCGAAAATGAAATCTTCCGCTGCAACGAAGTCTGGGGAGAAACAGTGACTTATTCGGTTATCCGTTGTGTCGAGTTTCCGCTTTATAGCATCGCGCGAAGAACATTTTCTAACTCTTACTCGTTTTGGTCCGTGGTAAGGTTTCCTGGAGAAATGCCGAAGTATCGAGAAATGATACATTTCGTAGGAGTCGCCAAAATTGTTTTTAGTACGAGAAGATACACTATTTTTATATTGTGACTTTGCAAATAATTTTCAGTTGGAAGTTGAAGTTGATTCACGAATCGTTTATATTATAATTATAGAGAGAATGAGGGAATGTGTGTGGGTTATTTTAAAATTGACATTTTGAAAGGGTAATGTATTTTTTTTTTTCAATATTTTGAGGATATGTCAAATGTAAATGTTCAAACTCTTTATTCAACCTGAAGTGTAGCTCACATGGAGCTCTTCATTTTTCCAATATCACATATGAATTGGAAGCAGAGAAGGGTACAACAATAAGGGCAAAAGACGTGTCTTAATGGAAGGTCGCGAAAAGGTTCCTGTCGGTGGTCAGAGATGTAAGAAGGTTCGGTAAATTTGCCAGACGGTGCTCGTGGGGAAAGGTTCGAGGGGAAAGCGGCGGAAAATCGAGGAAACGTCGATCACCCGGAAAACGCTTGCGGACTGCCGCGAGATCGCTTGGAAATGAGACCCGTTTCCCTCGGCATCGTTGCATTCTCCAATTTCTCCCCTTCTCGCTCTATCGTTCTTTGTGTACGCTCTCCGCCCTTCCCATTCGTCTTCCTTCCTACGTCTTCAGTTCTATCTCACTTTACGACTTCTTCTGTATTTTGTTCGTTTGCCAATACGGAAATTTCTTGCTTCGATGGGGGAGATAAAGTTTACCGGTAGCTTCAGGTACATGGATATGGAAGGTGTTGCGCAGGGAAAACAGGTTCTCACTCTATTTCACCGTATGTTGGTTTAATGTCGAGGAATTATTGACAATTACTACCCCTGGTTTGAGTGAACGGTTTAGGTAAATGATGGAATGCAGTGAATTAGTGGGAAAGTTTTAGATTTATAGTAGTGGCGAAAAGAAAGTTTAGGTAAACTGTCAACGGTAGGAGAAAAAAATATGTATAAAAAACTTTATAAGCCAAACGATTTATAAAATGCACTAAAACCTAAAAAATAATTCTTTTCTTGCACTATAATTTCGATGGTGTTTTCTCACTTTAAATAAAATCGGGGCGCTGTATTAAATTGATTCATATTCTCTTATGAAATATCCCGCGCCATGAAAGTATTTTGATTCAAATCGCAGAAAGTTGGGAAATTATTCTTTGAGGATAGGTATGTAGAAAATGAACACAGGTCACTATAGGTATGAAAGATTTTATATGAAAAGATTAAATTGATTCCTGGATATTGACATTCAATGCGAAATTTCGTTTAGCGTTGAAAATTGCAATACATGAAATACGAGGAAAGTGCACGAGATAATGGACAGTAAAATTCTCAATGATTTACTGTACCTAGATACAGAAAATGTATGCAGCAATTAATCATCTATGTTCATTGGGAAAATGAAACGAATACCGTGGAGCGAAAAAATACCATTTCGCTTCGATAATCAAATGTTTCTCCCGTAGAAAGCGAGAATATATTTCAGTCAGCGTTGTCAGCCCAGGAAATTATCTCCGTTCGACTTCCTCGCCTAATCTCTTCTTCCCCCGATATAATTCTCGGTCTATTTATGCTCCTTCTTTTTCACCCCTAGTAGAGCCACCCCGTTCTACTTCCCTTCCACTCCCCTACTTTATCTCGACGGAATTTTCCCGTGAACTTCAGGGAAACGCTACCTTTATTCCAGAATTTACCAGCACTGGAACTCGGTTGAAATCATCGAAACGGATCGTTCCGTGTTAAAACTTTCCCCGCGTCAAAACCAACTTCTGGGGATCAGTTAATTAGTGCTACGGAGGATGGTGGGGGATGATGAGAATTGGAGTATCAACATGCTGGAATTGTCCAAGGGGGACTGATAGATGCTGTAACAACGGTGGAAATGTAACTTTAAAAGGATTGTTTAAACTAGAATTACAATGTAAGGTAATTTAACATAATATTTATAGAAATGGCAGCGCTACGTAATTTTTCTTCATCTCGCATGATACTTTGTAAAATTTTCGAAAAATTATGCATATAACAACTTTATACGAATGGCTTAATGTACAAATATTGTATGTCCCCTTCTGGCGTTTTCGAGAAAAAGACGATTAAATATGCAATGGTACATAAGATTCAGGGACATTCAATGAACAAAAATATTATTTTTGACAAATTTATGAAATAGATATAAATATGATTTTTATACAGCAGAAAGAAACAGCCAATAACTATTTGTTGCAAATAAAAATTCGAATTTCACAAAAAGTGGACACAATATTTGTGCACTAACCCAATGATATGTCCTCCATATACATTTAATAACTCCAAACACTTAGGAGATTAATAACTGTAATTACTATCTTAATTAAAAGACATATGCTTCCCCTCACAAGCCAAATTTACCAACTTCCTACAAATTTCTGAATTATGGTACCCTACCGCATAATCAATTCTCAATTCATTAACCCTCTCTACTTTCGATTTCACGCAGCTCATCAGCTCAGCTACTGCGAAGCTTATCTACATATTATAATTATTTCTGCAATATATATCTACCAGTGATAGAAGCCAACAGTAATTCCGACGGAGACGTGAATAGTTCATCCACCCAACTCGTACAATTCTTCTTCGAGTAAGAAGTAAGGGAAGCCGTTGGAAAAAAGTAACAGAACCGCATTTGTCCAACGCAGCGAAAGGTCCACTGAATTCCCGTGGCTACGAGCGCTTTTAAACGCGTCATCCGTGTCACCAACCCCTGAATTGTTTCCCGACGGATATCGTGGAAAATCCACCGAATTGCTCGCGAAGTTTTGCGACCCTCGGCAAAGAAAGGGGCCCGTTTTTATTAGATCCTAACGACCGCGCGTGCAGTTTCGCCCCGGGCAAAAGGAAATATCCTGTTACCTTCCCCTAGCGTGGCTGGAACATCAGGGATCACCACTTTCGAGCCCACTGCAGCGAGGAATCGAAGTCGATGGAACACGTGGAAGCAGGAAAAACCGCTAACAACTCGGAGACAGGAAACCTCTGGAATCTTCACTCACTGCACTATACAGTGTTCCACGACTTTAACTTTAAACTATTCGATAAATGCTTACGAACACGATTTTTTCGTTAAAAACTAAGTAAGTTTAAAAATTAAATGAAAAATGTTTGAATTATTTGGAAAAAAATATAAGTGTTCATCGCGAAAAATTTGGAAAATTTAATCAAACCTCCCAGTCAGTAAGTTCGATTATAATATGTCGTTAGTAAATTATTAGAAATATGATTAATTAAGAATTAAGTTTACGTATAGATTGTGTTAAATTGCATTGAAGGCGGAAAAGGTAAGTGTAATTGTAAAATGAATCGAGTTTACTGTAATGAAATTATGAAGACCCCTTTATGATGACCGTAATAGTAAACACGAAAACTGCCTAAGCGTCTTCACTAGCCGCGGGCTCGATAAAAACTCTCTCCTTCGCTGTCCCTGACTTTCTGTGGAACAGTGTTTGGAATATGCCAGGTAGATTTCCAGTAAATTTTCGAGCAATTCGTGCCAACAAGCTTCGGAGGAATCCCCACTACAGATGGATTGTAGAGAAAGCCTGTTTACGAGTCGCGCGACCAAGTCCGTGAAAAGGACATTGTGATGGCTGAGGACGAATTGGAAAACAGCTCGACGGCTGTTTGAATGATGAATCGTAAATGAAAGAAGACGGGGACATCGGCCAGCTACAAATAAATTTTTCACGGCAATGTGAAGCGATTGGGGATTTTGCTGGATTGGATGAAGGGTTGGTCAAACCTGAGATACTAAAATTGACTGTGTTTGTAGAAAACAGTGTGGTGTTATTGAAGTATGATAAACAGGGATTGCTATAGATTTTTACAAACGGGAATATTTTTACAAGTGCGATGAAATTGATGTGGAATTGGGAAAATATCTAACTGCGTTGGGAATAATTCCAAACGTATCATATTGCATAAAAGTGTAAAAGAATCCACGTAGATAGTAATAGATAATGTTAGAGAAATAAAACAGGAAGTATGTGTTTTTGAAGCCTAAAATCTTCTGTATTGGAAAAAAGGCTACAACAGGAAGGTGAATGCCATTAAACCATTCCTCTACAAATTACCTATCTCCCATCTTGTCTTGGTAGACAGACACTTTGCCCAGTTTCTACAATCATTCTACACAAAGACTCTTCCTTTAGAATAGACTACCTTTCAGGGAATTCAAGTTATCTTATCATTGGAATTTTGTAGAAACATTGCCTTTGGCAGAGCACAAGATGCTTCTACGAATAGTTAGGGATGGTTTCAAACTCGTCCTATTGTTCCAATTCCCTTGAAGCCCCTAACGCACATACTACCCTAGAAACAATTTTCAAAAATTCCTATCCCAGTATCCCTCCAACATTCTCCATCTCGCACTTACATTAATAATCACAGCCTTCTAAGTTTACCCCTTCGATCCTCGATGTATCCACGCACCAAGTCACCTTCAGGGAAGACCACGAGGAACAAAGAATCGCGTGACAGTAGTCTGAGCAACTTCCAAGAAGCAGAAAGGAAAACGGTGTTTGGTCGGACGCAGTAAATTCGCCAAAAAATCTCTGCGAGTCAAGGAAGCAGGAATGGTTGGCGGGGGTGGTGATTAATTTCGTACAAGCTTCGTAGAACAGCATTAATGGAACTGTCTGTCGGTGCTGGCTCCACCCAGCGTCGTAGTTTACACCGAGGCTTGTCACCCCGACAACGAGGTCCATTTTCGTGGCGAACGGGACACGGGTGCCAGTGGGATGGCGGGGGAGAGGAAAAAAAAGAGAAAACTCCGCGGAGAATTTACGTGGGCGAATTCAGCGACTGTCCAGATCAATTGGACAGCGGCGGGTATTATTCGGCGTACGGACCGGTTCAGGAATTCGCTTGGAAATCCATAAATCTCGCACGCGTGTGTGTGCAGCCCCGTCTCTCTGTCGTCGCGCAACCTCTGTCAACCATCGTTCTCGTTTTCTCCATTTCAACCCTCGCCCTGGACACTATAATCTTTTGCCTCCTTCCTGTGTTACGTCCTCCATTTTCCACCCTCTGCGTCGCTCCCCGAGCATTGCTGCGCGCCTCTGTCATTCAACAGTGGGGATGTTCCTTCGTCTTCTCTGGATCGGGGTGGTCGTGACAGGGGGAGGGTAATTGAATGCTCTTTTTGGAACTATTGTCAGGAAGATGTGCTTGGTGATTTGAATACAGGGTGTTGAGTGAAGGGTTATGAAAGAAGAAGGTAGGTGTGTTGTATCATTGTGAATATTGTGAATATTGTGTTTGAAATTATTGGCTGCTGTGGGTGCCAAGATAGGAACGAGATTGATTTAGTGGAAACGTAAACTTTCGAACTGAAGATGAATTTACAGACATACCACGTCAAATCTAATTTTATAGACAATTAGCAAAATATCCCCGCGCTTCGCTTCGGGTCTAAGAGATATTGAGGACTTCATGAAAACACATTTCACCCCTTTTCACCACCCCTTTTAAAAATCATTATTTAAAAAAATAAAAACGTTAGAACCTTCCTCTCGTCAAGACGAACAAAGTGATGTAACACACTTGTGGCTACAGTTCATATTTACTGAGAAACCGCATTTCAAAGTATGCAACTTCAATTTTATATAATAGTATAGATTGAGGAACTTGCAAGAAGAGGGGTGCCGCTTCATTTTTCATCAGTTTTGAGTTATGACGTGTAATATATGTAAAAATGATTCTACATCTTTGGTGCATACTTGCAATAATAGAAATATTGATATTAATATTAATATTTTTTCGCCAAAAACAAAAATTAAAACTTATCAACTCAATAACTGCTACTTATTGCGTAAAAACATACACTTTTAAATTACTTAGTGTTCTCATGTGTAGCTGTAGCTGTAATGTGAAAGCAATAATTTTATAAACAGTTTTATTCTAATTTACTCGAAGCTGCTGAACATGGAGCTACACTCCTCTTGCTGCAAGGTCCTCAATCTCCTAATTAAACTCCCAATAACAGTAACCTGATATTAACTCCACTGAAATAGATACCCGAATAAACCATCAAGCCATTCAAAATAACCTATCAAAGATCGTGACACCATAAGCTTCTCTATTTCCGTTCTTATCCACCCTCATAAATTCTTCCACCACAAGAGGCGCAATAAATACGCACGAGAGCACCAATCACTCAATCGTCTGTTACATCAGCGCCCACAATACCCCGTACAAATAAAACGATATCGAAACGCACCAAAGCCACTCTCGAATGACGTTCGACTGCGAGCGCGCACACCGCTGAAGATCCCTCTGTTCCAGTTGGAACGGACCGCGGATATCCGTCGGTAAATATTACCAGGAAACAGGTCGAAAGCTGGCTTCGTTCGACTGAAAAATGGCGGCTTTAATCTAATCATCCGTAAACATTCGCAACAACACCGGGACGTCCCGTTGCGTGCCTTCGAATCCAATAAATAGCTTTCGATTTTCTTCGCCGCGCGAGTGTAAGCCCACGCATGCGACCTGTAAATATTTAATCGGGCAGAGGATGGGACAATAATGGAGGGCTCGGTTTTATTGATACGTATCGCGCGTACATCGTTGCACGCGGCGGCGAATGTTGCTGCGAGCGACGGGGCGGGAGTTGGCGCGATTTCGGGGCGCTTTGACGCTGACAGACCGGAATTTATAGAGTGTATCCGGTTTTTGCAGCGTCAGATTGGAAAAACGTGGCGCGCGGTTGTTCTGGCTTCGCTGGAAATTCGACACTGCGCGTTACCGTAATAAATTCTCTTGGAGAAATTTCTCAAAAGTCCAGCGATGGCGTTTTCGTCGACTCTGGTCGTTGCAGCGGTGGTCGAGGAATTTGAGAGTTTCTTTGGCACAGGCTGGGAAATCGTGTGCTCGATTCTTCTTTTATTTTGAAACATGGGGCAGGTTCTGCTTTGAGCTAATCAGATCTCGCGTATTACACTAAGAACGCCTTCGATTTCGTCTAAATGCCATTTTAATATCATACGGTAACATGTGATTACAAGCGAATAAATATCAGATAGAATAACCGATTGGTGACGAAAGGAGAAATAAAATACGCGAACATGGTAAACTGCTGACGTTCCATCGCGACCGTGGCAAATACGTTCGATTCGTGCTGTGAATTTCAATTTCATATTGCGAACGTGAACCCGAATTTCGAGTTGCGAATTTTCACGGAGGAATAATAATGCATTCTTCCATGACGTTCTACAATAAACAGAGTTGTTATGTTAATGAGATACTGTTGAGAATAACGAGAGAAACGGGACGTTCTTGTTAAGGGGCGGGGATAAACGCTCGTGATCGAATTAAAAATAAGTCACTCGTTTCGTTAATTGCAGCAAATGAAATCGTATGGAGCTTCAGAATTGTTTACCCCGAGAATATTCAAGTTGTAGCGATTGTAGCTCATAGGAACACTTGACACTATAAATGGGTCACTAGAGAGAGGCATTATTCTGAAATTTTGGAATGAAGTGACATAAATTTCTGCGTTGCTGGATAAATCCTGTCAGGGTTGAAAAGATTTATTCTGAATATTTCTCTCTACCCTCCACAGGTGCGGATATAGGAGAAAAACTGCGTATTTTAGAGAGGGGGCGTAAAATGGCGATCAAAGACATGAACGAGAGTATTCCGTGGACCAGAAATGATTTTATCAGACACTTAAAGTGCCGCTCGTTTACTTGCAAATGCGCGGCAACGTTCGCGCGAATATTTCAAGGGGAGTGCGATAAGGAATCGTCGTGAAATTTTGATTTTCACACATAAAATAGAAATCTCCAGTCACCTCTCAAAGAGTTCGAAAAGTGACTTAAGAAATATTTAATCAACGTCAAAGAATTAAGAAATAAAATTAATTTTCAGTGAACAGAAAATTCTTATTCTTCATAAATTTACTACTATTACGAATGTTGTTTGCGTTTCAATGTAGAATAAATGCCCTGCCGTTTATTATAACGGAAAACTGTTGCAAAAAAGGTGCAACAGGGAATCGGGAAAATACTGCTATTTGTTTTTAATACGCTTCGATAACAGAGACGCGGAATAACATTTCAAATTATGTAACGGAATGGCGGGGGAGGGGGCGGGAAATAATTAATCGTTGATTGAAATCTGTAATAAAATGTTACGTTACGTTCAACATCGGGATTCAATTTACCGTTCTATAGCGACGTATAATATTAATATATTGCCATTGGGAGAATTTGCAAACCGGGGATAAAGGAAAGGTAGGGCGGATTATTAAAGCAATTTTTGTGCACTTGTAAAGTCTCTCAATAGAATTATGTACTCGTGTTAATTAAAAGCGACATGTTTCAATGGAAGGAGGCCGTAAAACTTTCTATAACTGCGCGTTAAATGAATTTTAGCAAAGGAATAGCGAGAGAAGTTTAAGGAATTAGTAGCAAACGCTGTTGGAGAAAGCGTAGTTAATTAATTAAGTGATTAAGGATTACATCATTACATCAGATTACATCATTGTAATACATCAAGGCGAAGATGTGATCGATCAGCCGACACTAACGACCAGAGGTGGGCAATTAATTGATAGGTAAGTGATATTATAGCTATATATTAGAAAACCTGATAATCCTATGGGACCAAACATCATTAGGGGATTCCTTTTTATTCATTGGTATAATATACTGATTGTATCATTTAATATCTAACGAGCAGAGGAGAAAAGACTTGGACTTATTCTCAGAACATTTTTGCCTCAAATTTCTGTGTACATACCCCTCTGTTTCTTAATTTTATTTTTCTATGAATAGTAAATTAGGCTCTTGGAGGAGAGCTAATTATTGCACACCATGAATGCTTTCAATTTATTTTACCTTACAATGCAGTTGTCAGCTAATGTCATGAAGTAGTAGTGGAGGGGTAATAGCGAGTCATATACATATTTTTAATTAAAACTGAAATAATAAGAATATCCTAAGCAGCCACTAATTAAAGAAACTATATTTGCTAATGCAGTAGCCAACGTTTCAATTTTATTCTTCCTTTCATAATTCTTCTCCGAACTACATAACCTGACCACGAGCATGTGAGTAGTAGGGGTCAGCGCTTGGTCGGGCGCGTGCCTCCACTCACCGATTAAGGGAAATGCGATCTGATATTGCGATGTAAGTAATGTAGCAAAATAAATACTAAATTTCGTTTAGTTCTATTACTAAACTATATGCTTTAAACATCATGGGACCACCTTTCACAACGCAGTCATAAAAATGATTAATTATTTTCCCTTAATCGACACCACGTGCGTTAATTCCTTCAAGTATTTCTCACTTCAATAACTCACCAAAGTGAAGTCAAACATCTCTCATTTTAAAAAATCAAATAAAATTCTTTTAAAAAATCCGACACCTGAAACGAAAATATCCAATGAATGAATCCCTTCTAATGCAATTGCCAGAGTAAAACGAATATTCCACAGAGAACCTAACTTCTCCCAACCACAGTTTCAAACCCCGATAATGCTCGTTGACTTTCGAAAAAATGCAAACCCAATCACGATAGGCTTGCCCTCCATCTTCCCCTCAATTTCTTTTTCAATTACCATCGACAAGTGAGGAAGAAGGGTGATTTATTAGACAAATATTTGACATCGCTGAAGCGGGGCCAGCAGTCGGGACGCAAATTATGGCGCCGGGAAACTCATTATTGCAGCAGCAAGTTGTTACAATTACGCCGCGAAGTTTCCCCCGGATGGTACCTCGTACTGTAAGTTTAATAGGAAACAGTGTCTCCTGTTACACCTTTCTGACAAGAAACCATTTGCGGACGGGATAACGCGTTATCGTGCCCCGGGCATTCGCTCTTCCTGTGTCTCACGTGCCCAGTAAAATGTCGAAAGTTTTTATTATACATACTTACGGGGCGAGCACGCCTAGCTCCGCCGTACTTCATAGTTCACGGAACTCCGTGCAACTCTGCAACTCTCGGGGCAAAGAGCTCCTGAAGGCCTGCATTTTTGCACAACTTAACCCCTTGCCACGACGGTCTGTACGTTTATTGCAGCAATCTTAGGTTTCGGGTTACATTCCTACGTGGTAAGAAATGTAACTTGATTTTGGACTCGAGGAACGGGAAGTACAAAAGATAGATTAAGACTTTCTACTGACCTTGATGAAATTTTATATCCATATAATTTTTTTATCCTTATTACAGCTTTTAAGGATGAATTTCAGTGTCAATCTTAGGCAAAAGTTAATCAATTTTCAAGATATTAATAATGCTTTTCCTGTGATGAAAACCAGTCAGAAATAGCGATGTTGTATTTTTATCGCAAATTCAGTTGAAATCGCTTACTTTTTATTTTATATTGTCAATTTATTGAATATTTCACTCTCAATTATTTCACTCTTAATTTTGCAGATATATTTCCCAATATTGCATTTTCCCATACCTGTTAAATTAAAAGTTAAATAATTTAAAAACTACCGAATCAAATTTTCCTAAAATTTTGCAGGGAGGTTTACTATTGCATGTAGATTCATTCCCACCATTTGCAAAGAATTTCGCTCGTTTTTAATGTTACTGCAGTTCATTCTTAAGTTTTATTTTTTGTTCAACATTCTCCAAGTTGCTCCGCGTCTCAAAAACACACATCTCATAACGTGGTACAGTAGTGAAAAAATCTTTGCCAACTACAAAATTGCTACCCTTTCGGTAAGAAGTTCACGTTCAATCTCCCCCGATATAAAACGAATCTTTCGTTGATCGAAAGCAGAAATTCGTGGAGATGGAAAGGAAAGTTGGTCGATGGGAGCTCGACGGGGCTTCTAAATGTCTGGAAAGGGACACGGGGAGCGATACCTTCAGCGATAATTAATTTCTGTTTCCTCCAGCTACGTGGCCGCGCAATTTCTATCGTTTCTCGGTCTGAACTTCTCGTTAGTAAGTAACATAGTTTTCGACTTAAAGTTCAGCACTCGATAAACTTCGGCGTGCCTCGTAATACCATCTGACGTTGAACTCGTTTGGGAAAACGATCGAGGCGGCATTTGCATCCAAGTTTCAAGCAGCGCGTCTCGTAAGTGACACGTTCAAGAGGAGGTGAAATTAATTATCAGCCGCGACAGGGCGATATAGACGATGCATTTGAATAATTCGTTAGTCGGCGATGGCATCGTGATCTTTAAATTGTTAAACAGCGTCCTGATGGAAGATCGCGACTTGACATTGGCTTCTCTCTACCCTTTATGATAAATTAACAGCGTCAGTGCCGTCTGAATTTAGAGACGCCATTGGACGATGGAATATCGATCATCTGCTACTGCAAACGGAGAATTCTAACAGAACGCTGGATAGAGTTAACAAAAACAATGAACCAACTCGTGATACCGAGCACAATCCCAAATGTTTTATCAGCAACTGCCATATATGTAACAAGAAAAAAACACGAACTCCAACTTCATAATCAAGTGCGCGAGGGGTTAATAAATATTCAAACTCATTTTTCACAAAAACAAAGAACAGAATGGAAAAATTGTCCCACATTTTCGACTCACTCCTTCGCGCACACTCCCGCCCATAAATCACGGGACACTTGGTACCTACAGTTGGTGGAAGGACGATTTTACAGTATGACATGACCTACATTATGGTAAAAAGTTAACTGATTGTACTTGAAATTGTATGTTAAAAATTTTACTAAAAAGTTAGTAGATAATGTATTTTCTATTCGTCAATGTATCCGCCTCACGAATTAATCCGGTCAATTAATTTTTTTAACATTCCTAACCTAATCTCTTTCCAACCTTCTCCACTCTTTTCCACAAATCCTTTGATTTCGTGTACATATATGGTTCTTACCTTTCTACTAAATTCATCTCATAAATTTAGTTGCACTTCATTCTTCTCCAATTCTTTCAAATGCACCATACAGAACATCAAAAGTATATCATAAGTAAAATAAATAAATACATCAAAAGAAAACAAGTTTGCTGAAAATAAGCAAGTGACTTATGTCCATAAGTGTAAAGCCGCCAACTCACTCTGCCCTGTCACCATTGGACATATCAACTCCTTTTTCACGCGCAACTCTGCTTGCCACCCCGAACGTTTCTCCATCAATGAAAGCCCCCGCTGTATGACCGTGCTCACTGAACGCAATTTTCCTTCCAGCCAATAGCTAGTGGAATGGCACTTGGCCGAGTAAACTTTCGACGACCGTTCAGAGTGACACTAGTCGAGTAGCCATCGAGTAATTTTTCGTAATTGAATCCAGCCAGCGGGAATTACGAGGGCCCTCCGACCGGTTCGAGCCCTGTTCACGTCACTACCGCGTGATTCGGTCGACGTGCTTTTCGCACTGTCAAAACCGATGAGGGATCGGCACCGAGAGACTACCGCAAATCGAAACGACGATATGACGCGGGCCGACATAGATGGATGAGTCTGTGGATACGCGTGCACCGTCTCTACGCGAGCGAGCGTCGCGGCGAGTTCACCCTGGTCTGCAACTCCCAGCTGGAGGATTACAACGCGACTGGATAGATCGACGCCGACGTTTGTTCGTTTTTACGTCCCTGTGCCCCGCTGGGCAGTTCGCGGCCCTGAATTCTCACGTCTGGCTGACCCAGAACGCCTGAATCTTGCCTGAAGAAGCTTTGCAAGTCTAACAGTAAGCGGACTGGTTGTGGAACGTGGTAGAAGTGGATGTGTATGGGGACTTGGGCAGAGATCGAAGGAGATATCTTTGAGGAAGCTAGTGATGATGTGCTAATACGATAAGTTTGCTTCGGAGACTAGGCGATGGGGTTTCGAATAAGTAAATCTAGAGAATATATACTGAGAGATCGAAGGACCTAGTTATTTACTTGATTGAATTTTGAAATGACTTCTAAAATTTGGAGACAAAGTAGAATTTAGGAATAATTACTGCTATTGCCACTACACAACATTGTTCAGACTATTTAGATTTATCAGTCACTTAAAGTCTCCTCACCATTACTCAGCGACAGTCACCTTCGACACTCCCAAACGCTACAAACTGGCGATACTCTGCCATGAAGTTGTTACTCGATCTACGGAAAAACGTTCCACGAGGGTCGTAACTCCGAAACTTTACAACTCCGATTCCTACTTTACAGAGTTGTATCTGCACGGAGAGAAAAAGAGTTGCACCGATTGCTGGACAGGGACTGTAACCCGGGCTCCTCGTTTACCGAACGACTGCTCCGACCCAAGCCATCGACGAATTCTCTCCTCCCCAAGCCTACAATCCGAGGAGCAACTATAACCAACCTAGTAAACGTGCCTCTACTGCGGTGCAGACAACACTCAGACTACGAAATAAGAAATCAAGGAGAAATAAAAACACGCTAACCAACTCAGCTTCCAAAAATTGTAAGAATAATTCAAAACGATTGCTAGACCAATGAATTTTAACAAATAAATTACACAAATTATCGACGAAGCTCCTTCATCTTAATATTAAAAAATTACGCCGCGAGAGGTTCAGAAGCATTAAAAATCCTTCCGTACCTAAACCTACCAGAAATGGCTCAAAACCCGCGACGATAACTATAAGCGTCATGCCTTTGAAAATTGCGCGGGGATTTAAAAAATTTATGAACCCAACGATGGAAATGATGGGATCACTTTCAATAATGATCCCCACGCGTGTAGAGGGCCATGGTTCAGCAGCTTTTGGTTTTTTATCCCGATATCCGGGATCAGAGACGCGATATCGGATGATTTGGATAGCAGGGCCGTAGTAATGTCGCGGTGCCTCGGTCGACGGGACATAATACGTTTCTGGGCGTTGTGCCAGCATTCCCGGGAACAACGTTCGATCCAGTTTGCACCGCCGCGAAACATTGACCCGGTTCACGAAAATTCCGGCTAGGAAGATGAGACTGAACGGGGACGAGGCTCCGAAGCCCCTCCACCCACCCGCAGGAAGAAAAATGCTCGCCATTCGGCCGAATTTATTATACGTAGAAACGTGTATTAAACTTCATTTGTACGTACCGCGGCTGCTATGAAAAATGCACGAGCCCCGGTCATTTAGAAAGTCATTTATAACGTCACGTAAATTTCCTGTCTGTCTTCCCGTGTAATTTTCGCCGCATTCTTCACGGGGATAACCCGACCGACACCCTAAGTGAATTAGATTTTTGGGCCAGCCCCGGTGTGGGGGTGGCGGTGGTCGATTTGTTCCCGCCACGGTGTTGCAAAAGCCTTTGTGCAGAAGAGTTTTCTCGTTTTGTTAGTGTCACAGGAGGGAGGGTGTGTGCGGGGGACCGTGGAGTCAGTGTGATCGAGTGATAAGGAAAAGGGGGGTGAGTAAAGTGTTCGTGGGTAGGTGGTAGAAAAATGTAGGGTGTTAATTCATTTTAAGTGTAATTCAATTGTTGTATGAGAGGCTTTGAATTAGTATTGAGTGTAGAATTTCTGAGGTTGAGAGATTTTAGTAGACTGGAGGATGAAGTAGCCTTTGCACTTGGGAAGAGTGGTTCTTCAGGCATGATTTAAGTAGTAGATTCGCGTTATACACAGACAAGACACTTTACCTTAAAACTTGGAATAAGTTTTTAATTTTGTAATGGAGACATAATGGTTTTACCTTCAATATCCTAAAGATCAAAATTCGCTTTGTCAACATTAAGACAATTAGGTTTTATAATGAGGATTATATTTTGTGTATATAATTTAGCTTTTTATCATTTAATTATTCATGCATTATTTAGTCTTTAATATTATGTCTTTAATATTTTTGTGTGTTGGGGGTTTATACATTTTATAAATAATAATCAGGATATTTGAAATTGTGGAGGTATATTTTATGTTTATCCTTTGAAAATTTGGATTTTATTCGGAGGATTTAATATTCGAGTATTTTTTTAAATAGAATAATGAATATAACTTTAATATTGATGTTTAATATTTCCTCGGTCCCTTAATTCTATATCTAAATCTATTCCAAAAATTCTATTCTAGCTCATAGATTACGATTTTACTCCCCTTTTTTCAATTAAACTAGTTTCACGCGTGGCAAATTCAATTGCCCCATCGCCGACGATTACAAACGAGCAAGCGAGCAGCGCGCAAGACACGAGCATTCCTCTTGGGAAACTTGGCGCCGCGCGACGTTCAATTTCGCTTTGTACGGATCGGGTTCAGGCATAAATCAGCGACAAAAGCGATTCAACGGTGCGTGGACCACCCGAGGAAGCGCCGCTGCGACTGTAATTACAGGCTGGCCGAAATAACGTTTCCTGGCATACGTCTAATCCCTCCAGTCTCGTTCCGCGGTGTGAAACGAGATCACCCGCTGCATCTTTTATGCAGGGAACCGCGGATCACGTGCCCGGAGAAGCCGACGCGACACCGCGAGGATTATTTCTCGTCCTGGCTGGTCGACATTAATTTTCATACGAAATTAAATTCCCGGAGCGCCGTCTCTACCATCGATCGAAAAAGCTCGCCATTGAATCCGTTCGCAGTAGAATCACGTGTTTTGCATGCCAAGATTCCCTGTGCAGAGGGATTAAACGTACGAGGAACGTGACCCTGTTCCGTAGCCAGCTAAATATCCACGTGGAAATTCGTGGCGGCACGAACACCACTTGATTAAACTGTCTTAATTCTTTCATCCCCCTGAGATGGATTTTTAAGTGTACTCCGATGACCTCTGAGCTTGTTCATAAAGATTCTGTGTGGGGAAAGAGTTGAATTGAGAATAAAGATAAACCACGAATGATCACAAAGTTGGAAGTGAAACTGAAGTGTCCGCTGCGCGTCAAAGAGTTTAATGGAAGCCGAGACAAATTAGATGTTTACAACGTGTTTGAAATGCTTAATTAATCGCGCACGTAAACACGAGGTCTCAAAGGCAGAGGAAGAGTGGGCTTTATAATGAGTAGCTTATTTCCACCGCTTCTTTAGAGTTGCCGCTCGACGCGTCCGAAGAACCCAGAGGCAACAAACAGAGAAGATAATTTCTCGTGTTACGATTACCCATCGCGTGAAATGTGCTAAATGATCGTGGTCGGTTCGAAAAAACGATGAACCGCGCCAAGCCCGCGTAACGACGAAAAAGGAGCGCGATCGGGAGGGTCTGTTTGACGACTCGCTTTCACAAAAAAAGGGCGGAAAAACGTTCATTCTCGCGTGGGTGTGCAAAAACATCGCAAAATCGGGTTCAGTGTGCAGGATGCAAACCGTGTAATTCGCGACGAAAGCTGTGCAAAACACAGACGCGGGCAGACGTGTATGGATGCACACACACGGGGATACTGGGAACATGACTGAAGGCTCACGAGGGTCGCGTGTCCTGGCTGTAATTACAGACCAAGCTAAATAACGCTTTCCCGCGGCCCTCTAATCTTGCCCACGGCTCCCATAAGGGCACCAAAGTTCCTTCGCATACGCTACAAAAGATCTACGCGCTCGAACGCGTCCCGTGAATATTAAGCGCGCTGGATTAAGGCCATTTTATCACGGAATGTGATTGAAACCTAAGCAGCCGAGGGGGTGGTTGCTCGCTGGGTGCGATTAGTCACGCCATTGGCTTGTTAACAGGGGTGTCAATTCTGGGCTAGCAGGAAAATAGGGGATTCAAGACTGCGGCTGATGGAATTCGTGATTAACTTGTAGGGGAAATTGTAAGAATCGTGTATTCATACAAAATGGGCGGAGTAAATGTAATTAAGGATCGTGAAGGGTGCGTTTGTTGGATGCTAAAGTATATCAAAGGTGTGTGAGAACGCGGGAAATAGCGTACAGGAAGGAAAGGAAACGCTCCTTTGTTGTTTCGATTTCTGAAGGCACTTTACAGAAATGAATTCAATGTCGATTTTGAAGAGGTTGATTTATGTTAAGTGGCATGGAACTAATTAAATACTAGAATTCTCATAATTCTTCACGGTACTGGCACTTTTCCTAGAGCGAGAAAGTTACATTCAGATGGAGTAAATACACCCTTAGGTTTCTGACAAACCTTCTCACCTTCTTCGGATAAAAGATTGCATTACATATGGGGAAAAACTTGAATGCATTTTTAATCAATCTGTATGTATCGAAAGTCTACATGTTAAGCTACTTGTAGTAATTTTTGCGATAGGAAATATAAACAAATAAAAGAAATATCACCGATCTCCCGGGAGCGATTTTTTTTAGTAGATTGCGGTGACGAATTTTAAAATATATATCTTTCAAATATACAACCGTTTATTTAAACAAGTCTACAAGTTTAAAAAAAAAATACTGAAAATACTTGTGTTTTCAGACCTCACAGGTAGGCATAACCCCTTAAAACTCGCTAATAATATAGCTCGCCTGTTTTAAACGGTAAAATCGCCAGAAAATTGACATCTCGTCTAACTTGATGGGTTGCTCGCAATATTTGGGACGCGACGGCAGTGTAATAGGATGATAATCTTCGTCGTTGCATCATTAAAAGGGACGATGTTACGCGAGTGATGGCGGCGCGCATTATATTGCATTCCTAAAGTCTCGAACGTGATCAAAGATTCAATAATGGTTGCACGGTGTTCCAAAGCAAGCGTAAAGTCCGCGTTTCAGGGTGCAGCGAACGCGGCAATAATAACTGGGTTGCACCACCCGACGAGCAACTTCCTCCACCTCGATCAATGTTAATCACTTTCTTATCGTGCCCGCCGTCAGGCTCCAAGGGGGCCAGCAAAATGATAAACACGAAGAAGTTGTCCGCGCCCTAGCGTCGCTTAGAATTCAATGATTAATGCGTCGATTGTCGACGATAAAGCTTACTCCTTCCCTTACGGCGAACGCTAATTGCCTCATTAATCAATATCGGTAGCGGTGTTAGATGAACCGAGCGATTCTATTGGCAAAGGGATGCGTTCGCTTGGTCATCGATTTGAGAATTCTGCAGTGCAAGAATTGTATCAACTCTTGAATAAGAACGCCTATGGAGCTTCCAACTCGATTAGATTATAAGCGTCAGGCTCTGTTATTGATGCAGACACTGATAAACTCACCTAGGAAGACAGTGTTCACCGCAGAAATTACAGGTGTCAAAGTCGAGCGCAAATTCAGGAACTTAACGCTAGGAAGGTTGTGTCTAGCATTTAGCTCTTACCTGAAACAGAGAGAAAATTTACATCAGTTTTAATATTCTATTAATACTAATAAAAGTGGAAGATACACTAGCGGACAAAAAAGTTACCACTTTTTCGATTTGTTCTATTTTTGTTATTTTTTTTAGCATACATTTAGGACTGTGGTATATTTAATATGCATATTCTGATGGAGAATTTAAAGATGTATAAAATCCAGTTAAAGTTGAATTTAATTAACTGACAAGCAAAAATGTTGTATGATATTAAAGGTGGTAACACATTTTTGGGGCGGACAAAGAAGTTACCACGTTTAGCAACTTTTTAGATTGTCCTAAAAGCAAAATGTCCCCCCACAAAATATTAGATGTTTTTATGTTCAAAAGTGGTAACTTTTTGTTGACTTTAAAAGTATGTTGTCTTGTTTAATGTTATGTGCGGTTTTTTTATTGTTAGTTAAATAAATTCAACTGTAACTGGATTTTATAGAGCTTTCAATTCTCTTTCAGAATATGTATGTTAGGCATATACTACAATTTTGAATTGAGTTTTTAAACGTAATAGAATTAGGGTAGGTCGAAGAAGTGGTAACTTTTTTGTCCGCTACTGTAGAAGTATTTGAAAGTATTATCATTTCTCCCTCCTTGAACAAACATCAAAGTTTTAATTAAAAGTTGAGGAAGTATAGTCTCATCAGATTCGAAAATTAATTATACAGTCCAGTATAATTTTCTATTTCCTACACAACATTCCTCAGAATCCAATTTCACTAACGTAGAAACTCTAAACTCGAAACAAACCGAATATCCGGCCGTGCTCATGCACGGTAAGTGAATCGTTCGGAAATCTGAAGCCTATTTTCAGCCAGCAATGGGCGTAATAGAGGGCTGGCAATCAATTGTCGACGATTTTGAATTCTTTTGTGCCACTGATAGCAGCGCCGTTTCCTCTGTCTACCCCCCTAGCAAGCCAGTTCCGCTGCGGACGGTCGCATTTGAATTTAAATAACGCACCCTGTCGCTGCTGTACCGGAAACCCAGCGATTCGAGGTCGAGAAGGAGCCTCCGGCTATTTGCTCGCCACGGCGCCCCTTTGTATCGGCCACTTCTAATACGAGGGATTTGTAATTAAACTCGCTACCCGGCTACGAATTATTATGTCACCGGGGGGTTGTTTGCCCCTCGCAGTGGCAAGGGGATATTCTACCAGTGACTTTCTTGCGCATAATGCTCGTTACGCTAAAAGCATGAATATTTTGTTTATCTATTTGTTTCAGCACGCGTAACACTTTGATACACGTAATGGTAGTGCAATCTGTACTGTGCTCGATATTATCGCATCAACTACTTAGCACAACTGCGTAGCAAAAAGGAATAATAATATTAAAAACGAATCTATTACATCAGAAAGTAGAAAATTAAGTGACGAAGTTGAACGGATAAAAATATTTTTCATGCAATTTCAATAAAATTCATTAGGTGATTAGAAAGAAATTATTTACAAAATGGAATTCAGTCTTCTTTTCTTTTTACACAGTTCCTGAATTACTTCAGTCGGGGTTACATTAATCTCCTTTTTCCTTCTGGCATGAAACTTAATCGTAATGGACTCCGAAATCACAGGAAAATCTAGGATTAAGGAAAGTCAAGGAAAGTGGAGTAGAATAAAGGACCAAGCAGCACGTTTAAAAGAATAGGGCAACTATGACCGAAGTTCTAGAGAAATAGAAGGTTCAGCTACAATATTTCGTGAATATGGTCCACGACTGAGATTGTGGAGAGGCTGTGCCCTAAAAAATATTCACAGAACAATGTTGAAGTATTTGACGAAAGTACTGCCCACAGTGTGAAGTTTCTTTGAAGTTTTTTCTGCGTTGGGTATCTGTAGAGTGGTTAGAGCGATGGTTTTTAGCCCAGAGAATACTATGGAAGATGTGACGTGAACGATATTTTTAGTTGGTTCTGTGGCTACAGCAGTGAAATCTGAGAACCAAAAACGTTTCTAATTACGGCTACGTTGAGTTTTCCTACAATGGTTTGTAGACTTTTCCGCACGTGTAATTAAGAATAATGATCATTGGTGTCGTGGTTTTTATAATCCTTCAATCACGTATTACGTACCTACTGGGGAGTGTTTAATACGCTGCACGCTGAGAATTGGACAAAAACTGATAATACAGGGAACACGGTTTTCTGATATTCAATATTTATATATTTCCCTCGCTTCCAGCGAGCTTTGTTTATTTAATTCATCATGAAAGCCAATAATTGAGTGGGGGAAACAAGGAAACGTTGAGATGTGTGTGCACGAAAAAAAATAATATTTGCGCGAGTCTTTGAAAAGAGCAAAAGGTATGCTATGAAATTCACAATATCATGATTCGTTTCCTAAAAAGACACTTTTAAAGCCGGGAAATTGGAGTGATTCCGATTGAGTTTCGAATTCTCCCGTCGTTCACAATGCACGCGTCAGAGGAATACCGGGAAGTGAGCATTTTAATCTGCTAATCGCTCCGGATTCGCCAATCCACGAAATCCAGACGTGGGAATTTATGACGAGCTAACAGTCCCCGATCCGCCGATCCAAGAAATCTCGGGAAACGAAATTTATATCCTCTCTAACTGCGCCAGCAGCGGATTTACAACTTGCCAACTGTCTAACATTCGCCGCTGTAAGGAATCCCTGGGAATCGCTCGGAAGCCAACTAACAACCGCCTTAACGTCGTCCATTTGCAATCGACAACGTTTTATCGGGGATCCCACGGATCTGTGAAATTGCGTGCCACCGAAATCGCTCGCCATCCGTATAAACCAGCCAGGGATTTTCTTACAGGCGGTGCGGAGACACCGAGAGTTATCGATAATACCTGACCGAGAAGAACGTGCACGCTTTGAATCATGTTTCGCGCGGATTCGTTTGTCAAGTGCATTCTTTGACATTCTACTTTGAATTCGGAGATATGTCGGTCGCTGAGAACAGTGATAGGAACAGTGAGAGAAAAGAAATTGGGGAATTGAGAAGCTATGTGAAATCGATTAACAATAATGGACATTTTTGTGGAGATGGAAGATTCTGTGCTTGGATTAACTGAGGTATCAATTGATACACTGGCCAGAATAATTATAAATCACTCACAATCAGTAAGGAAGAGATGTAGAAATCATCGTGTATTTTATTTTATTAATTTGTTTTATTTTAAGGATTTTTACATCGACTTTATTTTAAGGGGTTATGCCTACCCGTAAGGTCTAAAAACACAAGTATTTTCGGGATTTTTTGTTGAAAACTTGTAGACCTTTTTTAAATAAACGGTTGTATATTCGAAAGATATGTATTTTAAAGTTCTTGTAGTCTTTTTGCAATGCGATATCTAAATAAATAATGGAATTATAGGCGATCTCCCGGCAGGTTTTTTTTATTACAGTGACCATTTCTGGCTTTGATCTGGTTTATCAGAAATAAAAAATTCAAGCAAATTTAGTTATTTATTTAGTTATTCCATTTCCATTGCGTAGTTTTTATTTTACATACGAAAAATGAGAGGGATTCTGTGGCGAAAATCGATACTTTTGTTATCAGAAGCCGCCATTTTGTAGCAAATTAATTTTTCGAGATAATGAACGATTAAGGACTAGATAATCTAATATACTAACTAAATTCCCGCGAATCTTTTATTTCGGGAAAAAAATCGCTGCCGGGAGATTGCTGATATTTCGTTTATATATTTATATTTTCCAACGCAAAAATTGATACCACTAGCTTAACATGTACACTTTCGAATACATAAAGGTTTGATTAAAAAAAACCTTCAAATTTTTCCCCCAAAAATTCCCGAATAAATACGTTTTTCAGATCTCACAGGTAGGCATAATTATTGGTCATTCCCCGTTGAAAATTCCCATCTGTGTCTATCGAGAACGATGCTACAGGCAAATATGGTCAGCAGTTTCAAATTATATCAGAATGAAGTAATCCCCAGGGCCCAGTCTGCTTGCTTAAATAGTCAACGAATTCCCAATCCAATTGGATGTTCCTCGATGGTTAACCTGTCCCAAGCGTTCCTATCCCAAAATCAGCCATCAAACTGTCTCTACATATTCTGCATACCCTACTACACGCAAGAATGCTCAGTCAAAAACGACTCCAGCAACCAGGCAAATCGATGCCGGCCCACAGACATGCATTTCCCAAAACATGCGCGTGCAGTGTTGGTGAGAAGCGTCGAGAGATGTCTTCCACGCGTGAAATCGCGTGATGGAATGGAACACAGCCGTTCGCGCGTTTGAAAAATGGCCTCTGTCGCAAGACACCGGATATCCGCTCGTTTAGGCCCTCGAACGTGTTAATTGCGCCGCGGGGAACAAATAAGGGGAACATGATCCGCGGTGCCAGGGCCGCGCTGACAGTTTCGCGTGTAATTATTCGGCGCGTGTCAGCCTCGCGATCGCCAGAGTGGAAATGGCCGGGAAAAACTTGTCCCACGACGCGAATGCCCGGATGAAAATTAATATCCTTCTCCGCGGATCGCCGAATAACCTCGCCCCGGCGGAAACAGTGCGTTCGCAGGCTGCTGCAGTTTTTGCTGGACGCTGTAATTGCGTAACTTGAGGCTTCTGGCACTTGCATATCGCAACCCTTTCTGCTCTGAAGCACACTGTGGCACCAACAAAAAGTATGACATTTTTACTGCGTCGCGAAATTGTGGAAAAGCGGGAACGCCATTATCGGGGGCAATATGAATTCGCGGACTTCGAAATTGCTGCTTTCCAATTTATCCGCTGTGTAACGGCGGCGAATCTGTTTCGCGAGGCAGGTGGTTCGCCAGAAGAATCGATTATCAATTATCATCGGAGCCTTAAATTTTTAGGAAATGTGTAAGGTAATCGGGGAGAAGATGTCGAAGATTTCTTATTAAATTTACAAAAAAATTAATATACAATGTTTCAATCAAAGGTAACAAAAAACAAAGAAAAAGAATAGAAGAACTTGTACGATTACATCTACTGGATAAACTCCGAGTCATGATTCATTGGCATTTTCATTCTTTATTACCTTACTTGAGAATTTCAACTTAGAAGTTAACAATGTAGTGGTTTTCTAATTTTTTAAATATTAAACACCTACTTCGTCTGAAAGGATTATGTTTCTTCTGTAAAATTCAATAGGCACTTCGGGAAACCGATTTCGCAATATTAATTCAAGTTCCTTAAATATGATATCAAATTCCGATGCGAGATTTCTGGTTTTATGAGAACACGGAATTTGCAGTGCCTTTAATTTCCACCAATCTTTCTGAGAGACTTACGAAGAAATCGCTTGTAAGGTAAACGTACCGGTTATGGAACGCTTTTCGGCAGGGATATTCAATTATCATGTAATTTAAATAATTAAACGTATTAACTTGGAAACCTTGTACACCATTTGATAGATAAATGTTTTGTGATTACATAATGAGCCATAAAATTGTTATTCATTGTGAGTAAAAAAAAATATGTTTAAAAAACTAAAGTAAGCATCTGTACGTGTTATGAAACACCGCTTTCGTACCATGACCCGGTGTTCCAAATTCCGTGTCCCCATTTTGAAACAGTCATTCAAGTTATGGGTTAGATTTTTAGTTTCATATAAAATCTTCTAATATATGCTCGATATACTCATATAAATGGAGTTATAGGTATTATTTTAATCGCTCTAATATAATTATAATAATTAAATTAACTGGATATACAGATGCCACGACAATTCTCACATGCGTTTCATAAACGGTACAGACAGCAGAAAGCGGACCGTTAATTTGAAACACTGATTTTTGCGAGTATCGGAAGTAACTTACTTAATTTTTTTTTTAAGTTAATTATTGCATATAAATCGTCATATTTGTAAATTTTGCAAACAGAAATGTTTACAAATGTCAATAAAATTTTCATAATTATTTTTATATTTTGTGAAATTTTTTTACTTTACTATTTGTGGTACTGTTTCAAAAGGGGGACGTAGTTAGGAAGGTGTTCCATAATTGGCACGTTTACCTTATCTAAGTCAACATGTCTTTTTACGGTGCAGAGTAGCAAAGAGGAGAGCTAATGGAACATAGCTGTGCAACGTGTGCCTGCATCGACTAATATTCCATCAGCCACCGCAAAAAAGGTACTATATACTATATTTCTATGCCGGCGCAAAAGTACTACATTCCTTCGCTCGTTTGCAACAGCTGCATGAAATCTAGTTACAGCAGGCGCCGAGTGAAATTTTACCAGCGGCCAGATATAGTTCAGATATTACGCGGGAATCTTCTTAGTGGCACAATTAGATGTACGAAGACGCTTAAACTTTTCACTGGAGGGAAGTCGTTACAGCTGCCCGTAATACACTCATCGAATATTTAACGAGCTAAGTTCCTCTGAAATACGACCGCCATTAATTACACCCCATTTTGCAGTAAGTATCAACAATAAAGAGTTCAGTAGCCTGGGATACGATCCTTTCAAACCTACTCCACGCAATAAAAATTCATTTACATTCAATGGACAATACAATATTCTTCATCGCTTCGCACGTAGGTATTCTAATTCAATTTCAGATTTACCGTAAACTGGAAAAAAACATTGGCACGTTTTTGGAACTTTTTGCTATATAATATAAAAATGTTAATTTTTGCTAAGCGGAGAGCCTTCTTTAGAACGCTAGGAATAAGGTGATTCTTGCAAATTTACGATTTTGTCGGAGGCCCCAATTCTTCCCCGAAATAAAAAAATCAAGGATATTCTTATTTCTCGTATAATGACATTGTCGATGGACTTAACATATCATTGCATGTTTTGTGAATGTACTACAAGTGTCAAAATGCATAAAATTTTTATCCTTTTCTTTCTTTAATGCATGTTAAGTACCTGCCAACATTCCCCCAGTTTACGGTACTCTCGCATCAGTTCCAACACACCTAAATCAAAGATTCAAATGTGAACTACTAAACTACTTTGCATCGCGCAACTTGAATTACTCCCCACTATAATTCATCGACCACCAAATTTCAAAGATACTGCAAACTGACGATCCTTCATCCATCACACTCGCCGTACATCTCCCAGAAGCTAATCCCGCGGAACTCCACGAATCCTAAATCGCCCGATGATTTATTAATTGCGCGCAGATTCCGCGGCGTTCTTCGGTGAATGCAATTTCCCGGCCAGTTGAACGCTCGAGGACGCGCGCAGAAATGCAGCCGCGTCGATCCAGGCCCCGTTTCCCGGCGATTCGATGGACTCCATCCCTGTCTATCTGTCCGTCGGCCTGAAAATAAATTAACCCCGATGGGGAGGCACGAAGGAATCTCGAAGAATCGATAAGCCCCAACAGAATGGCCAGTCCCTAGCTGTCCCCTATCGACGCGGAATAAATGTTTCAAAGGGCTTTCAGGCAGACCCAATTCGCCATGCACGCTTTCGTTAACATTTATTGGATTCTTAAGCGTCCCGGTGTCAACGTCGCGACGTTAATTCTCGCGCTGTCAATAATTCCCGCGGGGCATAACTCGCTCGTTTAGCCCTGAATTCGACAAGTAATCGCGACACAGATCCTTTCATCCGTGGAGATTTATGGCCACGCGAGATCGCTTCAGAGAATCCCCTCTTTTTTTTTGGCGAATAATAGGGTGGACTTGTTCGTGATGCACGGCCTGGATTGTTAAAGATCGGACAACAATCGAAGGAAATTTCTCGGTAAAGACGTGATTAGTATTTTGGTTACTCGAACGCTCGCGGTGGTTGAGGAATGTGAGAGGATTTGGTTGTCAGGGTGAGATAATTGGTAATTAACAGGGTGTTTCTTGTTAGTCGAATCCGCGATGTTGTTGTACATTTCAGTTGGCAAGTACTGTTCTTCCATAACGAGTTTAATATGGTAATTGGCTGTGTAATGTCTGTTTCGTGTTATTTTTGGAAATAATGGGTGATAATCGTGATACAGGGATTCATAATGGAGATAGTTATTCTCTATTGAAATTCAAGTGCACTTGTGTTTTTTCGATTTGTTACTGCGCAGCTAAAAGGGGAACAAGTGAGTAGGTGCGACTACTTGTGTAAATTGTGAATTTTTGAACCGGACGTTCTGTAAATAAAGCGTAGACGTGGACTCGGGAATGCAGACCGAGGTGTATATTTGCATTTTGACGCGACAGTTTCGGTAAACTGGTTAATGACCTCCCTGAACATCTCCATTTACGAAAGTCACGGAGGACCACTAGCCAAATGCATGCAAACTACTCGCCAAACCCTCGTGACGGAGTCATTCTTAACGAGGAACAGGATTGCGGGGAAAATTGTTATTAAGAAGAGCCCCACGATCGACTATAATTCCACGGGTATCGGATAGGCTGTCTGCGTGGGAGTTTGCTTTCATCGGGGACAACTATTTGCATCCATAATCGGATTAGATACACAGCTTTGCGAATAGAGTGATGGTTTCGGTTTAAATATCGATTTTTTTTATTACATTTTTGGAACTTTTAAGAATTCGTGGTTGTTTTTTTTTGAAATTCGAAAATTTCCTGAAACAACTCGGCGCTCACGTGAAACTTTAAACGCGTTTTTCTCAAAACAGTGTTTATCAAATCGTTGGGAAAAATATCTCGAAAAGTTATTATCCGATTCGATTGAAACTTTTTTTATTTTTAAAAATATACTTCTGTGCAATGGGATCCTCCAATATTTTTAAAATATTGAAAATTTGTATTTTTAAAGACGGTGAAAGGACGAAAAATATATTGGGAAAAAGTGATTTCACATTTCAAGTGTCGTTATTTTGTCACAAAATATCATTTTTTTGTCATGTTTAAAGCTATGTCCACTAGGGAATTTCATGCCCTTTAATAATGTGGCATTGTTTTTTATTTCGGACCAATGGTTTAGGTGCTACAAGTCCCACCGTTTTCATGAATTTTTTACGCCTTCAACCACTTCTCAGTGCCACTCGCACTGATTCATTACAGAAAAAAATATATTTTTATACCTTAACACATCCTTAATACAATGTAAAAAGTCACGTTAAATTATCTGTGGTAGTTTTCCTTTAATTAATTCCTACAGAACCTCCCCTTAAGTATCCCACGTTTAATTGTCACTAAACAACCTAAAATGAATAGAAGCATTTGAAAACTTGGCCAAACATAAACTGAAAACAGGAAAAAAGTATTAAAGATTAATGAAATAAAACAATAGGAGCCTATAATACTGACAAATCTTCATCGCCTAATCAACCCACTAAAAATGTATCTCACATCAAACAAAAAACCCCAAAAGGAAATAATAATATTCTACTATTCGCACTCGTTGCAAGCAAAACACTAAAGCCCACTTGAACAAATAAAAAGTAGCACATCACCGCCCGCAGCATCCACCGAAATTTAATCAAGCAAGAAATCCGGGATGCTTCTATTCTACATAATCACACGCGAAACAAAACTGGCGTCCCAACGTTCGCAATATTCGCGGGAAGCCAGCAGAAAGAGAAAGTAAGAAAAAAGACCAGTACTCGTGGTGATTGCAGGAAAAAGACTAGCAGAGCTACCGGACAGTTTAGAATTTCGGAAAAATTCAATCGCACGGACGAGGGTCGATCTGGATTTTATTTTCGCTGGCTGGGGAACGGGCAGAGGCTTATATAAGACACGGACGCAAAATTCGGGTAAAGCCAATCGCCTTGTTCCATCGCGTCCAATTATTCCGGCTGTACACTTTTACTGGAAAGCAAACGGGACGGCGGTCTCGTGGGAGAGGCTCGCTCGTAAACCTTGTAACCACGATCGTGTAATCGTTAACCGGTTTATCGCAATCGATTTTGTGGCCACCAGCTCGGTTCGTGACGAACGAAAGACAGATTGAGCGAAACTGTGCAGCTAAACCCTAAGCGGTCGCATAATTTGTTCCATCGGCAAATGGATTGCGAAGCTGCAGTCGACTGGGTCTTCACTTTCCAGAAGATTGTTTGTTCACGGGCCGATTAGCTTGTCTACTCGAACTGGTGACACTTGACAATATAGTAAAATGATAGTAAAACTGCAAAGTGACACCATTTTTTAATAGCGATTTTTTTCCTTTGGTTTGGTACCAACTATAGCCAAACTCGTCCTACTTAATTAAGAATCACTTTGGATTTTTTATTTCAAATCAACAGAATGGCAAGCATGAGAAGCATTTTTTTAAAGAATGCGTTCAAACACTTGCAATGCCACCAATTTTAATTGTATCTCTCTACTAAAATTTGTAAACATTACTGAAACATATGAACTAAAGTTTGACGAATATAAGTGTACAGATTCTCTATAAAAAAAATACCAAAAATTGTGTAAGAATGTGCGTTTTAAACTAGAATATTCCCTTAATTTGATAGACTATTTTCATATTTTAAATCGAAATACTTTATGCTGTTTCATTATTGTTGATACTAGCCATGAGTGGTGGTACGTTGTATGGTAAAATGTTGAATTATTGCTCCGAGGGTTAGGGGCAAATTCTGAAGAGCTGCATTTAAATCCAAGAAAACTGAAGCTCTCATATTGTAGTAGTATTCTGACAACTGAGGTAAGTCTTCCAAATGATTGTTCAGTTTCTGATAGCGTATTCACTGCCACAATGGGGAATCCAGAATTCCCTGCCTGGAATCCTCTAAATATTCTGTGTGTGAATATTTATCCACGATAAACTGTTCAAATAGCTATCTAATTGAAGCTGAACATAAGCAGATGTACCAACCTAGCTATCCTTCGCAAAGCAGGAATGGAAAATCAAATCCCCAATGGATTGTGTTTATTCGCAACTCCATATTCAGTAATGAATAACACATACATCAGATTTAGAAGCTTAGCAAACATTAACAAACTGACCTCCCAAACATCTTCACACTTGTTTCAACGTCCATCATAAAACGCTAATACGACATCAAAAATTTCGCGTAAAGTTTCCAGCAACAAATTAAAAATTTCAGCCAGAACGAAATCCTCTTAAGCTCCGCTATTTTAATACGAATGCGCGATTCGTGTCGCTGAAAGAACCGACGAACGGGAGATGACCAAAGGCACTGTGGCCCCTCTTAATTGAAATTTAAAATGATCGGCGAAGCCAAGCTGCAATTAGCATTCCTAAAAGGGACACTATCCAGGGGCGATGCAACTTTTCTATGCGGAATTAAGCCGTTCCTTACACTGAACGTGCACGGGCATCCATAAAATTCATAAAGCGTGCCGTAAAACGGAAGTGACGCATTAAAACGGCGCACTCGGTGTTTCAGAACAGCGGACGCATTTTCGCTGAAGCTTTAATTAGCCCGGCGGCCGCGGGAGAATGCGATTTTTCTCAAACAGAAAATAATCCCGACAATCGGAGTGCTGAATGCACAGCCATTTCACTATTACAAAATCAGCCCAGAATCGATGCAAAATATTAAATAATATAGGTATCAAATGACATTTTAGACATTTTTACTCGATTTCTGAGAATTTTGGCGTTGTGAAAGAAGAGAAATAGTTTAGACTCTAGACACTTTCCTTGTTGCAATTTAAATATTCAAAATATTCGTTGAAATTGTTTTTGTTTGGATTTATTAGAGATTGGAGAGAATTAATCAGTTCTATAATTACCAATCAGAGCCTTGCAACATTAGGTACTTATAGTTCAACACCAACACAGCTGTTTAAGCGAGGGATCCACCTAGAAGCTAAGCTAAGCAATACTATGCTATACTATGCTGTGCTATATTATGTTTGGCTGTACTATAAAACATAAAAAAGATAGCTCAGCTTAGATTTTGGTGGAAACGATTCCATAACGATATATTGAAACTAATTTTTTCAAACTTAGCAAAGTATAGCACAGCTTAGATTAGATTTCAGTTGGATTCTCAACTTAAGGATGTATTGAAGCTAATTTTTTTAAACTTAGCATAGCTTAGCCTTCAGTTGGATTCCTAGCTTTAATAAGAACTGTATATTTAACAAAAGAAAAATAATTGTTACAATCTCTCAGACCGTTTCGGAAGTCTGGTTTTGTTTCCGGTCCGCCCAAGGCTGACTGTAAATCAATAACAATCTCAGTCAGTGAAGACCCACCATCTTCCAACTTCCGATACTGAGCACCAGCAGGCCATGAAGTCATACACGGTGCTGACAACAACAGGAATGAATAATACGCATGGAAAGTACTTGCCTGGGGGAAATCATGAGTAGTAGAAGATTGGTTACGCAACAGAATTCAGCATCTTCGTAATTCCTGCATATGCGGATTAAAGAGCGAAAAGATACTATTGATGCATCCTTCAATTATTACCTATCCTTCTCTATCATCCACTCGCGATACATGTCGACAGTCGATGTGGCCAAATTTACAAAAACATATTCTGTCTTCCTAAATGGAAAGAGTGGATTGCAGCGCGTGTCCGCGATTTATATCGAGAATTCCAAGGCAAAACGTGGTGGTCATCGGTAAACGGAGGCAGCATTCACACGAGCGACTTGTGCAGATCGAGATCTATCCTGCACAAACACACTTGTCCGGGCATATTCTACAGGGACATTATCTGGAATGAAAATCAGCGATGTTTCTCGTGGCGCATTGGGAACACGATGCGCGATTCATCATCAGCATCGACACGCCACCGCAATTAGGGGCTAAAATCTGGGTTAAATATACAAATACGTATATAGAAATCCTATTTGTAGATGCAGATGAGTAACTGCAGATTGAACGCGCTGGGTTTACGTGTATTGATGTAGTAGATCGATATTTAAAGATATTTCCTGTAGGCTTACCAATCCACGCCTTTTCATTTCAGAGTAATCATTTATTACTACTCTCCCTACTTTCTTTAATCTCAACGAGCAAGCAGGAAATTTGTTATTATTATTAATCGTCTTTATTACTCTAATAGAGGAAACCTGAACATCTACAAAAAAGAAGAGTAAACGCGAGGCTGTAGTTGGCAAGCTTAACCGTGATCTATAAACTAAACTAAAATAGGGACAACAAAACAAACATTACGAAAGTAAGAATAAACAAGTAAAGTAATCCTAATTTAACTTAAAGTAATTTTAGCTTGAGACTTTAAGCTGAACATGAGACAACACAAAAGTAAAGTAAAATAAAAATAAAGTACAAAGTAAGAGTGCATTCGAAATGTACAAGAAAAGTCGGAGAATCGAGTTGTCTACAAGTTGAGTTAGGTACCCAATTTCTCAAAGTTGAATCAGATTAACGGTTACATTCAAAGACGTTCTTTCAGCTGGCAGTAGAACCTTCAGATCTCCTAAAAAACTTAGATTACAATGTTCGATAATAAAAAAAGTAACAATTACAAAATGAGTAAAATCTTCATAACTTCGTCTCCTTTCCTCAAATATCGATGGAAAGAAAACCCGAATGAACCGAATGAAAGTTTCCTTCCCCAGAAATATCGCGTTCTAAAGGAACTCGTACTTATTCCTTTATTCTCAACCACTTGAATTTTATAATACTCACAACTGTTTTAGCAACCATTCGAATTCCTACAGAGTCGATCGTTCTGAGCCCCCACGCCACGATTAGGGTGAAATGAAAATCAGTTCGGGGGGAATTGGATATCGAGCTGGCCCCGACACGGGATCGCTAATTGTTAAGTAGCGTAAAATCGGAAAATCGATCTGCGCAGGGACAAACATGAGAAACTTCGTTTGCACCGGGTGTTCCGGTGCGGTCGTCGGAAGCCGATTAAACGGCTGTATAATCACCGTGTTTGCGAATAGCCTCGTCGGATAATGATTTTAGTTAATTAGCTTTGCAATCCGCACGAATGAACGACGGAAGACTAACGCCCACATTTGTGCCAACCCTAAAGCCCTTCTACGGGATTAAGACAAGATTATACCGAATTTAACCCTTTGCGATCCAGTTTATACGCTGACCGATTCACTAGATAGTTTTTCCTTAATGCTGTGCCTGTTGGATATCGGATTTTGGACTGGGGACTACCTACTATAGTGAAACGAATGTGATTAAAGTAACTTGTTTGGGTCTACCAATTTCAGTGCAAAGGATTAATGTGAAATGGAATGGCGTAGTGTTTGCTTGAAACGAAAGTTGGAAGTTCGCCATAAAATTGTGTAATACCATATTTCGTACAAGAGATTCAGGTTCTGAATATATTGTAATTAGATTTTAAGGACTTCTCAAGGGACTGTAAAAGTTAATTTCGTTGTGATTGGAGGTACAAATGTCGATTCTGAAATTTGAATTTCATGTTGTAAAAGAGACGCGTCAATGTTAACTAGCCTTGAATTGATGGGCTGTATTAATTCCTGATGGCTAAATGGAAATTTGAAGAATTAGTGGAACATAATGTATGCACGCGAATTGCGCGACTAATTGAGTGTTCGATAGGATTTGCAATTAATAATTAATACCCCTCATTAACTAGATCACTTTAATTAATAACGTTACTATATTATGAAGCATGCTATACACACTATAAAGTTTAACATTCCCTTCACTTTTTTTTGCAAAGTGTCATAAGCGAATCACCTAAATTTCTGCAAATCGTTAAATAGCTTCAACAAAATATTTGACAAATACACTCGCGTGGTAGTCAAATCAGAATTATGCTAATAGAATTACACATAATTTGGCATTTCGTACTAACCGTGTTATGTAGCAATTACATGAGAGAATACTGTATGAAGCGATTCGACAATATCAAATGATGCGGTTAAATTCTAATTATGTATACTCATTCCAGATTTGCAATAACGATTAATAATTGCACGTTAACATAATACCATCAGGAATTAATTCTTATCGTATCTCTATTCCATTTCAAATTCTTAAAATCTTCAGATTTTAATCCTAAATGTCAAGTACCATCAACAGGAAATCATCGCCAACTTTAAACTCGTCCACTTGTATTTTACAGGAACTTTTAAATCTATCCAGGTACTTCTGTGACAACATTGAACAAATGGTTCTCCGAATTTTATCAGACAACTTTCACTCGACTGCTCTGACATCAGTCAGCGTTTCGCCAACACCAAGAATGCTCCAATCAAATTACTTTCAGTGTTCGTGCAGCCGCGATGAAGGGTAATCGAACGTTAACGCGTTTCAATATACTAATAAGCCTTTAATCGCAGTGAAGCGCGTTGAAAGTTTTACGGCGTCGTTGCGTCCGCTGAAAACGCGGGGCGCGTTTGCGCGAGAATAAAGGGATGCAAGCTCAGCTGCCTGTCACTGTAGTTATCAACGATCGATGCTCGACGATCTGGGAGAAATAATCGATACTTTGCCCGTCACTAGAAGCTGGATACAAACGTCCTGTATTTTCGTCCTAGTTTCTATGTGTGTTTCGCTTTCCAACTGTCACCATTCGAGGAAAATTCAGAATTTGAGACGAGCGATGTCATGTAGAGAAATACAATAGAATCTTTGCTTCAATCCCTGCGTTGAGTGGATTCCACCAAATTTAAAATTGGAGTAAGTGATAAGAGGGATGTTGTCTTCGTTCCAGCAAAATTATGACTTAAATCCTTCTAATTTCGCGTGAACTACATCATATTTCAATTTCATAAAAATCGGTGGAATTATTCGCAAAAAATAATCGATTTCACGTCGAGTGTGGTGGAATGGCCTTTTAATGCTTTATGAATTACATAAGTAGGAGACTTTGAACATTAAAAATTCATTAAATATCAGAATGTGCATTTGACGTTGTAGGTCTTTTACAAAAAGTTTACATTGAGTAATATAAGTAATTTACAAAATATAATTACTTCAAATACTTTCTTGCAGTGCGCATATGATTTCTAAGACTCCCTCCACCAATATCTCATATTTGTGACTTTCTTCTGGCCGTTCCTGCACCCTGAAATAACGCAAAGGAAGACGAGTATCGTTCGCAGTCCACCATAAACGGGATGCATACTCGCGTCCCAACGTTGACGTATTCGCTCGTAAAACAATCATAGGCAGCAACAGCGAGTTCCGTCGGTAAATCTCGACTCGCGAAAAATCGAAGAGGAATTCGATGGACTCGTCAGCTAGCAGGAAACAGTAAAAGGACGAAAGTATCGACGAGCCAAAGGAAACAAAATATAGATCCGAAAAGTGTACTTTGAAACACGACGTTCATAAAAGCGTCGTTTCCCCGAGGAGCAATAGAACCGTCGTGAATATTTGATGTCGAACTCTGTTCGCTCGTGTTACACCTCCGGGACAATGTCTTCACCCTCCTTTACTCTTTTTCCCCTCAGCACCGTGCTGATTAAATCTGCGCCTAGAAAAGTGCATTCCAAATTCGATTCGACTTTCAGAGTCTCTAAACGTCTCTGCTGCTTAAGGTTTACTTATTCCCCGAAGAACAGAAATTGAACCAAGAATGAGGTCCGGGAATATATAAAATATCACTACACAGAAGTTATTTGAAGACCAGAAAACAGTGTTTTTCAGAGCAGAGGTGGTCATTTTTACAGGTACGTTCCTAATAACAAGATTAATTAAGTAGATACACTATTAGCAGTGTTTCTTCCTGACTAAAGTGAAACTTAAGAACTTAAGAAATAACGCGAACTAGTCTATCACCGACGAAATTCCTTTCCACTTCCCATACAAATCCTCTTCGCGTCGCTTTAGCTTTACCTTTCATCATGAAAAGGCAAAAGCTCTCAATGATTTGCAGCATGCCAGTCAGCTTGTTTGTTTAACTCGCGTTTCGTACCGTTTCATGCGTCGATGCGTTCCAAAGCAGATTCCCTGTCAATGGGCTTGATGAGAAAAACCACGTTTTAAAGAGACACCGGGCTAAGAGCAGCACGGGGTGGACGCGCGTGGAAAAAGCGTGGAGGGATAAACTGACCGACCGATGCAGCCAGGATAAAATGCAGGAAATAAGAGAAATGGGGTTTTCGATTGCGAACATTGCGGCGGGCCGTATGAGGCCGCTGGACACCTGTGATTCGGGGCGAAACGGGAATAAAGCTGATCCGATTTAGATCAACGTGATTCGTCGAGACCGAAACTGGCATCCCGCTTGCTCCCAACCGACAGACCGTTCTACTTGCCCCGAATTCTGCCCCGAAATTTCCTCGGAAGACCAGTTCACTTCGCCCTCGAGCGACAAATTTACCGGTCGTCGGTTTGCATTAATTTTCAGAGACATTTTTGAGGGAAAAAGAGCAATTTGATTAGAGTTTTGTGTGGATTAAGGAAAAGTGCATTTATAGTATCTTCTGTGTTCGAAGATATTAGTGCTTTCTTTAAGAATATTTCTTAAATAATAAGTTTCTATGCTAATTAATTTTAAATAGCTTTGAAATTTTTCCAAATTATCCTCCATAGAATTGCAAGTCTCATAGCGTGCAACAAAATGTTGACAATCGAGGACACTATTTCCTTGACTCCCTTTTTTATCACTGCTTGATCACTGTTTAATCGTACGTTTTTTCTTCTTAATGGTCGTCAACTATGAATTGAGAACGCAGCCGTGATCGAGATCGATCGATGCGCGCATACATCAGCCGCGATCGCGATCTCTCGAAGCGATTGAGGACACTACCACGATCTGAATTGTTTGGATACCTTTCATAGCCTTTGGACTGCGCTTTCGCGAGAATTCCGCAGGGCGAAATATGGGAATCAATTCTATTAAGTGAATCAAGTGACGTTATAGGATATTCCAGTTTAAAAGCTCGTTTAACTCCAGCTAAATTGAATCAGCGTTAATCGTAACATAGGTTGTCTTTGTGCGTTCAACAAGGTTAATTTTCTATTATTTTCATAATTCTCTTCTACATCGTTATCTACAAGTTTCACGAAGAACACCACTTCTGGCAAGCCTGTAACATTGTCTACGAAAACGGGCTAAAAGTTCATAAAGGGACTCGGCGAACTTTTAATCGGAACTTTCATCGTACGCTTGCGTGACACTCGACTCGAGAAAACTTTCACCATATCCGACCAGAAGCCAATTTTTATGAAGCTTCGCATATTTATGGGCCACGCGAAATTAAGGAACATGCGCCTTTTTATCGGCGAAATCTCGAGTTTAAAGAGCAAAGCTATTCCTGCAAGTTTTAACTCTCGTATCCCTGAAATTATTGGAAATACTTTAAACACGTGCGAGGGGCTTTATGAGCAGAGACTGCGTGTTGCCACAAAATGATAAAAAGTAGAAATGAAAAATTATTTTCGTTATAGTGCTGCTTTAAACAAAACAGTTCGTCGAAAAGAAGCCTGTAATTCGTGAACTATATTTTCAGCAAAGAATTTAAATACGCAATCCCGATATTTACAGTTTTCGAAATTTACAGAGTAAAGGGCTTGTTTTCGCAATTTCCACCTCGACGCTGTTTATCGCGCAAATTCCGGTGAAATTGAAAATTGATTTTCCGAATATTATTCCCTTCGATGGAAGTTTCCAACGCAAAATACGCGAAATGATATTTGCAAAGTCACATAACACGGTATTGGAACATTCTGCCAATGAAGAATCCATTTTCGAGCTGTTCACTCCACTGAAATCATCTGCATAATAACGGATTGACTTGTTCCACCAATCACTTGCCGAATTACAGAACAGTGACAATTAACAACACGATGCAATCGAAATCGTCACAATAACGTTCTTCCATAAAGTCAAATTCAAGCTAAATGATTAATGAAAATTATCACAAAAATTCAGTCTCCTTATTAGTCCACTCAAAGATTTCCAAGGCGAATTTTCAAAATATGCAAAGAGTACCAAAAAAATTAATATCTTCTAATCAATTCAAATTGTTTTATGAAATTCAATATTCAAATTTAACACACTGTTACTACTATCTTCTGATATTACTTAAATAAATGGTCACATAATTCCTGACAGGGTTCCTGCAGGAACACAAATTAATATCCTTGTCCAGAAATCAATGTGTGTCATATTCGTGTCGTACTCCATAGCATGCTTATCGAAAAAGAGCATCTCTCATGTTGAGCAAAGTTTACGCACCGCTTCAAATCCAAGATAGAATCTACTCAGTCTAAAAAAAAAGTAGCTCTACACTACTGTGCCAGAAATATTGCGGAACAACGCGATAAATCAGCCGCGTGTCATGATACAGAGTGTCCTAGGGACGCTATGAACCGGTATCATAAGTATGCTATTAAGGTCAACAAGGTACTGGCGTTTGCCTTGACGGGACAGTTGCTCGCAGTTCGCTAATTCAACCATTATACGACATTAGGTTGCACCGAGGGCGACTTAAAACTTTCGCCATTAATGCAAACGCTGATTAACTCACCCAGGGAGAATATGCCTGACAGAAACTTCGGGATAAATCTACGTTTGAGATTGAACGCAGATCAGACGAGTAACTGATTGATAGGGAGATCTCCTGTTTTTGATACAGTGCAGTCTCTTACCTGAAACAAAGAGAAGGTATTGTTAAAGAAATTAATTCAATTTGAATTGTTGGGTTTTGGGATGAAGAACATTTTAGGATTCTAATTGGGGATATGGGGATTACAAATTCCTTCTTGCTATAAAATCCTCAGATTTCAATTAAGGAATATGAAACGTCTTATCATTAAAAGCGATTGTTACGCTTTATACTTGAGTATGTAATATAATATTTTGTCAATGGAAAAGGGTAATGTACATCCTAAGATCTCTTTATCAACTCCATACTCTCTCACAAAAAATCATCATTCTAGTTAACCATATGTCTCTTTAAATACTGTTGCATAAATCCTCCGACTTGGAAACTAATCGGACTTGATTACTTTACAAGAATCCCTCTTATTACTTTAGAAGAATCCTACTATAGAATCACACGAGCAAAGCCATTACGACGAAGCACACCGTAAACTGGTGTCAATTAACACTTCCCCTCTTCTTCGCAAAAACAAGTTCCAAATGAACGTTGCTCGCTTGTCACGTCCTGTCAGAGGGCGACGCGAGGAAATTAATTTCAGGCAAACTGGCGCGGCGCGATGTTTCACGCGATCCGTGTAAAACAGACGCGAGAGAAAAAAAGGGTTATGCAAGGATGTGTAATCGAGCGTGTCGCAGTGCGCGAATGCTATCATCAGGGACACGTGTCGCGGCAACGGAGCGATTCCATTGTCATTAAAAAGAGAGTGCGTCGGCCAATTTGCGAGGTCGCTGATGTACCAGTTGGAGGAGCCGCGCCAAGGTCGAGTCATTGGGAGAACGGGGGAAGAAGAGGGCGTGAAGGGGGCCAGAAATTGATCCATGGTAATTTGTCGGGGTTCAGGGCGAGCCGTGCAAAATCTGCGAACGGTGTCATGGATTTAATTGACCCTTTGAGCCACCCAACTCTATGCGCAATCACGATCAAATGACTTGTTAATCGTCGAGCCCTGGTGACCTGGCCCCCTCTTTGACCTTAGCTGCGCAAAAGATGGCAGAATTGTGCGCAATATTGGTAGATTTAAATATTTACATTTAGTCACTAATTGGAGTGGTTTACTCGACTGCTCTGCCGCTTGGCATGTTATACTAGTGGATTTCTGTGGATAATTAAATGTTTTTGGAAAATGAACGAAATATGGGAAATTAGAACGTGCAGTGTGATTATTATTGAAAAGTTTGCAGTGATTCTATGACTACTTTTGAAGCAAACTTTGAATAAATATTCAGGAATTTACGTTGTTACGAGGTTTTTAAATGACAGTGCACTTTGCAAATAATTGTGAAGCAAGAGACTGCTCTTATTTTTGAAACCTGAAACTGGGTAAATTCTTTAAGGGGAGGTTCCGGTTTAGAAATGTTGAAAAATCGATTTTTTTTTATTACACTTCTCGAATGTTCAATCTTTTAAAAATACGTGTTTAAAAGAATTTTTGAAATTCGAGATATTTCTGAAGTTTAAGGTTTAAGACATTCTTAATACAATGCTAAACGTCCCATTAAATTATCTGCGGAATTTCTGACACCTATTATTAGGTGACTTATTAGGTGAATTTATATCCCCTACAAGAGTTAATTAAAATATTTGTCCTATATATTAAGCATTCAAATTTCTATGAGCGGCAGAAAGCATATTGAAAACAGACGGAGCAATAAACGTTAATGAACACACCTGCGTGCTTGAAGCTTTGTTCAACATACAACGTGGAATTATACTCCTAACGCATTCTCACGCGATAACAGTTCCGGAATTAATTGCACGACACGTAGTAAATTTTTCCCACAGAACCCGTGCACCGGAATCGAATTGCGACCAGCTACTGCGACATTCGTATTCCTCGAGGGTCTCCAAATAGCGTGTCGCTATTAAAAATATTACACTCGAGGTAAAAATATTCGCGTCGTGGAAGATTCTAATTACAAAACAGTGTGCCACGTCACGAAAGAACAATCTCCGAAAGAAAAAAATCCTCGTCAACGTCAGAAAATCCCAATATTCCACAATTTGCATATCCTCCACCCCTCCCCTATACTCCGCGATTTTCTCATGTCCGATTTTCTTTCTCTCGCTATTCTCCAGTGACGTGCGGAAAAAAGGAGCGACCGCTCGAAGAATTCCTGCTCCCGACGCGTATAGTGGATGCATGCTGTGTACTTCTTGCCGGGCACTCGATAAAAATTCGAAATACCAGGGCAGGACGGAGGGGGCGGGGGAAATAAATAGACCGCGAGAGGTTTTCGCCAGCCAGCGAGCTTCCTGGTGAAAAGTAACCTACTTTAATTAATTATGCAGTCAAGCGGTAATCACGTCCAATGAAAAGTTGGTCCCCCTCACCCTCTTCCGCGCACGTTGGTTACTCTCCTATTCATAACATTACTCCAAGCACTTGGTTGAAAAATCCTTTCACGTTAATTCATAAAGGAAACGTTCTACGATGCGCTCGATGCAGCCGAGTGCATCGGGTGAGCCAGTCGCTCGCGAGCCGCGCTGCCAGAACAACCGATAAATAATACAGGCTCGATAGCCGGACCGTGCCAAGTAACCATTCTCCATGGAGGATGCATTAAGGTCACCGCGTCTTCAGTGCACTTTTACCACGGCGTTACGCATCGAGGATGCGACGTCCTTTAAGATCGCGTTACCGGCGACGGCGACGGGAGAGTGGCTCGTCGACCTAATAATGCAGCGCTCGTCGCGCGGAAATATTAGAGCGATAGTAGAGCAACAATGATTTGCGGGACGATTAACTTGCGGGTGAAAGACGTCGATTTGGACCGCGAGCAGCGGGGATATATTAAACGCGGCCGAGGAAATTATTTTAATGGGAGATGCCGCTCAACATGGAAACGCATCGTTAGGGTAGTGGCTCGTGACGGCTCGATGAGGATTCGCGTTGATTCCTCGGTCTTCAGGTGCCTGCTTGGGAAAGTTGAGATTTGAGATCGAAGAGTGAATTGATCACTCGAGATGAGAATGATAGGGTTCGGATGGTGTGCATTTTTGGGGAGGATTTAAAATTGTTCTGTGGGTGGATTAATGTGAAGGTGGAAATGTAAAGTTAATTATCAAGGAGATAAATAATTATTAAGGATCGTTACGGGTGGCGTTTTGACGTAGAAATATTTTTGGTGCAAACGAGGGGGGTGAAGTTCGGGAAAATATTTTAATGATCGGAGCTGTTTTGGTGGAATTTCTGGGTTCTCTGAGTGGTGGATTTTTATAGCTGGAGTTTGGATGAAATGTGTCTGTGATCAATTATGATTTTGTTTGTGGTTGTAGATATATTGTGGTGAATGAAAGGGGGAAGGAATAATGTATGAAAATGTATGATGGAAAATAGAAATTTGAATACAGTTTAGGATGAAGAAGGGAATAGCGCTCAGTAAGTAGTAAGCTGGTTATTTGTCAGCCGGCGCCTTATACTTCAAGTAACATATAGGACGTAGATATATAGAACCATGAATAAATTTAATCTCAAAGAGAACTAGATAAAGTTCGATACTGGATGGAAGCAAGGTTCAGTCAAAACTTCAGTCAATCCCTGACTATACTTGACCCAGGTTTTATACTTTGAAGTTGAGCTTCTTTCGATCGAACGAAACTAAACTGCATTGAAAGCTGTTTGATCATTTTCTGATTACATTGATAACAATTCTCACGTAATTAAAAAAACACACAGATACTCAGACAAGAACACAAATATCAAACCTCGGAAGCACGATTCTTCCTGTTTCACAGGAAAATCGAGTCACCAGACGAGTTCAGCGTACAGAAAATTGCTACCGCGATTTCAATTACATATTTAATTATCGAAACGAGGTCGCGGGGCAGGGGGAACGACGAGAGAAAAAATCCCGAAATGCACTTGCGAACGCAGGTACCGCGACGGGAACAGAAAACGAAACGCGACCCAGTTTCGCTTAAACAGCGGCCTGTGCCCGCGTCCCCATCGCCTACGATGTGTGTGGGTGTATCTGTATGTATATACAGATTTTGTTCTATATATCCGCCAGGCCGCTGCAAACGAGACCGCACATCACGGTCTCCATGACTGGGCGACATATTCCATTTCCTTTTTCGAAATTTCGCCGCCGCGCGCCAGAGAAATCCAACGTGCCCAATAATTTCGAGCACTTACACCAATCCACGTCAACCTGGTTATTGCCGCTGGACCTGGTTATCGACCGCTACCTCCCGTTGAATATTTCAATTTCGATGATAATGGCGACGTTATCGGAGCCCTTTGCAGACAGCCTGAATCCATGAAACGCTAACGACTAGATAGCGAGGAGATCGTAATAGCAGGATTCCTTGATGCGAACGCTGGGACCATGAACGATCTCTTAGGAACAAGCGATCAATTAATGTACACTGGCAATTATCAGCTGGAGAATCGGCTTTCAGTAGACGCTGGAAAAGATTGTTTTATGGAAATGGAGGATGCTCGAGATTTGAGGTCTCTACTGGAGGTTAAGTACCCTGTTCTTCTTATTTAACGAGGGGAACGCTGCTTTCGCGAAAGTGCAAACTATTGTCCTGTGAGAGAGATTTTGTAACGTAGCTTTCGTGGAAGGATAACAAGGCGATTAAACGTGACATTCAGGATTATTTCATGTAGCTCGGAGAAGTGGAAGAGGGTTTCCTGAATTTTTCAATCTTAAGATAGGTTTTCCTATATGCGACTACACTTAATATCAAGATTTTCAAAGTCGATTTTCTCGAAAATGAAGCGCAATATAAAAAAATCTTGTTCCTTTTTCTCAACTTATTTACTTGTTATAAGTAAAAAAAAAACAGCAACTTTTTTTGATATCGCGCTTCATTTTGGAGAAAATCGACTTTCAGATTATTGACGTTGCTTCTAGTCGCGTATAGGAAAACCTACCTTTAGACTGAAAGTGAAATTTGGGCCTGTAAATCCCATTTCTGAGAAGAATCATTTTCTATGAAACTGCTCCTGTGCCTCGCAAATTACTTTCCACGTATTTGGAATGCATAAATTGACCAATAGAAAATTATAATGATATTGATAGATAAATTTCTATATCCAATAACGGTAACTCAGATGGTCTCACGCTTTTGGCTGATAGTGTAGCTCTATCTCAATAATTACATGGCAAATAACTTAACCAGTTTTTGTGTGCTGCCCTTACACTTCAAGCTCCGTCACAAAACGATGCACACGCGATAAAAGCATGCCTTGCCTTAACATTCAGCAAGCCACAAAAAAAGGAAGCTACCTGCGCGTGTTTGCTAAAAGCTGATTCATGCTTCGACGACTGTGTAATAGTGACTTTCTGAGGTAGAAAGAGCAGTGCGAGGTGCGCTTCGTGCTTCTTAACTCCTAATTACATCGCTGGTAAGTGTAACGCCGCACTGTAATGAGATGCATCTGAACATGTTCGCTAATACCATTGAACAGCGCATAATGCGTCGATTAAGTGCAATGCACATAGCACTGATTATCCGCGTTACTATGCTAACGTATGATAATTTTACTGCTGCATTCTCTTATCACAATTAAGTAGCATCAGAATCGAGTAAAAATACTTATATTTCCTATTCGGCTGTAGATTTAAATTTGTATTTGTTTCTTCAAATCACACAAAAAAGCAAAATTCGAGTCTATTACATTAATAGTGCCACCTTTGGTAATGCTAATACATCCATAATTTTTTAGATTTCTTTCGTTCTCAATTCTCCTCTACTTTTGAATCACAAGTGTGCAATATCTCGAAGGTTATACCTCTACAGCAATTTTCTTCCCTCATTACCTTCTTCTTTCCTTTCATTTCTTCTACATAGCTGCACTCATATATCTCTTTGTGCTCTTTTGCGTCTCTCTAAATTATCGTTTATGTTTTATCAGTAGGTACTATCATTTTGTCTCAGTCTCTACGAAGTTCTATTTTATTATACTCACTCGATATCCAAATGGGCTCGTTGCCCATAAGATACATAAATACAAATAAATAACTAAATTAATTAAGTGTCAGCATTCGCTATTATTGCTCCCACATTAGTTCACACCCTATGCATATAATAATTCACGACTCGAGTGTCTTTCGCGTGTCTGACGCTTTGAATTAAATTAAATTCACCCAGAGGACGGATCTGCGAGGCTATAAAAACGTTTGCACGACGAGCACCCCAATCGCGACAAAAATTCCGGGTTCGGAGAGGAATCCCAAATTTTCTGCTGGCTACGAGTTCTTCGCAGGAAATTGTAGCTCGACAATACGCGTATTGTGCAGCTCGATGCGCGCGAGCAGCTGAGTATGAAAGTTCGCGCGGGACATGCACTCTACTTCTGTTCTGGAAAATTGAGAATTTACAAACGCACGAGCGAGAATAAGCCTCCCCCCATCCATTTCACTCCGCCATCTGTATCGTGACCTTTTGACGCCGAAAGTAATCGTTCGCGCAAATAAAAGCTGCACAGATAATGTTTCGCGGAAATGTACTAATGCGATCGTCTACACGAGCGAATTTTTACGACGCGACGTACCTCGTATTTTCGTCGCGAATATGTGTACGTAGAGATTCGTATTTTCTGCGGAAGCATCATCGGTGACGAACGATATTGCAATTTCGCCATTTTTCCTAGCCTATGAAAAAGAGTTTAATAATTTTTAACAGACAGCTTCCCAGCGCTGTATTTTTTCAGGAAATTATTTTTTGTGCTTCAGAACGGCACCGAGCGGGAAGTTACAGATGACAAATGGGAAATCGCTGTTGCGTAGTTCGTGCAATATTTTCGCTCTCCCACGGACAGAGAGTTGGATGAAGCACTCGATGAAGTTAATGGGACTTCATACGCTATGAAGTTACGGAGAGGAGAAAGAATTATTGCTGCTTCCGTATTCAATATTACGTAACTGTACCCTTAATTCTCCTTTAACAGCGACCTGCTGCATCTTCGGTTCCGCACGCGGAAAAAGCCTTGATTTTCCTGAGGTACGGTCGAATTATTCAAATTGCATGCATTTATGCACTCACGGGAATGCAAATCACCCACGTGCTCAACGTAATTGATCGCGGGAATTAAGATCGTAATTAGGGAAGTTGCGCGATCGAGCAGAGAAAAACATGACAATGGGATATCTTAACGATGTCGTATTATATTGTTTGGTCATAATGACCGTGAAGTAGCGCGTTTTGTATTCACTCAAAATGTGTTGCTCGTGAAACGGTTGATTAATCGAGACGAATTACAACACTTTGTCATCTGAAGCACGGTGAAGCGAACAGACATGAAAATTAAATGCCCGGTGATAAAGCTTCGACTTTCTATGCCCAGTCGAAGAGACAATGGAAGTCGATTCGTGAAATTTATCTTCGCGAGGGAACTAATCGTTGTTCCGTGCACGTTCGCCAAAAACACCATCAAGATTACATATCACACTTTGGGTATTAATTCCGCAGTCTGCATTCGCCTATTTGCCATGGAAATGGCGACTAGGATAACGAAGGGAGTGTCTCCTAGTGATATACTGGCGAGAATGCATTACTCTGATGAATCCTTACATCAAAAATCAGCTCATTCGTGATTAACGAAAGCCCTCATTTAGCTTGCATATCATAATGAAGTGAAATTTGAATCTTGCTGCTAATGAATTATCTCTTCCCATTATGAAATTGAATCTGGGGAATCGCTATTATAATTGGTATTTTATTGACAGTGTAGACTGTAGATAATACCTTGTGATTTGCAATAATTGTGGACCGTACAGCAAGAGGGGTGCAGCTCCAGTTTTTACAATTTTTGAGTTATGACGTGTAATATACGTAACAAAATTCTGTATGGTTTTGTGCACGTTTCATGGAAATCCGATAACAAATGAGCGATTTATTGCAAATAAATAAAAACAGAAATATTAATATAGAGAGAAATATTAATATCAACATTTTTATTTTAAAATATTCGCCAAAAATTGAAATAAAAACTTATCAAATAAATAAGTACTACATATTGTGTGAAAATATATATTTTTCAAAATAGTGTTCTCTTTCTACTGTTAAGTAAAATCAATAGTTTTATAAACATTTTTTTTTAATTTAGACGAAATTGGTAAAGATAGAGCTGCACTCCTCTTGTTGCAAGGTTCTCAATTGTTCACCAGAAAACAATATAGGTACATAAAAATACTGAAAAGAGCACATGGAATTATTGAGGGCACAGAAATGCTAAAAGACTGTCTAAATGGTAATGGTGGCCCATAGAAAATGTTTCTACAATCACTAGGGATATATGGGTGGAAACTACTCCTGAAATACTGGTGAATGATGAATTCACCTCTTCAACGATGAATCGCGTTTAATTTGCATGTAAAAGTGCACTTTAAATATCAGCAGCATTTCCCCACGAAACTGTTACACAGCTCGCAAACAGGTTCCCCTGAATAAAAATGTACCAGGAAGCTACACCTATGGCGCTCATGCCACTTAGCATCTCTTACACAGGCCCATTCCAGTTTAGAAGGAAAGAAAAAGGGGACGAAAACAAGGTTAAATCCACTCGCCAGTTGCTTTCACGAGGCATGATTAAAAGTTTCGGCCCGATTTGCCATGGAATAACTTTTCCTTGTGAAAACGATCGCGTTTGATATCGAGTCGAAGCGTTTGATGGACGCAAATGAAACGACTTTTTGAAGGACTTTTTCAAATTTCTCCTTCTTCTCATCCTTTCATACTAACACAAATTTAATACTTCGTATTTTACTTCTTATACACCTGCGAGAATATTCGTCATAATCATGTAAGTTCAATTTAAGCGTTTATCGATTCACGTGTTAAATTAAAATCTCTCTGATGTTTTACAAAACTGCGCGTTTCCCTGTGTTAGGGTAGCTTCACATGTCACGCGGGATATTGGAAAATGTCGTTCGCAAAATCGAACCCGGCCCCAGAAACGAAACGTAATACGCGATCTTTAATATGCAAGTCACTCAAAGTTTTCAATGAGATGACAGGAATTATGAAAACCCGCGAATTTGCATGCATATTACGCGAAATTCGTATCGAGTCCACGTGGAAATTCAATTCGTTCCAAAGCAATTTTGCGTACACGTGGCGTGGCAAAAGTTTCGATTGAATTTTCCATAGAAAGCAGCAAATAATTAATACGTGGGTAAACTACCTCTTACGAGTTTTATTGTAACTTGTTACTACCTTTATTACACTGTTCCGAATTTAAAAGTACCGTGGGGGTATAACTTTCCTAACAGAAAGAGTTTTAATGTTTTTCCGTAAAACAGATAAGTATCGCGTTGCGGTGTATGCAGATGAAAAACAAATGCTGGAACAGAATGGAATATTGGACAATTGGAATATAACGGAATAAACCGCGGCGGCTTGACGAATTTCCCTTTCTAAACCGCCTCGACGGTTGCAAAGTGAACGCCGATTTTAGCAGTATGAACAACGAGCCTTCGTTTCACAATGTGATCGATTATGCTCCCTGTTTCGCGCGAAGAAAAAAAGGCACGCCGCAAACACGATCATTGTGCAAGCGATCAGGGCCCGTGAAAGAGCCACTTTGACAGGGAAACGCGCGTTTCCACGGCCAGAACAGCACGGTAATTATTTTATTTCGCTCGGTGCGCCAATAATTAGCGGCGCTCGATCGTGTAACACGAGATAACGAGCCCGTAACTGCATACTTTCTAATGAAATTGAACGGTGCAAGTAAATTTCAGAAATTTCAAACGATGCGTGAATAATGTAACAGAGGAGGTTACCCGAAGTATCTCACTACACGTATTCTAATGTAGACCGTGATTAATGATAATTATAATCGTGGCCCCGAGAGGCAACCCTGGCTGATCTAATTGGCCAAACTTTTAACAATTCATTGCGCCAAAGATAAATTGCTGCTCCCCTTTGGAACACGTAGAAACGAACAAGGGCGTCTTCCAATTAATCGCCGTCACTTCGCGCGTGGAAAAGCATCGACGAAAGCCACAATTATCGTTTTTTCACAGGCTGTAGCGTCAGCTAGCGGTGAAAAAGCGTCGACTGAAGCAAGAGCCACGCGCAACGGAAACAGTTAAAACACATTTGATTATCGAGCCCGTTCCTCCAACGACCGCTCGTTAAAACGGCGTTATTAGCGCTTTCATTACAAAAGGAAATTCATCAATTTCTCGGGGATGCCTTGATTAACGATCGACGCGCGTCATTCCGGGAGCGCTAGCCGAGCGGAGAAATGAAACAGGAACAGAGGAAGAAAAAAGAAGGGAAAGCTTGCAGGAACGTGACGGGGGCAAAATGTAACGAGAAGAAAACTGTGGCGGAAAGTGGAACACCTGGGCGATATCACGCGTCCTTCCGGTCAACAAGTCCCTATCGCGCCGATAATATACGGAACTTCAAAGTTTCAAGCAGGCCTCTGTCGCTGATTGCATCAAGCAATTACTGTCGTCCTGGCGCAGAAGCGTGGAAACGAGGGATGCATTTTCCTCTCGACTACGAGGGCCCTGAAAGCAATTAATAACGCAGTGCCAATAGCCGGCTTCCTTCCAAAGGCGTGAAAGAAAACCAAGATGTCCGCAGTCAGGTCGTATATAAGAAGGCATTTGTTTTGTTCGATCCACCGGAGAAATGAGATTTTTGGCGGGATGATAATGAGAGGATCGGGTGAGCGGAAAGAGCAATCGATTCGAGTGGCTCCGAGGATTTTTCGGCTCCATTAATCACTGATCTTCTCAAGGATTCTTCAACTAATGTGAACATTGTATAATTGGGAGGAGGAATGGGGAAATATTGCAGAATTGGAGACAGCTTCGTGAGTAAGAAACTATTGATAAATAAAAAGGATGGGAAGAAGCAGTCATTTTTTGAGCGAGAATTGATCATTTTGCAATACTAAATTGCTATCTTGCGAGCAGAATTATTAACTAAACTTTCGTACGACTGTCAGATTTGTGAGTCAATAATTCTGAATAATTTTCAAGAATCACCCAATTCTTTCGACTCTCTTTCACAAAACGCCATAAAAATTTAATTAAGATTCAAGTTTCAATGATCACACCATTATATATTATCAGGTTGAATTCAGAGTGGTTTCAACTTTTTGAACGGCTACGAATATCATAGTCACTGTGTAATAAAAACACTCACCAACAAGATCTCTGATCTATGATTCACCCCAGTCAATTCGAGTGAGCTTATGATTCAACAGTTTCTTACCTGAAACAAAGAAAAAAAGGTTCTTAAGAACAGGAACTAAATATGAAAAGCTCGATATGATATCGCTGAAAACTTCACAGGCACCGTTGCCCTTTCATCTTCAATCGCCTTATTCGTGCTTTGATAATGCGCACTTAAACGCAACATTAATCAAAGCCTAGAATATCAAAGGAGGGCGCGAAGGGGAAATGCACGATGCAAAACAGTCCAATTCAAGATACATTCATTACCATAATTTCAGCGTTTCCGGCAACTCTTTCCGTAATAGCTGTCACAAGCACGAAGCGGGCGAAAGGACCGTTGGAACTTTCAGCAGTGGAAAAGAATTTACATGAAAATTTCGCGACCCCGGTGTTTTTCCGTCAACCGCGATGCACGAGGCACGAAAGTGCAACGTTTTCGCTAACTTTCCGGCGAAGGGCAGCGGAACTTATTCAGTTCGAAGGGAGGGCTCGAACTTTGTCCACTCTGAACCAACGAAACAGGGATGAAAATTGTCGCGTCGGGAAATTCTGGAATTACAAACCGCGAATTCGTGCAACTTCCCAGCTGTAATGTTGCACTGTCGGTTGACGTTTCGTGCTGGCGTCACGAGAGAGGAGAAATCGAATGGACGCATTGCAAAATCATCGATTTAGTCTTGCGCAATATATGCTGCTCTGATGTGGTAAATTGAGACATCATGCGGAAACGGTTTGGATACACTGAATGTTTAATTTTGAAGGCAATTTAGCTGATGCTTTGACAGTGATTGGTTCATTGATGAATTAGGAGGGGATTTAAAAAATTTAGAAAATAAGTTACGGCACGATTGCATGCAATGCATAGAAACAGAGTTTCTTGTTAATATAGAAATATTGCGAGTCGTGAGAAGAGTCATGAATTAAGTTCATTCAAGTGTTCGCGATGATAACATTAAGGGTCGTTATCACTGACCTTCTTCTTCCGCGAAAAGATAATGCTTTCTATCAACTGGTTTACATATCCAATCTTTTTCCGTGTTCTTCGTTCCTCTAATCTGTCTGATATTCATGAATCACGCAGTTTTAGCGAGTATTCAAATTAGTGCATAGATAATTACTACTATGCCGAGCATTGTATACCAGGACAAAGGATTACGTCGGAAGCTGATTTTGGTGTTCCGTTATTTAAATTTCAAAAAGGTATTGCAACTCGGTACGTCCAATTAATACCACTTCATCAATAATAATTTTTGCATTTGAATGTTATAATTGCATTTTCTTCCGAAACTGACATTTACATGTCCCCAATTTAATTTCCCTTAAAATTACCAGCGCTCACTTGATTCGACGCACCCATCAAAAATGAAACCCTCAACTTTCTGCAATTTAATCTGACGACCAAAAATAACTTTCCTGCAGCCCAGATCATTCAATTACTGTCACCCCATCAGTAACAATTTCTACCACTTCCCAATTTACTTTGCCCATAAAAACTAGCATCCCGAATTTCATTCACCCAAACCACACCAGCCTCCTTCCCTTTCAAATCCGTCATCGAAAACAGAATTCATCGGCTCATTGCAATTCCAACCTACCAAAAGTGATTTCCATGCAACGACAATTCGCCCAATTAATAATACCATATCAATAACAACGTCCCCGCCGATTCTCGAATTAATTCCGACAACTTAATAACAAAAGCCAGCTTTTACAGCCTCGATTCGATTCAGCCGAAAAATTACCAACCTCCCCTGTCCCATTCAACTCGCCTATGCGAAATAAAATTCCCCAGCAATCCGCAATTTGATTTGCCGAGCGAAAGCAATTTCCCCGCTGCTCTGCTCGGCCGTCAAAAATAATTTCCGCGTGTCATTAATTTAATTTACCTGTCTGTATCGAGCGCGTGTTACCAGCGCGTTCAACGTTCGTTTATCCCGTGCCCGGAGCAACAGCTAACCAAAACGCGACGCCTCCCGTCGCTACCGGCACTCATCGTCGCTGTAAGTCGTTGCGCCGCCGAAACGACCGATTTCACAGCGCCGGCCGTCGTAATTCGGCTGACACTCGGGAACGAATGCAGTCCTCGCCGCGGCACGACACGCGCGCGACGGGCCAGTATTAATTTCGCGATTCACGGCGCAGCCGGGCGCGGTTGCCTTCGTTTCATCGGATCCCCCCCGGTCGTTACATTACTTCATTGGCTGGCTCAATTTCGCGAATTCCGTCGGGCCGTGTTTTATCTACGGGCAATTGAAGCCAACGAGCGGAACAAGAGTCGGATAAAAAAGCTTTGCAGCTCCTGATTGACGGCTTTTGCATGGAACATCCTTCACGCTCGATTCATCGTCGCTACGGTGAAAGAGACGTTACTTCTTTAGAAACTAGTATAAATTTGAGGGGTTCCTATTGGAGTGGGTTCGCGTAGTTCGACGAATGAAGGTCTGAATGGTCTATGGATGCTTTGGAGGAAACTTTATTTCCTGTTTCTCTGTTAGGGAATTCGACTGTTGCTATTGGGAAATTATAGGAGATGGTATTTTCTGGTGATATCTCGCGGGAATTGCGAGTTAAGAGGACTAGGCAGTCACATTGCTCGAAAATGAAGTATTTTCTTGCGAATTAATTACAAGGAGATGAATACAAATTGCGACCCAACGCCTTCTCCTAGTCGCTATTTTAATAAATTTGTGTTCAATTCTTTTTTCAAAGTTCAGACCGAAATTACAGGTCTTAGGAAAAACATATTTCAAGGAAACCGTTGTGTCTTTATTTTTAAGCTCGCTGTCAGTACAAAAGCAAAGACCCTTTTTCTAAAACACTGTGTAATCATCCTCGTGTGGCGCCATTTATAAAATAGATATGTATAAAAAACTATTTTTTACTCCCCGTGATAGTAATAAGCATTAAACGAAAGGAAAACTCTGTGCTTGCTTTCATCTGATTACAATTAATTCGCAAAAAATACTTGATTTTCGAGCGATTTGACTGCCGAAGTAGTACCTTTAATTGTAAGTGAAGCTGAATTACAAGCCTTAAGATAGAACAGTGACGACCGTGCTTCATAATTGAAGTTGCGAAAGAATTGATTTGAAATCGATGAACACGACCACTTTCCTCGGTGTGCTGGTATCGCTGGAATGTTGACGAGGAAAGTGGTTGTCGGTGGACGAGAAACGTGGTAGGATCAACGAGCGAGAATTCAGATAGGCTCGATAATTGCAATGACACGAGGCACAGCAGCTATCGGTCATTTTATGCTGCGCGTTGCACCGTCGTACTTTTAAGCCGATTTCTCACGGGACAAGGTATTTCGCTGACGGTGCTGTTGACGTAACACTGGTCAACATATATATATACCAGTCGATGAATTCATAACCCGTGTCCCGTGCAACTCAACCCAAACTGTTCAGCCTCGTGTCAGTACCACGTGCGACAACACTCTATCATATCAAATAGAAGCGATTATTAAATCGATCCGATTTGGCGGTGCATCGACGTGGTCTAACGCCATCAATACACGCGAAACTAACAATATCATAATAATGCGGACATAATGATTTATTAACGGAGATAATGATCCTCCAGCAACCCCCAAAAGTGGTTACAACAAGTTGCATTGTTGCATTGTTGCATTGCAGTGATTAATTCCATTGCTTTTGACTTCCTACATCTAATACTACTTCCCCGGAATTTTTAATGTATAGGAGTGTTCTAAACAATCACTAGGGATCGTGAGAAAATTGTGTTTTAGTGGGTCGAAATTTACTAGAAATTTGAATCCACCCTATAAGAATTCTTGAGAATACAATTTGTAGTGTGTACACCCATCTCTTATATAGGTACTCCAGTCGTCTATTCTTATCATTTCCCTGATCTTAGAACCTCCGCTCCAGATAATTCCCTGATCCGTTATTAGCTGTACTAGTTCCACCCTTCACAATTTCTAAACTTCTATTCCCAATACATCCAACACCAACCCCTCTTCTACCACGCCCCTTCCCCTCAATATTAATTCTTCCACCCTCGAATTCTACATTTATAAATAAAACATTATTAAATATGCATTATCGCTGCGGAAAGCGCATGCGCCTGTCATTAAGCTAAAATCAAGGAACAAATGTAGAGCATGCATTCATTTTGCACGGGGCAGGGTTAAACGAGTATAACCACCATGGTCGGCGTAAGTGCATGCTATCATCGTGATGCACCGTTAGCCACGGCAAGGGAGGGGAGGGAAATGATAGCTCGTCGTAATTGCGGGGCTAGACTTCAAAGAGACAAGTCCGAGCTTCGAGAACCATAATCAAGAAAAGCGTACTGGCTTCATCTACTGTCTGACCATATAATCCTCCTTCTACTACCTCGCAACAGATTTTCGAGAATCGAGTCGAAGCGTTGCCTCTATTCGAACCGAAATATTAAACTCCATCACTGTTCATGAATATTTAAAGCCCCTCTAAGCTTACTACTACCAATCCGTCATAAGTTACAAACGCGAACAGCTCGATCCTTAACGCAAAGTTTCATAGAAATCGTGCGCCGAACGCTTCGGAAACGAGTTTTTCCACCAAGGGATTCCTGCTCGAGCATCGAAACGGCCGTTTCAATATTTCTACGCGAACGAAATTAAAACAAGCGCCAAAGGGGGAATCAATGGTACATGTAATAGAAATAAATCGCCCGCCCCGAGAGTTATCGAGCGCTTATCGCCCGAGCCGTGATTCAGGATCGATGAACAAGAAACTTCAACTGGGTCACAGCAGTGTAATTCGGCTTTTAGGGCCGGATACGGAAGGATTTACCAGCGAAATGGCGGGCACACGTGTTTACACTAATACGGGCCGACGTGGATTGGAAATTATAACACGCTGGACACACGTCCGTTCCGGAATATTCATGAAATTATATTGATTTATACTCGACAGCGGATTATTTAGACGGGGACGTCGAAAATCGAGGCAGGTATTATCGATAGTATCGTACGCGGGCTAAACGCTTATCACCTCGCGTTTACGTCGTGTTTTGTGTTTAGCCAAGTCCAGACAGCAAAGTAATTGAAAATTCCAACGGAATCCAGAGAAGCACCCGGCGTATTCATTTTACCATATTTCCCTGCGAGCAATGAGTGTTCATAAATCGAGTTCAAAAATGATTTCCTCGCTGCGACGATGAAATAAATACGAGGGGCGAAATTTCATGACAGAATTCGTGGCTCACGCGATGGTGAATGTGAATGCGTATGGTGATTAGCTGAAAATATTTTTTTCGGTCGATACGCTGGCATGGAAAACGTTGGACGAGCATTTTCTGTGCTTCGGGGCGATGTTCGCGTAATTTCGAGCGGAAAAATTTAATTAAGCCCCGGTGTAACGGAATTAAAGGGGAATTTGATAAATCACGTGACGCTGGTCGTAGTTTCTTCAACTTCTACACGCGCGCAGCATTATGAGTACGTGAATATCGCGGCATGATATCACTCTGTTTGTGCGCTCCGCTCTAATGAAATATTCAGAACAGAATGCGACCTACGTGCGCGAGATAACGTTTTACGGGAGTTCCTTGGAAAGTCTTTATACCTGCGAATAAAAATATATTTATATTCATAAATGACCCCCACCCACTTCAACGAGTACGTTTAACGCAAGATAGCGACTCCGTAACGAATATTCTTGCTGGATTATTATATCTTCTTTCATTCCCTTTTCTTCGCGTTTCATGGCTCGAAATGTGCGCAGGCTGTGAGTGCCTCAAGCTTTTCATGTGAAACGCTTTATTGCATTGCTTTAGTATCAGTCAAGTGAAGAGCCTATTTAGTTCTAATTTATTACCTTGTTTTATTCCACTCGGTTCGTGCAGCTTCCATGACAGAACTTCAGTTAATAGAGTCTGCAGTCTGATGGAATATGTAATGAGATGTAGAATGTGATTTTAATTGGGTATGTGTTCGATTTAGATTTAATTAGGTTTCATAGATTTGCAATTAAGCTTCCCAGAATGTTTTGCTGGATTTTTTAAGCTCAAGTCAAATTTGTTCGTATTGATTGTTCAATTTAAAATAAAGAAAGAATGGTCACAAAATCCAATCTTCGCCAAGTACCTTTGTTTTGTCATTACGTAAGTGTTTATTTGAAAACAACGTTTATTCAGGAGCTTAATTGGGGGATGATCTCTAGTAGGGGAAGATTACACGAAATGTTACGGAATAGTGCCGCGTACATCGTGGCCACGGTCTCGTATTAGTTATTGAACATGCATTTACACGAGTCGCTGGCGTAGAATACTCTGGGTGCATGTAGCTTAGAATGCAAGAGCATGTGGAATCTCCTTTAACGTTATCGAGTGAATTGTAAATGCATAACACATATCTGCGTTCTGTGTCCTCCTCGAGACCTACAATTCACGCGATAACTATAACCTACGTGTTGGAATACATTGGTGTAACATGTTGAACTAATAATCTTCTAAATAGAAAACTGTTGTAATAGTCAACCACAAGTTAAACATCAATTTCCTACAGAGTCAATCAGCACCAATTTTTACCATGAAGTGTAACGTTGCTACACATTGAATAAATATAACGCAACTCAAAACTGAGACTTTATACTTCAAATATAATTCACAAAACTCAAAACCGAGTAGAACAAGATCTATTAAAAAATCATTAGAGAATATGGACATTAAGGAGAAAAGGGATATTAAGGATGGGGACATTTCTCCAAGAAATTCCCCAGCCAATACTTTCCTCAATCGCTACCCCAAAGGTCCTCTAATTTCAATGAATCTCCATCACGCTCAGTGTTTCATAATGGATCCCCCGAACCACGCAATTCATCTGCTTTTTTGTGGTCACGTGTCGCTGCATCAGACGATCGAATTTCTGCGTGCATTCCGCGCGCGTGCAACGTTATGCACCTGAAGCGTCTGTATACTCGAGCGGATATGAGTCTGGCCGGGCAAGAAAAATGTTTGCAAGATGCTTGGGGGGCCGAGTTCCAATATGTGGCCCGAAGGCCTCGTTCCACGTGGAAAACCTCATCCAATGCAATATCTTCTTCCTTCTGCTCGAGTTTTTCTGACCGAGGGACTGGGGCTTTTAACTCTCCTCCCTTGGAAACTCTTCCACGGTTTCCCTCGGAACGATCGTTCGACGTAATGATTGGTGCGGCGTGAATATGTATCTGGTGCATCGAGCGTGTTTTCCAAAGAGCGACGTACAGGATGCTCCAAATACAGCGTACCAAAGCTGTTCCGTTCTGGGAATATACGTGACAGCGATGAAACTCTCCCCACGCTGTTTTAAACCCAAAAGATGCGACCCTTGACCAGTCCTGGGGTTCTTTTGCACAAAGCGCTGCATGTATATTCTATAAATTCCCTCGGGCCTGAATAGTTGCTTCGAAAATAGGGAATCTATATTCATGCTTGGAACACTCTGTTTCGCGGAGACTTTGAAAGCGGGGAGAAAGTAGCGCGGGCTCTATGAATACTCATTTCGAATGGATAATTATTAGGGAATATTTACGACGCCACAGGAAGGGAGTTATTTTGAATGCTCCTGGAAGAATTACTTCCAGGAAGTTCGACTAATGATCTCGTCCGGCTTGAATTCAATTACTAGGAAGCTGTAGGCGTTCATTAATCGGAAAGGGCTTTATTAAAACCAGCGTGTGATTGGTGGAAACAGGCGCTCGCCGGTCTACTTATACTTCGTGAGTTTTTTAAGGAAAACTCGAAAGGAAGGAGAGCACTTTGGACATGCTCAAAATTAGGAACATCATTGAAGATATTTTAAGTTCTATTACAAATTAGATCAGCCTACATTCTGCTATTTTAATTAAGGGGGGAGACCACTGTCTCAAATCTGAATTTTTTTTTACATTTTCTGAAAGGCGTATGTTTCGAGAATGTTCTCTCCAAATTTTATGAAGAAATTCGCAAAATTGACGGAGATATGGTGTTTTTCGTGAAGCGGTGTCAAACGCGCGACTTGAGCCACGCGGAACATTGAACGTGATTTCCTCAGAATGACATTTTTCAACCGCGTTGACAGTCTACAGAGAAAACTATACGTCCAATTGGCATGATCAAGGACATTTATTGTACGGAAAACCCGTCGCTATTACGTGACGATCAGACATTTTCCATTTTCAACCTGCTTCTATTTTTTTTAGCAACATTTCCCCAATTTTGTACCCCGAAAATACGACTTTTTTTTCAGTGGTCCGCCATTTTGTTATTTTTTACAAATTCGACATTTTGCGATCGTCACGTAATAGAGGCAGGCTTCTAGTTTCTAAATATTATTGTTTTTTTGAATTTCGATGAACCATATGGTCTGGGGACTGTCAACGCGACTAGCATGTTTTTTCCGGAGCGCAAATTTTGACGGAGTGTATACAGAAAACGGATTTATGAATTTGATTAAAAAAAAATTTTTCTTACCCTTCGATATATACACTATTGACTATACTAAGCAATAAATTGATTTACTTGCGTTGTTTGGTTGAAATAAATTCCCGAAAATACCCTTACATTTCGGGCCGAGACAGTGGTCTCCCCCCTTAAGTACTGATTGTAAGTATCTAAATTCTGAATATGTTCGATTTCTTTGAAAAGCCTAAAAAGACTCCTATTTCAATAAATACACCATGTCACCCTACTTATTTATTTCTTCCAATTCCACACGAAGCATACAAAGACCATGGAACTCCATTTCTCACAATAATCGCACCCGAACCCCGCAAAGAACTAATTTTCCCGCTGTTCGAGAGGAACGTAACGCTACTAAAGATTCCCACAACGGTCGTACATAAGCCTGCCCTCCGTGTATTCGATACAAAACGAAATTACAGTGCCCCAGGAGATCAGGAGCCTGTAAACACTGGCCAGGTACGTGCCCAAGCTCTGTTTAACGATACTGCCTTACGTCGAAAGCAACTCGTCCGATCAATCGGTCGGATCCATTGTTTGACACACGAAAGCTGCTACTTAAGCACGGCTTTCAGCGTCGAGTGCTGTTCCGCCGTAAGCACGACGCGCGACGCTCGTTTTCCAGTTTCCTTAAGACAAAGCATCGCTCGGGAGACTGTTTTTCGTTCGACGTCGATTACGCGTTTCGAGAGGGCAACCCACTGGTTCTTTCGCCCCGAGTGTGCCTCGCTGCCTTCTGCCTCCTCGATAGCATTCCAATTGTCGCCTGTAGTGGCCCGTTGATACGTGGCATTCGACAATGCAGCGCGACGAGCGAGGAGAGCAGTGACATCAAAGGCCTCATCTTCGCGCTCAAACGGTCCATCCACGCGCGAATACTTTCCGCGAGAGTGGTGAAACGCGACCGGGCGTGCACGCGTGCATGGCTGATTTTAATGGACCACGGATGGTTAATTAAAAAATCGCGCGACCGCGGGAAACAGCGATATTTCTCTGTAAACGTCACCGCAGCCGCACGTGCGCGCCGTGTCCCCGCAGACGCGATATTAAACACTGCGGCTTCCTCGCGTGTGCGCCGCCACCCCGCCTGACCATAAAATTAGTCCCGATGGGCTCATTTTCCTGTTGTTTTCATGCCCGACCCGGCGGGGGTGGCCAGGACGCGTGCAAATTTCGCGTCACGGCATGCCACTTGTTTTTTACGGTTACCAGATCGCATCTGCCACGGCATAAATTTCGCTCGACGCGCGTGGGATGATTAAAAACTGATGATTCTATAGTTGCTTGAGGTTATTGACAATGGAGAGCGGATAGTTTAGAAAGTCGATGGTGAAAGTGGGAGGAGCGGCATGTTATTGTGTAACGATGGATTTCTGTGCAGACTAAAGATAAAAATTTTTATAATTTAAACAAGGTCTGTTAGTTGAATCCCTCTATTCAATAGATCTCATATGTTAGTGAACATTATGGAAAGTGATTTGATGATAAAGAGGAGGTAAAACTTGATTAGGTTTACAAAATTATTGACTCAAAGTTTGTGAAATAAATTTAGGTGCATTTTATATATGATCGTAAAAGAGAAACGTACTGAATTTAGTGACCTGTGACAACGAATTGGCCTACAAATTCGCATCATATTTCGTTTGGGGAAAGCGAGCGTCTTCTGTTCCCCAGAAACAAGATCAAAGGTTGAGCGCTTAATCTGACAGTGAAAAACTGTCGAAGACACGCGGGGAAAGGTTAATGTGCATCCGATGCACGTCGATGCATAATAGGGCAGCGTGTTAGGAGGTAAAGAACTCCTCTGATGGGAGCACGCGGAGGATGCACTTTCGTGTTTGACGAACTTTTTTTTGTCCCGCATCCAGGAAACTAACCGCAGAAATAATCTCCGCTTTTTATGCGCGAGACAGCGCCGGCTTGTGCTGCTTTACGAGACATTCATTTCGTTATTTGCATGATAAAAAAAGTTTAAATTACACGGAACACAAGTTGCCCCGTGTTAGCGTGGGCGGAGATAGCAGAAACAAGTCATTTTGTATTCGTACTTTTTTCCCATCCGGATTAATAAATATTTCATTTCAATCCTGTCAGCGAATTTGAACCGAGCTGAACAACGTGATTCGCAAATTAAATGGAAAATTGTTTTGTTTTCAAATTGTTGAAAACCATCAGTTTTCTTTCCAGTTTGTTGTAGCACACGTATTGACGAATGATAAGGTATTTATTTGATTTATTTTGTGCGTGACAGAGTAACATAAGGATTGGGGAAATTTAATATGGTAATTATAGAAAGTTTAATTAGGAGAAGGATGATAAATTGGAGACAAATGTATTATTCGTTAAAGAAATAAAAACTTGAATGTTGCGACGCGTATCTTCTTTATTATCTACTTATTGGAAATACGACACGGTTCGAACATTATTCCACGAACTTTGGTCGAAAATATGAAGCATTAAGCAGAGATTGCGCGCCAAAGTAGAATGAACGATTCGCCCCAACTTTCATAAGACAGAATTTAATATTCTGCGAGTGATAATCGACTCGTTGTAAAAAACACAGGAAGCTTATCAAAGGAACTCGATACTCTCAGAGGCATCGTAATGGGAAAACTTTGTTTCAGTCTCGCGTTTATTACACGAGAAATTACTTCTCATATTTAGCTTCCGCCACGGCTAAGTTTAAACACCTTCGAGCCAGGCTTCTATTAAAAAGTTCTTGAATTTTATCCGTGGCGAGATAAGACAATGCAGCGAACAACTTCGGTTATTAATACACTGTCAATGTTGTGTGAACAGTGATTACACAGTTATAACGATTCAGAGTTCGACTCTCCGATTATAATAATGCAAATACAAATGAGAAACATACAATAAATTTTAAAAAAAAGTGGAAGATATTTGTTTATTAGTCTTTTTTATTTTAATAAATATGCATTCTTCATGGTAAAAATAGTCTTACAAAATTCCTACATTTTCCATATTAGGTACCATTTTTTCAACCCACGGCGTTTGACTTTTCGTACATTTCTTATTATAACTTCAAGACACTTAAGGGGTTAGGCTACTTTAGCGATGCGGAAAACTAGGCAATTTATAAGTGGCAGTAAAAAAAAAAGTAACCAACCGATTAATACGAAACTTTGTACTTTATTTAAGTATAAGAAGTATTAAAAAAAACCGCTGCAATATTTAAAAAATGTTTATAACTGAGTCCGCACGACGCTATTTTCCGGAACACCTTTTTTTAACTGGTGTGCAGGATTGCTTGAGTTCTATTTGATCAATCGCTTTGAAAATTTACAGTTATCCTTGCTATTACATTTATTAAGCATTGACGAACCGTTTTTTTTTAATTTTCTAATTGTTTTGCGAAACATAAGCAATAAATTCACTCACTTTTCGTCGAAATTCGAACCCTAAATTTTAAATACCCGCCATTTTGTTAATTTTTACAAACATTGAAATGTTTGATCGTCAATGCTTAATAAATGTAATAGCAAGGATAACTGTAAATTTTCAAAGGGATTGATCAAATAGAACTTGAGCAATCCTGCACACCAGTTGGGCATTAAAAAGAAAGGTCTTCCGGAAAATGGCGTCGTACGGACTTAGTTATAAACATTTTTTAAATATTGCAGCAGTTTTTTTTAAATACTTGTTATACTTAAAGAAAGTACAAAGTTTCGTATTAATCGGTTGGTTACTTTTTTTTTACTCCCACTTACAAATTGCCTAGTTTTCCGCATCGCTAAAGTAGCCTAACCCCTTAAACTTTTGCATAGTCAACTATTAACATACGAATATCCATTAATTGTGTCGTGTTTTAACGTTAATTTCATTGAAAACAAAGTACCCATGTCCTTAATTCTGGCAATTTAGAGATATTTTTCTTGAAACGGACGTGCGACTATTTTTCCAAATATTCAACTACTCTCCAATGGCTTTAATGTTAATTAAGAATAAAAATGACAATACCAATCGAATTAATATTAATTATGACGAATGTACACAGAAGTATTTATACATATTTCACAAGATTATCATTTCCCCAACGACCAACGTGTACAACAACTAACTACGAACCTTTAATTACACGTATACATCACATTTCCAAGCAGAACGTTATCAAACCATCGAAGCTGCCACCAGCAAGACACGTGCCAGCGCGATATCTCGAAGCCGTCGCGAATACGTAGGTACACGTGCATAGAAAGACGCGAACTTTCTTCGCAAACAGGCGCGTGCAGACGGCCGAGCCACGCGATTGGATGTTGAAATCCGAATTACATAATGCATGAGTAAGAGCGCTGATTTTCTTGTCGACCGACTCAGAGCCATTCCAGCTACAAAGGCGAAGCCTGACTCACTTCAGCTGCCGCCTTTCTCCTTCCAACGTTCGCGAATCAAAAATCGACTTCTCCCGCGGATCGATCCGCGACTCTTCGTCACGGCGCGCGAAATGAAACGGTGGCCCGTGAAGAAGGATGCTAATTCCATCAACTCGCCCCTTTAGGAGAATCGGGGGGAGAACTCATCGGAGGCTTCGATTCCCCGATGTATTTGGGATCTCGAGGAAATGGAATTCGTGACAGAATAAATTTACGTCCGCGGAAAATGATAGACCGCTTTAGCTGCTTAAGGACTCCCCCTTCCCTCTGTCTCTCCTATCTGCAATTTTAAATTCTTCCAAGTAATGGAATTTATCGATCGAAAACCAGCTTTCAAGAAACGGCAACAGATACGGGAATACAAAAATGGGTTATTTTGTTGTGGGTAGAATTGTTGCAGAGAGCATGGAAGTTGCAGGCTGCTTTTTGCTTTCTCTGTGAAAGCACTATTTTTCGGTGTTTTTCAGTGCTCCACTTTGGGATCATCAATTCAGTTTCTGCAATAAGGGACAGATGAATAAAATTAAGTAGCCTTCTGATACAAAGAATCGTGTTTGCTTTATTGGAATTTATATTTCGAACTTAGTGTCCGTGAGGAAATTTATTTCCAATGAAGAAAGGATATAAACCAAATTATGTAATCAATCAGGAATCAGTTATTCGAACGATTTAACGGGGGATCGACCACCGTGACGTTCAAACGAGGGTGGAAGATTTTTTTCGACGCAAAAAAATAGACGAGAGGGGAGAAGAGATTGCCAAAGGGAATTGCGAACGGCGAAATTCGCGAAATTCGCGGCACCCTAATTACATTTATTCCTGGCCGGCGAGCACGGCTCGCTTAAACGCCGAAAACTGCGGTGCTCGCGTGGATGAACGCTTGAAAATATAATTACAGCGACGCGCGCGAGGCCCGTTGTTTTTCCGCTTAATCGTCGTCCGCTTGAAAACACACGGCGCGCGCGAAACCGCGGTCAGAATCATCGTTTGCATACTGAAACGGCTGTACGCGTACACGTCGGTCCACATTTTCTTCCCCGAGGCATACAGGCTGTCCCGTGGACGCCGACAAGTTGATTCTACTTGAAAAAACGAGTCGGATGTATGGGACAAAGGTTTCTCCACAAGGGGCTCCGTATCCACGAAAAATGGCTTTGAACCGCTGCCAAGTGGACACTTGCACCTGGTGTCTTGACTTCCAAGTCGATCCAGGGACTTGTAATTAGAAGTTTGAGAGTATGGAGTCTGTTTTGTGTGGGAACTATTTGAAGTTTATAATCGTGGGAATGCTTGGACTGAAATTTCAACCATGTATCGCAAATAGACTAATAAGAATGATTTTGGATTGGGGTAGAAAGTACACTGATAAGGGAAGATCCCGAACCCGAAAATTCAAAAAAATCTGAAACTTTCTGAATATATAGAGGATTTCCTCTTGATTACAACTCTAAGGGGTTGAAATTAATCCATGAAAATTCGGCTATTTTTCGATTTTATTTTGTAACTCGCAATCTGTAAGAGGTAGAAAAAAAATTCAAGACAAAAGTCACTTCTTTTAATTGGGACTATAATTTGGTAACTTACAGTTTTTACAGTTCGCGAGTTATAACACAAAATAGGAAAATAGCTGGAATTTAAGGGCTCAATTTTACCCCCTTAGAGTGAATTTGGGCAGCAAACAAAATTGGCGTTGTAATCAAGAGGAAATCCCCTACATATTCACAAAGTCTCAGAATTTTCTGAATTTCCGGGTTCGGGATCTTTTCTTGTGAGTTTCCAAAATTAAGTAAGTTCATATGTACACCTACGTTTTCTGTGTAGGAGGGTTATGTAAAATGGTCTGATGTGCTTACTTTTATTCGTAAACTTTCAAGATGATTTTGCGGAGTTGGCAAATATTTCTGTCTGAGGTTTTTTACCATGAACTGTTTGAATTTCAATTATTTGAATTTGCAAACCTTTAAATTGTATATTCAACTAGCTTTGCTACTCGACTTTGTCCGGAATTTAAATTCTAATTTTATCTTTTTTTTTGGTATTTGAAAATAGTCACGTTAAACACACGAACATATAAACTTTGTGCTTTATAGTACCTACTATAAAATATAAGATATCGAAGCTGATACAGTTCGTGCATGGATCACTGTGGTGATTAAATATTCGAAACTGGATGACTGAAATCCCATGACGATGTATTCCGGATGCTTCGACTTGGTATTGCATCGATATTCCAAGATTCCGTAATATAAAACTTCCTCCAGTGACGCGAAAATCGCACAGAAATTCACAGTGTGTAATGAACAGGGGGCGTTCACAAACTTCTAGGGATTTACTTTTACTGATGAGATAGCAAACTTAAATCGAATCACGGCTGGTCCAATCAAGTCCTGACGTGTTTATCTTCGTTTACGACTACTACTCGCCTTGCTCCGGACGGCTACCCAGTGCAGTTGCATTTTACGCGTACGAACCTCGTAACCATAGAGGGCCCTAGAAACTCCCACTGAACCACTTTCTTCCCATCAAAACAAAACTAATAACCAACAAGCATCAGCGGAAAGAGCAAGCAGAAAGTGAACAATTTATTTCCTTCGAGTGAAACTCAAAATTCCCAAGCATTTTTCATTCTTGAAATTCAACGTAAATATTTCATCATCCTTCACCAACTAATCTAAAGTTCAGCCAACAAAGTTATCGTTGCTCGACATTTTTTTACCGTGCCATTAATACGCGTCTCTTAAGACTATTGTTCGTCGAGATTTTCCTTAACGTTAGTCAGCGAAATGCTTCATCGCTCATGGAGCGTAAAAACATGTCGCACACGTAAGCGTGCACGCGGGCTTATGCACTTGGAGGAGGAGCCTGAATTATTGCCAATGAGCCTCCGACTTCTTTGATATGCCCGATGAAACTTGGAGCCGAGGATAGCAGAGACATCAACCGCGGCAGCGCAATATTCTTTTTACGTCTCCTTTTCATATCTCGCGGTTACATCAGCTGACTCCCCGTGCTTTTAAACTTTATCGCGTTAGCTCGTTCCGCATTGTCGAGTGCCGTCGACCAGCGTATTTATGCGTGCCCCACCGAGACCCAGAAGACAGCGTTTACGCTTCGCGGAACTCGCGATGACTGATCTATAAAGTGCACTGATGAGCGGCGGAATTTGTCAGTTGCATCATCAGACTGAGTTGTTGCAGGAATCATGGTTTATGGAATAGAGATTTCTTCGCTTTTCGTGAAAATAGTCTTGAGAGTTGTGTAATTTTTGGAAACTGAATAATGTAAAAGGGAGATAGTGTTTATCGTACTCGAATTTATTATTGGTGGATTAAAACACACTGGTTTCCTTTATTAAGAAGCTATGGGAGATGTACCCGAAAATTTTGAATTATTTGAAATATTTTGGGTAAGGGAGAGTGGGGGAATTACGAACGCGGGGTAATCGCGAATTCGAAAATTAATCATGTTAGAAAAACATGAACAACTCCTCCCCTTGCCACGAGACACCTCGTGCCGCGCGCTATGCTAGGTCATAAGTGCAAAACAGTTGACACGCACGTTGCTCAAAATAAATACTGTTGCTGATTTTGTTCTATTTTCATATAATTTTTTGACAAATTAAAGTAGGTGTAGCTTCTGTATTTATAATTATCTCAATACTAATGTTTAGGAACACAAAAAGTACAAATCAAGGATTAATTTAACCTTAACGTTTTTTCTATTTGATGTTCCTAACCTAACTTTTTTTTATATTTTTTGTTTTACACCTTATGGGGCATTGACGAACGGGTTGTGTGGGTCAATCCCGAACGTTCGAGATTACCCCCTATGGTTTGTCATTACCCCGTGTTTCGAATTAAAGAGTATTATACTTATCCATTTTGATTTCATTTGTTACGATGTTTAGATGCCACGCTATTACAAGCGAAAAACAGAACCGACGTATAGTTTGGAGAGTTTGCAAAAAGCTGTAGAAGATGTCAGGAACAACGAATTAAGTTTTGGCAAAGCAGCAGCAATTTATTCGGTTCCTAAAACGACAATATTTGATTATATGAAAAAATCCATTATAAGACAACCCAAATGTGGTAGAAAACCACTATTCAGAGAACATCAAGAAATGGAATTAGAGGAGTATGTTTTGAAATGTAGCAAGTTGTTTTATGGGCTGACTGCTAAAATGTTGCGAAAAATTGCATTTCAATTTGCGGAACAAAATAAATTGGCACACTGTTTTAACAAAACTACGCAGAGACAGAAGAAGAAATACCAAAAAAGAAAAGCAAACTTACCGCTGAGAACGAGGACGAATATTACTGCATCTATTGTAAGGAAAAGTACGAGGAACCTCCAACTGAAGATTGGATCATGTGATACAATTGCAGAAATTCATGGGCACATGAAAACTGCAGTGACGGACAGAGCACGTCGAAAGGCTATTTATGTGATTTTTGTAAAAAATAACTCGTGTTCGTGATTACCCGCCACTAGATAAAAAATCACAAACAGAAACGGTCTTGTTTTTCATGCAAAACTTATTTTATTTTCAAATTTTATTAAAGTTGATTACAGAAATATATAAACACATAATGTGTGTTTGAATATAAACAATAAAGACATTATTACCTTTCTAATATTTTGTTTTATTCAACTTTTTCCTTAGGTATTCGTAATTTCCCCACTCTCCCTTAAAGGAATTCTGTACAACTTAAATTCAAAGTCTCCAGTGAAAAGAATCGATGAATCACTCGATGAATCATTTCAGACACGATTTAAAGTAAGAGCGATGCAAAGAATCGCCAAATGTGTTATTCAAATGTATCGATGGAGTTTGTTGAAACTTCTTTACGAGTGGAAGAAAAATTAGGGTCGTCTGAAAGATTCGTGTTCACTTTCACTGGATATTATATTGAATATTCATCTTCGATGTGCAAGGATTCACGGATTAAAAACACATTATGAATTCCTGTTCTCTCGAAGCAATTGGCGTATTCAAACATTTGCATAAAATTGAATTTCCTTCGTGTACAGAAAGAAAAGACCATCATTATATTACCACCTTCTATCAAAAGTAGATCAACTGACAATCAATGAGAAATACAATTATGGAGAAAGACAGATTGGATATAGAGTCTGAGGTATTTTACTTTCTCTAAAATTTCCTTCCTTAAACAAGAGAAATTTTCCTAATTGATCTGTTGAATTATACTATCAGTTCGTGTCTGAAAGTAACAAGATGCATGTCGACACACTTTCCCTTGAAAAATCGTGTTTACTCTTAACAGTTCTTCCATTAATTTCGAAGTTACCTATTCACTATGATAAACGTGCACTCCAATTGTTTATACCAGTGCAAACTTCGTGGTTCGCGGTAAAGTCGTTTGATTTCAAATAACCTGATTTCAAATTTGTGTTCAGTAGTGTCAGTTGCCTTCAAGTTACTTTTAAGATTACTTGAAGCAAATTGATATCTAAAGCGGATTCAAAGAAGGTGGTCTCCTTCGTTATTCCATAAAATATTATATTTCTCATACATTTTTAAAAATTTAGAAATGTTATCATTACTCCACCTATTTTTAGTCACTTTTCAAAAATACTGAGCAGTCAGCTTACTTCAAGTATTTCACAGCAAGTAAAAGTTGAAAGACCTCTACTTCGCTTGAAACTGGAAAGAATATTTCAAGTCAAGTGAATAACAGGTTCACATTGGTAAAGTAGTTTCAAGAAACTTGAAGTCAAGTAACTTGACTAATCTGAACGAGGCTTAACGCAGGGTAACAACTCGTCTGCCTTCCCTTAAGGCTAGTTCAGACACGTGCAGTAATTTAGTTGAGTGACGAGTAGCCACTTGCTATTGAACAGTTCACTAAAGCGAATAGAAAGTGTCCGAATTACTATAGCTTACCTATTCTAATGAACTCGACCAGAAAAACACATGTACGGTCAGGTTTGTGGAGTAGTAATGCATGGTGGTGGAACTCGATCAGAAAAATCCAATGAAATGGATCTACTTGACTAGATTGTTTTACTGAACTACTCGATTAACTTTCAGTACCCACACAGTAAATTACTCGTTACTCGACTAAACTACTGAACGTGTCTGAACCAGCCTTTACGCAAAGTCGAGGAAATGACTCTAACTAACTTCAAGAAGGTAGTAACCAAAAAAGACCATCTCTAAAATCTGTGTATTTGACAGTCATTAGCATCCAGTCGTTCTAGCATGAAGCTTCTAATGACAGACGAGAAATACCCAAGTGTTTGCTTGCAATTACGCGGCTGGAAAGCAACTTCGAGGAAAGTTCCACTGTGTAACTTTCCCAAACTCTGCGTTCGATTCTCACTGTTCTCGAATTCAAACCATTTCGGTACAAATCGACGAGGATGATGGATAAAAGTGATAAAAAATACCCTTGATTATCTCTAGAAACAGAACAGCTAAACTACGTGTGAAATAAATATTCCAAAGGAAACTTCACAATTTTTTATGGAAGCCTCCAAAATTCGAAAAAAGTTGCTAATGAATTACTTAAATGCTCTAACTAACTAAGTAATATGTTAATTTACATTGCAGTGTTCAAAACTCTTCTTTTTGTACGTAATTAAATCCCGACCAACTTCCAGCTCGTAATTATCCGCGAACAAGTAAACGCACATTTCCAGCCGACATCACAAACTGGCATTGCAAATTGAAACGCAATGTTCGAGTATTGCAACGCGCGAAACAACAAGCATCTGCCTGGAGTTTTTAATTCTGTGTCGGTGGACTCGCGCGCTTCATCGCTCGGTACAAAAATATTTTCCTCCGCGCTGCTGCCACTCGAAAATCATTGGACATGAAGTTGGTAAACCAACGGGGTGCGCGATTAAACTTCCGCGAAGCAATTAACCCAATAGTCGACGTCATATTAATTGTATTACTATCAATTTGCAGGCGCGCGTACGCGAAGCGCGCCGGTTCAGCAAAATGAAACAAAACATTCCTCGACGTGGTTCACCAGCGGTCCCACGAATTAGCGGGACGGCTAATAGGCGAAGTTAGCGAGCAGACCACGCACAAACACACCCACACGTATCGCGTGGCCGAAGATGCCGCGAAGGAAGTGGAACGAGGCAGAATTCTGTGCACGAAATTCATTTTGTTAAATCAACAGGTTGCTCCAAGCTCGCGCGTAGGTGTGCCGCGTTTCGCGGCGTTAATTACGAAACATTTTGCCGTAAATTATTGCATTGTTCGGGAAACAGGTATGGCCACGAGGCGAAACGTTTGCCTGCTGTAATCTGGGGGAGGAATTTCGTAAATTGTGTCTGGTTCGATGTCGCATCACTTCTGGAAGAATTTTATTCCGAATTTATTCTATCTCTGCGTTGCAATGCCGATTCTTCGTATACATATGCGTTTTTAATTTTGGGAATTTGGGTGTGAATCGAAGGAATTGAGAAGAATTTAGTTTCCATAAAAACTACTAGTAGCTACTTGTATTACTGATACTATTGAGTCACAAAATGTCACCTAGGAAATCGTCACAAGCTCGTAAAGGACACATTGCTCTCAGCGAGATAACAGAGGAAGCTTAAGAAAGTGTTTCAATATTTTTCGACATTTTTATCATTTTTCTCTGTAACTTTTCATATCGAGGATTGAGTTTGGTAGATAAATTTGAAAAACATGTCAGGAAAAGGTCAATGTTTTCTGATATGAGAGTGCGGTGTACCTCGCTATTAATAAATGTTTTACATTTTTTCAGTTCTATGTATCTTAATGTAAAAAATGAGGAAAAATTGAAGAACGAATTGTTTTTCTGGAACTAGGAGGTCTGAATATTGTTGAAATACATTACTGTACGATTGTGAAAGTTGGACTCTTTCGAATTATGCGGGGGCAAACATGAAAAAAAATACATACGGGTCGAATCTATAGCCTCCTTAATAATAACCTCCTTTTTGAAGCCGTTTAAATATGGATGAACATGTAGAAAAAAACATCTACAAAATCTATATTAATTTATTGATTAAGTATAGGTGCAATGCAGCACTTTGTTAATTTGCGTTACAGTAAAATAGTGTGATAGTCGATGTGTATTACCAACGAAATGCACTTAAAGGTAAAATTTCAGTAAATTTTCAAAGTAAATGGCAACGAATGGAAAGCATTGATTTTGTATTAACCAAAGTGTAGATTTCTCTTGATGGATTAAGAAGAAACTCCCTGCGACCAGGTCGCAAAAATATCTACCAGTCCTCGATAAAATGCACGTAATCACGTTATCGCTTTTGATTAACGAAACTCGACACAGAGCTTGACAAAGGTATTTCCAGCGAAATGGCCAGCCGGGCTAATTGGCTTAAGAATTGAAAAGAAGTGTTCGAAGGCCGGGCTGCGATTTAATTAATTCACGTTATCATTCAGCGCAGCGATTCTACAGTTAAAAGTCACCGTAGGCCGGGTCGGATGATCAAGGACGGACTTCAGGGAAGTAAAGCGAAAGTTCGTGAAAATATCTCGGAGAAGAAGAGGCCACTGGCCTGTTTGCTCGATCCTCATCCCCGAAGCCGTGGAAAAATCACTCTCTCGAAGGCGTAACGGATGATCGATAAACGCTTACACACTCCTTCGAGTTTCGCCGCGACCGAGCCCCGAGGACTCGTCGCCCCTCTTCAACCGGAGGAATGGAATTCCATTAACGTTATCCCCTGGAATCGGCAGCAGGATGTCACTCACAGCCGGCCAAATAATATTTTCTTAGAGCGGAGGGTGCCTCGGGTCGTGCAAACTTTCCAACGTTGCATCCAACTCACTTGGACTGCCTCGCGATCCTGATTCGCCTTCGCTGATTCCATCTCTAACTTATTACTGGCGAGTCTGTAGCATAACGATGATCGAACACAAAGGAATGAATCTCTGGGACTAAGTCTGCCTCTGTCAGTGCAAGAAGCTTGCGTAATGGGGGATAATAGGGATAAATACACGTGTATGCATTTTTGAGATTGCACAGGGTGTATCGAAGCTTCTGTACGTCCCATGGGTCATGTGTGCTATTGGCAGGTGTGAAATGGCTGGCTTTTCCGGATCAATAAATGTTATTGGTTGAGTCATTATCGTGATTATGATGGGAATGTCAGCTGTGGTCAGGGAACTGGGCAATTTGTAAATTGCGCGGGGATGGTGTGGCAGATAGAAATCTCATATGTATCTGTTTCGGTATTAAAGGCATATACCAGAAAGTAGATATGTGTATACCTTGAATGAATTCCTAAGGTGAATCGTTTTATGACACTTTTATTTATCAATTTAAAATCTAGAGATGAAACGATGGTTAAAGGACCTGAGACTATTTGGAATCCCATTATTCGAACAAACTCTTAAGTTTCTATGAATGTCGAGCTGCTAAAGCAGAAGAAAATTACTTTAACAACTCACGAAGTAAGGTAGCTTCCTCGGGTATCTCTTTCTAGCGTCGTTTAAATGCTAATCACTTGCACAAAATTGGAACTGATACTCCGAAATGGGTCGCTATTGCACGACTTTGTAACAACCAGAATATTAATAGCGAGTTTAAGCATCTTAGCACGATTTCATAAGAAAAACGAACATAGAAGTAGAGGTGCAACGAAACAATCACAAGAAATTGAGAAATGAAATATTCTTCGAGCGAAAAATGTTATTAAAACATTTTCCAAATATCCGTGTCCAAATCAATCATTTCACAACTAGTGAAACAAAAGGAGGAGAATACAGATGACAATCTTGTTCAAGAATTTCCGAACAAAGTCTCGAGTGAGTAACGTCCCCGCCCTCGACGTCAGCTTTAATTAACATGATTTAAGAAAGCGCTGCGCGCGGTTTTTCCTTCAGACACCAGCTGAAAGGAGCGTTTACTGTTTCTGCCACTGACACTTTTATATAGTTGAAAACTCTGTCTGCAGGTGGTCGCCTCTAAAAATCCCACCGAGCCCCACAAAAGACATAAGATTCCATTAAAGTTATCTCGGTGAATTGGCTGCTCGACGTCAACTACAGACCCCTGGCCATTATTTCTCTTCTGAGCGAATGAGCATTTCAGCCGCCATGGACAAATTACGAATTGTTCTGCTGTTCTTAGTCCCAGAGTTTTATCGCGTCCTAAACAATCTTTATTTCACAGAGCATCTGCGGTTAAGTTCTCGCCCGAACAACGTTTCACAATCGACGAAAATTCTGTCAAAGAAGAGAGGTGACTTGTGTGGGTATTCTTCATCGTTCTTACGCATCGCGATGAACAAACAGATGTAGGTAAATTGATTTTCTACCTCGTATAGTCGATGTTTGTTATTTTTTATTCACGCTTAACATTTCCACCTATGCGCCCGTCAACATTTTGGACAATGCAAGCTGCAAGCTAGGTGTGTTTCCCCGGCAATGTTAAATTCACCACTCTGACCTGGAACGCGCATCCTCCCCAACCCCTGCGATTTTTACACCTTCCACACACGAATCACGTTCGAACGATCGTCCAACGCACCCCGCGAATTCCAGCCTCGTTATTTCTGTGAAAATACGCGCCCCTATGCCGGGGTGAAAGATAGGGTTTGCGTCCTCCTTTTTCTACCCCGTATCGATCGCCAGAGACGCGAATCAACGCGTGACCTCATCTTTGAAATCGCATTTCTCTCCGTTGTTACTCTTACGAGCGACGATCGATTCTGGGAGAAACGACACCCAATCTCTGTCTTGCATCGTGCATACCGTACCTATGTCTCGCGTGGAATAAATCTTCCAACGAAAATAAGTAACTCCCTGCGAGGATATGAGCGAGCATAGGGTAGAGACCTTTTGAAAGACTTGGAGAATTTAAATATTTTGTATGGAAACAGTGCTTTCAAATTTTGTAGAGGATAATTTAATTGTCGATGGTATTGATTACTGAATAATGTATACATCAATTTGACTCCATTTGGAAAAATGAATGCCTTAAGTATGGAAATAGAGATTACCTACTGCCTTCGTTGCTTTGGAAGAACAATGTTCCAATAGAAGCAAATAAATGTAAGCCAGCTGTTTAATTTGAAATCCTAATCCTGAAAGAAATACTCAGGAGCATTGAAAAATCAAAACCCTCCAAAAAATTCAATGGCGATTTTCCATTTGCTAAGTACTACGAAGAGTTTAGATCCCTAAAAGAAGCTTTATCCATCTTCAGAATTTCGCAGGCTCGATTGTGAACGATAACTCGATGGATTCTAGAAGATCCAGCCGCGCATTTGAATTCGAGTCGCTCGTATTTTCCGAATAGATCCCGCGACACAATTTAAGACAGGATTTCCTTGCCCGGGGAAAAATATTCAGTAACCGATTCTGCTGGATCCAACTTCCAACGCAGGCCGCAAATTCTCATTCAACTTACGAACCGTACATCGTCGTCGATTTTCCAAGACACGCGCATTTATCTCCTCGTACCACTGCGCTTGTCCTGGATCGATTTCAAAACTTTCCTCGTACGGGCGTTCCGTGAAATTTCTTCGGCTCAACGTCTCGAAAAGCTTTATTGTCGTGGAATAGCGACGTATGTGACAACGGTGCGGGAGATTTCCACCGTTATGATTTCCTCCATCCAAGTTTTCCAGTTTACTTCGTCTCTGAAAAGGAAGCTACTAACGAATAATAACTCTAGATTAAAATAGACGACGATATTTAGTTTCAGGAAATATTTGCAATAAAATTATCTTTAATTAAGCGTTTTGATCGAATATTTAATTTAACCGTAACATAGAAAAAAACATGTTGATTTTTTATACATTTTCTTTCAAAGTTCGCCAGCTCTTAAAAAATTTTTTTTTTTAAATCTGTACGCTTAACTGAAGCTATACTTTAAGAAAACGTTCGAATTTTTACAAATTTGACAGAATACTTTGAATACTAAAGAGTGCATGGCGACAAATACCCCGTCGCAAGAGATTCTAAGGAAAACTACCTGTAAAAAACATTACAGTAAAAACTACCCCCACAAAATCGTCATATCTCTCCCACGATCGTCTATCACTCTAATCCCTATTCTTCCGAGATGTACAGTTTCTTTCAACTCACTTCCAAAATCAGTTCCATTGCGGAGCGAGCGAAAACATCGCCTGAAAGATTGAAGAGACGTTTCGAGTCCCAGGTCGCGCAAGAAAAGCATCAAATCATCGTACAAAACCCTTGCTGCGCAGCATCCCCGTTCGCCAAACAGCCACAAAGGCGTTCCGCCGATCTCATTTTCCATCGGGAAGCCAAGCCAGGAGCCACTTCAATCGTCTGTCTAATGCCTCAAAATCAGCTTCGCCGCGAGCCATTCAAAAATTTTTCACCCCAACTCTCCCGGGAACCCTTTGGAAAATCTTCCGAAATCCCGTCGAGATAACATTCAACCGAGTTACCGTATCTGTGAAGCGAAACCTCGGCCACAGATCAGCCATCTTCATTCAACTTGCGAACATACATCACCGTCTCTACATCTCTTTCTTTCTCACATTCTCTCCCCCTATCTCCCTCTTACTCTCTCTCTCTCTCTCTCTCTCTCTCTCTCTCTCTCTGCACCCTTTCGAGCATGGAAGCCCGAGAGAGTAAGCGTGCGCGTAAACCCTCGGCTACACCACATAACTCCTCGTCGCTCGTCCCAGGATCCTGGCCGAGAACAAAGGGAGACACGAGCTGATTCGTATCCTAGACTGGCAACCGACTCGTGGGTGGCCTCCTCCGAACCCTCGTGCAGCGGGTCGAGTAATAAGTTCCTTCGAACTACTTAGCGGAACGTCAGCTCCTATTGCGTTTGCACAAACAACGTCCAATCAGCGCCGCGTGGACGGCTCCTCTTCTGTGGCTTTTCGCCATCCTTTGGTACGATTGTCCCTTTCGTCCAGGTAGTCGGCGTTGTTTTCGTTACTGGGGGACTCGGGCAGGTGGTTTTTGAGGGTTGAGTTTGGGTTGATGGAGAGGCTTGTGTGGATGTGGTGAAATTTCTTTTTCAGGGGTGGTATGAATTTGTTGGAGGAGGCGTGCAGATACTATAATCACGGATAATTTGAAGTGCAATGTGGGTAGCGAAGTGGCTACAAAAGGGTTTGTAGGGTTGTTGGGTTGAGGGACTTCGTGGTTCCTTAATTAGAAAACTGATCACCACCGTTGTTTATTCTGGGCTTCTGTGGCTATTTCTTTAACTTAAGAGTTGATCCTGTTTAAACCTCCCTTGGTCTTTTTACTACACTCTCGTCGCAGTCTTCTTCCTAGTTTCTTAACCGTTCATCCTCTCCTTCCTCTTCGTTAAATCGATGCTTGCTGTAATGAACGAATTCCTAGGATTGCCAGAAAGTTTCGTCGAAACAAGTGCAAGCAATTACGTTCATCACTGACACTTTCAAACGAGTAATTCAAGTCAAAAGTGCCTATCCAAACATTGGATTTACAGGGATCTTATCGCAAGGATTTATTAAAAATTCAAATTAAAAAGATATTGAAGATCTCGCGAGCTAAGTAATTAACTGAACAATCTAAGCTGGCTGCATGACTCGCGAAATTCAGATGTATGGTTGATTTCAATTTCGGTTTCCGTAGATATTTCTGTTTAAGACTGCACGCGTACACACACTGAGGGTATGGAATGTAAATGGAATGATTTTTCGTGGTGAGCATCGAAGTTGGATTCTATGCTGTCGAAAAGTACGAAGCTATCAAAGATGAAGCTTCAATTCAGACGGAAATGGAGCACGTAGCCCTAGATTCCACGCGTGCCTATACCTCACTGCCTGGACCTACTTATTCCGAGTCTTCCCGAAAGCATTCCGCCCCGCTGCTTTCTTTATTTCCCATCTCCTTTTCCCTTCGAACTTCGCGCGCCACGTATGAATACGATGCATACAATTGAATTACAAACCCGTTCCCGCCGAAAATAACGGCGTGCAGTGGGCCGGTTTTATTTTTAAAAATATCGCGTCAAGATTTTCCTGCTTCATAAATAATTCAATTCTGCGTTGCTGGGCCACGATGTACTTCGCATACCGCACAAAGGGATCACCGGCAGTGCTAGTAAATATTATATAATATAATAATGCCGACGGAAAGGGCCAAGGCTGATACAACAGTGCAAAGTATAGTGCAGGTGGAAAAGGAAACCGCGATGTCAGACTTGAAGACGTTTTCAAAAATGTTTTCAGAAAACTCAAGCCACGAAACGAACTACCAGCAATATTACTTCTAATCCCACACAGGGATCTGAGATAAGATGCACCGGTAGATCTCAATAAATAGAGATCAATGATTTACAACCGACATCGTCCCACGTTCGGTTGCAATACGCATTCAAGAGTTTCTCGAAGAAGCATAATACAGTACCTCCTAGTTTTCAGAGAGGAATACCTACCTCGTTGAGTTTCCCCGCATGATTAACGAAAACCTATACGCTGCACAGTGATCATCTGCTCCCTCGATCACTGTCATTTCGATCCTAAACCCTGCTGCTTCGATTCAAGCAGCCATGACAAACAGGTCGGCTTCCGATCGTTACGAAGCCAAGCATTTACCCTGCACGCTTCGCTAATGCATGAGAGACTGGGTGAACAATTAATTCTCCGTGTAGTACATTCCATCATACATTAACTTTACGTAGGTACAGCTTGTTACTACTTAGCTTACATGCCCATTTTCCATCAAATGTAACTTATCAGCCGTACACTTTAAGCCACATCGGCTAGCTGGTTCGTAAGGGCCCCGAAGAACACCGAGGCCTTCTGTATTCCTCTCGCGTGATCTGACGTGTCGTGACTGCGACATGCCATCGCGTCACGTGCATTGTCACGGACGAGGTCTAACAAACAACGGCGGCGAAATTATTCGAGCACGGCCATTCGTTCTCCACGGTTACGTGAGTTCGAGAGACCGGTCCGGCTAGTGCGGTTGAAATAACAGCGACTGCTTCCGTAACTGGCACGTAACGCAGTCGCGAGAGGAAACGAGAGAGAAAGGACCAATGTCCTTCGTTAATGCTACGGCCGTGTAATATAGTTGGAGGACGCTCGACCGCCGAATAACGTTGTAATGTTTCGGGCGAAATGATCCGCGACAGCCGCCCACTACTACATATCGACGTGCGTTACGGAAAGTAGCACGTTCCAATTTTCTTACGAAAAACAGCACGTTTGTCTTCGTTGTCACGTTCCACGTTTCGGTGTTTGCTGCGAAAACTAGCACGTTTGAGCAGTTTGCCACGAAAACTAGCATGTTCCGTTTGTAGCGACGAAAAACAGAATATTTGAATGGTTGGCTACGAAAAATAGCATGTTTCGTCTTTTGCTGCGAAAACTATTTAGGTACTTAGCACGTTCGAGCGGTTTGCCACGAAAAGTAGAATGTTCCGTTTGTAGCAACGAAAAGTTGCACATTTGGATGGTTGGCTAAGAAACATCGAGTGCGTCAAGTTAAATAGCGACGCGATTTTTATACAGTACTAGGTCGATAATTTATTAAACATTAAAATACCGTACTTAAATTATGTAGATTAAATTTTTCACGTGTGTTTCCTTTTGGAGATTGGATGGAGTTATTATTTATTAAACAATATTTTCAAAGATATTTTTGATTTTAGATAATGTGATTTCGAATGGCAGTGCTCACCGAAAAATCAAATTTTTAAAAAGGCTTCATAGATGTCGGGTGTTACTTTCCTATAAACGTAAATATGTTTCTACGAAAAAATTACCAAATGTTCTTTAAATGTTGCTCTTTTAAGTGCAAAAAGTTCTGTAAGAATATATGCTCCCGCTTTTTCAAAAAAAATTCACAAACAATCGCCTCTTTCCGGCCGCCTGACTAGGTATAACCACTTAAAATGAACACGTGCCGAAACGTGATACTACTTACAATTAGTTTCTGCAGTATAATCAAAAACAGGCTACTCTTCGTGACCAAACAATATAACGTGCTAGTTTTCACCACAAATTCCCAAATGTGCTATTCTTCGCGAAGAAACAATATAACGTGCTAGTTATCGTCGCAAAGTACGAAATGTGATATTCTTCGTAGCGAAGCAGTCAAATATGTTAGTTTTCGCGGCGAAAGAGCAAACGTGCTAATATTCGTCAGAAACGATGGAATGTGCTTCTTTACGTGGCTAGCTGAAACGTGTTGTTTTTCGCAAGGAAAACGAAACGTGCTACTTTTCGTAAATCACGTCGATATGTACCGAGCTTCCGATTTGCCAGGCGCCTTTCGCCAGGGAATGCTGCTTCGAGGGGAATATGTGGGTCATTGTCAGACATGTTTATTCTTCTATGCCTCTGACGTCGCGGAATATGTTCCGGGCGGAATGGCGCGGGTATCGAGGGATCAGTGATGAGTTTGGCTACTTTTGGGAGTCTTGGATCTGCTTAGAGTGTGGGTGGATGGTGTGTCCTTGAAGCTTCTGTGTTTTAGAAGTAATTTGGGAGTAATCAATTGAGTGGTGGCTGTATGGTGAAGGGCTGGAAGCTGATCGAATCAAGGGGGAATGAGGAGAAATGTTTTTCGAGATACGTGAGTTATTGATCTGTGAAAGATGCAATGGCTATGAAGATTAGAGTAGACAGAATTTACTATTAAGGGGTTAGGCCACGTTGGACGAAGCAAAGTTATTGTCATTTTCGAAATTTTTTTGTGGGAGATAACGAAATAAACGGAAAATTCTATATGAAGCCTATTATTGTACAACTCTTGACGAACAAAGTTGTATTTTTTTTAGAATAAAAACCTAAAAGTTTTATTTTAGGTTTTTTGACATTTGTGATATCTTGAAAATATTCTTTGCAATAGACACATTTATACAAACAAAATCTTCGCATGTACACCATTTCGACACAATTGAATGTGCATAGATATTCATATGTACACCTATAGTTTTGGGCATACAGAAAATAAAACTTGTAAACACTGTAGATTACGTTGTTGGGTATCATGGGTCTGCCGCCGCCAATTTTTACGAAAAAAAATACAAGTATTTCCATCAAGAGTTGTACAATAACAGGCTTCATATTGAATTTTCCATTTATTTCAATATCCCCCCAAAAAAGCTGTCGAAAATAACTATAGGTAACTTTGCTTCGTTCAATGTAGCCTAACCCCTTAATACTGAAATTAGAACTTGCAGAGTGTTGAGATGCAATGAAGATACTGTGCACTGCTCACAAAATATTCTAACACTGTGACGACTTTGCGGTCGTGGAGATTATTTAAAGGAATTATTTTATGACGAATATCGATAAAACCGTTATTATTAAGTACGATCTTCCAGTTTCACGATCCCCTTCCTTTCCACATGGAAATAATTTTCCAGCCTCCCTTTTCAGGCCCTTTCATTTCAGAAAAGTTAAGCCACTATTTCGAGTAGCATTACGCGAGCGTGCAGAATGTAAGATGAATTATGCAAAATTATGGAATACGTTACGTTCAATGAGATCGATTTCTGAATTCCCTACGTGGAAAATGGAAAAGTGCACAGAGACCGGGCATTGAATATTTCCATAGCACGAAATAACTCGTGCAAAGTCCCGCGCCCCGCCGTTTCGCGAATTCCGAAGCATCTTCCCTTGGAAGCGATGCAATTAACGCAGAATGTTTAATACTTCATTAGCAATGAATGTAACGTAGTCGTTATTAATATCACGGCGGAATTGCAAATTATTGAAACGCTCTCGCGAATGAAATGAGCATTATTCGGTCGACGATGATATCAACGTTGCTCTACATTTTGCTAATTACGCTGTTCTGAATAAATAGACAAACAGCAGTCGACCAGTAACACTGCCTATTCTCTTCATGCTTCATATCTTGGAACATAGTAAATCCCCCAGAATCCCCACTGATATGCCACGCATTCAAAAGCGACCACGATAAACGTGCACATGTACATTAGGGTGTTTCATATTATAGGGGTAAAATTCAAATATTATATTTTTATTTTACTTTGCGCATGCCCTGATTCCTATTAATATAAAAAAAATATCTGACAAATTTTAGGAAAAGTGAGTAATATTTAGAGGTTGCACACTTTGCGCACTAAATAATATGTAGTAGGCTAAGGAAACACGATTTTCAATGATAATTATTTTTATTCTCAAGCCCTTAAAACAGAAGTTAAACTTCAAAGAAGACTTACATTTAGATAAATTTACATTTTATTACTACTATTATTGTTCAGACCTATTAAAATTCTGTACGTTATTATTTTACCCACATTTTTAAAACCTGAAAAAGCGAAAATATGTAGGGAGAACGGTAGTAACAGAGGAGGCAAATGTAAATTGTGTTGAATCTCAAAATATATAATGAATATTAACACCAATTTTAGATATACGTATGATAAATAATGACATTTGGAATATATACACACATCCATGTCCTAGCAGTATAGATACGCAATAGACATGGATAGTGAACGAAATAACTTTTCGATACCCTAAAGTAACTTTTTCTTACTAACTTATGAATCTAATGTAAGCACTCCCTTTGCAAGTATGTGCGTTTTTAATCTGTAATTTGACCTTTTTTAAAGTAATACTAATCGTTACCTAGCACTTTTAAGTGTCTCGTTAGACACAATTTATAATTGAAGTTCAAAAGCATGGTCGGGGGCGATTGTAACATCGGCAGTCGGGGTAGGTCGTTCCGCAACAAAACCGAATAGTGTCAAAGAAAGCGAATAAGCGTCTTGTTTGCATAGAATCCATGTAGTGTTACAAGTTACAACCGATCCCAGATCAGCTACGGTTGCAACAATTTACACTGTATCATTAGAGCTATAACACTCCGCTTCTTATTTTTTATTAATAACTTGGATATTACTTGACATACAGTGAAACTGTTGTGACTCAATCATGTCAGATAAGTAAAACTTCCATATAAGGGTTTTTGTTGTAAATGTAATAGTTCCTGCGTAATCGTATTCCCAAGCCAAAGTGTTACTACCGCCCCAGGCCTACCCTAGTGATAAAACTGTGCAACCCCTAAATATTATTAAATTTGTCTAAAATTTGGCACACAGATCACTTAGATGAATAGAACCAAGGGGGCCAGCAAAGTGATATGAAAATAGCACCTTTGGAAAATTGAAACACCCTAATGTACATATTTGTAAAACTAATCCAACGAACCACTGCTCGAAGGCAACGGGAAGGCTTCAGGAACAACTTTCCAGGGAATAAAGCTGCCTCAAGATGTTCGAAATAAAATTTTATCTCCCGTGGAATTTTAGTAGCTCCATAGGTTTCGGAATATCCGAGAAGAAACGTGACAGAGCCCAATTTGGCGATGACGCGCCACTCTACCAGAGAAGAAATATGCATGATAATGCCAGACGCTGGCAAGAAACTTGCCGCTCCGCGGGTAAAAGGAAAACAGAGGGAACGAGTGGCGCGCAAGATTAATACGCTCTGAAATTTCCTTCTTTAACGCGTGCAATTGCATCCTCCTCGAAGTCGGATGTAATTCCACGAGGCATCATCTGGAAGAATAAAAATACCAACGAAGTCGGAGAAACGCGCGGCTCAGCCACGCGTACTTACACCGAGCGGCCCCGTTAATTACGCAACTGCACAAAACGTTGGGAATGGTATTCGCAAAAATATGCAGGGCATCGGCTATAGCCATGCGCGGGCAGATCGCGGGAGGAAGTAACGACTGTTTGCGCCCGTACTGCTTCCGTGGAACGGTCGGGGAAAAATTCCGGAGTCGCTGGAAGCAGCTAACGATTTCGCGAATCCTTGTTTGTCCTGCGAAATTACTAGCTGGCTCCATAAAATATAGATGTACGAGAAGGAAGAATTTTCAATTATCTATTTGACACGTTTAATGGTCTTGTCGATCACAATTCTTCGGTAAAAGTGTTCGTCGGCGGGCGAAGCTAGATTCAATTTATAAACACGTAACGTGATCAAGAAGAGGAAGCGCTGATACGTCGCTGAAGCCAGCGCCGGACCCGCTTGCGACCGCTAGGTGGTTACAGAATGATAAATGATAAGTCGGTGTGCTCGCAATTCTGGAATAGTTAATACGACGAAAAGGTGTTTTCGCGGGAGACGAATGAGTCCCGAGCTTTCCCGTGATTTATTATGCGTGACTGGCGTGTTCCCATGGAGTATAAAGGGACCGCTTCGTCGCTCAAAATACCAGCAAATAAAAACAATGGCGCACCGTCGAGAGCTACGATTTATTTCAATGTATCCCCGAACACCAATTTGCCAATTCCCGAGTCTGTACAATATTTACCCTCCTGTCGTCGAGCAGATATAAAACGCAATGAAATTTCCATTAATCATCTCGAGGGAAGGTGGCAATTTATTAATTCAATTTTTTAGCACACACGGAGGAAAAAAATCATCAGTTGCTAATTTCATTGTACACCCGAGCATCGAATAATTTTTGTCGAGCCTCCATCCAAGTCTACCAGTTATCTCACACATATCTAGATCCTTTTTCGTTGCACTCCTAAGAATGATGGAAAACTCTGACGCAAATAGAACGCGGAAGGTCCTCGCGGTGGATTTATACCGATAAGTCGGAACAGGTGTCGGGTATCCTGGAAAAATATTCGCGCAGAGGATTTCACAGGCTGGTAACCTGAAGGGGATTCCGCAGCGTCGATAATAACAAAGTCACGGGTGAAAATCGCGGGAGCCACGCGCGTCCCATGGCGACGCGAAAAACGTCGAGTGAAATATGGGAAAATGGGCGAAACGCTCGCGAAAGCATTCCACCGTGTGCTTTTTCCTTCGGTACCATAGCCACCCTGCTCCGCTCACAGGATATATAGGATTTTTGATATTCCTCTTACACGATCGAGCGTACGTTCACTTCGAATGGGGGTAGGCAAATATTAAAAATTTCGTCATACAGGGTTCAAGTTCGTTCTTCTGTAAAATCTGCGAACACGGTTGCTACCCGATTTCTGTTGCTGCTGGTGTTAATAGAACTGCAGCATTTGGATGACCAATTACAACAGTAGTTACGTGAAAGGTAGATTTATTGTAGGTACAGTTTACGCGAGGTAATGTGGTGATAACAGTAACAATATAATGTACACCTCAATTATTCTCTTGACCCATAATTCGTTAACGACTCGCTAAACTCTCTAAACATAATAATTCTCTATGTCTGTCCCCCGTGAAGGCTTACTAAAAGACACTCTCTTTTGCTTCGAATTCGCGCTCGAGAATATATTTTTATTGCTCCGATCGTGTGCTCTACAGAAACTTCTAAAAATCCAGAAAGTGCACTGTCGCTATTAAAACTAAACAAGATTTTTAAAAATAGATGGAGGAATGTAGAAGCTTCCACTTGGAGTGGATATTATATTCCCGCACGGTGACTCACAGGTTTACTCACATAAATTAAGAAGAATAACTAATTAAGAAATCCACTACCATATTTTTGTTTGTTAATGCCTCGACTGGCATAACTTGGTGCATAAATTTAATACGAAACGTAAGACTGCAGGCATAATGTGTTCGAAAGAATGCGACAGTGTTTCGCGAACAAATTTACGAGCGACCCCCAGCGAACGCGTTAAAGACACGCGAACTTGCTCGACTCGCAGTAGCTTTTCTTTCCAAACAATTTACTCGCGCTGCTACATCGTCGCCACAAACTCTGTCCGAGCCTCCATAAACGCAGCGAGCCATCGAGTCCCAACGTTGTCGGCCGGGGAAAAACAAAATTCCGCCGTTGGGTGAAAACAAAATTCCTCGCGCTTCCCGAGGGAGGACAATATGGGAAAGGTGGCTCTGCAGCGCAATAAAGAGACGAATCCCTCTCTCGGTGGATGCAATTACTGGGAAAAGGCGAGGCGGTGAGGATCGCGCGACCATTAATTATCCGGGGGTCGGTTGCGAAAAAACGCGAAGGGGCGAGTCGGTGAAAGGGAAAATTTCGCTCTGGCGGGCAGAGGAGACCGTAGCCCTCGCCACCTTGTATTTCGGCACGATTGTCACGGGACAGAAGGAAGACCGTGCAGTAGGGAAGGAAGATTAGAAAACGAGAAAAAGAAGGATTTTAAAAAGTGCTTGGCAGGGGACAGCGTCCTGAATAAAAAACAAAAAAGAGACGAGACAGAAAGGAGAAAGAACGGAGGGGTTTCCTTTAAACGGCGACCGCTCGTGAAACTTCGTCGCAGCGCTGTCGGCCATTGCATCGAGTAATTGAAGCTGTTATCCGTGCGAGATCTTTCTCCGTTTCGCCGATAAACCGGCTATCTCTCATCTCTTTAAATCACGGCACAGGCTACTGGCGGGGGTGCTATGCAAATGACAGCCGGCTGTGTCGAAGAGAAAAGTCGCTCGTCTATTAAATACGGCCGCCTTAATTGCTCGAGAGGCGGTATAGTTTCTCTTACCGCCGTGACGGCTTCATTGTACAGCTCGTTAGGGGATTTTCTTTTTAATCCGAGGTAGCCGTCGGAGTGACAAGAATTGGCTGAATCCCTGCAGCGAAGTGTCTTGACGCCAACGACGAGTTTATTAAACGGGGGAACGTTAAATGCAAATAAGCGATCGCGGAATGTTTGGGAACGGGGTGCCATTTTTTAATAGGACCTGTTGCAAGGCTGTAGAAATCAATCGAAAAAGTCCACGTGCAATCTATACAGAACAATGTTTCCCACACTTTTTTGGGAACTGTAATAAGGTAAAGAAAACACATTAAAAATAGATGTGTAACTTAATAATATTAAATGAAGACCTCAAAGAACCGTGGTGACCACCCATAAAACACTGCGCGACCCACGTAAGTTTATTAAGCTGATAGATTATTAAATAATATAGGATTTTTGGATTCTCGCGGAGTCGCAAAAATATACAAGGGGTCTCGTTTTGACTGTCTCACAATGCTTCATATTCCAGTTGTTTGAAAATCCTAATGTGTTTCAATATCAACAATTTAATGCATATTTTTATTTTGTATATATGTAATGGCTATTTCAATGTATAAACGTGAATGTAGACCTGCACAGTCTCTTCACAGTTATACATTTTCCAATCACAAAAACATTATTCCTACTATTTTTTCACAAATTAAACTACAATGGAACTTCACTAGCATAAATCAATCGAAAAGTATTTATAAATAAAAGTTAAAGAATTTTAGTAACATCACCCCCTTCTATAGAGAGGCTAACTTTACTACAATACAAATTTTAACCAGAAAATTCAATTCTACCGTCTGAAAAACCCTATAAACCGTTTTTACAATGAATAGTCGTGTGTTCTTGACGTAAATCTTTTTTTTTCGCGTCTTCTGAAATCCGTACCAGCATGGGTCGTGACCCTCAGGTTTGGGAACCACTGATGTAAAATATGTATATGTAGGAGCTACAGGTTGCCGTTAATAATAAAGAAGGAGTAAGCAAATATAAATATTAGTGATTGAAAGTGGATTTTTGCGAGTTGTGCTAATGGCATTGTATGTTACAACTTGTAAACAAGTTTAATAAATATTCTCGTTTTACGGAAATATTCCTGGGTTTAAGTGAGTTATAATTTAGTACCTGTAGGATTATAGAAGCTCTGTTATTTTCTATTTATATTGCAAGTTGGTAGAATTTAACACGTTTGACAGTAGCTCTCGTTCACTCATAATTGTTAGTAAATAGTTACCTGATAACGTGAAATATGCACAAGGCTCTTGGGGCGCTGCTAATGTAATGGATTTTGATTAGATAAGAAGGCTGAAGTAATGACACGCGGTCTGCTCCAAAGTAGGATTGGAGATTTTTAGAAGATTGTAGTTGAACCTGTTTATATTATAAATTCTATATGTTAAGCATGTATTTTTAAAAAGTGACTCCAAGGTTTCATCAGAATTACCACGGCCCTCATACAAAGTCCAAGAAAATGTAGGTAAGCCACTAAGAGCTCGGCGAATTGCTGCTGAACCTGATGTGCATGGAATAAAATTTAAATTTGAAGCAGCCTCTTCCTTGCACAGAATATCAGTCCCCGAGTATAAAGATCTTCCAATGCCTTACTTCATTCTCTTAGCGAAATTGAGGCAACCTGTGATAACGTGTCTCCGCTGAATATGTACAGCAGTTGCATATAAAATCCCCATGTTGTTTTATTTAAAGCTGGCTTACAGAACGGGCGACAAATGAACCGGAAACCTTCAACGACATTTCTCGCGCTGGATGAAACGTTATTACGACCTCAGTGGATTGTTCGCGTTCAGTTTTCAACGTTTCTGTTCAAACACCCGGTTTTTTCAGCTCCCTCATTCAGAAAAGTGCGACAGTGCATTACAGCTCCACCGGAGAGCAAACATCATGGGAAAGTTGTTTCCTGGATAAACGCAAACGGTGGGCGGGCGGAAAAAAAAGATCTAAATCGCGATAGAACTTCTGTTTGCGCTTGGTTTGACCCGCACTGCCCTTCAACTAATTGCGCACCATCGATTTCGTGGATATAGTAAAGAATGCTCTGCCAGAAAGAAGGGGGAAGAAAGTTAAGAGAAAACGAGCAGAGTGAAACTGTTACTCATACCTCTCCCTTTTATATTTGCAATTTTAAAGTATTTTGTACTTCGAGGTTCATAATTTCCAGCCTTTTAAATCTACACTCCATATCTAAAAAGTTTATACTCTAAATTTCATCAGACTCTCACATCAGAGTGATTGAAAATTAACTAAATAACTTCCATCGCTTCGCAAATTACTTTATTTTAATTGGGGACCCCTTTGTGCCTGTTAAAAATGAAAAAAATAATAAACGCTATATTTGTACTTGGTAGTTTGAAAATCTACTTATCCTAGCTACATGTTCAGCTTTATAACACTTTCAACCTCAACAGGGTTTCCCCTGCGCCATCCTCCAAGCTGCTTGAAACGCGTCACGTTCTCACGCAGCCTGAATCAAATTGATACAATATCCGGCTGCGAATTTCATCTAAAAAGAGAGACGAAGAAATTCCCTTTCTCGGTGAATTTCCCGGAAGTCGCCCCAGGCTGCTTTTCCAAGTTGCACAGAAGCCAGAGCGTGTCAGAATGCGACTGAACCTTGACTGCAAACGTGACTGACAGGCCGGAGAACCGAAGGACGTGAAAAGAACGCGAGAACAATACGGCTGACAGAGCGAGAGGTCCGAGAGCACCCGACAAAATCACTTTTAATCCATTTTCCCCTAATGAGGAGCTCCTGATGACTTTTCTGCCAGCTAGACTTCTCGATTTCGAGGCACGTTCCAGGAATAAGAGAATAGTTAAAGATTCAATGAATTCACAGAGCTGCAACAAAATTCCTCAAGGTTTGCAGACATAGAAAACATACCAAGGATATGCAAGGATATTTAAGGGGTTTTAAAAAAAATCGATTTTTTTTAACAGTTTTCGAAAGTACATATCCTCAAGAATTTACTGTTAAATTTTTATGGAAAAATTTCAATTATTTTAGCTTGCACTGAGTAATGTAATTACAATGTATACAATGTAATTGTGTATTTAGTAATCTGTTATTTTCTGTAATCAATTACACAATTACATTTTAACCGTAATTTGTAATTAGATTACATTTTGCCCAACTCTGACTTTGCCCGCCATTTTGCGAATTTTGAAGATACATCACGAATTATAGTCCGAGCGATATGTACAGTCACACTGATCATGAATCAGTTCGGACATTTAGGTTCAGATAAGTCTAACAACTGAAATCGCCTTCTCGAGCGAGGCATGAATTTTTAAACATGTCATCAAGACCGCTTTCAGAAGCATTATAAAAAGCAATAATTTAATTACTTTTAAATTGTATATTTACTGTGGAAATGTAGTTTAATAAATTGTCAGGAATTTATTGCGACGCAAATACTTTTAGTAATGGAATAAAACTTTTTTCTATTTATTAAACCACATTTCCACAGTGAATAAAAAATATCAACTTAAAACTCTGACAATATAAGTACATTTTCATTATAATACGTTTTAAAATAAATAAATTCCTGAAAATCGCTGAACTTATCGCCGCGCTATGAAGTAAATGCTTTATATTAAACTTCGAGAATGTACCTAACTAAGAAATTTTGATTGCAATTGTGAGTATTTTCTAGGAGAAGAAATTCGATTCCCCCCAAGAACTGTCTGACAGTTTACTCCGAAGGGCCAGTAATGCAACAGCCCTTTCATCGATGCACCACTCGAAGCAGCAACCCCAAGAGCCTTGCACTTGACGAGGTACGTCCCTGCCGCGTAATTGCAGCGTTTTCAATTCGCCCCGATTTAATTCCCCTGACGACGTTCACTCCCCTCCCGCGGAAAATAAGCAGCCAGCAGCTCGAGATCGGTCTGCCTCGCGTCTACAAGAGAATCGAGCTGAGTAATCAGCCTCATTGATCCAGCTACGCGGTGCATTGACTCCCTCCAGCCCCGTTCGTGTTTGTAGCAGAGGTCTGGCGTGTGTGCGTGGGCTTGACACGCGTGTACGTACGCGTTAAGACGTCGCCGCGCCGTCACGAGTAGTAGGAGCGTACCGCATTAATGCGCCAAACAAGATGGTATCGGTGCGGCCTGCCCACGCGTTCGTTTCTTCACGGAGCTCAGAGGATTGCGGGAATCACGGAAACGGTAAGTCGCGAGTGATAATTAACCCCTTCTAAGTCAAACAGCTCTTGAAACTACTTGTCGCGACCTTTTCTTATCGTCGAAACTCCCCCTCCGTGAATTCCACTGGAACGTACGCTTTCTAGCCTGACCAAGGGAAAGATAAAACAGTTCAACGGGATGGAATGCATACTGCAATCTGTTTCCTCGACACAGAGGAGAGGTGGCTTTTCTATTATGGAGGATGAATTGTAATTCAAAAGGAAAAATTATTGTGATGTGACCAGCTTTGTGCATGTTAGATTTAACACTCTTAGCACTTCAAAATTAGGTGGAAGAAAGTATTATAGTACACCTCGGGGTTGAACTCTTTGAAGACAAGATCTTCAGTCAAAAAGGAACTAAATGAAGATTCACTGTTTCTATTTCCAATTTTCGTGCCACCCATGTGTCCCTCCTATGTTTCAATTATCTACTATTCTACACCCCCAACGTGTCCGATTGCGGATCAGATAGATCCAGGGAGTTTCAAAGTTGCAGTAGGATTGAAATTACCCGTGGGAGTGCAAATGACCTGTGCGACCTAGCGCGTTAATCAACAGTGTGAATTACACTCCCTTTGGCCCATTACACTTTCATTAGCGGCTCTGCTCGCGTTCATCGTTAATTAACATTTTGTCAGGTTTAAGGTGGTCCGCGCTGCACAGGGACGATTTAATACGGGAACGGGACAGTAGTCCCTCCAGATGCATCGTGCGCCAGATTAATATAGAATGGTGTGCTTGACATTGAGCCAGCAGAGTGAAATAATAATTGAGATGACGAAGACATGCAGCGTTGCGTGTTGCAAGTACCGCCGCAATTGAGGATCACGCGACCGGGAGGATACGCGTCACGTGTACACCGGGGCTCACTTTGAATCGCGATAATCCGTTCGTGGAATTCCATTGGCCACTCCGCCATCTGACTTTTTGCCATTTTTCTGCCTCCGAGGAGCGTCCTAATAAAACTCGAGGTGACACTCAGAAAAGGGGCGCAGCATTAAAAGCCGCCAGGGGAGGAATATCTAATGAACGGCGGAATGCAATTATCCTGCTTAGGGACCGTTCCTTCTCTTATCCACAATTAAAAGTTTCAACGTCGATTCCGTATCTGACAGGGAAATTACTAAAGGGACCCGTTAACGAGTTCGTTTAAATTTTTGGACCAAGTATGTGACGATACTTCAGCAAACTCAAATCTGATTCATTTATTCCGTGATTATATAATGCTCCTGCAAGGAATCACTTCTACTTAGCTAAATTGTAATTACCTTCAAGCATTTTTAACTCCCTCGATACTCGAAAATGCCGAACGATTCGAGCCAGCTAATAAAACCTCCCGACCACGCATTCTTCCTCGACCGGCGTTCACGACTAACGATGCACGCGCCTCGAAATCACGGCTTAACAGTCGCCAATTGCGGTCAAACAATCTCGATCCCTCAGCGGGGCGACTGCGAAACAAGTAACAGGGCAATTTCTTGATGCAACAATGAGACACCTAATCGAATCCACCGCTGAATCGAGCGGACTCAATTGCAGCAAAGAAAGAAAATGGCCTGGAAGGTGCAAGAGCGGTCGCATCGCCGCGGCAAGGGGTGCGGGTAGCCGAGGAAGAGCAGAAAATTCCGACTGGTCGAACTGCTACTTCTCCTTCTCTCCCTAACGCGACTCCATCCTCCGCCGCCCGCCGTCTTGCCTCCTCTATGCTCCGGCATCCTTCGACAGTCTCGATGGCCAACTACACTGTTCGTTACACACGGATAAAGAAGCCAGAACAAGAGAGCCAGGGCACCAATCCCCTATTCAGCTTCTTTTTTTCCACATCTTCCCTGGCTATCCGCGCCGCGCTGTCTTCCCTCAATTATTCCCCCTTTCCTACGTTTCTCTTTCTGTTTATCGCGCCACGGCCTTTCCATCTCGATCCCGTCGCTCCCCCCTCGGGCGGACCAGTTCTTAACGTTCCGTCGCGTTTCAATGTCGAGACGCTAAAGGGGTGGAAAACAAGGGCTCCTACGGCACAGGGAGCGGTAGCCATTGACACTTGGAGTCGCTGAAGCAGCCAGGGTGAAAACAGCAGCGAGAGGAATTCCATCGAGCGACTTTAATTTCTCGGCGAACCAACGGGGCAGTGTGAGAGAGAGAAATCGACCGCAAAAAAGCTTCGATTGTCCTTTAGAACACGCGTCAACGAAAAGTAGACGATGAAAGGGCACGTGAGCGATGGTTTTTGCCTGTTTTTAAATTGATAAATCGCTCTATTCAACCGAGCTATCGCATGAAGGAAGAATGACTCTGGGAAGAAATGGGTAGTGTGCTGTTATGCATACCGGTGCAAGGTAACTTCATTAAGAATGCACTGTTCTTACAACGCTTCTTCCGTTATAAGTAATAACAGCTGATTATTCTATCGTTTGAAATCCTTCACTAAGTGGCAATTAATGAAACGAAATCGGAGAGAAAGTAGCCGAAAATTCGAGCACCAGGAAAGAGCAGTGTACCTAGTACATAGTCACGGTTTCCTTTCAGCGTTCAACACCGCGAACGTGCCGAATCCGATAGATCCCCAAAGGCAGGGGCTGTTTGAGGGAACAGGGACCAAGTAAGAAGTGCACGATGGAGCAGGTAGGAACTGGGAATGCTTCAAGTTGCATCGAAACGCTATGCGCTAAATAGTGAATAGAGGCAGGTATGTAGGTACACTGGTAGGCAGGCTGAAAGAAGAATTCTTCGTCCCGGCTACCTGTGGGGCAGGTATTCCTATCCCAGCGAGAGAAACGTCGGCGGCTTGAGGAAACCAGGTCCGAAATTCAATGACACCGTTGTATACCGATTTTACCCACGTGCCTCGAACGAATTATTTAGCAGCAGGCCGGCTACGGATTCCCTGGCTTCGGCAAGGAACGAGGGTAAATGGAAGATAAATTCACGGTCTTCTCGCGATTGCTGGGATCCTAGGGGCGCTTCTGCTTCATCCGTTATTCATCCAACGAGAGATCTACTGACTGCATTTCTTTAAAATTCCGATTTTACAAGTCCGCGCATCCACTGGTACAACTGCATTCGTGGATTTACTGATTGATAGCAACCACAGTTTTCGGTCTGACTTCTGATTTTTGGATTCGAGGAGTCACTGCTGAAGAATTCTTCGTCCACCTTATCGTTTCTTCTAGTCTTAATTCTTAAGCTTTTTATCTCGTGGCGCGAGATAAAAACAAGTATATACCGTAACTTAGAAGTTTCTGAACCATTTCGGAGGTCACTCTATATCGATTGCTAATACCTCCAGGTTCAAATCTAAATTATAAATTGTCAAAATCGAGCACTGAAAGGAGTAGAATTGTTCTTCGATTTAACCACTTCTTTTTACCTAAATAGTTTACCAAGTTCTAAGATCGAGCAGCATTAAGAATCTTTCACGATACGAGACAAAAGACTGAACTATTCGAGAGTGTTCTGTAAATTTTTTCTTCCATCAGGCAACATTTTTTACGCTCTTCCGCCCGGCAGCAATAAAAATCTGCTCCGATTTTCAGCCCGCTCACCCTCGATCGTTTGATCTCGAGGAGCTACGAGAACCGGGGAAAGACAAAGGGTGCGTTTAGCCTGACTGGAGTGTTCTCTTAATGTGGCATAGTCACCCTTTTACCTTTAAAGTGGGCAAGGGTGGAAACGACTTACAAATATCAGGGCACGATGCTCTCTTTTGTGCACACTTTTCACCCGCGCCTGGGATCATTCAGAACGCAATGCTTTTCGAGGGCCCTCGAACCATTCATTCGTATGGAGTTACGCGCCGCGTGAATTCGCGTTTCAGCCAGTATGTACCTCGCCCACTACGCCGAGCACTTTTTACTTATAGTGTCACGCGACACTGTTTCGACGCAACGATGAAAAACGTTCGGTTCGGATCGAAATTACAAACCGTGTCCTCGATAAACTGCATTCGAAAAATTCAGACCGTCTCTCGTCACTGATAGTCGTCAGCCACACTTGCCATTTTATTTCCCTCCGGGAAATTTAATATATGGATGTGGAATCTTTCCAATCGACTAAATCAAAATGTAAAATTTATAGATTTGAGTAATCTTCGTTTATATTAATTCGTATTATAGAAAGTAGAGAAGAAAGCTACTTTGAGAAGGACGAAATACAAATTTTTCCATCGAATGAATTATGTTTTTAATTTCCGTGGGGAATAATATTACGTAAATGGAATGGCACGTCTACACATTCACGAAACACTCAACACTGTAATAATTGCAGCAATTAAACAACTACCCAGCAATATTCGTCACGCGATAAGATAAATCCAATGTCAACTTTCAGCCATGAATTTAAAAGCCTCCAATTTTCTTACGATACAAGCCTCAACTGGCTGCAAAAGTTCACCCCTATATATTTCCAGCCTACGGAGTCGTGCTATTATTATACGATCACTGATGCAGGCCGGCCTCGTTGGTTTATTAATTGAAATGTAGCGCAACGCAGAGAGCAGAAAACTCCAATATGAGCTTAATAATGATGTGTGCGAGCGCCAGAGTTTTACAGGTTGTACCTACGTTGTACCTTACCAACGATAACGGCACGGTGAAATACAACCGAGCAACTGTGTCCCGCGATTTAAGAATAAATTATTACTCCCATTCTCGTGGACTGTTACATAGTACTTGCTCCTTTCGAAGCAAAGTAAACCGACAAATTGCAAAGAATCTGCTGAATATAGTATCCCCAACGGAAACTCTTGGCGAATACACTTGAAAGGATAGGTTTTATGACCGATCGATCTCACAGACTAGGTTCAAGAAAGAAAATGTTAATACTTCAGAGGAAACAGAAATAAAATCCAAAGACAGTAAAGCCACCCATCGCCAAGTCTTCAGAAATTTAGGAAAATTAAAAATAGAATTGAGGATCCTGGAGCAAAATGGGTACAGGTTTGAAAAATTCTTCAAAAACAGAAATAAAAACTTACCAATTCAGTAACTACTGCTTACTGTGTGAAAATATCTATTTTTCAATTAGTGTTCTCTATTCAATGTTAAGTCAAAGCAATAATTCTATAAACAATTTTTTTTCTAATTTACACCAATCACCATTAAACTCTTCCAACCACCCTGTATCATCCAAACCCTTCTCTTTCTCAACAGTCCAAGGTCTCCCAAAGATTTATAGCCCCGCGAGTAGCCAAGTACATGACCGAAAATTTGAAAATAAGCTTTGATAACCCCAGCGTTTCACGAGATAACCGAATCAAGCGGCTTGGCGAACGAGGCTCGGCAAATTTATATCATCCTTCTCTGTATCGTTTATAAGCCCAGGAGCGTTCAAAGCGTTCAACCGCCGCCGCTTCTGTGGAGGGACACCGTTGGCAATCGGAGATTCGAGACACGCAACGGCCGCCTCCCTCGACGAGGAGTTTTAAGGTGCATTGAAAGTATAATCTCGCGCGACGGTAATCCAGTGAAACGCTGGGTTTCGTAAAATCGTTCTGAAAGGGCTCGCCGGGAAATCCGGACTTACACGGGAGGATCTATTCTCGCGGAAGTTGCTTGGTTCGGCGGGGAGGATGCGGCGCGCCGTCACAGGCGGACCAGCAAACGAGAAAAGAAAAATCCAGGTAACAGTGCTCGATCGAACAAAACAAATCGGTCAAGTTTCCTTCTTTCCCTTTCTATCTTCTCCTTTTTCTTTACTTAGTCCTGCCCCTCTCCATTCCATGGACAATCGATGAACGAGGGATGAAAGGCAACGAGGACGAATCGCTGAGTAGATTCCTTGGAAGGAAACACTTAACCTGTTGCAGACACTGGTTGACTCGTTCAGTTTCGTTTTATTCGTCTTAGGCTGGAGTGTATGGAATAGATACTGTTTTAGTCGGTTACGATAGGAACGAGCTAGAAGAGTGTTATCGAGGAAGATTGCAGGTTTTTTGATAATTCGAATCGATATTTGGGCCTAGTTATCTAGAAAGCTACCAGCCATCAAAATGACAAAAAATTAGTTACACGCAGTACAGATTCCATTATTTTGTGATCTTTATTTTGCAATAAATTGCCAACCCCATAGAACAACTCTTACGTTATACAATTATTAAAACTACCAATCCATAGTTCCATTTTAGGCTTAAAAGCCACAGAAAATTTAAAATTATATTAAATATACTATTCACTATTGAATAACCCATTGAAAAACACTGTAAAACTATAACAAGAAATAAAATATACTTAATAAAAATAAAGCTACTTTTCTTTAACAATTAAAATCTTCAAAATAAATTTACTCAGTTTTAGATCATTGAGGGTTGGGTGCTTTCTGCATAACTAGGCCCATTTTTGTATGAATTCGAATGTAGTTTATAGTAGAGGCTTTTGACTGGTTTTGAGACACTGTGGGGCAAGGATGGGGCTAAAGAATTTGATTCTGTGAAATTCGGTTCAGGAAATTATAAAAGATCGGAAACTATTTCAATGACGTACAAAAAGTTTTAAATGCCTTTAAAGTTCGACCCGCGAAGGGAAAGTTTCTTGCCTAAAACTAGTTGCACTCGAGAAAGATATACGTATCTGACTTCAAATATTTGATGGAAACTAGTACCTACAGATAGTAGGAATGTAGGCGAAAGAAATTGGAACACCATGGCTCAAGAGTTAAGCGTTTCTACTTAGCGTGGGTCGTTCTTTTAAATGAATTTCAGTCTCATTTATCTGAACTTTGGCTTAACACTGTTACAGGGTTAACGGTATTTAGTGCAATTGGCCTCCGTCCAATCGCGTTAAATCGATTAAGGTGACGTTATGTACGACTACGAAACGATAAATAGATGTCACCAAGAAATATAAGGAGACCAGGCATCGCGGAAAAGCAGATAACGATAACGAATTACAAGTATCGATCAATCCGGAGCGATTCTTCTAATTACCGCGCCGTTAGTTCGCAACGATTGCTCGAATAAAATCTTCTCTTCGAAAGCAGAGCCTTCAATTTAACGCTTTCCGTCCTCCTTGCCGACACGAAACGAGATTTAAGCGAACAGTCGGCGGGGACAGAAACTCGAACACGATCTTATTGTTGGGAAAATAATCCTCTCCGCGAAACTTCCCGGAGAATCGAGATACAAGTCGCTCCGAGAGGACACTTCGCGACTATTCGCGCGGATCGTTCCCAAAGAATTTTTAAGAATCCTTTAGAATCCTTGAGTGCTGCTCCGTGAATGCGTCAATGAATTTGTCAGAGATTTTCACAGATGAAAAGCTGACTTAAGGAAAAATTTTATGTCCAAGGGAGGCAAGCGTCGAGAGGGTGTCGCTCGTTATAATTTCTAAATAAGACAAAAACTCGTGTAGTGGATTTTATTGCGCGAAAATCTCGACTTCTTCCTTCGAGCACTTCTTCCTTTGCCAAAAGTGAAACAGATATTGCTGGAATCTTTGAATGAAGAGATGAAGAGGGTAAGTTTAAGGGAAATGAGGGGCCACAAAACTTTGATTGGCTCCATGATTCACGATCGTCTTCAAAGTATATATTGCGTATAAATTACCGTGTTGTTCCGGCTTTGTTATAAGCTAATTCTTCTACAGGGTCTTTACCAAAACTCCAGTCTTTTACAAGTTTATAATCCACCCCTGCTCTCTAAAGCGTTACAATAATTTACGTCCGCCCATTTCGTGGCTCGTATTTCTTCCTAACAAAAATTTAGGGGACTCTCCGAGGGGAAGTTTCTAAAGCATTCCAGTGAATCTTTCGAAGGTCTTAGGACCTACGGCGACTGGGAACCTGTGGGGTACCTTTAGAAAGTGAGGAAAATATTACTCTGTTAATTAAAATCCAAATGATCTCATCAGGAAAGCTAAGATACGAAATACCGGCTAAATAATGAATGTAGTCATAAAAAATACCCTGCTGGGATAATACCTCTTCATTTAACTTAACACAATTTATCGACAAACTGCAGAGGGTCTTATACGACAAGAAAAATTATACAGACTGGAGAGGAAACTTAAAATCGATCTTCAGTGTCAAAGTACACACTGAATCTGTTATTCCGAGGATGGGAAGGCTTAGATGGACGGCTTAGAATTAATTCACAATAACATTGACTTGATGAGACATTAATACAGCATCATCGTCGTAAGAAGAAAACGAACTGCGGAGGTATTAGCTAAAAATTCGAAATAAAAAGCGGAGCGCGGCATCCACCGTTGTATCGAACTGAATAACAGGAAAAACCTGGACGGGAAGTAAGCTGGTGTGTATCATCGACTGAGGTATTCCCCTATTTTTAATTCTACAGTGCAATAAGAAGAGAAGACGTGGGAATTCCCGGCAATTGGTTAATCCCCGATCAATGTTCACGACACTGGTAATCAACTACATATTTACACAGACTTCCTGCAACGATAACACGCGCTCCACACGCTCAACTTAATCAGCATATCAATAAGTAGAGAAAACAAATGTAACAGCGTGTAAGTAGATCGTTTTCTCGCTAGCTGCGAATGGTGAGGTCATCGAAATAATTTTCATATTAATCGTCGTTATCATTACCAGAGACATAATCATTCCTTGAAGAAAGAGTCCCCCGAATTACATCTTCGATACCACTGCTTCTCAACAGCAGGTATTAAATCAAATTCCTAGTGTTTGCCAGCACTGAATTCTTGCGAAGGCGATGAGGTAAGAGGCGATTACACAGTGACCAAGAGCGTATAATCACACGAGGATTAAGATTGCATGCTTTGCTTGAAGAAAAAAAAAATAACACGACAAATAGGAAGAACTTTATAACGAAACGCTCGCGCATTTCGCAAATGTTGCGACATAAAGGAAACAATCTTCGTCTGGAAGCGTATTCTTAGGAAACCCCGTTATCACTCCGCACTCGTCGTTTTTCCCCTCCCAATACAAGCAAATGCTAATGTACTGAAAATATTGGCACGTTATCTCTCGTGTACGAGGAAATTTAACTGTTTGCTGAAACGTCCTCGTTTCTGACCAAATAAAATCAGAATCTTGTATATTAACGCTAAGTGTGCTAATTCCCTCTTTGATCTTACGAAAAAGTGCCACGAACATTTGGTACATAAAAGTTTGCCAATTTGCAAGACCTCTGAGCTGCGACAGTGTTCAAACTCGGGTGGAAATATTAGAGCAACAGTATTTCGTGACTGCGTAGTAAAATCTCGCAGCATCTTGTCGCGAGATGAATAGCGCGAGGGAAATGATAAAAGTTGAGGGGAAACGTATAATTCATAGGCACTTGGAAATGTCTTAATTTCTGGACCAACGGCAGGCTCCAAGCTCCCGGGATCTCATCTGCCTTTCTTTTCTCTGAAATCTTACTGGAAATGAGCCACCTGCCGGAAATTTAAGGGGGCGCAAATTGCTCCCGAAAAAGGAGATTTACGCAAGATAGGCGAGCAAACCGTGAACGCGGGAAACTAATACACGTTGCGTGTGTGCGCTCGTGTTAGCAAAAATAAGTAAATACACTCTATGGCGCGGGGTCATTGGGGTATATTGAAGCTAACACGCGCGGAAGCACGAGGAAAATTAAATTTCACGTGATACAGGCGGGTAACGAAATGGTCTGATTAAACGTGGATCTAGTGAGAGCTTAGAAAAACGAAGACGAAATTTCTATATAATTAAAATAACAACAACCGTTTGGAATATCTTTGTTCATACCCTGAAGAAGAATTAACTTTTATCGCTTTCTTCCAGTTAAATCCAAATTTCGTGGATAACATTATTTTTCATATTACTTACAGTTAAACGATGCGGATAAAAATAAGAATGGAGGGGAAAGATAACACTGGAATTGTTATAATTAGTTACTGTTCTGATCTGAAGCGAATCAGCCTTTAAGTTACTGAATTATTTAATGTCTCCAAGCACGATATTCTTCCAATTTAACCGAGCTGTTGTGTAATTCCAAGGTTTACGGATCAGGGGTCTTATCTTTTCGACTAACGAGCAGGGTAAAGAGAGTAGAGACTCGTCGCCGGGTTTGCAATTGAATTTTATTCTGTTCTGCACATGGTGCACAGGAAATGAATATTGTCGCTTGTAGTTTTAACAGCGACTATGTAGTTAGATAACTGTTCTCAATGTCGCTTCATTGTTCTAAGTGCTTGTTCACACAGCAGAGTGAGTCACCTGAAATTGGAATTGCTAATGTTTGCTTTTTTCCTTGGCGATACGAAAATGCCACCGGAATAAAATGTTGGCCACGAGGAGTGTTATAAGCGACGCATAAAATTCATTCAATTAACTGACAATACAAGAACAATTAGCAGCTATATTAAGCTACTCTGTATTCTTCGTTTCTGTGCGAATATTTTTAAGAACAATAATTCACAATCATTCGTAATTAAAGCACCACTTTAGTATTCAAGAACCATGCACTTAAGAGCGGTTAACTTATTATGCACGCGAGAAAGGTCACATATGCTACATTTAATGCTAAGCTTTCGCGAAGAAGCACTTCGCCTTGTCCAATTAACAAGTTAAACAAAGAGTCGAGTTGGAGTATTTTACAGTAACAATATGTACTCTGTGACGCTATTCGGAGTATGGGAAATGGCCTCCAGCACCCAGTCGATTCTGTTTAATTATAATTTTCGTGTACTTCGAGCCCAAAGACGAAGGAACTGTTGAACGACTGCCTCGAAGATTTCAAATGTCCATTCAAGTTTCGTTTTACTGGAACTTTCATTTGTTCATTTCGATGGATCGCGCTCCGTTCAGGTCCCCCGATCGAACGAGAATTGACGCGGAAAGCAAAGATAGGGAGGTGAGCGTCGACGAAAACTATTTAGGCAGAAAGGAGATTCGTTCGAAGGTTAATTTCCGTCTTCGAGGGTGAAACGTGACATAGTGGAAACGACTGGTCACCATCGGTGACTGGAAAGCACAAAAGGGACTTACGTTGATACGATTCACGGACGTCTGGTGCGATTCGTAGCAAGAAAATTGGGAGGAGGAAAAGTAAAGCGGATACGTGCACGACTCGACGAATTTTCGAGTTTAATCGGCGGGACTTCTCGATGGCGATTGAAAATGTGGTTAAAATAGCTGAGTCACTTCTCAAGCTATTTCGCGGGGATAAAAATTGCCCAGGATTTTTATTAAATATGCAGGCATTATTCTACAACCCTTGTTCCGATGTTGAAGGGACCCTTGGTGATTGAACGCGGCGAATACAAATAATCTGAACGCGCGATATTTTCAAGGTGGCGCACAGTGGTTCGAGTATACTACATACTAGTTGGACAAAATTATTTTTTCGCGGGTTTGGGTTTATATGGGGTTCAAATTGTTTGAAAACAAACCTGATTCGTATTACAGTTTATTATTTCAATAAAAATATCAATAAAATAAAAATATGACTAATTCAATTAAGGGAAAAGAACAAAACGACAGTATTGTACTTTAAATATAATTAACAGTTATAACATTATGTCTATTCCTGTAATTTCTGAGTTTTTATGTTTAAAACCTGGTTTTTGAAATCAGTTTTCTCTGCATCGCTATTAAAATAGTGTTTTACTATATGTTCCACGTCGATCCACGCGACAAGGGTTGAATGTACGGAAAGTAGAGACTTTCTAGTTTATTTTAATCAATCGATCGATCTGCAAAAATTTGCAAAACTATATTTTTCTAATTGTTTTCGAGCGCAACGCTCGGCATAGTTTTGCAAATTTGTGCAGATCGATCGATTGATTAAAATAAACTAGAAAGTCTCTACTTTCCGTACATTCAACCCTTGTCGCGTGGATCGACGTGGAACATATAGTAAAACACTATTTTAATAGCGATGCAGAGAAAACTGATTTCAAAAACCAGGTTTTAAACATAAAAACTCAGAAATTACAGGAATAGACATAATGTTATAACTGTTAATTATATTTAAAGTACAATACTGTCGTTTTGTTCTTTTCCCTTAATTGAATTAGTCATATTTTTATTTTATTGATATTTTTATTGAAATAATAAACTGTAATTCGAAACAGGTTTGTTTTCTAACAATTTGAACCCCATATAAACCCAAACCCGCGAAAAAATAATTTTGTTCAGCTAGAATGTAGTATACTCGAACCGTGTGGCGGAAGATTAAAGGCTATGCGCAAATTTCGCGTCGATCTGCCATAGAAATTGAATATTCGTTCCCTGACATTATACACACTTTTCTGACAGCACCGAGTTACTTTCTGCACCACACAATAGCCACAATTTAGTTTCCCTTTGGACTATATTTCATTTCTTCGCCTAGGAGCAACGTTATTTCTTAAGCTTTTATAGAGGATCCGAATTAATTCACCGGAATAATGCATTTAAGAGATTAAAAGTCAGAAGAATGGTACCAGTGTATATTTACGCACAGAATTTTCGCAGAGTGTTTTACTACTTAACAACTTGACTAGCCTCCAAATTAATTATTTCATTTGAACTGGCCCTCTAATTACACACCAGTTTAATATTTTCCTTGGGGCTATGTGACGAAGGAACTTAATAAGAATAATAATCAAAACTTTTATGATGATTATTAATGATATCGTTTCTTTCCTCATTTATTTTTTTGTTAAATTATTCAACGCTGGTTTTCCAGATAAAAATTCACAAGTACCACCCATTTTCACGAAAATAGGCAAAAAACGAGAGATTCAAGGCCCCGTATTTTTTATACAAATTCGAAATCGGCAAAGTGATGACTTAAATCCCCTCTAATTTCACGAGGACTCCAACATAACTAAATTAATAAGGGTGGCAATATTGTTACTGCACCTAAGAGGCCACCAACCCAGGAACAGCCCTGATTCGAGGCAAACCAACAATTTTAAAGCGCGCACGATGAAGTGTTCGACAACTTGACCCGCTGCGCTTGAATTTAAAAGCTGCCGCGAAGATTTTCCGCAGGATCACAGGGATCAGAGGGCGGGAGCTTGCAAATCACGTCTTCGAAATGATTATTCCTCCTCAAAGGAAGGAATGAAATGTGGTGTACGGGTCTAGCCGCGGCAATATCAAGCGTCACAGGAAAAGGATGAGGCCTGGCATGATTGAGCCCCGCTTCCCAGGAATTTCCCACTTTGATCGCGAAGCCACGAAAAAGATTCCCAGGGCCGCTGATACACGGGCCACTCCGTGGAATCTATCCGCCGCGGAATAAGAGTCGGCTAGACGTAAGTACGATTTCAGGATTTCACAGCGGCAAGCTCTGACGTACGAAAACGAACTGTAAGGCCGCGGAACGAGGTAACATGGATGGATTTAACGCAACGTGTATTTGCTTGTGCGGTGGAAACGATCGAGTTGCGAGAAGTGGAAAGAAATCGGGCTTGTTCCATTTTACCCACAGATACAGTACTCTTTCGCAGTTTACGGACTCCGCGGAGCAGGGTTCCTCTATTTTAACAAGCAAATCTGCTCTTTTAACTCTGCGGCGTCTGTGCCCCTCGCGGTTCATACATTACCCACGATACCGGCCTCGAGTTACTAACGAATTCACCAACAATTTGTTCCGCAAAGGTAGCCCTCGGGTTCGCGGAGGCTGCTAATTGAAGCGCGGATAAAAGAGCGTTTGCTGATGCCTGTTTTAATATTTTCCGAGTGCTCGCAGAGATGGATCTTTGATGGAAGGTCCAGAGGCTCGTCTGATTACCATGCACACTGTATCTCATTTTGCATAATCGAGTTGCCGGGGAACAGCGATGAAAAAGACGAGGCTACTGTGCCGTTTGTGGCTGTCTCTAATTAACCACGATAAGAAGTTTATGAACGAGTCTTACTTATTTCTATTAACGAGGAACCGAGTAATTGATACGAGCAAGTTCTGGGTTGTCCTTTTTCCCCTAGTTTTTACTGATTATGTTACCGAGCGCAATTAACAGACCGTAACAATAGCATTATAGGTAGCTTGATTCGTGATCGATAATATCGTGAACATTAGCAATGAGCTGCGACAGAAATGAGTTAGAATAGTGTTCGAATGCGAAAGTAACGCCGACTATGATAAACGATTAGGTCGCGGAACCGGATCATGCAATTTGGGTCAAATACGTAACGCTCAGCCGCGACCTTTGAAAGATACTAAACATCCTTGGAACATTCTTGCGTAGAAAATTGTTCTTTAGAAATGGGAAGAAAGGCAATTTTGCAATGACGTTGCAATGACAATTGGAGCAGACTGCATTTTACGATAAGGTCCCATTTGAAATGGGAAGCGCTAGGGACTTGCAAATATGTGCTTCCGCCTTCTGTACAATTGCTGCTGCGTTGTTTTGTATTTATATGTTCGTATCAATCTTATCTAATCTAATATTAATGACCTCAAAGCGAATCGTGGAATATTGCTTGTAAATGAAAGCGATTCAAAGATGCATGAAATTATGGGAATATTCAAAGTGAAAACACAAAGGTTTTCTAATTAACCAAACCTGTGTGATTATTTTGTAACTCAGAAATGTGTCCACTCTATTCGAAACACTTATAAAACTACATTTCGGTTTAATCTAATGACGCTTTCGTATGCATTCACTTTTAGCAGTTTCATTACTGGGCACTTGTACTTCATTTGAAAACCGGTTTTCAAATTCCACTATTCCCCCTAAAAAACGGTTAAGTCGGTTTTCGAATTTTCACAAAAAAATATAATTAAAATGGAAAATAAATATCTGTACTTATTTTAAAAATGTTCAGTTTCTTTAATATTTATGGAATTACAAAAATAAAACAAAATAAAATATACTCTAACTATACAAAACCAAATAAATAAAAAAATAACTAAAATCCGTACAAATCCGTACAATTTTTTAATTAATTTAATATTTATGGATCTACAAAAATATAGCACAATAAAATACACTGAATGCAAAACCGAATGAAAAAAAGATTAAAATAAATAAAATCCGTACAAAATGTAAATTATAAATTATTATTTCATTTAGTATTTTTCTTCCGAAAGTATGAACTCATGAATATTAGTTTCACAGTAAACTGTTACCTACTACAATATGCTTAGGTCCGAGGCGATATCAAGTAAAAATGTCAACGTTTTTAATAAAATAATTAATTCACTTTTACATATTAATTCTAGCATATAAACCCGTTTTCCTTAAATTTAAAAACCGGTGTTCGAATTTTACAAATTTAAAAAAAAATACAATTTTTAAACCCGGCTTTTAAAAACCAACAAACCCTATCCTCAAGTACCCAAAAACCTACAACTTGAAGTTTCTCTAAACTCCAGATATATGGAACAAGTGCCCCAAGTTACCCTACAGGTCCAAATGAGTTGCATCTATACCGAAGCGATAGGCATCGAAGCGTAGACGAAAGAATTGCTGTTCCTACCTTATCATGATACTGGAAGCCATGCTCCCCTGCGACCTGCCTGGCCACCTCCGATCCTCCCTCGACATGAACTGCCCACTGATTCGAGTACGCCGCCACCCGTCCGCCAAGAGTCACCAGCGCGACGATCGCCAGTCCGAAAATCCTCTGCGGGCACATGGTAGCTCTGCCTCACAACTGCGACTGCTACCACCGAGCGGCTCCAGTTTCACACTCCGCACTGTTATCCACCACTATCCACGAAAACCGCCACCGCGACCGTCGTGGCAGGGGGCGACCGATGATAACGGCGAGCGACGGTCACCCAGGAGGGAGCGCACAGCCAACAAGACCACCCGCGATCAACAACAACGCGACGGCGGCGAGCCGTCTCGGGGATCTCGTCGGAAACGGATCGGGAACCGGACGCGGGGGAGGGCCTCGACCTGGCTTCGCACCTGCTGACCGACTGCCGCCAACTGAGCCACCAGCGGCCCGCGTCACTCGTTAAGTAGCCTCCGCGGTTCTCGCTATCTGCTCCTTCTTCCCTCGTCCACGTCGTCGTCGTCGCCGTCGGTGTCGTTGTCGGTCGTGGTCGTCGTCGACGTCGCCGCCACTGCCGCCGCCTTCACTCAACGACGAGCAGCGGTAGGTGGGGAGCGATCGTCAAGTCATGTGGCCGCGTTTGGTGGGGAAATCGACGTGATCCTCGTGATACCAATAACCGTGGGTGCGCACACGACGCACGTGGCTGGCCTCTGGATCAAGAGCGGTGTTCCTGGAACCGGCGTCTCTCCACGACCGTCATCCGCTGCGGGACCGACCCCCCTCGGTCGACCGGCTATATTCGCTCCTGGGGGGCTTGGAAAACTTCGAGCCACCTTCCTGCAGCGTTCGTTGTACTCCGGCCGGCCGCCTCTCCCCCTCCAACGGGAAAGTTGCTGATACCGTCGACAGACACCGACGACCTTCGGTGAGCTGCTACTCCAAGGAAACGTTTCCCTGGTCTTGCACTCGTGCTCGCCCCCCTCGTTCGCTCTGCCTCGTGCCAGGCTCGTGGCGCTACAATTGCGCCGCTGAGGATGATTGTCGTTGGTGATCCTAGTCGATGATCGAGGACCAGGGGAACACTCCGTGGAGCCGAGGGCGGGTGACTAGCAACCATAGACGAACAGCATTTGGTGTTGATACGAACCAAGAAGCTGAGGGTGCACGGGCTGAATGTTGCTTGTACGTGGGAATGATGATTATTCGATGATCCAGCGCCGAGAAAAGACAGTTCTCGGGCAGCTAGAACTGTGTGCCTGGCCAACCATCCGGCCAACGTCGTGGCACGTTCTTGTCGACCGAATAGTCGGTCGATTCACGTCATCCACCGTTGCATCCTCGCTGGCCCCGCGTCTAGGAAATGCTGTCGATGACGCGTTCTCGTGCCTGCCCTACCCGCTCACCGTTCTATCTTCGCGTACTCCACTTTCAGTTCATCCTCCGCCTGCTGGTAATCGGGCTGCAACCTGAAAAACGATCCAACAGTTGCAGATCAAGTCGGTTAATCGTGGAATTGCTGAAATGGACTATGTGCTAAGTACAACTTACAAGGGAAGATCGCAACTCGGAAATCCAAAAAATTATGAAACTTGGGGAATATGCAGAGGATATATAGGTATGTATATTTTATTCCGCTTTGTTTGTGCTGCCTAAATTCACTCTGAGGTGAAATTGACCACTGCAAATCCGACTATTTTCCGATTTTGTGTTGTAACTCGCGAACTGTACGAGATAAAAAAGTTTTCAGACAAAAGTTGTTTCTTTTAATTAGGAATATCATTTGGTAACTTACAATTCTTACAGTTCGCGAGTTATAACCACGAGAGACCACCGAATTTCACCAACTTAGAGTAAATTTGTGCAATAAAAAAAATCGTGTAATATATATCCATATATCCTCTACAAGTCCCCAAAGTTTCATAATTTTTTTAACTTTTTATACAGTTTGCGATGACTTATAATAGAATCTTGTGAAATTTGATATTGGAATTTTCTTTGGTTAACATTCTTCCAATAGAAGCCTTTACAGAAATAAATGAACTGATATTTCGAAGATTGATTTACAATATCACACAAAACTCATGACTTATTCGCACAATTGCTATATGTACATATAATTCCGTGGCTCCGAATTCCACAGAGGAAAAGCGTCGAACCCCAAATAATAAATTCACGACGCAAGGTCTCGAGCACGGTAAATTTCATTTTTGCCAGCAAACGGAGCGTGGATGTGTCGCGTATGTCGCTTGTAGATACCAGCGAGCTCGGAAATAATTAAAATCAATTTCGAAATGAACGATCCAGCTGCTTCTCAGGTATGACCAACCTGCCACGAAATAAACTGCGCCAAATCGTTCTACGTTCGCTCGAAAGAAAATGAGATGTTTCCGCACAGTTGCGCGAACTACGATCGAGAATTAATTGCAGAGCAGCAGGATGAACGAGAATAATTAAGAGAACAAGACGAAATCGTTGCTTGCGTACGAATGAAGACGAATCTGTTGACTAAAGATAAACGTTCTCTGATTAGGTCTCCATCACTGCAATTTTCTAACAATATTTAGTGGTGACCACGCGTTTCCCATCGTTCTCTTCTATTATTCATAAACGACTCAAAGTACCGCAGATTTTTAATAGTGTAGAATCCGTACGATATCTCATTCGTTCTCGAGTTCCATGTTTCCACCAACTGCGTGCACGCAACTTGCATCATCTTCATGGGTGAAGAGTGCTCGAACGAGCCAGATTTTCAAATGAAAAGGGACGGGGATCGATACGCATTGGAATAGTTACACGGCGTACTGGGAAAAATTGCATTCAGTGCGTAACGCGACCTGATTTCCCCCGTACGGCAGATTTGCTAAAGAAATCTGTTTTTTCCTGCTTTTTCAAATACATCCGACGAGTCGTGGATAAATTTGCAGGAGTGTAGACACATCTTCTCGATTAAAAAATAATATTCCTCCAATCCAAGAGTCAAAGCTACTCAATGCTTAGTTATTAGAGTACCTACATTTTTATTTAATATGTAAAATGCTTCAGTTCCATATGAATTCATGTTTAATAATTGTAAAAAACGATCCTCTGCGAATTTACATAGCCAAGAAACAACCTGCTTTTGGTTTTTCACTCAAGTCAGTCACAACTGTTAATTTTCAAATCCCATGTTCAATTTACTTTCACACAAAAAACCGCCTTCTTATTTATACCACGAATTACAATTCGCCTAATAAGAAGTAGACAACTGAATGCATAGTCTCGCATGGAAAAATCTATAATTCCTACGAGTCTTTTATTTTACTGCCATACAGTGTTCTTTGCCATAAACTTTCTGAGCAAACGCGACAATTAAAGTCTGTCAAGGATTAAAATAAAGGGGACCAAATAACTTTTTACCCACGGCACGATTTAGTCCGCCGATATTCACCACCTCCGCACGCAAATAATTCTTTTCATGGACGTCCGCCGCGACGATGCACGTTGCGTATTCGGTATTCAGGGGAACGTTCCGTGCAATTCTACGGATTCAAAGGACGGAATGGAAACGACTGTCGATTCATATTATCGATGCATTTTAAAGGTCGCTGGGTTTCATGAAAAAGGTTTCCATTTTCAAGCCGCGGTTCGCGTGGTTACAATTCGATAGGACGTTTACACCGCGATCAAGCGAAATTGCGTTCGCGATATTTCGTTCGCTCAGACCGGTGAATTTTAAAGGTCTATCCGAAGCGTGGAAACCGCGCAGCACGGATTGGAAATGGCACGAGCATTCTTCCCGCCGGAACAACTTTCTCGGCGGAAGCTGCGGGGCTTGTGACGGGTCGCGAAAAACGGATGAAAATATTTTCTTCCGAAGGACGTACCGTTGATTGCTCCATTCGCCGTGGCACGCGCGGAAAAATACTCAGTACGAAGCTACAATTGCTGATTAACGCCACCGGACCGAGTCGTCTCGAAATTCATCAAGTTCATTCAATTCTTAACGAGCTACTACAAAAAAAATAGCGGTATCAAAAACGTCGAACGGAACATACATTCGCGTCAAGCTTTTTAGTTGTATACGACGCTGAATGCTCACTAATAAAGATAGAGTGGACTGCAAGTCAACTGTAAGTCAACGACATCGAAAAAACGCTGTTCCAACTGGCGAGCCATCCTCGCGAGGATGAAATACGCAGCATAATGGCTAATCCCTACCTAGCCCTGGCCAAGAATTATGAAATTTACCAGGCAATAAACCCGCCCAGCGAAGTATCCCTACATTGTCCCGCGCTTCAAAGGGCGCCCATGAAGAGCAGATTTCCGGGGTAAGGACTCCGCGACGCACTGGCTGACCTATGATGCTGGACCATTGCAGTCCACTGGAACATCTACTTCGTGCCCCGAGGAAATTGCATTCTGCGGTCTTCCTCCTTCACTTCCGCAGTCGGTGCTCGGGTGATAAAGAGAGAATAAGAGATAGTGATAGGCGAGGGCGGATGGCGGGGGAGGAGGGTTGGGCACAGCGTTAGAGAAGTGAATTAAATTTAAGCCGACTGGTCGCCTCTTTCTTTGTCTCTTGGCCCTTCTATCGACCCATCTCTCTTACTCGCCGCATCGCCGCGAATGACGAATACGCCAATCCAGCCGACCCTTTCTCCGCTTTTTTACGTGAGCGTGTGTGTGTTTTTTTGTAATTCCGAGACAAAAGGAAGCGAAAATGCCTTCTACTTCTGAAGGATGCCACCCCACGAGTCGGTCATCGCCTTGGCAACGGATGCGGACCCCGGGATAGTGGGCATTTGAATCTCTGGCTCGAATTTTTTAGAATAATCGAACGGTATGAGGATTCCAAGTGACTGGAATGGTACTTGATAACAGAGACCGTCGATAGTGTTGGAAGGGGAGAGGAAGTGCAGTATATTTGGAATACCAGTTTGTTTAAAACGAATTCAAAATTATGGCAGTGGATGGGAACAAATAAACTGCATAGGGAAACTAATAAACTTGTATATTTCAAACTCTCAATAATACTAACAAACAAAAAGTACCTGAACTTTGATCTAAATGAGAAATGACAGGAAGTATTGACTTCGTTAAGGTGCAGGTAATTTGGAATACCGGTATTCCCAATTTACCTTCACCTTCGGTATTCCGAATTAACAACATGGCATTGAAATCTACAATTTAATGTCACACTTTGTATTCTCGAAATTATCTCAAAACTCACACGGAACCATAGAAGGAACATGCAAATGAGTAGATTAAGTTTTTAACTCTAAAGTTTTGACATATTTTAACCATTATAGGAACGACCGAATTCTTGCTGAAAAAGTTTTGCAGATTGATTTTTTTACTCTGCAGATTAAGTCGAAAATGTGAAAATGGCGATTCGTCCACAAATATCATTAGTTAACAAGTCATTAGCCTCCATTATCTACGTGTATTAGATACTTCAGTATTCCAAATTACCAACAGTATTCCAAATATGCTGCATTTTCTCTACCATTGGAAAATGTCTTCAAATAAAACGGACGGTAGCTACTTTTATTCACCTGCAACTTTTCTTAATAACTTTCCTACGTCAGGGATAATATACATGCTTTGAGAAACAATGTATAACGTCTATTGTCACAGGTGTAGGTGAATGGTGATTATATTCCAACAGTAATTCACTTTTAAGACCATCGAAATTGACAAGGCATTTATCAGCCTCTGCCCTGGTATAATGCTCGATAGGGTCCGCGGAGCATTGTGTCGTATAATTCGAGGCGACTCGATGTGTCTTGAGCCCATCGCTAATCCCGGGACACGTGCACACGAGCCAAATGAAAACGAACGAGGCCGAACCTCTTGGCCAGGTAATAACCGGCGACCTCTGGCCCCAACGATCTGCCTGCCTACCTGGCCGGTACGTGACCGAGTTCCCTCTAAAGAGGACGAATTTTTACGCACGGTCTGCGCGCATCGTCGGATATTCCGTTGGCGTGGAAAGGACGCCGGCCTACCAGCTGCAGCTCGCGAAAATAGTCTACGCTAGACCGTTTCCTCTGAATTGAATTGGAGAGCGGAGGGAGCGAGGAACGATGGACCAACTAGATTAGAGCTATATTAGATTTTTCTGGCCCGTGTTTGGTTGCTACCTCGCGTTCCCTCTGAATAGAAAGAGAGAAAGGGGACGTAGAGCTGGACTTTCAACCATTCGCTGTCTAAGTATTCTTCAATGGTGTATGGAAGTTTTGATTAATATTAGCTATCGATTTTGTATCTTCTGTGAGTGAAAGATTCACGGAAAACGAGGGTGGAGTATGATAAACGAGCTATCAGCTGCAGTATTCTTTCTTTATTGTTGTATCGTGATGTGTGGGGAAGAAAGAGTTGAGTCGGCAATTACACGTGACTGCTTGTAAATGATTGTTCTTTATGTTTTGGGCTGAGTAGGGTATTGATAGTTGCTCGGAGAGACGTGTGAGGAAGAATAGATAATAGAACTAATTTGTATATTCAATGAACTGTGTAATTTTCGAGGAAGGATAGATACTTTTGTAAAGAAAAAAGGAAACAGGTGTTCAACGTGCAAGTTGCAATTAAAAGAGTAATGAGAAGAATGTATTTCTATTGTATCGATTATTGTAAATGCTGAATTCGTTAAGTCTAGAAAAATAAGATACGCCAAGCCCTCCTCTCCATTCCTTCTCATTCCACATCTAAGTTTCAAGCATCTTTTTCTTACACTGCCGCCTATTATTCCAACGCTCTTCTACCTCTTAACCGCGAATTAAAAACCTACTCGTCCTTCAAGTCTCACACTGATTTATTTATCCTGCAACGCTATTCCTAACTCAATCCACTTATCCTTTCCGCCCTTTAATAAGTTAAGTTCTTACTTGTTTAATTTTACTTGTGTATAATTATTTTGTTGTCCCTATTTTAGTTTAGATTTATAGTTCGCGGTTAGGCTTGCTGTAGCCTCGCCTTTACTCCTCTTGTCTATCCTTGTGAATGATGTGTTCTCTTTTCCATTAGAATAATAAATATGATTAATAATAATAATAATAATAAAGATAATAGAGAAACTATATATCACTATGTGAATAAAAACGGAGCCCCTTTCGTTAATGAAAAAGTAAATGAATCTTACAATAAACATCGTATACAGGATACGTACTAAATTTTCATGAAATGATTTGCAAATCTTTTCGGGGGACCAGAATTAACATATCGCTATACTAGTGTATTACATACAGTATAGAACTCAATTAACCCATTACCCAATTATTTAGCAGCTAATTAATAACAAATATCCAGTAACACTATCTTAAAATTCAAATGACAACTTTTCGCGCGCAACATAAGTCCCCCAACTATTTGAAACGATGACGTCATTACAAAAACACAAATATGGCAGCCGCACGCTTCGACTATATCTCAATGCCTTACAACCATAAAAATAAGCCCCGCCATACCACAACTATACCATGTAAATCCCACCACAAAGCTAACATAATAATCGATGGTTGTTGTCAATCACTTTTGTGACACATTAATTACCCATAATTTGAGAGACTCGCGCGAGTCGCGCCGATTCAATCAAACTCCACACGATAGCGTACGAAATGGACCAAGACAGCTACGTCCCATGCAATCACCAAACCCCCGATCAATTCCGCAGAAAGCCAGAGAAACACCGGAACCGATCGAGGGAACAAAAGTAAACAAGCAACAATACCTCGAACAGCCGCAGGCTCGTGAAATTTTCCCGCGAAACTGGTTACGCAACGATCATTGCCGCGAACAAAAGGAATGCCAGCGAACCGCTCCATGCAAAGGCCTTTCTCGTAGCAGGAAACACTCGGGGTCACGGGCTGCCGTGAAGTTCACGCCGTTACGATTCGCGGAGCGCGAGAACAGGGCACGAAGAAACCACCGTCGTTATCACATCGCCAGAGAAATACCACGTTCGATTTCGACCGTCACGATCGCGAAAATTCAAAAAGTTGTCCTATGACGAGCAAAGGACACGTAACCGTCCGCGATCGACATCCAGTGTTCCACGGCGCGCAGCGCCGCTCCGTTTCGATTATCGGAACGATGGTATCGAGCCGCGCGATCGACGACTTATCGCCCGTACGTAACGCTCGATTGTCATTTACAAGTCAAATATGGCGGCTCGGATGGACCCGGGCTCCGACGAAACCGCCACTCGAACAGAGCATCGAGAATAATATGATCCTCGTTGACCACGTATCGCGGAATTATCGCGAGGACTTGTGAGCCTCGTCCTCTCGCAAAAAGTGTCAACAAACTTGTTCCCGCTGGAACGCGATTCGGGGTATGAGTGTGGAGGTTAGAGAACGTCACGTGGAACGTGACGTGTATTTCGGAACGCGGGGGAACGGACGTGCCGGTCGAATTTCACCTCAAGAACGTGCACTGGTAATCGTTTTTATCTATATTCTATTTTGTCATGAACGGAGTTTATGTTTTCCGTCTGGAGCTCTCAGGGGGTGGTCGCAAGTCTTTTCTTTGGAAGAAAGAATTATTTGCTAGATCTATATAGAATGCATAAAGAATCTAGGATACTTTGTGTTCAATAGAAAATAAAGTAAACAACATCGCTATCAAACATCGACATCCAAGGGTTTCCGTGTAATATGTATCAAACAAATACGTCGGAAATTCGAAATAATTGCTGTTCAAGTACCCGGGTCGCGGAATCGGACAAGAATGCAGATAGGTTGGAAAGCTGAAGGCACGGCTGCACGTGGGTAGAACACGCTCGCCCCGCCGCCAATGCACTGGCCAAGCGCAGCGTTCACGGTGCAAAGCTGTCAAGACGCGTTCGCGTATCGGCCGTGAAGATGAACGCTACGAAACGACACACGGGCACTCGTGTTCACTCGGCACCGCCGAGGGAACTCGCCTCGCGAGGCCATCCCAAGGTAACGGGATTCTCGGACACGCGTCTCAAGAGCACGAATCACGGACGTGCGAGTCTTGACAGCTCCGCGAGGGAATCGACGACGATAACAAAACGTGCGAGCGTCGCGTACACACTCGCACACCGGCGCGAGTAAGTACATAATACGTAAGGTGCTTATTAATAGATTTCACTCACGATTTCTGCCGCCGCTCCGGGGCTTCCCCGTCGACTCGAACAGATTCGTCCGCGGGCGATACTAATCCCAGAGCCGTCGATACACGGGCCCGTGCACGGGCGAAAGACACTCCAATCCCGGCGAGGAATGCGGAAGATGGAGAAACGGGGATAGCACCGCACAGTTGCACAGCCTGGGAAACACGCCTCTCCGTTAAAACTACCAAACCCGTCCGCGATTACCTCTCCCGCGTGAACAAGTACGAAGATCCGTGACGCGTTACGCGTACTTTGCGGAACCGCGTGCAGCCTTTGTGTGTACGCGAACCTGTGTATACGCCGTGTCACCGTCGTCGCGCGAATGTCGGTTCGTGCGACGTCATTCCTCGTTGCGACCTCATCCCTACGGCGAACCACGGCTGACTGACGGCTCGGTCCGCCCCGCCATCGGTTTACGCCGCTCCAATCTACCCCCACCTCTACTCCCCTCTCGCGGCTCTGCTCTCCCCTTTGCCCCTTTTCTATCCCCACTGTGCGACTGCAACTCGCAGAACCCCGCGCGTCCCACGCCACCCGCACCGACGCTCAGTCGCTAGACGACCGCCAGGATGGGTACTTTTCTCTTCCTTCATCTCTCTTTCCATCGTACGATGTGTCCATTCTGTGGGATGAAGAGAGAGGAAGGCATGGGCAGCTGTGAAAGGTTGAGAAGGTTACCAGTATCGTCTAACCCGCGACGTTACCGGGTGTATGATCGTACAGGAACTCGTGGCATCCTCGCTTATGGCGAATGATCCTGACTCCTTAACACTTTCATTACTGCACTGAGCTTTAGGACCAGGTTCCATGAAACTGCAGTTCTTGTCTATCGAGTATATTTTAATTACTTCTACTGTGGTAGCGACGATGCAGGCTTTAATAATGGAAAGGACATCATAATAGATACTCTGGTTTATTTTATTTTATTTTGTAATTATTAGTATTTATATTCTTTTGATATTATCATTCACAGAGTTAGACTTAAGAGCAAATAGACACATATTATGTCAGCATGGTTTATATTTTGTTATTTGTGTACAGATGTAATAAAGTCGTATTATTATTAACCCTTCGTGGTCACACGGGGTGCATTGTACCCCAAAAGAAATTTTCGATTTGAAATGTAGCACCTATACGTCTTCCAAAGGGGATTTATCGCAAAAAAAAATAATAAAAAAATGTTTAAAAAATCGGGTTTTCCCACAACCATGGAAAATCGCTCATTTTCGACTACAAATTTTATCATATCAAAATTTATGTTTCTAGAAAAAGAATATTAGACCATGAGTGTATAAGTATTACGAATGTACAATTATCACTAAAAAGTTAAAAGATTCGAAAATACGAAAATGGTAACTCAAAAATGACGCTGGGGTACAGTGAACCCCGTGTGACCAATGTGTGATTATAAGAAGGTGTGACCACGAAGGGTTAAAGTGTACTTGAAACATGTTTTCGCCCAAATGCAAATCTGTTACCCTTTCCTTATCAACAAACCCAAAATTGGTAACTGCAAGCCCATCACTCGCCATATTTACATTGAAAATTGTATTATTTGATTTTTCCTGACAAGAACTCTGGAACGACATGTAACAATAACCAACACTCTTTGCCTCACCATGTTACAATAGAGGCACTCAACCTTGTTCCCTTGCAACTCAACTTACCTTGCCAAATGAGAAGGAATTTTCAACCGATCAGTTAACAGAAGAGTTCCAAACGTTTGAGCCAGCTGACCACCTCCGTTTCATTCCGAAAACCTCTCCTCCGCCCGATCCATCAGGCATGGGCCCGACAAGGTCCTCGATCGTCCCTGGGGGTTCCGCCAGCGACTACTATCCTCCTCCAACCCACCTCAACCCTCTTCCTCCCTCTCGTCCGTCTCCTAGCCTGCATGCACGTATACCGGTATTATACGTCTTCCCCAGCGGTGTCTTCTGCTGCAAGTGCGGGCAGACCTGGTTTCTCTCCTCGCCTCTCTCTCTCCCCCGTTTTTACTCGTGCCCCGCTTGGCCAGCGAGCGGAACAAAGACAGAACGAAAGCCACGCGGAATACTGAACACCCTGCCACGCATTCCGAAGCGGCCGGATAGAGCGTGCGCCTATACACCTTTGACTCCACGATTCTTTCACTCTTCGCCACCTTATCTCGCCCACCTGCCCGGTATCGGTACAAACTTCGCTCGCCTGATTTCGTCTATCAGCAGATGCTATCAGGAAAAGCGTTGTTTGTCGTCTCGGGTGGGAGGGGAGGTAGTTGTCACGCCACGGGATGCGCGCTAAGCAAGCATGCCGATAACGAGCGAGGAGACCGTGGATGGTGGAATGTGTACGGATTTCCGTGAGCCCGGTTATTTGCACGCCGTGCCCACACCTACATCGCTTCGAGACGGATCCATCCTCGCGAGACGGAGAATTAGAGGCAAGCGAAGGTATCCCGAGCGGAAGGGCGCATCGAAGATGGTTAAACGAGACGCGGATAATGGAGAGGGCCGAGGGAATCAGAATGCCTCGGGTATTTCGGCTGGTGGGTAAAAATGAGCGGTGAAAAGCAGCGGGAACCTTGAGAGGGAGGCATTAAGATCCGAACCGGCGACCGAATGCTTTTATTTGGGAATTGATGGATTTGTTTTCGAGCTGGCCCACGCGGAATCGAGTTCCCTCCACCATCTCTCGCTGGCTGCAGGGGGCGCGCGGGGTTTCTTATTGTTCTGGATATAAAGCATTATATTTACAGGGCTGTACACGTCGATGCTGTAAATTTGAGCTTTGTTGCTGCTCGGCAAGTTCGCTGCCCCGGGCGTCGGAAGCGGTCAAGGAAACGGGGTAGTGTAGTTTCTTGAACTTACATCGATGAATAATGCACCACTTACTTAATATAGGTAGGGGAGAGGTGTTATAAAAGGGATAATTTCGTTTAGCGTACATTTGTAAGAATGTCATTGTAGGTATTTAAAAAGCAAGTATATCATTAGAAAGCGTGTTTATTTCCCTTCAATAAAAGTATATTACAAACTCATAAATTGTAATAGAAAATAACAAAATCTTCGATTTTCAAATAATTGGGAAATGTCTCTTTTACGATTAGGTGGTTTTAAATGGGACATTAAAAGTCATAAAAGGGACACGTTAATAAACGTTATTCAGTATTACAATTATAATTGTAAATCTTAATAATACAAAACAATGGAATCTATGCAAAAATTAACTCTTTGTAAAAAGTTTACGTCAAATGATTGGGCACTAGTGTTGACATAAATAGGCAAATAACTTGCATGTATAATGCGTTTAGAATTTTGGCAAATCGACTTGTCCCATTTAAAACCTGTCCCTTTTATAAAACCTGTTCCCTACTTAATATTAGATGACTTTAAATTAATTGAAAACGAGATAGACAGTCCCATTCTCTAACAAGTAAATCGTTTAAGAGTCCATAGCGAGCGTTCGATGTACCTAATTCGTATTCACGATTTTAGCTCCTCTATCAAAGAAGAAGCAAGTCCTTTCTCCGCGATAGCCTCCGTTTCCGAGACTCCGCCGAACTTTTCCAATTTCTTTAAAGCCCCCACCGTAACGAAGCCTCGCCGTCAGCATCGGTTCAGACTTATTTTAAGTACAGCTCGCATCCCGAATGACTTAATGCAACAGCCCCTCGCGTAACCGTCGGCTTAGTTCCTCTTTCGTGCATTTCCACCCGCGGAATCGCGCGGCGAGCACCGTTTCGCCCTCTTACCCCCCTTCTTTATTACGCTCGCTAAATCTTCAAAGTACCGTTGCCTGATAGCCGTTACCCGAAAAGCAACCAGGTCTAAATTCCCGTCTCTCTTAAATCTTGCCCCTTTATACGTTTGATTTATTCCCATAGCGGCGGAACGGCCGACCGTATATACGTTCTCGCCGGTGTACCCGGCGGCATTTCCCCTCGATTTTTAAGGTTACGACCGATTGCACGCGTCGGATCGAACACACGAAGAAGCTGCCCCTTTCTGGCCCCCCCCATGATGGCCTCGTGAAACGCACACGCGAAACCTGTGCGGGTCATTAAAGATTCACGCGGCGAAATTTCGCGCGAGCTTTCAGCAGTTTACGGTGAGACCAGATGAAACTGGTCGGCGTGCGCTGCCACAATGTTTTACATTATTTACGACACATGTGTGATTCGCACTGCCACGCCAGGGGTTACAGTTGGGTTGCCACCTTTTTAGTGTGGAAATATAGGTAGTATTTTTGTGGAATCCTGAAAAAATATAGTTTTTCAGGGAAATTTAGGAAAATAAAAAGTACAAATTTATTTGTCATTTTACACATTTTTCCAAGTTTATTTGTTGTTAGTTTGTGCTTTTCGTCTTAAGGAATTATTTTTTGCAAAGTAACTATAACATCTCCGGCATTCTTTGTCCATATTAATATAAATTAATATCTCTTTTTTTATTAATTTAATTGTAGCTTTATTTCTTTCTTCCATCCATTTAATATTCATAATTGAATAGATTGTTTTAACAAAAGCTGGGATAGCAGGTATTAATAATGTAAAGGAAACAATTGTAAGGATGCTACTTAATCAGACTTCATCGAAGAAGAAATACGGACATTCACCTACCCTATTCGGACATTCACCTTTCCTGATCGAACAAATGCGATCTCAGCGGTAGGCCGAACACCAGAAGTAGCTCTCAAAGGAACGCAGGCAATTGCGTAACGATTTTCGAGCAAAATGCTAACGGGTTATCTCACATAACGTGTATTTTGACGCTGTTCGGTGCCGTCGTCTAAATTTAGGCAGCAAGGGAATGGGTGAAACGAGATCAACGTTTACAGCAACGCGGACCAGTTTGCTTGTTCTCCAAGCAAACCGCGAGAATCACCGCGGACGAGCGAAGAGTCCCCCGTTTTTCCGATCCGTGGATCGACTTCGTGGAAGTCAGCGAATAAAGAGCGATTTTCCAGCGGCCGCTGGAAAAAAGAGATTGATCGTGCGTTGGAGCAGAAGTTGCACACCGAACCCGACGATTTTTCCGACGGCCGACGGCGTCCTTATTTCTCTCGTCACTGGCCACTTCCATTAATCTCCGTCAGTCATTGCTGACGGACAGTGGAAGAGTGATAACGATGAAGTTATCGAAGGCGAAGGGCGAAGTAATCCTGCGACGTTACATCTCCTTCATCGATGCTCGCAGCGATTTAGAGCGAAATAAAATCAACGTTGGTGGATTTAAATGTTGGATAGAGGTGTTTGTTTCGTGGAAGAAAGGAAAGACGAAAGGCATAGGTCCATTTCAATTATTTTTCCCGGGATTTCATATCGAAGCATTCTTTCCATTCGGTTGTTTGATTAGAGCATGCCGGGGATGCAGCGTTGCAAGTTACAAATTCTACGCGTATGTGCATACGTGCCGTTTGGTGGTTTTAAAAGCCAACTTTTCAAAGTTCCTTTCAATTGCAACACGACGCAAATATTGTTGCAGAAGGTTCCCCGCGACAAATATTATTTTTATGCAATGCTACTGGTCATCGTGGAAGGGGTTACGAATTTTCGCGATATTTCACAAAGGATGAAATAAAGCGTAGGTATTATTAAATTGGAATCTGTTGGTACCTAAAACAGAGAAATGCTGATCAACTACAGAATCCAGAAAATTTGATTTCTTTTAATAATAGATAATGTGCTCTAGAGACTTGTCTTCATCTGGTAGAAAATGATCCATGTTCTTTCATTTCAGTCCATAGATAATTGAAGAGTCCTTGTAGAATATACTGCAAGTACCAAAAATCAATTTTTTGGGGGGGGGGAGAACAAATTTTCCTGATTTTAAGGTATTTACGAAGTTTGATTCGCTTTGCTAAATATACAATATTTTCTATTCTTTGCATTAATATAGTCCAAATTCAAGAACAGAAAAATTATATTTGTGGAACACCCCGTATGTGACACCTCCTAGTTATAGAGAAAACAAAATGTGCCATTTAAATTTGCAAGCTCACATTGCTTTTACATTGTTTTATACAGAAGTTATACCAACTTGTAGCACTATTGATAACTTATTTAAATAGAAAAATTGCATTAAAATTCTATACTATAGCATTACCATTGGGACGAAGAACATTTTCAAATAAAATTGTTTATTTTAATTTTGCCACTTACATTGATTTGTACAAGTAAGCTCTCTACTCTTCAACTAAGTTCATTAATAATAACTCCCCAGAGGGCAACATTTTACCCACAATGTTACAATTATAACTCAATTTTTAATTACCCGATTAAACCACTTTCCACCATACATTCAGCGAATAAAATTTCTGAAACATTCCTAGCACTGTTTCCCTCAACACGGAGCAAGAACAATCTACTGGAACAAAGGGGCTCGAATGGGGTGGGAAAAACGGGGACTGTGAATGCCGCGATGAATAACGATGCAAGTTCGAAACACGTATTAATTATCATTGAAGCTTGGATGGCCGATAGTTGGTCGCGCAAGTGAACGAGATATAATGCAATCCTGTCAGAATAGCCTGCTATCAATTATATTCTTTACGTCTTGCCGTGGTCCAGTTCTCATCCCCTGTCTGTCACACCTCTGCCGAGTTGGCTGGTCATCGATACTGTCAGTTGGAGCTGAACGACATGGCAGCAATGGGAAAATCGATGACGATGCGTTTACGCGCGCGATGAACTCCCTAACCGAATACTTAACTTGCATGGAATCTTGCTATTATTAAAGCGCCAGATGGCCGAACTAGATTCCTTGGAATTCCGGCTGAATCGACTAGTTTGCCTGGCACTCGATTCAGATTCATCAACTCGATTATTGCACCAGACCAAGCGTGTTAACGCTGTTGATTATGGGCCCTACGATTAGACGAAACTCCTCGAATCGTGCTGCTTCGGAATTCTGTTGCATCATTCGATAACGATCTATGCAAGGATATGTCGTGGGATTTTTGAACGTCAAGTGAAGTTCGTGTATCTTTTATTTGATGTACCTATGCAGATGTCTTTCTGGGAGATGTTTTATATAGAACGGAGTAAATTGTACTTTTAGTAGACATTAATAATAAATTCCTGTGACGTGCACTGCGCTCGTGAGTGTTCATGCATTCCTTCTTTGAAAAAATTATGTGTTACATACAAGATATACATGGGTTTCTTTGTAATAAATATAACATGTTGATTTAATAATGGCACTGCGTTTTTGTTTACTTTGCTGTTCATATGAATTATTTTATTAAAAGTGACTTGACAAGTTATGAATTGCCTGAATTAATGTATATTCTGATTTTTAGAAGCAAGGTGGAATGTCGTAGGAAAATATGATGTTAAATAAAAGTTCCTTTAAGAATGCCTCGGCATTTGGTGGGAACTCGTTTAAAATTTCTTACCCCTCGCGTAAGTTGTCGATGCCACGAATTATTCTCTTCACTTCTCTTTCAATATTCCTTGGGTGTCACAGGACCTTCTATAATGCCATTTCCCTGCCATCTTCATCGAAATAACGGCTGCTACTGTCGTTTGAAGTATCTGGGACGACGATACGCCATCAAAGAGGCCTGTAACGAAAATCGATTAATAATCATGGACACCTGTCCGGAGCTCCCACTGGCACTTGGTTTTATAGGAAAAATATTATCCAATACTATTATCAACCTATATTGCAGATCACTACTTAAACTTTTCTATCAAAAAATAATAAATCTGACATTTAAATAAACCTAGAATTTCATTTTCCAAATGTATCCTCTAAAGTCTACAAAATATTTAAAAGAATGATTCACCTGGAAGTCAACGATGATTTACAAACACGTCATTTTCAGAAGCACTTTCGTATTTATTTTAAATAATGTCCAGAAATTATTCATGGATGACAACGGGAATTGTCACGTTGAACTGCGCAATCGAACTTTTGCCAGAAACAGGGCAACAGGATCTGAATGTTGCCAGAAACTTGAGAACCGCGGGAGACAATTAAGGATCGTAGGTAGGTTAATTAATTTTCGCATTCGCGCGGCGAGGAAGGGAAAAGTGCTTAAGGGCCGTTGTCATCGGCGACGCTTAAGTTTCTCGAGTGCATTTACAAGGCTGAAGCGCAGTGACTTGGTTGCTCTAAGTTTCAAACTGATAACCGCGACGATTAAGGGGACAGTAATAGGAATTCACAAGTCGTGTTGCGGCCTGATACTCGCGGGATCGCAAACAGTAATTCAACTGCTCTTGCATACATCGGCTACACGAATGCATGCCTGCAATGGGCATTCAGCTGACGGGAAACGTTACATGCACTTAGTATCTTGCTGCGGAGAAAGATTCACGAGGATTTAACGATAAGTTGCGCAAGATGTACATCTATCTATTCTTTCATGAAGATCGCGAAACTGTTTTCACATTAGCTAGGTGCGATATTTTCGTTGATACAAATTGTTCTCATACTTGGTACCGTGGTATGGAAGAGACTGATGCATTCTTAAGTACGAAATAATATAGAACGTATCCTGCGACAGGAAATTTAAATGTAATCGTGATATTTCTGGCAGGGGACGTCGTCGTGGGTCATATCTTCTTCTAAAAAAGGATTCATGCAAATTCAATTATAAAATATGAGAACTGCACTGGAACAATTCGTTTGACATTCTACTATTACTGGAGAACTACTTTCTCATATTATACCTACCTACGTTCTGATTTGAAGAAAAGTCAATGTAATTTAAATTACGAAACACTTGAAATAATATTCACATATTTGCAATTCCATTGTTTTAATTACTATTACAGAGATACCTTGTATCAATCTGAATTCATGTAATTTGTATAATATGATTCAGACAGGTCTCCAAATAAAAAAAGTTAAACTTTAAAAAAACTTTAATTCATTCATTCTTCTTCCATGATTATAATCCTAGAGCTTATTTCACTAAACATGTAGTATTAGTTCTGGTGCTCAATAATGGGCGCGAATAATCGTGTCGGTTAATTTATGAGACAATCCTAAACCCTCGTACGTCGAAAGGATTGCGGGGAAATGAAAAAGTCTAAGAGGTTTATAGGAGCCTTTATTCCAATTAAGGACCTGTATCACGGGGCTACGCTTATGCTGATTTTTAATCTCGTTTCAGCTTGTACTGTGTGGCACGTGGCTTGCGGCTATTAGATAATTAAACTGGAGGATCAGTGGAAATTCCGCGGGTCAAATTCAATCTGGTTCGTACTCATGGATGAAAGCCGATTAAAAAGCGATTGCCCAGCTTCGTTTCGCGCCGAATGTATACTAGCGTTGTTTGACAATTATAAAACTGGCCGGGCAATAATTTATAACGATTCAGGAGGGGATTCATGTTATCCCCCGTCCTGTCTGATGATATTAACTAATGGATTGAATCACTTTTAAACACGTCCGCAACAAGTATCTTTATCGAAACGTGGGGCAATGTTTAACATGCATTGAATGTTAAATGGGCATTAAATCTGATATTTAATAATATGTATAGGTACATCCATGGATGTATCTTTCATTGACAGAGTTATTTACGTAATTGGAATTTGACATTTCAATGAATTATTGTATAGTAAAATTGTGCAAGAATAAAACAAAAAATGTTTCCTACGAATTTTGTAAATTTATTATGAATTTCAAACTTCTCCTTTACCTATTTGTAGAATTATAATTTACCTACCATTTATTCTACCGTAGTACCAGTAATTCAAAGAACATAGAAGGTAGAATATTCATGGTCGAATTAACAAACAATAAGTATTACACGAAACTATTCAATTGGATTAAATCCTACACATTATAAATGCATTAATCGACCCGCTGTTTATTAACAACACCGAGCAACATGGTTATTATTAAAGTTTTATCATCCCACATCTTATAATTATTAATATCATCGAAATGGCTACGGCATTGCGTATTCATGGCTCCATAAACGTGGCCGCGACGTACGTGACGTTCGACCAAACAAAATTTAATAAATTACAAACACGCGGGCCAAAATATTTCGTCATACACCGCGTCGAAATTGTTACGCGTCACGTTACACGATATTTTCAATGTTTCATAACGTTTTACCATACCAATCGAAGTTTGTTTCGTCAATGTATCAATTATCCTTTTCCATCTCCCTTCTGGTTCTGTTTAACGAGCAGAGGCGGCCCGCAGAAGGGACAGGCGAAACTTCCGATTAGCAGTCCCAAATTGTCAACAACTGTAAATATGAGCGGCACGAGGATGGGGCGAATGCTCAAGCTAAATTAGTTTGTTCCTTCGCCATGATATTTGCCGATCGTCCAATTTATCTATTGCTGGGTCACGTCATTGGCAAATGAATCTGGAACGGCTGTTTGCCGTACGACGGCGATCATTGTTCCCAAGGACGGTTAATTAATGACCCTTTTGCCATAGTCACCGGTGTAACTAATAGATTAACGTAACCACTGGGGTCAGACAGGCTGGTTTTTCTTTAGTGCTTATTAAAGGGGAACACCACTGTGACGACGTGAAATGTAAGCCGGTTTTAAGAATTTTTTTCAGGAATAATTTACAGATTTCATAGAAAATTTTTATTACCTACCTTTAGTACAATGTTTTAAGAGACTATAAAATAATAAATAGAAAAACTTGCATAAATTTTAATATAGTAATTAATCTTTTAGATCCCTCACGCGTGCTGGTCGAATGTGTAACTATGGAACAGCAGGCCCGAAATCAAATTTCATTTTTTTTTATAAATTATATGAGTGTAGTTTCTGTAGCACGTACCGATTTCTTAAACAAATTATTTTTGTAAAAATGGTGCGCTTTAGAAGAAAAGTTTCGAAAATCCGCGAATATGATGGACAGTTTTTCCAGCGTATTTAAAAAAATTTGTTTTCAATCTAAGAATCCGTTTAATATATATTCACTCTGTAACTTTAGGAATGTATTCTCTAAGAAAAGAATATTATTATCGGCTAAACCATAATAAAATCGAAAATTTCGACCCTCTAAACCAGGTTCTCCCCTTAAAAGAGTTAATCTCAGCGACGCTGCCGTAAAATGAATGCATCATAAGTTTTGCAACGATACTGTATGTATATACCTGCACGAAAGTAGCGCAAATGAACGTTAACATCATTTTGCGGGTGTGCATCGAAATTTAATGAACGTTCAAACGTCGATTCCTCGTTACCACAGTCCCAGAGCATTCGAATAAATATTTCATTCCGGTTGTTATTGGATCGTGCGCCCTGCGCCCCTGTTTCCTGCGAAAAACGTACAGCACAATGCTGTATCAAATGTTTCGCCCCCGACAACACGGGCGCTACACGATAATTCAGAGGGTATTTTTTTCTGGCGACAATATGAAATATCATGCAACAGGAAATAAAAGGACGCTCTTAACGACGGCGATGGAAGCGCTGCACAATGCCTCAAACGATATATGTTTTTTTTACCTCGCTGGAAACGCGATATAATAACTCAAGGAAAAAATATTTTGTTTATCATAACAATTTGTAACGACATAACGTGCAGGTCGCGATATTCATCGTTCCTTCATGCGGATAACTGAGAGCAATTGTTTAACGTTAATCAAAAGAGACCAACAAATAATTCTAAAAAACATAGTATGAATAAAAGCCTTTGGACACGATACGTTTCGCTGGCTCCATAATGGTATTTTAGATAGAATCATTTGGCAGAGACAGCGTAGAATTAAAGAAAAACAAGAAACGATAGAAAATGTTTGATAGAAGAGACACTAACAGCGAGCTACACTGAAAAATCGAAGATCTCAAAGACAAATTAGGTACAGCAGAATAAACACCATTTCTTATCAACAAGAATCGATATTCTAAAACTGCATTCTAATAAAAATGATTTATTCGTAAGCCGTGTTATATTAAACGTCACTTGCTATTTTACTTTTAACTTGTAATAGATGTCACTGATTTGTAAAGTATAATTTCCTTTTATAATCTCGATTACGGGAGCAAGAAGATGCTGATTCGTGAAACGACGTTGCCATGCAATTAGGGGAGGCTCTTTTCGTTATCGTCTCGCAGATTAATTTAATTCCGCATCCGACGGAAGTCCCTTTGCCGGCATAATATCCTCTTACGATGGATCTCCAGGCAGCCGGTGATTTCACGGCGGCGGAAGCTGTGTCTGCAGAAATGCACGCATGGATATGTGCGTAATGAAATTCAGCCGGATGGGGAAGACGCTGTTATTACATGCCGCGGCTCCCAGGCAAACAATTTCGACAGGCAATTTCTATTCAAAGATTAGCGTGGAGGTGTTCCTCCGTCTTGCACCAACGATATGCCAGCCGAATCTGCTGACATCAGCGTGGACCGGCACGGGATGCAAGCGAGGCTGGTTCTCAGAAAAATTTATGCAAATCGGGAGGTAATTACGCGAGCAGGGGTACGTACTGTTTGCCAAGGAAGCAAACTTATAGCAAGTATGGAATTAACTGGAGATTCTTCACGTTTATCATTGATTTTGACTTTTTTCGTCGATATAAAGAATATAATATGAAACATTTGTCTAAGGAAAAAACTTACATTTTCTTTTAAACGCTATAACTGTTTCAATTTTTCATTCTTTTTCTTTAAACTGGACCAATCCCAGTGTAAACTATCTAACTTTAAGAAACTTCTAGTATTTTGGAATCAGATGACTGTGATAGGTGCTACACATCCTGCCAACAGTAGTTACATCGTCGAAGAGGTGGACAAGATTCCACAATAAATAATAAAGAGGATCGACAGAAAAAAATATTTTCTGCAAGTTTAAAGATGCCTCCTTATATCCCAAAGGAGTTTCATCCAATATGACGAACAGTTTTTTCCAAAAAAATTCTTAAATATCCGGTACTTTTGGGGCTGTTAGATGAGGATCCCCCCTTAAATCCCCCATTGATCGTAGTTTTGCTGAAATATTTAGGAATGAAAGCACTATGCAAATGTGGCCTCCACAGTCAACTAAGTATATCTATAATGCGAAACTAGAATTTGTTTAAGTAGAATGCCTATGTGTCCCTAACGCGTGGAATTCAGGAGTAGCTTTCAGAGGTATCACTCCTCTGTGTAGAATGTTGAGACAGTAGATCATGATACGGTGCATAGAATGCGAGTTGCATTTACACAATACTATTCGGTTTATAATGTAGGTACACAATGACGCATTGTGTTAGTGAGTGCTCCTGAAACACTTCCAAAGTTAAACAAAAGTCTACTGGTAGAATGGTATCTTTATGGCCTAACCACTGTTTACTGTCCCTCAAGATAACGAGTATCTATTGCTATTTTAGTCTGCAGATGCTGATTGTAAATCTTCTAATATCATAATTACAGGGGCAGAGCAATTCCACCTTCCACTTGTCCAATAGAACATGTCCTCGGAGATTAGGAAGATTTACTTGGCGGACCGGAGACATCAGGAGCTTTGTAGTTAATTGAAGGCCTCCAGATATTGGCCGCTTCCGGATCGATAGGTAAACGATATTCAATTAGACAAAGGGCTTAAACGTTAACGAGCTTGAGATTTCACCTTTGATATCGCCGTGACCCAGATGCGCCCGGCGCTGATGACAATTCTAATACTCCAATTAAACAAAAAGCAAAAGATTGTTGTCGGGCCACAAAGGAACTTTTAATTGAGGCTCACGTCTCCGACGTTTCCTCTTCCGCGGGGTCGCCGAATGTAAATTATTTTTCCTTCAAGCACTGGACACCGATGACTTTTCACGAAGCTGGGAGTACTTGACTATTTTTAGATAACAAAGGGCTGCTATTTGGACGCCCCTTTTTCGTGAAATTTCCTGCTAATTAACAGATTGTGTCTATTGCTCTGAGTATTAGTACTCCGAAGACGGGCAGAGTAAGTTAATCTTTGTAAAAAAATCTGTTTAAATGACTCCATGATCTACTAAGGCACCGAATAGTCTCACAAATTCAATGTTTCAATATTTTCATCTTTGTGTGAAAAATACAATAAGATTCTACTAATTAAGTTACGAATTAAGTTAATAGTCCCATGGTTTGAAGCCAGCTTCCTAAAATTACCCTTTTTCCAATGAAACGTCACGAATCAATGCTCCGACCGTAGCAACATCAAAGGAGCGAGGGAAATGGTACTTACTATCCGCGATATGTCGTTTTTCAGTTGGTCAATCGTTTTTCAATTAAATTCTCATTCGCTTCATTTTACAGTTGACGACCGTCCACAAAGGCTTGGACAAAGGGGACAGGCGACCTGAGGACTAGCTCACCCGATTGAAATGGAAAAAACACACGAGACGGGAAATTGTTACTCCGCGCGGCCGCTGGTTCAACATTTCGCGTTTATTAATTTCAGTTCCAGATCGCGGAGTCGTTGATTAATTATACCGAAGGGCAATAACACCGCGTTTGCTAGAGAACTAAGTACGTAATTAATGTGACACAGTGGCTCTCTTTTCTTAATTGTCGTCGCGGCTGAGAGGATTTTTAATTCATCGAATGGCCGCGCGAGGAGCATCGATTGTCACCCGCTCGGCATTTTAGGCGAATATGGAAACCTATTACGCTCCTGGAATTCACAAAAGGGGTGGACAATGAACGGCGCGGCGGTTGGAACAGTGGGCAGTGTAATGATAGCTGATTGAAAATTCCCCAGGTTTTCCGTCTTTCATCGATGCGCCCGCGCGATTGCGTCGGCTCGGATGTTCAACCGTCGGACGTAATGATTCGTTTCGATTCGGATTAATGGAACTTCCGGAAGTAATCGTTCGCCGAGTGGCGGAGGAACGTAATTTCGTCGAGTAATTCGTAATTAGGTTCGCGGGGAACAGATTATACGAGCAGTCCCCGGCGAAAGTGGAACAACCTCATTTCTCGACGACCGCGGAGGGTGGGCGATAAAAAAGGAAAAGATTCCGCGGTATTGTACTGTAAAATTCAATTGTTAAACTTTAGAGTTGGTCTGCTTTCACCGGGAACACCTCGCGCGAGCATTTCCCGCAAAAATGCAGGAATTCTATAACCTTTGAAAGTCGAGCTTTTACGGGATGCTCCCTGTCTGGCAGCATTGAAATTCAAATTCTCCTATAGAGTTTCCCTTTTCGCCCCCTTATTTTAACACTTCCCTCGCTTCCCTCATCTCGTTTCGAATACTTTCTCTTACGTCTCGCGGATTATTTCCCGGCTCGGTCTTGTGTATTCTGTGATCAGCCTGTAGGCAGTGGTGGATTTAAAGAAAAAAAGGCTTAGGTAGCAAATGTTCTAAAGGGCTCATTTTTTCCAGAAAATAAAGAGGTCGTTTACTAAAAACGAGCCAAGTGCAGTAGTAGAGGAAAAATATAGTGTATGGATAAAATCATAATTTTGTTTTATTGAAGATGGAACCGTGGAGGGCCCAAGCGACAACTATTCATTGGCCGCCCGTTAAATCCGCCGCTGCCTGTAGGGCTAATTATTTTAGAAAAGCCAGATTTAAATTGGTCCACTTACCTTGCGGATTGACAGGACCACGTTATGTGCATACTGTATTCCGCATTTGTACTACTTTAACGGTTACATATTACTTGTTATGTGGCAGTAAAGTAAACGTACAATGTGGAGGATTCTCTAAACATTTCGTTGCAGAATAATTTCCTCCATTAAGCTACTTTCGGGATACGACAATGTGGCGCGCTTTTTGGGTACTAAATTTTCTCACGTACTACACGGGAGGCAAAGGGGTTTTTATGAAACCACAGACACTGAAATATTCCGCGGATTCGTGAGACAACGTAAACGACTTTATTCCGCCGTGAATGGCGGGTTTAAAGCTCCGCCGTCGAAATAATACATTTTTAAATCCGTTTCGTAGCGCGTGCATCGACGATCTCTGAATCCTCAGCGAAAGTACACCAAATATTGCGGCCACTATTCTTTTTACCGCGAAAGAGATTTTGTGGAAACGAGGATTCGAGAAATGCATGCATGTACGCGTTCGAGGTTATCATCGACCCTTCAAATGGAATAAAAGGTAAGTAATATAAAATTGTGGGTGCAACTCGTAACGTTGCCATTTGAAAAGAAGAGCGCAGATCCCACGGTGTCCGCCAGCTTTTCAATCCAGCACGACCCACTCTTATCCAGGCGAGTAAATACATCAGATTCGAACAAATCCACGAGACAAACCTCAACGACAACGTATACTTTCTTTCCAAGCTAACGGAAACAAAACTACAAAACTACACAGCGTGCACTTCCATTTCATCGTTCTCGGAAACGCAGCGCTAAAATATTATAGAAATGGGACGTTCCTCTCAACGAAACAATTACCTTATGTACACGCTCGGAGCAGTGACAGGGATCAAGAATCGAATTCAACAGGGAACAACTGCTGAATAGGTGCGTGAAGAATAGGCACGAGCAATCCCAGTGCAAAGAAAAAAAAACAGAAAAATGGAGGGAATTTTCCATGTTCGCTTACAAATTCCATATTTCAATAAAGAAAATACTGCGAAGCCCTCGACGATCGACCGATTTCATCGTGGCGTGGTTGGGGATGCAGCGGGGACTTCTCTTCATCGTTAAATAGGTTACAGGTTACAGGCGAGCGTTAGTCAGGCTGAATGGTTAAATAGAAGACGAGGACGAAAGGGCCGCGACAAAGGCACGCGAGCCATTTGTCGTTGCTTTTTCAATAATTTGGCTGCGCGACGCACGCACGCTTCTTTTTTCCCTTGTCTTTCCCGGGGATGATATGCGGTACACTCGCGTGGCTTGACATAACAATAACCTCAGGCGAATGCACCATGCTGGAATTTGGTGCACGTGGAACGGTCGCACCATCGCGGTCCACCGCAGCAGATTGCTGCTTCCTAGGATCACCGCCTCGACATCTCCGACTTTTAGCCGGTACTTGGGCCAATCCCGTGGTTATTCGGTCCGGTCGAGACCAGAACTATCAGGGGAACGCTTTTCGATATCCTATTGAGGAATTTCTGACAATTTCACGTACGATTTCGTGCTACTGTATTATTCAATGGTTTTATATTGTTTTGATTGTTTCAGGCGATTGTGAATGGTTCAGTAAGTGTTGATTGTTTTTGAGGTTCTGTTAAGGGCACTTCACGGTCACATTTTTATCTATTATACCCGTGTCACAATCTACTTTCAAAAAACCCTGTTGATCCCCTTGAACTATGTGTAAAATTTGTACGGTTAGGAATTTCGTCCTAAAATTTTGCCTGGTCATTCTTGAGATATTGCGGGATGAAAATATGAAAAATATATTTTTTGATGTTTTTACCGGGCAGTGCCCTTAAAGAATGAATGATAATTTTGAGACAGGGTAGTATCCCTTCTTTATCTCGTTCCTTTTTAACACTTCAACAAAGTGCCATGAAAGTTGCGCACCGTGTTTGCATAAAGTTTCACGTGGCAGTCGATAAAAAGCTAATGCATGAGTAACGACCTAATAGAAATGTAAATCGCTATCAATTTAATATACAGTTTGGAAAACTTCCCGGTTAATTCGAGCTCTTTCCCACGGCGAAGTGGATTGTTGCCGCTTTGAAAATCTGTTGGCCGAGGATAAAAGCTGAGTGTTAAAATAGTAGCAGTATTTCGAAAATATTTAGAGGAAACAGAGGATTCATTACATTTGCACATTAATCCTGAAGGCACTGAAGTTCACACGTGTAATAATGATGCAATTTAAAACGGACATCCTTACAGAAACGAATTTCAACCTTCAAGGAATTTAGAGAAAGGAATATTAGCCTTAAAAATATCAGAGAACCAAGGAACAACCTCGGAGATACTGAGCAACAAACATCAAGCCCGCAGACATTCGCCGAAGCAAATACCAGCTTCGGAGCCACTCACAGAAACTACCCCATCAAAAATACCCTGTTGTGGTATATACTACGCCGAAATCACGGTCACCCGTTTCTCTAGAGAACGGTCGCGTGAACTTGGACCCGTATCACCGCCGTCTTCTCGTTTCGCTTCTGATCTGTATCTGTTGCCGAGAAGTTGGTCGTTTCGAAGTAACCCATAATCGTAACTTTGTTGTTGCTCTTCGCAGCGCGAGTGCAACTTTGAAACTCCGTCGACTTTGGGGCCCACGTTAGATCGTAAAATGCAGGAAATTTCACGGTAATTAGTCCGACGGACATAGAGACGAAAAGGGGCAGTGGCGCAGCAAATGAATTGAAAGTGCCACGATGCATCTTTGACGTTCGGCGAACGTCCCGATTGTTCGCGGGGATGTTGCTTGTTACTGTACTTTCGAATTAATTGGCGCGCGTTATGATGTCAAAGGCAACGGTACAGGCAACCGTTTCCCTGTAGTTGCCCGTCGTCCGGTACAAACTGAAATTAACCCTTAATTAGGGCGCAGATGCTAGACGTGTAATCAGCTCGAGCTCACGGAATCGACGTGCTCGTTGTCTCCTTTCTTGTAACGTCTTGCGTCGGTGAATTTGCAGGATTCTGCAACGGTGACGGGTTAATGAACGTGTCCGTTGCATCTATCGAGTGCAATTATTTTGTTTATTTGCACACTGTAAGTGTAAGTGAACATTTTCTTTCATTCTAATAAATGTTTTGCAGGATAATTCATACAAATGTGATTTCTTGTAATTTTTTCTAGTCAGTCCACGAGCGAGTTTCATGCCCTTTAATAATTTAGTATTGTTTTCTATTTGATACCAATGGTTTAGGTGCCACAGGTTCCACCGATTTGGATGAATTTTTTGACGCCTCGACTTTAACGACTCCCCAGTGCCGTCTGCAATGATTAATTATAAAACAAAAAAATTATTTCTATAGTTTAAGACGTCTTTAATTCAATGCAGAACGTCCCATTAAATTATATGTATTAGTTTTTCTTTAATTAATTCCTAAAAATCACTTATTTTTATGGGCCATAGACCGGAACAGCCCCTTAAGCAGCCTCTCACATTTTTGCTACAGAATCGTTCGTACCGCGAACACAGAGTGCAGTAGCTCTCGGTTGCTCACACTGCAGCCCTCTACGTCGATAATAATTTGCAATCCCCAGGAAGATATCCCCGATACTACATAACACTGCATAAATCATATCAAATACCCTAAAGGAACCGAAGAACATCTGACACATGCCAACTTCTGTAATCTCCAAATAAAAACAATACAATTTAACCCTTACCACAATTCCCATACAACATCCCTACCTACAAAACCTACCTTATCACTAAAAAACCAACACCCTGTCAATCCGACAACAATAAATAACTCGCAAAAGTTTCAAACGCGACAAGGAACTCCATCTTCACAAAACTCCCGCCCTCGCTGCCACAGCCACCCTCGATTCCCGCAACTTGTCCAGAATCCCTCGATAAAGCAGACCAGGGAGCATCATTTCAACCCCCTAGGCTGCGCGTCTGTGGAGCGCATCGCCCATGAGCAACCCAGCCCAGTCACCACCTAAACTCCGATCCTCGAATCGCACCCCTGACACCATCGTTCCAACCCCAAATATCACTGTATCGACTGCGAGTGCTGTTCGCGGCTGGAACCATATAAAAGTGCACGATAAAGGTGAAGAAGCCGCGAGTGGAGGGTAGATAACGATAACGGAAGGGTTGCTAACTAATTCAGCGGGCATGGAGCAGGGTGTGTGCCGGCGGATCGGACGGCAAGAAAGGAAATGCACTTATTGGCCAGCGTCTGCGTACTCATATTGATCTGCGGCGGTGGCTGTGGAGTACATGGGTGTCTACGGGTGGGACACCTGAAAGCTGCCCAAAATGCGTTTCTGTTCGAGGCTCGCGCGTTTTCTCCTCATCTCTGCGGTTTTCTGCGTTGGTAAGGGGTCGTCCAGCGCGTTAATTGTCCAGCGGGTTGGGGAATTATGTGGTGATGAAGTAACCGTGATCGTTTCCCAGGTCTCTGCTCCGAAGATGAGGAGAGGTTGGTGCGAGATCTGTTTAGGGGGTACAACAAGCTCATCAGGCCTGTACAGAATATGACGGAGAAGGTGCACGTGAACTTCGGGCTGGCCTTCGTGCAGCTGATCAACGTGGTGAGATTTCTTTCGTTTGTAGTCGGATTTCTTAGAAATAAAATCTTCGCGATGCATGCGAGTGATCTCTGTTTCCTGTCGGGGTGTAGATATAAGTTGTACAAGCTTCTGGAGCAAATTGACAGCTGGTTCGCTGAATTTTTTGTATTAGGGGCGGGTTCAGTGCTGATTTACTGTGTTCAATAAATGTACGCTGGTGGCTTCTTTGTAAATTATTTTATCGTTTTTGTTGTTAGATGTTGAACGTGATGCTTTGCTTTCTGTGTAATTGAGGATACACTGGTTTCAGACGCGAATTACGTGTTTCATTCACGAGTGTAACACGAGTTATTTTCCAGAACGAGAAGAACCAGATCATGAAATCGAACGTGTGGTTGAGATTCATCTGGACAGATTACCAGTTGCAATGGGACGAAGCAGATTACGGTGGAATTGGGGTTCTCAGGTTGCCACCCGATAAAGTTTGGAAACCTGACATTGTATTGTTCAACAAGTATGTACCAAAATAATTCCAACTCATTATGGGCGAGTCATTATGCTGTTTAAAACATCTCAATCTATAAAATATTCTATTTCCACGAAATATAAATCTGTATTTTAATCTGAAGTACGAAGGAAGATGAAATTCCGTTAGACCTCCATCAAACGTGATTCGTGTTACATCTTTCGCACCACCCACCACACCTTCAATTAGAAAAGCTCTCCCAAACACTTATCAATTCGACGAGCTGTTTCGAAGAATCCCTCGCTTGAAACCACGGAACGGTACTTTTCAGCGCCGACGGCAACTACGAGGTCCGCTACAAGAGCAACGTCCTGATCTACCCGAACGGTGACGTCCTCTGGGTTCCTCCAGCGATCTACCAGAGCTCCTGCACGATCGACGTCACGTACTTCCCCTTCGACCAGCAGACCTGCATCATGAAGTTCGGCTCTTGGACTTTCAACGGCGACCAAGTCTCTCTGGCCCTTTACAACAACAAGAACTTCGTGGACCTGTCTGATTATTGGAAGAGTGGCACATGGGACATCATTAACGTGCCGGCGTTCCTGAACACGTATCAAGGCGACTTCCCCACAGAAACGGACATCACGTTCTACATAATAATTAGGCGCAAGACCCTGTTCTACACGGTGAACTTGATCCTCCCCACGGTCTTAATCTCCTTCCTCTGTGTGCTGGTCTTCTATCTTCCAGCGGAGGCTGGCGAGAAAGTGACGCTCGGCATCAGCATTCTCCTCTCGTTGGTCGTGTTTCTGTTGCTGGTCAGCAAGATCCTGCCCCCGACGTCCCTGGTGTTGCCGCTGATCGCCAAGTATCTCCTCTTCACCTTCATCATGAACACCGTCAGTATTCTGGTCACCGTGATCATCATCAACTGGAACTTCCGCGGGCCCAGGACGCATAGGATGCCGCAGCTGATCAGGAAGATCTTCCTTAAGTACCTGCCCAAGATTCTGCTGATGAGGAGACCCAAGAAGACCCGGCTCAGGTGGATGATGGAGATACCAAACGTCACGCTGCCGACCTCCACTTACTCGGGAAGCCCGACGGAACTGCCGCAGCACTTGCCATCATCGCTGGCCAAATCAAAGATGGAGATGATGGAGCTGTCCGATCTTCATCACCCGAACTGCAAGATCAACAGGAAGGTCCATCACACTACCAGCGGCTCCAGCGCGGCTGGCGGGGAGGGACTCGCTGACAGAAGAGGGTCCGAAAGCTCGGATTCGGTTCTGCTCAGCCCGGAAGCTAGCAAAGCCACGGAGGCTGTCGAATTCATCGCTGAACACTTGAGGAATGAAGATTTGTACATACAGGTGAGGCGCTGTCGAGTAGCTTGACGGTCTTCAGGTAGGCTTTCACTACGACTCTTCTCGGCACATTTTATTTTTCCTATGCTTTTCTTATGTAGTTTGACAATTTGACTCACACTACGCCTCGTCTTGACGCGACTCCGAGCCGCGGATTCTTCCTCGAGAATATTTTGAGGAAGAGAGGCGAGGCGAGCCGAGGCGAGGCGTAATGTGAGCCGACTGAATTGACGACTGCACAGGAAGAAGTTCTCTGAGCAACTGACATGCTCAGATAACTTTAGGTACGGAAAAACCGAGGCGACGCGAGCCTAGATGTGAGTGCGAAAATAAGTTACGGAGGCGGTCGTAGTGAGAGCCTACCTTTCGTTCTTCTGGCTCGATCGATGTTCAAGTTGGGTGAAGTGGGTCGACGGTATGGTGGATTTTGTGGGATTGAGACTTTATTTGGGTGGATAAAATGTTTTGGAAACAACAAAGTAGGTTAAGCTTTTAATTTTATTTTTATCGTCCAGGAATATTATTGTTAACGATATGTGTTGTTGCTTGAAATTCTTTTTTATAATGTACTCCGTGCTCTTCTTTCAATGACTTACTTTTATGTTATATTTTATTTATTTAACTGGCAGATTTGGGAACATTGAAAGGGTTCGTTTACTTTTCGCAGACGAGGGAGGATTGGAAGTACGTGGCGATGGTGATCGATCGGCTACAGCTTTACATCTTCTTCATCGTGACAACGGCTGGTACCATCGGGATCCTGATGGACGCTCCTCACATTTTCGAGTACGTGGACCAGGATCGTATCATAGAGATATATCGTGGGAAATAATTCCACGGGAACTTAGCGAATTACAAGTGGCGCGACATCCTCGCAATGATTTTCGTTAAACTTCCTTCTTATCGAGTTCAATTCTATATTTCGCGTGAGAATCCGCTCCAAATCAACTGAGCATTTAACACGAGGTAAATATCGAAAATTTGATCTTCCGTTAAGCGATTAAGAAATAAGAAACTTAGGAAATTGTACAACGTTATTCGAATGATTGTTACGCAGCAAAGTTATCTCCTCAGTTCCTCTAATTAACATTATCGTTTCCTTTCTCTTCTTACGTACGCATAAACATTTGTTTCATTGTCACGAATCGATAATGTCACGAAAGTCAGAATGCAACATCCACAAGCATTCGCGTCGATCTTTTATAACAATCAATCGTTTCTTCGTTTTATACTCGTGAAAGACTATCAAACGTTGAAGAATCGCATCTACGAATTCGTCAAGGAACAAAGCTCAAATGGCACTCGTTGCATAGGAACGTACCACTTAAATTAATTAAATTAAGCGTTAGAGTATCGCCAATATAAATATATATATATATATATATATATATATATATATCGAGTCAGTAACCCATTGAAGTACCCATTCTTTGTTACTCGCTATTGTAGTTTTTGAAATTGAAATTTTATATGTGCGACTATTGCGACTTTCGATCGTTTCCGTTCCACGAGCTGAGAGATGTTTAATCGAGACGTTCGGCAGGCAATGAACGGCAGAGGTTCCGTTAATGATGTCCCTTAGAGTTAATCACGGCTGTCTCCACGATTAATTGTCTTCCTTGGGAAACCATCGTCACGAGCATACATGCGAGCGGGGAATAAATGCAAAGCCACTTAGGAGCACATTAATTCGAACCAGTGTCCCATTGGTCGCGCATTCTAGACGGGCAATTGATTAATCAGGAGAGAGGATGAGCGTAGAGCGTAGACGTCAAATAATTTTGATATTAATCACACAGATTATCGTTGCCATTATTAGAATCTAGCGGGACTCGTCTCTGATAACCCGTCGCGACGCATCATCGAAAGGGTTGTGACAATTCGTTTCATCAACTGGCAGATGCATCACGATCTTTCATTCACTCTCAACTGATTTCTGGTTCGACTTGGGAGGCATCGAAGTTAACGTATCAAAATTCGAATCATCGCAACTTCTCGTTTAATGTCCCACAAGATTCTTGAAGTTTCGACGAAAGATTCAAACTGTCGAATCATCTCCAAGATTCTTAATAATACTAATTTGTCACGCTCCCCCAGGATTTTCTTCGCCAGTGAAATCGAAGGAAATTTCGCGTCGCAATTGCTAACGACACTACAGAAGCGCACATTAGAAGTACAATGTCACGATCCTGCGTTCTTAATCGTTATGGCAGAGAGGTTCGAATAAGAACAAGAAACGAAATGTATCGTACATGAATATACGAAGATATCATAGTCACACTACATGTATATTTGCGCGGAGGATTGTTGAGCGGTCATGTTTTCTCTAATAGAAAGTATTTGCTCCACTACCCAAAGAGCGTTTATGGTTGCTGATTAAATGATCGTTGATTTTCTCGTACGTATTGCCTACAGTTGTGCCTCGCGAATCAGCCCGTTGTTACAAGTGATGTTACTGTCTGCGTGTACATAATATGCGAAACGAAGCTTTCAGTTTATTTCGTGAGCCCCTGGCAAGGGGGATGCGAAACGCCACGATTTTAAAAACCGCGCCCAAGCATCGATTTCGTTCCGACGCGAGAGCTTTTCATTTACATCGACGACACGATAAGGATCAAGCCCAACAGAGGTAACTGCATGTCGTTTTGATAATTTTATACTCGATGATAAATTGTAAATCGACCTCGCGCAGCGGGGTCCACACGAACGGCCCGAGCTTGAACGACTGCCGTCGAGCGTGGAGAATATTGAAACGAAAGAGGAAACCGTGTTTTTAACGAAATCCGTCGTCGGATATTTGCGACTCGTTGCCCTTGTACGGGAGCTTGGTGTGCATGGGAGGCGCTAATCGCGATTTAGAGTGACGAACTTAATTCCTTGACAGAGAGAAAGGGAGAAAGAGGGAGAGAGTGTGTGTGACACGTGTCTTCCTTGAACGAGATACAATAACTAGAGTTTAGTCCCCCGGGAATGAAGTGGTTAGATGATGCTTATTGATTTCTATACATTTTACTTCCATATATTTTATAGCGTTGTTCACTCGAGAATGCGACGGATGGCTGTCTGTGAGAATCACGACGAGATGGTTTTAATAACACCATGCAGATCGCGCGCGATTGAAGATGTCAGTTCAGGATTAAATTATGATTCATTTTAGATTTAGTGGCCACGATAGGATGGGCAACGTTATTCCAGTGTGTATTTAAGTAATATTGAGTGGAGTTCCTTGAGAGGTAATTAGTGTTTGAAAATATTTTTTAATGTCTCATGTTGTAAAATGTTTTAGTGTTAACTTTATTTTGAAGAATTCCGTAATTCTGTGTAATGCGATTCTTGGTAGCAGTTAAGTACTTACGTTTCAAGATACTGTTCGTCAGCAGATTTTTCGAATCAAAGTTTATATAATAAGAGAAAATTTCGTAGTTCTAAGGCATATATTTTGCTACTGACATCTTCAATTAACCCTAGAATACTAATGTATGTAATTCTTCTTTTTATTATATTCTTTTCAACCTTTCCATAGATCACGGTGTCGAGTTCGACGATAATTGTTTAAGTTTTAAAAATGTAACAGCTATTATGGATATATACATTTATAATTATGATAAATAATAATAATAAAAAAACATTAGAATTCTGAGGTTAATGTCATTTTGTACACTAAAGATTTTTTTTACTGAATACAGTGCTCTCGTTGGATTCTCACGTACAGGAATCGAAAGAAAAGAGAAGAAAAATGCTTCTTAGTAACATCGTCCAAGATCGGACAAGCAATTTCATTTAATATTGTTTAAAGGATTTCATGACACGTGCAAAAATAGTTATTACAGTATTAAGAAATATTTTAAACACCTTTCCTTTGTGTCAGTAACAAATTACACAAAATCACACTGTTAGCTGAGTCAATTTAATACCAGTAATTACTCGCTCATTAAATTCTTTTTTAAATTACAGATTATAAACCGTTAAGGATCGTCGAAATCGTTTTCGGGAATTCGAGGCAATTGACAAGCATGTGAAGTAGTAGTATTGCAAAAGCCCTTATCTTTAGAAAACTGTGACTTGTCGTTGATAGTGGTATGCTTGAAGTGCTTCCTAGAGAAAATTAGATACGTAACATTTCTGGCACATGCCTGAGTCATTAAAAATACATGTTATCCAGGGATGAGAATGACGATCCCAAAAGTGGCTCTAGGCATGTGCCTTTTAGCTGATCTCTCGTCTACTAGAGAAAAGGATGATCGTGTCAGCGAATGTACGTTATCATTACTGTACGTGTAAAGGATAAGAGACAGAAGCATTGTTGAGTCTGAGAGTTGTACTTTATAATGCACGAGAAACTATCGGGCATATGCTGTCACGTCAGAAATTGATATCTCATTGGTAGTAATTCTAAGATAGACGAATAGGTAGATCTTTTTACAAGCGAATAAAGATTATCAAGTGAACCAAGTGTCTTTGAAATCCTGGGCTCCATCTTCCAAAAAAAATTATGATTTTATCCAAACGCTATATCTTTTTCGTTTCCCATAATTTTTATACCACACGCGCGTAAATTTATTAGCAATTCTGTTACGTATACAAGGGGAAGTTTTCCACCTAGGCTTTTTTTCCTAAATCCTCTAATAATTTTCTACGACACTTGAATTTCCAATGGCTAACAGTTGCTCCTCCAACGTTCCTTATTACTGCAAATTTTGGAACGAAATATTCAGTCATTCCATTCAAATTAAAGCACAAGATCCTCCTCCAATTGTCCTCCTAAATATGAGAAGAAGCAATAATTCATAAGACACATAAAATATCCGTGAGAATTAGAAATAAAGTGCCCAGCATGGTAAGGAATGAAAGTGAAGAAGGAGGAAATGGAAGACCTTTATTTTCATTTCATTTATTTCAACAATTTCATAATAACGTAATAATGTTAATAATATTACAATGCGGCGATTATGTGCTCACCAGTTAACAGGGATTTTCATATCGATCAACGTTTCTGCCTCGAAAAAGAGCCCAGCGTAGAAATATAACAAATTTATTATTATTATTACTCTTACTCTTACCCATTATTATTATTAGTATCATTATTATTATTAATGTTGTTGTTATTCATTTATTATTATTACCTTATGTAACGCTCTTCAATATGAATTTACTATTATCAGGCCAGGCTGTTGTCGAGGCATAATTAAAAGTCGAGTGAGATCGAGGGTGAGTCAGTTCAATTGCATCGTCCCACCAGGGTCTACGGAAAAGGGAGTATCTTATCAATATTTCATTCCGTCTCTTCTCTCCGTCACCATTCTCTTCTTATTCTCTTGCCACTATAATTTGCAACGTAACGCGAATAATTTATTCATCGTTCCCCATTTCTCTCTCTCTCTCTCTCCCTCGCACACATTCTCCTTGCTCGCTCTCGCTCGCGCTAAATCTCGCACTCTCTCGCACCGAGACACCTTGCATCCCGGACTTTTGTTTCTCCTAATACCGCTCGTCGCAGGCTCGCGCGGAATATGCAGTCGTTCAGCTTCGCAAACGGCTCCGTCGACTGGCGTAACGGTGGACAATAAGAGACGATCCTTCGTTAAAATATATTATCAGGGGAAGAAACGGGCGCAATAGGTATAGAAGAAATAGATCATGCGTGTCGAGATATCTCATCGGTCTCCCCGTCGTCTTTCCTCCCTTACGTCATCCCCCGTATTCCCTAATTCACGTCGTCGACATCCACCCCTGTTACCCTCTCGTCATCTACCCCGTTTTTTCTCCCTCTTTTTTGTCTTCTCTCGTTAAGTTCGATAGACTATTCCGCGATAATTAGGTATCAGCGCAATCTCCGTCTTCCTTTTCTTTAGTTTACAGAGAGAAAATTGCATCTCGATAAAGTTCGACCCTAACTTCTAAATAGACTACCTCGGAATCATCCCTATGAGTTATACTGTTCGAAGTACAGCTACGTCGCTATCGATTACAGGGCTAGCTTTAATATTCAGTTAATCGATTATTGATTTCATTTAGGGTTAGTTTAGTTTACTTTATCCCACCTCGGTGTGTATTACGAGCATCTCTTTAGCGTTCAATAGTTTTTAAATATGCGTAGATTATGTTTAATGCGTGTACACGTTTAATAGTTGTTTTACTTTTCTTCTGTTTTTTTTTTGGTATTTTTCTTCACTTTTTTTCTCTCTTGGTTGAATTTAGATCTTATCCGTCTTCTCGTGTATAGCGTTAGTAGTAGTATTGTTATTATTTATATTCAAGCGTGGGTGCTCGCGCCTTACTGCTTCTCCACTCTTCGTTTCGCTCCATTTTCTACCGATCGTCTAAAGGTTTCTTTATGTTTAGCGCAGGAGAACAGAGGAGATTTTCTCGGTGAACCGTGGGACGAGATATAGTTCCTATAGAGTGAGAGTTGTCGCGTTTTTCTTGCTATTCGAAACGAAGGGAACGAGAGTTGCCTTGCCGGAAGTGATTGGAGATGGCTTCTCTTTCATCGCATCGTCTCTTTGTAAAAATTAATTTTAAATTCAGTTGGCTGTGACGCGTCTTTTGTAGCTTCGATTTATATCAACTAAGAGTTTTACATTTTTGTTCGACTCTTTTCTCGAGAATATCGTCCAGCGGTATTTTCTTGCAAAATCAAGTGTGAAAATTTCTAACTCTGAAAGGCTCCAAGCAATCGAAATTTTTTGTCTGCTTGACAATTTCAAGCATTCACGAGAAACTGGACAGAATAATCCTCGACAATCAGGAAACAGGAAAAAATTTGACACCGATTTCCTCTGATTCTTTAATCAATGCGTCTGATGGAATAGTAACAACGAAGAAAGTCACTTTTCAATTGTCCATTCGAACTGTGGGCGAGGAGTTTATTTTCCAAAAGAGCTAAATCCACGGAATTATAATAATTTCGCGGGTTATTGTTAATATTTCACTTATGCAAAAACATATTTAAAAGAATCTTAAATACTGTGTTTAGGATTACTAATATATAAACTCTTCCTTCTTGTTTTCGTAATCTTTGTTACTTGACATTGAAGAGACAAATTCGAAATCTTTGAAAACTTTGGACTATGTATTCATGTTCTATTTAAATATGAATTTAATCCAATTCTCTGATTCTTATTAAACATTCGCCGAACTTAGTAATCTTCCAAAAATAAGCTGTTAATTGCAGCACAATTTCTCAAACACCTACATGTTTAAGTGTCTTTATCAGATGTATTGAAAACGAAGGCTCGTAAAGAAGTGGTAAATTCTAACAAAATTCTTTGTTTAATTCTTTGTAAACTCTATAATTAACGCACACTTCCCTAGCAATTTTAACAGCTCAATTATTCTTCGAAGAAACCATCCACAATTTCCAGCCACTTCACCTGTTCTTTGCGAGCTTCGATAACAGTTACGATAAAAATACTCCGCGTCAGCTGCAGAAACACTGTTCGTAGATTTCAAAAGTGTCATAATAAACATCCGTTGCAAGTATTCGCGTAGGAGTTTATTTCGTTATATTCTCGTAATACATTACTAAAATGTTGAAAACGTTTCAAACGTATTGCTTGCCAGAAGAACATGTTTCACATTCCCTTAGAAATAATCATTCGATAAGCGCGTGTCCACTGGCAACGAATAAACTCGTTTCTCTCTCACTTCCAAAGAGTCCACGCTACACGTTTCCACCCGGAAATTATACAAGTCGAAGAAAATTTCAAGGTTCTCGAGCCGCTATCAAAATTCTCTCCCCGCGAGAACCGCCTTTACTTCGCGCTGCGAGGAAGTATTGCTAGAAACGAATTCGAACGTATCGGAATGACAAGCTAGCGTCCACACTTGCTCCTCCCTAGAAAAATACCAGAAAATAGAGAACACGTTTCGTCCGCAACCACTCGGAGACCCTTCGAATCACTGTTCCAATGCTACACGGCTCGCGTACAAAAACGATACACAATTATCACTACGCCTAGTCGCTTCGAATCGATCAAACTCGCCCACCAAACGCCTTAATTAGTAGAACGAATCGCTCAACAGTCTCGTCTAATATACAAGTCTTCCTTCCTCAGTCAGCAGTACCCCTTTCAACCCTCGTCGGCGAATACAGGGTCTTACTTCGTAAATCAATTCAGACGTCTGCAGATTTTTCAGCGACCTTCGTTAAATTAAGTAACAGAATTGTGCGTTGAATGAGGCTAACACTTCCCAGCACTGTCTAATAAATAATTGGAATAATACCATTTTCACAGAAAAGGGTATGTTAACGAAGCTTCAAGCTTCAAGCTTATAACAATCCACCTTTTGATTTGGAAGAAACAAGAAATTTATTGATTTCTATTAAAAAAGAAACAAATTACACCAAATCGTGAAATTTCATTGCACATCGAAATCAACCCAGTCTTCGCCGTCCGAGGGTCAACTACCCCATGTTCCCCCTCGCTAATTAAGCGTCGTGCACGGTCTCATGCTCGATAAATTACGTTTTAAAGATAGCTAAAAATTTGGCACTTGAACGTCGCGCGTGTCCGCTAAATCGTTTACTCTAAATCCGCGAATTCGCGTCGCCATGAAATTGTCCGCGGCAGTGTCGTCGCGAAACTAAAGCTTCTCTTCTTCCTCCTTCCCCCGTCGGATGTCGCGCCGTCATCGCGGTAATTGATTGATCGCCCTTTCATTAAACGGCACCACGGCAAAGTTTCGCGCGAAACCGTAGCCCCAGAAGCGCGAATCCATCCCCTCCAACATCATCCCCCGTTTCGAGTGACGATCCTAGAATCTGACGCGTCGACCTCGTCCGGGCTCCGCGAGAATGAGAATCGGAGAGAAAGAGAGAGAAACGAGCGACGATCTTCGGCCTCGTTCCACGAACGACATCGATCGCGAGCGATCGCGATTCCTTCCTTCCCTTTCTTCGTTCCATTACGGTTCCGTTTCACACGCCACGTTTTGGCGTTATTCAATCTCTTCGTGTCTGTATATATTATAGTATATATGCTCGTATATGCATAATGTATGTGTATATATATATGTATATATATATATATTTATATTTATGTTTATATTTATACACGAAGCACGGCCAAATTGGCGAGTAAAACGCCCGATTACATCGGTTTCGGACCCCTTCGCAAGGCTTTCAGCTCCTGCTGGAAGGAAAAATTTCTTCCTCGTTTCATTTCAGGTTTTAGCGAGCTTGAGTCGTGATGTTCATTCGATATTGGCGAATTCTGAGAGCTTAGAAGAAAGTCTGTAGGAATCGTTTCTTTATACGGGGATATATTTTTAGTTAAGAATTTCGTATTGTTTTGATGCTGTGTGTATTTGGTTTATTGCTATTTTGATTTTCACTGAGTTGGTGGTTTGGTATGAATCTGCTACGGAAGTATTCGATTTCTTGAATTATTCGCTTCCGAAGAAGAGGCTTGGAACGAGCCAGTGAAAACTTTGAGCTTTATTTTTCGATGTTGCATATGAAGAAGGAATATAATTTGAAGTTTGTTGGAGAGCTTTTAAAGTAAATGGTGGAGGCAAGTGAATCATAGCTACAATTAAGAATAGGAAACGTATCTGGCTGAGAATAATAGTGTTCCATTTATGTTGTAGCAATTTTATTTTATAAATTCAATGTTTAACTTGCCTTGAAAAAGAGCATCAACAATCAGATTCTTTAAAATTAATTTAGCGTTGAGAACACAAGCTTTACGCTGCAAAATCAATTCTGAAGTCGCAATACTTTAATAATACCGAGAGAGCCAGCGAAACTGATTTTAAGTAGAAGTGGTCGTCATAAGTCAGACACACAAGTGGAATCACTCTGACTACACAGCAATTTGAATTCCTTAAATTCTTTTAAAACTTCAAACTATCAGACATAGAATTATTTAATGCATTCTACTTAATTAAACTACTTAATTAAAGAACTTTAAGTAGCACATACATTCTAAATTAATAAAACCGTATTAATAGTCTTTCACATGAACAAAATATCTAAAGTGGAATGTATAATTTCCACATCAACGTCATGAAATTTAAACTTTTATTTTCGATTATCAGAAACTAAAGTTCAAGAATTTATTAAACATTTTATTAGGAATTCAAAATCTGTGGAGTAAACTTCTCATGAACCGACTTTCCTCTACTTTTGCAGCCTCGTACTCAACAAACATTTCGTTCAATTATATTTAACACGAATCAGAGTAGACCATAATGAATTTCACAGCGAAGTACGTAAAATTACAACCTGTCTTTAATTAGCTGAGCCATTTCTGAAAATAGTAAACGGAAACATATTCTATTTCTCGTTTTCCTTCCTCCTATCACAATCGTAGCTTTTCGATCAAAAATACCAGGATTCTTGTTCGATTACATTTCATTGCCCTGCGTATACTTCTTGCGTATAAAGAGCGGTCTAATAAAACTGGACAAAGAATCGTCGATCTTTCGAGTGTCTTCGCGTAACGCGCAACAAGTCCTCGCAATGTCGAGATTTAATTACAAGAAAGCTACAATTTCCTCCGCGTTCTTCCACGACGCGTAACAATATAACAGCCCATCCATTTCTTCCGACTTTTCTAGCGGAAGCGAGCTCCTAAGCATTTCTCGCTAACTCTATACTCTTCGACCACTATCAAAAGCGAGGTTCGCGGAGCGTTTCAGGCCCGCTGACGCCTCGCTGGAATTTCGAAAACTTTCGATCGATAAAAGATCTAATCCACCACCTTCCTCACTTAATCATTAAGCATTCGCTTTAAACTCAACAATTTTGATTCTCCATCGATCACAGTACTATCACGACTCCTCGTTAGACGCAAGCTTTCGCAGTGACCTGTCTCCACGAGGAACAGCTAGAGTTTCCCTAATTTTTAATTCTCGCTGCGAAGAGTCAGCATCCCCCGATTCACGATCCGTTTTAAAAATTCTATGAAGCCCTCGAATTCGTTCGAGATTCTATCGCGAGCTCGTAGACGAGACGTCGTTTGAACGTTAACACCGAAGGAACAAATGAGAAGACGAAAAGAACGCTCGTTACATGTTTTCCTTTCCTTGAGTGCTCGTAGCTACGCTGGAGACTAATGCTGCGGAAGACTTCGACGTGCTATAAGTATAATAGACCTTACACGTTAAATTACGCCCGACTAGAGTAGTCGTTTACCTCCGACTAATTGTAAGTAATCTCGGTTTACCATTTACGATCGATTTAAATTCACTTAGAAACGGTTTATCGACAACTCGCGTAGTAGTAGAGGTAGTGTATAATATCTATGTGTATATATATAATAATATATATATATCGTATCGAGAGAAGAAGTTATCGTTCTCAAAACAACGCCAACGTTATCGTCGTCCGTTTGGAGTTCCATGGGGATTGTCTTCGACACTTACGCGACACGGTGTCTCGGTGAGCAATCTTAGTTATCTCTACCAGTTACCTTAATAAAGTCCTTAAAACGCTTCGATTAACACGAGTCGATTAGAGAAGGCTAGAGAGTGAACGGGGCCAGGGGGTGAGTTTCGAGGAGTCGACGGAACTCGTCTTGCTTCTTTGCGTTTCACTTGGGTGGGAGTTGGGGAGCTACTTCGCCGTGCAACGATCGAAACGGGGCTGATTCGTCGAGGATCTTGCTTTCGACGTTTCGAGTGCCAATAGGGATCGAACCATTGTCCGCCAAGGGAATTCTCATTCGGCCGATGGGATCGTGGCTCGAATAGTTTCTTAAGGGAGACAATGGCAGCGACGAGGCGCGGCTGAATTGCGTACGGTGAAGATCGTGCTCCCAACAGTGATTGCGATCGAGTCAAGAGAATTGGAAAATTGTCTTATGATTGCTTGGAGAGTCTGCTTGAACGACGGCGAAGCAAGCCACCGGCTGCTCAAGACAATCAAGAGGAAGCTTTGATCGTCGAGGAATCTTTCAAATGAATCATTATCTGTGGAATCAAAATTGGAATAAAATTATGGAATAAAACGTCGATTTCGTTCTCTTATTTTCGGGGGGATTAATTACAATTATCGACACTTTAGCCCCTTTTCAAGTTCACGATCGCAACACCTTGCGCCTAATTCGCAGTTTTTCTTTTCTATTTCTTTAAATCACATCGCGTTCGTTTAAACGAGACACTCGAAAGATCGTAGGCCAAATCGATGTCCAGATACACTTTTTAATTGCATCACCCTGTACACATGCACTACTACGATCCTATTAGCGTCAACCTTTAATGCGTTTTTTCATCGCTTTGTTTAATCTGTTAAATATTCATATCTCTTTCGCTCCCCCTTTGCGTTCTTCTATTCGTTAATCGGAGACACGATTCCTCGTAAAAGTCGGCTTAACCGTGCACGTTTCACGTGCCGTCGAAAGAAAAATTGAACGTTTCGTACAGGCGGAGATAATTAATAATTAAGTACGTTACTATTATTCTGTTTATTATAATTATTATCGTTATTGTTATCGTTATTAAATATTATTAGCGCTAACGTTATTGTTAATATTATCATCGTTCTTCAACCTTCTTTCCCCGTGTTATCGTTATTTAATTTTATTTACCAGTAAGATTAATAGTTTTCATAATGACAACTCCGCGTGTGACAAGCTAAGTTTAATCTACATACATATGTTAAATATATATTTACAGTATGCGTATTAAATATATATTTATGCATGTATGCTCTTTATTAAAGGCGTGAATTGCGTTAATCCTCTCTGCACTTCCATTCTCCGTTTTCTTCGCTCTCCCCCCTTTCTCCTCTCTTCCCTGCTCCCTTTTATCATTCTTTCGACTCGTTTAAACAGAAATCTCATCGGGTTCTGATGGAAGGCTGCTTTCAGTCATTCGAGGACATCACTGCTTCAAAGATCGTGTTTCTCTTAAAACACACTTGGCTGATTCTTTTCACAGATCACCAAGGATACGGACGCGAGTCCCTGCACAAATTCTGACAAACGGTTCCGTGGAAATTAAATCTCTCAACCCTTATTCTTCTAGCCTCTTCTCACGAAGACTTACTAAAGCGATTGATCGACTTACGGTGAACGTACTCGCAAAAATTTACACTAACAGTTAATTCATGAAGGACAGTTCGTTACTTGAATAATTCAGGATTAGTATTTGACAGACTACTAGGGGCATCTACCAGGGAAGAGTTCTGCCGTCTTGTTTTCAACAAGACATTCGATTCTGTATATTGAAAGCTCTATAGAAAGAAGGAAAGTTCTTTTCAAAAGCTATGCTTGAATTCCTAAAGCTCATCCTCCAATTTCTCATTTCTTTCCCATGAAATTACACTTGTCCTCTGAACAAACATTTCCAAAATCCCGCCCAAAGTGCGCCCAATTCAGACCCTTAAAACTCCCCTTAAATTTCGCACCCGAGAAAGCACGATCGATATTTTTACTCGTGACGTCGCTCGATCGCGTCCATGAAAGCGTATTTCGTTTTTCCCTGCGTTTACGGTCTCCGCGTGAGTCTCTCGAAATGGTGTCCTTTCATTTTCGTGCATCGAGTTCAAGAAGGTGGAAACATTTCGGCGGTACGTGCAATTAAAGTCACCCCGCGCGCCGATGACGAGCATCGTCGACGATCAAAAAACGGGATCGTCACACTCCGCCTGAATTTAAAGTCGATTCTCACGCCTCCTCCACTCGTCGTTCGACTCGTTCGATCGTCGTTATTAATTATCACCATCGACTGCTCCACGCCCCATCGATACGCCGCTAATTTTCCCTCCCGCCACCTCTCGGAGAAGCAAAACGGTGGAAAATAAATACTATCACTGAAAGATCAACGAAAAGACTCCCTTTTCCCGGGATCGTCTACTAGTTCCTCCTCGGCAACGACGACGGCAATTAACGTTACGAACGACTCGACAAAATTGCGTCTCTTTTTCCAATCTATCATCTCGCCTAATTAATCCCTAAGACCCTGAATCTCGTGAACAGCTTGAACGTTGAGCGCGATAGTTGAAGGTGCACTCGAACAGATCTCGTTCATTTTTCTTGTTTTTTTTTTAAATTACTCTCACTAAGCGCTCGGCGGCACACGAGCGCCACTCGTTAACGCCGATCTCCCTTTGGGTTAAAAAAAATAAATGAGCATCCGTGAGCAACGAAGTTCCCGTTCGTTAACGTTCCTCTATCGTCCGGCTTTCCCCGTTCGGCATTGTTCAGTGAGCAACTCGAGTTAGGTTCGAATCCTTCAACGTGACTTCGATATGTGGCAACAATTAATCGTTTCGCTTCAAAGAACGAGTATAATATAGAGTTTATTAATTATTGAACTCGGCTTAATCGCCTCTCTAATATTATCGTCGGAGCATCGTCACGACTACGGGCTCCCGTAATCTCGTGTTATTACTAATCCATTTCCCCCTCTCGATCTTTATCCTTTCCCCGCCGATAAGTCTAAGGTTCCGCCGATTTCACGCTCCCGTTAAGAACTAATTAATAACAAGTAGTATCGATAGACTCGACGCTAGTTCTCCGTTAACAATTGGCGTTACTCGTTCAACGTTAACGCGCTTTAAATGCGATTAAAATGGAAGCGTCGTCGAGCTACGCGGCCGCGACGAGCAACGAACGAGCCTCCATGAGGCCCGTCTGATTAATTTCAGCTGATTTTGTGGAATTCGTTGTTTGGAAATTGCATTTATTTTTCCTTAATTTTATATTAATAGTTGGAGAATCAGGTAGAGAGTTTTCCCTAATTAATATGAAGATTTAGTTACTAAATTATGGTGTATATCTTGCGAAATTATGTAATTCGATTCCTGTTAATTTTAAGGAAGTCTCATAATTTATTACTCCATCCCTGCTCTGTCAAAATTATAGCAAGTGCCACTATTTGTGAAATGAAAGAGGAAATTTAATATTCCCCGTGAAACAGAGTTTGAGCATCAATAGATTAATTTTATCTCGTCCAGCTTACACCACCTACTCCATTTCACGAAGACAGCTCAATTTAACTTCAGTTTCAGCAGAATCATTAATCAGACTGGCGACAGTGGGGCTCGGTTCGGTCGCGTTTTCAACAATATAATCGTCGCCATGCGACACTTTCCACCAACTTGAACTACAGCAAACGTGTTCGCGGAAAAGAAAAGAAGAAATGACCGCGGATGGGCTTTCGTTTCGCAATAAAGAAGCATTCGCGATCGAGCAGTAATTTCTAGATTCACTAGGAAAGGGGACCGCGTGGGAGAATCTTATTGCGAAACGAATTCGCCCAAACAGTAGTGTTTAAATTCGTTACTTCCTCCTTCTTCGTTTTTTACTCTGATCGACACCACTGCGTGTATCGAACCTTTCATCATTTGCAATTCACATTTTCCGCGGCTTTTTTTCCTCCGTTTCGCTAATGACACTCGCCTCGAGATAACCGCGTGCTGTTTTCTTTTTTTTTGAACATTTTTTTGTGTTTCTTTTTGTCTTTTCCCTACGTAGTACTGTATTCTATCGAAACCTTCCGGCGCGAACCATTAGGAGCTTTAATTGAATTCAATAGTTTAATTAGTTAGCTGATTTACCATTTTAAAGGTCGAGAATGGTTATGCCACCAATCGAGCGTTATTGATTACCGTTTATAGTGTGTTATATCCTCTACGTCTTTAATCGTTCCTATAACATCATTAACAACGTTTTGTTTTCCTTTAATTATTATTTCGTAACCATTATAATAGTATTTAAAAGATAACATGATTGGTTGTCGCGTCAATGCCAATGGCCAGAACGTGCTATATTATTATTATTATATTTTTTTTCGTTTTTGCTTAGTATATCTTCAACAAAACCCGCCTGCGAGACTATCCGTTAACGAGATTTCGATATCATCTTCCTCGGCGTCTTTTTTTATTTTTGGCTCCTCTTTCGAATTGCGATTGCAAGTTTCATCTCTCTCTGATCGTCCGTCTCGATTTTTCTCTCAACATAGTCGACGAGATTGCTTCTCCGTTTTTCTGGGCCTTCGTTTCCGTTTTTATTCATCGTTAAATAATGAAACATCGTATCGTTCCGAGCACCCTAGGATTTCGTTCTTCGACGTGCGTAGCGTTCGTTCTGAATATATCGATGTCCGAGGATTTCAATTTTAATTTTTTACGACTTCGAAATTGTAGAAACCTAGGTGTATGAGTGGCTGGTCTGAGTTACACGATTCAATCGCTGATTTAGCTGAGCTTTACAGAGGCATGTATACCAGAACAACACTGCATCGATAATTATCACATTCATTTGCGAAACTGAGTTGAGAATATCAAAAAAAAAAAATTAAGATGAAATTTTAACTTGCATTAAAGTAGAAACTTTTTACAGAGCATAATAGATACACTATAAATGACAATTAATCATGTAAAATATTGATATCACTGTTCTTAACTTCAGAAAGTAGTGATGCAATTTCTCTTATGATACTCTGTGTATGCAAATTAATTAGAAATTCCGTGCAGGGTTGTCCAGATATAAGCTCAACCCGAATCCGTTCGAAATCGTGTAAAACCGACGATTATTGAAATTAACGAAGTACAGCTTTAAATCTAACGTCAGAACACGACACTTTCGCAGCTGACAAAGGTAATCCCATTCCCCTGTGATCTCCACTCGTCTGAACGGACTTCCTGTCGTGCCACGAGTCGAAATATTAAATGGAATATCATATTAAATACTGAGCACTCTTATATTGACTAAAGTGTTTCCTGCTTCTAGACTCGTAGCAGGCAGGAGGTGGACACGCTCCCAGGGGATCCACGAAGTACGCCGATATTGTTTCATAAAAACACTTCAAACTCGCTCAAAATTCATTTTCTTCCTATCACGCTTCGCATCGTTGCGGAGTTGAATAAAGAAAACTGCGACAATAATTTTTTACATTAGAAGATCATAAGAATCAAGTGAAACCAAACGTTTAGGTACACGTGCATTGATTACACCTTGCAGAAGATTGCAAGGTGGTGTTCGAGTAGATCATTGGATCCTTTATCGAGGGGCACGATAATCATGGAACTGACTACTAGTTGCTTAAGATCCAATATTGTAGTATCAGAAAAATTCCTCCATAGTAGGCTATTCATTGAATAACCATTAATGATCAAAGCTTTAATACCTTGTAATAGATAACTGTACCCAGGAGAAACCTTTCGAATACTACACACAAAGCTTTAAAATTTCCTCAGAGTGGGAGTCGAAGATCAGTATGCACAATATCGAGTTCAAGTATCTTGCACGTGTACCCAAGATTTTGATCGATCCTGTATTATAACGAGATCTTTGAGACCTCTGAATTAGTTTCGTCAACACTGCACTTATCTCCTCCAGAAATCCAAAGACCACTGAACACCCTCAAATCTCTGACAAAGCTATCTGCAGTGCTGACAAAACGTTAGAATCATGTTCTCCAAACGCAATTCCAAACGAACTTAAACGTAAAGACAATCGATACCTCATTTCCCTTCGAGAAACTTAGCCGAAGGTTCATCGCCAGCGATTTTAAAGTACATGAAATATCGCGTGCTTCGCTCGTGAATCTTCAGAGACTCTCCCCCGCAGGGAAGGGATTCCGTTTTGCAGCGTGGAACGACGAAAAAAAATCAATCCGCTGCGCTCATCCGTTGACGGATAATCCGACCAGGGTCGCTTTCGCAGAGAAATCGCAAATGGTTTTGGCTATTTAGAGCGAGTGGCGTGCAGTCGGAGAGCAAGAGATTACTCGAGGAGGAGCAGGCCTGGGCGATCGCTCGAAATCGCGAGGCTACGTCCCGAGAACCAATCCGCTCGGGGGCTCGTTCGTTCAAGAGGGGTAAAAGTACCTTGCGCCGCGAACGAGCCACCCTCGGGAGCCAGTTCCTCTTCTCGGGGCAGAGATCTTCGAGATTCGCGTCGTTCGAACGCGACTTGAAGAAAAAATAAATAAAAAGAAGAGGTAAATGCACGCTAAACAGGCTCGAGTTGCTTCGAATCGTCGTCGCGAGTCTGGGATCCCTTCGAAATAGGAAATAGAGGGACCACAGCGAGGGCACAACTTCGAATGAAACGTCACGAACCCGCCGGGCGATCTCGAGCTCGCGGAGGCCTGCCATCCGTGAAACGTTAGATCGAAAAGTTTTGCGAGTAAATTTTATAATTAGTGTGTGTTCGCTTGTGTACGTGTAACGTGTGTATGCGTGTGTCTGTACGTTTGAGAGAGAGTGTGTACCGTGTGTGCGCTTGTACAAGCGTGTACAGAGGGACAACAACGAACGATGTCCGCCGACAGAAGGGAAAGAAACGCGTAAAATGAAGGAAGATGCTGCGCTAAGTCGATCGTCAACCGTCACTAAATCGCTCCGTGAATGCGTAAACCCGCGTCGTTCGAACCTCTTCGTTCCCGCTCGCGCGATACGCCGGATATATCCCCTTACGAGCTAACAGAGAACAGTATTTTGTTTGTATTTTTTTCTTCTTTTTCTTTTAAACGCCGCGCTGTCGTACGCCACATCTTATAATCATAGTATAAATCCCCCGTTTTAGCCGAGTTGTCGTCGATTTACTTACTAGTGATACGGATAATAAAATTCACTGGCATTGTTTTGAATCATCTTGGCAGTTCGTCGTGTGGTAAGTATTTAGTTATTTATTTTTTTCATCTATTTACTTATCTCCCTTTATATACTTCTCATGTGTCTCTCTCTCTCTCTCTCTCACACACACTCTTTCTGTCTTATCTTCGTGTCGCTTTGTCTCTTTTTTTGTTACTTTTTCAGTTTATCAGAATATTAACGTGTGCGCTTTTGCCCTCAACCCTTGTCGCCTTCGTTTTGTCGCGCTCTTCTCTCTATCCTTCTTTTTTCGTCTTTTTCGTTTTTTCATTTTTTTTTATTAAGCACAATAAAAGGAGCAGTGTGTACCCTTCTTCAGCTTCCCTCTCTTTCGTTTGTATCTCTCTTTCTCTCTCTCTCTACCTCTCACTATTTTCCATGAGATTCGCTCGTTAGGGCGGCAGACCAGGGCCAAACGAAAAATCGTTTCCCGACCGTGGACCGCACCTGGAAAACTCGATTTGTCCTTTGACAAATTCGAACGCTTCGGCGGTCCTCGATGCTCTGTGTTCTCGTGTTTTGTTCCGTGTCCGTGTGTATGTGTGTGTGTGAATGGCGCACGCACGCACGTGGATTTATTTACATCCCCATTGCGGGAGCGAGGTTGGAAGATGAGCATTTCCCGCGATATTTGTGTTGGAATTATTCTTCCACGCTTTTGAAATGTAAAATGGGTTGGTAGTAATTACTCCGATTCCAACGGTGTTGTATAGAATAAACGTTGGGGTAACAAAAGTTTCTTTCATAGGAAAGTATGGGGAATGAAAATCTCAGACCCTCGACAGTTTGATAATTAAAACTAAGATGTAACAAATCGAACTGGTTGAAACTAATAATGAAGAAATTAAAGAACTGTTTTTTAATTGCATTACTGATTATCCTCCCCCACATCGGAGCAGAAATAAATAATCACCCAAGGGAATGGAAACGTAGAAATAAAATTATACCTTCTCTTTTAAAAAATTCTCAAAATTAAATTAAATTAAATTATAAATTCTCAAAATAATTGAATATGTACCTAGTATGAAATATAAAAACTCTGTCAAGTCCCGATAACAAAAATCAACAATCCCCTGCAATTTCAACGCCCCGAAAAGCAAAAGAAAATAAAATGTTACGCTACCTTCGTCCGACCATCCACAAACGTGCTCCCTCCGCGCCAGCTACCAAAGGAGTCCCTTAAAATCAAAGGGGTGATGTGCGACTTGCAAGCACGAGTGCGCGATCTCCGTAGAGATCCTGATCCTGCAACGTCCCGGATCGATCGGACCGGGGATGCTCCTGCACCTCGTGCCTGCGTGCACGCGGCTGCGTGTCGGTATCCAGTGTGGTGCGCGACGCGTGTGTGTGTGTGCGGCATGCGTGTCAGTGTCCGTTCCGCGCCCCCGTGTAGGCGCGCTTCCAACGTGTCTCGCTAAGGCGTCCTCTTGGAATGAGCTACATGATGAGATTACTTCTTAAACGTCGCAAAAAAGAACGAAGACAGCACAGAGTCTTCGCCGTCGGTTGCTTGCTATCGCGGTGCAGATCCCCTGAAAGGTGACGACGCACGTCCGTGCAACGTGGGATCCGGTCGCGGGCGTCCGAGCGTGGAAGCATCGTTGTGAACGAATGCCGAACGCGCGGCGCGCCCGCGTCCGTCTTCTCCTCGCCACCGTCGCCGCCCGCGCCGCGACGCCGCGCCTCGCGCGATCCTCGTCGACCTCCGACCTTTCGGCGGCTGACCGTCGTTTCTGAATCACGTGACGATTATGTGCGGCGCCGACAGCAGGACGGTGATGGTAGCGATGATGGTGAACAGAGTAAACATGATTAGGCACATTCTGTCGATCACCATCGCCGCGAACTTCCAGTCGTTCGTCACCTTCGCGTTCAGCTCCTCCGACTTCAGCTGATCCGTTATTATCTGCAACAGAGAGCAATGCGTCACCCACAGGGTCCTGTGCGGCCAGGAGGGTGGCAGTCTCGGGTGGGTGCTGCTGTTGGGGAGGCAGCGGGGAAGATGAAGGATTGTTCGGAGGGGCAGTTCAATATGAATGGTTCGTTGGATGAATGCAATGATTAATTAAGTCGCCGATGTGAGCATCCCGGGGGGGACGATTGTTACTGGGGAATCTGGTGTTTTGTAGAGGCCGCGCGGGGTAATGGTATGATCGATTTGGGAAATGAATTAGGTGGTGGTTGTTTGGTATGTTTGATGTGATCCTGTAGTGAACGTGGGCGGATGTAGTTTTATATGGGCGTGGTGGTATTTTGATTTAGGGTAATTGTGGGAGAGTTACCGCACGTTACGCAAAATTGTCACCGTGTCTAAATTTTGCAATGAAAATGTTTTCCAAGGATATATCTTATTAGTTCAATATCTTGTGATTCTACTAGCATTAAAGAAAATCAAAATTTCAATATTTGTCACCCTTAAAAAAATTGAAACTAAAAACATCCTTTGGTAGGAGAGACGCCGCACATGCGGGAGTGGTGCCGCATTTCGAAACACGTTTAATTTTCGATTTAAATTTGTTACTTCTAACTTTTTATATAAAAAAATAATAAAAACAAAGTAAAATGAAACATTTCTACTTTATACAATTATAAAATTGGAAAATTAAATGGGTACAGTATAAACAGATATTATATCTGCTTTTCGAATTTTTTTTTATATTCAGTTGGCATCTTGAGATTAAAATAAATAAAAATGTGAAAAAAGAGTACATAGTCCACAAATATATTTTGATTATAAGATTATTCATTTAAAAATAAATGATTTGCCTTGAGATACCACGTTAGCTATTTGAAAAAACTTTTTCGGTATTTTAAACATTAAAAACATCATTTAAATCGACTTAGTTTCCGAAACAGTACAGTATCAAAGTGCGGCATATATCCCAAATAAAAGTGCGGCGTCTATCCGAAATGCCTGGGAGAGGCGCCGCACTTTCGTATTTCCACATGCTAAGTCGAAAGTAACCCATTCTGCCAAGGAAATATTCTACATGGTCCCCTTAACGTATTACAAATGTTGTATCAAGAAAAACTATGAATTTTTAGCTACTATATTAGTAAAAATAGACGCGACGTATAACTATTCAGGCAAAGTACGCTAGGCTTACCTCGAAAAACAGCAAAATCTTTAACAATAATACAGGAAACACGCTCTGGCTTGACAAACTAACCCAAATGAACAGCCTTAAACAAATAAAATCGGCAATGATGTGTTTTGTTACCGATATCCTTGAAATACCGATAGTGCGGCGTCTCTCCGAGTGCGGCATCTCTCCCACAATTACCCTATCCTTGCGCGAAATGCGGGAGATTAGAGATTGAATTCGTTTGGGAAGAGGTGGTATGTTTGCGCGACTATCTGGGGAAATTCTATCAAGTTTCGTGGAGTAAAAGTGACGGTGCTGGAAACTTGAATAATAAATAGAAGTTTCCAGAGATTTGTGGGATATGAGTGACGAATGCTTCGGTTCCCATTGTAGATTTTCCAGCGGAGCCTGATATTTCTTGGGGAGCAGTGTTCTCGTAACTTGGGGATAATGGAATGCTGAATGTTCGATGGTCCTTGGAACTGGTAATCGCTCAGCAAGGATTGCAATTGTCTCTGCTTCCATTCGGACGTAAAGTTCCCGTTTAATATTCGGTTCATAATCATGAGCACCGATACGTTTCGAGTGTTTGACTTTCCCGTATCAGTTCTGTCTCGAGAAATGAACGGAGCTTAATAACCCTGCACAAACAGTCATATAACAGAGAATGATTTCACGCTAGTCAGCAAACTCCGCTCGTACGTGCCCCGCGGTTGTACGTGTAACTTTGCAGGAAAGTTTCGACATCCGGGGACGAATTAAAACGAACGTGGACCAATCAGGTGCGAAGGAACTATCGGGAATCGGTTTATTTGTAAATTAATTCGAATTAATGTAATCGGGAAATGAAATGTATTTCGATGATTACGTATTGTAATAGTGAAATTGCTATTTTGATGTAACACCTGTCAGTGCTAAGTGTCATTCTCATTTATTATGGATTAATAATATTTCATTATTTTCCAATGTGTAATTACCTGTTTCAAATTAGAGACGATAATGAAAGCGATTGCTCGCGTGTCAAAGGGGGAAATTTCAATATTGACTATGCTTCTTGAATAAAATAAACAATGATTAAGAGAGGAAAGGATAGAATTTTCATTGGGGAGTAATAACTCGTTACTTCCTTTCAAAGCAACACTATAAAAACAAAGTAAACGTTCATTCCGAAACCTCAGCACCAAAAACAAGGGAAACGCAACAGAAGACAAAAACTCAGTGATGAAAGCAAGAACAAATATACTCTCAAACGAATTCCATCTCGCACCAAGAAAGTTATCACGCAAACATAACAAGAAGACCAAAACTAAGTTTATTGTACATATATACAATTCCTATTCAAAATTCAAACTTTGCTACTGATACTGTCAATCATACTTAACGTGTAAAAAATTAGCAACATAAAAAAATATTTTCTGCAAGTTTAAAGATGCCTCATTATATCCCAAAAGAGTCTAATCCAATATACAGTGGCGGACGAAAGAAAGTTTACAACTTTTAAAATCGCATAACTTTTATAAAATTAATCCAAACGAGTTGAGTTTTTCCGAAAAGCTACAAGGATTAGTTTGCTAAGTGACGTGTTTCGTCGTTTTGAAAAAAATGCACTTGGTCGGAATAGCAAACAAAAACAGTAAAGGTCATTTTTTAAACTTTTTTTTGTGAGCCTGTATTGAAAATTCAAAAAACCCGTTTGTAGATTGAAGTAAGTTGTATACATACCTAAAATTTCATCAAAATCGGTTAACGCTGCTCTGAGCTATAAACGCTTATAGATCGCAGAATAAGGTCGAAAATCGCTGATTTTCGTGAATTTCGCGATTTTCGACCTTATTCTGCGATCTATAAGCGTTTATAGCTCAGAGCAGCGTTAACCGATTTTGATGAAATTTTAGGTATGTATACAACTTACTTCAATCTACAAACGGGTTTTTTGAATTTTCAATACAGGCTCACAAAAAAAAGTTTAAAAAATGACCTTTACTGTTTTTGTTTGCTATTCCGACCAAGTGCATTTTTTTCAAAACGACGAAACACGTCACTTAGCAAACTAATCCTTGTAGCTTTTCAGGAAAAACTCAACTCGTTTGGATTAATTTTATAAAAGTTATGCGATTTTAAAAGTTGTAAACTTTCTTTCGTCCGCCACTGTAATAAACAGTTTTAAAAAAAATTCTTAAATATCAGTTACTTTTGGGGCTGTTAGACGAGAATCCCTCTTTAATACCTAATGCACCTGTGTAATTTAATCGTCCCCAGGAAAGGCAGTATCGCCCACTTTGAGAAACACCGATCTAAAGGAAAGCTGAAGAAAATGCAGATGGAAACGTACCTTGATCTCTTTGAGGATCAGGATGAGCTCGTACCGGGCACAAAAGCACGCGTTCTGAAGTATAGTTTCGACCTGTGGGCCAGGCGTTTCCGGTGGATGCTGATGATGATGCGGCGTGTGACCGATCTGGTGCGCACCTGGATAAGAGGTGTGTGCCAGTGGCGTTGAGTGTTGATGATGCGGCGTCGCAGCGTGACTGTGATGATGATGAGGCGTCGCGTGTATGTGACTGTGCCCGTGGCCTATCGTGTGATGGTGGGAGCCAGGGGTACTGTACACGTTATTCAGGAGATTGTTGTGGGACGCCAGGGCGTTGTCCTCGAGATCCAGGACGTTCGCCAAGAGGGACTTGCTGCTCCTTTGATGAAGCTCCAGGTCGCCGTATGTCTTACTTGTGCCTGGTACAATTAAACGTTCCGCTTAAAGGTGTACAACTCGTGAACGAAGGTTTCATCACGCTTATTTAAACAAATGGAACATCGAGGGGTTGAAGGATGGAATTCTAGGAGTAATACAGATTTCTACTTTCGGATTAGGGTGTTTGCAATCTATTCGGAGTTTCTTTAGGTGTGTTTATAGATATCAGAGTGAATTGGCAAATAAATTATAAAAGGGTCGATGCGTGGTGAGCATATATACACATAATATTGGTTCAAAGGAAAAGGTATCGAAACAATTCCTGACATCGCATGTTTAAGGAAGTTACTGTAAGGTTTTGTGTGATCAATCACGATTTTGTTAATCGTTCACACGGATGTACTTGACCTACATAAGTCAGGTACAGTGGTTTGGTGTGTACTGTGCATTATTACGATGGTCTGCGGTGTTGGTTCAGATTGGTGTCCGTGTGAGACATTTATTTAGATAGTAATAATTGTTGCCAGTACTTGTGTCGATGCTTTTTCTCGTCACTAAATTACCGGTGACTGGAGATGGTTTTTGAGACTTTTGCGCCTCCTTCTCATCCTTATCAACCGGTCGCGACATACGAAGTATACAAGGCAGCCAATAAAGGAATACCACTCTCACCTGTAAATCAGAGTGAACGTGTGATCCTATACTGAAAAATATCACGGTTACTCCTTGAACCTTCTTTTGCAAAATGTGCCTTTAAAGATGGGAGAGGGACTATAGAAACTTTGGAAGTAATTGTATATGAACCCAAGAATATTTAACTAATTTTTTATATAATACGTAGAACGATATTTGCATTAGAGATTTAATGGTAGGCGTCGTTTACGCGACTCTCGTAAGCCAAATGATACAGTAGATAGTAAAATCCGTGGCAGGAAATAGCCTAGTGTCACTCGAAAGGGTGAATCGAGTTAACGACCAAAGTAAACCCGAAGGGTACTTTCAAGCACATGGTCTCACGCTAATTGAAGCCACATATACCATGAGTTCATCCACGTAGTAGCTTCAGAGAGTGAGGAGACAAGGTAACCCTCTGATTTCGGTTAGAATAATGCAGGGAAACACTTGCACCGCGTACGTGAAATCAGTACAAATCAAAGTACGAGAACGTGGAATGTAACTAAAGCAGTATAAACATTGGAAACTATTTTTATTTTCTCTCACGTATCTTCTTAATTATCGTTAATGATGCAAAGGTTTCTGAAAGTAGTCTACTAACGAATTTGTATTAAAAAAGTGTGAAGGCTTTGAAGCATATGAAATTTTTAAAAAATTCTATCACCCAATAATGTTTCACTTTTTGTATTATTTTATGTTTTTTTATGTAACAGGATACTATTAAAAGATGACACTCGAAGATTCTCTAATCCCTTACGTGTATATACACAAAATTCTAATTTTGGAGAAGTGCTTTTCCTGATAACCCCAGCATTTCACGTAAATTGTACATTTAACTAGATTCGTTAGAAAGACACTTACCCAATCGGACATTTCGTGAGTGTCAGGGTTACGGTGATGATAATTCAAAATAAGGATGGTGCTGACAACACTGCTGGCCACCATAAACATGATGCAGTTGAAATATGTACCTGCAGAAATATTAAACAGTTGAAGAGACAATAGATACATGTTCCTTCAAACAAAGAATCAACTATCTAATTAATGAACGGAGGCTGAGCCAATCTTAACCAAACCCCATAACGAAAATTTCTCATAAAATAGAATTAACCATAGAACCCCTTATTAACAGAAGAAACACTCTATTAAATGATAATCAAAATGAAATTCCGTTTATCAAAAGTAGGTCAAACTCATTCAATAACACTCTAAACAAATCTGAATACATTCTTCCTTCGAAATAGGTCTAAAAACTTTTTCCTTCAACGGTACTGCTTTCATCGAGCATAAACAAATACCGTCTCGAGTGCAAATAACCAGCCAAGCGATTAAAATGAAACCCTGGCGAGAACAGACCCAGCCTCCATGCTCTCCGCCACAAATGGTCTAATAATTCATTTAAAAGTCATATTTCAATATGACAGAAGTGGTCGGAATATCGAGTTGATCGCGGTTTTGAATACGTCCCCTCGAGTTATCGATTGAACAATTTCAAAACGGCTCGGCTGGAACGCTCCCATTCAAGCCAAGTCAATGAATGTTTGTCCTGGAAGTCGACGTCTGACCCGCACGATCTGTTACTACTGACAAGCGACTACTACTGTCAGTGGAACAGCTCCGACTGCAATAGGGGATCGTCAGCCACTGGGATAAAGGGCTTCTATATACAATAAGCCACACAGTAGGAGTGCACCGTGCAGGTCAGATCTAGGTGCATCGCGAGAGATCCAAGATCCGTGCATAAGCCCCTGCGCACAGTGGGTCCATGAGCAAAGAGCTTCGGGGAAATAACTGTAGCAAAGGATTTTCACTCCCCTTCTCGTGGCGTATCACGATAATAAATCGCGAGACGGAAGCGTATTTGGTATTTTCCTGGTCATAATAAATATTGAAATTTTCCAGGCAAAAATGACTATCGAGTTCCGAGGTGCATTATAAAATATGGCACAACTTCCCGAGCTTTATCACTGTCGCGGACTCTAAGACCAGGTTCCAATATTTATTTTTTACTTTAACGCGAAGTATTTGGACGGTTCGGTGAATGTGTATAAAAATATATTTTTGAAACTTGGGGTGCCGGAGTGTTAAAATTAAAAATTAAATTTATTATTAATTATTAAGTATAATATATTAAATTAAATATTTCATATAATTTATGAAAATTTAATTAAAAATTAAATAATTTGATTGATTATATAACAATTTAATTGTGATGTATTTATATAATATTATTTATATAATACATTGCGTGTATTATTATGTGTTTCGTTGTATTGCTTGTTTATACTTGAAAAGGCCAGATTGCTGGGATATTGAACGCGAGTTAAGCAAAATTTGTTTTATGATATTTACCGATTCCGTGCACATTTGTTTTGCAATAAAAGAGATCAAACGATTCATGAGATATGATATTGAACTTTAATCAATATACAATAATACCCAGGTGCCATCGATAGCAGAAGTGGGATTGTGAAATAATTCATTGCAATTTCTACTAACACATTTATCTCTTTTTATTAAAAAAATCTACTCAAATAGAAATTAATCTAGGCAGCAAATTATCGATTGCTTTTGCTAGTCTATTTGCTGGTCTAGATTCAAGCTTCACAATGAAAATCTCATTAAGTAACTTATCAGACACTCACGATCTCCGGAGGATATCTTAAGAAAGAATGATCAAATGCTCGTTCCTTCGTTTCCACCGACAGCTAAGCTTTAAAAATCGCTCCCCATGAAATTAAATGGAATTTCGACGCATCCATCAAAAAGTAATCCAACGCTGCTCGTAATGATGGTGATATCGACGTGCCGCTGTAACTTATTCAACAGCCGAGATGAACGTGAAACTGTGCACGGGAAAAGTACATTTCCCGGAACAATAAAGCGGCCATTGATGATCGAGCGTCCGTATAATGGACAAAAGACGGGGGAGGATAATCGAGGCTGCATTATTTAATTGCGCCACGGGTTTCGATCGAAATCTCCGATGGAATAGCGTTATAGAGCACACTTGTCCGCCAGTTTCGCGACGCGTTAACCGTGCACGTTCGTCAACGGCCATCGTAATTCTAGAAAATCAATCCTCCGGCCGTGGAAACGGGAAAGTGCCACCGCACGGAGTCTCGTGATTCCTCATTGACATTACGCGTTGCCGAATTCGTGGCCCAATATTTGACGTCTCCAGTGAATTATGGATGAACGAAGGATCAGCCAGTATCTTCTCATTTTCCAGACCCGCCATTGTTCTGCGGGCGGAGCTCGCCAGAGGTCCTGGCTTTATTTCGAGGGGCACGGGGACATCGAGGTCACCGTGGCCAGCAAAACGAAGTAATAAAAAGGGGCTGGAAATTCGTGGACTTACCCAACAGGGGCACGGCGTCCGACGTCGCTGGCATTGTCTCGGCCACCATATTCAGGAACACAGTGAGGGACAAAAGGATGGTTACACCTGCAAAACAGGCCCGTTTTTTGGTCGAATGATTATCGTGTACGCTGATAATTAGGAGAGATTAATTGAGAAGTATGAGTTCGGCAGCTGGGGATCCTCGGAGCCACGAAATTTTCATGTCCTTGATCTTTTTGTCTCGGGTAATAGATTTCTAATGCGATACATGACTTGCAGTTCTTGGTACTTCATCGAGAGTTTCAAGTCACTTTTCACGTATCTGCTTTGTAATTTGAGCTGATTTTTTTTTGGCAACGTTTGAAGAAGTGTAATAGATTGCAAGTGAATTGAGGGCAGAGTTGGGCATTAACTAAATAAAAAATTATTTAAAGAACGGATTGAATAAAAGTTACATTAACTTTAGATTATTCAACGAATAATGTTAATTTACTTATTTAACTTGGATTAACTTTATTCGACACATGACGAAATATTGCCCATCTCTGATTGAGGGGCTACTATGAATAAGGAAAAATTGGATAACACATAAAGAATTTCTGAATGTCGAAATATGGCAATTTCTTAAAAGTTTGGATATACTGGCTCTAGAAACACGAGCAGACTGCAGGGAGAAATCCTTGGATCGCGGATGATCGATCGATAAATTCCAATTGTTCGCTGATAGACGGAACGTCTGTGATCGAGATCAACGCGGCTGTAATCTCTGGCGTATTCGATACGTTACGAGAACTCGACTGAATCTAATCACGTGGGCTGTTATAGCGTGGTCCGAAGCCTGCAAGGAATTGGAATTATGCAGCCGATTTGAACTTGCCAAGGGTGAGTAATCATTGGAATTCAGTGGGGAGACTCATAACGAAATTCATGCGTGGTAAAACGTATCAATTGTATAACCAATCGGATCTGTAATTAAATTTCTCAGCAAGACACTTCACTAAACAAATATTCTTACAACTATTAATTTTCCCCGATACGTATAACATTATTTCTCTGTTAGGAGAAATTAACATGAAATCAGAATCAGTGTGCTCGAAATGAAAGTAGTTGGAAGGAAATATCTTCGTGAACGTTTGAAGAGTTTGTAGCCTAATTTCAGTAGCGGTGAAATAGTACGTCCCAAGGCTACGGTTAATCTCATGGTATGCAAAGCAGTTATCAAACTTGCCTAGAGAGAGTTTCTCGCCAGAATCGGGTGGCAAGGTGAATCCCAGAACGGCCATGCTGGCGATCAGGACACATGGCACGATCAGGTTGAAGAAATAGTAAAGAGTTCGCCTCCTGATGATAACCACGAACGTGATGTCTATGTACGGCTCAGGACAGCAATTGTAATAAATTTCATTCCTTTTGCCAGGCACGCCTGTAAGGAAAAAAGTGGAAAAAGCAATTAGACCCATGTTTCTGCGCAGGTAATTGGTTTCGTGTGTAGCTAAAGCTACGTTAAGCTGTTCCGTGAAATACAAATCCCCTGGCTGTTCATTATTTCCCTGAAATTGTCAGCAGCCTGACAGGGACGTTTAATTTATGTACTCTCGTTTACATGGAAAATAGTCTCGTCAAAAGTACAGAACAAATATTCAGTTGTTGCAACGAACAGGTTCCTTTGCTTTGTATCCGGTTGAACGCAAGAGGCAGTTGACGACAATTATAATTAAATTTTTTCGCATAAGTTGAACCATTGTCTACTACTCCCTTGTTTTTTCATTTCATTCAATGGATTAATCATCTCAATGTTGCAGAGATTAATTTATACATTCATACTAAACGCAGCTGCGGTTGCACTAAGTGAAACTTTATTTAATTTAATACTGAACTCAAACTACCACTTATACTGAAACTTAATCTATTCTATTAAATCTAACATTCATAATTTAAACCTCCTAATTTACTTTACTACACTTTAGTTTCTCAGATCTCTGGTAAAAGTTATTAAGGTTATGGAGCTAAATCCCGCAACTTCGTCCATCTTCCCAGAAATAATTTAAAAAATGTGCAACAGTGAGATTAAGATGCCAGACGAGCACGAAAATAGAAGCTTAATTTAATCCCCAAAGTAGGCACTGATAAAGATTTATCCCCACTGACACTTCGTATGTACACGCCTATCATCAAATGATCCAACTTCCCAATTTCGTATCATCCAATAAATCCAACGCGACGCCCACGAAATTGACCCGAACGTGTCGCTGGAAATCACGTCCCGAAATTATTTATCTTGTTGCTCGCAATGGCCCGACGTCGCGCCAGACAGCCAGGTCAACGGAATAATTAAAGTGCAACGAAGACAAAGTGGAAAATGTGTTCAGAGGCGACGGTTCAGCTCGCGAGGGAGAAAGCTCGCGGAAATAAAAGGGCAGCCTCGATAGCGATGACTCAACTATTTTATAACAGGGCGCACCATGCACTTGAATTATCTCGAGCAACATAGCGGAAGAGAGTCGGCGACTTTATTTTCAAGTGTTTCTTCAGTTACAGCTACATTTTCCTACGGTTGAAGTCACTTAAGACACATTTCTGCCAAGAGCTTCATAAGCTCTCTATGTGCACGCGTATGTGCGAGTAAATACCGACACCTCCCTGTATACATCCACGGGAATAAGAGCTATGCGCCCGCAGAGGCAAACATCTTTATTCCACAATTTTCTTGGGATCATCTGTTCCTCGCCGCTACGTCCAGGGAACTGGCATTGTCGAAGAACAGTAAGTAAGAAGCTTTAACGATATGTGACAGACGTTGCGAGTGATCTGTACTTTTCGCGATGTTTGTATAACAGTGCTATTATTTTGAGTACCTAACTGGTTTATTAGATACAAACAACTGGAATTGTTGAAGAGTAATTATAATATTTGAGGATGCGGAAGTTACCGAGCACCTTTATCTCAACTTAATGAATCGAGGACAAATTGTTTGAGGGTAATACAGTAATTACGGAAATACGCGGGACTGAAGTGTTTAATGGTATCACGAGACAATTACTGAAGCTTTGATCTACCTGCAGATAAATGGTACATCCACGCAGGTAGTGTTAAATGGTAATTACATGGAAGCTGTTTGTTCGTAATATTACAAAGCAGTGGGGAAAGGTTGTGGATATCTCGACGGTGATATATGTTCTTTTTCAAACAAAGGGTTATTAGAAGTACAGTGCAGGTGAGATTGATGAAAGACGATTACATGAAAAACGAAATTTTTGGAACAAAATTCCATGGGAAATCTACATTAAGCGGTTATTCCGGTTAGCACACCGATAAATTCAGCGATTTTCGGGAATTTATTGCGATGAAAACAAATATAGTAATGGAATAAAAATTTTCTCTATTTATTAAACTATATTTCTACAGTAAATAAAAAATATGAAAGTAATAAAGTTATTGTTTACAAATGCTTTTGAATGCGGTCTTGATAACACGTTTTAAGAATTCATGCCTCGCTCGTGGAAGCTATTTCAGCTGTTAAACTTATCTGAACCCCAAAATCCAAACAGATTCTTGATCAGTATGACTGTTGTTATCGCTCGGACTATAATTGGTGATTTATCTTAAAAATTAGCAAAATGGCGGGCACTATGCAAGAAAAATGTTTTGTCGGTTTTTTCTTTTACCATTTTACATTTTAATAGTACGTCAGACTCAATGAAAATACTTGGTTGTAGTTCCTGCGAAAGTCACAGGTGTGCAGAATAAGCAATCAAATTTATAAAGCAATCGGTTTCGAGAAAAACGCGTTCAATGTTTTCATCTATAGAGGTCGAGCCACTGCGGTCTCTACAAAATGCCTCTGTAGAAGCTAAAATAATCGGAGTTTTTCCATGAAAATTTAATAGTATATTCTTGAGGATATGTACTTTCGAAAAACTTTAAAAGAAATCCATTTTTCCAACCCGTCTAACCGGAATAACCCCTTATATTTTAATATTTAATAATATACAATATTCTGTCGCATTAATGTGTCTCTACTTTAATGCCAATGAATCCTCGTAATTCCATATTCGTATAAATTATTAGTGTATTCGATACTGAATAAAATAACGAGAATAGGGGAGAAATTAAGAACGAATGGTCGATAAAACGGACGTGGTAGCTAATGTGGGGGTTTCACATTGTCGCTTCGCAGTTTTCTAGAATTTGTGTAGTATTTAAACGAGAGCAAACTTCATGTCCCCGCTACACTATTGACAATTTGTAGACAGTAATGAACAGCGGTGGGATTTGCAGTTTGCAGAAAAGTAACCATGTAAATTCGCTTGTGTCGGAGGGGTCTGTCCGATTCAGCGCCAACGTTACGCGATATCCCGCAGTATGAAAGCAAATAATTCCCGGTGGAGTTGCGCTAATGACACATTATTGAACGATTCTTCTCTCTTGTCTGCCCTGAACAAATCCGGAAATGCAAATCCCAAATTTTCCCTCTCAATGATGAGTCACAAATTAACGCCCTCCATTACTAATTGCACATCACTCGGATAAAAATTCTGCCAATGAAAACTGTGCTAGATTTACAACTGAACCTGCTAAGCCTCAAACTTACAATTCCCAATAATTTGTATACGCAAAAACGATGACTTTTACATCTTAAAAAAACACAATTATATTCAGCTATTTAATCAAAACGAAGTACCACAAGTGGTATTTAGCGAACTGAAATCCCGAGTTCGACAAGGGACGTTTCCAAACAATCTCACATCCGTATAAACGCAGCTCGTTTGGGAGGCAATCCAGTTACAACGTCAGCCAGACAAGTTAATTAGTTGGTTAATTGCTTGCTCGCTTGAAAAGCAAACGTTCATCTTTTATTACGCGCGCGAGGTGAGGCTCGCAGGGCGATCGAAATAATTAGAGAGATTCCAGTCGCGGCACGAGGCTCTAATTAATTCTCGCTCTCGAAGGTGAATATGTTGCTCCCACGCGTGGTGGCGACGAAAATCTAGATTAGATAAAGCCCCCTCGGGGGCGGTAAGATGCATCTGGTGGCGACCTACGAAACGATTGATCGCGGGTCCTTTGTGCACGCCAGAACATCGCGCGGGGATTTTAGAATTGCTAATCGCCGTGGAATCGCTTTCACGGCTGGCAAACTACTGTAGGCGCGCCAGGAGAAGGATCCTCGATAAGGCTTGTAAAAACTCACCTAGCAGATCCCACTCGCCGTTGGTGATGAAACTGCTGATGTCACCCCCTGACTCGTCTTGCAGTTGCAGGTCCAACTGTTGAAGATTTATAGCAATCGATTAAGGGTAGTTACTGTAAGCGCCATTAAAATAGTCACGAAAGGAATTTAATCAATCGGTATTTAAATAATTTTTTTTTAACTTTGTACGAAATGAGAAGGTACGGTGTATTATTTGGAAGACAGCAGTAGACTGTAAAGGGAGAGAGTGTGATCGAGGAAAGTGTATTTTGCTTCTCGTTCGTCGTTCACCAAATCGAATGCAAGCCTAGGAAACGTACACTTCATTTTCTCTGTTCCATTCCTTCTCCCTTGCTCTCCGTGCACTCACTACTTTGTTCTGCTTATTGTCCTCCTTAATGAACACTCAAGCATCCTCGAATTCCGTCGCACCGTGTAATTCGCATCCTCAATTTTAATTATTCGAAATGTTCACGGGCGACTAATGAAGATTGTTCGGGCATCTTCTGTGCCTTGTATAACTACCGAATCGCGGGTGTATGGAAAGTCTCCTGATGGAGGTTTCCATCATTTAGATTTATTTTATAAGAATTCAATTGGTCGCATAAAATTAGCTTGGAGATGGCAGAATTTAGAGTAAATGTAAAACAAAAAAAACAATTTTATTCTGAAGTGTAAAAATGTCCACTTGTGAAATTGAATTTTTATCCTGGGACTTTACATCGTGTGACGCAATTTTTATCTAAAATTATGTTCAAATATCAACATGGTCGTAATTGCAAAGAAATTTTTATCTCAAACTATGGACTCCTTTCCCTCGTTCCTTCAATCAACTAATATTTAAAAAAGCAAATTTGATTCGATACTATTATTCTACTGTCACTATGTAATATTTTCATCCTCGAAATAAGGACATCCAAGGACTCTGGAGTTAGTACTTTACCTGAAAGCCGTCGTACGTCCAGGAGCCGAATTTCATTTCGCAGCGCTGGTCGTCAAAGGGGAACCAGGTAATGTCTATCTTGCAAGTGCTCTTAAATATGCCGGGCGGTACGTACAAGCAGGTCCCATTGTTCTTCACGACAACGTTCGTTGGGTAAGTACCGTCGAACCCTTCATCCGCGCTGTAACGAACAATCGTTAAACGTTAAACGAGGTTCGATTGGTTTTTAGACGGTGTCTGAAGCGCTATCCAGCGCCTGATTAATTGTTAAAAATAGACGATTGCACACGTTTGAATGCAGCCAAAGTTCAATTGATCGAACTCGATTGTCGTCATGTCGATTCCGCGATTCAAGTTAATGAATTGAAGAGACACACTTTGAAATCTCGTTATTTCTGACGATTTACTGTAACAATACCGCGCAGCTGACTTGATATATTGTATGTGTTAAATGTATCGTGATGGTTAGAAGAAGGTTTAAAATGTGAACGTCAATAAAAGTACCATAATTGGAAAAGAACGGGCTGTATTTACTTCCCTTTATAGAACGAAGTGGAGGCATTTCTGAGAGAATAAAAATGATACCAGTCAGTTTCAGTCGAAATATGTAAATTATAAAAGGGCTAATTGGAAACTGAAAAGGAGGGAAGTTTAACCAAGCGTACAGCTACATAATTGGGGAATAAATACTACAGTGCAACGAAAGCAGCTCTTGATTTTATGGCCATGAATTTGAATATTGAAGATGGATAGATGGTGGCCCAAATATGACACTTAATGTCAAAACAGAGTGACACATTTCCCCTAAACTACCTTCGTGTTGTGGGTCAACTGTTTAAAGATTCAGGACTAGTCGAATTACCTTTTACGTCACTGTTCCTCGTGTGTTACAAAACAATAGCTCTATTTTTCTGATTTCCTTTATGAACTGAATTTTGTCTAATGGAAATTCGTTTGTAAAAAAATTTGAAATATTTTTCCCATCTGTTCAAATTTAATATTTGAAATATGGTTTTCACTCATGCAGAAATAAGTTAATATTAAATTATCCATCCGGCTGACATAGTTGCACGGAATTCAGTTCGACTGGATTCCTGGCAAAGACTAGCCGTGGAGCCAAATATTGGAGAGTTCTGTTCGCTACCTCTGCCAAAGGTAATTTAAAGCTTTAGACTGAAGCAATGATTAGAAAGAGCGGTTCAACGAAAGAGCATTGAATCGTGAACCATCTAACTTGCGCGTTCGATTCCCTCCTCCGTTTCAGCTTGCTTCATTTAGCTAGGAAAGCGGGAAATCACGAAAGATAGATTGCTTGTTCGCAACCTTTTGAATTCCGCGCTCCGTAAACTACGTTGTAACGGTGAAAATGATATCGATGATTATTTTGTTGAAGTTATTGAAGAAGGTCACAAAGATGTTTCTGTCAATCGATTGGAATTATGACTTCCTATCATATCATTTCTATGATATGAATGAATTTTTATATTACGATACGAATTTTAAGCATGAGCGTATACGATTGTTATTTGCAACGACTGTAATAATAACTGACTGAATTTCTGTAATAGATTTCACATATTTATCAGTTTATCTGATTATGTTTGAGCAGATAACTGGGTCATCTTTGTCGGGACATGGATAACTAGGTAACTGAGAGAGGGTTATAATTATGAAGTATTTCAGTGAAATTTTCAGTGAAGCTCATCTGTGATTATAATGACATCGAATTCTTGGGTAACCATTCTTTGGATAGTTACGAGCTGTAAAACATATTATCCATTTTCATGCTTACACTCGCCTAGTAACTATGGTCTAAAGCTATCCTCCCTGGACTAAATACCCCAATATACAAAGTATCCCCAAATTAAATCATGCAAACTATGTAGACAGCATCCACAAAGCACGCGCCAAAATGATCAGAGCAGTGTCACTAACAATAACTATAAATTCGTCAGATTTCCAAATTCCCCGAGCACTCCCTTAGATTTACACTCCACCCTTTATTACACTCCATAAAGTAGCCACAAATTGCTATCCAAATACACCCCATTGTTGCAATACATCTCAATCTTCCCCTCTATTCTCCAAACACCATCCCCATCAAGCAAATAAATCCTGCTTACAAACACCCAAGAACATCCCCCTACTTCCAAAACAGAATCACGATCTCCTCGACAGTTCCCGTTCCTGAAAAACTGCTGGCGCTCCTGCACCCCCACTTACGCCGGATAATTGCTCGCAATTCGAACGGAAAATTCGCCTCGTAGCAGGTCGTGGGAGTATCGTTAACGAACGCCGCGGAACTCCGAGGAACCGTCGGACCGTTCATTCTCAATTATTGTTTCAGCCCTCCTTCCTCTGTGCTCAGCCCTCTCCGGAGGACAGAGCTCACAGGGAAATATGATTTTGAATGGGGATGCATCGGGACGATTCCACGGGGGCACGGATATAAGGCGGGTGAATGGTATACATAATATACTCCCGCATCCAGGCGACTAAGGATTGGTTGGAAGCCGGCCAGTTGGCCGCAACCCAATCCGTTATTTCATTCTTTTTGAATCCACCCTCTCTGTACCACCTCGTACTCACCCTGCTGCCCTGCCACACCCACCAACACGACCGTCGCCCTCCACCCACGTCCAACCTTCCCCCCTCCTCTTTCACACCACACTGCACTCTGTGCATGCACGTTTCTTTCTGCCGCATGCTAAATTCGCATAAGCGGCCGTGTCCCCTTTGACGGCGAAAATTAAATTCCCATCGCAGCCACGGAGGTTTCGAGGGTGGCTGTGTATGTGTTTAGCACGGTACGATGAATTAGTATCGATTTACGTTTAAACGCCGAGGCCGGTACTTGTAAACGTTTGTCTTGGAGATCCGTTCCGGGGGTAGCTATCAATCTAGGAGTGTTTTATGATACTAATCAACGCCGGGGGAAGGAATGCTTGATCAATCATGAATTTATATTGTGGGAGGTAGTGGCTTGAAGGAAGTGTTTGAATTTGGGGGTGGTAAGTGGTTTTATTTAAGAATTCTCGACTTTTGTTGATGAATTGTTCTCTGTTTTCTATTATTCATTTGGTGAGATTCTTCTTTCCATAATTTTTACTTTACACACTATACACTATACTGTAAATATTCCACGCAAGCAGGGATGAATTTGTATATAGATTAAGTATGCTGCACATTTTGAGTGAAAGTAATTGAAAAAGGTTTAAACGTAGAGGCTTGAGACACCTTTAAACACAATTCTTTTTTTTCATCTAGCAAATTAAGTTAATTTTAAAAGTGTCTCAACTCTTTTACATTAACCCTTATCCGTTCCTGATTTCACGAACTGGATCTATCCCTCTGTGTCAAATTGATACAGTGATTGACAAGACAAAAAGTTATTTTTCGATATTTTTTTAAACAGAAGAACTTATTACGGGAAAACTGTCTCGAATTGACAAGAGGGCGGATGAGGGTTAAAATATCAGATGATATTTCCCAAAAAGGGCAGCAGACGCTTAACCTAGGGGTGTTAAATTCAAATCCACCCCTGTACGCAAGTACATCTTCAAACTAAGAACCTTTCCAAGTAAAAACACCACCCCTTTTATTTTGCGAAACAGAAGGTACTCAATACAACCGCCAATCACTATTCTCATATATTAAGGTCTATCAACAATTTAGGGTAACTGTGCTCAGTAGCGACGCTTCAATAAACTTGGGATCCGCGATACGGTACGCCCCGATCGGCTGCTCGGAAAAAGTTCATTTAATAAATATCAACCGAGCCGTACGTGCCAGCATCGTATCGTCGTTCCGACGATCGACAGCTATCGTTCGTCGCATGCACTCGCTGATGCATCGATGCAGCGCAGGGCCGTCCGTATTTGCACGAGCCAAGTCCGACCAGGTAAATAGTTTCGGTTCATCAGCCTTCAAACCCTTTTCACGGCACTCGGTGTGTGCCCGGTGCACAGGAAGCTGGAAAATCGAAAGGCAAGAGGGCCACATCCGTGATCGGGGTTATAGGTACGGATGGAAAAAAGGGGGCGACCCAGGCAGCAGGGGGTGGGTATTGCAATTGGGTCCTTTGTGCCGTGGCATCAGCAGAGTTTCGCGATCGGCCTGACCGCCGAAAAAAAGACGAGCCAGGCTGGTAAACGGAACTAAATTTAAGCGAGAGCCAGGGACCAGGCGAACGTGCAATTTACACGAAATCAGAGGTGTCCCGTTTGATTTGCCTCGATTTAACAGGGCACTGTCCGTCTCATTCTAGTTGGCGGAATTAGAAAACATGGATAACGTTTGGACGATCCTTTTGCGTCGATGTTTGATTGTGGAATTTGGGAGGGAAAATATTATTTACATATATTGTGATATGGTGAATATTTGCTGGTGATATTCTAATTAGGGATTAGAAAAAAGAGTCTCGCGTAAAAATGTGTAATACAGAAATGTCACTTTGTAAGATAGAAAGTTTAAAAAATTATATAATTGTGCTGTAGTGAGGCATTGAGAGCAAAAAATTAATGTTTCCTATTTTATATGATTAGTACAGCCTATTGGAATAGATTATTTCTATTAACTCAATTTTGCCAAAAATGTGGGTTAATCCGTTTCAGTTCTCACTGCCTCTAATATTCGATACGCTTATAGAATCCCTGGGATTTTCTGTTTCTTGCAAGGGATTTCCAACAGTTGGGTAACATCATTGTGAATTAAATAGCTGCTTGAACCGAGACACCATTGTCGATTTGAAACCCGACCGTGCAACTGGCTCTGCAGATATAACTCCATTATTGCACGACATTTGGCAAAGCCGCTGCTCCCAGATAGTTCTCGAAAATGTTCACGGATTCGTCGTATCAGCCGAGATTTTCCCGTCGTTCGAAGTGAAAAATCGCTTTGTACCATCGGCCAAACTACTTTCCACTTGTGCCTGGCCATTAAACCCGCCTGTCACGAAAATCTTTCGATCTTCTGAATGTTTCCTCGCAGACATGCAAAATGCCGATAGCATATTGCCGTGAAACCGGGAGAGGATCTCGTCCAAAGGGTCAAGATTCGAAGGAGCAGAAATTCTATACAGATACCTATCAGTAACTTTAGAGCTTGTTCACCCGTATGATATAAATTCCTGGGATTTCAAATTGGATATACAATTCTTGTAAGAATAACGATCGATAATCGCAGATATGGGTCACTAACATCTTGACTTCAATCAAACATTTTTGAGAGTAGTACTTGAGGAAGAATAAGCAAGCTCTACTCTTGATTAATCGAAGAAGCAGAGAGTGAAAATTCATTGTAAAGAGAGCGATGATCGTCGGACACTCGAATATTTCTGTGGTCTTGCAGACGAGATTGAATTTAACAATGTAAAATAGATATTCGTAACATCGAATGACAAGCGACATGCTTGACACATTCAATTTGGGGGGGCACTAATTTCGAGAACAGTTCCAAATATTCGGTGTTCTCTCCTGCTCATTGATGTATAGGTCTTGTGGTGCAGCACTATACGCGGGCAAGTCCGAAATTGCGCACTGGCAACCGCATTTTCCGACATACTGCGGAATGACTATCGTCTATCCCCCCAAAACAATACGTTTTCGATATCTGCTTAAATACCCTAGCCACTGTCATTTCCTACTCGACGTCAACACGAAACTAAGCTATGCTATCTCCTTCCCCCTTCAAACCTCTATTATTCTAACTCCTTGCATCATGCTTCCAGTTGCAAAGCATAATCATGTAATATAATTCCAAAGGGGATTATTTTGTGGGGCTAAAACATAGTGAAATTGGCGAACTTTTTTAAAGAAACTAGCGATTCGATTCATCTGAAATTTGAACCATGTTTTTATGCATCTTTGAAGAAGTTACAGTTTTTTTATTAATTTTTAATAATAAATATACCAGCGGACGACAAATTTTGCACGGCGTGATGCATAATTTCTATATTTATTATTAAAAATGAATACAAAAATCTGCAACCTCTTCAAAGATGCAAAAAACCTTGTTTAAATGTGAGATAAACCGAATTGCTAGTTGCTTAAAAAAATCACAAATTTAGTTATGCTTTTAGCCCATAAAATAGCATTCCAACTGAGAGACAATGCCTAAGGTGTCTGCTGATTATTTACTATTTTTATTCGTGCATCGGTATATGAAGATTAATATATTATCTAAATAATATATTACCCTATTCTTCTGTTACATTAAACGCAGATAAAACCGTCGTTAGTAGAAGAGACGCGGTCGCCTAAGTAGAAATAACGACGAATGGTCAGACACGTTATCCAAGCCGCGTTGAGCAACGTGCGTACTCAGCGAAATTTTAAACTCGATTTTCACGAAAATGAAGCCCCCTAGGAAAATATTCTGCTCCACATTTTGCATGCACATTTACACGAAGAATCACCCCTCTCCCAGGTGCACCACGAGTTACGCTACCCTCTGTACCAAAAAGCAATCAAATTCAACATACAATTGTGTCACTAAAATCTATGCAAAGGACACACGAATCTGTGCATTGAATCGCGCCAAAAATATTCATGCCTAAGATACCAACACCACAAACTATCCCACAGCATAAAACCGTGCAATCCTCCCCCAATTTACCGAGAATTTTTCGTCACCGAAACGATGAATGAAACATTTGCATTCTCTGGGGACGAACGGGTCCCACGGCAACGTCCGCGTAATTGAATTTAAACGAACATATCGATCACCGGCTCCGCGTGAAGCGAAGGTGGCGAGTGGCCGATTTTCCCGCGAAAGTGACGCGGCACCGCGGCGCGAGCACAAAAACCGTGCGACCCGTCGGGGCCGCGTGTGTGGGACGTTCTTGGATCTGGCGCGGTGCAATGATTTATCCTCGAGTCATATGTATGTGTATACCTATCGCATTCACGATGCGCTGGAATGAATTCCACCTGCTCGATTGTATCTACGGATATCTCTGGCACTGTTCACGCCCGACGGGGCTGGGGGAGGCCGGGGCGTCTGAAAACCACTTAATCTTCGTCGAATGGAAAGGGACGATGGGGATGGGTGGGAAACAAACCGATGGATAGAGGCTGCTAGCATTCGGAATTGCACGCTACCGAATCCCACTCTCCTCGCCACCAATTACCGATATATTGTCCGACGTCCTGGAAACGATCTCTCAATACCTAATTACTGGAAAGTCATGCGGCTGTGCCTGGCCAAACTGATTTAGGCCTCAATAAGCCGCGGCCGCAGCGACCGAAACCTGGCCCCCTTTCCTTTCGACTCGGTTGGCCGCATTCCGGTGAAAACGGTAATTGAAGTGCCTCTAGACATTAACGTCCCCGTGTGACTAATCGGTATTTACATTTTAGCACGCGCAACGTGCCTGATGACCGAAAATTTCGGCGGACCCGAGGGGGTGAGCGGGTGATCTGGCTGCAGAGGTATCGACGAGGAACGATGGACGTTCCACGGCTGATTCGCGACCGACTCGATGAAACGGCCGAGGGTAATTGTGACTGAAAGTTATGAGTTTGCCGTGTTTCTGTGCTTGCGGTAATGGGGCTGTTTTGATTCGAGGGCCGAGAATTCTGGAGCGAGGGATGGAAATATACAAACTTTGGTGTTAGGGAGTTCATTTGATTGGTTTATACCAATTAAATGATTGATTTATCACATTATATTATTCATTTTTCAGAGTAAAGAATGGGTTTTTGTAAATGTTATGTTCTTGTAAAAATTCTTAGAGTACACTTGCTCGACTGAGTACATCATTATGTACTCAATTCTCAACACCCTTTACTAAATAAATATTACAACTCCCATTCACCGAAACTCAACCCCAGATCCCTACATCATCCCCAACCCTTCTGAAACGGTAATGTAGAACAAAGAAGCCTGACTTTAGTGGAGAAAGCCGAACGCTCGTTGACCACAGCAGACACGATACCGCCGCAATAAGGGGCACCGTAAACGTTCAACCTGCCACGGGCCAAAGAGCAACGATGGGTCCCAGCAGTGGCGGCAGATTTGGGTGACCGCATATCGATTAGCGCGGCAATCGAAACGCTATAAAAGTTCGGACATGGGCGTACCAGAGGGTCGGGGTGTGTTCATTATGTATCCGCAAACAGGACAGTAGGACAGCTGGCCGAAGGTAGAAGAAAGGGTAGGACGAGGCCCAACACGGGCCGAGGCTGGGTCCAGGAATAGGATTTAATCTGCTTTGGCTTGAATTTCAAAATACGCGATGGCTAATGCATATTGCCTTTGGCTCAGCTCCAACTTTCCTATGCAGTCGAACCCTCCCATTCCTCGACACAGCAACGGTGCACCCCGTTCCCCAACCCCCCAATTTCTAGCCTTCTCTGTGTGTGTGTATGCGCGCCACCGAACGGGTGGTGGCATCCTCGTCGCGAATGTAAACTCATTTTGTCATGCATTAAGCGGCGCATCCTTCGAACTCCCGCGACCTCTTCTCGCTACCACGGAACCGTCGCGCGCCCTCAAACGATATTTATGCCATATTAATCGGATATCGCCCCTTTATATGCGCCTGCACACGAGCCAGCCGTAGCGAGGAGTGTCTGTGACGGTGACCTAATATCGAGTCACTGACTCACGCCGCCAACCGTTCCCCGGAAGTCGGTCGTGCGAAATGAAATCCTGGCCCTACCGCTGGATGCACGCCTGTTCACGGTTACTCCCCTGGACCGTGCTATCTCTGGGAGATTCGGCTGAATGCGACCTTTTGGCCCACGTGAATTGTGCGTCCCGCTGGCAAGAGGGGGTGGAGGACGAGACCGGGGGACCTTTTTGCGTGGGACACTTTTGGGTAATGGATGGTGTTTTGGATGGGTTTAAGTGACAGGGGCGAGGGTCGTTTGAAATGGACGAGGAGAGATAGGGGATGTGTGAATGTATCGAAAATGCTATAGGTATGAGAGAACTTTGTGCTTCGTGCGAGTGAGGAGTGTTTGGTATATGATGGATGGTGTGCGATCGGTATGTGGGATCAAGAAGAGTGTAGCAGTCGTGAGTGTGTTGTCAGATAATTGTGAGAGACTTGAGAATTTAGGGTTATGAAGTGATTTAGTTTTAAATAAATTGTTATGCTTATTTCTATTAGGGGTCGTCTTTAAAGTATGGAAGGCACTTTGGGGGAGGGGGTCGCGAATTTCTTATAAGGAACGGGGAGTTAGGTAGCGACTTACGTAATAGATTTTTTTTCAACCTAATTTCCAATTTGAGGAGCTTAAGAAACGATGTTTCATCGCACAGACGAAACCGAGTTAAATGACTTATATAAACCATTAAAAGAATTTTTGTAACTGAAAAAATTCAGTTATAAAAACATCCATCAAGTAAACATTAATCTACAGAAGCCTCTAAGAATTGATGGAATTTGTTAAGAGGTGGACAAGAGGTTTGGAAAGTTGTTATATTATAGTTTGCTTATTTCAATGCAGAATACGAAGGTTGTTATAGACAGTTAACATTGATGAGACTTATGTAGTAGTAAACCGTGCTGATTTGCAAGTAGCCCCTTAAATTTCCATTCAAAATTGTACGGTGATTCATGAGAAGCGAGCAGGAGTTCGACCAGCAGGGGATTCAATTGTCGCATCGAAATAGGTGAAACAAGCTTAATGGGTTTAGGGTCGTTTGTTCCGACCGGAAAACGAGCGGTAACTGTCTCATCAGGGAGCATTTTCCGCCGGGAAATGCTATTGATTGCGTTTTTGCACCCCATGAATTCGGCGTGCGTATCACGGAAGTATCGCCGTATTCAATTACAATCGTTACTATACACATCCCGTAATTTACACTGCTTTCGGATCTTCTGCCCTAGGTGCATACGAAATGAATATAACGAGAGAATTTATACAGGCAGTTTCTAAACCTATCAACGATTTCGTACTGATTGTTTTTGTTGTGAGGATTCCTGAATAATGGACGAAAAATATGAATTTCTACCTTGCGAGTAACTGAATTCACTTTACTATTTTAAGAAAAAATTAGAAGTCAATCACTTGTAGCAGAAACCTCCATGGTTTAACCCTACAATGCACACGTAAATTAAAATTACATCATTGCACACGTTGGACCTCACAGGCCCATATCTCCAAATTTAGGAATGCATAGATATTTTGAGAAAGAAAATATTTTTAGACTGCACCTATTTTATTGCACTCAATCTTTATTATGAAAAATATTTAATAACAAAATGAAATACTGAATAAATATCTCTTTAACACTACAAGTCATCGTTATATGGATTTTTTTCTACACCATGGAAACTGTTCAGTTGTTAATGAAACATTCTTTGAACTTGTGCTACAATCAAAGGTTGTAGGTAACAATTTGACTCAGCGATGGATTGAAAAATACTCTAAATATTCTTCAGAAAATTGAATAGAGTGAAACCCCCAGACGAAATTGGCCTAGTCAATCTATCATTTGTTGGTACTCCTAATTGGTGACCTGACCAGTCAAGTTAAACGACTTTCGTTCTACTTTTATTCTATCAACGGCAGTACGACGCTTGACTATGCTGACTTTGTGTCGAAAGCGCAGCACGAGGTTCGTTAATTAGGCCACCAGCAACGCTGGTAAATACGACGAGGGGGAAAGGAATTGATGAAGCGCAGGATTTATTGACTTTGGGGACTCGGTCACAGGACGATATTTCAAAGAATGATCTTTACTCTCGCACTGGCACGAATCATTGTTTGGTTAAATGGCTAATTGCGTTCTTGTCATCGAAAGCAATTGGGCTTACGAATGTGTACGCAACTTATTTGCTGTTAGTCTGAAAATACAGCGGCACCCTGATTATTTGAGCATGAAATAATAATTGGACTGGAAAAGTATGAAAATACTATTATCGAAAGAACTAAGCGAAATGCTAAATTAAAATGAGAAGAATCACAAATCACATATTCAATCTCAAGAATTCATATTTTCAGAAACAATTTTGAGGTGTACTAAGCACACACGATCTACAATAAATTTATTTGCATCAAAATACATGCAATATTTCTTACGATATTAATTTATCACGAAGTAGTAGTGAATCATGCGAAGTGATCGGATCTGTGATCGCGTAGCGAAGGAAAAGAGTGGAAAATATTAGCGCGTCGATGGAAAGACTAAGGGTCACAAGAAGCAGGGACTGGCAGATGAGAAGGGACGTTCATTTAGAACGCCAAGACCGGTGCCAGTAATTAACGGAGACGAAATTTATGAAAATCGCGTCTGGTATGCATAATTCCAGAAGCGCTCCAGATACGCAAGAAATATCGCGCTGGTGAATACTCGTTTGTTTGCCAAATCCCGTGTCCGCGATGAAAAGTCGACGCTTCTCCGAATGAGGAATTAAGCGCGACCTTTAGCAAACAGTCCCGATCCATTATCTAAATTTATCACCTCGTCTCATCGGAATTATCATAATCGTGAAAAATCCCTGTACGATCATCGTACGTCGGCTTTCAGAAATAACATATCGAGCAGATTCGCCAGCACCGATTTATCCGCCGAAGTAACCGATTTAGCAGATCCTGGGACCGCGAACGATAACGTACGTTCGCACGTGCTGCACGTACGCTCGCCTCTACGCGCTAACTATCGACTGGCACGAAAGTACGATCGAAATTTGGTCACGTTGCCGTGCCATGAGAATTTTATTCTCGTTCCGGTTATAAATTGGCCCCGTGGTTTAAACGGGAATACCGATTCGAGAAATAGAATTATAGAAGATGGACGTGTGAATTTCATCTATTTCTCTCTCTCCTTTAAAAATGCTCAAATTGCGTTCACGCAGCGAGGATATTGATGACTGTTTGTCCAAACGATTGCTGTCGAAGTGGAGCTTCCGTTTTTGTTTATACGATAACAGATTCGTCCGATTGCATTATAAATATACAGGTTCACAAGTATCTTTTTTTCTGAGAGTGATACACGGGAGAAGAGACAGTGCGAAATTATTGAAGCTGTACCTTTATGAACTCGTGACCGTGTAAGGTAACGTGGACACGTCCGCCACGTAGGTGAATCAAAAGTTTACACGCCAGACGCTTCAACGAAACGAGGATCCATTGCGAATCGTGCAGCCATTTCGAGAGATATATGGTTTTTTCCTCGCGTTCACAGTGTATACTATTTTCGCTGAGGGCTAGATTAGTCACAAGGGAAACAGTGAGTAGAACTTCGACTTCTGACCCTAATGACAAATTGCCGTAAACGTTGGCCCATGTGTAGTTAACGTTACTTTAATTAATCGCCGGCTTGGGGATTTCAATTACGAGACGTAAGGTAGAAGGGGCGATAGAAGAGAAACAGAGAAACTGCTGGAGAAGGTGAAATTTTTTGGTGCATTGCTGGCACGTAATAATGGCAGACAATGTTCATGATCATGTATTATGAGATAATTGATGCACTCGAATGGAAAATGACTGCAGAGATTCGTGAAATTTTTAGAATGAAATTGCAATTATAATTAATTTCCTGGGTAATTAACGGAAATTATTTCTACGCATGACATAAATTCATACAAATTTGTTATATCGAACAACACTCTGTAATCTTCGTTTCTATATTTTGATCAATCATGAATGTCCCTACAATATTTACCCTTTTATTAAAACATTTCTCTATCATGATTAACAATAATTTTCATCGTGAATTTTAGAATGCAACTGACGGTGCTTTTTATTTCTGTTCTTCTTCCTCCGCAATAATTCATTCTTAGACATTAATTTCAAGAAGAACGAACAATTTCGTGAAAGGATATAATGTGGCATAATCATGTAATGAAGGCCTTTGAAATTTACCAGTTTCACTAAAATGCAGTGTTTTTTGGTGCACACGAGCAACCATGGACTCCGAGGCTGCGAAATTGCTGCCAAAAACGAGATACAAAGAAACCGTGGAAACCGTAGGTGGAAAAGCGCAAAGAGTCTGCCAACGACGCGCGAAAATTGTTGAAATTCACGGCGCAATTCCGCCCCAGAATCCTGCCGGTCCCCCTCCCCCGTTTCTTTTAACGTGTCTTAAAGTAAACTTTTAATTCGACAAATACGATGCCGGCCTGCAGCCGATACATTACCTACTTAAAAACAATAGCAGCCGCAAGCGTTTTCCGACAATATATTTGCGCCCGCGCGCGCGGGGAGAGATACTTTTCCTGATTCCCTTTAAATGGTGGCGGTGGCTTTGTTTTTAATGCGACTGACCCACTTGGCCCGGCGTCCCACTTTTGCCCCGCATACCAGCCACCAGTAACTTCTGATAGTTTAGAATCTAGATCGCTCTCTTAACGGATTGACTGTCTCGATAAACTTCCCCTCCTCTTTTTCGACATGCTCGGAGTTGTGTTTTTAGAGTTCCTTTCGCTAGATTTCTTTGAGAGTACGAACCCTGGGATTAATCCTAATCCAACAGTGTAACACTCAGGCATCAGAATGGGAGAAACTGAGAAAATATTTGTGAGTACGAACAGTTTGTTATGAAAGGAAAGTTGGGAATACAAATTTAAGGGGTAACACCACTCTAGAGGCAGAAAAAAATACCTAAATTTGACAATTTATTTTGGGAGTGTGACAAACGGAATAGAATTTCTTTTCAGAGGGTTTATTTAACACATATTGAAGTATGAAAAAAAATTTTTTTAGTGTCATTTTCATACAAAATGGCGACGACAGAGCCCGTCGTCGGAAACAGCTTTTGTGAAAACACCGCCACGGGAGGACGGATTTCTTGGCATGTATGAGTCGTGGAACAAAAAATAAAAAAAATTTATAATCTATATACAATTGGCTTTGGAAGTACGTAGGGTTTTTTTTAAATCAATTTTTGTGGAAGTGGTGCAGTTGTTAAGAAATAAATCGATTTTTTGCCCTAAAAATGAGCATTAAATTGGTTATAAAAAAGAAAGTTTACATTCAATCAAAAAACGGCTACGTACTTCCAAAGAGAATATTGTTGTAAAGCTACTGTAAAAATTTCAAATCGATTCATGCGATAGTTTCCGAGAAATTCGTCCTCCCAGTTTGAAAAAAGTGGTTTCGAGAAAAACGCGTTTAAAGTTTTATGAACATTTTAATCCTTTAAATTTTTGTTTTTCTTTAATCTGCGATGCCTGCACCATACATTTGGCCATCTAGGTCGATGTTCGTCTCCTCCTTCCTTTCTAAAGTACGATTTAAGCAAAAAAAAAACATGGATCCTAGAGTGGTGTTACCCCTTAAGTATTCAAATTTGTACCTCGTGCAACATTAAGGTATCAGATTGGGTGGAAGACTTAGAACTTAGAACATTTCATTTTTCTGTACACATTAAATGCAAGTTTCAGTAATTTATGATCCCCAGCTATTCCATCATTCCATCAAAATATTTCAACTTCCCCGCGCTCTGATACATTCACTCAACAAGCACAACATCCCCCCACAAAATCCCATTCAAACATCGAGTAGAGAAATGGAGCGGTGTAAAAAGTTAAACTGGTGCCCGCCCATAATCATCAATGTCAACGGCAACGCCTGCCGCGGCAGATCGGCAGGCAGCCGTACGTGGGCAGCTTCGTTGCTCTTTGTAAAGCAGACTGGACAATGAAGAGCGCGCGTGTGTCGATATAAAATCGCAGTAACATTTTACCCGCTTTCACCCTTTAACGGCGCCCCTCTAATATATCTTATCACGGCTGGATCGCCAAGTAACAACATAATAAACGGGAACGTCCGGTTCTTCGATGGACGGGAGCCGGTGAAAAGTGGGGCACGCGAGAAACGCGGCGTGACGAGGTGACAAAGCGGCTAGTTGATCGATCCTCGACGCGATTCAGGCGTGCACCGTCTTTGCCAGCGACCCGACGACCCGCTACGTGTACGAGGAGATTAATATTGGTTCCTGCGTTTGAGACCAATTGTACGGTGGAAGTTGGTAGGCGTCCATTCACTTCGAACGTATGGCCAGCCACCGGCTGACTGGCGGCAAATATATCGCTGGCATACTTGTAAAATTAATTATTCGACGGGGAGCGATCCGCGCGAGACGCGCCTCCGTTAACCTCCGTTCCCAACTGCGTTACTTTCAAATTGCCTGGGAAACGTAATATCTGCCGCGGCAAGTAGTAAGGGCGCTAATTACTCGACGGCATTTCAGTCTTTGACCCTGCAGCCACTGTGGCGTTACTCTGTTGACGCTGATTTAATGTCGACTTCATATTTTGATGACTGAAGTCTAACTTCGCCTGGTAATAATTGATTTTGGAGTTACTTTCATGTAAATGTCTCTGCATTTTGAAGATGAAATAGGTATAATGTTGAAATTGGAATTCCTGTGATTTTCTGTTCTTCCATTTGATAGAAGAAGCACTCTATAATATAGCAATCTCACAGAAAAGATTCGGTCAATTATTTATGTGCATTCATTTAAATGGATATATATTTATTAAATTCAGTTTTCTTTATCAAAATTTTTCAAAACATTCCATGTGACTGATTGCATAATTCTTGCACACGTGATGATGTGGTATGCTTTTAGAAGTGATCGATAGAAGTATTATTTATTTTATGATATCGCAGAGGAACGGTAGGTTAAATTAATTCGCGTTGCAGTGTGTCCGATGTCAACGTTTCGATGGAGGATTTAATAAACTCAGACCGTACACCAGTTCTAAAAGTGAATCTATGACCTGGCACGGTACACAACTGTGCATCGGTATTGGTTTTGGTGTATGAAACATAATAATGCGATACAGACTCGCGAACAAACGGTTGCATGCAAACAATGCCCAGAAAATAATGGAGCAACCACGCTGGTACAATTAATTTGTAGCCTTGAAGCGGTATTCGTAGTAGCGAGGACGATGAACAATTACTAAGAATAACTAAAAGTTCCAGGTCCTGTGAATAATCACGATAATTATACTATCGCATTATACGAATGAAGCAATCATAATTTCACATTGATTAATATTTTTATACGTATTTAAGAAAATTAATATTTTTGCTGAGTCAATCTGTGGATGTAAATGCTGATTTCCTTTATTATAAGAAAAGGAAACGAAGGTTCTCGAATTCAAACATGATCAAACAATATTTCCTTAATAACCATGTAAACTAATCGATCGTCTAATCTGTTAGCAGATATTAGGATGCTATCGTGCTTCTACATCGTTTCATGCAAGATCAATTACGAAAACATGCTTGCGCAGCCAATAGCTGTAATTTAGATATATCAGTATTGTCAACATGTCCTTAATGCGCCACACATGCCAAGCAGGCTTGACAGAAACATTGTCACCTAAATCCATATTTAAAGACACACTTTGGTGTAGAATATTCGTTGATTTATACACGTCAAGTGGAGATTTTGTTTCGACAAATCGTTGATACATATATGGCAATCAGTGAACTCTTTTTATCGATTTGGTGGGAATTTGTTTTTTTTTTTAGGTAGAGCAGATACAGCGGATACAAGGGGATGACAGTATATTTTCAGGGAAGATCATATTTCTTGTGGTTACATAGCAAAATCGAAGAGGAAAGATTCAAAACTACCCTGTTCGATTTATGGCCGATATCAGGTTTTCAGATGAAATAGTTTTTCACTTCGATTCCATTGAAAGTCCTCGCTGCGACAGGGAACTGTCCCACCGAGTCTCTCTGATTTAGTACATACAAATCGCATACAGAAAAGTTCAGACAAATTACTTGCTTGTACCATGGACTTCGAAATCGACACAAACGTATACAAATTTCTTTTCAATTTAAAAACCGTGTTTCCTCGAATGACTAACGCGATAAAGTAAGAAATCTTTTCAAGTTTCCGAATTCAAACGAGGGGATACAATTCTTGCGAAACAAGATCCTGATTTTCATTAATATTAATCACGTTGCTTGCAGAATCGTTTGGCTAACGAAGAATCTAGATTCTATTTTATGGTTCGTCAAGTGAAATGAACTATTCACAGGATGTTCTTAGTGTCAGATGCAGCGGAGTCGCGGTTAAATCGTGCTCCACTCTGAAGAAAAGTATTCCGCTTTGTGAAGCTTAACTGACCGGAAACAAAGCCTGTTTCGCATTCGTGGATGGATTCCGCTGTGAAATTAATATGCACTATGCACGTTGCAACATTTCAGCAAAAGATGAAATTGGAATTCTGATATTTCCTGGATAGAGATGAAGCACCTGTCTGTTCGTTTCTGGAGACGATTTACAACACTATCGGAAATTAATGAATATTCATAGAGATTTAAATCCCTTGGCATTCTTTTCCAAATATATGAACGCGAGCGAAAATCGTTACCACGCGTCACATACGATAAAATTCATTTCGAGCAAATCATTTTTTGCAACGAGGTATTACAGTTATTTTCAGAGAGTATTTTTAACACAGAAATTGTATTTTATGAAGCTTACACTTCAAATATTCGTTTTCAATATTTAAATAATGAGTCTGAATGTCTAACACACCTATATTAATTCGAAATACGAGTTTAGTAGCCTGCTTATTAATTACTGTTTACTTAAAGATAAAGCACTATATCATACTAAAATGAAAAATGTTGATCCATCTTTTAAACGTTCTACAGAATAGGTATTTGAGATAACGGAAGAGATTTGGAAAAATCAGAAGGAACAATATTTGAGTTTAAACATTATAACAAATACACAGAATTACAGAATTTTTTGCATGTAGCCTACAAAACTCTTCTTTTGACGTACATGCACGTAACATACATTTGATTGCAACGAATTACTACCTCCTTTCTGTAAAATCAGCCATTCGATGTGCATAAGGTTTTAAACGCGTGTAAGCTTCGCCAAAAGAATTTTAATGTCGAGCATCGCTAGTCACGAGCGTAGTAAAAATGAGGCAGATTGTTCTATGAATATTGAACGGACCAAGGTAGCGTTAAATTACCTGTTATACATGAGAACGTCAGGCTTCCATAGTCTGTGTGGCGGGATCCTGAGGTCTCTCAAACCCCCGTACTCTGAGGTGTTCCATCTCATGTTCACGTCATTCCACTCCTGTAATTGAACAAGAATTTCTTTAAACTATGCCCACGAAAAGCCCTATCATATTTCACTGATCAAAGATACACTTCTTTAATCGACACGTAATTAACTCCTGTCTATCCAAATATTTCCCTTTAAAGCAAACAAACCCTCAAAATCTCCCCCAACAATCCTTTACCACCATCGCCTCTCGCGCTACAACGACTCGTTAAAGCATTAAAGCACATTATTTAGAATTTTTCTCAATAATATCATCTTCAACCCCAATTTTAATAAAAACCCTCGGAAATTTAATAAACACACATAGACGAGGCACTCAAATTTCCACTGCAAATCAGTACTTTCAAAGACCATCGAAAGTCTTTTTAAATTGTGAATTAAAGCCTCTTCGTCTTTAACTATCTGCTGATATTAAGTTTTAGACGATGGCAAATATTAGAATTTCAGGGAAGACAGTATAAGTAATTCGATTTTTCTGGGGGCAGATATTGTGAAGGTTTTAGCCTTCTCCAATTACTGTCAAGTTATTTTTATGAGCTTCAAGGTATTGGTCCGTTTAACGCCGCTAAAGGGGACGCAGAAAGTAGGATATGCTGGGAGAAGCGACGCAAACGATGTAGTCAGCCTTCATTGTCGCTAACTTCGGGCAGCCGCGAGTACGTTAAATAGCCCGGTTGCTTGTTCCCCGCGTGCAGGCGATGGCCTGTCGATTCCAGGGTGCTAATACCTTCTGCACAAGTTTTCGAGGAAATTTTCCAGACTTTCGCCCAGAGTTTGCACGACTTTGCAGAAAATACGGGGCGATCTGGGGAGTTGGAAAGTTTCGGCGGGGCTCTTCACTTTGGTATTTCGGTCTTTCCCCGACCAAGACAAGAAACGATGTGGACGGAACGCCGATAAGCTAGCAACACCCTTTCAGGTACCCTGCGCCATCGATCTGGGGATAAGTGGGCGTTTTTGTAAGCAAAAACCTCGATACTTGGATGAAACTACAATTGCCGATTATGGCACTCGATAAGATGTGTGTACAGCGACTGAAATAGGTTTCCAATATCGCAAACAATAAATCGAAATTGTGCCCTTGTCGGTTTTTTTCTTCAAATATTAGAAGACGCAAAGAAGAAGCAGGGAGACATTGATTAAATTTATGGTTGCTAGAAATTTTCCAGTATGAAGAAGTGTAACACGTAGCAGAAGAGATTATTAAAAATATCGATGAATGTTTCCACCACGCAAAGAATCCTCTTATCATTCATTGTTTTCGTATTTCCATTCGAGGAGAATGAAAAGTCCAGCTAGATTCAAATATTTTTAAATTAACAGTGGCATTTATTTGCCGTTCATGAACGCGAGGAATCCTCAGATTTCAATGGCGATCTAACGCAACGGAACGGTATGAGAGAGAAATGTTGCTGCTTTTTCCATGATCGATAAACGTGACGAGAAAGGAACGAACAGGTTCACCGCGCATCGACCACAATCGACACTCGTAGAACGCCCGTGTCTGCAGGAATGCACGATCGGATCCCGCGCTGGTCATTAGATTCACACCCATTAGTCACCGATTCCCGATTGATTGGCCACTGATGGAGTAGACCAGCAGATAATTAATAATCGCCACTGTGCTTGATGGTTTACGTGGCCACGTATAGACCGTTTATTATATATCCATTTGCACGCAGGCGTGTGGAAAGCCGGCATACAGGATCACCGTCCTCTCGATTATGGGATTAGTTCACGGCTAACGAACGCTCCGCGGAAGTCAACGACACGCTTCACTGGCTTTGTCCTTTGCACTGGATTTTCCGTCTCGTGAGTAACTATGGAGAAAAGTCAGCGATGTGCTGATAATCATGCATTCTAAAATTTAAGTGGTGGAACATGATATCCGAAAGGACCACTTAAAAGTCAGCAACTGCGGAAGAGTAGCTTCAAATACATTGGGAGATTAATTGAATGGGATTTTGTTTTATGGAATATTTTATATTTGTTTATCTACACTTATAATCGTTGTGTCACTGATTCATCATCGTCCAGCCCAAATCCCTGATCCTAGAAACATTAAATTAGCAGGGGATATTCCTTTTGCAACGTAGGTGCTCGATAAGAAGAGATTTTTTGAAATACTATTCCGAAGGAAGTAAAAAGGTGTGAAATATATTTTCTCGAACTCCTTATTATTTCTTAGGTCCGATTAGATATGAACTTGGTTTTTATTTACAAAGGTTAACCGCACAAATGCCTAAAAACTAATTTCAGAATTTTGCTCTAATCAACCCCTAAGAGGGTGATGAAAAGGGGTGAAATGTGTTTTCATGGAGCGAAGCGCGGGTGTATTTTGCTAGTCATTGTATAATGTTATTGTTATTTATAACATTAACAGTAGTTACTCAGTTTATAATAAACGGTATTTTCAAAACAATTGATGTGTTAATCATAAAGTGCCTTGAAATGCATGGGGAAAGCGTATTAAAGTTGCCTAAAGTTGGAACTATTATAACTGTAAAATTACACACAGTTTGTTCATGCAAATTATATCGTCATCCACGGGAAAGCTTCCTGCTTAAAATGGTTTTTGTTTGACGTTGATACGACTTTCCGTTGCCGAGATATCCTCGCGTAAAGGGAAGTGCCATTTTCTATCTTCCAACTATGTGTGTCTCGCTCGCGCGATCTGACCTCTCACTCGCGCGTCTTCTTTGACCTACCCCAAGCTTGGTCGCTGTGCAGTGGTCAGTGACGGGCGCTGAGTCAGCGGTTTTTTACTATTTACTATTACTGACCTACGCATTTCCTGGAAGGAAAGTAGGTCACTGGAGTACCGAGAATTTTGCCCGCCATTCAGGACCCCCATACTGTAAATACGAAAGTTTGACACCTTATATCTCGGGAACCGCTTCAGATATCAACTTCAAACAAAATGTCGCATCAAGGGAACTCTTTCCTCTGAGTGTACAACTTATTTTGTACAAAAAATTTGCAACCCTTCCAGTCCTATTTCGCAACGAAAGTTGACACTGCAGAAGTGCATATTAGAAAAAGTTCCCATCAATTTTTATTAATCCCACAGTATTATTCTGTTATTTTAAATGTTTGGTAAGGTAATAAATTAACAATTCAAGGGGAATTCAATAGTATTTAATTAACACGGCTGTATTTGCATATGTGCGTGTTTTGGTTTTTATTCGAGGGAGATATTTGTAGCTCCATGTTTCACAGATTTAAATAAATCAATTGATATTTTTTAACACGATGAAGGTGACGATATAAGGGCACTGTGAAATTTTCAATATAAATTATAATATTTATCAGAGACTGAGTGTTATTCAAATCTACTGATCGGTTTAGAGTTAATGTATGGATCGAAATTTAAATTTACAACGAAATTCAAAGGTGTAGTCAATATATATTTAAAAAGAGAGTGTGGTTTTATATATCTTGGAGAAATGGGTCAAATAAAATCATATAAATGTAAAATGTCTGTGAAAGGAGAACAGAAATATCACCAAAATTTTACGAGGTATTTCTGTAACATATGGAAGTACATTTACTTACATAATGTGAAGAAACATCTTCCCTCCCGTAACTTTAATACCACGACTTTAACCTCCAATATTGCATTCTCTTAGGAAAGATCTACTGGCGGTATACATTACAAAGGATGGATTTCCTGATCCATAAGAAAACTGAGAAGCTTTCGTTCCTTTGGGGAGGAGACAAATGCTCGCAATCTTGTCGTTCGCTTTACGTACAACGAAAACGAATTTTCCAGGGCCGATGGGATGCAGAGGCAGTTGAATGAAAGGCGGAAGTCGTGAAACGAAAACTGAAGAGAGTTCCACCGAAATGCTTCCCGATCCGTCGATTCGCTCAACGTTAAACGAGAGATAGATGTGTTCTCAGCAGGCGTTGTCTGAATGCCGTTCTAGATTCGAACATAAGGAACGAGTATCTCAAACTGAAATCTACTTCAACTAAAACATAGCTTCACATACCACAAAAAATTATACCACGCTATACTTTGTACTATTAATTAAAAATCAAAGAATACCGAAACTCACAAATAAAAAAACTCGATTTTTCTACTCCTTACCTAAGCCGCGTTTCTAAATATAAATTATTATTAAAATAATATCGTCCATCATAATCACGAATCGTTCATATAATGGAACACCTGTTAGAAGCATGCGATATCGTTAATCAGTCGTACATATGACCTAAGGCATTCTCATTGCAAACTATCCCCCCATAAAGTTATACCTTGTACAGTCGCACGTTTTACCGATACACACTGATAATTCCAGCCCGTAAATTTCGCAGTAGCGATAAGAAAAGCTGGCCCAGTCTCGAGCACTGCACGTGCCACGAATTAGGCAATATAAATGCGCGGACGCACCCGAGGATCCCCGGGTTTAATGATTTCCATGTCCAATCCCGCCAAGGATAATTTCGAAGTTCGCTCTAATTTTCTCCGCTTGGAAGAATGGCACGGTGCCCGCCCCTGCAATATTCATAAACATAAAACCCAGCGGCTCCCTCTCACCGATGGCTAGCATTCAGGGGACGTTTTGCGTTCGCCTTACCGCCGATCGGTTCCTCGAGAATTAATTAAAACGGTTGACCGGTTTTCCTGCGGTGAATCGTCTCGAGACGAGTGGAAAGGAAAGTTAATCGAGCCCCGTAGGATTTCGTTCGACGCGGCCCTTAATGGAAGCGGAAAAGCGCCCAAGGACCTTCCAAGTCGTCTTACAGGACTCGTAAATTCCCTTCCCTTCCTCGTTCGAATCTCTTAGCTTTTTGTCCCCCCTGCTCCCCAGCATTCCGCTGTCGGCGTTACGGAAATCTCGCCCAACTTAACGGCACGTCCGCGTTCAATTCGCCAATCGTGGAATCTTGGCAATTCCGATCGTTGTCGGCTTGGAAATCGACGATCCAAGATCGTTGTTTTACAGCACGCAATTACGATCAACAGCTTCGTCGCTGGGCCTGATTTACGACGTTACAAGCTCCTCTGTTTCCCATTTACATCCCTTTTCGAGACAGTATCGTGGGTCAGGAGGGTCGTGCCTTAAGGTAAAGAATGGGAACGATTAACGTTCCTGCGACCGTTTTTTTTTTTTGGAGTGATGTAGCTCTGGAAGGCATTCTTCTTGAAGATATTGGGCAGCAAACTGAAGTATTAAGCTTCTTAAATTTCTACGTTTCGACTCTGGCTGTCGCGAATCGCGATGTCGAATAATTTGAAAATGGTACTTCCAGTTACACGATGTATGACGATACATTTGCTACTACCACTAGCAGCACAGCTAATCTCATGGAAACAAGCTCGTAGCGCAGGAATTACCAAGAAGAGCTGGAAGAAGGCTGGAGTCTGCCAGTTGTAAAATTCACGGGACATTAGCCGCGCGTTTGCCGTTTGTATAACGTCGCTGTTCCTGTAATTTCGTCGAATTCGGGTGACTTAAAGTCGACGTTGGTAACGCCAATAAAAGCTGAGCGATCCGACGAACTGTGACTAACCGGCTGCGCTACATTCTCGCGTGATTTAACTTCTGGCTGATTAGCAGTCAGGGCTGGTTCGTTTCCAAACCCCCATCGACCGAGGGCTAGCGAAACAGTCGACATTCGATATTGCACAGCCGCGAAACTGAATCTGCTATTTCTGTTTTGATCGCTGCTCGAATCGCTGGGCGGGGATGCAAAAATGGCACTGAGACACAGCATTCGCTGAGCCACAGATCGGAGTGCCGAATTGCACTTAAGGTCCACGGGGCTTTAAGATTCGAAAGTTGGTAACGGCGGCCCCGTGTACACGCTCGCACACTGATTAGTCGGATTCACCCTTGGAATTGGGGCAGCAGCAGTTTCAAACTATTCGAGAAGTTCATTTAAAGTGCTGCAGGCTAAATTCTTTCGCATCCTCCGCGGCCAACTTTTCGTATTAACCTTTCGGGATCGCTTTTTTAAAAACGCTAACTGCTTAATAATTTGCTCTCTATCTACCATTTCGCCGAGAAATAACCGCGAAGGAGTTTACAGTTTTCACGATCGTTTAAACGTGCTTCAGTGTTTCCTTCTTTGTATGGCGCGAGCGTGTCGAGGGAATATGTTTGATGGAATTCACAGTGCTTCGAATGAAGAGAAAATACCCTGAGAATTTTCAGCCGGCGGTTTCTCTTAGAGGAAACCGGATCGCCGGTTTCGCAACTAATTTTAAGTCTCCATTCTCTTCGCTGAAGGACGTAATTAGAGCGTTTCCCAAAGTTCGTCCAAACGCGAAGTGCGGAGATGAGGAGGGAGAGATAGAGAGGGAACAGATGATGAGGGATTATGTTGGAACGCAACGTTGTTAGAATACTTTAATATTCCCCTCGCTCCAGATGGTATTTATTTCAGAAATACTAAGAAACGTATCGACTAATATTTTCCATTACTCTAACAAACCGATTGCAGGTGGCGGCCGCTTCAAGGTAATTTTATTACAGAATCCACGATTAATATTATTACTTGATTAAAAGACTGAATAACCACCGACTGACAGTCTAAAGTGCAGAGAGGATACATCGGGAATTCGCGTTACATTCGACTACCACAGCGAGCAACGCGAAAGAAATGTTAACTGGCGTATTTAAACACGGTAAATCCGCGAATTGCGATTTGAAATTGAAATTTCATGTTATACCCTCAAACATCTCCCATGGAGCAGGGCCGCGGAGAGTTCATTTTAAAACTGATTTCACCACCCGCGGTTCGATTTGATTTAACACCGTCAGACCGACCATTCCAAGTAAACCGATTATATCCTCGGGCCGGAGATTCTGCATTACCCCGAAAATGTTTGCGCCGGAAATATCTTTGGTTCCACAGCCGTGCCTTTATTTCCTCAGACGAGTGACCTAATTAGACTACGCTGCGAAGTTCATCAGAAGGCACATGGGACCGAATCGCGGATAACAACGAAGGCAGAGAGAAACGCGGGATGGGATATGATAACTTGCCGAAAGATCGTTAGACAAGGTAATTTATTTTCGAGGAAGCTGTACGAAGAAGCCCACTCGACTCGGTTGTTGCGACGTTACCTGTCCCTCGACCCAAATTTTCTAGGACTGCTAGATATTCGTGTAATCCATTCAATTTATGCCAAAATGCTTCGAGCTATTCACTTATAACTAAGGAGACATTGGGCTGTCTTAAAATTATACTGAATTTTTGTAATAAAGCACATACAGTTTATGTACAAGGTGGAGAATTTTAAATGGCCTCCTATGTGTGAAGAACCATGCATTATGTCTGATTAGAGAATGAGGAGGCAAAGAATAGATGAAGGGGTGGAAAAAGGCCAGCCAGAATATTGTGGGCTACCTTTATCCAGTAATTTACGTAATTTTGGGAAGGCAATTGCAGTACTTTGTCTCTGTTATTTTTGGCTACCTTCCAGCAAAGGAGGGGGATAAGAGTAGGTATACCATTTAACTCGACTGGACACAACAGAATCTACATAATATAAGTGGAGAAAGGCATATGGCCTCAACGTTAACCTGATTCAAAATTTCATGAGCTTTACCTATGGAACATTCAGAAACTCTCGCGTATCCGTCATTCGGGTTCTTTAATTTTATTGAAGATATTCTATCAACATTTGAAACCTCGTCCCTTATTTTATTCCGCGAAACCCATATGCGTGGGTTTGACCAGTCATTCAGAAATATCCTGCATTTACGTAATGCGAGGGAAGCCCCCAAAGTTCATAAACCGTGACTTAAGTTGCCAGGTTTGTTTAAATTAAGTTTATTTTAAAGGGATGAAACAGGATATGCGAGCTGGTGGATGAAAGAGTTTGTTGCCCCCCGGAGAATGCTTGCTTTGAAATTGTTGCGCTGCTCTAAATTATCACTGCTGGGAAATGGGGGAACGTATGCATTTAAATATGCACACGAGACCCAGAACATGATTATATACTCTAAATTTATTCCTAAATACATTAAAAGTCTCAAGGAAATGACAATTACGCGTCGCTGATGTCCGTCTCTTATCGCCATTGTAAAACACGAGTTCCTAATATTATAGAAATTTAAGGAAATAGTTTTAACATTGTTCAATCTAATATAATTTAGTCGGCGTTCACTTTCGTACCTTGTGAAGTATGTAAAAGGTTTTTAAACTCATTTTAATTAATCTTCGCTGATATCTTCATCAAATTCCATCTATCTCAATTTCTTCATATATCAGAGAAATGATTTTAGTTTAAAAAAATGGTGTCCCCAATAAAAAAAATTACAGAATGAAATTCGCAAATGGACATCCTTTCAGAAATGAATGGAATGTAAAGTGTTCGATCTAGAAATCAAATGTTACACTACACGCGTCTTGTTTCATTTCTGACAGCACGTGAGATTTGAAATTGTTAACACATTTTGGGCATTGGTGCGTGAAGAATCAATTGGAAATCAATGAATAGGATAATTAGTATAATAACGGTGGTCGTCACATGTGCAACGCGTCGATATGTATAATCGTTCATGAAAACGATCGTTTAACCATCGCTCCTTGATAAGGGCGATATATATATGTGCATTCATTCCCTAAACGTTTAATTATGCTTTACGAGCCGATGCGTGCATTAATTGATCGTTTAGCAGCGAGAGATCGTCATTGCTCTGCTTGATATCGTTCTGCCCTTGTCCAACGAAATCCATCGTAATTAAAGGTCACCGTATCTCAATTTTAATGCACAGAAGATGGACGGAAGCCGGCTGCTTTTTGTTGGAACTTAATTAAACCAGAACGAATTGAAAAATCTTTTCATTGTTATCTCGGGCAGAACGAGTCGGGAAGAATAAACAGCGGCCTCGTTGAGATGAAATCGGATGTAGATAAATAATCGACAGTTCGATCACGTTTCGGGTACACGACCTACGGAAAATCGAGTTAAATATACTTTAACTCGACTACATAACTATATCTTGCAACTACTACAGCTGCTTTTCGTTTAATAGTAATAAACCGAATTAGCCTTAAAATTCAGCAAAAAGGTCAACCAAGCAATTATATTCAAGTGATGAATGTAAATTCGACATATAAATAAAGAATAGTTGTTAACATTTTTTTAAGCCACTCAGACGGATTGAAAAGGATATTTACGTTGTTGGAATAGAATTTTGTGAAATTACGTATTTTAGAAATGGGGATGATGTTGTTGTAGGCAGAATATTGTAGTTATACTGCGAAGTAGATTTTAATCTGACGGAATTTTCTAGTAATTTTCACTCAGCTGTTTTGTTGAATTTATTGCAAGTGGAATGGCTACGTGGAAGTTTCAAACAGTACTGGATTAGACTTCGAAGCGAAAGGGGAAAGGTATTTACGAACCTGAGGTAAACGTAAAAGAAAGGGTTAAAGAGTTGAAAGGAACGTTTTCCTCTAGCCACCTCAATCACGTTTATGGCGTACGTGTATAGCAAGAAGTGTGCCATTTTCGTGTGTAGAACGCATCGGATGGAGAAGTAAAGAATTTGAAATCTGCGAAATGTTAGCACGTACTCGTATTAGAATATAAGTAGGTATGGGCTTGCATAGGATTAATATAAAAAACTACTATGATATGAAACTAGTCTTTAGTGATTAATTAGGAAATTTTACAATATGCTTTTCACAAATTATTTAAAGCTCGTGAAATTAATATGTAACTGGTAATTTAGAGTTAGGTCGACTGTAAAAGAGTGCTGCGCCACTATCGCCAGGGAAGAATGTCACTGCTACTATGATATCATGTTATTTTCGTGTCCAAATGAGACTGCTAGAATATTATATTTAACGTCATTAGCGGGCACTCACGTACGTATGTAAAAATTTTAAGCACGAACGTTGTATTTCCATGTATATTCGACTCCACGTTTATTTTCTGCCATACGTGTGCACTGGAATGAGGGAAGGAAGAAATGGCGGTTCGTAAAACCGCTGAGTAACTCGGGACCAATATAAAACACGTCAAAGTGAAATTGAGCCTGGCACGTAGGAATAGCTTGTTTCGGGAGCTAAGTTTACAAGGCGTCACGGTTACACCTAGACGAAAACCTGGAGGACTTTCTTCAATCGAATAGAATTCGTATCCTAATACATTTGTCATAAAATACACTTTTTCATCAAATATCATGCAATCCAACAGTGAGTATCAATAATTATTAACAGAGTCATATCGAAAAATGAATTTTAATCGGGGTAGCTATTGATCGAACAATTGAGAAGCGTAAAAATTTCAGAGAAAAATTTCTAATAATTTATTTCGTTGCTGGTCTAAGTCTCTACAGAGACTTTATAAAATCAATACACTGAAATTGTGTAGATCGAGAGAATAGACTTCCAGAGTGTGTCGCTAGATTGGGGGTTATTGAGAGTAGGTGGTAAGCAGGAAGCGATAATTAGAAATAACTTATTGCAAGGAGCATGGTAACGCGAATTTCACGTCGAACGGGGTGAAATTTTGCACCTTGAGTTTACAATACGTCACTGGCTTTTGATCAGACCACGAACTCGTGGCGTAACTCAATTCTCGTTGAGAGCTAGTTAATACACCCTCGATTGCTTGTGTGACCTGAATTTTGCCCCAAAGTGCCACCCTGTATAAGGAATATTTGCTCGCTTCTATGCGGATGCCAAACCGTTTGAAGGAAACACGCTCCTCTGAATAAATATTAGTAATCCTGCGTCATCGTGCCCTTCCAGCTTACTGGCTGTATTTTACATACATGCTTCGTCCCTCCAATTAATTATAAATAATATTTCAAGCTGAAGGACTTGAATCGATAGAGAATTTATAGGAACTGATTGATCAGGTACACGTGTGTTTGCCTTAAAAAATTCCTGCTTCAATGCAAAGAGGAAATCTTTCACTTCTGTTCGTATCATTTCTCTTTTACTTTTAATAAAAGAGATGCTAATTATGATATTTCATGTAGAGAAACATGGCATCGGAGGCATCATTAGATGTATCAAAGTAATACGCTGTAAAGTAGATAGGAGGTTTTGCATGTCGAGTTTGCAACACATTACAAGATCCTTTGACTGAAAACCACCAGCAACAGCTCGGCTAACTCGATTTTCTTAAAAGCTTCTTAATGTGACCTCCATAATAGTTGGCTGACATTTTTATTCAACGTTACTCCACAGGAAGCAACAAACTCCATCGATTAAATTGTAATTTAATACCTTATCTAGTGACACAACATTTTATTAATAAATGAAGTTTTGAATCTATCATCTTAAAACCAAGGTGAACTCGTTTCACGTAAAATGCTGTGCTGATTTCAGGATATGACGAACCAGCATATGCACGTTGCGAAAGGAAGAGATACAGTTCGTTTGAAAAAGTTATGTTATTTAAGAGGATTCTCATAAACTCACTTCTCTGGTCAAACAGTATAGAGGTTCCGACTGCCCAGCTACTCTATTTGGAAACGCCGAAAAAGCACGGTACAAATATTTAAAGCGAAATCTCGTTGCAACTCTTGATGTACTCCCACAAAAACGTGGAAAAAGCAGGCGACTGCGTAATAAATCCAGAACACATGTAACTGGTTTCTAACTGAGGTGTACCTACCACCATATTATTTTTTAAAGGAGCTATTAGCAAATATGTGACAAGAAAATTTCTACGACGGTCGATATTATTTTGAAAAAGCCGGGATCTGTAAATAGAGAACATTCTTTCGACTTTGAAGTCCTTTTAAAAGCATTCTAACGATTATTTTACAGGGAATAATAAATCTTTGAAACGAATAATTAAAAAGATTTAATGATAATTAGCGAAGGGCTTTATAGTTAGGAGCGCCATCGTTCAAATGACTACGCAAGACAGACAATTATAAGATTAATCTTATCAGGGAATTGCAGATAAACGAATCGCGAACCTAGAATCTTCCAGGAACATGGTCGAGCTGGAATTGAGATTCGGAAGGATTTAATCTTTCATTTAAAGGAGGATCTAAGGATGAAACTTTTTGGAAGCTATCTTTGATCTTCATTTACTGATAATCCCTTTAGCCATAGATCCTTTTAAATCAAGGAAATTACCCTCCTTGCCGCTAAGCGAAGCAGTGATTCTGATGCTCCCCGCTCTTAACTGTGCTCGTGAATTTCAGTCGCGCCATAAATTATAATTAATTAATGCAATTACGAAATTAACACATGAATTGTGCGCACAACTGTACATGGAAGAATGAATAGAATGTCGAATTAATGTTGTCGGGCATATTGTCTAAAATTCAGCAAGAACGTGAAACAAACGTAATTAAGAGTTCCTCTTATGCGACATCGATATTCGTATATTTATCGTTCTGTTTTGTTCATTTATCCATGAAATGTTGCGCCGCGAATTTACACGAGGGATATCGCGATTTTACGCGAATTAAAATGCATGAAATGGCATTAGAGTGACAATCATTTTACAAGCGCAGCCACCTAGCATGCCAGATTAGTATTCATTGATCTGGACCAATAACACATCGAAACGTTAAAGAGCCCTCAGTGGGCTGTTATGGAACATTAGTCGATCCCAATTGAGACACTGGCAGGTGCATTAACGAACCTAATCAAACGAGGATTCTCGCCACTGTGGTGCTCCTGACTTCACTTGTCCTGTTACTGATGGCCGCTAGTCGGAATAGACAGTTGTCCAGTCGGTGCAAATACGACAATTAAATGGAAAGCAATTAATTGACAATTTATGGAAACGATATAATTCATCACATAAATTAAACTCATGTCGGTTTAAAAAATAATTTGAAATATGGTCTTCGATTAATTATTTCCTCGAACGAATTAATTTCTGATGTTATTTTCTCTGATTTTGAGTTTTTAATATTGTTTCTATTTTCAATTGAAATTTTTTAAATTATATTAGAAATCACGTGCACAATGCAAATTAATTTGTATTTACTTTTTGAAGACAGAGGAATATGTTTTCTACATATTATTTATCTACAAAGATAAATAATATTTGTTTAACTGTTCATATTTGATACAAGTTTATCGTATATTTGATATATGGCCCTTGAACGGTGCGAGACACTTGTTACTTTTTATTATTGCCTATCTTGTTTCGTTTTATTTCGAGCCACCCTGCCAGGCTTTTTCAATAGCCAAGAGGAACAATAAATCATGAAGCCTGAAAATAAAGGATCACCTACTTCGGGCAAGACGGATGATCGATAACCACTTGGATCGCTATGGTGACACTGAGGAGCTTCTGTTCTACGACAAAACGAGACTTCATTTATCCCGCGCAAAGCATCAACAACAGAACCAAGCTAGTTTCATACAACTCTGTAAACCTTTAATGCTTTTTTACAAACGTGAAAGAGAATTTTAATCCAGTCGAAACTTCAAAATTGACATACAAGAGGAATTGAAAATCGTCAAATGTGGGAATTCTATCCTTTGGAATTAAAGTAAAATATCTAGTATACTATAATTATAACAGAATCTCCTAATTCAGACAAAATGTACTTTTCAGTGCACGAATAATTTAGACCTTATCGAGCAATCATTCCTAAGTACAGATCTATGCATAAAGTAGTTAGAATAATCGTTCAGAAAATTACGAATTTGTGAAATTACACCCACTAACCCCATTAAGAATTTCAACCGGGAACATTAACTCGGCGCCTATTCTTCTGGTTTTTCAAGGTCTGATATTAAACTTTTCCATAATTATATAGTAATTACGATCTCTACGAGATAAAGCTTGACCCAATTTACGAGCAAGCATTCGTGCTAGCTTATACCGAGCTCGTTCCAGTAGAGCACAATGCGTGGAGTCGAATGAAGACCAGACCGCCAAGGCATATCCAAGGTGAGCTAATAATGTTAAGCGCAGACTAGCCTGCAACGTTCGACCGGGAAAGTCTCTTAAAACATACACGCGGCACATGGGAATAACGCGATACGTACATGGAGGAGTATACGTTTGAGAGAAACTCTTCATCGTTTGCGGGAGGCAATTGATGGGACAGGCCGGAGTGGTTGAACTCCTTCTTCCCAGCCCCTTTCCCCCTGCCCCTCTTCTCTGCTCATCTCCCTTAGGTGAACGCGCAAAACTGGGGTGAGAAACGGAAATAGGGACGCGATGGGAGCCAACAGAAGGGCGAAACGAAGCCGGGGAGGCATAGCGAGATGGTAAAGAGGAAAAGAGAGTGCGCCCTGGCGCTGACTTCGCTCATAATACCATAGAGCCGTTAAAGCTCACAGACACGCGAGTACTCCGCCTACTCGAGCCCGTGCTCCACTCTTTTCTAGTGGAGGCCAAGAAGTTACACCCGGCCGAGAGAAGTTCGTTCCTGCAATCATGGACTTTCACGTAACTACGTCCCGGTACGACTGTGTTAAGCGACTGCACTTCAGCCCGCCTCGGAACTACTTCGTTGATATCCCTGATCGAAACGGTCCTGAATTTCGAATTCAACCGAGTAGGCTCTGCTCCCCCAGGACTAATTCACCTGGGAAACATTTTTCGTTCCACGGCAGACCGGGGTAACAACCAAGCAATCAAGCGTTTCGGGTTGCGAAAGAAACGGCGCACTTTCGGTTAAAACACCAATTGGGAAGCTACTTTTAGAGTTATTAGCGAAATGTTTTTTCCCTTAAAGTTACGGGGAATGTTGGAAACGGTGGAGTTAGTAGTTAATTTGGATTTGAGAAGGAAGGATGTTGGAGATTTGAGTATCAAAGGGAATTGACAATGATATATTGTTTCCGTTGGATTATCATGTTAAAAAATTGGAACTGTCGAGGACGCAAATGGTGACGAGAAAGCTGTTCGATTTTGTTTCTTGATTGAAGAATGATTCGATTGGAATTGTGTCCTGCACGTTTCACGGGATTGTCAAGGATCTGAATTAATGGAGAGCGTTTACACGCGTTTAATAGGAATATATTGCGACATCGTGAATCGTTCTGAGTCGCCTGACAATCGAGAGGCGAGCAAAGTAAGTATTCTGGGAGTAATGGAACGAACCTACCAAATCCGATAATGAATCCTCTAAATTGAAACTGAAGAATCCGTTCTAGCATTAAAGTTTCAATTACAATGGAAATTACAAGACGAGCCTCTCTACGTCAATAGCCGATAAATTCGATTATAGGGCTGCCTCGTACATTAATCGAATTGCGTGCCAGTATATTGTTTGAGAGTGGTCCTCTTTCGCCGAAAAATTGCATTCCAATGTTTGAACACTTCTCTATTAAACTAATGTGTATTTTAAAGGATCTGGAGTGTTGAAAAATTAAAATTTTTCTATGGAAAATCTGTTCTCTTTTCACCTAAATTCCTAATCATGAAATCAACTATGAAACATGAAACAGGGTTCGATGGACGAGAATATTTCGGCGACGCGAAAACCATAATGTTTATGGTACATATTCTAAATATTTTCATTACGTGTTATACTTATTTGTAAAACTAGAGCACATTAAGATCTTTTCCTATGAAATTTACCATGATTTTTATCTTTAGCACGCGCATACTGTGTTTCGCGGGAGGGAAGTATATTTGCTTTGACTTCGCGGGATTTACAATCATGATGACCAGAGTGGAACAGCGTGACGCGTTTTTTAAATGTAAAAAATTACGTTCCCTGGCTTGAGTGTGCATAGAATTGTTCAGAAATAATTGCTGAAGAAAGTGTCCGAGGAAATTCATTTTTTTTAATTGCATACAATTGCACGACGGTCTGGCGATATTTAAACGAGAATGCTGCAACCTGCTTCTTGAAATAATTACTCGAAATATTGTGCAAAAGTGGAAATTCATTTAAAATTCCCGTAACAGCGTGATACTTCATTTGAACACTATTTTTATTTATATTCCAGCTGTGCCGTGTAATTTCTGACTGCATTTAAATAATTTATCATGCTGTTACATAAAATTTAATATTTAAGGAGCTTAAATCAATATTTAAATAATGTACTTTAAATAATTCATTTGTGTAATATGAAATCTACTTTATAGCATTTTCGAATTAATATCGTACTTGGGTAGGAATGAATATTTTTGATTAAGAATGATATTTCAGTTGAATGTCTACGAAGTAAAAATTCTGTGCCTCTTTAATGACGATGGAACATTATTTACAATTGATCTCGATTAATAAATCTTTTTCAGCCCAGGGGTAATGACAACTTTGGAGGGAGGCAGTAAATTATGACTGGTTCGATTATTTCGATAATAACATTGATTCCACGATAATGTACCATTAATTTCATCAAAATTGTTTCCATATTACCATGGTAATAGTATTCCAGTAATTAAACATATGAAATTCTGAATAATAATCCAGCTATTAATCTAACTTAGAATCTGTTTATAATAAAACAATGAACGAAATTCTCAACGAATATACCAAGGTGTAACAAATATTCGATGAGGTTATTGAAGGATGCACTGAATTTCATAAAAGTAATTGAATTTCGCGCGTAAGCAGATTCATATTAAAAAAGCACTGAGCACCATTTTCGAAAACAACGAAACGCTTGTCAGAAGATGACAATTATTGTTTCATGTAAAACTGTCTGTTTACTAGTGATGCGCGATATTGGTCTCAACTATCGATAATGCATATCGATAAATATTTTATCGTTCATTATTGATACATGAAATATATTACTCAAAAAGTATCGATATTGGTAATATCGATAATTCGATTCAAAGTGTTAAAAAGATAAAAAGTAATTTAATTTTCTAAAATTATAAAGCAAAAAAAAGCGCCCGCAACCCTCTACATATCCATTCGGGCGATCTGGGTGTAAATGGAATTCGCCCATGGAGGGTGCAAAAAAATTATCGATATATGGACCAACAGTCGATAAAAAATATCGATATTCTGACAGGCAAATATTGATATATGCAGTTATCGATAAATATCGCGCATCACTACTGTTTACTCGAGACGTTCGAAGTTAACCTTTCTCTTTTAATTACACGAATGAAAACTTCTTTTTACTTTTTAAACTAACTGAGCACTTTTAACGCGGTTTATGGTGAGACGAGCACAACCAGACTACATTGCCACTACAGAAATCAAATCACTAACCTATCACTACAGACATTAGGAATTAAGTATATAGTTCATTAACTAACCTATATGGTTTGTCTGACATTTTCTTTACTTAAAACTTGCATATACTTTTAAAGAATGTTTAATATACAAATCACAGAAAATATCGTTGTGTTATTATAAGATATAATATTGAAGATGCTTTGTACTTATACACATTGCGAACGAAACGATTAGTATACTGCCCTCCTTAGTTAAACTGTCCTATCTAACATTTTTTCATTTTTTGAGATATGTTGAAATATTTGAAGTTCCACACGTTTTTTACCTTTTAAGTAAAGTTAGAAACTTCTACGTGCTTCGTAAAGATTTATAAACAATCTAATGTATTTAACCTAAGTTCTTTCAAAATGGTTAAAATATCTTATCTGAAACAATTAATTAATTGGTACGTTAATAATACATTCCCTACCGGTACACCTATTACAAAAAATGATATTAGGCTATTACGAAATAATGACAACATGTTTTAATTTGAATGAAGGAAAATAAGTTAAATGATAAAACTTCAGTTTTCTCGGTTGTTTCAAAATGCTAGATAGGACATTTTAACTAAAGAGGGCAGTATATAACGTCTGGTACAGAAAGCATAGAAATTTGTTTTGTGCAGTACAGGTGGCGCTGCGTACGCTACAACGTAGTGCGAATTCCCGCGTTTTTTCTCGTGCACGGTGCTCGCGTGTGCTCTGACAGTTTCAGTAAAAAATACGACGAAAAAGGACGAACGGACGATCGACAGTAAATAATTTCGCTAGCGGGAGTGCAGGCTCTATTACCTTCGTTTATAGTTGTCGCGCAAATAAACATTTGTATGCCACTCTAGTGTAGTTTGAAGAATCGATATGTCGTGAGTGGTAGCTTAGTTGTCAGGAAGCAAATTGACTTGGGGAACAAGTATTTCTAAATTGACTGGATGACAAGTGTTTCCAAATATATTTCTTGCAATGTGACTGACAAATGGAACGGAGGAAACAGGAAAGGAAGACGTATACATGGAACGTGACTCTGAAGTCAAGAATGCATGAAATCTGTCGATTGTCAATGGTAAGTTGCATATTTCCAGGGCTGCCATCCGTAGAATCACTAATCTAGGACAGAGAGCATTAAATCCTCGGACATTTCCACTTGAAATCCGGACACTTTTAACTATTTGAAATAGTCTATTTCTTATATTAAGTACGATATCCCATGACAACAATTTCTGTAAATTATAGACTGCAACTGCAATAAAGAAATAGAGAGAAAATATAGTTGTACAAAGTAGAAATTTATTTATGACTTTTTGAGCGAGCAGCATTGAAAAATCTGGCTCACTACAGAAAATCTCACTGGACGTCCTAAAAAAGAGGACAAATCCGGGGTAACCCGGACACATGGCAGCCCTACATATTACTCTAGTTTTACATTTCACTGTACAGTCATTACTCAACGCGTTTAATTAGTCAAATTCTGTTCATATGAGTAATTTATACGAGTAATCTGTACGAACAGTTCGTGAAACATGACAAGGAATGTTCTCAACGTAATAGCGACTCGCGGGAAATTCAAATTACTTTACGACCTTTGCTCCTAGTGCGAGTATATGAAATCTGCTGTTGTTTCAATATGGCGAATCGTAAAATCGTTGTTGCTGGAATCGTTATTTTGGTGATTTTCGGGTTCAGTGACTGCTGTTTTGAGTATATTATTGTCGCGTACAGTTACACGTGGAAATTGTTTCAAGTTGAAAATACAGTAGCAATTATTATTAATACAGATTGAGGTGTAATTTTATTGATGGTGTAACCAGAAAACGTCATTTTTCGTGTTGAAATAAACGAGAATTGGAATAGAGCTTTAGGTTCGAGACTTTGTTATTAAATAAATCGATTTTGAACATTCGAAAAGGAGAATGGCGTAAATAATATAATACACTTTCACATATTGGTTCTTGTTAGATTGAAACTATTAAATAATAAACAATATTAAATACTATATATTATACAAATATTAAAGCAAACGTCTACAATAACGTGAAGCTTAATATTTTCATGGAAATTGAAACAACAAATTATTTCAATATTTCCAGTACTACTGTAATTATTTGAACCACAGCACCGTTAACATCTAACATTCACTAAAACTTTCGTATATAGCGAAATTCTCAAAGTCGATATTTTTAAAAACAACACTCCATGATAAAAATGTATTATTCACTTTCGATTTGTTATTACAGGAAAAATTGCTTCCTTTTCCATTCTACCCTGAATTACCCTTTCACCCCTTATTTACTTGATTATTCAGACTACAGATAAGAAGTAGAGTTTCACTATTTGTGTAATTTGGAGGTCAGTTTTTAAGAAAGATAGAAATTAAGTTTACAGAGGTTATATTAGTGTTCATTTTCCCCATTTGGCGACTGCCTGCAATACGTTCTAATGCTAACGAGTATTTAATAACTAATCAACAAGCAACCTGCTGACGCGAAACACTATAGTACCTATGCAAATTAGGGGACACTTGGTACATATGCAAGTAACACATATTTCTCACACATTGCCACCTCGAGATCCGGGGATACAAGGTGTACCCTTGTATTCCTGAAATGCATGGCAATAGTGGCTCATATAGATTCAGGGAGAATTAAGGAAATTTTGTGGGGAGAACTATAATATTATACTTAAAGCTTGCACATCATCTGCTACGCTTCTATCGTATTATATTTCGTCACTGTATGCATTAGAGTCTTCAACTTTTCATATTACCAATTATAATGGCGATAAAGCGTATCTATTTAACCCATTTGAAGCCAAAGTTATTTCCAGCGAATAAATTCTATGTTTCCTCTTTTTATTAAGAAGCTTATTTAACTCCGGTTGAATACGGCGAGAGGTTTTAAATAAATTACAGTCTCCCTGCTGTAAAATAATTAACGTTCCATTTCTGATACATTGACAGAAAGCTCCAGGAAGCTTTCAATTGATCTATCATTGTCGAATACGTGCCGTATGTGTGGACAAAAAATATTTCGCCTCGATCGTCCCGTTCTTCTTCGTCGAGGCAAGTGTACTTGATAGAAATGTTATCAGAGAATGTAGGACGCGGTTTCGATACGTGGGAAACGTCAACCGTATCTTGAATATCTCCGACTCTTATTTCGGCGTCGTTGAATATCGCCAGGACTTATATTCAAACAGATATCAGCGGTGCAAGTCGGGTGCAGCTGTGCGTTATACTCCCTTAGTACGTGGACTTGACGTTTGGGGGTACGCGAAGAAGTTTAAAAGGCAGGGGACAAAAACATTTGAGTGGCGTTCCGAAGATTCACCTGCCAGCAACCCTTGCATCGGGGAAAGTAACAGTGTGCAACGTTATAGGGGTTGAAATTGGAGCAACATGAAATTATTTTTCAAATGACAAGGATAAATTGGAGGAAAATCAATGAATTTGGAAAGTCGATGACACAATCCAGTGAATTTCTATATTTTTCTTTTCTTTTTGCTATAATGATGTACTGATATTCACAGTGTTTTGAAATTAATATTACTCCATGAATTTAATGCATAATTATTGGCATTCTACTCATAGGGCGTTATCACAGTGAAACAGTGTAGGTATCATATGGAAGTGGCTCGATTTCAATTACAGTCAATGTCATTTGTAATTATTCCTTGCTAATTGCAAATGAAATGAATTGCCAGGAAGACTATCCCACAAACAGATGTCATTATCGTGAGAAAAATGTAATTCTAACATTTTACTGGTAACAAACATCCTCTTTCATCACTGAAACTAATCAAAACATTAAAATCGACTTAAGGGAACTCTCCGGTTAAAATTGTTCAGAAAATCGATTTTTTTTATATATATATATATATTTGTAGTATAATATTCCGAGAATACCCTGTGAAAGTTTGTCACAAAAATTCGTAACGATATAGATTCTACAGTCACATAATTACTTAATTAAAACTTCAAACGCAGGTATGAGCCGAGAACACTTTGAACACGTTGTTCTGGAAACACGATATTTCGAAACGGTAACCGCGATTTCAAAAGAACTAATTAACCGATTAAAAAAACCTTGGGGCATTCGATTTGCAATTGAACTCGCTATCGTAGTACTGTATAACAGAATTTTTTGAAACACGTTTTTTTTGTTTGCATATTTGTGCGGAATATTATTCGCTTTTTTGCACTATTTCGTTTAAATATGCAGCAACATCGTAGTTTTGGTCCTTTTTGTTCCAACAAGGGGTGATCTGATAGCCATTGAAATAAACTTTAAGAAATTGTTTGAATTTTTTATTTTGGACCATCCTGCGAGTAAATTTCGTGGTTACCGTTTTGATATCTCTTTTTGGTAGCACCTGCACTAAGAGCCACCTAGAAAATGCATCAAGATAAAAAACATTAAAAAAAAAAATTTGTTGCACCCTGACGAGTGTATCAATAAATGCCAAAAATATTTTTTAGGATATATTATAACCTCTTGTTGTAAAAAATTCATAAAAATCACCTACTTTTTAAGGGGTTTGACCGGAGGGTCCCCGTTCTTCACACCCTTAACTTTCCATCCACTTCAATATCCACCTAAACCAAAGTGATTAGGTACTGAATTTAATCACTCTCACTCGCCAAATAAAAATTATTCCACTTCCAATCGCTCTAATCGACCATTCGATTCAACCTCGACAGACTAAGATCCCCGATCTCGACCAATCAGTTTTTTCCGTTTCCCTGATACTTGACCAAGCTTCTTACGGAACAGCAGCTAGTCAGCGGAAATGTTGACGTTCCCGATAGTCCGAAATATGAGTTTCTGGATCGTCGCTACGGCAGTCGCGGGCACGCGATCGGGCCAAGCACGCGATGCTGCTTCCTGTCCCGTTGTAATTGTTAACAGGAGGTCGAGGGTGGTCGGTTGATTTGTCAATCGGGCAAAACATCGCTGGGGCGAATCGTTAGCTGCGAATTTGGGTCATCGCAAAGCCGTTCTTGCCACGGGCTCAGCAGGGGTTGTGAATGAGGGCGAGGATTGACGAGGCATAAGCCGTTGGAAATGAGCAACGACAAGCGTTTTAAAGCGCGGTTCGGAACCTCCTGAAAGGAAATATTACGGCAGTCTACCCTAATAAGGGTGCGCCACTTCAGCCACTCTGCTGGTAGTACCTGTTGCAGTGACTCTATTAATAGTTCCAGTTGATAAGAATCTGTTATGACCACGATTCGAAGTTGAAAATACTTGGGGTCGAGTGATACGGGCAGACTTTCCCCCTTCCCAAACTGACTGGGGAGAGGGAGGGGGCAGGAGGTTAAGATAAATGATTGTATCGGATGATCCAACGATGGGGTTTGACACGAAGAATAATTATTTATCGTAGTGGGTGTTCTAGAAGTGTAGGTGGAAAATTAGTTCGTTATACAACTCGAAACATTAATTTCTAAGGCATATCTGAAAAATTTGTTTCTACACAGTGGATGTTTTGATATTTTACGTGATTTTTAATTTTATATAATTCGTGTTGAATTATTTCAATATTCATTTTTAAGGAATTCATAACATTTGATCAAGTAGTGAATTGTCACGATTCAAACGCGATTTTAATACTTGGTTCTCTAAATGTGCATACATTTTTCCAATTTTTGTTGATTAAAATTTTTTACGGGTAGAGATTTCTGAATGTTTTAAAATCGTGTAATTAAATTATTTTAAGTTTAATGAAAACTTTTGATATATAAAATAGTTTCATATCGCGTAAATATTATGGTATGAATATTATAGTACAGTTTTTTACTACGAGTCGTATGTAACTCTGAAATTAATAACCCTTCCCGCTTATCGCATTAAACTCGTCACTCTTTCGTTGATATATATGTATATAAATATTTTTAGTATGAAACATTTCGCATGCATAATTAAAAAGTTCGTAAATTTGTTTGCAACGGATCTGAACGTTTCAATTTCATTTATAATTGCTCCGGAGTGGCATTGTTTCCGAGCAGGGGCAATGGAAAAAATCTGGAGAGCCGTGCGAGAGAGTTTAAATGCGGAACAAGAGGATGATCGAATCATTTCGAGGTTCTTGATACAATTTTTCCATTAAATTCGCTCATCTTTCAGCCAGTAGCCGTGTAAACCCGGCAAAAGGGTGCTCGAAAATATTAAACGAATCCTCGTCGTTACGCTTCGAAGTGATCGTTCGCAGAATTTGAACCAACTTTCGTTAAGATGTATCTTATACTAGAAAATGTTTAAACTCACCAATTTCAGCCAAAGATTCGTGATGAGCAGTTGATTCTTTTCGTCCTGAAACATAAGAAAACATTGATTGCAATAGCTATTCATTAAAGCTATGTATTTAGAGTTCTAAATATTCCACGAAGCACTGTTTTATAATCTGCGAAGCAAATAGATTTAATAGATAATTATACTGTTTAATCTTACGTGCTTTAAGATAAGCACACGAGGAGATTACACGGAATTAAATTTTAAAATTGTAGTAATATGGAATTATAGTATGTAGTTCCTTTTTCAAAGACACTAATTGTTTCATAAACATTGGTAACGCGGCAAGTCAAGGTAATTTGCATAAAAGAAAGTGTGAGCTAGAATATGTTATTTTCATAATAAAGAACTAAAGGCCGAGCCCTTATTACATCATTTATATTCTGCATGGTAGAAAAAAATATTTATGCTCGCGTTCTTTGAGTAGTCATAAATATGAGCAGATGTAATTGCAGGCTTCAAATTAAATCTCAGCGAAGTAACTTTCTGTAAAAGTAAAATAGTCTTCTAAATTCATGTTTCTATCAGCCTAGTAGGCATCTCCATATCTGAGAATAATTTTGAGACCATATATAGTTCCAACAAATTTACATTCGCAAATCAACTCTCGTATTTACATCATATAACGGAGATACCTACATAACATGTATATGAAATTTAATATTCGTAAAATTTCTTGAAAGGAGCTTCGTCCGCGCACAGAGCTCCTTTAAAGCTATCTTTAAATCTGATCAGTGGGATTTTAAATTTGAAATGAAAACGCATCTGACGTGCATGTAGTTGACGAGCCAAAACATTCCAGCTTTTGCTAGTATGCAAAAGAAATTGGAATGTTATTTAAATTCCAAAATATAAACAACTACATCTCTTGACATAAAGAGCTCGCGTATTTTAGCTGATCCAACAATTTTATTACATTTTGTGAGAAAGTATTATCTATACGCAAGGACATTGCATAAGGACTTAAGGAGACAGTTGCATAAATTGAAGGAATAGGGATGTTTCTGATATTCTCCGGAGGAATCTTTCAGTTCCTCACTAAAAGTAGCTCGCACTTCTGTAACACGACCAGCCAGCAATATCCCTTGAACAATTTACAATTCCGTATTCATACTGTCTCCCCTATTGCAGCACTCGAGTGTCTCGATTTCGTTTCGTCTCCGTCCAGAATTGCTAAACGCATCACGTAAAGCAATAGGTTCCCGGTGTCGTATTCAATCGCATTCTTCCTCCGATTACAATCGTGTCTTTCACACGGAACGATTACCCAAGTGGCGTCGCCGCTTCCTCACTATAGATTTGACATCAAGAACGCGAACTCTCGAAAAGCTAAAGGTGCAATAGAGAATGCGAATGAAAAGGGAGCATTTCACCTGTGAAATTCGATTTGGAAGGAACCGAGCCGATATTGCAAATACCTTAAAAAATCTAATAAGACCCTGCACCTTACACCCATTTCTCTTATTGTCTGTGTATCACATAACTCCAGAGGCACATAATTTCGACGAACAGGAATTAAATTCCATACCTTCCAGGATTTGAACAGTTCTTCGTCTCTGTTTAATTAATCCTGAATACACGAACTAGCTCCATAATGCGCAAAGTGCACTACGCCAGATATATTCTATAAAAATCTTAAAGCACCGGAGATAACGTGGAAACTTTTTAAACGGTCATCCCTTATATTTCAGCATAAATTCCGTTTAATCTTTCATTTAGAGGGGGCGAAAGGGAACGTCTTCCTGAAGCTGGTTAACTATTAACCTTAGCTAACACAATGTACCGTGAAGTTTTGTAATAACCGTTCTTTTTTCACTGCCCTATCCTTGGCATTGACTCAGCAGAGGGTAAGAAAGGAATTGCCGGAGACAAAGTGAAGAATACGTACACGTATTCCTCGACGGGCAGGTTCGCTGCGACAACGGATGTAGATTGTCTTCCCTAGCTCGTTACCTTATTTATCGAGCCTGCTCGGGATTACTAACTAGGTCGAGGCAATTAATAAAACGCAATAAGCTCGCTAACTCTGTCTTTGCTACGGCTAGCGACGGGCACCAAAGGAAATCTCGGACGGTCATTAATAACGACGAAAAATAGCCTCACTCGGGGCGGCCACGGCTTCGACAATTACCTAGTAATCATTTATCGAATTCCCTTAACGATTTATGATTCGGATCCCGCTGGATCCTGGACAGCCCATCAATCACTGGAAGCAATTACACGGTACTGTCTCGAAGGAGGAAACAGGGGACGTGTTTCACTCTTTAAAACGCGCCTCTCGTTGTCGGTTTTTTATAAATCACGGACGGGAAGCTCGTAAATTGAGGGGGAAGTTTTATATTGCGCACGTTTTACTTTTGCTTTTAAACGAATAAGAATCTTTTTATATCATATAATGGTAGAAGTGAAGCTCATTTTGTTTCATTTCAAAATGTTTTATTGAAGATTGATGAATGCGAATGTGATATAAATATTTTAAATAGTAATTACCGTAATGCGAGAATTATTTGTATATCGAAATGTACCTACGTATGTATAATCGTGATTGTAATCAAGTTCCATAGAATTCAGCAGTTTTATTGCATTACCAACGGATGCAACGAATAACTGAACGATGCCTTCACTCGAAAACGTTATCGCACGAACGATTGGATAGGAACAAACATTGTCTATTAAAGCAGATTATAGAGTGGTTGAACAAAACTTAAGCTCGGCTTAGCGCTTGGTTTACCGCTGGTTCGGCATCCCCGATAGTGTAAGATTTCAATTGACCTTAAGCTCTCTTGTATAATACAACAATCGCAATCCCAACGTAGAATTTAATCGACCGTGCTAAAAGCACCGCTGCTACGAAGCAAAAATAGCTTTGCAGGTTTCCAGGGTTTCAGTAATAGGTACTTATCCACAAAATTACGAAATATAACATACTCCTAAAATCACGGGAAATAAAATCCAAAATCGTTTATAGAACTTCAATCCCGTTGAATCATACATATATGTTTGATATAAATTCAATAATTTTCTTTTTCTAACAACTCGATTCTCATTTCATTCTAACGAATACATTGCATTGTCATATAAAGTCGCAGCAACTTTCACAGCGCAAGCTTCTCAAACTAACATTGGATACTTGGCAATGATTTTTCTAAAATCACTCTTAATGAGATCAGATTAGCCAGATCGGAGTTGACTAATCGTTTAGGTAGCATGGAGGACAGGGCCAATTTAAATGCTCCGTTCCCGTCGTGGAACTTTCACAGTCTTTCTCCCTTTTTATCCTTTCATTACACCCATTTTACGGTGATCTTCCTCCCTGTCCTCTCGCCATATATCACGAAGTTAACAATCGGTGCTTCGTCTTGCTTCTCAACGTCCCACACGGCGAGACTCGGACGTTCCACGAGTCCTGCTCCATTCCCAAGAAAAGTGCGGAGGGTTAGTTCCCGGCTTATCCTTTCGCTCGGCCACGAGATAAACTGTTTTTCGATAATTGGATCTTATCGTTTGCTTTCGCCCCCTTTTCAAAGAGCCCGCGGAAACCGTTCCAAAGCCCAGCCCTAAATCCGCGCGACTGTGGCCCGGGTCCGCTGCATAATTTACCATCTTGTTATAACTTTTCATTGCCACCGCAAGGTTCCCGGCCTTGCGCGTCGCCCTCAATTAATCGTAATTATGCGCGGAGCGGTATTTACGCCGAATTAATGCCACTCTGACGACGTTCCGCCGGGAGTTATCCTTCGCGAAACAAAGGGGTACTTTCCGATTGAAACAGCGGCTCTGGTGTCTGTCTGAAAGGCGCTAAAGATCGAGCCTCTTACCTGGATCAAAAGGGGCTCAAAGGACGGCGGAAAGAAAGTTTTCATACACTTGCCACGAGAAATCATTACATTTTCAAAAGACCATTCGACTTGAAACGGGTGTTCCTACCCTTCAATCTGACAATAAGATCTCCGAACGTGGATAACGTTAGTTCTAAAGCGTTCGAACGGATCCTAACCGTTGCCATTCGCGGCTGAAGGAGAACTCGGCGGAGTTCTAGATTATTTAATACTTCATTGTGAGTTTGCATTGCAAATTTCCAAGGAGGTCTAGTGCTTCAATACCTCTTCGCGCGAACTCCAAAGTGTACGGGCCAAGAGTGGATTGTCTTTCAACGTTCCAGGCATGTTATCCTCGACGTCGCGATTTCGACGTTAAATCAATATCCGATGGAAGATGAAGTGAACGAGCAGGGGGGATAAATGAAATTTCTGTCGCTTTACTAAAATTCTTTGATGTCTCCCACCACCCCCTGCGATCTTACCCTCGTTCTATCTCTTGCTCTCTGGAAAGGGTCCAAAGTGTTCCCGTTTCCCCTTCGCTTCCCGAGTCTTTCGGAATTTTCGAGCGCTCTAAGGCAAAGACTCGGAAGTTTAACGAGATGGTGACTTCGGCGTCACCGCACTGTTCATCTGCGAATAATGAGGAAAAAATGGTTTGACCAGGGCGTAGAGGTTGGTTCGGGATTGCCTGGCCTGCCCAGAAAACTGACGGATAAAAAACTCGTTTATCTTCCACCTTTCTTCTGTGTTCTTGGCAGCGTCGGGAACCGAGCCACGGGATACCATTCTCACCGAGGATGTAAATGAATAGGGCCCTTTTATTCGAGGAAATCCGTGAAACATACGTTACTTATGCGGAGGCAAAGCTGCAGAATTTATTCGCAGACATTTCGGGAAGACGTTGCAGCTTTATCGTAGGAAGATGTATCCAACGTTCAATGAAGTGTGAAGTTAGATGGGATAAATTCTTGTCGAATGTGGTAAAGATAGGGTTGTGTGTGTACTTTCAAGCCATGTACCAAGCATTTAGTTCCACTCGTACTCCATTAGTTTCTTCGTCAACCTCAAATTGTAATTCTTCTGCGGTGCACCTCTGATTTAATGAAACTCGAGGCAGATAAATCTAATGGGGTTTAATTTGAATAGTATGCCCGCCAAGCTCTAGGTTTTCTATATTTTTAAGAACCAGTAGCTGCAGTAATATCTACTATATCTGCAATGTGTTTGCAAGAACAGTTTCTTTTCTGTTTGAAGACAGATTTTTATAAAAATTTGAAGCACGTGTCATATACTTGATTTCATGAATATATATGATAGCACACTGTTTTTTAAAACACACGGTGTTGGGACATAGTCTTCTGTTGTGTGATTTCATTAGTGGTGATTTGTATTTGTTAGGAGAGGTATTTCACAGGAATTCAGGGGGGTTTGATTTATATCCCAGTTGCAGTGCAACTTATTTAGATTATTCTGATTTTATGGAACCAAGCAGAACGTTCAGAATCTGTTCTGGCGGGCTGAACATCGCCGCAGAGCATTGCGGTCATTTCAATCACCGCCCACAAGCTCTGTAACATGTACCAGAGAAGCTTGCTATCGCCACTTGACACGTGTACTCCTTGCACGATTCTCCATGACCTAAATTATTATCCTTCTCCCTAAGAGGAATTCATTCTTTATCGGAAAGGTATCGATCTCGGAAACATTTACTGGCATCCAGCGATTCCCACGTTAAACGACTCAAGTGCTTCCTCTCTTAACCCCCAACCACCAGTCAGCCACTAAACTTTTCACATTTTCTCTCAAGAACGTACAGTAACAATTTTCACTAATTAGCTTCGTAATCATGGATGACTCATAAGAAATATATAAACTGAGAACCACATACGTTCTATTTAAACAGGGATTCAAACGAAGAAGTTAGGAATCTCATTCCATTCCCCTTACATTCTCTAACTAATTCATTCGTCTTCGAATATATGTCACTACTAGCAAGGGAGACTCTATAAATTTGCAATTCAGAAATGGCATCCGACGTTAAGGAGAGTTGAAGAATAGTTCTCCGCAGAGTCGTCGTCGAGAGTAACCTCAAGAAGTAGGATTTTCACCTCATGAGAACTATCGTATAATGATATCCAGAAGACGAAGAGTTTGTAACCGATTCGAAGGTAGGTATCCAAAGGGAAACAAATGGAATCGCTCGCGGATGATGTATTCGTTTGGAGTTTTAAACTCGGGAAATGAAGTCGGAATCCGGGATCCCATGTAATTTCCAAATCAATGGTCGTTGCTTGACAAAGCCGCAAAGACGGCTCTGCAAGGAATTTGCGACTCGAATCCCCCAGAAACTCCTGCGGGAGCATGAATCGCAAATTCGTCTTTACTGCGCCGCATCTCCAACTTATAGTACACCCAAGTACATATATAGTGTAACGAAATCGTCTCTAAGGTATCTTTTCACTGTGCGCTCCGCCAGTGCTGCCACACACCCCTTGAAACCGAAAATTCTGCTGCGAAAATGCTTTCTAAAAATTTCAAAGGTACAAGAGCTCTTTCGAGAAAGGTATAGGTATCCCACATACGGGGTATATCATATTTCGGTCTTGGGGCCGATAATGTTGCTGCGCCAAAATGTATTCGTGAAAATTTTAAAGTGTTTTCAGTCGTACGAAATGGTGTACCAAGGATAAGAAAATATGAGAACGTATATCGTGAAGATATTAGCACTGAATGCACTGTATTTTAAAGATGTTGGCGCAGCTCGAAGAAAGATCGTAGTTTAAAGTAAAAACTTTAAGCACTTTTGCTGACAACAATTTATTTATGCACACATGAGCAAATTAATGAAGAAAAAGTTACAACTGTGTAACTACTCGGTCACCCAAAATTTCCATCAATTTATATTGTTTCTACCTCGCGCGTACGAAGCAGACGGTGCATGAAAAATGGAGGAACAAGTTCAAATGCTTCACGTGTCCGTTATTCTCTACTTTCCCAGAACACCTTCAAACAGTTCACACTCCTCGCGAATTATTCCCATTGTCATGCTAACGAATGGTTTGTTCTTACTCTCTTCAATGGAGTCCCCTTTAAACGTTTTATCCTCTCGTCGAGTGGAACACTCGAGGAACAATAAAAGAATTTAAGTTTCAATTCGAAGGGCAGCATGGATTTCACGATAGATATAGTGTGACGAGTAACCACTGATCTCTGAAGCCTGTTGTCTTCTTTATGCATGTGTAGATGCCTCTTAAAGGTTTGTAGGTCAGAATGCACTGTTTGTCAGATTGACGAGGGTGTGGAGTTCCAGTGGTATGTATATTCGTGTAACAGGCAAGCAATAGCATAACGTGTTGTAGTAGTCATTTGGGGAATGCCATAACGTCGCGTGGTCAATTTGCGTGCTGGGCTGTGATGGCAGGACGATCAAAGGATCGAGTGACCTCCATTCTGTGGACGGCGATCTGTCTTCGATTATTGTTCAAATAATTTCAATCAATTCTCCATCATTTTCTCCTATTACGTCAACCAATATGATTCTTACTTTTGAATAAAATATGAGTTAAACTGTTTACTTAAATACAAATGTATAGGGTAAAACTATACAATACGCCCCACTTTTAAAGAAACATCTATAAAACCTATATTTTTTAATAATTCTTTAAATTTTTTGTGTAAACACATTAAGTGTTCATTACTCTTCACAAGTTCACCGAAATTGTGATAAAAACATAACTGGAAATAACTGTAAATAATCATTTTCCTCAACCCTACATGGGGCGTTTTGTAACACAGTCGTCAGGTAAAACGCCCCATCTATGCGACAAAACGCTCCGACATAAATAAGTAAAAATTTGCCAACTTACCATGTGTTTGAGACTGCATTTTGGTTGCAATTCAATAGTACAACGATACATATTTGTAAAAACACGTGGCATCTCAAATTTTGACAACTTACCTTATTTAATACTGGTCAGGTTATAACCTGACTGTAAGCTGTCAAAATTTGGATTAGATTGCATAGTGAAGATAGCGATTGACGAACGAAATATGTGTTAGTTTCGCCCGTAATGTAGTCCTTATATGTGTATGTATATTTATGTGACGTTTCTGTTATCCAGGAAAAAGAAAAGAAATACGTTACTCATGAAAAATATGATTCTGAGGTGGGGCATATTGTAAATTCTTTGCTGGGGCACATTGTAAATTCTGGAGTACGAAACGTCTCGGCTTTAATTTAGCAACAACGTAGTGAAAAAAGGTTCGGGCAATAACGATTTAAAGAAGTTAGTTTGTCTACTTTCGAAATATATGTGTGAATTTATCGCAAATACAATAGTGACTTAGAAAATTGAATTTCTCACATACTAACCGCAAATTGTCTGAAGGCCGAAAATATAAATTCTTGTATATTTTTTTAAAAGCCGTAATATTTGCTGGTATTTTTATTGCGGCAGTTGTGGCCGATTGAGGCAAGTTCGAATCTGGTGATCGCGTTGATGCATCCTGGTTTATGTGCGTAAGATAATGGTGGGGCGTTTTGTCAAATGGGGCGTATTGTATAGTTTTACCCTAATAACCATCGGGTTCCATTGTGATGTTCACTATCGAATTCAATATCAATCGAAACCTGCGACACATTGTTAAAATAGTTTCAGAGAGCTTCTACTTTTCCAATTAAGCTAAAAAGTACCTGAGGCCAGGGGTTTGCTGTCAAAAATATTTCTCAATCGCTTCCTGTCAAACTATAGCATTCCCCGAGGTGCTAGTGAAGTCAGAAGCACCGTAAACAGAGATTTCAGCGTAGCAGGGAGTAGAGGAACTTTTAAGAAAGTTTTAGTTTATAAGGAGCTAAATACTGGTAGCCGCGGGGACATGCAGTCAAGCACAGTTCTTTAAATTTCTAACGTGATGCAGAATTGTCGTAGTCGCCTTTAAAAATTTTTCAACAATTTGAAATCTTTCTTTTAAACATAATTTGATAACTTTTGTGGGGATGTAAGATTCTTCTCCGTTCAAGCTCGCACAGTTGTGTAATAAAGAAAGTAAAATAATTAATTGGAAATACATAAATTGAAGAATATGCTCATATGTATGTAGAGTGATGATCTAAATTTTTGTGGAACTGTCACTGTGACAATTTCGACTGGAGCCCTGGCGAGGATGTCCTGTCAATAGTCGATGTCGATATCAAATTATTCCCGAGAGTCGGTGAACTGCATTTCAGAGTCTGTCACCTTGGACGTTGTACGTCTTTCCGATAATTGATTATGACGAAGAGTTAATCGGATAACTATGCAGAATGTAACTGGAATTGCCAATTGTAGAAATCGGAGGATTTTCTTCGAGAATAACTCGGGTGCACCTACGCCCCTTAGAAGATAATTTAGTACTTGAATACCCAAATCCGTCTTTAGAAGACAATTTATTACTGGAATATCTCAGTCACTCATAAGATAACTTTTGGGTACCTAAATCGCCAGTTTAAACTTCAAATCGCTAAATCCTCCATTTTCCTCCTCAGATTGTAGTTTCCCAAAGAGTATAATGTTAAAAGTTGGCGCGATACAAAAGTGGAAAATGCAAACTTCAGTTTAATTCGTTAAACGCGATGGTATCGCGTTAATTTCCAACATTTTACGGAGGAAACTAATTATCGTAGGAAAGAACTACCTAATATACATAAGCGTAAATCCATGCTGATAAAAAATTGCTCAAAAGTCGCCGTACGAGTAACGAATTATTTCACCATTTCCTGGGAATAATTATTTGAAATTCGTACGTTGCTCTAGTAATGCCATTGGTGGAATTGCTTTATAAATCGCGTGCACGCAGGGGAGCAGATGACGATAGTAATTACGATTAACGCGTGTTACTCATCTGACAATGGAAATTTAACCTTTCATGATAAACAATGATAACGCGATTGGAATTGTCTCGACCGATTAAATTAACCGTTCGGTTATGTTATTTTTTATGGGCTCGAGCAAACTCTGGTCACAGACTCAATGAACGTACAGCGAGCATGGCACACGTGGTTTTAGTACGTTTAAGCACAATAAAGTGTAGCAAATTTGGAAAATTCTCAAATGCAATAGGGTTCTTCAAATAAAAGATGAAGATGCAAAACTTATTTCAATGTATGTATAGACAAAGGATGGCAAATGAAACTACCAAACTCTTTAATTAAATACCTTTAAACTTTGTTACGTTCAGATTGCATTAGGTGTGCTTAAAGCTCCGTAGTTTACAAAGTGCAGTGACATGCACAGCCATACATGCGTAATGATACACGTACGTAGTCATGCAGATCGGAATTTCCAATTTATTGTACAAGCATAGGAAGTTGGCTCCGGGGACCTTCTGCCTTACATATCTCAAGTTCTGGTCGCAGGATAGACAGGAATGCCGATTGATTTACAGTTTTAATGGGTTTTGGAAGTTAGGAAATGCAAGTTGTGTTTGCTACTAACGTCGGAGACTGTTACGAATTACATTTAGGGAAATCGGTTCCGTCACAGCGACTCCTGAGCACCTCGAAATACACCCTCAAGCACAATCTATGGGTAAGCTGTGCTGCATCGTTAAATTCGACGCCCATTGCCTTCTAGTGCAAAATCTCGTTGCAAGGGAATAATAATATATTCTCTCTACACCTAACGTGTACCTTATTCCTCATTTAAATTCTCCAACACATGTATTAAAAATCTTCTCTTTTCTCTTACACCACAATCTACCTAAAGCGCATGCATTAATCAATTTAATAGCCTACATTAACTCGCGACGTCGTTTAAAAACACACGAATGAATTCGACCTACAAAAGCTTCCCAAGAATCTCATAATCTACGTGCCCGATTATTCTACGAAAGCCAACCGGATAATGTCCAAGTTCTAAGATACTTCGTGCTGAACGAGCAAGATAAATCCGCGAGGATGGCTGGAACTAATTGTTCCATTAACGCTCAGGTGGAAAAATCATGCTAAGGTCCGCGGTGATTTATCCGCTGGGGGGTCCGTAATGGAGCGTCGCGAATTCTCGCCCCGTGATTTATACTTATTAACGGAGCCTGCAGGTAAAACGTATCCTATGGAGCCTTGTTGGGGGAACGTTTAACCTTTTTGAGACAGTATCGCGATGGTTAAGAGTTAAGCAGAATTTACTCCGTCGCCGACCCCAAACTTGAGTGGCGAAACCACCGGGTGGTCTCTTGTGTCTAACTGCAAGTTATACTTGCTTCTCCGAGGATGTGTTCGTGTATTCCCAACCCCCGGACTCCGTTCTCCTTTTTCTCGTGACCGCCGCGTTGTCACTTGTGGTTTTGGTTGACACCTGTAGATTTTCTTCGTGTGTGACACTAATTGCGACTTTCAACCCCTCGGAAAAACCATTCCTCCCCCGTGAAGAGATTTCTTTGCGTGGCTGTTCATACGCAGTATTAAATTAATCACTATATTCTTCTAGAGACGCAGTTGTAGGTAACTCCTTGTTTACTGCTCAGCCACACTCTCAATTATTACCTGTAAGTGTTCGGCCCTCGCTTATTGCAATGCATATTTAAAAAAAACGTGGGTTCCCGCCGAAGGTTTAATACAGGCACGAAAGGGTCCTTGGTGCCGTGTCGCCGTTGCACGGGTCGAATGTTAATTTTTGTTTGAGAGAACTCGCGGGCAAGGGGAAGATGGAATTACCATGGCAATTTCCCCGGGGCAGCGTAAAAGTCTTGTAACTACTCCGTCGTGTGCTTTTCCTTCCGGGTCCTCGCCTCACCTTTTTTTCGGCCCGCCACTTGGAAAAAGGCTGAAGCGCCGTATATAAGCGAGCAACAAGTTGAACAATTAATGCTCGCGAAGTAAATAACGACGAAACAGGCGTGTACCGAGCGCGAGTGACTTTCGCTGGGAAAGCGCTGTCCCGTTCGCGCCTTCTCCAAATGAACGTTTCATGATGCAGGAATGAGATCGCGAGTCTAATTACAGTATTCTTGGTCCTTTGTCAGCGGGGCTTCCTTTAATGCTGAGATTTGTCTGAGCATTGGATTTAACACTGAACACCGATAGGGAAAAGTTCATGTACACATAAGAACTCCTCTGTTTCCATAGATTGAGAGAAGTTATTATAGTTAGAGACTATAATCTGAACCTCATTTTATGACATCTACGATTTTATCAGTTTCCTGGTTTGAGAAGATTAGACTGCATCGAAGCTATCCGACTGAAAATAGGGTGAATTTTCAGAGCACACGAGTGGTTTGAATATAAAATGAATTAAAAATGATAAACAAAATCAAACTATTCATTTATATGAATTTCGGCTATTTCTTTTCAGCAGTGAATTCAATCTTAAACCAAGTCTCAGGAATAGAGAGAAACGATATACTGTGTGTCGTTTCATCCTGACGACGCTTTCTGCAAGCTTCGTCGCAGATCTTATTTAAATTCGCAGTACAAAGACGGATGCTGGCAGTTTGATGAGCTATAAGACGCGCGCCGAGCTAAGTAATTCGAAGCAACCTGGCGAGATAAAGTCCCGTATTTGAGCTCCCGATTTCGAGGAACCTTTGTAACCGCTTCTAAGCGTCGGCACAAAGAAATTGGAAGCGCGATCCCGCATATTTTCGCCTTTCGAGGATCCCAGTGACCCGTTTCCGGGATGCAACCTTGAGGAGGTTCGAAATTCGCGTTTAACGAATCGTCTTTCGCTCTGGCGGAAAGGTGTCAGGCATCTCGGAAGATTAAACTTTGCAAGTTTGGATCGTGGTCACGCTTCAACTAAACGACCATCGTAGATATCAGGGTAATCTGTTTTAAGAACCCACTCGCTGAAATTAACTACCAACAGGGCGACAAATTCGTAGCCATCAAACGATTTCAGTTCTTCTCACGTCTCATAAGAATTGCGAAGAATTTGATTCTTAATCTGATTTAAAGAAAGATATTACAGTCAAGTACCTACTATCTCATGGATTTATTTACAGTAGTTTTTTAATGAGAAAGACTGAACTAGAGGCTTATGTCTAGAGTGGAATTTGCTATGCTCAAAGGAAAAGATAGAATTCTCAAAGGAATTCCAATTTTCTGCAGACTACCTACACACAAGAAACCCAAAGAACTTGCTCTCCCAGTTATTCTCAATGTACTTACATACTTAATTCATTCGCAACCCTACTCGAAACTGTGTACGTTACAAGAACATCTTCGAAAAATAGTTCCACAAGCAAGGAATTCAATGAAGCCTTCAAACTCTCGCAAATGAAGGTGTCGAGGGTGTTTCGACATCCTTAGACAGTGCGCAAAGGGCACGTCCAAGGCAGAAGTCACGCAATCACGGATCTTTAGCAGCCTCCGAAGTTCCCGTTAAACTCTAAATATAAGTTTCGAACAAGTTCAAGGCTCGCAGCGAACAGAAGTGCCGCGAGGAAACACCGTTTCCCAGGATTAACTCCGAAGCAAGTGGAACGGGACGAGATTTATTTGTGCTTCAATTTATTGTAATCTCGACGTTGCGAGGTGGCCAAGCGTTAAACGAGAAAGGTTTAAGGGGCCAGGAGCTCACCTTGCTGCAGCGTCGCGTGCTTAAGCAATGAAAACCTTCGAGTTTTCGTAGGAGCTGGCAGAAATATGTGTGGTTTTATCAGGAATCTGGTGGCCTGGACGCGATAAATAACATATGTAAGTGTTGAATGAGCACGGCTACTGTATCGCGCTGGAAAAGCGCGCCGTTTTTCCCAGGCCTCGGGTAAAGAAAATGCGAGAGAATGCTCGGTGAATAACAACGGTCCGGAATTGCTCACGCAGATTACCCGAGTCGTGGCTAACGACGAAAAGCTCGTCGCCGACGGTGCACGCGCGGCTTTGTTTCCTTTACTTTATGACGAGAGATGGATAACGCGAAACAGTAAACCGTTTTCAGACTTATTCCAGACAGGCCGACGTCGTTATTACACTATTTATCGGATTACGCGCTTTCCTACATCGCTTTGAAATTGAAAGTACTCTTTGGACATCGAGTTACAGTCGTAGCTGTGGTTGTTCCAACGGGAGTTAACAGTGACTTAATATTTATTAATCGTTCGTAGCTTCCGGTCTGTGAATGAATATCATAAGTTGGGTTGCAAATACGAAAGTATCTGCTGCGTCTATTGAAATTAAGAAGATTGTACTGGTAATTTTGATATTGTACGTTTTTGCAAGAAAACACTGTCATTAATGGGGAATCTGCTTTTAATGGTGTCAAATATAAATCACACGATCTGTAATTAAGAAAGTTTCAATTACTCAAAAGAAAGGAACAGAAAAATTTGAATTGTTCTTGAACTTTAGATACAGTTTCATTTGATTCAGGAATCTATGTTGGAACAATCGCTTCCGGGGAATGGTATAGGTCTCTTACAGAGTTACTACGAAGTTTTCTGAGAATTGATTAGAAAAAAGGGGTTGGTCGAGTGAACACAGTAGGGTTTCGCCAGTTTCATCGGCTATGGAGGGCTAAGATTAATCGTGCAAACGGGGCCGGCTAAGGGGAGACGAAATTTCGGGGGCGATTAATTATTCGAAAGTTTGCATGCCAATACTTCGAATTGCGGTCCAAATATTCGGCCCCGCGCGCTTCAATCGAGAATGCATACGCGTGAAAGGTATTCAGCTGGGGGCTGGTATTTCATGGAATTCTCTTTTCGTCTTGGCGTTCTTTTAATTGAAGAAAATCTATCGACAGATATGTCGTTAAATTCGGCTGTAATTCGCGAAACTGCATTCAGAAACGCGGACACTGTGTCCACCAGGAACGTGACTCCAGAAAAACGCTCCAATTTTATTCAGAACTAGTACTTACATTCTTCTATCACTTTCCCATCTTGTAGACTTCTATTGTCTCGATGAAATAAATTTATACCCTTTTTTAGTCGTTCATATTTCACTATTTGGCGTCTTTAATCAACTCTATGGAAAGTAGTTTTTAAACTTTGCAATACAAAGATTTACACAGAAAATTCACAAGTACTGAAGAAACTTTTGAAATCATACAACCAAGCCTTGTATAAGAAAAAATGGTTCAGTTTCGATGGATCATTCCATATGGAAGCAATCTTTCTCCCGTCTCACCTTGTAGACACACTGTGCCAAGTTGCAGAATATTTCCTCGAGTAAGTTGACGGATGAAGTGAAATGCACCGTCACTGGTCAGACAGCCACTCTCCAGGAGTCAGCTGTGAAATATTGCTCGAGTATCGATACATGTGACGCGATACACAAAAGAGAAAGCTGCGGTACGGTGGCTGAGCAAAGCATAAACATTATGCTACCAAATATAAAAAGGAAAATCCGTTTTGAGCATTAGCTCCGTATTTCTTTGCACGACCATTAATATTGCATGATCATAATGTTAAGGCATATACATTTCACATTAACATCACAGAATAGAGAAAATTTTATTCTCTGATAAACGTACATTTTTTATGATCAGTTTAAGATTTTAGGATTGTAATAAGTCACTTTCAAATTAAGTTCAGATTTCATTCATTCAACTTCTTGGAAAAGCAAGTGGAGGATTTTCGTGTTATGCCCCTTTTATTCTACTAATTGCATAATTTTCTATGAAAGTGTCGGTGAAACGAACTCTTCCTAAGATTTTAATAGAAATAGTTTCACAATAGAATCAAGTATGCATAATTATTAAAGTAGCGAATCGTTATATATCAGTGCTTCTCATTTTCCTTCTTCAGCTTCGTGAATTTCCTGCCGACTCTTTACCTTTGTCGTCATCGTTACACTTTTCGTGAAATTTGTTACTGAAACAAACACTTCGGAGGAATACCTTGCAAAGGCATTTCCCCAAGTATTTATTAAATTCCAGGCAATTGTGCGCTCAATTAATTTTAATAATTGATCTCCACAATGCATTCGAACGGCATCGCGATTTTTATGCGTCAAACACTGAAATGTATTGGACGAGTAGGTAATCACGGAAGTAATAAAAGCGATCCCCCTTCACGTTTCGCGCTGCTCTCGCCATATCGACTTCTTTTCATGAAAGAAACAGGGTATTGCGTTTCTTTAACGAACCTTAATTAAAATATTTATAGCGCAAGTTATGGAGGTACAAGTTCGGAATACTTTGAGAAGCAATTTCAAGGCAGGGCGTTGCTCGTTTCGGATGCAACAACGTGGTGGAAAAACTTGGGTTGGCGTAGCACGGTGAAAAAAAAAAGGAATAGCCATTTTATTACCTTCCCTTAAAGGCATCTTGACGGAAAATTGAAACGCTCATTACGGACAAATAGGTAACAAAGCATTCTGCCATCACGCGTGAAAAGTTCGTCCCTGTCAGAGTCGCGTGATAATTAGCGGGGCAGGTCGGAAGCGTCATTTTTACTTGCGAGCCTCTCCCTTTTTCCAATCATTCTCGAAATATTCAATGCATTCGCGAACCACGATCGATGACACAATTCACGGCGCGGCAAAGAATGTTTCGCTTCGATGAACGTTTCAGTCCTGATTTTCAGGCCCCGCCACATGGAAGGGTGGTGGAATTTTTTATGGAGCAAATGGAAAACATTTCCATTCGAAGCATAGTTGGGAACGTAACGAATAGTTTTGGATTTGAAAATTTAGTTAAGCTTCTGATGGAACACGGAGTAAAAAGGAAAACGTAACGAATAATTTTGAAATTGAAATTTCGGTCAAGCTTCTGGTAAAACACATTTCTCCCTTAACGAGAATATGATTTTTGGTTACATAGTTCAACGATGTAATTTTGAAAGGTAGATTTGATAGGGTTTGCCAAATTTCGGTGCTAGAATTGTTTAGTATAAGCTTGAGGAATTAATCTTCCTGCCGAAACAGTTTCACTGTTGCATCTACTCGTTGTCAGTAGCAAATGCTATACCATTTCTTAAGTACATCATTGACAACCTGTTTCAAACTAATTCCCTATTCGAGCCAACTTCTCATTTCGAAATGGTTCCCGGAACACTGCTACTGGACATTCTGCAATATTACAAGAAACTACACCTACAGTCTACGTCGAGATGCATTCATCAAACGCAGAACCAACGGCAACAAGACGCAACATTGTGTCCATTTATTATTCAAGCCCCGAAAGGGGTGGCACGGTAAGAAGGGAAAAACGGGAAGCTGGGGGCTTTTCACGGTGATGGGTCAGGTGATTTCCATCAAACGTGATCGCAGAGACGAGCGGGCGACCAAGTTTCACCGAGACACTCGGTCAGCCCCCATTTCCCGCCGACACCCCCGGTTTTTTCCCTGCCACTAATTAAAAGTTCGCGATCCAAACCGTTGGTACGTGCCTTGGACTACTTTTGCCCATTCATTCGCGGAGCGCGTATCCGTGGGACCCACGCTGATTACGCCGATGGAGAGAAAATGAGGCCGCCCCCGTGCACGCGGGAACTTGGTTCCGCCCGGTCTGTGGCAGCGAATCGGAAACAAAAAGATCCCCAGCACGCGACGTGGCGGCTCGAAAAATAGCCGCGAAAGGCACGCGTCCGCGTACCTCCGACCTGTGGGCCCTGATGCAGCTTGCGTGTAATTAAGGGGCCGGGTATCCATGGATCACGGCGAAAAGTTTCTCACGCGCAGCCAGATTTAACGCGCGAGAGGAGACGAGGCTTTTAACGTAACTGTTTGAATTTTTTGCTAGCGCTTCGAGGGTTTGAATTTCCGTGTTAATGGCTTTGTGTTTCGAGGCTTTAGTGTCACGCGAATACCTGAGGAATTCGTTGTTTTTGTACCTATCGGAAAGTTTGGATAGTAGCAATTATTTTTTTAAGAAATTTGATGGTGAGTTTGATTGGTAGCTTTTCTGGTGTTTAATGGTGGATGTTGGTTGAATAGTACGGGGATTGGGAAAATGTTTGTTTGTCCGATTGGGTGAGTGATTGATTTTGTTATACAATATTCAATATGTGCCGCATCGTAAAGCAGAGTTGAGCATTACCGAAATAAAAAATTATTTAAATAACGGATCGAATACAAGTTTTTTTAACTTTAAATTATTCAACGAATAAAGTTACTTTTTTATTCGTCAAGTATTTCGACTTCTGCGTCAAATAAACAAATTATAGTTGAAGTTACAGTTAAAGTCTAAATTGAAAAATTTATTCAACGCTCAAGATGAAACACCCGACGAATAAGAAAATTAACATTTACTCGTCAAATAAATTCTCGATGAATAAACCAATTAACTTTATTTGACATATGACGAATATTTTTTTAGCTGTTATTCGTTATTCGAAATTTTTATTTAAATAAAAATTGTGCCCAACTCTGCCGTAAAGTAAAAAGTGCTTTGAAGAATTAATTAATTTCATGGAATTTAAACTAGATATCATGCAGACTTTTTGAGTGACGTACCTATATACATATATCCCTTACTTTCCGCTCCAATTACTGGGAATCATATTGTTTATCGAATGCTTCGTTTTCCCTGTGCCGAGCAAAACATGTGCGCAAACATTCCATGTTTTTATATCGCTGGTATCTGAACATTTTTCGCGAGAATGTTCAACAAAGGACGAATTCCAACGTGTCAGTAAATAAATGCCCTTCGGAAATGAAGTTGTTTAATCGATTGAACTCGAAGCAAGCAGAATTCAATATACCTAACCCAGACCAGGAAAAGGATCTCACGAACGAGTGACATAACAGCGTATCGAGGACTGAAAATGATAATTGATTACTAACAAGATCCCAAGAGAGCAGGTGTATAGAATAAGTCGTACTGCGACAGTAACACAGAAAATGAAATACACGAAAGGAACTGAACTGTTATATTATCCGCCAAGTCGATGTCTATATATCAAGCTACAACAGTAACGGCGCTTATTAATCCGTAATGCAGTTCTTGTGGCAGTGACAATGCTTTACGATCAAACATTACTGAACAGCAAACAACTGTAGCTAACAACATTAGTACCTTTAGAGTCGTTACAGAACTTGGCGAGTAGTTTGTTTCGGGAGGTCCTGTTTCTCAAAACTACTTGAAATTAGAAGCATAATTGGTAGATACGCGGTGACTGTGATAAGCTTCGGCCAGTGTTTTAGCTGGTTCGTTCTACTTTCCCCCTGGCCGCTCATATTTCTCGACCGATTACTCTACAGCGGCTATACGTTATTTACTTCGAACTACGGCGCTGTGCCGCGTGTACAGTAAATATAATTAGCAGCTTCGCCGAGAAACTCATTCTCGAGCGTGATCCAAACGAAGGCGAAGCTGCTACCTCTTATTACGCTGCTTATACGCCGCGCATGCTATACATACGAAACACCAGACCCCGAATTCGGGAACAAGCGAATTACATAAATGCCAACGACGTTGAATTAAGACGCCAACCAGCGGAGATTTATTCCATAGACGCGGCTTTTACGCGCGCGTAAAGTAAGATGTAGGTTGAGAGTTCTGCCAAGTCTTGGGATATTCACGCTGAAAAATCGTGCCTCTCAATTTATTTCTGTTTCTGCTCGCGTGCTATATAGAGACAGCTCGAACGGGGAACACGTTGAACTCGCAGGATTCGTTCTAATGCCAGACAGCTGCAGATTATGGTAATAATAGTAACATTTTATCGTACCTTTAGCGAGTACAATTTCCTAAGCTACTTTGCGTCTCTACATTCCTTGCTTGTTAAACTCGTTGCTGCTAGGGAATATTAGACAAAGGATAATTAGGATTGTATGACACATTGTAGTGGCATATATGTATGTAGGGAATTAAAAAGCTTTCTCGTGGACGGTGGGCGTTGCTAATCAAATTGTAGCCAGTGCGTAGTCAGCTAATAATGATATAAGGTACGATGGCGTGGCAGAATGTAAACGAGGACTCGGCGACTGCGATTTATGGGGATACGGAGGCGGTGTTAATGCGTCGAAACAGAAAGTCGTAATTAAGGAATTTTTACGTAGCTGGGAGACTAACAATAACGGTCGCGGTGCTTTATCTCGGTATCAAAACCCACCAGTTCCATACTGTGAACCCGTGGCTGCGATAATTATGCTGAACACGAAAGCAGACGAATGAAAAGTGTTATACATCTAGAGCCAGTTAGATCCACCATAATTATTATCGTGCTCTTTTACATCCTATAATATAAATATACTTGCAAGTACTTATAGGAGAACAATTTCATTTAATAAAATCGTGAGATGTAGGAATAAATTCCTAATAGCAAAAATGTATAATTTTACTTGATAAATAATCTTTATTTAAAATAAATAGTCTCATTTGTGTATCATACCGTGATCCCAAAATTAAAATATTAATTCCTAAATACTCAGATACATTAGCACACTTTTAAATTTGCTATATCAAATAGGAAGTTTCATCTGATTTGCCACTTTGAATTCCGTAGTAATCAGTTATTTTCGGTAACAATTAATGTTTGTCTATTCCAGACGGGAAGAAATCCAGTCTCCTATCAGCTTCATAACGCACCAAGAAGACGTCGTTCATCTTCGGTGAGTGAGCCACTCTTGAAATACTAAATTACATCTTCACGGCGTAGAATTTCATTCGTCTACGAGTAATAATGCAGGTGCATTCAAGGAACGACACTCGCCGCTTTAAAATGTTTCCATCAATGACTAGGCATTCGTCTTTTCACCGTAGTCGCATAAAGCACGGTTCTTGCATTTTATTCAGGGCTGTTATAATGAATTAGAGGCGCCGCAGTCTTGGATCCTCTCTCGAGTCGTCCCAAGTATCACGGGAAAGTGTGGTAGTCCGTGAAAACCAGTATTTACTGGCAGCCTCCACAATTCGGGGAAAAAATCTTCAGGCCGAGGGAGAGCCAAGAAAAGCTTCCCCGATACTTTTCATTGTTTTTCGTCTGTTTTTCTCCTGGAGGAAACTCTTCACGCTCCTCGAAGGGAGGAGCACGCCGATTGGTTCCGCAGACTAAGGGGGAAAGTCCCTTTTGCTTCTCTTTCAACGGAGGAATTATTGAAATTTTCGCGAGAACAAAGAAGTCAGCCAATTGTTTCCTGAATTTATTCATGCATGCAAGTACGTAGATATTGTCTCGAAGAATAATGGGAGAAAGTCTCGGTTCTAGAAATGATGAAATTTCAAAAAAATCTAGTGGAATGATTGTAAAGTCTGTGAACCATTTTGCATATTGCTATTAATTACATAAATAAATTCAGGGTAAAGATAGTTTGCTTTTTCATTCTTCTAAAGCCTTTGATAGATTCTTGCGTAAAGTGGTAGAAGGAATTTTCTAAATTTCCTATTGATTTCCCTCGCAGATATTTACTCTTGGTTAATTTATCTAAAAAGCCACGAAATGTGCCTTTAGACAGTTTTTTCGTATCTCCAATGGTTTCCACAGCATCATCAGAGAGGTGAAACTTCGAAGTGTAGTTTCCACCCTGAAACTTGGGGTACCGCAGTTGAAAAAGTACCTATCCCTCATTTTGCCTGCTCTAGGAGTAGCTATACAAAGTTTCATAAAAATTTCTACCGAACTCTTCCTTATCAGTCGTCGTCCTGACGAAGTGAAGGACCCACCTGGCAATAGGGAAAGCACCCGACATAATATTGGAAATTTCAAACTATCACACCCCAAATTGAACGATAAAATTATTCCCCTTCGCAACAGGCCTTTCACCAGATTCCCCACACTCGCAAAGCGACTAATTGTCTCGATCAATCCGTTTCCACGCTTAATATCTCAAAATTGACATTTCAGTCGAACGTAATGGCGCAAACTGTCGTTTGTTTAATGTGTTAATAGCCGTCAATGTCGCGTGGCGGATATGCCCAAGATATTGAAATTTTAACAATCAATCTTCTCGCTACATCGATCGTTTAAATTTCAGTACAGTAGTTACCATTTTTATTATAATCCTAATACGAAAATAACCGAAGAAAATAAGTGCACATTCGGTGTTCAGGCACGAATTACATGGCAGCTATCAGGAAGCGTCGATACAGAGACTTTACCACCCACGTTTGGCGATAAATTGTGTTTTACGAGAGGGGGACGTTTCATATTGACGATGTTCGTGCGGAATCATTGATCAAATAATGAATCACATCGAGCTGAACGACAATCACTCTGTACGTACCTACACAGTCCTTGCGACGTTTTGACGTGCACGGTGTCACGTGGCAAGCAGAAGGTAAACTGATTTTATATCAAATTACGGGTAACAGTGTTCCGCTGCCGTTGTCGTACGTGAAAAATTACCTGGATTGTGCTCAGAAACATCGAACACGTAGCATCCATTCCTGTGGGATTCGAGGGGCTTATTGAATCTTTCAATGCATTCGTTCGTTGCCCGTATCTGCCTCCAACAGTCTCTCCTCTGTATCCTGATAACTTTTATATCGATTATCTGCTACAATGAAATCTCGTACGTGGAAGAATTTAATAAACCATCCTTCACCGTTGTACCGCAACATTCTTCCCTTTTTCCCCATTTTTTTCTGGTTCGAGCCGAGTTCAATCAACAGAAGGGGAAGATGAAACTGTGCCTTTCGAACGACATCGGTGACGTTCGCAATAGTGGAATCGTTGTTTCGTTTCTGGTGAAGTGCACTTTTGTTCACGTTGCTCCGATCACTTCGAACGAATCGCACGCTCGTTGGAATTTGAAAATCGCTGAATCTCGGCTTCTATTGTAATTTCTAGTGACTTCGACATTTAATTTTATAATTAACATTCGTTCTTCTGTACATACATATTGTCTCAATTACTGTAGCTGATCTTTTCCACTTCTGTCGTCCCACCTCGAAGTACATACTGCACTTATGCTAGCCTGCCCCCAATACCGTTCGACATTATAATCCCATTAGGAGCAAAATTAAGCTGCTTTAATTGGGCAATTAGGGAAACTGGAGGGCGTTGAATCAGAACGTAACAGGCCACGATAATATCGCAATTTCTGACTACAAGAGGTTTCTTATAGTTAGAAACTGAATGACATATGCGACTGAGGCACACTTCAAAAGAATCCCCACAAGTAATCGAATATTGCAGTACCTGGATGTGGAAAATGTAAATAACGGAGACACAGAAAACGAAAGGTACACGGTTCCAGGAGCGCTTTGATTTATTTGCAAGGCGAAATACGCGGCACATTTATGCAAAAGCACGGCACGGTCGGGCGAAAGTTCGATTTCGTTCACGCGAATCACAGACACGCCGAGCTGAAACACCATTAATGGATGTAACGCGGTTAGGCGTGCTTTCCGTCATCGCGGGCGTGTAGTTCGTTCATGTGTAAAGCCAGGCCGATTTTTCCTGTCCGGCCGTAGTCCTGGCACGACTGATTTCCAGGCAAACTTCGGCCACGCGTCGCCGGACTGCTGATATTTTGCATTCGGACGGAATCGATAATTTGTATCATTGGCGGCACGCCAACGGACATAATTTATGGCACATCCGTGCCACGGTGGACCGCGAGTTGTTTAATGAAATTATTGATTTATTTACGCTCGTGCTGTTAACGTGCGATTCATTCGACCGATTCGAGCCGCTGGAATTATGCAAATCTCGCGGGCCATCGAATTCAAGAGTTCCTATTACGTGTGGAAATCTTGGCGTTCCGTTCTGTTAATCCTTCGCAAGGGGTTTTAAGGACGATTCGTTGCGTTGTTTCAATCCGGATGAATGTCGAATTTGAATGCTATGAGAACACATTTTCGATTTAAAGCAGGAATCGCTTTGGAATTAGAATACTTATACTGGTGTAATTCTCTGATGAATGAATCATAGTTGGGCTGGATAATGTAGTTATATTTTAACTACGGTGTGTATTCTATTCAAAACGAGTATTTAATATAAATTCCTTTCTCTTGCTTCGTCACTCGTCCGCATAGTCAGCGTATCACTATTACTAACCAATATCGAAGCAAGGCTCGTCAGGATTAGCAGTCTTTATTAAATATTTGTCATTCTCAGGTTTTAATATTCTACATTCCACTGTATTTGATGCCGGTGTATTAATTGACATGGCTTACCGGTGTTCGCACTGTACAGTTTATCAATATATCTGGAATTTTGATTAAAATTTTTTCATGCGCAGACGTATACACGCGAACGGTTGTAACGCATCAAAGACACGGCCCACGTACTACCCCGGCGTTTCTGTTAACGAGTGAATAGTTTGCGTATTTTCGTTATCTCTGCTCGATACATTCCGCAAACGTTCCTTCCCCGAGTGTTTCGCGGATAAACGAAGGAAATTCAATATTTGCTGCTTTTCAGCTCGTTGCATATAGCTATAATATTTGCTTTGAGAGTAGAACGCCTCAATTTCTCTAGCAATGTGCTTTGATAAGTAAATTGTACTCTCTTGTGTACGAACTATGTCTTCAACAACGAATTAATAACCATGAATATTAATAAACCTGGATAGAAGGTAGAACAAATGGATCTTTCAGAAAATTCGGAAACTTCTGGCGAAGTCGAGAATTATTTAACTTGGGTGAATGCGGATTAACTAGGGCACTGGGGTCTGTAAAATGAACGAAAAGACAGAGATTAATCAATACAGTCACTGAAAGTAGGCAATTAATAATGGTAGATCAAATAGAATATAGATAAAACCTGAGTCTTTCTTGAACCACCAGGTTCCATTAGTCTGGACCATCACTGTTTCCTTAACCAAGTTAATGTCTGTAAAATAAGGCGTCTGGAACCAATAAACAGATATCTGGTAACATGAAGTCTCTTTTCAATTGCGAGTCAATTATTTCGTCTAAGAATAGTCTACACCTATTGTAAAATATTTTTTACACTCGTGTGAAACGAATCGTTTCCCCCAGTAACGCGTAAATAGCATCAAGGACGACTGCAATTGAAATTTAAATAGCGACGAGTCAAGTAATTGCTTTATCAGTAGAATTCGGTGGAAAATGGAAAACACGACTCGTTGATTGAACACGGGTCTGATAGGAAGTAGAAAATTTGCGGTGACGAATAAATTTGCACCTCGAGATTTGGATAGGGGAGCGGTGTTGGTCACAGACAGTGGTTTTGCGGTTTAACAGAGTTAAGAATACGTGGGAGTACGGTGTCAGTGGTACGGACATGAGGTCGTGATCTCGCCACTTCAGCGCCGCCGCTTGAAACTGCTACAACTACCCTCCAACTTTCCACTTACTTTTAATTGTCTTAAAATAAAAGGATTTTTATTAAGGGCGAGGGTATTTCGAATTTATATTGCAGCTTGGGTGTCTCGATTTTTTTTTAGACATTGAAGTAATACTCTGCATTTAATACAGTATTATTTTTTGCAAGTCAATTTTAAGGTATAAAATACTTTCAGTAATTCACTTGTGTTGAAAGTAGTGTATTGAACTGTTCTGTGTTACTTTTGAGACAGAGTGAAAGGAATATTAAAATTAAGTCATTTGAATTATAATATTAAATTAATTAGCTTCATTCTGAAGAATAAATTTTGAGACCATTGCTACCCAAATGTGTACGCCAGCGTCTTCATCATGTGGATACATCATTCGAAACGATGCTGACCAGTAAAATTCGTTTACCAAAGAATTTCGTGATCTCCAAGTCTCATCATTTGTAATGCAAGGCAGCTTTTATACGTAATGCTTCTATGAAATACGAAATTAATAAGTGACTTAGCATCGACTTAGAGAAGATGTTGCAAAGTGCAACTGTTCCCAGTCTTGGCGAAACTCTTTAATGACAATTTCGCTGCCATTGCATTAAGCTCATTATGCCGAGGGTGTCCTTATAATTTCCTCCTCGAATAAATAGCCCGGGCTAAGTAAGTGCACCGTTAAAGTGTGAGGTGCGAATTTATGAATGGAATTAAGTCGATACAGAGACACAAAACAGAGAAGCAATGTGAGAACTAGTGAGAGCAATTTTTCTTTCTAAATGAATGAAACACCTTTTTGCCGAGGGGGCGAGCTCCTCTATTTTCCTTCGAACAATACGAACGAAACAGGTGAGAGAGTGTACTAAATTTCGGACGACACAGGGTATTGTTTCGAATGGCCAAACGGTCTCCATTAATAAGGAGCACCAGAGGGAATTTTTATCTCATACATATTAATGCGTCGAATGTAAAAGGCTTTACAGCGTGTTAGATTTGAAATGCAACAGAGTAATCGGAGTTCTGATAACGGTGTATATTATTCATGAGGCCCGCGAAAATGTATGCTAAATTATACGCGTTTATCACAGCGATAGTGTGAAAAAACCGGTGGCGTTTAAGTAAAAGTTTCGTGGTGAATAGGTATCGACTGGAATTAAATGGACACCAAGCAACGTTCAAATAACTCTCGTACTTTCACATAGTTTCGAGCAGTAGATTTCCTTTTAAAGTAATTGTTAATCGACTTTCGATAAAACACTCCGATGAACTGAGTCGTATTACGTATTTTAACCATATTAATCATTATGATTAAATACAGCCGCGGGTATAGATAATTCAGTAATCAGTGGATGCTAATACTTTCATTTAGCATTTCAGTTATCCAGTAATTCGATGTGTGGAGCGTTTTATCTCTTGTTTCTTTCCCACACGTACGTCTGCGAAGAGTTTCGAGCAAGATAAATCTTAGTTGCTGAAGACATCATTTCAGAAAGTTTCCACTCATTCGAATAGAATTTCGTGTGGTTCAGTCAGTTGGAACTCTCTCGTCGCGCAAAATGTCACGACGAGTTCGAATCAGGAGCCAGGGATTCCTGTTCCTTTTTCCTTGCCCACCATTCCTTCCGTCCCGCGAAATCTTGCATGTGCAAGAGCACGCAGTCGGAGCCGCGCCAATTTCATACATTTCTTTGCTCGATGTTTGCCCATTCGCGTATTCCCTTTTCCACGAATCTGCAACGTGGCCCGTTGCAAGCAACCGGGTGGAGGGACGATCATACATGAGCAATCAAAGAGGGCGAAACGACGACGGTGAAATAGAAAGGTTAAAAAGATGGGAGGGCTAAACTGCAGGAAATACACTCGACTTGCCAGACCTAAGAAAGAATCCTTAAAATCTGTTTGCTGGCCAACCCCTTCTCATAAATTATTTGCCTCTTTACTGGGTTATCGTTCAACTGACGTCGTTTCTCCTTTAACCTGCTACTTACTCAAGTAACGACCGTCATCGTGTTGCAGTGCAGTTGGTGGAATGGAGAATAAATAAATTCTGTCGCTTAAAGTCTTCTTGATAATAATTCAGAGGCTGGTGTAACGAGATGATCTTAAATGGAATTCATGATGATTGCGGACTTCTTTGGGAAGCTTTCCATCATCCGAGCAATTTTTATTAGAAATAGTATTTAAAACAATGCGTAGATTTAAAAGAGTAGGGTAAACCAACCAGTGAATGACCGAATTGTTGAATGAGAAGCCCAGTAAATGACCGCATACTTTTATTAAGAATTGAACTTATTAATGTTTATTTAATACGTATAACTAAATATATGGGATATTAAAAGTGCAACTACACTCCATTTCTAAACATATAGTATTTTTTAAATTTATAATTGACATTTCTTTGCCTAATGGTCATTCACTGGTATGCGGTCAATTACTGGTTGGTTTACCCTATGACTAATTTGTATGAAGGTAGTGCATGCAGTAGTGGAAACAGAAGGCAGCAAGTGGTAGTGGTTTGTCTATGGTCAGACACAGATTATAGTTGGTGTAATAGGAACCATACCTTTCTATACCGTAACTTTCCAGACATGCATTGTTTTCAAAATACAACTTTTTAATAATATGCCCGAATTTCGTAGCTAGCCCATTTCAAATCTTTAAGTTACACCTTTGTTTAGCTTTTTATGAGGAACATAATATCTTGCATACTAGGTATTTTAGTAGAGAAGGCTTCTTCGTGAGGTTTAATAAGAAAATGATGTCAGCATTGTTAATATAATATTCTCGACACATTCTTTGTTACATAGTTAATGAAATATTCTGCATAATCTCATTTGCATCTCAAAACATACGGCGAATATGATGGCTCAGATTGCTTGAATATTAGTCGCGTCATGTTTGTCCTCAAAAGAAATTTTGCGGCTGTTAAGCTCGCGTGTGTCGGTAAAAGATGGGCAGATTTTGAGAATTAGTGCGTGGGAAGAGCAGAGGTGAGAGAACGAAAAGAACTAAGGATAAAATATACGTCGTGTACAATTCATGCCTGAGAAAAAGTTACGCTCTATTTGCATTTGAAATGCGAGTACGCCGCTCGTTAGGTGTTTGCTGTAGGGCAAAACATATAAATATTAATATTTCAATATTCCTGCTGTTTCACGAGGTACGAGGATATATTTTGCGGAACGTAAAGTGTCATTTGAAATCAGTTGGAAACTCGTTTATATTCGTCGTTTTCCTAATTAGAAACTTTACGTTCTTACTTTTAACCCTCCTCTCAGCAGAAACTTTCTAGTCTTATAACGAATTAGTATCATTCAAGATAAGAAAGGCTACAGTGATTGTTATTCTTTAATGCAAATCTTTCAACGCAGTTAAATGTAACAGGTTGAACGAAGGACAGTATTTAAATCAGATAAATTGAACAGTTTTCTTTTATTATCTAATATTTCGAACAAAGAGCCAAAGGTCTGTCGAATATATAAATATAATAAGCATTTTCACAGCTACCTTCGTGAGCGTGTCTAAATATTATCGCCAGCATATTAATTGTAATATGAAAAATAATTTAAACGAAATTTCAAATCTTCCGTGCCTGATTGCGGTTTAAAAAATTTGCGTACGAATGACGCCGAAATCGATGATGAAACATTGTGTATTTAAAAGCGGATAGAATGTTAGGCGGCGCAGTCACACGCCACCCTCTCATTTATAACGAATAAAATCGCAGATCGCAATCACGAATCGATTTGCAATTTCGGAGGGATTCGATCGTTGGTGCTAAATTCTTAATTCCGCGCGAATTCACCGTGGCTGGGCTTGATGATCGTTCGCGAACGCGAAACGAACGACGACACGCACACGTTCATCCCCGGCCAAACACGTTGAATAATTCACGATTAGAGTACGGGCATTAATCGGCGCATCCTTTTTCCTCGGAAGATTGCTTTCCTCTGAATGACATCGCACCCATCAGACATCGGTTCTCCGCCAGCTATTTGATTTAAATATGAGCAGCAGCGAGTGCTCGTCGAACGCGTCACGTGTCCGTTCTCCATCCTATTAACGAGCCGCGGAAAAATAGAAGTGCTTGTTCCAGAGGAGCTGAAGCCCGCTCCCCTCCTCGATTGTCCGCGAGCATCCAATTGCTTCATAATTTTCACTGGGAAATTTCATAGGATATTCCGACAACCCGCTGAAGAGTTCAGAAATGGATTTCCCAATCTCTGGCAGACATTTCAGTGATCCTTCGCTCAACCTATAAATGGTGAATTGGCGAATATGAAATTACCGCTCGTGAATGGCGTAAAAGTTCGTTTGTTTATGACGGGGATAAAATAACAACTGCTAACGCTGGCTTGTGATTCGTGAAATGTCATGGAAACTCAGAAAAGTGAAATAAATAAAATAGTTAAAGAGCAAAACATATTTTCATTCTAACTTCCCTGGTCGAAACGACAATAGAAGAAATTTCTTAGAGAAATGTATGTAAGCTGCACGAAATATTCAGAACAGAAACCCATTTAGGATGAAATTACGCACCGTGACTAAATTACGTGAACCTAGTTCGGAACGTTTTTCAGCGGTCAGTATTCCGCAGGGGCGGGAACGACGAAAAAAAACGTTGTAAATGCAGCGAGCAGTGACACTCGCGTGACTGCGCGAACATGCAGCGATGCAGAGTGCACCGAGGCGGGCGCATTTCCTGGATATTTAAATGCGGGCGATAGAAATTTCATACGCCGTGAAATGTGGCGCGGTGGGGCCAGCCGTGTAACATCGCCCGCGTGTCGGATGTGCAATCGTGAAATTAAATTCTGACCGTTGGATCTCCGGATTCTGGGGTTGGCATGGCTGGGGGTTTTAAACACCCCCTCCCCCGTTATTACGCCGTTTCCACCGATTGGGAAGTGTCCGGTTGAGGGAGGAACGGGAGGGGCGAGGAAAGCTTGCCGATCGTCGTACGGGAGCACAGAGATTTGCATATCGCGAATCTCGGCGGCGGGGCTTCAGATTTTTCGCTACTATTTGCATTTTAATTAAACGAGGCTAGGATAGAGCGGCGGGCGTACGTTTCATTATTAGGGTGCCTGGTGCGCGATGAAAAAGGGCGACGAATCTTGTGGCTGATTCGAAATTTAGATGCAGGAGAGGCGGTTGTTTTTATTGTCGTTCTGGATGCGAGGGAAATTTCAGGAATTCTGAGTGGAGTCCTGCTTATGGAGGATTGTTATCGGTAATGTGTTTCTAAAATGCTGTTGTAGTATAGGTTACTTATTTCGTGACAGAAATAAGGATATCTTTTATGAAAACGTGGTAATTTCTGGCAAATTTTCGCATGTTTTAAAATGTATTCAGTTGCAAACATTCGGACAGAACGTCCCTTTCTATTATCGGGTTTTCGCATGTTATTAAATTCTGTTGGCGTAATTAAGCCGTTGCACGTCGCTGTCTTTCGTTTCGGGAAATGAAAAAAGCCCTGACAGAGCCTGCAGGGAATGCTCGCGTTGAATAATAAGAATTTGAGACAGCAATTGTACGCCGGACAATTTTCCTGTAATGTCCATTCGAACGCTCCTTTCACGATGGGCCTGGATAAACGTGTCAGAAATTTCTGATAATTCATTTGTCGCGGCAAAATTTTATGATCGCAACTCGATTTCGTTTTATGATTTGCTGGAAATGTAGTTCGTTCAAGCACGAGCTACATGTCTCAGTATCTCGCAAATAACAAGTAACACAAATGACTTAACTTGTACAACTCGATTGCTTTCTAGTCTAGTTATCTACCTCAACACCGATGTAAACTTGATTGCCCCTTAAACTGACTGATAGCTGACTGCTTGCAATTCTAATTTCGGATTGACTGTTAGAGGTCTGATTGCTTCCAGGATCCTGAACTGACAATTGCTTGACAACTGATTGCTAATTCAATCTATTTCCTTCCATTGTGTTCTCAACACGCTCCTATCCAAAGGGAATACAGCAAACCTGGACCATTCGATAAAAATCTACTTGACCTTACAAACTTCCCCACTGTACGACATGCGCACTTGCAATTGAAGACTCTTTTACACAAAAAAGAAATCTAAAATTCTACATTCAGCGACAGATACTCTTCCTTCCACAGAGCGTCAGTAGTGCAAGCACAGAATTAGTCAGCCATCGCAAGATCCACGCGTTCCATCGTATCGTTGCTAACTCCGACACAGTAAGCTCATCAATCTCGAAAACCTATACACTCGAGCCATCCTTGTTTCCGTAGTTTCGAGATGGAAGAAGAGCCAGAGGAACGTACGGGAATCACCCTCGACAACGAACACGTTGAATCAACGTCGTGCACGGGCATCCAACGTTCGCATTATCCGTCACGAAAAATCTTGATTATTTCGCGCGAACCGAGCACCAGCTCTCGATCTTCCTGTCCCGTTTCCCCTAATTTTCGCCTGGAAAATAGGGGAGCGACGAAAGGCGAGCAATGGTTTCTCTCAGTCGGGGCGGAATGGGCGGTAATCAAGCCGCACCTGCGGTTGCATGGGACTGCAACGCTTCGAAAGCAACGGATCGTAAAGGACATAACGGGTGGGAAGGCGGGCGAGGAAGAAAGATAAATGCGGGGACAGGCCTGTAGGGAGTGCTCGTCGTGTAATAAGAATTCAGCCAGTAATTACACACCGGAGACTTTTCCAGCGTGGCCTCCTCATCCGCCATCCCTTTGTTACAGTTTTCCCAGTCTCCGGGGGGTTAACGAGTAGGTGTCTGCCATCGCTCTAAGAAACAAGGAGGTCGTACATCGCGGGAATGTCCACTCCTGCAGCCTTCCAGCCTTTCTTTACCGCCACACTTCCGTGTTGAGTTCTGTGTCTCGTTGCAAGGGTAGCTTCGCGAAGGAAACGAAAGGAATTTCGTCCCCCACGCCTTACAATGCTATGCCAAGGAAGCACTTAATGAAGTAGCCAATGAGTTACTTTCATTCCGTGGTTCTGAGATTCATGCACTTGGACTTCTTGAATAACATTTTTAAAATTTGAAGGGGTCAACTGTTGCGCTATAGTTATTTGAATTTTCGAAGGTACTTTGAAGCATTTATACTCTCTAATTCTGAAATCAGTGCTACTTGCATCACAGAGCTCCTCGACCCTTTCTAACCGAGCAATTCTTCGAAATCCACTGGCTACCAATCCAGTTCTTCACCTTTCTTCGTTAAACCCCAGAAACCTCATTCCACCCCACACAATGGGAACCACACATGTCTTATCCTCCCCCTCAATCCCCGTCGCACAGGTACAGTGCGCGCAATTCGAAGTAACAGCCGTTCCCATCGATCGGTCATTTGGCTTAATTAGATCAACGAGCATGCGTCACTGTCATCCCTGACGCCACGGGCGAGCGGTCAGGCTAGCCAACTTTTTCCCGCGTATCAGCAGTGTCCCGTTTCAAATTGACGCCCCGATTAAACCAACCCCCTCGTTGCACGGCGGAAGAAAGGGGGAAAGGGTGGTAGACGTCGCCAGAGTTGACGGATCATCCCTCTCCTTTCCTCATTTGCATGGCCCCGCTGTTTCAGCAGTATTTGGCTTCCGTTCGCTTCAAGGACGTGGTCGAAATCCTTCGCGGATTACGGGGACACGGCCACGATGATATCCGCGCGCCGCCAAACAACGGTTTATTCTTCGGACACTGGTCCGGAACTCGCCGCGACCTGTTCCGCGCGACAAATTAATCGGCCGGATTAAAACACACCCGCTGGCTCAATTACAGGCGCATTCCGTAGGAATTAAAGCCCGCTCCTCGCGTGTCCGTGAATCCCGGAGCACGAATCGAGCTGTATCGCGAGACGGCGGTAATTAAATGACAAGCACGCCGCGGTTGCTAAGAAACGCTACGTGAACGTAGTGCTTGATAGATCCCGCGGCCTCAGTGACAGCTTCGCGGTATCGTTGCGGGAAGGTGCTGAGGAATCACGTAGCGGCTACAAAATTGAAATCTGGCTAACGAAGCTTCCTTTACACTTCAGTGTTTCCTTCTTCCCTTTAATCTTCGGCTTAAATAGTTGAAGTAGTTGAAGCGTTGGATTGATTTCGTCAGTGGCGCAATTAGGATTTAATCTTGGGGGAGCTGAGTTGAACGCATACAAATATTTCTAATGCGAAATCAATAAAATTCATTAGGTGATTCTAAAAAATTATTTATAGAATGAGATCCAGTTCCCTTTTTTTACAAAGTTCTTGAATTAATTTAGTCGCGGTTACATTAATCTCCTTTTTCTTTCTTCTTCGGGGGTGTCAAGGCTTCTTGGTTTTAGTAGATTCGATTGGTGACTTATTGAAATCAATAACGACAGCTTTGATTAGTGAGAATTACACATAGCCAAGCATAAAATTTTCCAGACAGTTTTACTTTCAGAGGAAAATGAAGCAGTGCATCATACTCGTTTCTCACTCCTCTCATTAAATGCCTACAAGAAGTTCTTCGTTACATCCAGAGCCAGGTCTAAGAAGTCTAGCACTAACACAGAAAATTTTGACTCGCCGGTGGTAAACGAGGGTAATTACAAAGAGGCTTAAACAAGAAACGCCGCTCTTAACTCCAGTAATTTCTAAACGAAGTCGCGAAAGCGGGATAAGTTGAAGCGACAACGAAATTCAATTCTCCGCCGTACCGAAAATTTTTCCTCACCCTTTGTCCCCTGGGGACGAGGTTTGGTGGTGTAATTTCCCATGCGGCTGCGTCTGGAAGCAACTTTTCGGCGCGGTAAGGCGCATTTTCAAGGCTTGTTAACCGCGGTGTATCGGGAGCACGACGAAAGCGCGTTCGTGACACCGTGTTAATGACACAGTCGACAGTTCGCAGCTTGAACACGCACAGGAGATGGCGTCTCCATCAAAGAGACCGTGCACTACCTTGGAAAGGTCCCCGAGCGGGTTTCGGCCCGACGAGTATCGTCGAAGGGGGCTTCATCGAGCGTGAAAAGATTATTTCCCCGGGATTACGCCGAGCGAATCATCCCCTGTGAACGTTCCCTTTCGCGAGATTCCCTCGCGATTCCTCCGCGCCTGTCCTCGAAAATGGACTTTGAATTTTAGTAATTCGGAACGATCCCATGAGAAAATTACACGAATTCTTCGACGAATCTCTCTTCCTCTTTTTGGTGGTTACGATTATTTAATCTAGAGAAATAACAGTGCTTCTCGTAATAAGTAGTTAAGGGTAGTGGCTGGAGTACGTTTCATTTTCTGCAGAGAACAGCGAGAAGCTATTGTAGCATACCTTTCTGTGACAGGGACATTAAATATTGTTTTTAGAAGCTTGGAGATTGAGTTTATTATTATTATTATTTATTCCACGGTTAAAGACTCTTTAGTTTACAATATAAAATTAATAAAGTTAACAAAGAAACAGTGTGAAAAAAGAAAAGAGGAGAAGAGTCAGTACAAAAATAAACAAACAATAAAACAACGAAATAATAGAACTAATGAAATAATAAAATTAGAATTAACAAAGTCGACATGTTCGCTAGAAAGATTTTACTTCAGATGCTTTCTTAATTGTAAATTTAACAACTGCATTTGTCTGAATAATTAAGCATTTGTTGAGAAACACTTCGTGCGCTGCTATTTGCAGGGAAATTTGACGAAAGAAAATTTGTATTACGTGTGGCACATAATTTCCAACGCACGTGGAATCTACGGATGAAATAGAATTGCTCGAATACTTCCGCCTCCGTAGTGACATTAAGTAATTCATAGCTTGCATTTACATTGTGCGCGAAAGAATGCAGATGGTATAAAGTTGTCCAGTGGCGCTGCTACTGGACCATCTCTGTTCTGACTTTGATATTATTTACGATTTTCCATTCTCGTCTGCAATATCGCAACAGCGCATGAATTCATAAACTCTGTTTACTTTTCGGCAAAGCTTTTTCATGAATTCTATTCCCTTCGACGAGAGTAGCACGCTGTTATTGCAGCGTGGAATATAAAATCGCATCGTATGAAAAGGGTTGTTTGTAAAATTGGCGAAAAACCGGACGGTTTTCTCTGTAAAATTCCGCTGGAAATGTCTGCCCTAGAATCTACGATAGAAGCTCCTATCAACGATCTAACGGCCTTTTGAAAAGTGATAGGAGCCATTCTATCGAAACCAGATTTGTCGTCCATTGTGAACCGAATAGCCAGCTACACGCGAACATTCTTTCATACGAAACTGGATCGTTTCGTATGGTATCTGCGGCGAGACGTGTGCACCACCACACGTGTGTAAATACAGAGTACTTGATAGACTTGCCTTGAAATTCCCATGAAGCTTCAGCAACGTTTTCAGCTGTCTAGCTGTTATTTATTTGGACAGTTGCTACGAAGAACTGTAACACTTTTCCTACGAAACTTCCCACTGGTCGAGCATGATTGACGGAGAATTTAAAAAAGGAAATTAATGAATAACTGTTAACAGCTTGAAGGAAACGTTTTAGAGCAATATATCTCGCCAGTCGTGGGATTTATCGAGAAATAAGCATCGAAATGCAGCTTTCAAGTGGTCATGAATACGTGAATATTTTCAAGGCAATTATAGAACTCCGTGGCTTTAATCGGGCGATAAATTTAACTGTCTTTTAAAACGTAGTTCATGTCGAACTTGTTTGTGCTTGCAGTATCGATGAAGCTGTTGGCTGTTTATATTTGTCCCTGCTCGTCGGGAACGGTTAAATGAGTAAAATCCTGAGAGGTGATTGTATTAGACAGGATTTCCTTTTATTAGACGTATAAAACACGAGAAAGGAGATATTTAAAGTAACTGATTTATTAATCCCAAGCTGGGAATTGATCAGAGCTTAGCTAGACTCTGTGACCCACAAGTGAAGAAACAATTATCCAAATATAAATCCGAGAAAATTGAATGGAAGCATCGATGATTCGAGGACCATCTGGTGATTGGTAAAAAATCGAAAAGGAACTTTCACAGAGTAGCTGAAAAACATTCGATGGCGCACCTGGTAGCGCGAGCAGCTTCGATGGTACTACGATTCGAATTTCGTAAATCTTGAGAATCATTCTGTCGAAAACTTCCGTCGGCAGCTCAATTTTTAATAGGCCAAAGTCGCCTGTACATCATCGAGTGTTACGAGGAAAGTTGAGAAGTGCTTTGGAACTCCTGTGCAATCGGTTCTCGCTTACATCAGTCGAGTATTGTAGAAAAGTTGCCTGTTCTCACATTTTTCAGCGTAACTTAATTTTATTTTAACAACGGGGTGGGAATACCCGGGGTACAAGTTTCACAAGTCCAAAGAAGCAGCTGCCTCTACTTTAGTACTTTAAACACAGAAACATGGTCCAAAAGCGTACAATTCCCATCGATTTCGAGTCGCAAAATAATTTAATATTGAATATGTTCGTCCTCATTGTAACATGCACCCAAGACTCAAAACCAAAAAACAACAGGATGTTCAAAAATAGCAGGAAAATATGAATTTCTGCTAACATGAACGAAGAAAGGAAGCAGAATCTAGCCACACAATCACGATTCATTTAAACGAGAACGAACTTCTCAGGTCGTTCATCGTGCTTTTGAAAACTCGGTACAAACGAGCCACTTCCGCCAACCGAATCCCTTAATTACGCTTATGAGAAGAAAGAAAGTCAGCTTGGAATCGCATCAAAAGCGCATTAGGAAGAATTATTCGTTCGTTCGTCCGGAGACCTCCGCGTTTCCTCTACCTTCCACCGTGGGAGGAATTATCGAACCTGAAAACGATCGAGTCAAATTAACGAACTTTCCATTGGCATTGCTCCGGGGGAAGGAACACTTTCATTACCCCTCTCGTTCTCCACGCTACCATTATACTGCTGGCCAGTCGATTCCCGTGATCCCCTTGAAATTTACAGCGAGGGTAGTTTCCAGTCGTCCCCGCAAATGAAGGATATTCGTTCGTTAATTGGCAGTGGGGGGCGTCGCCCCAGGGTTCAGGATTCATTCAGAATGTGTTTTACCTTGCAGTTACGACGTTCACTGGCGACATATTCGCTTATCGGCCCTCGTGGTCGCTCGATCAGACGCCTCGTAAATAGATTTCAACTTCCGTCGACGCGATCGAGCTTATGGGGGAGCTTTCCCCGTTGTTCGAGCCCCTAATCCTCGCAAATTAGTTTATCGCGAAATCGCGGTACCCAGGACGAAGCATGTCGGCTCATCAGGCTGCCGACCACGCCCGTATAAGGCAATACATCGCTCTAAAAGGCGGTTTGATGCTTCGAAATCCAATAATTTATTAATCTGATTTTATTGGCCGCTGGAAGCTTCGCGATACGCTTGCGCGTTCTACGCGGGTTTGCACGAACGGAGAATTTTTGACGACGCAAAAAGCTTCCCTGTTGCTTTCATGGACCTGGGATGCAACATGTAAATTTTGGGCTAGAGATTCCGGTTTTTACGGAGGAGGAAGTGCTGAGTTCGGGGATAGTGGAGGTGGAAAATTATGCAGGGCATACTGAGTGGACCGTGAGAAATATGACAGCTTTTCGATTCTTATCAAAACGAGTGTATGTTTGCGAAAAGGTTTTTTTATTTAGAAGTGAGGAAAAGATAAAATTTTTCATGTACGCATAAAACCTGACATGAAAGATTGGAAATAAGTTTTTGTAAGAAAAAAGGCCAGTGTTCTTAAGCAGTTTTAAGGAAGCATGCTTAGAATCTTCCGTCATATCGCATTGACTATTTGAACAATAGTACGCGTTCTTATGAAGAAACATTTATCGTAGTATGTTAAAATAGTCCCACCCCGTTAGAGCACCCTGTATCGTTAGTACTTATCTTAATCGTTTTTAGTGTTCATTGCCCCATTCTGAATGACCCATTTCCAATGCAGAAAATTCGTCCGATGTAGCCGAGCGTCCGACGATATTTTAAATTGTAATAATTTCCCACGGAGGAATGGAGCGTTTCGTTGAAGGATCGTTAGAGTTCGAGGGTGTTTCTTGAATAGATAAAGAAGTCGTCGGGATGATAACGACTTTGGTAATTCCGCGGGACGGCTTCGGTGTTCGACCTTCGTTAGACAACTTCGTCTTGCTGAAGCTCGTTAAATGATTTAATGGAAATAAACTCGGTGGGATACTTCGCGAGACTCTATACAGTTTCCCCTCTCCACGGGACACGCTCAATTATAAAACTTCCAGGCGATTTTCCGTCAGAAACGACGTATAACGTCCATTAATCGACGTTTTACGAACGGAAATATAACTTTCCGTTGTTCTCTCGTTAATCCTAAATTTTTTTAATATCACAAATACTAATATATCCCTGACTCGTTGTCGCCCGATAAAATTTATTTCATCTTGTGAATGCTGTGATTCTTTAAATATAAATATCACGACGTTTCAGCATTTTTTCATCAAGTGCTCTATTAAGATTGTAATTATTGCAAAGAAAATTTTCAATACAAATGGTATTTAAAATTCAGTACCCTCAGTTACATATGTTTGAAAATAATGGTGATGATAGAACTTATCCTGAAGAATCCTTCAAATAAATGTATTTCAACGAAATTTGATAAAATGTCGTGCGTCAAAGTGGTAGGAATTTTTACGCAGGAATAATTAAATGGGACCGGGAGTAAATTTAATTAGATCCTATTGGAATTAACGTTATCGCGTTTCACTGCGACGGAACCGATAGTCCTGATGGATGGATGTTCATTTGTTGCTTTTCAGGCGAGCGAAATTCGCTGCAGACCCGCCCGGTGTGTATAGAATGGCACTTTGGCGGTAAATACGTGTGTATGCACAGGAATATAGTACCTGCCTACTAATTACTGACGCTAGGACAGTGCATTGGTCCAGATCCCCTAGCTGGATATACTTGAAACTGTTCACGACGGAAGCAAACATATAGATCGTATTGAACCAGCACTGTCAAGCTAGAATTCTGTTGAAATGGTGTCAGAGTTGAGTTACGTTTGTGTAATACGGACGGGGGATGATTTCTGAAAGAAACACAGCGTTCGCAACAGACCCTGGGGACATTTCGAAGGAAAATATCGCGGTACCAGAGAACTCCTGTTGAATATTGATCGAGGTGGGAGGAAATGCAGAAGACATTAATAAAATTGCCACTTCGTGCTTCACTGCTCCTCTTTAAACGACTCTAAACGAAGAAATTTGAAGGTTTTAAGTGACACTTGCACTGCCTGCATACATGGAATCTTTCAATATGACTGGAAGCTTGTGCTACAAACTCTGCCACGGCAAATACTGAAGTCAAACAGCAGGTCTCGATATTCCGTCATGGATATCACTTGATAAGCACTTTCAGCAGTGTAAAGCTGGACCAAGAATTTAATATATGTTCGAGAACTGTTTCAATGGTCAGAGCGTGTAATGATACAAATATTAAGTTACTCATGCGTTAATACATAGAATCAGACTTATATTGACATATCACTTGTCTCTTGATATGAACTCTGCAACCTCAAAGCTGGCTATTTATATTTCCTCCTAGTACCACTCCACAGAAACACACTTCCTATATGCATTCCCCAGAATTACAGACACGCGTCGGAAACATCCTGACCTCTCGCGATGTTAAATTTTTCCTGCCTCACAGTTTCCAGGTGCTTTACAACATCGTTTAATATCGACGCGAGCCATATGGTGCTCCGAATTCGAGTTGTGATCCTATTTAGAAACTCGTTAGAAACTCTGCACGCTATTACGATTGCGTGCAATTTTTTGCGATGCACTTCTGCCGGAACCTCTCATTTACGGGTGTACAATTTAACGAATGCTAAATTCGTTTCGTTCGGTTTGTTTGGTCGAGTTTCGGCTCAGCGAGTAGGTGCACGCATCTCGGTTTCGAGCTTGCTTGGATATCCCCAATTTTCATCCCACGTCATCGCCTTAAGTTTCAAGAAGTTGGGTGAATGTAGGGTGCCTGGGCGCACTTTCTGGCCAGGTATATCCTGAACAAAGCTACCCCTGTGTGCACACGCGAGCACACCACCTGGCTTCTAATTACTGTCGCTGGGATACTGGCTTGGTCCAGATCCAGGGCTAAGATACCCCCGTATGAGACCATACGTCAAACCAGCCGATTGTAATAACGCTTCGACGCTATAGCGTACGCATATCTGAACGCATACATGCAAATCTCGGTGTGCATGTATGCATGCCAGTGTAAGTAGCGGGTAATTGTCGGTAACCGTTGCAGCTTCGAAATGCCCAAGGAACTTTCGCGTATGAAATCATACTGATTCTGAGCCTTTGATGCCACGTGGATTGGTTCTCTGTTTTCGCTTGTTAGGATGCTCAGTTTTAGTGGAAGCCATGTTTCTACTTACTCTCATTGTCAGTGCTATAAGCGTAGAATGGTCAAAGATGTTTATACACTTGATCCGGAAAAATTTCATCTGCATATTCCAAAGGTGTGTAGAATGATTATACAATGAAAGTTATGAGAAACAGAATTGAAACTTAATTCATTCATCACACGATCATAGTCACATTCAGCGTGGTGTTCGTCCTAACTTTCATTTGGAAATTAAATCTCTGATGTTTGGCACACGCAATGCACATAAATTTGTAAATACGGTTATTGGGTACATCTTTACATACAAATTCAACCAGAAGCAGAGTATTTATTTGAGACGACAGGGAAAATGAAATTGCTGCGGAGCAAGTGTGCGAAACGGGAAATACAATTGTCTGCACTTGTGGACTCGCAGATGGATTTTCGAACGATTGTAATTGCTTCGTGAGTTCATTTCAGTTACAGCGTGACGCGGATCTGGCAATTTTAAGAACCCATAAAAGGACTGTGTCGACTGGTCTATGTAGGTCGTGCAGAGATAGGTACATACAGGTCCAGAATTAAATGTCTTTTCCATTTCAAACTCAGTGGTAAATAGAACTTACATGAGGACAATACAAATTCTCGTGTTCTGTCAGTAATATCACTCACCGGAATTTCAATTCTAATTGAATTATTTATTGCCTTAAGCCAAATGTAGCTTTTACAGCAAGTACGATATATATGTAGTTTACAATTTATACAGTTTTCAGATTACCAACTATAAATTTACATATTAAGATTTACTCTATTGAGTATTTAATATTTCTGTTTTGCTTGACGTTAGTTAAATTTTTACATTACACTCCTTAAGAAAGTTATAGATAAGTTTAAGACCTATAATATCCGGATCACAGAGAAAAGAACTAATACACAGTGGTGGGTAATATTTACGACTGATGAGCAGTCTTAACAAAATTAAGCGTACATCCTCGTATTCTGGGCATTGCCAGATAACATGGTTCAGGTCTTGAGATTCTGCTCCACAATGACAAGCACTGTTAATTGTGAAATTAACTCTGGCTAAAGAAGCGTTTAAGTTATAATGGTTAGAGCGACATCTATTAACAAAAACTATAAAACCTCTGGGGAGCCCTCGTCCAGTATACCAAGGCTTACCCTTATCCTTATGAAAAAATCGAAAGTAGTCTATGCCTTTAGTCAATTCTAATCTTATTCGATCCATCAGAAACTTCTTAAGAAAAAAGAGACCATCTTATTTACCTTCATTTTACGAAATTAGAAGGAACTTCTAGTTTTACTAAAAATTAAACGAAGATTTCATGTGTTAATTTCCTGAATACGAAAAATTGCCTCGTCGTACCTTCACCTATCAGCACCTTCCCCGTCGTTGCACAATTCTCTTCGCAAAATGCAGATTAACTCGCGAGAGTGAACTCTATAAATCGCCCAACTTTAATTCGGACTGACGGTGATGTAATTAGAGACAGCATTCCAGGATCAAACTATTTCGGAGCCGCTTCAAGTTTAGCAGAGAAGAATCCATAATAGATGGGAGTAGTTAATTGCTGCGAGAAGAACGAAACGTCGAAAGTTAAATTGCGAGATACTTTTGCTGCGTTATAATGCATTGTCCATTCCAGGTAAATAAAGTCCACTCGGAAGCGCAATAATCGAGGTCTATTAAAACAGCAATTTTCTTAAGCAAGCGCTAATTACTTCGCTGAAGCATCTAGTTCTCGCTCGTTATCAACGTTGCACGAGATCATCCCCAGCTTTTTTTGAGCTTCAGAATAATTGAATTCTGTCTTACACATGGCTAGAACGCTCTTTCAATCTGTTATGATACACGCAACATTAAGGAAGCAGCGAATCGCTTCCTTTCCCTTGGCAGTTATCTGTGCAAGATCTCCCCATTGCTCACGGCGAATAATGGATAAACAGGCCCGCGCTACGGAAACCAGGTTAATGGTAGACGATTTAGTCATTCAGCGTCAACGTTCTGAACGATATCATGTTTTTCAAGAACGACGACTTAATGTCCGATAAAATCTGCGCGCGGGTCAACATTCGTGTCTTCTTATGCTATGCTTTTCCCGAGAGTATTGCAAACACGTGCATTTGGAGGCATTATGCGCGTCGTCGTGAATATCAATGACATACATTACTAGACGAAAGTATGACAGATAATCTTTGCGAACATCGTACAAAGATAGAATGATCCAATTTTATAAGGGATGAATCTTATTTTCGCTAAAACTCTTTCCTTGGAACAAAGTTATGCATATTTAAAATTGCAATCTGCATTCAAGGGAAACTCATTGAACAACATGGTTTCATCTTCAGTTTTATCATATTTCAATTAATGTACTCGAATCTATGGGTGTAAATCTTAATAAATATATTTCGTAAATACATTTTATCTCAAAATATTGAATGAAAGATTTCTTCTTTCATTCCCCCTAACATTATTATTTAATCCCTTACATTCCACTCACTGTTAGATATTTCTACTAACAAGGAGAGTATCTCAGGTGTCCGCCTCCGATTGCTTTGGTTTTTGGATATATTTTAGAGGGCAGAAAAATAAGAAACAGGTGTCCTTCTATTTTGGTCTGGTTGCATGTTCGAGGGGTGAAACCACCCCTCAAATTTCATGAGAATACCTAGGTGATGCCATCCTCAGATTGCTTTGGTTTTTGGCCAAAGCAATCGGAGACGAACGGCTGAAAATCTTATAACTTTCAGGGGTGGTTTCACCCCCCAAACATGCAATCAGACCAAAATAAAAAGATACCTGTTTTTGGTCCTCCAAAACACATCCAAAAATCAAAGCAATCGGAGGCGGACACCTGGGATACTCTGGATACTGAATCCAACTTAAGCTTTACTTGCAACCGAACAACAAACGTTTCTCCTTCAAAGAACATCATGTAGAGAGAGAGGGAGAGAGAGAGAGGGGGGGAGGGAGATGGAGAGAGGGAGGGAGCAATAAACTCCGTCGAAGAGCATCGTCGATTTCTTGACAACGAGCATCAGTTGGCTGAATGAAACTGGTTTCGTCTCCTTAAACGTGGTACCCACTGTTCCAACACTGTTGTCGAAAGATAAACAGTTCCGAGTTGCCTTGACAAAGTTAACGGCCCGCCCCCCACCACCGACGCGGTGCCTCGCGTATCTGATCGTGCCTCTGCCACCGGTGATATTGAGTTTTACACGAGCGAGCACAGCGACCGAACGTAGTGTTAAATAACTCTCGGTACGGTCCACAGAAGTTGTATACCGGCACTGAGAGTCTGTAATTTGAATCGTGACTCGGAAGGCAGGAAAAAGGGAAACTCTCGGGGCTATGCGCGCCCCGTTCTCTAGCTTCCATGGAACCAGACGGTACAAGTCCCCTTTGAAACCAGGATTATTTCCTGCAGGAGCCGTTTCGCCAGGAAAACTGGGTATCCTGCCCCGTGTATTTTTGTGTGTCGATAAAAATTTCAAACGGCTAGCAGGTGTTACTCGCGGGAAAATACTCGACGGAAATTCTACTCGTTCGTGTTGGGTCTTCGGATTAGTGGAACATGTCCTTGTTAACTTGGGGACTTCTATATAGCTGGATATAAAGTGTGATATCGTTTTTATTTTGGACTTTGAAGAAGTCTGTGTTGGCAGTGGGGATTTGAAACGAAGAGATTAATATCTTGCAATTTTTGTGACACACGATTTTGAGATTTCTTTCCCCGTTTCGATATTCCCCAGATGAATTCGTGTCTTTCTAAGACAATATCTAGTTCGAGTTTGATATACTCCATGCAAAACCACGCCCGCACAGAGCGAAGTTGCAGCCTTTTTTATTCGTCGATTTCGAACGCCGACGGGGCATATTCGTTTTTCCTCTCTACCGCCAATATACGAGCACTGTGCCTTATTTTTCTCTGTCGTTTTTCTACTCTCATTTGCAGACAGTTAAGCTACCCAATAGGAGTACACGTAAACTACAGCCCTCTCGTCTGTGACCAAACGTATTTCATTGATTAGAACGGGCCAGCTTCTGCGATCAGGATAAACCCGTCCGGCTTTCTGTAACGTTAAACGCGATTTCACCGCGTAAAACGTGAACGAGTTGTTTGGCGTTTTTTCAATTTCGCGTCGCCGGACGTCCGGCGCTGGAATCGATTCTTGACGCGATTGTTGCACCGAAATAGAAAATATGTTCACTTTTACTAACGCTTGGAGCATTTTCAGTGGACGTTACTGATATTATTTATTACTCGTCGAGAATTGTATCCAAGCGAATGAAATCGCCAGTTCCAATTGTTCTTTGTATTAAATTTCGTTGGTTATTTAACTATATTAGAATTCTGCGAATATTCTCCACGTCGCCCACAATTCCGTATCTCGGAGTAGGAAGTTCTCAGAGAAATGTTTGGGGGCAATTCTCACGCTCTGGGAATATTACTTACGATAAGGATAATTATTGTCTGCTGTGGGTCACGTCTTCAATATAGGGTGTGTTATCTCGATAAGACGAGCACAATTTCAAACCGTGAGATAGCAAAGGAGCTCGCGGCTCTCGGCCCACGTGCTGTGTTATTATTGCGTTGGAAAACAGGCAAGCCAGTCCAGGACGTGAAAAAAGAAACCGTCCGTCACGTATTTCATAAGTAGATGAAACAGAAACAGTGGCACCGGGGACGTGTGTGCAAGAGGACCCTGCCAGATATTTTGTGCCACGGCTGCGGGGTATCGTGCCGAGCGAAATATTATATACACACACGTGATGATAGCGTTAACGGTAAATAGGTCAGCGGGGCGTTATGTCGCACACGTCTTTCGAGAATTCGGAAAAATGTCTGTTTCTTACAAAATTGGATTTCCGCTGAAACAGATTACTCGAAGGGTATACTTTCAAGGGAACGTTCCCCAGACGTGCTATGGAATAACTTCTCGCGTCTGAACATTCGCTCAAGAATGAAAAATTGTACAGCGTGAGACTATATGTGAAATTTTAAGAATTGTTTCCTTAGTAACTGTAACACCGGTGTTGATTTCGAGTGGGACTGTTAAAAGCCCTGTCTTGAAAAAAATATAGACACTCAAAGTAATGATCTTGGTTTTTTTTAACATTGTTTTAACGATTCAATGCAAAGCAATGTAATTAATGTAAGCATTGCATGACGAGGGTTGAGCTTCACTAGGAAAATTCGAATTGGCAAGCTCGAAACGAGGTGAACGTAATTGACGGCTCAGGATTGGACACAGCGAGAAGGAACCCGGATCGATGGTTGGAGAACGTGATCATCAGCGATAAGTGGAATCGAGACGTAACGTTTCGCGATCGCGCAACCAGCAGGCGGCATTTCATCTCGCAGCATTGCGTCATTTCGATGGTCGTGGTGATTGATAGCGGCTGCCCGTGCTTGCGAGCTCGAATCGACGTGCTGAGACAAACGATCTCGCCGACTGTCCTGAGGTGCGCGCGCTAGAAGACTCATGTTCCAGTGGAAACGCGGTGGAACGTGAAAACCCGTTTCCCACATCCCATTGATTAGATCGAGCAGGGGAAATTGAAGTTACTTTGGGTGGGTTTGATATTGATGATCTCACTGGTGGGCCATCATTTTTTCATGAAAAAGAGGCGACGAATCGTGGCATGCGTTATCTTCTCATCGAGAAAGCGGTGGTTGAGTTGCAAAATCTCGGAGATGTAGGTCTCCGTTTTCATTTAGAATTTTTGTGGTAAGAGGAATTAATCTTAGAAGATAATCCATTACTTCTATACTATCATCGATTTTGTAAATCTTTTACTATATCGTAAGTGGTGATAATTTATTTTTTTGTCGTTAATCAATTGCTAGTGTTTAATAAACAACCCAGCTGAATTATTGGATAGAATATTTACTGCGTATTTCTTATTCACTTCAGTTAGTCTGGAATGTTTTTTTTCATTTCAGCAGGTGTTGCTATCGACAAATGAACTGAGTTACGTAAGTTGCTTTCAATAGGACCGTCTGACGAGTTCTGAACAAATTCTTCCTCGTTTCTGTGATTGTAAAACATGCAATCGATCTTGCTCCTTTTATTTCTAATGCTTCAACTTAAATGATTGAAGTATAGGAATATATTTGGATAACTTTAGATAGACGGAAAAAATCAGATTTCAGTTTTAAGTTCCAAATAAGCCCCTGAATGACGTTCTAATTCCTGAAATGTTTTATTTATACTGTATCGTTAAAATAAAATGATCAAATTTGGTCCAATTTTAGCTGTCCTTCGATCGAGCTGTTTAATGAAATATTGTGTTCAGTGGTTCATACAAAAAAGGTCGCCAGTAGGATTGAACACGTAAAATATTTATTTATACACCCCCGAAACACATAAATTTTATCATTAATATTGCTAAGTTTATTAATCTTAAAATCGTTATCACAATTAGTGATTATCCCCATTTAATTGTGAAACTCTTAACTCAAAATTACTATTCCAATTCTTCTATTACCCCAGTCCGCAAGATAAACAGTAGAATAACATCGATTTAATTGACCTTATCTACACTTTAAAATTCACGACGCGAACTCTTTGGCTTATTTGTGTAACGACTGTGAAATTTCAATGCAGAGAGCTTCAATGTTACGAGGTGCGATGAATAATTTTGTCGTCGTTAGAAGATTCACACGGTACAATTAATTATGCAGAAGAGAATGTCGAGCATACTCATGCACTGGTACAAACTCCCGCAGGCATATACTCGACGATCGCAATTTCTGCGAAAATACGTGCAACGAAAGAATGCAGTTTCAAGTACGAGTAATTACAGTTGCCTTTGACACAAAGTTGCCATTCATTATTAAAAATCAAGCATTCTTACGAATTTAATTTCCACCCCAATATCCCGCGATCTCGGTTCTCTCTTTGTTTGCGTAACTATTTTCGTACGAGCTTCGAGTACAAGATTCGAGATAAAATCTGTTCATCAAACGCAACAAGTGGCCACACATCACGTGCAACGAAACGTCGATAAAATCGCGCCCGATACACGATTTCGACGTGAACCACGAAGACGTCGTACGTCATACTTTGCTAAACGAATTCTTCAATCCTGCGGTGCCTGTGGGACCAGTTTTTAAATGATTGAGTCTGGAAGAACGAGCCAATTGAAAAGAGTGGAAAATTAAATTATCTTCACATCCCTGTTTCTTTTTATTACATATCTCACTTTGCATCGTTAGTATTTTAAAATCAATTAATATTGTCTTTCCCCCTGCAATATTTAATAACGCGATAATTACTTTCGTCTCATCTAAACGTTTCATTCAGTTAAAAATTGCAAACTCAATAACTTCTCGTTTCAACTTCATTCTACATATATATCCATGTGTTATTAACTGTCTCCTGTTGGTAATATATTCTTAATACCAATTTCCATGACACCATCCGATTATTCTGTCAATTCCTTCATCCTCGGGGAATCCTAAAACGAAAGCACAAAGTGCGGAGCAACTCTCGAGGGTAGATACTCGCGAAAGAATAACGACAGTTTCAATCTAGCTTGGGGAGAAAAGTGAATCAGAAGAGGATCGATTCACAGGAATAAACTTGACGAGTTTACTAGATGAGTTCGCGAGAGTACACAAAACTTTTCCGCGGGGCGAAGTTATCGAAGACGGCTTGACCGTCGTTCGTGCCTGAAACAGGCAACTTTGGCCGTCGTAATTTACGATGCAGCTGCAATCAATTTCCCGCTAGCACACAGAGAAAGTTCTCAATAAGCGACGGACGGAACCAGCCAGGGAACGAATCCCTCTGTTCGGTATGCAAATTATCCCCGATGCTCTCGCCAGGGAAAGGCGTTGTTTCCCTCGTAAAAAGCAACGATTTTCACCTGTCGATCGATAACGCGAGAAATTGGATTACTTTTCCCGCGATACTCGCAGTAGTTCCTCCATTTTCGGCTGACCGTGTAGAACATGGACGGCTCTCGTTAAATCAGCGAAACATGCGCGCAGCTGCATGGATGCTGAGTGTAGTGCATTAACCTGATTGCACCGTGAATGCTGGCTAATATATTAATCGTGATTGCGTTTTGTTAATATATTTTCGATGAAGGTCCAATACAGGCCCGCCTGTGACGTGATTTTTAAACAGAGCTTGTAAATAAGGTTAAATAGCTACATTCGCAAATATTCGAGGCTATAATAATTTGAAAGTACATTTTTTATTGGCAAATGAGATTATACTGCAGCAGATTTCAAATGAAATTCATTTAGATTCTTGAATGTAATTGTATATCTTTTGCACTTGTGCTTCCAGTAGAGCGAATAAATGAACTGTCAGACATCGATTCTCGGTGAGAAAATAAGTATCATATAAGATGTTGAAGACAGATTGAAGAAAGTAGTTTTAATAGCAGTTTTGTTAATACTATTTTCATCTAGTATCTATCATTCATAACTCAGAAAATATACAACGATGCCGTAATACGAAACTTTGTTTCATGGTTCGCGAGACATAGTTCGTATAACGTTTTCCATTTGAATAAAATTTCCTTGTACCCATATTATTCTATATTTCTAATGCATATTTAATGGCTCTCTACGTTCCCAAGCAGAATTGTAAACGAAGTTCCAGAAGCAATATTAATCACGAAACATTTAATTCTCCTGGTCTTATCATGCATACAAGATTTGAATCAAAACGTCTTATATTCCACTATTCCTTTGTCCCGAATTTATCCAATGAACTCGCCCCGATTAATCTCAAATTCGCGGAGGTTCATTTCAATTTTAAATCCCCTGGAACCTTGAATCGTTATCATTCCACCGGCACTCCCAAGTTCTCGTGTTAGAGCACAGTTGCGGATTCAACGCCGGTCGAAGCGATAAAATACTCCCGAATCTTTCCGCATCGCGGAATGTGGTCCACGTTTTTGTTATAAATTCCCGTTGCAGTAGCCCTTCGGTAAAACTGCCGGTAACGAGGCTGCGGGCCGCATTTCCTGCGGATCGTCTACAAAATCGGTCGGCGAAATCACGCGAGTCAGGACAGCACGGATAACGAAAACTGACCTACGAAATTTGATACAGGGAGGGGAAAACTCCCGGAACTTTAGGTACAGACCCATCCCCCGTTTGACCCAGGATTTTCAGAGATCTCTGGGCTGGTACGTGTTGGCCGTGGGTCACGCGCCACCGCCTTCCGAACGTAAGATACTCCCCGCCCTGTGTGCGCCCGCGCCTGTGCTTTCGTGTGTGCTCGAAACAACAAGGACGCATGAAGCATATACGGATCGAAGATCGGCGAGGATCCACATTCCCCGGCTATAAATCGCCGCCAGCGACAGCCTCGATTCTTGGTTTAATCTTTAAAGCTCGCACAGCTATATATTATTCGTCTGCCACGTATTTGCATATTTTCGACGGTTCCCGGTAGCGGCGGTCTGGCAGTCAGATTCGCGATTCAGCCGGAGCTTTCGGACGCGTTATTTGAATTCCGATGATTTACCGCCCGGCCCTGCGGTGTACAAATGCTTGTATCTTCTGGTATCGATGCTGGGCTTCGTTTCGGCGCGGTATTGTCCTCCGCACACAGTGGTCCTGGGAAGAGAAACGGGCGGTGGCGGTTTTCCTAAGTGAAGATAGGGGACGGTACCATCCTTTGATCAGATTTTCCGGCCGGATTAGGAGAATCGTAAGCGCAATCTGTTTTATATGCAACCATCTGTTGCGTGCACAACAATATTCACGCTGTGATTGAGATTTAAACACGGAAATGACGGGGTGTGTTTTATCGTCATATTTACGAACCACCCTGACATATCATATCCATCATATGATTTAATGGTTGGGAGGTGAGTTCCTGACGATACTTTATGAGAATCTGATCAGTGATTTAACTTCGTTTCTTAATGCAGTCGATATGTTTCAAGGAGGTTCGAATTAATAGAACCAATTTTCTAGAACCGCGTCACGTTGATATTTCATTTCGAATTGATACTTACGCAATCTGTATTGCCCAGCGTGCAGGCGGCGGTCTCATTTTGCGCTAAATAATTTTCAGATCGTGCGCGAACGGCGGATGTGGAGCAGGGACGGTGGTAAGGGGAATAAATTCGCGGGGACGGTTGCGGCCTTACGGGTCACACGTTCGCAGCCTTCGAATGCAGGATAAGTTACAGGCGCAGCGGAAAAGTCGTGTTATACAGATCACGTGCGGCCTAGAATGGACGAGTAAAGTTTCGGGATTCACTTTCCATCCTGGGTGGTAAGCCAATTTCGGCTATAACAAATACTCTAAGTTAGTTACACACGGCGAGTTTACCGCGCGGAAAACAAAGAGCGGTTAACGTCGACACGAATTTTCGATAGATATAGAGAGAGAAGGAGGAAGAGGGGAGAACGGTATTCCGCACCCCTGCAGAATGCGCAATTGAATCTCGTAACATTCTGCAGAGCAACGTGCCAATATTTTTCACAAATATCCTTGCGTCCCGCCGGTAAACACTGCAAAATCAGACCTGACAAACTTAAAATTCAAACGGATTTTTGTGCGACCCTACAAGTCAAACTCTGCAGATGTCGACACAGAATATCGCTCATCTATCTGACGATAGCGTGCATTGTTGTGTGAATAATTCTGAAGAGTAGCATATAAGTATTCTAATTCAGATATTAATATTTTGTGAGAATACCAGTATTTGAACTTTTATTGAATAAATAAACCTTCGATATTTTATGAAAGTACATATCCAGCATTTATTTGTTAAGAATATTTAAGCTACTCTGCAACGTATTCTACACGTTTAAAGAAAAGTGCATAGTGCCTATGTACCCTCGTTTCCCTAGTCGGCATGTAAAAGCCGAAAATGCCGTAAGCACACGGAAAATTAGATATCACCCGGCGCAGACAGTTAATTCGACGTATGCCATGTCCCCGGAAACTTTTTGCGATACGTGACGGGGCATAGTAAGCAAGCGGAGCCACCGAATGCAGTTCACCATCGGTACGGTGCACGTTGCGCATTTCCTACTCGAACAAATCCACTTTGCAGCCCGCTTTCTGTGCTGGCGCATCCTTGACGCTATGCGTCATCCGTACGTATCCGCCATGGAAATGAGAAACCGATACCAAGAGAGGAATCTTCCTCGCGACTTCTCCTACTTCGTCCGCTGCCATTAACCGGATCCCTTTCATGCGAAATTGGATTTTATCCCGGGCCACTCGTGTCTCCTCTGCCGTCTTCGCCCCGATGCGCTACTTCTTTGATGCGTCCACGTATTCCTCGAATGTCATTGAAACTGGTAAACAGTCCAGCTTCGCGGCATCCCGATTCTAACGTTCTCGATTTCACGTATTCTCTTTCGGATGTTTCCGAGCAGCCGAAATTCCTCTGCCACTGTGCTTTTCTGTCAAAGATTGAATATGTCGGGTACCAGAGACTTTGAGGAACAGTTCTTTTTTACTATTGTCCAAGATTTCCATCAGTTTCTTAGTTCTTTTTTATTTGTATTTGAATCTTCATTTGGAGAACTTGTCGTACCTCTTTCTAGGATTTGAGGGTTGATTTTTCCATGAAATTTGTGGGTCATCTTTTGGGTAGGATCGTCTACAAAGACTCTAGAATTAACTTAGTTTGTATGCTGGGAAGACTTGTGCGAAATGTAAGTTGTGATGATGGTACACAGTATTACTTGTGGTCAGTAGTATGGATACATAAATGGTCCGACACATCAGTATACATTACCAGTTAAGGGGTCAGTCTACTTTCATCGGGCGAAAAATGAAACTATTTTTTAAGATTTTTTAAAAATTAGTGTAGCACAAGACTTAATTTGTACGTTCCAAAGATTGTATTAAACTATTATTTAATAATCCCAAACCGGAGAATAATAACACACAGTGCAGCTACTTCTGGCCAGTAGTACGAGCACGTGAATGGTCAGCCAACCCTATACGCTCGATTTAAGCATACTTTTGCTTGATACATGTACCTAGTATAAGTCAAACGCTATGAATTAGTGTATAATTTGTAAATATTCTTGTAGGTAGATACAATTAACAAAGAGAATTATACAAAAATGTACATACCTACCAAGTATTTATAATGATGTCGAAATATACTTTTCCTAGCAATACCGACAAACTAAAAAACTAAAAATCCCCGAATCATCGCACCACGCTTCACAACCTCCATGTTTTGAATTTCCATTGTTAAAGATTTCCTAGGGCGCCGTTTGAAGTCGCATTCCTAAAAAAAATCTCTCGAAGTTCGAGCAATCTGAAAGGTCCCCTGAACGCTTGGAAATTGAATTTCACCAGCAGCTGCGTTCGCCTTTTATTTCTATTTCTATTTCATCGACTTCAAAGCCGCGGTGCAGAATTCACTCGTGACGCCGACCGTTACCCTGACGCTTTCTGTGGCGCCATAAGGACCACCCTTAACAGACTTATCCCTACAGCAAAGAATTTATTCTGCATCGTCGTAAAATCTCGCACGCATGATTCGGAAAAATTCTTTGATCCCCCACACGTGTGCTCACGCGAAATAGTAAATTCCCCAAGGCTGTCACGTTCTCTCTCCCCGTCCTTTCTCCGTTTGAAGGTATCACGGGGTTCGGTTCGACTTTGAGGATCGCTAGATCTCGCCGCGTTTCAGAGCCAGCCGCGGCGATTCTGTTTGACGTCAAAGCGCGGTCTCACAAATGAAATGTTACCGAATTTTTTCTCATCGACGCGCTTCCTTCAGAGGCATTCGCCTGGAAACAAGAGGCAGGCCTCGTTCTCCAGGCTGTAGAGGCCGTTTTAAAGGCGAGATCGTTTTGTTGCGCGGAACAACCCGTGGTTGGAATCGCGAGAAACTGCTACGCGAGCGTCTTGTCTCACAGGCCCTTTCACCTTTGCCAGGGTTAAATAGCGGGAACGTTTCGGAAACAGCGCGGGAAACTTGAGGTTTCTCTGTAGAACCACCTTTATTCGTGACTGTTCTCTACGTGTTACTCTTTATAACCGTGAAACAAGTCTGTCGACGAGGAAATCTTATGAATGGACGAAGGAGGCAAAGCTTACTGTACCACAAGAAAACAAATAAATCTAGTTTGTAATGATCGTCGTAGTAATTCCATTTTGCTGGACATATCATAAATAATTTCTATTCTCATTCTTCTTAATTGTCGCAAGAATACTGCTGGCAATATTTAGGTAGTTAAAACTTCTGTTAAAATTTGACTTTACTCTTTCGAGCAACGTGAGAAATGCCTTTGGAAGTATAGTGTTAATAAAATTATAAGCTGCATATTTGCTACATCGGGTCCTAAGGTTTATATAGAAGGGACAGTATACTACAGCTTCTTGGGAAATATTTTATGACCGAAAATGGGAGGGTTTTAGTCATCGTTCGTAATATCGTGCGTAAAAACGTGGTCTACGGACGTTCTAAGACGTTTCCACACCATCTAACTAAATGCCGCAGTATTTTTCAAAAGCTTTCGAGCGGATCAAAAGCCGCCATTTGGAGCGCCGTGAAAACAAATGGGTTCGAATATTTATATGAAATATCCTTAGCGTTAGAATAATTGAATGCATAAGTAAAAGTACTCGACCCTTGATTCTTGAATAATTTCCGTATATTTCTCTCTCCTGGAACAATGATCATCGGTCGTGTACCATTCTCCTCGAATTTAATTTAAATTTAACAGACTGGATTTCTACTTACAAGCAGAAACACTTATTCAGGCATACATTTGATTCATTTTAATAGTCGAATTAATCTTATTACTTGAAATAGAAAATGGAAATGTGTGGAGTTTGACATTTTCACATTAATAAAATTGGTGTTATATCATTAATATCTATATTAAATCAATCGCAATAAAAATTACACTGTTTCAGAATCTATTTCCCAAGAGAATTGCAATTTCCATTTAACATCATAATCTATCGCAGTATTACATTTTTAATCTCATCGAGTTCATTACAGACTTATGTATAAAACTCAGTTTAATCAGATATCAGATTAGCATAATCTCGTCGGATTAAAATGGAATTCACTCTATCTTTCATTGTATTGTTTAACTATCACACTGCTCCCTCGCTGGGGAAACAATTACGACTAGTAAAAGACCTCGTTCCAGCATTTTTATCTCATAAATACCAATGAAGCGATGGTTAAATGCTGCAGCGTAATCGCTCGCAACGTGTACGGGATAGAATTCATGATAAACCGGGGCGAAGTTAAAGGAAAGCTTGATAATGTAACTGCTCTTTCCGCAAACCGCTGCGTGCGCCGGTCTCTAATTGTATTAACGAGCATGAAGCGTGATTATCTCGCGCTTGGTCCCGCAAAAACACCCGACCACAATCGGTTGCGCGACGCTACATTTATCTGCGGGTCGGTCTCACTGTCAGATAAGGCGGCCTAAGGGAATGCTCCGAAATATATTGCAAGCATCGACGATAACGGTATAAGTTTCTCCTACTTGAGCGGAACCGTTGGTGTGCCTTTAAGCATGCACACAGAGACAAAGAAGCCAGACAGTCGCTGGTTTCTCTGCCTAGCTTTGAAACTCGGCTAATCCTGAGACTAACCACGAGCCCACCCCCGAAACGGAAGCTCGTTTCTTCGACAATGAAGGTGTACTGTCTGGGATCTGGGTGCATTAGAGACGTTCGATCTTACGATCCTCGCGGAACGCGATCATTTAACGTACTCGCTTGCTACGATACACCTAGAATGACGTTAAACCAGCAACCCGCGCATCTAGCAGGAAATTCGACGAACGTAAAGAAAGAATCAAGCGGAAGTGAATTTAGAGGGAAACAGAGTGTCTCTTCCGAAAGAAATGGAATAAGTCTTTCCAAGAGTCAGGAAGGAAGTACCACAATTTTATTCTCTTTATCAAAACTTCACGTGACATATATGTACTTGGGTTCCACGCGAACCCGTGAAAATTCAGCAATTCTTCCATCCACTGATGTCTCGAAATTTTCGAAGGAATTTCTCATCGACGCAACGCAGCAAGGAGAACAGTGTTCTAGTACAACGAAAGAGACCAAGGAACAGCTGATATATGGCACGCGGTGGATCTTTCTTCGTGGTCGTTGGGATAGAAAGAAATCAGACGTCGAAGCGCGGCCGCGATTGTGATACTCCTATGGAAAAGGGTCACGAGGGCGAAAGCAGGAACAAAGGGAGGCACTGCAAAAACGGGGGTTCGCTGTTGGACAGGGGGAAAACGATAAACGCCGAAGCAGGCGCGGCGAGACAATGGCGCGGGGCATATTTACCCGTGCTCGTTGCGCGTTATTTAGGAGCGGCACGCGCCATTTGTATTCCCGTGCACGCGTGCGCCACGGAAATTCGCGATATTGCCCTTCCCTGCGGGAGGAACCGATGCTCCTCCTTTCTGCCATCGCGGATCGCGTCCACGTTCGCGGGAGTTAAAAGTTTCCCGGCCGAGGCGAACACCCCCTTTCTGGTAAATCGCCCTTCTCCGCCTCGTCGTTTGACCGTGGATCGCGAGGGAACTGGCTCGTTTAAACGAACTAAGGGGTCGCCGGAGGATTACGCTGCTCGAAACAATTAGGGAGTCGCGTTCCTGGACGTTCAATTCGGGAAAGTGAACCCCATATTCAGGAGGGAAGGAATTTTCAGTGGTTAAGGGACAGTTTCTTGAATTGGTATTAGCAGATAGGTGGTGCTTTCGCGTTCGTGGTTTTCCAGCGGATTTTCTCGTACCTCGATACGGGGATTCGATTTGTTAAATGTAAAGATAGTATAGTTCAGCTGGAATGTCCTATCCGATCTTGTTACCAAGTTGCATTAAGCCTTTTTAAAAGCTGCGATAGCGTAACTAAGTACTCCCTCTCGCGATGCAATGAAAGCCCTTTTTAGATTAACTTAAATGGAGGGTAGATGATGATTAGGAAAATTCTTTCGAGCCGGATTGAAATATTCTACCTATGTTGGATTGTTTTAGTATTTCTACTCGCAGATTATCGGTGATTTAAAATGTGTGCAAGGGGGTCCTTAATAAAAATCCCAATCATGTTGCAAGTATACTACACGTGAACTCTAGTGTTGCATCGAAGATAGAGAGTATTCACGTCGAGGTTAATATTAAGCGATTGAACAGGGAAGATATACGTCCAAGTACAGGGAGGTGCACGAAAATTGAGAATCGTTGCCTGGAGCAGTTACAAAGTGAATTATGGGGACCAACGGAAAATTGAATTGGCTAAACTATCAGAGACCCTGATCCTATAATTTACATGGCTTAGCCGTGAAAGTGACGGCTGTGACTCGACGATGATTGATGCGGCCGTAAGTGCATCGCGTCGCGCACTGGCTCCGAGTGCAACCGGTGAGCGGTCGCATTCGTCGATGCATCTCACCTGGCGACGTGCTGCGCGCTACTAGTGGCAGTGCCAATAATTGGTCCTTGTTCGTTTTAACGTCATTCCTTCCGCGAACATGCACGCCAAGGTGGATCGATCGTGCGTGGTGATTGGTGCATGTTTACGGCGGTTTTACGTGCAGCAATGTACGTGGAAGCGTGCATGAAAGCGTGTATACTGTAGACATATTTGTCTGGGTGTGTACGTTTCCTATGTACACGTTCATCGAAAGCCTGTTTCGCGATAGATGAACGTAAGCTTCGATTTTCGTAGCGGTTCGGTTAAGTGCATTATTGAAAAGTGAAAGGGGATAATCTGTAATTTTTCTTTCAGTTTTATCTCTCTTCGATCAGAAATCGAAAGAGAAAGTTGTTATGCTTTAATAGTTTTGTGTAGGTAATTTTGAGCGATGATTTGTAGTTAGATTGTAAAGATTGTAAAGAAATCAGATTTTTGAGAATTTTGAAAAAGATTACGGTGTTATGTGCCACCATTCTTGTGAATCGTTTGCAGTGGGTACTTGGGAATGAGTTTCCTCGGGGTTGACTTGTTCTACTGAAAAGGGGACTTGATATTCTGGTTGGTTTAGTGTAACTATTGTCACGACTGTATCAACAGAAGTATAAGAGTTAGGAAAATATGTTTCGACAAAGTGCGCATTGTGCATAAGGAAGCATTCTATAGTGATAATGATTCTATTGTAAATTTAAGTACATTTGAGTGGTGCTCATATTTACTTTTTGAAAAGACGTAATAAGTGTAGCAAAAGAGGGCATCATACTTTCTGGTTGAAAAGAATGAAATTCTGTTTATAAAACACAGTTAAACTTATGATTTCATAAATGTCACCATTTTGAATTGAAAAAGGAAGTCGGGGAATTTGAAGCTATAATTCTGAGTAAACTAATTTGTGGAGAATTTTTTATCACACATAGAGCGTAGAAACAGATATTGTTCTACTTGAAAAGGGAAGTTTGTAGTTAAAGCATACTTAAATCAGCAAACAGAAACCATTATCACTTTAAACAATCTTCCTCTGAACTATGCACATTTAGTCGAATGAACTATGTCCTAACTCCCATAGTTTTAGAGATAATTACGTAGGAACAGTTACTAAACCACTCTACATACCTATCAACTTCTTTCAATTTACAAAATACAGTGCCTCGCAGATTTAATTATACTTCCAAATTACCGTACTAATCTCATTTGCTTTGAGCTTTAAAAGTCGAAAACTATCCTACTGTCTTGATTAATATGGTATAATATATCAAACACATTTCTAAATTGAAAATTTGAAGTATCACAATATTACCGTAATCACTGAATCTGCACATGATACGTCTTCAGAACTCATTAACACAATAATAATTACAGATTTTTCTTGAAAAGAATTACGAAAAGAACTGAGAAAACATAGAATATTTCTCAGACCCACTATAGACGTAAAATAATGTTACACGAATATACAATTGATTAACAAATTCTACAATATTTTCTGCAGAATTGATACTACCAAACGCTGTTCAAAAAATCACAGCATTATTACATTCAAATTATACGGTCCAACCACTATCTACTTACTCCAACTTTACTATAATTAGTACAACAAACGTTCTTACTGTTACTGAAAGAAATCTGTGAGCCACCGTACATGCATGGAAGTGGAGCAGCGTTCTCACTAATATTTACTCAGCCATAGACAATGAACATTAAAAGAAAGAGTCGCATGCAATTATCACTACTCGTGGTAAAGTCTGCAAAAAGGACGTTCTGTCTGTTGCAACTCACTTAACTCGCACTTGGATAAACGAGTACACCTGCGTATACATAACTCTGTTGTACTAGGTGTGCGGGTGTGCGTGTTACGTAGAGAGAAGGTCTTTTATGCGTTCCTTACAGAGAAAATATAGAGTTTTAAGTATTGTATTATTATCTGCACTTACAACGTCGATTATTTGCATTAGTGTAAGGCCGAAACTCAACACGAGAGGGTCGGACTCGTTGCCCACCGGACGCTCCAGCACGTTGTACGGATCCAGCAGGTCGTTTAGCAGCCGTTTCTCGTGTAAACCGCCGTTTACCAGCCCTAACCAATCAGGATTCTTCAGTCATTGTTGTGCAACCACGGCTTTAAGCCACTTTGAGCCACGTCCAGCATAACGGGGTCCCGTTCTTCCGCGGTCCACGCTTATGCATTCTTTCCAAATTTCACGGCCACCGTACCGTCTCGCGTCTCAGGAGGACGAGGAGCGTCCAAAGGACACGATTCGAAATATCCCGTGGAAATTACGTCGACTTCAGAGTTAGAGAGTAAGAACAATTGTCCCGGCAGCTCTGTATCGTCTTAACTTGGAGAGTGTGTGAACCAGAATTTTGTAGACGGCATTGCGTACGTGGAACACGGAAGTGTCAATAGGCGTGGTTCAAAGTGTGCATGTTTAGAATTGCATTGCCCTTCTTCAACAAGAATGTAAAGGATTGATAAGAAATTCAAGACGTACTACGTTATAAAAAATTATCGCTCATTACCACGATCACCTTCATCATGCAGCTAACTGCATTCTTGCTGAGGAGGGCAAGAGTGATGGTCTGTGGGTAACCGTGAGTTATTTTTAAAATTACACTCTGCACGCTCACATGGAACATTATGCAATTGTCTTGTGAATATGCAGAGACAGTTGGTAAGTACATTCTAGAAAATCAAATGAAATCTGTAGGTGGCACAAATGTGTAAGCTTCCCAGCACAGGAGTGGCGTAACTGAAATATTCTTGTTTTTAAAAGAATCACAAGTTCGATATAAGTGCTGAAATATTCGTATTCATAACTTTTTCCACGTACACCACTCTTATTCTGAGGTACTCGTGTGCATGTATCAAAAAAAGAAATATCGACATATGAATTTCTGCATCCAATTTGGCCATTCATAGGATCGTTACTCTCGTTTCGGTGAGCAAACAATTTTTCAACGTTCCAGCCGAGAAATTTTATCCCTCCGAATTTCGTTGCCCGTATTACGAGCGATCGATACGCAAGTCACACGCATCCCGCGGAACATTTAAATTCCATCTGGCGTGTAGTTGACCCCGAAAGTCGGCCATCAAAGAGACTGGACAATTTTCGCAGGCCCATTGTCGGCGACTGGCCCTCGTCCTATCGATGTCGCATCGTTTCGCGTCCAGGGAAGGGAGCAAAAAGAAAGGGAACGAACGACGATACCAATTTCTGTCGCCGCTCTGTTGGACAACGTTTATCTTCCTTCGATTTATCCCCAGTCTCTCTCTGCTCGGTCGGTCTTGGGAGTCACCCCACGGGTAAAGTTCCCGACTACTTTTCGCGAATATACAACTTCGTAATCTCTCCTTCTCACCCCTCCATCACCCACCCCCTGCCTGCACCCTTACTCCCGTCTCGCTTTCTGTTTGCACTTGCCCAATTTTGTCTCTCTTTCCCCCGTTTCCTGTTGCTCGTAAGATCTTGCTCGATAGCGTCGCGGAACAAGACGCATTAAGGGCTTACTCTTGTTAGTCAGGAAGTTATAATTCGTTCTAAGGGGGCATTTGAAACTTGATAAAGTCGACGAGGATTTCCTAATAATACTAACTAGCTTTGTAGATAATTGAGAATAATTTTATATTCCGTTAAATCTAAGCGAAGCTCCTATTCACTTCTTTTATCGAGGGTGGAACTACTCGTATTTCTTCTATGGCAAGATTAGCTTTTCAGTGAAGGATCAATACCTAAATGATCGTAAAATTTATACTTCGTCCCGAATAGCGTACATAGAATACTATGCTCGTAGGGGTTACAGTAAAAGGGCTGACGTTTCGCGTAACCGTTAATTTCTTCGCCGTTAGGGGCCTTTCCAAAGCGATTCCAATTACTGGAATTCTGTTTCGTAAGGGAAAATTTCGCGTGTCGATCCGTCGTCCTATTTGGCACAGTGCGAACGATATCGTTAGCGCCCACGTTTGCGATGCAGAACAGCCTGCATTGAGTCCGGCACACGCACATACGCACGTTACGTCCCACGATACGAGACTGTCATTTTGGAATGCAAAGGCTACAGTCGAATTTCAAATCGGTCCGCGATAGCCATCGCAACGCTGAAACTGGAAAATGGCTCAGTTCAACATACGGTTCCATTGAATTTTTCACACGATTGCTGTAATGCCCATTTACTTGTGCAGTTATCCGTTTTCTCGGCATTACTTTTCGAAACGGAGGAGAAAGCTTCATGTTCGCAGTACGTGTAAACTGGTGGAAAGGGAATGTTTCATGGGTTACATTGGTAAACTTTGAAATTGCAGAAACTGGGTTCTAATCTTTCGGTATACTGGATACAGAAATAACTTAAATGATACTTGCTCGTTAATGAATTAAATTTATGAGGCCGTCCCAGCTATTGTTTAAAAGACAGGAGTGGGATGAAAACTTACTTCGTTGTCAAAAGAAATATTGAACATGGGAACGGAGGTTAACCCTTTAGCGCCCAGTGTGACGTATTCGTCACATCATTTTGAGACGTATAAAAAAAATCGATAGTCGATAATTTTGGGTCCCAAAACGGTTCAGTTCTCTAAATGGCTTCGAGATGCAAGCCACTGATACGTTTAGCGCTGTAAATAATGTTCACAATAACCATGGAAACGATTCTGGTGAATGCATGTTGGACATTTTTCGATAAACTGAAACGTTGCTCTTGTTTTTTTTAAACAGTTGAGAGTAGATTTTTTTTTCATTTTATTTGATAGATACGTGTAAATTAATTGTTATACTAAAAGAATAATGCTTGTCAAGTTTGATTTATGAAAAAAAAATCGTTTTTTTAATCCGTACACGCCCAGTTTGACGTATACGTCAATTCGAGAAAATCATATTTCGACTAGCTTTTTGCGGAAAATAACGATGAAGTGCATGTATTGGGATCCTTTTTCAGGTAACGAGAAAAGTGTCTGGGCGTTAAAGGGTTAATATCCTTCGTTACTTCCACAATTGGCCGTCGTCGTTTCCTTGTTACGTAAACGAGATACGATGCTGAATAGCGAAACATTCGCCGTTCATTGTTTTTAGAAAGGCGCGTGGAAGTAATTGGATTCACGAATGCGAATTGAATATGTAAAGCCAGTTAAAGAGTAGAAGCTCCCTTCTTTCGAAGGACAGGCTACGACTTTGCAACCCGACGAGAGTTCCGTGTTAAAGGAAAAATATCCCAAGTTAAGAATACTCGTTTACTTCGCGCTGTCTCCGAGATTTATTTCATCATTTCCACGCGTTAATCGCCTTACTCGTGTAACTATTTTATTATTAATCGCGTGACGTTAAACTTTAACAGCATCGAGGTCGTTTCGAATACATCCCACAAATTTATGGTTAAAAGAAGTATCGATTAAACACTGTTTGTTCACGCTCAGTCGTATTTCCGTTTACAAAAGCTTCGTTGATCGTAACACGCAAAATATAGTAAAACGGGGTGTGGAATCGAATGCTAAGAGGGCAACGATTCCCATCCTCCTCTCAAAAGGAAGAAAAATGTAATGCCATTATCTCAATCGGACCGTTTTCGCGCCAATAATTTTAACCATAGAATGAAGTCGGTTTTCAGTGAATGCAGCGTTCCATTGGGCGAAACAATAGGGCGCAATCGACCCATTTTCATTAACACGATCATATTTCATAAGACGCGTCCCGCGAATGCTGCGTTCGCGAGCAGAAATCGAGGAGTGGACGAATATTCGTTTAACTTTTAAAAACAAAATACAACGCGATTACTGACTTCCTTTTCCCGCGTTTATGCCGCGCTTCAGGAGCATTCCACCCTCATACCGGGAAAATTCATTATTCAATCTGGCAGGTAGAGGTAAAAAGCTTCTTGATAAATAACTCGTTTTTGTTATATTATGCAAGCAAGTCGGCGAGAGATATCCATTTTCCGAGTAGCTTTCTTGTCACGTCCCGTCATGCTTAAACGATGTTTATGGGATCGATTAATGGAGAGGTTGTTCCCGGGTGAAACCTTTGAAATTCATACTCGGTCGTACGCACCCACTCCCAGATTTATGGCGCTCATGGGAATGGAGACCCTTTATCTCGCAGTCGCGCCAAGGATCGAGCGAGGGAACTTTATAGACCAAGGTGGCTCGTGGGTGAAGCGAAGAAAGAAATCGCTGACCTGTTCGCGCGACTTTGTCGTTCGTCATCGTCATCTCCTTCGTGCCTGTTATGCGAGAACGGTCGCAAAGACTTTTCTCTTAAACGTGCCAATTATAACGGGCACTTCGTCAACTATTACAGAAGCTTGAATGCATGTACTGAGGGGAAAGAAACTTAGAGTTTTCTGGTATGAGGTGAAATTAATACAAGTGTTGTGCGTATTAAGCGTTATCCAAGTGTTTTCTGGGTGGTCGCCACGTTTCTTTTTTTTTTTTTTTTTTTTAAATATTATCAAGTTAGAATTATATTCTGAAATACCTGTTTTTAATGTGTTCTCTTTAACTTATTAAATTTTCCTTACCTGATATGCGGGGTCGCGCCTTATTTGAATATTTAACATTATAAAAGGGGATCGCGACTCAAAAAGGTTGGGAAGCATTGAGATAGAAAGTAGATTATTACATTCAGGAGACATCTTTAGAAGTCCATTAAGGGGTTATATTTCGTTAGCGGCCGAGACGTGGTGAATGTTTGTGAATTTTTTTGAAAAGGCGAAAGCATATATTTTTACAGAACTTTGTGCACTTAAAAGAGAAACATTTGAAGAACATTTGGTAATTTTTCCTTAGAAAAATATTTACGTTTATAAAAAGTGTAAAAATCACGAGAAAATATCAGGACTTGAACTTTAAATAGCCGCTATTTTGTTTTCAATTAATATTTCGAAAATTCCCTCTGTTAATCATAGGATACATTAATATACTAAAGAAATCTTGTTGGTTTCTTATTTTAGATAATCTGCTTCGGAATGACAGTGCTCACCGCAAAACCAAATTTTTAAAAAGGTTTCTTGGATGTCGGTTCTTACTTTATTATAAACGTAAATATTTTTCTACGAAAAAATTACCTAATGTTCTTCAAATGTTTCTCATTTAAGTGCAAAAAGTTCTCTAAAAATATATACTTCCGCTTGCTAAAAAAAAATTCACGAACATTCGCCACTTTTTGGCCGCTGACGAAGTATAACCCCTTAATGTAATTGTATTTATTTGTTACAATTAACAGAAAAATACAGCTATAAATCCTTCAGGATTATGGGAATGGTATTCTAAAGAACAGTTTCATTTTTCTTCCGTCGTCGAATGAAGAACATGCGGAATGAATCAATCTTTAAGTAAAACTTGAGATACCTTCCTTGATACTTTTTATAATTGTTACCGAATAGTTGTACTGCCAAAAGAACACTCGCGATACTTTCAGTCCTCGTACATATTATACACTTGAAACTTGGAACCGTGGCGAAGTGACGGTGCGACACTTCTAACACTCTTTTTGGCACAGGATGCTTGTACCACGAAACGGACTTACGAGGACTTGAATTATGACGCCAGCGGGGACGTCACATTCCATATTTTTCGCGCGCGTAAATAAAGATCACGCCAGAAAGTTACGCTGCTCGGAACGTATCAGAAAAGAGAAATGGATTCGGTGACGTTTCGCGGTCCATGAAGATTTACGCTTCCTCTTGGCTTATACCGAGCACATTTCATTGTAAATTATTCAAGCGTTTATTATCCTTGGTTGGAATGGTCCATTACTTCTGAAGGCAGAGTTGAAGTTCTATTAACTACATATGTTTCTAGCATTCTTCATAATATCTAAAGGGTTTACTGAAGTATCCACAATCTTTGCATCTTTTTCTAACACTCAATTGAAATCCAATTAAATGGATATACTTTTGATATTGTTGCGAGTATCTGCAGTATTTACTCTCGATTATTTCTCAATTTGTGTATTCTTTATTGTTTCTTTTAATTAATGGATTAGATTAGCAGGAGTGAAATATTTCTGCCTCCTTTTTCCTTCAGATTAAAGACTGTCATATATTATAGTATAAGAGATTTAAAAGGCCAATACTAATTCAGTTCAAAGATTGAAATATTCTAATGGACGGTTCAGACGAAGCAGAAATACTTTTCTTACGATACAGAGTGTGCATCGAAAATATCTGTATCTATAGACTCATTTCAATGAAGGAAATTTGACGATCGGAAAATAAATTTTTTACTATCAAACATAACGTCGTTTAAGGCACAAGGAGAAGCAGCGACATCTTGTACCTATATTTTAACAACACGCGTGCGTTAACCTACTTCCTCGACGATATTTTCCACCGTAAAATCTGTATCGATTTCTCACAACTTGTTCAAATATCTTCATTGAACCTACAATATCAACACAATCAATTACTTAAATTTAATCAGACATACCTTCATGTAAGAATCAATTTCTCCAACTTTCATAACCCACGTGAGAATTAACCAAATAACCACCGATTAGCCTCAGACTTTAAAAACTCCTCTACCTATCACAAACCTGACTCCCGTTGTCCAAAAGTTGTCTCACCCCGAATCCAGCAAGCATCAAAGACGCAACCGTCGAGACAGTAGAATCGAAAGCAGCTAAGCATTTCCCGAAAGCAATTTCCCATAACCCCACGAAAAAGGATATTGCTCGACCGGAGATGAAAGCGTTCCCCGAGCAATGGAATTCACTGTGCCGCAAAGGGAACGACACAATGCGCCCGTGGAAAAATGTTTGCCGCGAAACAGCGGTAAGACGATGTTTCCTCTCATTCCCGTTCCCGCTGGACACGTTTAATAGGATTGCTCGGAAGCCCGTATCAGAGCCCGATTAAAATTTTTTAAAACCTCCAAAACATACGTCGTGGGCAACGGTTAATACCCGAGACGAGCCAGCCGCGGCACAACAAGCCAGCGGGAACGGTACCACGGTTTCCGGCAATATTTCACGTCCAGTCAGACACAAAGTAACGGCCCGTGGAAACGAGTGGTCCGTAAGCTTGTGTTCAGCGGCCTCAAACCGTCGAGGAGGATGGACGCGTCTAACAGCGATTTACGCAAAAATCGGGCATGTTCAGTCACCCCTACACTATTTAGTACGTACGAACTCCTGTTTTGGTTTTTCGCGCGAAGAAGAATGGCGTGGACAGTGTCTCTGAGGGCGTTGCCGAGTAAAGTTACGATTTCTATACACTTTTGGAAAATTCTGGTAGTTTAGAGAATGGAAATAGGTGGATAAATCCGTGTTCTGAGTAGAAGGAACATAGGAAGATGTTCCTAAATTGTGATAAGTTATTTTCACACTCTGTACACTAAATTACAAAGTTGTATTGTTTGTATTTTTATTGAGTGGAAGGAACGTAGCAAGATGTGATAAGTAGAACACGTTCCTAAAGTTTGATCAAATTTTCTTTTCACACCCCGTACATTAAATTAGAAAGTTGTATTATTAGTATTTTTGTACAGAGTGGAAGGGACATTGAGGACCAGTTAATGGTGTACACCTGAGTATCTCCGTCGCTTGTGAATTCACCAAAGTGGGGAGTTGCTTAGGATGAAGAAGTTGTTCAATGAAAAATTCATTCCCCCGTAAAGAGAAGTTAAAGTCACATTCTGAATTATGTATTTACATGCCGTTTATGTGCACGCATCGTGGAATATGTTATACGAAAGACCAGTTAACGTGCGTAGTAACTTTGGTATATTTTACATAAACTGCCTCTCAGATAGTCGTTTCCCTCTGTTTTATATTCAGCCGTTCCATTTCGAATATATTTTATATTTACGATGAGTAGTACACGCTCCCATAGACTGACCACACCGTGTGCACCAAATTACGAACTCGTACTACTGGTGCCCGTATGACTTAACATATAAACAATATAACCCAGGAGCCATTGTGTTTTCATCCAACATTCTTTTCTTATGAAACATCCCTGTGTCTCATCATTTGGTGTTTAAGATTTATCCGCTACTTTATTCACACAGTGGTAATTAAAAAAATGATAACAGAAGTCATTATTTAAAATACTATTAATTGAAATACTAGGTATTGTTTGAAATATTATTATTAGACTGCGGATGTTTATGCAAATATACATTTTTATAGAAAAGGACTAAACAAGTGAATAAAAACATTTATTACTATTTATCTATTTCAAAAACTTATTTTTCTTAGCCTCGGTGTATAAACATATCCAGAATACCAATGACGAGTCACAATCGCGTCACCCGTGAAAAATCCTCAAAAATCGAACTAACGGGTGTCTCGAAATTAAACATTAATGTCTTCCGAAGGGAACATCGGGGGGGGGGGGGTGGTTCTATCCGAGGCATTACTCATTATCTGAAAGCAGAAACCCCGAGTAGCCTATTACAGGCGTTGGGTGACGTCGTGTGACGAGCTTCCGTGACGTTGCGTGACGAGACGGCGTGAGATCGCGTGACAAGCTTCCTCGTTAGCACATGCTAAACGGCAGTGAATGAACGGTTCCGTCAGGGTGGCCCGCTTTCTGACGCGAAAACGTTTATCCTGGACTCAATTAGCATGCCGACCGCTACACGCGTGCTGGGGGTAATCGACAACAAAACGATAATACAGCCGAGTAATTTTCCTGGCCACACCGCGGTTTAATAAACGAAATTCCCAAGCCCCCCGCCGATTGTCGTTGTAATAGCCGCCAGTGACAGCGCGAATTTTAACAAACCGTGTCCGACTACCCGCGACATTTCAGTCGCACATCGACTGATCGTTAGCGCATAAAAATGTGACGGAACAAAGTGGAGTGCGATGGATTACGAAATGTAGCTGGAATTAGCCGACAGAAATAGAATTATCCTCGTCGTTTCGTCTTTAGACGCTGTTCATTGACGTAGCACTAAGTCGTGAGGCATCTGGGTTTATCAGACGTGGACACTTGGGGCTTTAATGTGATTACATGGCGGAGGAAACCCTTACGAACACCATGGAGTGGAAAAGTCACAGCAGAGAAAGAGATTCGTTTAAATTGTTTCGTAGTGTACACCAACGACGGTGAACAATTATCCTCGACGTATTTCGTGGAATGTAAACTCGATTAAGGGAGAAGTGAAGGAATTTCGATTACTTGTTCGAGCGACGTCTACATCCTCCCACTCCATTTTCTTCCTTTCATACCCCAAGAATGCAATGATTCATTAAACTTCTGGATCTCATATGTAGAATAAAATTTATTTCGGAATTGGAACTCGAGTGGTCTGAGTAGCGCCGTCATCATTCTACTTCATCATTTCAATATCCCTCTTTCAATAACCGTAGATTTCTTTGTGCTCTGGAATTTTTCACCTGATTTCACCTAAATAGAGGTTTGAAAGACTCTTTTCTTATATAATATTATGTAGTTTTGTTTCGCATTCAATAATTCTCTAAATATTAAATTTACAGGCACTGAAGTAGAGTTAGATTTTTGTAGATTTTTGTGGAAGCTTATTTGAGAATTAATTAGCCAAAGTATTGTTTGACAATATATCCACGCGAGACGGTACTTGCGAATGTTACGAGACAGAAGGCAGAGCTTAAATTAAATTGCCCTACTGCTAAGGGATGCACGAAACCTCAAACGTATTTCCCACGCAGAGTAGCTAAATCGATTGCAATGTACGCGTAATTAGAAGTTCTTTTCCCACCTAATCTTCCGCCTTGAATTCTCAGCGGTGGTACATTCAATTAGCTGCAGACTACTCGTCGGGGATCGAGAGCATCCATTAACCACGATGTAAATTTCAAAAGGCGCTTCGGAGCATTACACGAGTGTCGAACAAACCTGTTCCAACCAACCAATTCGCTTCCCTCTTCCTTGGAAATTGTTCCCCGTCGAATTATTAACAGATCCTCGAACGCTATCAAATGTTCGACGCGGGGTGAGTGCTCCGAATACTCTCTGCTCCCAAATCATGACTCCGTGTTAACCCTTCAACTTGCACGAATTCTGTTTCCTCTGACGATCGTTGAATTTTACGTTATATCACTTTTGCACTACAAGTCTCAATGTTACAAGCAAAACAAACATGGTTGATACACATGTTCATTGTATTCTAGTGAATAAAGAGTACATTGAATAAGATATTTTGATTAAAAAATTGTTAGTGTCACTTAAGAATCGAATTTCAAGTCGAGGGTTCGGGTTACAAAGAATTGCATTCAAGATTTCTCTGAAAGAGCAGCTGGAATTTCTTGGAACAGATTCCGTAACAAGGAGCAAACAGATGTCCTCGGGTTATCGTAAACTCAAGGAACGTAGTCTGACGTGACCGTGTTATCTTGAACACACCGCCTGCCATACTAGCCTCATGGGACTTGCAAGAACGTTCGCCAACGCGTCACGTAGATCTCTCGGAATCAGCAGGATATTTCAGAATTTTCAAAGATGCATGCCAGTCCTGAGTCTACGATTTCTGAATGAAAATTAAGAACATTGCGAACGCTAAAATATTTTAGTTTGATTCTTCCCCATGTACTTTAAGGAAACGAGTCTGTATATTTAAGCTAAACAGTTTGTCTCAATGGTTTTAATTAGAAACATTATTTAGAATGTGATACTTATTAGTAAACGAAAAATATCTATCTTTTCGTAATTTTATTCAAAGAAAAAAACGAGTTCACTAATTTGAAGACATTCAGGAGTAACAGCCTAGCAAAATAGCTGTTCCGCTTAAGGGATTACCCAATAGTACGTAGCTAATTGCCATGGTTTGTTGTTTTAACGACTGAATCATTAAACACGCGTTTTATACCTCAAGTTCGAGACACAGATTGTTCTGCTGCCATTGCTGGAGCGTTTAAAACGAAATTAGGAAAACATTCAAGCAGGGAAATACAATATGCATTACCTTCGCTCTAAGAAAGGAGTGTCCATTAGAATCGATCTAATTACTGCAGAGTGAGATCTGTAGTACACATTATAGAAAATATGATAATTGTAGTCTAATTCCCTGTCTTTTTCCCTACTATTTTTATTATAATAACGCGAGTTTAGAGTACCGTCTAAAAAAATATCCAACGAAATAGTCGAGTAAGGTCTGCTCTGTTTCCTAATAAAATATAAATACAACAGCCATAATTCAGGAGAAGTTATCGTTGTATATTATTACTGCAGTTTCTATTGTTTGCTCTCCACGTATAATTATGTTCCTACTTAATGTAATTATTATTATAATGCGAAACGCAGTGCCAGACTGGTACGAGGAATCCACTCTATCCTTCCCATTTGTTTCCCTTCGTATCGCAGATAATTAAATGCATACCAAATGTACAACGACTATAGAACTATCCTGCACGAAATGCTCTACAAACGTATACAAGTTGTACCTATCAGAAAAGAGCATGTACATTTCCATCAATATTTATTTCTCCCTTATCAAATTTAATCAACAAAACATTCGTCGTTCAGATCGTACCATTCAATTCATGTTACTAAATATTCCAGCAGTGCCCTGGCCAGCAATTCCACATCGTTCTTATCGTACGAATTCGTTTCATTTACCAACCGTAACAAATAGTTAATCGATTCGGCGACATCCAGCAGGAAGGAAGATGTATTTACACGATTCGTTTGACATAAATCACGGTTATCTGGAGGGGGTGTAAATGCACGGGAGTAGAAAGGAACTCGTGTCTATGGCGGGCGGCTACGCGGACGTGACAGCAGGGGACATAAAATTTCCTCGGTGCAATCGCGATGGGAACGTTACACCTTTCCCTGAGAACTTTGTTGCACCCGTGCCGTGATATTTCTCTCCGTGTTTTCCGCCGTCGAGAAATACCTCGCTCTTGGCAAATATTTACGATCAAGCCAGCCTTGGTAGAGGCTTCATTAATCGGTAACTCAGGCAAACACCTTTCAGATTCGAACTGTACAAAAAGTCCCGCAACTTCTTTCCATAACAAACAAATAAAAGAATACATTCCTAAGTTTCTTTTTCTATCGTGGAAATTCACAGACTTTATCTGTGTCGAAATATGGTTTCGGTATATAGAGACGTAATAATACAATTTTGATAAAAGAATCAATTATAAGAATTTAATTGTAGTTCGAGATTCATTTAGGTATCTTTCAAGTTTCATCTTCGTGTTTACAAAATGAACAGGCTTTAGTGAACCCTTAAACTGTTTCATCTCCCATCTTTCTCCACTGTCAACGATAAAATCAACTGTAATTCCGTCGAATTATACGATCTATCCCGTATAGAAAATCCCCTGTAAGATTCATTCGGAGTGTTCCGCGCACAAATAGTATGGCATTTACTTAAATGTTTATCAAACCAGGGGCGAACGGCGAGGCAGTAAACGCCTCGAAAATTGCTTGTTGCGAACCTCGTAAGACGTCGCCGAGATTTAGTCGGCGGCTTCTGGAAATTGCATCACGATTTTGCGGCGGCGCAAAAGAAGAGGGGAGGGAAAAGTTTATCCTTGCTCGATATAGAATCGCCGTAGAATGAACTAAGCGTCTCCGATTCGCATCGACGGAAATCCTTTCCGCGATATCCGGCTCCTCAGTCATCCAGAAATTTAATTACGCAGCCAAGTTCGCAGCGTCCACCGGCTTTCCTCGAGTAAATCATAATTTGCAGGAAGCGCAATCATTATATTACGCGACGTTTCGCTCGTCAGACTTGGTTACTTCCACTTCGCTCGCAGTTCGAACGTGTATACCTACTCCAATCGTTCACCTCGTCGTTTATTTTTAGAAAAGGGAACGAATTACTTGTATTTTCCGTCTCCCTGTTTAATGATTCCGTTGCACTTTCTTCGAGTTTAATTCAATATTGCGAAGCTGGCACCTGCCACGAAAGTAGATTATTACGATGACGGTTAAGCGTGAGCAACTTTACAAATCGATAGAATTCATTTTGCTCCTTTATCTCTGTACTGAAATCTGTATTATGTAGAAAACAATATGAGAATTCCTAACGAAACGTCGCATTCTAAATGAGTTTTAATTCGGTAGAAATGAGTCGCAACTGTGCCTCTTTGCTACGGCCGCGTGACTGGAATAGTGAAAGAAATGAGACAGAGTCGATTCGTGCGAATCGAAATATAAAGAGACGTTAATGGAATTTCGTTTGCGAGGAGCGAAAACTTCACGGGGCGCGTATCGCGAAGAATAGCGTTCATCCTGCCAGACTGAAATGAAAAGGGCAGTCCTTCGAAGCTTGAAAAGAACTACATTGACGTGAATACTCACGGACGCATCTATCGCCATGCACTTTCACGGTAAATCCACGTTTTATTGCGCGTAAGTTTCCCCCTCTTTCGGGAATCGTCGATACTCCAGGTGGCGTTTTTTTAACGTTTCGAGGGGATTAAACTACTCTGCAGACAACTCCCCCTGGTCAATGTGCAAAATGTTTTCAAAGAAATTATACCGTTGTTGGAGGAAGACGTTCATTCAGAGAATCCTCGCTAGCGTTGCGAAGATTTTATTCGTGTCAATTACGAACATTATTTGAAAGTTAGGGAACTCTTCGATCGGACGTAATTTGCTGGCAGGCTTTCGGTTAATTGGCACTATCTCTTGCAAGCTTTTTCGCTGACCTAAACCCCTGAAACTTTTACTTCCTTCAACTGCTCCAAGTCCACCGAAACTGTGGCAATTAAGTATTAGCTTTCAATACGCGTTCCTGTCGAGTTCAGCTGGTCACTGAACTTGGCCACTGCAACATTAAAAGAGAAAATCAAAGGGAATTTTAAGAATCCCCACGCTTGATTGCCCAATGATTTGTAGCAGGGAATCTAGATACCCAAATCCAACAGTATTCACTCGCAGAAAACGGTATGGCGCGATTTAATATTAACAGAGAATAAACAGGGAAAATTTCCTTTAAATTCATAAAATTTTATATAACCCTCACAATAAAAAACTACCCTCTAATGTCCACTCTAATCATATGTAATTCACCATCACCGAGAACTCCTACTAAATGTATTACTTGTGTCGTAATCTAAAGCAATAATTTGAGTCCCCTAGAATGGTATATCACTCCTTCCCCTAATTCGGAAAAATCCGTTTAGCTAAAATTGGGTACGCTCGATTTCACGTCCATGACATCAGCTACACTTCCAGCTAACGGCTTTCAATTTATTGACTGTCGGCGGTAACATATCACGACACCCTATCCGCCTCGTATTTTGCACCGTGTATCCCCCAAAATTCCTTCCTCCGATGACTTCCTACCGCTGTCGTAGACGCGAGTCTATCTCCGGAGCAATAAATCATCGAACGCTTTTCAACGTCGTGGAACGCGGGCGAGATTCACCCGGCGGCCACGGATATTACTTTAGAATTTCGTCAGCGACTGGCACGCGCGAGTCGGGCTTTTTTGCCACGCCGACATTTGTGGTATCGATCGCGCCAAAACGCCACGAAAAACGGACCAATGATGTCATCGTTCTATTACACTGCAACGGGCTAAACGTGCTGTCTAGGCTCATGGTAGACGAATTTCGGTGTGGAGAATGGATGTTTAGAAATAATGCCAGTAGAAGTCAGTGAATACATGAAAGATTGTTGGTAGCACAAAGTGTGGTTTAAGAAATAGTGTGCAAAGTGGAAGAGTTTTCGAAGAAAAGTTCATTTTCATAATTATATTATGGTTAAAAGATGCTATGAGGAGATTTCTGAATTTTTGTACGATGTGTAAAGCGTAGAGAAGTGTAAATAGATGGTACCATTTTTGCAAACTTCAAGCAGAAGAAAGATAAAGGACATTGTGGGTAACTGAAGCGTGAGGAAAGGGACTGGCGCTTACTCTTTGAAGATTGAATCAGCGAACTAGAAATAGGAGGAGCAGAAGTCGTCGAAAATGGCATTGTTTATTCACAAATAAACACAGAACAGTGTTCCTATTGTAAAACTGTCCCCCAAATAAGATGTCATCGAATAGCCGATGGTAATTTAAATAGATATCCATGGGGAGTGACTCATGTACTTGCCGCAGTAGTACGAGTCAATCACTGGCGCCACTACTGGAGGATTACGACTGCTTTTACAAGAACATTACGTTTAAAACAGATCCTGTTATCTTACCAGATCGATTAGAGTACAGATAATTCTCTTATCTATGAATTTCTACAAACTTTTTCTAAAAAATGGAGTACATTTATTAAAAATACGTGTGTTCATAACAGATAATCAATATACCTAGATTCTACCCTTCACCCATCACCCTAAAAAATTGAAACATCAACCTTAGATCAAATTAAAATTTCCATCTGTCTAGCAAAACATCTCCATTAATCTTGTTTCATTTAATTAATGTGTACTTTGTGCACTTGTTACACGAAGTCAAACAGATTGACCTGGCATGTCGAGATTAACAGTTTGTCCAGATTTTTACGACATCTTGTTCCTCCAGATTAATTAACCTGTTGCAAGTTTTATGGCAAATGAAAACATCTTCCAGGGATGACACTTGAAGCTACCAGCTTCGAACTGCATTTGTCTAAGATCTCCAATAGATATTCCAGTGTCTCAACCTGCACATTGCCACGAAGTTTCAAGGTATCGATGATTCTGATTGTGGCAATTTATTGAGGAACAAAAAACCAGACCTACTCCCTTCATAGAGAGTGTTGTGCCGTATAGAACAAAGATGTATCGCGTACTATGCTGCCGGGAACTATAAATAGATGAGCTAGATACTTTGTGTTGTACACGGTGCAGAGTTTTGCGCAAAAGCGAGAAGAATAAACCTGCGTAAAAATATTACCAGATACAACGTTACGGTATTACATCAACTGAAATCCTTACATTATTCGTTACATCATTCGCTTGCTACTCTAATAGTCCATTTATTGCGATACTACATTCTGCTAATCAGGACGAGAGGAAAAACTTATAGAAGATCTAAAGAACCACGAATATAATTTACTGTATCCTCTTTCGATTTCATAATTCTTAACTCGACGAGTTAAAAATCAGTACCTAATCACTCACCTCTTTAAGCATAAACACGTTGAAATGCATCAGCAAAACTCTCAATTAATCTAGCTACGTTGCTTCACAAAAGTTTGAAGCCTCAGACAATATTACCCTTACATACCCCGGACATAAAACCTCAAAAGTCTTACAATAAATTTTCGCAACATCTCCAAGGAAATTTCTACTGTGGAGGCATCCGTTCCGCAGATCCTGCTGCTTCCCCCAGCACGAAGTATTTCACTCCTTACGGAATACTGGAGCACTTAGATTTATTAGCTATTTGGATCTGCAAGGGCTCAAGTAGCATTACTTCGCCCTGTCTCGGTGACATACAAACAGCCCCAAAAACTGCTGTTCCCGGCATAACTACAGGAGCTCTAAGTCTGAGATCTTTAAGAATTCGATTTAAATTCTACTTGCAAATAAAGCCCCCGTAAACACTCTGCTCCAGGGAAATTTGAGAGGAAATAGTCTCGACGCTTCGAATGCAGCGAAGAAAGTATCGCAGGGGTAATTACACGGCAAATTTTCGCCCAAGATCCCGATTTTGGATAGCGACTGTGACGCATGCGATATTACGCAGTTTAGTGAAGCGAATTTAACCGTGCCGTGTATTTCGAGATAATTACGTTGCACTTTGCAGTGCGTGCTTCCTCCCGTGCGCAATTTCCCTTTGCACAGCAACAGAATAGCGATTATAGCAATTAGGCAAAGAAGTGCAAACCTCCCTTCCGGAATTGCGAGGGCATGCTGAAAGGCGGGGCGCGTAATGTCATTCGGGAAACGCGGGTAAATTAAATTCCATGTGGCTGCTTCCGATGACATTGCGGAAGGGAAAATTTCTCCACACTCTCGTTTTTACCGTCTTTGAGGGCAGAGAATTTTCCTTGGGTTTCATTTAACTGTGAGAAATAGATACAATTAATTTAGATAATCTACAGTGCTGGACAAAATTATTGGGACACCTTTTAAAAACGAATAACTTTTTTAAAATTTGGTCAAACGAGTTGAATTTTTTTGAGAAACTAGGTGACGTGTTTCGAGGTTTGGAAACAAATTGCAATTGGTCGGAATAGCGAAGAAGATAGTGAATGTTGTTTTTCAACTTTTTTATTTGAACCTACTTAGTAAACTATCTCCTCAAAAAAGCCCAAGTCGTTCGGACCAGTTTTAAAAAAGTTATCCTGTTTCAAAGTGTGTCCCAACACTTTTGTGCCCCAAATGCATGTTGCATATAAATTGCACTCATATATTCGTCACCCCAGTCATCTTTTCGATTTTAATTTAAATTCCAAGAAGAAAACGTGGCCCCACGTTCCACGAGAAAAATTCTTTGTTACATTGCAACACAGTCGTCTGGTATCAGTATTTAATCTTTTCATTGCTTGCATGCATTCATATCTCGGGGCTGCTTGGAAATTATTAATTGCACTGCGTATCCTCGGCGCATACGATTGCAGCACGCTGCAGCTCGCCCCTAAAAACCATTTCGTTTCGTTGTTATTAATCTCGCGCCTGCTGCACGCATAAATATCTGGAAAACAATGCGCAGAGTGCGGCAAGGAATCGCGCCAACTCGTTGGCGCTTCCGCTAATTTGCAAACTGGATTTGCATCACTTCTTTATTACGCGCCCGTCACGCGAAGACGTCGCGTCGAGATATTATCCGAAATTATCCGACGACGAGTCGTCAATTATACTGGTAATCGTTCCTCGTGAATAAAACATGATCGGGACGGAAGTGGCGTGGCTGAGTGACGAGAACGGGACGATGAGAGAAACTCTACGGGCGACTAGAGCGTATTTTTATACAGCACCGGTATATTCTGGAGATGGGAACCCTTTCGTCGCCGCGAATTGCGCGGCATTCGCGTGGATAAAAAAAAGGGGATGGTGAAACGGAAGTCGACGAAACGGACGGAGAAGGTGCAGAATGATAATTAAATTTCAGGGGAGAATGAAGCGTTAAAGAGAACGGAGCAGGATTAAGTCACCTGAATAACGGATAACCTGCTAATAACCCTCGGAGGAATTTGGTTACCTCTAGTCTCTAATCTCCGTTCGAAACTGAGGATCAAGTTAAATAACAAACTGCGCGGAGACCAAATCGCGCTGCCATCGGCATCAGGAAGCGGAGACCGAAGCAATAAGAAAATACACGCGGTAAGTTTTGAAACTCGATTTTCTCGGAATCGACTTGACGCGAGGAAACCATTCGACTGTGTACTCTCGATTTCAGCCTGCCTTTCGGTTATACCGCGAATCACGCGCTTCGCGCTGTGTGAAAACGGAAACGCTTCGCCAATAACTCGATGGGGAGAATTAATTCAATGAAGCTCCCACCAGCTGGGCTTAATTAAAAGTCGAGTTTACTCGATGCGCTCTGTACACGCGGCTTCCATTCTTCGCCCGTCACGCCACTCGTTATCAACGAGCGATGCGTTTGAACAGCTATTATGGGGTGAGCATCGCGGGCTTGTTTTGCCCTTTTCTGGGCGACGCTTAGGCGGTCTGCGAACCCCCGGGAATGTCCTTCGAGAGTCCGCGTTTCATTTCAGAACTTGGATCGTCCGCGGCTGAAGATATTTAAACAGGGGACTGTATTGCCACAACGTAGTGCGCCGCCAAGAGTGGTAAACGGAACTGTGCAGCAGCTTCGCGGGCAGAGATGCATGTTTGCGAAGAGCATCGCCAGCAGCTGATGGCGGAACTTGGACGGGATGAAGTTTGGCCAGATGGCTGTTAACTTGCCGGGCAAAAATTTCGGGGCCCCTTTGCCCCAGCATCCGGGCTTCATTGTACGACTCCGCCTCGAATATCACGAGGCATTTCCCGCGTTTGTTGCACCTCGGTCTGGTGACTAATTTAAAGGACGGGAGGCGTAAACAGAAGCCCGATGAGTGACTGCCCGGAGAAATGAAATGAAATTCGCTTTCCAGAGGGACATTGAGAGGAAAAAGGATTTTCCGCGAGGCGGGCTATGAAAGGGGCACGGAATAAGACAAATAAAAATTTCCGGTCTGTTTTTTAAGAAACAATTGCATATTAAATGGCGAGGCACAACGACGGCGCTGGAAATCGTGGTCAATTGTGAATGAGATTTTTATGAAAGCTCGACGAATGCATTTTCGAATGCGCTACGAATTCAGGAGTATTCTACTTTAGTTGCGAGGAGGAATAATCCAGTGAGAGTATGGGAAATAGCGGGCGTCAAGTTGAAACTTATACAGGGCTTTAAAGTGAAGAGCTAAGCAAATTATTGGGAGACAAAGGAAGGCCGTAAAAAGCGTTTTGTTCGCGAGTCGAAAGGGTAAGGGGCCTAATAGGCGGCGAGTGATAAAGTACCGTTTATGGGCCAAGATTACAATCTACCACCTGTGAGCTTTAACCTTCCTCTTTTCGACGGACGACGTTTTGTAGTCCATACCCGTGCCCGTAAATCCCTCATGACTCACTGTCAACGACCATCAACCGCCGCATCATAATGGTTATTGATCCTCCTTGCTAATCAATATCTAAAATTATCAAGATAATAATAGCGTGTCATCAAGTTTAACGCGTAGAAGCCTCTTTGCAAGTAACACGATATACCATACTGGCAATATAATATTCGAAATCGTAACACGTTCCTTTATTACACACTGTTGGGAACAATTCGAGAATTACCTATGCAAATCAGTTTCATTTTTGCTAAGAAGCTTGATAATTAAAAATTGGAAAATATACCAGTTGATCTTATCTCGAAATATCAAGTACACCGTGGTTTTATCACCGGCAGAGTTATAGCTATTTATTCAAGATTACATCAGAGAAAAAAGAACAATACAAAAATTATTTTTATCATCCAAAAATATATACAAATCAACACCAAAAAGGGTTTTTACCTTATCTGTCACAGTTTTCTTTAAAAAAATTCTAAATTTTTGCAGGGATTACACGAGAATGTACCCTTAAATGCATAGTGTTCCTTTCATCTCTGACACTAACTCCAACCTCTCAAATTAATTATAGATCATAGTTTTAATCCCTTATTATTCCCAACGATACTAATTATATCTAATTTATCTTGGCCAGTATTTGTTAATACAGTTAGATTTTGCTACGTAATTAATTATCATAGTTCTTTCCGAAACGGACAGTTCTATTTAACAAAAATAGTAACTACCTTAATCACTTGAAGGAAGACTACTTTGGAGGGACGTTGAACTTTTAAGAAGCACGAAGAAGGCCACGAGATGTCCCCTTCCTGACAGGCCACTTCCTACACGGAGCAGCGAAGAAATGTTGACTCGCGAGACAGGACACAGCAAGAACGTATACAAACACTCTGCGCATTCTTCCTTTTCTACAACCCGCCACTATTTACTGGAGATTATAGCGGCTTTCGCGGAGAGAGTACAGTTCAACAGACTGGATCTAGCCAGAGAAAAATGACTGTATTCCACTGGGGGCACTGTTTTCCCTCGGCTATGGTAATATATTGGGCAAACGAAGGGAAGGGCCCGCGGTGCGAGGTGACAGCTGAACCACCGACGGTCCTTGGACCAAGCTTCGAGCTGATATCGAGATCTGACTCTTGTTATACTCGCATTACACGGGTTCCCCCGGCCAATAAAGCTGGAAACGTCTGGCGCAGCGGTGGTCGCCAGGAGTTACACCAGCGTACACGGAAAAATTGATCTCTCGACGCTGAACCGATGTGGCGTGTATCGGGAAAACAAAAAAAAACCCTGAACGGAACGAAACGTGACCCACGATAGAGCAGAACGTTAATGCCATATTTCACCGTGGCTCTGAAACAGCCGCCAAGAGACGCGAAACGACCGAGCGGCCTGGCGAATCGATTCTTCGACTAGCCAACGACTCGATCCGCCCCCTTCCTCTCTGCTTCCACCACGTCTTCTCCGCTTATCCTGAGGAGCCGCGGTGTATCGAGTGTGCAACGCCTATGCTCCAAGTACAAACGGATTGCCCCCGCTGCATCTGACGTTAATGTTCCAAGTTGAATACCACGGTTCTCTTTATTTTCCGGGGTGCGGGATGGCATACCGTGCCCACCGGGAATGCCGACCATTGGGGAAGAAATTAGCGCGATTAGTTCCTCGCGAAAGAAAATCCTGCAAGGGCATTCCTCTCGTTTTTGCGGGAAGATTCATGGCAGCGCTTGGACTCGACAGGATTCACATTTAACGCTATTAAATTTGTCCCGATTCGATTCCACTTAGCTCTCGAAGGGGATGTGCTCCTTCGAGAGCAAAGGCTCCTCCTGCACTAGGGGTTGCAGGGAATTTTTAATAAAATAATCTTTGTATCGTTAAGATAATACACGCAATAATACTTTGCATGCAATCATGAAAGACAAAAAAGATTTAGGACGAAAGAGATTATACTCGTCAGCGTTGGTAAAGATAGAACAGGTACGATCATGAAATAATCATATTCCGAAAAGCATTTTATGGTACATCGCTGATTAAAGCACCGAGACCGAGAAACATCAAATACCGCTGTATCACGGTATCGCCTGTGTCGACGAAATTATGATCGATATCCACTGATTGTCACAGCGGAGCTGCAATTTTGCAATTTAATTTCCAGCTCGAAATACCGATTGCCGCGTGCAGGTAACCTCCATTTCCGGCGCATCGTCGTTCGCTCCCCAGTGTTTCATAGCTCGATACCGCTCAAGCAAACGACGCGATAATAATTGCTCGCATAACCGTCGAAGATGGCCTGATCTTTCCATTATTGCGTGCATAATAACGCTACTAACATCTCCGATCTTGTTCATTAATTTATTCGCTATCCTAAGAACGCTATTTAACAATCGTAACGGTGGAAATTCGCGAGCGGTCTCATTAAAACTAAATTCCTTCGACGTTCTTAAACAGAGAGAAAAACAAATGGGTTGCAACATCCTCAAGTTTCTCATTCGTGGAATTAAATTATGAAGATAACGGCGAGGAGAAAGTTCGCTGAATTCACTGATATTGTTCGCGGAGGCGCTCAGCTACTCACTTTCTAACAATTTTACGCGCATACTTCTGGAATATACGGATCCTGCTTGGTAAAGAGGGAGTGTATACGCGCGCACCAGGCAAGCCAGGCTCCCTGAAGTACAGGCTCGAGTAAATAAGATACGCGTTCTTAAAACGGAAGCTCCACAAAGGGGGAAGAGGTATCGACGTCGTGTGTGGTTTTTACTCGGAGCGGGGTAGCTGCTGCCTTTCGGGGAGAGTTATCGCCGAGACGGAAGCGTTTCGATTCTTTATATAAATTCTGCCGGGGCGCATTGAAACTCGCCACGGCAAAGGCGGCTCGAAATAAATTTCACGCGGGGCAACTTCCCGCTGCAAAACATTATCGCTTTCTTAACGAGCGAGCTCGCGCGCAACCGAGCGCACGTACACAGAGAGTTGCTGGTCAATGGTACGGTTTACGTTACGATGCTGGCAGCCGAATGAAATTACACGCGAGAAAACGAGGAATGAAAAACGTAATTATAAAATTGGATTCGTTTGAAATGTTAAGGGCCAGGATGTGGTTCAGCTTAATGGCGCGAATGTTACTTTGTCCCTGTTATTAGAATCTGAAAATTTGGGTGCTTTGTATCCTGATACTGTTTCACTGTGAATATTTATCAGACCTAAAAGTTTGCACTTCAAATATTCAATAAGTGAAGGCTTAAACTGTGAGTAGAAGTGGCAGTTTATATTGAAATGAATTATATATTGGTTTAATTCTCGCCATAAAGTGCAAACATAAAGATAAATGATTAAATGATTCACAGAAGCAAGAACGTTTGTCAACGCTATCTTCGGGAATTTATTTAACAAAAAATATAAGTTTATGCTGCCAGGCGTTTTGTCTGCATATTAAAATATGTTTGAAATAATACTCAGATTTTTTTAGCTTCTCTATCGCATATTGTTAAATAAATTCTCGAAGATGGCGTTGAAAAACGTGCAGTTACACCAGAGTACCTCCTTAAACACGCAATTAACATTATCTCCGTAATTCGTCACGGACTTCGCCCCTTTTCACTAACAGTATTAAAACACTAAGAGGAAGCTGTATTGCTTCTCTGTATAATTTCACACTAACCCAGTTTCCCTGGCCGTCTGAAAATTCGCAAATGGATTTACTAAGCGACCCGATCAAAAGAAGCAGCCCGCCGTACTAAAAGCTTCAGTTCGATTCAGGTTCAATTACATTTAACAAACTACCAATACGTAAGTAATTAATTCACGCGCTCGTTGCCGATCGATTCGCGTTTTCCTTCGGCTAATTTCTTGCCCCAGCCCTTGGAGCGATTGAATTGCCCGTTTTTATCACGGAACGACTGGCTCCTCGACACAGGCGGCTCCCAGGCGGCTGATATTTAATTAAGAAATTAATCAACACTATCGATTAACCGGAATCTGGCGAGCAGACTGGCGCGAGGTACACGGTGTACCAGGGTCACATGGTCGCGTGATTTCCTTCGTGAAAAACGGATGTCCAAGTTCGTTCGCCCCGGGGCGCGAAGTTACCAAATCCACCGATTCAATATTCATCCGCGCGAAACCCAAGCACTTTCGGGCCACTTTCCGTAATTGTCGCGGGTGGACCCTATCCACAGCCTTGCGCGAGTGCTAGGCGCACTAATCCGCGCTATTATAGAACTTTATCGGCTAAACCAGTGGGTCCGGCCTGTTTGCCAGGCCTCTCGACGCTGTGACCATTCCCCGCGAGTGGCGAGATAAAAAAAAAGCCCCGGGAGAGAAAGGGAAGGAAGTTTTTTCCGAATTGTCCGCGAATCTAGGACGGCCCATGATAAATCTTCCCCGGTGGGTTCTACGACGAGATAAAAATGTAAATGCGCACGCTGCGAGATAATTCTTCTCCATTTCCACGGCGCACCCTCTTAATGTCTTCGCGCGATCTCGCGGCACGAAATCCCTCCCTCGCTGATGCAATCCCAGCGATGAACTTCGGTCGGTTACTCGTATTCGTTTTGAAAAAAGGATGCCCGCGGTTAAACCGGCCTGGTGTACTTTGATTTCATTTTTGCTCTCGGTACGATGAAATTTCTCTGGGGCGTTTGAATTGCGCGGACGGCCCCGTGAAGGGGATCAAACACTCCGCTCGGATCGTGAGTCTGGTCGACATAAATCTGCCCGAGGTACGTGACGCGGTAAACAATTAAATGGACCCCTGGAGAAACGTGGATCCCTGTTTTCTCTGTATTATGGGCGAGTTTGAGATTCGTCCGCTGGCAGATTTATATGGATATTGTTTCACGTCAGGGTTGCGGCACAAACGGAATTCTCCGTACTCAGCGTAATGTGCAATCAGAATTTCAGCTTGAACAGCTTAGGAACGTGACAGACCCTACTATTTGCTGTCTTTATTTCTAGGGAAGCTCTCCCACGGAACGTTTCTTGGAAAATCCTGTGTCATCGCAACCCTTGGTCAAGCTAAATTACGCGTCGAAATGCAATCCCCCTACCGGCGTATCATCCCCTCATTGTCTCCTAAAGTCTTTTAAAATCCAATGTGATTCCACAGTCTGGTTCGATTTTTCGATAGGAACGAGAAAACACGCATTGAGAATCTTGGAGCAAGAGTGTAGCTGCATTTTTGGCAGTCTTTGAGTTGTAACGTGTAATATGAGCCCCTTAGTTGACAAGTGAATTAAGTCCCTTTTCTGAGTATTCTGAAAATTGGACTTTCGTGTAAGGCTTTATAAATTATGAAGAACAGAATGTAGCTTTATTGTAAGAAAATAAAGTGAAAGAATAGTAATAGTCGTTTTTAAACACTTTAAAATGAACCAGTTGCGTTTATAGTGTCGGAACTGTACAGCGAGCAGGTTGGACGAGAAACAGGGAACCTGACAGCGAAAATTTGAAAGTCATAAGCAGGAACGTAAATGGGGGGCGATCTTGTAATAGTTGTACGCTTCTAGTTGGCAGTTCGCGATACCTCGGTGCCACAATGCGAACAGTTTCTGTCCCCACGAAACTGCAAGAAACACGCTAATCCATGCCATTACGAGACGTTACTTGCGAGATAACTTGCGAGCCGTGAGACCGGCGCTATCATTCCCCCCTTCCCACGGGTCTGGAACGGAAATACGACAAAGGGAACTAAAGTTTTCGTGTCGTAAGGAGATCTGGGTCAGTCCAAGCGAATATTTCAGAGATGTGTGACGAAATAAAGATGTCAGACTGTAAGTTCCTAAGGTGTTTTTTGCACACCGTTGAGCAGGAATATCGTCGTTCTTTAGCGCACGCGATTGCACCTTGCGCGACTTTTTGGCTTCAAGCGAGCGAAACGGCTCTCTCAACTGTCTAAACGTATCCTGGTCTTCTGCTCGGATTAAGCAAATAAGCTGCTTCATTTTCTTCGTCTCGCAGTTTATGGGTTTCTTAGAAGAAATTTCTAATCCATTTGATGCTCGACAAATTCACATACCATAATTTAATGAACGACTATATAGAAATGAACATGGAAGAGAATGTTATGAAAAATACAGTAAAAATGTGATTAACTTGAAATACAAGAGTGACTTTATACGACACTGGAAAGTGAACACGTAAATCCTGCAGAATGTCAGTATAAATATCTGACAGTGTGGAGATATACACACATACATTCCCTCGAAATTATCAAACACTTTTGGTACAGGATATTTCGTATTAGAGATAAAAGTTGCATAAAAAGGATTACCGAGTATTTTTTACAAAAACATTTTAGGTGCCAGAAAAATTCTATTTTGATATTTTCGGATTTACTGAAGCCCTTTACGTGACAATTGCAGTACTTTTGCTGTATGATGTTTCATTTAAAGAGTGACTGAATACCACAATCGTTTTATCCAATAAAATAGCAGTCGCATTGAAAAAAACGTGACGAAACTTTTACATTCACCAGGTAGGGTAGTTGATTAAACATTTGCCATCCCTAAAAACGAGCAATTAACTCTCAACGTTGGAATAGATAAATAATCAACAGAAACTGTTGCAAGTTTATTTACGAGGAATTCCTTGGAGACTGACAGAAAAGCAGTATATAGAGGCGAGCAAAAAGTGAATTACATGGAGCTTAATATCCTGAAAAGTAGCGAAACAATGTTATCCGTTTCACGAACCTAATTCGAAGCGGGACATAAACCCAGACAAAACAGAGGAGTTAAGATTGAATTCGTTCGGAAGGAGGTGCACGGAATGGAGGCACTCACGGAGGTATTAAGTGCAACGAGGGTCATTACGAATTCCTGTTAATTGCTGGTGTATCGCGCGAATTACGCGAGGAACAAAAACTTTTCGAGCGTCGCAGGATTTCGTGGTAAGAGGACGCCAGTTACCAGGAAGGGCGTCGACAAGTGTTCCTTTCGCGACGCCTCTTACAGAACTGCAGCCGACATTAATCTTCTGACAGTAACAGACGGAGATACAGATGCCCATTGGAACCCACCGCATCACAACTTAACTTTTCGACGGCTCTCGAGCACCCTTCGCGCGTAGGAACGTCTCCAGCAGAGGTGAAAAAGTTTCGCATCGATTTTCCTGACGCTCGATCTTGTTTCGTTAATTGGAATGAACAGGGGGGCTCCGCGATTGTTTCGTTAAAAGTGAAACGAAGCTTTGATCTAGGCATCGCGCAAATAAATAACGACGTGTCTGTTATTAGTTTACTATTTCGCCGAGCATTGGTGGTCCGTCTGCAGTAGGTAGTTTATTGGTGAATAATTGTGGTGAGATAAATTTCATTTTAGATAATTTTTTTAGGGGTTATAAGAAAGATATTGGTACTCGATAATTAATTCAATACTAATGATTGAATTTTTGAAGAAGAATGGTTCAGTTACTATTTTATTATGGAGGTGTGGTGATGTTAAGAGCTTTCGATTAAGCATAGTTATACCCTGAACACCGCTTACTTACTTAATTCATAGTTAGCAAGAGCAGGGGGAAGCAACGTTAAGCTTTACAAGCAGGTTCAAGCGAGTAAAGCAATCTCCCAGGGCGAACAAATGGACCCCCTAAATCCGGTGATCTGGTCTGCGGAAATTTTCACGATATCACGGTCTTCCTTGGGTGGTCGCGGAAAATATCAACGACAGGAACACGATGAGGCGAAAAGGGGAGGCAAGTAGGGTGGTGGAGGAACGGGGGGCGAGTAACTGGTCGTCCATTCCACTTCGCAGTTTCTCCCGCGTCATTGCACCAGATCGAATCAATTTTCCTTGTCGACTTCCGTTCTCGTTCGCGACCCCGTTACCACGGCCACGAGATCTCCCGAGGAAAATCCGCGATACTTCAGGAGTCACGACATTTTTCCCCGGCTATTCTCCTTTTTCCTACCCCTATCCTCTATCTTCGCCAACCACTACCAGCCCTCCCCGACCGCTCCTCTTCCTCTTCGTCGAGAGAGCTCGTGAGGGGAATCACCAAATCTGGACTGCCGCGATAAGGGCGAATGGGGACAGACAGAGCGGCGGATGAGGAGGAAGGACGCTGCGAAATGGTTTCGTCCGACTTGACAAGGTTTTGTACATTTGTTAATTAGACCTCTCCCCCCGGTTACGCGATGCTGCTTTTTTTCTGCTCGTTTGCTGGCCCCGTCCTTTCCCTTTAACCCCTCCGTTGCAACCTCGGTGGACTACTTTTTTTTCCCTCCCCCGCCCCGTCTTTACGTTCACGGTGACGGGGCGGTTTTCGTTGTAAATTTTTAGGGAACCAGCGGAATTCAGCGCAGAGCACTTTAGCTGGTAATTATTCGGGGCGGGGGACGGAGGGGGTAGCGGCCAGAGAATTGATCGTGCCCGAGGTTCCCCGCATAATGAGAACTTAGTTTTGGGAAATTTATCAAGGTTCGTTTCACGAAATGCTGGTTTCATGGTGTATTACATTCTTCTTATGGGTAATGAATTAATTCTTTGCTACTGTGGGTGATTATTTAGCATTTGTTTATGAAATGTGAGTAACTTCTGCAGTTATTTGTGTTGGAGTCACAGTAAACAATTGACGTATGGTTCGATTCTTTGGTAAATACGTCTTGTTTTTTATTCTTCTTCTATACTTCCTTGCAACTTATTTGAATTTTCAGTGTGTTCTGAACTTACAGTCAGTATTTTACATTTTCCCAGAATTCTTATATTCAAACAGCACGTGATGGGATTCTAAAATTAACTCTCAAATTGCAAGACGACAGAGGTTTAGTTTGGGACATTACAAATGCAATAGCAACCAAACCAAAGTGAATAGAATTTTGAACAGAACAAGGTCAGACACTTTATTCGATGTACATACTGTCCTTTTGTACTCTTTGATTCATTTCGCGCTGTGGCGCGTATAAATCCACAGTATATTTTCTTCTGCATTTATCTGATGAATGAAAATGCGCTTTGGAAGAGTCAAAATCAAAGGAAAAATTCGATTTTCGAATGCTATGCACGCCAGTCACATGCTGGGAAAAAATTGACATTCCGTTTGGTGTTCCAGCGAGGCTTGAATTGCTTGAATGGATGTGATACAAATAAACGGTTGAATCGGCATGACGCAATTTCTTTCATACATTCCGCTTCAGACGGCTGGCATTCGCGGGCCGCATACACGATTCCCCTGAGAAATTACTTTTAAACATTACGTCTGAGGGACCTTTTTACTTCGCAACCTTTATGCCAGAAGAGGAACGATTACGTTCGCCACTAGACACCGATTTCACAAATATTCCCGCGGTTCGCGTGGCTAATACGACGATTAGCAAGGAAATAGGGAAAGTAATTATTTCAATTGGGGATGTTGAACTGAGCTCTTATTCAATATCGATTTATGTAATCAAATGGATTATACCTCTTCGTTATATTTAAACCAGTTAAGAGCGATTAAGAAACTATGAAGGGGTTATATCTAGTCAGGTGGCCGAAAAGAGGCGAATGTTTGTGAATTTTTTTTTGAAAAAGCGGGTGCATATATTTTTTCAGAACTTTTTGCACTGAAAGAGCGACATTTAAAGAACATTTGGTAATTTTTTCCAAATTAGATTTACCCCTTAAATTGAATCTATATTTCGAAGCACTGAGATCTTGTTTTAAATCCCCATCCATTCACACAAAAAGTACCTTTTTTTATACCACGAGAAATGCAATGTTTGTTTATAAAAGACATAGTAATAGAAATTTTCAAATTCCCAAGGAAACCTCTTCGAATTACCATTAAAATAATTTTCATAGCTGTTAGTAATGCTCATCGTTATTATAATAATTTCAATGAAAATGTATCAGCATTTCTTGCCCGAATTCTTGCTACTTCTTTTAAAACAAACAGAGTACACTTGCCCGAGTATCCTGATTGATACATAACAGCGAAGTGTTTCACCGCTACCGCAGCTTCCCCATATCATTCTTAACACAACTCGCTCCCAACAGTTCTCTGTGAAAACCCGGAAGATACAGAGAAGAGCACACCGGTGATCGTACTTATTTCATTCTCTCCCATCGACTAGTAATTTCAAGCTTCCCCTGGAGCCAATACATCTCACGTCGTTGCGTCTTTCGCGTCATTGAATCCGATCGAATCACTCTCCTCCTCGGCGTTCGCGTATTTCACGCGGAACCACGCTTGTATAAAGCACGTCTCCCCTGGAGGAATTTTCGGGAATGCGAGTCGTGCTCGTCGGTCCGGGAAATCGAACTCGTGCCTACCCCCACCATCGCGTAGTGTCTGAATATTTATTTCTAATTCGAACGCCGTCGAATTGCCACAATTTCCGGCGATCTCTCCTTTTAAACCGTAAGTCGTGAGTCCTGGAGCGTGGAGAATTCGCTCCTATCTCCTCGTTTCTACTTGCCCACGTCATTTCGTAAATGCAGTTTCCGCGATGCAGGTTCCGCGATACCAAGGGAACCGCTTCTGTTCCTCAAAGTAGCAAGAATAGTTGAAAGAGGAAGTTAAGTTTCTACCTCAGACAAATTTAAATTTCAGAGGAGATCTCCCCAGAATTTCCTCCGACACGCGCTCAGGTACAACAGTTTCCGTGCACCCAATAGTCCGCCGGTATCTCAATCGACGGGTTACTAAAAATTCTTATAATACAGCAATGAGGAAACTGTAGAGTATGCGATCGCAATCTCGATTCCTTTATGCCCTTGTAAGATTCTTTCCTCGACGGTCGTGCCCATCCCCTCGCCACTTCTTAAATTATCATCGCTCGATACACCGCACGAGAGCACCACCCGCTATCTAGCCCCAGACTCGACCGAGTACAAAACTGAATTTCCAGCGCATAGAACAACTCGATACAAATCTCCGATTCTTGACGACCTCGTTGAGCCCATGTAAACACGCTCGTTTCGATCCGTCCCCCGGCGCAGCCCGCCCGCCCCGGCGTTGTTGAGGCGGGGTGCATCGACTTCCAGCCGGCGAGATCCCTTCGGGGAGCGCTCCACCTTGGCAGCTGCGGGATCAGCGCGAGAGAAAGGAAGAATGATAGAAAGCACGACAGAAGGTGGTGCGCGGTGTGGGTGGAGAAGACGAAGACGTGGAAGACGAAGAAAAAGGGGTGGAAAACTGTGACACAGGAGAAGATACGGTCGAGATCTCGTCTGGGCCCATTGTTGGCCCTTTGTTCCGCGCAGCCAGAGGACGCGGAATACGCGGATATCGCGAAACAATGCCCGAGCCTCGAGCAACGCCGTGGAAGGGACCTCCACAGTCAGAGGAAAAAATGGCGGACGCTGGGGGATAGAGAGGGTGGAAATGGACGTGAAACACAGATGGACAGTCAGGGTGGATAGCGGAGAAAGGGAGAGACACAGAGGGGAAGAACAGAGGACGTGGACACGCTGGGAGGGGAAAGCGGCGTATATTGTACGTACGTGCGCGAGGCGTGAGAATATATCGCTGGCGCGATGCAAACGGGTGAAAAAAATGCTGGTTGTCCTGCAGCACGGTGCTCGGATTCAATAAGGAACGGTGGACGATGGGGGCGGCATTCAGTTTCGAAATCAACCGCCGCTTCCTCTTGCCAAAACCTCCACGGCGAATCGATAGTCCAGTAGGTCACGTCGGCATGGAAAACTGTGCCAAAGCCTTTTCTTTCCCGTTCGGATTCTGTCTTTGTCTCCGTGTCCCGCTGCGTCTTTCTCCCATCGTCGGCCCTCTCTTTCGCCCCTCAGCGAATTAGCGCGTCTTTTCTACCCGGCGCTCCCCTTTCCTTTGTTCCCCTCCGTTGCATACGGTTGTTGATGATCCGACGCGCCACGGTCCTACTCCTCATTATCGGGACTCCGAGGAAACGGAGCCGGGGATCGATAGGGCGGCTAGATCCAACGGCAGAGATCGCTTCGTTTCGCTAAGTTTCTTGGGAAGTTTCCCCTAGAACCATCTTCCCTGTCGGTCACTTTGGTTCCAGTCACTTGTTACCCAGGCACTTTTGGCTTCGGGCAATCGTGGCGCGGGGAATTTGGAAATGTATGTAAGAGGAAAGTTCTACGGAGTGGTCGAACTAGGGAGATGAATCTTGTTGGCAGGTCTTTTGAAAAAGTAGGGGAGGTTAGTTTCAAAATAGAACGCGTTCGCTACTGTGTTCTCATTGAGGGCAACGAACCGTCTTCTACCGCAGCTGCGGTTCGTAAGGGGCAATAAGTACTCGAAGGATCTCGAAGCACCTAAATCGTCGATAAGTCGAAATATCGCTGGGAGGGAAGGAAGAAACACTGCTTGTTAAGGAACTTGCAGTCTCCTTCTATCGGGCACAAAAGATTTCCCAGGTACGCCCCGTCGCGTGATCAAAGAAAAATAGGAGAGGCTCCGGCACAAAAGTGAGAAGGGGGAGCGTATTTAATAAGAAGATCGAGAGGGACTTAATGGTTCCTCTCGATCAATCCTTGCAATCGTTAATTCTCAGCCGTAGTGGCTCGCGTCTTCGGTACCCTTCAGCCTCTGCAACGCCTTCCTCGATTTCTCACTACCACAGTATCGTCCTTAATGAACGAATGGAACATTCAAATTCTCCTTCTGGTATTTTCGTACAATGGCCCCGCGCGCAATGAAAATTTAACTAAGCCTCTTTCATCGAGGCCCATTTATATACAAAATCCAAGGGAAAATATTTGGAGACAGCCGCCGGTTTGTATGAAAAATATGGATGGCCGGGTCGCGGGAATATTAGCGACGAGAATTTCGAAATTCCCTGAAAAATACACGAGAAGAATTTCATTCTTTCCTTCATCTCTGAAGAATGCCCGACGACCGTAAAACCGTTACGAGATGTTTGCGCGATATAATGTTACGTTTTAGAATCAGTTACGCCGCGAGGAGGGCGTCGTAAAAAAGGATCCGCGTAAAAAAAAGGGTCTTCGTAAAAAAGAAGGTCTTCGTGTGTGCTAACGAGAACGGGAGAATGTCGGCACGCGGGGTTTCTGCTCTCAAAATCGATGCAATGGCGTAATAATATTTCCGGCGCGGTCCATGCTCGTGGCCATTTGACGGTGTAAAAAATTAACGGGGGTGAACGACCGTTACGAGAAACGAACGAAAGAATTGGGGCAAATAATTGGATTAGCAGTCGTTCCACTTTGAATGCTCGTTTATTGTTAATATGCTGACGCGGGGGAAAGGGAACGGGGGGAGAGAACTCATGAAAGGAATATATTTGCACGCGAGTCCATTAAAAGTGTATTAAGTGTGTTCCGCTGTTGGCTAATCGAATTTCGAGCTTCGATAATATGCGGTACGACGATAATTATAATTGTGGAAAGGGAAATATTGCACTTGGGTCGCGTTAGAGGAAATGATTATAAATACGGATGGAAATCGAACGGAGGGTTAATTGTTTGTATCAAATTACTTGGGCCATCAGATCTGATTGTTGCATTTTCATCAGCTCTTCAGTCGGAATTAGTGTAGAAGTCGATGGAGCTTGGATTCCGTTTTGATTAATTGATGACGAGAAATAGAAGTTCAATGATCGTCAGAAGGTTGGTGAATTGAATGCATCAAATCTGCGATTGCAGTTTCATTGAATTGCACAATGTGGCCGATAGGCGGAGATTGATTTCGATGGCGTTCAGGCACGGTAAAAAAATTTGAAAATTTATACAGAAATTCGCACAGTGGTGGATGCAATCGTGAGCCAGATGGGGCTCGAGATAATTCGACTAGAAAATCCAATTTCGAAGTGCATTCGACTTCGAAGAATCTTGGAATCATGTGGGAGTTGAAAAACGAGAGGGCAAAGGGCAATTAAAAGCTGGGATAAAAATCCGAAGTCGCTCCTTCACTCGGAAAGAGTTTTAAATCCTCGCACAGTTTCATTTAATATTGCACAGAGATATCCAACTTTAGCCGAGATTAAATGAAAAGTTGGAGCGTGAAAAAGAAGCAGATTGTTTCCTGGCGAAACAGCTGATAGCTGCAAACACCACCATGAATAAAATTGAACAGAAAATAATGGTGGAAGCGTGCAGCAAATAATCTAATTATAAGAAATAATTCTCTAGTAAACTAATTTTATCCCGTAAATCTCCTAAGCCATGTTGCTAGGTTTACCTCAAAACATCAAACATATGAGTAATTCGATCGTAACGTAAACATTTATTCGAGCTATTTGTTGTTCGCGATGCTGAAACAATAATGTCCCTTGCATAAAAGGGTCAAGACAGTTTGCGAAAAAATCCAATTTCTCGGGACCCGGAAGGCTTCTGGAGCGATGGCAGAGCAGGGGCGGGCGAAATAAGGGAAGAAAGCAAATATATGGATCTCCTTGGAAAGGAGTAGGTCTGTTCTTGAGCGCTACTTTGCGGCACGTCGCTGCTTACCCCGGATTGTCTTGTTTTTGTGCACGTTTACGGACGATATCATTGCTCTTTCGACAACAGCCCTAGACCGTTGCCAGAGTCGATCTGATTCTTCAATCTCGAGAGGAAGTCGAGCGTTTTTCCTGGACCCTTCGAGGGATCCTTGGGATTTTCCCAAGCAATCAGCTCTCGCGAAGGAAATGCATGCCACCTGAGATGCAGATTCCTCGCTCCACTCTGCACGCAAATGAGAGAAATATCGAATACATTGACTTCGGAATTTTGTCACGAAATCCACTGAAACAATAGAGCTAAATTCCCAGAAGCAAATACTCCGAAGAAATTAGAATTCCAAGTATGTCAGAAACATTCCCCGGATCTTTTAAATTGTTTACATACGTCTCAAAAACCTTGTGACTTTACTTTTCATATTAAACGCGACTCCCTTAACGTCAACGCTAACCGATCATTTCATGGGAAGCCCAATCACGGAAGTGGTTCACTGTTTTGAGAGGAGCCTTTGAAGGAACCCCTGTATTGAATATCGTAAATTACTCTACAGGGAGACACGGGAAACAGCTACCATTTATTTTTTCCCTGGTATGAATTTCCTCCCCGTGCTGTCGTTCGCAATTCCTCTGGAGGACAGGATCCCGCGGCGCACGGTATCGTCGCGAAAATAAAACACGATTATTTATAACGCAATCAATCCCTGCGATATGCATTCCGCCATCGGCGATGGTAGACCGGATCCTTTTGATTCCGATTGAAGCTCCGATGGAACGTGACGATGATGGGTGCAGCCTGGCTACGATGCGAAAACATTTCATTCGTAAATTTAGTTCTGGCCAGCGAATGCTCGAGGACAAAAGAATCTCTCAACCTTGAAGGTGGCTGATTGAGCGTGATGCAGAGAACCGAGAACCCTCTCTTCTGCTGGGTTTATGCTCCCCTAGCGCTTATCGGATAACCATAAGTTCCAGCAGATCAAAGCCCCTATCTCGTCGTCGATGCGCTGCTGGCATACTGTGGCCACGCGAACCTAATGATCGCTCGTCATAAAGTCCGAGAGAGGCTGGTTGAAAGAAGGTTTCGGCCGGGGCAAAATGATGCACTCGACGACGGGCCTGCATCTTCCGCACATCGACGACTTTCCATCGAGGCCCGGCTTGCCTTCAATCGCTTCCCTCGCCTGCATTTTACGAGCCGCCAACGTTTCTTTATTAAATATTAATACCGTTACGGGCGATGGCGTGGAGCGTACGATCGCGAACGCTGTTTTCAAGATCACATATTTGCATTGTAAGATGATGATGCTGGGAAAAGGCTCGTGGGAATAAGTGAAAGATAGAAGCAGGATCCTGAACCATATATACCGCCAGCTCAACTGGTCTATCTTTTTCGAGGAACAATGAGCTCTTTCAAAATATGACTTCGTATCCTTAGAATCTTGTACCTTTAATTACCAAGAAAATTATGAATTCTCCTGTATTCTTGTAATATTTACATTTCCAAAGAAGCTTCGCTGAAACGCCAATGGCGATGCTAAGAATTCACAGTACTGTAAAAAACACGACAAACTAAGTTGCATTTCACTGGAAGCGAAATATTGTTGCTCGATGAGACAGACTCAGATGAAATTACGTATAAGCGAAGAAGTTCAGTGGTAAAGTAACGTTTCATCTTGTTTGATTGACACCAGCATTTCCTAGACCCGATCCTCGTGATCGATAGCGCACTCACGCATTACACTTGCGCCACGTAAAAGGTAGCACACTTCGTAAAGGAAAGGCTCTTGCTATTCTCAACGCTGCCCGCTGCACAGACCAATGCATTTAAAAAATTCAACTTAATTCTGTAATTCACTGTAATTCTACCCTTCCGGAGAGAAATTCGCGTGGAAGATGTCACAGTGATCCAAGGAATCGTTCGGAGTAAAAAATTCGAATCGGTTCGAAGTGCGGTCTCTCGAGCGACCGAGGTATCTCGTGGAAGGTTCGAGGGTTCGTTATCTCGGTGCACTTTAATCGAACGTAAACCGTGGTGGTGGTGGCTGCAGCAGAGAGACAGAAAAAGGAGCGCAGAAAGAAGGGTAACGTATCCGGAACGTTTCCCTTCGTTGCCAAACTTCCCCCCGAAAGCTTTACTTTTACGAGCATCCGCCATTAAAGAGCTTTCGATAGTGGTGCGCTACCACCACGCTCCCGATGACAAGACGGAGGATGGCGCTTTGATCTGCAGAATTTATTGCTATCTGGCAGAAGCTGGTGGAACAGATGAAAAAAAGTGTCTTCCCTGTCCCCTCCGCGATGCCTATGCTCTTTTCAAGGATGAAAGGATTCTTGTCCTTTGCCGGTGCGATGCACGGCGCATTGTAGAATTCAATCGGTCACCGTGATCCGATGGGAAAGATGATGGAGTAGAAAAGGGGAAGAACTAATGAGACAGCGGAGGAGCAACGTAATATCGGTACTGATTGTAATTCTTTTTCTTTCTTCTTTTTTTAAATCTGCGACCATTTCCAATGTCCGGCGATGAGAAGAATAGATAGTGGTCCTCGATGGCCTCAAAGTAGCAATTTTCTTAGCAGTCGCCAGGTTTCAGGCGGAATGCCGTCCCAAAACTTTCCTTCTGCTGTAAAAGGTTTGCTCGTCGAGCCACTCTTCGCATTGCCCGTTTGTAGCATTCCACTGTCGCTTTGTGGCTTTCATAGACTTCGTAATTTTTTTCTTATTCGAGGCTAGATTGGAATGTTTGATAACTGGTGATGTTTTTGGATGCTCTACGTGTTTGTCGGAAATATGTGCTTAGTGGTCCAGTGGATATATGTATGAGTATTCTCTTGTGCATTTTGATTTTTGGAGATCGATTTAAGGGGACACTGTTTTTAAAATTTTTCTAAAAATCGATTTCTTTTTTGCATATATTTATAGTATAGTATCTGAAGAATACTCATTGTCAGTGAAAGTTATAAGAGAGATTCTTTTTTTCGGACAATCTTACATCAAGGTCTACTGTCTACTGTTTACGCCTCTTTTGTTGCAGCAGTGCACTGAGCGTCACGAAAAATTCGAACCACTACAGAAATTTTTTTCATTTGAAAAAGAAATGTTTTCATACCCTTGAAGAAGGAATAACTAAAGACCACAAAGTTTTTGTACTGCAAGTTGTATACTTTCTTCCCCAAAAAATCCAAAAAATCACCTATTTTTTTAACGATTTGAGGGGAATATTTTCTTAATAGAATCTGACTTGTGTTTAGCTGAAAACTTCCAAGTAATAACTACATCTTGATCGTTAACTTGACTTCAGAGATTGTATAATCTTCAGCTCGAATCTTGAAGATACTGAAAGCTCTCGCAGTACCAGGAATTTGCAAAAGCTTCCCTCGTGAAAATTCCACCATCCATTTCAAATAAAATCCTTCCGCACCAACTTCGATACATTTACCAGCACCACCGATCGACTCTCCGGCGTCATTTGCAACTGGATTGTACGCACGACACCGATGCAATCCCAAGATTCAATACCTCCTTCACCGTTGATTCTAACACGACACGACACAAATCCACATTCTGATCGCGATCCCCCGGCGAAACCGCCGCGACGAGAGTTCGTGTCGTCGGTGTTGCAACGTTCAGCAGTTCCCATCGTCTCGCTGGTCTTCGAGTCAGCGTCTAATTTGCGGCGCGGGTGCCGCTTGTTGATTCGTCCGTGTAAAACACAGACGAGAGTTGTTCCAGGACGTTCCGCAGGCAGGTGGAGCGTTCCCCAATCAGAGTTAATTGGTTCGAGGGAGCTGGGGATCGGCTATGGTCGGCATCAGGTACGGGGCATCGGTCACGGGCCATGACGTGCGACATCTTCCTTCGTCTGGACGTGCACTCGACTGAACGTGGGCCCCGTGTTTTCTGTCTCGCGGTGCTCACGGTACGTGACCGAATCGATCCGCGGCGACGAAGCTGAGCTTTTCTTTCAGGGGAGGTAGAAAGAACGGCCGCCTGGGAGTCAGCGACCCTTGACACTCCTGGAGACAGGAGTGGCTGCAAGTTTTATGCGCTCACCCGCCTTTTTCCTTTTTCAGTGTGCCGGCGTCACATGGCCGCTGCTCTACCGAAGGCCGTGCATTATCGACCTCTTAAATGCCTTTTGGGACGGGTTTACCTTCCTCCCACCCGCGCACGCACTAATTTCGCTGTTATACCGCGCTTAACGGCCCGCCAAGCTTTCCACGCCTAGGGAATCTTCGATCGCCCGGCGTTAATTCACCAGCGGGCCACCGCTGGATTTCGTTTAGCTGAATGGAATTCGTAGCTGGCGATTTAATGGTTTTGGGACAACTTTGTGGATGCGAGGTAGTAGGTACGCTGATTGTTTTGTTTGCGCTTGGGCTTCATTCAGGCTTCTGGGGAGTTGAATCATTTGCTGGCTTTGCTTATTTTCTGGGGGGAGATTTTTGTTATGAAGAAACTATATTTTTTAAGTTGTTTATTGTTACATCCCCCGTTACGGGATTAGTGACCATTAAACATTATAATTAAAGTGACTAGCAATGTTCTGTGGGTAATGGAATATCATACCTCTAACGATTAACTAATAGAATAATACGTAATATCTGTGGCTTCCATTACGTTCCGCAATGTGAGCTTCTCCACGACTTATTTCTGAAGATAAATAGAAACAAAGTGAGCAAACAACTTTGTGCCAACAGTTTCGCTCGTCAGTCTATTTTCCTGAGGCGAAAGAAATTAGCTTTGAAATTTATATACACATAAATTAAAAACTCGTGTTTGCCAGGATTCTTTGGGTAATGAATTGCAAGCCTGGTAACTTCCCCTTAAGGGGGGAGACCACTGTCTCAAATCTGAAAAAATTTTTTTTTTCTTTTTACATTTTCTGAAAGACGTGTGTTTCAAGAATGTTCGCTCCAAATTTTATGAAGAAATTCTCAAAATTGATGGAGATATGGTGTTTTTCGTAAAGCGGTGTCAAACGCGCGACTGAGCCACGCGGAACTTTAAACGCGTTTTCCTCAGAATGACATCGGAAAAATCGATTTCTTTTTTACATTTTTTGAAAGACGTATGTTTCAAGAATGTTCTCTCCAAATTTTATTAAGAAATTCGCAAAATTGACGGAGATATGGTGTTTTTCATGAAGCGGTGTCAAACGCGCGACTGAGCCACGCGGAGCATTGGACGCGTTTTCCACAGAATGACATTTTTCAACCGCGTTGACAGTCTACAGAAAAAACTATACGTCCAATTGGCATGATCAAGGACATTTATTGTACGGAAAACCCGTCGCTATTACGTGACGATCAGACATTTTCAATTTTCGACTTGCTTCTATTTTTTTTAGCAACATTTCCCAAATTTTGTACCCCGAAAACATGACTTTTTTCTTCAGCGGTCCGCCATTTTGTTATATTTTACAATTTTGACATTTTTCGATCGTCACGTAATAGAGGCAAGCTTCTAGTTCCTAAATATTATTGTTTTTTTTAATTTCGATGAACCATATAGCCTGGGGACTGTCAACGCGACTAGCATGTTTTTGCCGGAGCGCAAATTTTGACGAAGAGTATACAGGAAACGGATTTATGAATTTGATTGAAAAAAAATTTTTCTTACCCTTCGATATGTACACTATTAACTATACTAAGCAATAAATTGATTTCCTTGTGTTGTTTGGTTGAAATAAATTCCCGAAAACACCCTTACATTTCGGACCGAGACAGTGGTCTCCCCCCTTAAAGATTCTAATTTCAACGTTTCGTCTCGCCTTTCAAACTAATTTATTACCGGGTCAAGGGATACATTTGTGGTGAAGAAACTTTGAAACGTCTTTTCCTGTTGACTTCTCAATTTATACTTTCTTTTTGGTACGACGTCAAGTTACTCAGAATATTTTTTTAAAGTCTCTGAAGACTCTAGAAAATTAACCATATCGCTGATGTGTATTGGAATAGAGGAATCACACATGGCACCAGTCTCTTGAACAATAATTAAGCGACTACTCTGGTTTCAATGCAACCACATCTGCTAAGTTTCCAAGTGCACGTACTAAACTGTATCGCGATTAAAAATGACGATTCCCGCGGCCTGCGCGAGTTATCTGAGTGTACGGAAAAATTATGGCGTTACGTGCGTTGCATTAAACATTGTGCTGCGTTCACTTGCATGCGTAATGAATTTTATGTCCCTGGCACACGTTGTATGTCCAGAAAATGCATAAACAGTGGTACAGTGCCTACTCGTCAGAATTTTGAACACTTTTATGCCACGTAGATTTCGCGAATTAAATACGAAACAGAATGGTCATATTTTGAATTTAGAACTTCATAATAAAAGACCACTCAAGGTTCAGTAACTTCCACCACAGCTTCACCGGAAATAAAATCACCGAAACTCATAAGAAATACTCTGGATGAATTTGCCATGGAAATAATGCAACATCCCGATGACAATTACGATGCTTCACTGAAACATACTGCGTTAATACGAAAATATTATAGGTACAGACGACAGTAATTACGAAGAAAGATGGCCACTGATGAAAAATAACGTTTCATAGTAAATTCCATGCAATCTGCATCGCCTTTGCACGTGTATCTCCCAGTACGAGCTGGATCTACGAGTTTTTTCTCATTAAGGCGTGTAGCCAAATTTTTGAGCGGCAGTGTGCATGCGCTTTCAAAGCGATTTAGCACGCAGTGATTCAGGTTTTTTGCAGGAACGTTAACTAGAATAAATTTAGTAGTGCCCGTGCTGCGGTACAGTCCCCGGGCTCCGCGGAAAGATAATACGATTATTCAGTAGCACGCAGTGATCCTTCGAGCCGGCTAAATAGCCGACAGAAAATGCTAATAGCGTATTGGCATGATGCTGTAGTAAGCTTTTTTGAATTACTCGCTGACCCCATTCGCACTGTTCTAGTTTTCTCTCCTCCGCTTTGCGGTAGAATCCAGCACACGTCTCGCTATCGCTGGATGTAGAATTACAACCTTCTCGGGCATGTAACTTGTGTGGAATGCGTTTCGCGGAAATCTTCATCTTGCGGGTCATGTATAATCTTCGAATAGAGATCTCAATTAATGCTAGCACATTGCATAATAACCGATCAGTATCTTGTACTACGTTCGTACATTCTCTTGTTGCGTTCTTAAAAATGTGACGAGTCAGATTTCGTAACGTAACGTTTATAAAAAGGGTAAGAGTTGTTTCGAGAATTTAACTATCGTGTGTGTTGTGTATTTCGAAGGCAATTCTTCATTGATCGAATGGCAGAACTGAAGAAGTACACGACCTATTTAAGTTGGAAATCTTGGTATTCAGTTATTAATGTATGCCTATCTTTTGGAAAGATGAATTGTGTTTTCTTGAATTCGAAATGGAGCAGTCGATACCAGGAAGGTATAAAGCAAACAAATCTGCAGTGTGCTGAACTATTTCCAGTGCATTTTCGATTTGGAATGCTAAAAAGAGAAGGACGGTTGTTGAAAAACGAGGGAGGAGGTTGGAAACAGTCCAGTTCCCCCATACATAACTCAAAAGCGTTGAGAAGTAGTATAGATCATTTCAGAAGCAAGCCGCAGATTTAATCCCCCATAAATCCAGATTATTTTTCAGATAAAAAAAGAGGGGTACGCTTCGGTTTTGCGTCGCTCCACCGAAACCGTCATCCCTTGATATGTGTACGGATTCACCAGCACGTGTTTACTAATAACACAATCGTATCGCATTCACTGCAACAAACCGACAGATCGTAATTTTGTAGCGTGGCATTCTAACTGACGCGAGAATATCATGAATTCATTTACGACGTATGGACTGTGCTAATGAAATTTTGATAATGTATCGCGGAGTGAAATGCGAACGGAGAGGTCGGATGAGTAATCAAACTGAAAAGTACTGTGATAAAAATTAGAGAAAGCGACGACATTAAGTATATTGACACATATAGGCCATTTGAATTAATAATTAAAATAAATTTAATAACATATGAATTAAATGAAATGATAATGGTATCAGAACTTGGGGATCATCTACGAATTGCAACTTCTACATCTATGTATTACTTTTAAATTAAAAAGTGCAAAAAGTTTCTTCGAAGAAATCTATCCCAGCAAATGGCAAATTGAGGTTGTTAAATCGAGTACGCCCAATGCTTCTTATTTAATAAAATCTCCATGATAGATTCATCGATAAATAAAAAGCGTTGGAACAGTGGCGATACGAAAGCTCGAGGGGCTTCGTCGAACCACGACCCCTTCGCCTGCAAAGTGTAGATTGAAAAGACTCGAATCTATCCAGTACTTCTTACTTAATGAAATCTGAATGATCGTTTCGTCGATAAGTGAAAATTTTGAGGATAGTAATAACACGAAAGCTGGAGGAGCATCGACGAACCTCGACCCCTCTTGTCTGCAGATTGCAAATTGAAACGGCTGACTCCGAGTGTATCCAATACTTCTTGCCGTACTGCCGAGCCCTGCGTTCCCGTGTGCACCGAATGCAATTCTCGAAGCTGATTCGAATATGCATCGGTCGTACGTGGATCCAATTCCCCGGAAGCGAGGGGGGTGGAAACTTGAGTCTTTTGTTTTGTCTCGCTAGCGCGGAACTTCTGTAACAAGTGCCCTCCCCCGGGAAACTTTTGATAAAATCTTCAAGAGCCAAGGCTGTGGTTATCCTTTCGGCATCCATGTACTCGGCACTGTCTTCCCTTATCAACATTGTTGCACACTGCCCAGACAAATTTCGCCGGGGCACGTTAGACCTTCCGCCGTGCAGAAACGTCCTCGTTTATGGAATTTGAAAAATGAAACATTCAGTTTCTACCGTGGTAGGAATTCTAAACTGAGGATAACCAGTACTATTAGAGTAGACATTGCAGTGTTTCCCAACCTTTTTTGAGTCGCGATTCCCTTTTATAATATTCAAACCTGCAACCCCCTTACATATATTGTGTAAGGTAAATTTAATAAGGTAAAGAAAATACATTAAAAATAAATATTTCAGAATATAATTCTAACTTAATAATATTTAAAAAAAAAACCAAATCACCGTGGCGACACCTCAGAAAACACTTCGCAACCAGGGAATCACTGATATCGTTTTGAAGAATTCTAATAATCGCAGAACTCTACTACACATCACGGTGCAAATTTTATACCAAAGTCCAATATTCTAAGTACCCACCCTTATTTCTCATTGCACATTTCCCACCCATGATTAAAATAGATATCCTTGACGCTAGATTTCGTGTATTCCGACTAATGACCAAAGGTACTCCAAGCGTACAAAATCAATGTAGAACCTACACTTTCCAGCGTGTTCGTTCTCCCTAATTATTCGTCTGCCTCATTAAGTAAACTCTCACCTTCCAACGAGGTGCTGAAACTTTATTTCCTTACTCCTCTATCCAAGGGATGGGCCAGGTACACAATAACCGCATCAACAAACTTGTAATTAGTCTAACTTTGCGGCAGCTGGAAAAGAACCAGTCTAACAAGACTCATAATGCAAGAAAATCCGATTACACCCTGCCGTAATACATCCATTATCGACGGATTTCATGAACGCCATACAGAACGAAACGGACGAGTAACAGTTTAATTAAATCATCAGGTTCTCCTTTCGATTCTCTGTTGCATCGAAACATGCAAATGCCACCTAGTTCCTTCGCCCGGGGCGCAATATCTCAAACCCTCCCCGCCCACGTCTCAGTCGTTAAACGTGCATAAACCTCTGCGGAAGATCGCGGTAATCGATAGTTGACTCGATAGCGCCAAGGTACGACGGCATTTCCTTCGCGTCGCGGCGGAGGTGTATCGCATAATCTTGCGCTTTCCATCTTCCTGCATAGGCGACATACTCCCGGCCCGTAATGGAAGCAATCTACTTCAAACCGATCGGATGCACGCCTGCATACGACGAATTAGGAAGAGTGCATTGTATCGAGGCTCGTGTACATGGGAGTTAGCTTACCCGCGCGACGAAAGATCCGCGGAACAACGGGTGGAGCGAAAATTGCGAGAACGCTTGGGAAGAAGGAATAAAGAAACTCGCCAAGTTTCGACAAGAGAGAAAGGTGTATCGATTATTGCGGTGCATACTTTTCCGCTGGGGGAAAAAAGGAAATACGTATGCTCGTGCCAAAGGAGAAATTTCGGTGTAGAATGAAAGAAAAGTGGGCGGGGATGAATGTAGCTTGGGCTGGTTGAAAGACACCCCCTTTGCTGTTCCGCGCAACTCCGCGAAACGAAGTGAAGGGTTTTTAATATTTTTGCTACTGTCTTCGAGAATTGTCGTGAGAGATTATCTTCTATTTGCGATAGGTTACTTCGCCTGTGAAATGTCCCATCGATTAGATTTTTAAGTGACTTGTATTTAGTTTTCTAGAAAATTAGCTTCGTAATTCTGTTTTAACCCAAGCAAGAAGTTTTCAGTTGTGAAGTCTTTGATTGGAGATATTAAATTTCTGTACAATTGACAGAATAGGAGGCAGTTGTTGAGATTGATATAAATGCAAGTTGGTGGGTAACAGTCTAAGAAATTAAAGAGGAAATGTCAAAATTCCTTATTCGAAATCCTCCAGTTTTCCTGGCCTCAACTTTATTCGTGTTATAGAAGAAGTTTGTGATTTCTTTGACACCGGTGTACCACCCTCCTTTACACTATCACTGCCTTTTCATTAAGAGAATATGAAGATATTGAAGTCGTAAAACGTTTATGCTGCACCACATAAGCACCATAATTTCCCAAGTATAAATACAGTGATATCAGCTTACGACAATGTTCAATCTCGAGGGGAGCAAGTGATTAAGAGCCTCGATATCAGATTATTAAACCCTTTAGAAAAGAACTCTTCTAATTATCAGTATTTACCGTAGAGCCATCGAATTTAAAGGGAAAACACTGTCAGTCTATCGTTACATTTATTTTTCCTCGATTATAACCAATTAGCAGTACCAGAACTCTGCAAACTACGTGTGCAAGCTGTCAGAAAATTCCGTCACACTTTTTTTTTCGGAGGAACGTTTACTTCTTCGTGTCGTTTGGAAAGGCCGTATATCTTGCTGTCATCGATGCGGAGGAAGGGAGAGGGAAAAAACGAGAGAAGCGAAAGACTGATACACGAATCGCGGGGTGCCTACCGCCAGGAGAAAGAGACATTGACGTGGAATCGATAAACGTCTATCTTGCTCTGGTTCGCATGGCTGACAATTAAATTCTCGTATGAGTGCTCAGCCAGCGCTCTCATAGCCCGCGACGGTGTAGATTCGATTTTTAGGCGCTCGTGAGTGAATTTTAACGTTCCTTAAACGCTTTCGGAAGCGCGCCGCTGTGTTAGATAACAAACGCAGTATAATCGACACGTTCGTTCGATGCCACGCATCTCCATTGTTCTTCTTACTGGACGCCCTATTTGCAGTTTCAAATACTATTTTGAACATATACTGCTGGACACTATTTTTTGCCGATGGGTCTCGTGAGAAGTTAAATTAAATTCGTGTAAAGTAAATTGTGTATCGCCTGATATATAAATGGCACGTTTTAAATTATCAATTATTAGTTAGAAGAAGATTTTGTATTGTTTCAAATTTAAGAATTAGTAAACAAGGGACTATTCAAAGCGACAAACTTTAAAAAAATGTGTCGCAATAAATTAGCCCTCGTTTTAAGTTTTCCAAAGTTGTATGTAAATTTCGTGTATTTAAATTGTTCTCTTTATCTCATTTACTTCTCACATGATTTTTAAAAAGTATGTATATACTTTTCTTGGGTATTTATATTTCAATTAATGTATACATAATCATATAAAAAATAGAGTCCAGCAGTATAGTTATCAACCACGAAACGTGCAATCATTACAAACTAACAGATTGGAAATTGATGAAAATATTAGAAAACAGGTATCATCCTGAATTATTCTAGACTGACAACACAGAGGGTAGGTACATCTTGAAATAAGTGGAAACGATAAAACGTACCTACATTGTTTCACATAAACCACATGACTCCTTACGTTCACACGGTCGGCAATAAAAATATCCCATCCACGCGATGATTTTCCTTTTATCACTGGAAACAAAAAGCCAACCAGCCCAGGAACGTCTATCGAAATCGTCCCAGCACCCCAACCTCGCCCATCGCGGTGCCATTTCACCAGTAACAATTACGAAAGGACAGAGGGTCGAAAGCGTACGTGAAAAACGTGGCGTGACCACAGATAAAAAAAAGGACAGAAAGAAGAGGGTAGAACGAAATGACAGAGCACAATATTCGACGGGCAAACCGCAGAACGGAGTTGGCGCGTGCCCCTGTGGGCTGCGGCATCAGAAAAACGTGCCCACGTGCGTGCACACACCAGGCCCGAGACCACCTACGTGCAGCAACGCTTCAGATTGTAAGCTGTTGCACCAGGGGCCAGCGATAAAGCCTCCGCCAAAACTCACTTCGAAACTAACTATTTGCTCATATTGCCTACTCCCGTGGCTGGCTCCTGCCTGAAACTTGGACATGCGTCTGTGAAACGAGAGGAAGCACCAGGCTGTGTGTGTTCCTGAGAGGGACCGTTAATGATGAGACGTTCGGGTGATAGGAACATTTCTGCGGTATTATGCAGCTTGTCTGAAAGCTGCGCGATAACGATATTCGCGGCGATAGCGGTGCGCGCTGATGCCAAAGTTTCCTGAATAATCGCCACTGTTTTTTCATTGTGGCGCTGCAATCAGTGGCTCGTCGTGGGGCTGAATAGGGACAAATGTACACGCGGAGTAATTGTGATTGTAATTTAGTAGCATTTTCAAGAAGGGAACGCGTATTGAGAACTGTATTTAATAGATTCCAGGGTTTAATTTTGGAAACGTCACTGTATTCGTTGAAATATTGATGCCTTTAGCTTGTGAATCGACTGAAAGGTTTAGCTGATTGTTAGTTTGTAGACTTCAGTTGGGGGAACGTTAGTCGACACCCTCTAAATAAAGATGATTGAAAGAATTAATAAGAAGAAAAAAGGTGACTGTACGAAGTTCGTGATATCCACATAAAGTATGAAAGCAAAATGTCCAAGGTAGCCAGGCAACTTCTCCACTTGAGTCAAAGTTTGCGAGAAGTCAACCTCGGTGAGCCTGTGTCAGCAGAAACGCGAAAAATTTTGTTGGGGAGCATTTCTCTTTAACTAGAAAAGAAGTCGCAAACAGTTTCTCCGAAGTTCACGTAGAAAATCGTGACAAGTGGAATGATCAGACCAGGAAATTTTTGATTCCACATAGAGAAATTGAATGACCACAAACACTGTCCCATTTAAATAAAATATACAATCCCAGGCACTCAGGTTTTGGCCACCAAAATTCGTCGGTCACGGAGAAACAATTTTTTAGTACAGATGCACGTGACGTATAATGGCAAAACGATTGAATCAAAAATCCATCGATCAGCAGAAATTAGTTTCTACTGCACATGTGCTTGACGTTAAACGGGAAAAAAGGCTGATACGAACCAAAATCTATTTTTGGTGCACGCACGCCTGACGTTGGCGCGAAAAATGGCAGAGTACCATTACCTAAACAATCTTCGCGTATGTACGTTCGATATATACTAGGATACATGCAATTTATCTTTAGTGTACATTATATTGAAACTCCGTTCGATTTCAGTCCTTGGCGAACGATATTAGTACCGAGGATTTAGTCGCTGAGGGGATATCACTTTTCAATGATGAATGGAGGGATATATTGAAAAAAGAAATTGAGTGAGTTCTATAAATTGATAAGACGCGATGGAAAATAATCTTTCGGGTATATCCCGTTCCCGCTCGCCAGAGAAGCGAAACAGTTTCCAGTTAGAATCCGTCTTCATGGATCAATAATACCTTTCTTGAAAGCCAGCTATGAGTGGTAAATGGGACGATCTTCCGACCCTTCAAAGTACCTTCCCCTGTTAGCTACTGGAGCTTTATAATACATCACTGGCTTAAAGTTCCGTGCCCTTTAACACGGAATATACGTGTAACGATTAAAGGCGAGGAAATCGTCATTCCTCAGCCGCGGTTTTGTTCCCGAAAACATCGTTAAACCGTTCGTTTCATTCGTCTCTCGTTATGGGCACTGATTTATTGGGTCGGGCAATAAGTTGCCTGGAATTTTTTAGCAGGACGTCAACCAGTATTGCGTCTACGGAAACTTCTCCGTGTCTTTTTAGCTCGTTCCTACATAACTCCAGCCTCAAAAGTTTTTGCACCTGTCGTTGGCAAACTTTGGCGAGATTTTTTATGCCATTCGTGGTCTCAGCTGCCCATTGAAAGTAGTTTCTAAAATTTGAAATAGATAATTTCCTCGCCTTTACTCTTCTTGTCTAAGGCTTTTGTAAATATTCAGGTTTCTTCTATTAGAGTAATAAAGACTCTAATTATTAATAATAATAATATTCAGCGAGTGCGATAATTAAAGATCATTATAGAAGTTTGTAATGTGATATTTATCCTAATGAAAGATCATTTCTTTTTTCAGTATTTTAAAGATAGCTTCTTTTACTTCACTGTTTTTTTCATATTATAAGTTGTCCGGCATCTGGGCTATCAGAATTTTTAACGAATTTTTCTAACATCTATGCAGGCTATAAGCAACATTTAGATTCATAGTAGAGAAATGGATTTGCAAAGACCTCGGTTGCATAATAATTCCTGCTGACCACCCATGGAGAAATTTCTGCACCGTTGTAAGATATACGCCCGCCATTGATTTATCGCGGTGGGACAAAAACGCCCGTTTAATAGCGACTGAATTTATGAATACTGATCGCGAAATTAAGCGTTGCTCGGCCGTTTCGCGTTAAATATCGCGGTTAAGTAAAATTTAATTAACGCCCGCGCTGCTGCGTGTCCCTGTGGTCTTTTCAAACACGATACCTTTGAAAATTCCACATAAAGAAGAAAATGCGCACTGTGTCAGATTTTCTCCCATATTCGCCCCAATCAAATTAGATTCGCAAACGACTTGTTCATCGCGATATTTCTGTTTCGCCGAAGAAGTAGGGCATCTTCCTTTTTTTCTTCGGCCAATCGAAATGTTTGGTCGCGCGCCGCATCGCTCATCGCCTGTGGCATTATTAATGCCGATCGTTCTCGCGGTTGAGCTCGTTTCGCTAAACATAGTTGACGAAGAGCTGAGCTTGAAATGTAACCGAAGAATGGGCCACGAATTATTTACTCCAGAACGTCTTGAACGGATCGAACTGTCTGGTGTCTTTTTTTGGCCGATGTTGCCAGACGTCTCGTGAGCTACATTCCTGAAGCAAGACCGAGTTGATTAATATTCACCCGTTGACGACAAGGAGGAACTTTTCATTGTCGATATATTCAAAGACGAGTGTGGAATTTATAAATATGGGGGATGTAGCTGAATTTCTCTTATTGTCTAAACCTTTATTTGTCAGTAGGGTCATTCGGGGGAATTATGCCACAGTTAACTTTTAAGCGCGATATCTCGCAAGTATAAGTAAATACAGGAAAAAGATAAAACCATATGAAAGTGTAAGTTGAAATGTAGAACTGTTCACACAAATGTATATTCTGCATTCTAGTTACAGTGTGAAATTAGATCAAGACAATACTTTTATAACTTACCAGGCTTTACACAAAATAAAAGAAGGCAAAAGCCAAAATTAGAGACCCTTTAAGTAGAGTCACGCAATCACGTCTAAGTTAGGCCGGTTTGACGCCATGTTTTGTCAAAGGTGTGAAAATACAAATGTCGGCATAGTGGCGGTATATACAACGTTGCTTGAAAGCATTATTTTGATTGGTGCCGCCATTTGTATTTTCACACCTTTGACAAAAAATGGCGGCACCAATCAAAATCGAGGCTGTGTTTACGTGACTCTACTTAAAGGGTCTCTAGCCAAAATCTCTTGTCGTCGTAGCAGTTACACTAAATTGAACGGAATGGGTGCAAATGTAAAAGCCATCTATGCATTATTTAAAAAATTATTGAGAAGTGACATTATTACCTACGATGACATATTAGCATATCACCTCGAATAACCCTAAAGTATAAAGGCAAACGAACTTCTGGAAATAGAAGCAGTGTTTGTTAAAAAGTTGGACGAGCAACCAGCTGCAAGTAGTGCAAGCATCGACCTAGGGTCACGCCTTCGCAAGAAGGGTGATGCTTCACTTGACAGGATGGAATGAACAAAATGTCAATGATTTATATTCACCTTTGCGCCGATATAACTTTTCTCGTTATTATTACAGACAGTTTTTATTCTTAGATATCCAAGAAACGTTCTTGTTCTGAACCAGAGGTGAATATAATCGAAATGGAAGATTTAATCAAAATAATTTAACTCTGCGATATCATATAGATAGTAAATTCGCAGTGGAATATAATTATTTCAATTTATTTTTATATAACACCTCGTTAATCCCAGCCCGATGATCCAGATTTTAATTTAATTCGTAGCTCCCAATTATACATACATGGATAACGTTGCTCATATTACGGGGAATGTAACTCGGAAGCTTCGAGGTGGAGAAATTACATTGTAACGCTACGTTGCGACAAGTGCAATAAGCACGAGTTCCCCTTGTAACTTTTGACTCGGAAACCAGAGGAGCCGAGAACAAGGGGCAGCTTACAGAAGACAGGTCTGTGCGAATGAGGAACGAGATGACGTAAAAAGTTGCAAATGCAGAGTGAGCAGCCAAGCACTGAAGGTTTAAGCAAAAGATGACTGAAGGACGGGAAAGAAGCACCGGGTAGACTGTAGAATGAGGAGGCGATGGGGTTCAAGCAGGAAAAACGAACACGGGACAAAAACAGCGGACGAGGAAAGCAAAGAAGTGGAAGGCGGGAAAAGTGTGGAAAGCTGAAGCGTAAATATGAACACCCACGTGTAGTTGGAACGCTGTGGAGCGTTTGAATTTTTAACGACCTCTCTTAAAAAAGAAACAAGAAATCTGCTAGTCAGACCTCGTCCCCTGTAACACCGCGATGCATTCTAAGGGATTTCGGCGGTGTGCTTACTGCAGCTGCTTCCTATTTTTCCATGATTAGATGCTCAAGCTCAAAGATCACCATGGGGAAATCTCCACGTCGTCGACAATTTCACGCAACACTTGTTTCGCTGAAACTTCCAATTCCTCAACTGTGAAGCTCGAGTGCAGCCCCGACTTTCGCAAGTGTGAAAAATATATGAGTCAAAAGACAAATAAGAAAACGAGGACACGTGTAAGAATTTTATTGGAAAACATGCCGAGATCCCTGAAGCGTGATATTCAAATGCATCTTGCCATGTCGCGAGCTCCAGAAACAAATTTCTTGGAGTCCAGTGAAAATGAATATGCAGTGCGTTAGAAATGTATTTAATGAAAAACTGCCATAATTAGCAACACAGACTCTAACAAAAAGGAATACAGAACTCTGAAACAAACGATTTCTAGGAAATCCATGATCCTCTAGGTATGCTCCGACTCAAAGAAAACTGAATGCCATATGAAGCTTCAATTCTATTTGATAACGGTGAGATCGGAATTACTTGTTGCGGCGTATCGGGGGGATATTGTTTTTTAGACTTGGGAAAATTAGTCGGGAAACGAGGACCTTTTTACCGATATTTTTATTTCCGCTGCTAGAACTTTTTGGCACGAACAGTTCAACGTATTCAGCTGTTCTCGTGTCCGCAAAAAGCCACAATAGGCCGGAAAAAAGCTCGTGGTAGTCCGGGCGAGCAACAGGGAAAGAAGCGTGGGTGTTTGCTTGATTTATTCGCTGCCTTGTCGGGCCTGTTAATAATGCATCGCTCGGGTGTTTGGCGCTTTAAACTGCGAGCCCAATTTAAAAGATTCATGTCAAGCAACGAAATTGTGACGCGTGGAGCTCGCGTCCCGTTTTTTAAAAACGATTTTCAGCGATCGAGATTATCATTTTGTTCACGGTTTTAATAGCAGCTGACTGAACTATCTATTCCGCCGAATTGGCGAAATGTTGGGCAAGGGTTTCGAGAAAGTATCCCTGGATTCAGAAAGTAGAAACATTTACTGTAATATTAGCTACGAGATGTAACAAGAACCATTTCATGAAGATGCTGTTGATAAATTAACATGCTTGATAAATTGAGGCTACCTGGTTTCTTATCGAAAAATAGCAGGAGCCATTAATGTTCAAATAGTTTCTTCGGGAGACACTGTTTTTCGTCATCATTATAAAATAACGAGGCAGGCTGAAACTTTTATTATAGTCCGGCGAGGTTTAAGATTATTAGCTTCGTGGGTGCCACACCTTTTCGTGTTAACGAGGCTCGTAAAGACGCAGAGACAATCATTAATGACTGAAGACCGATGGATAATACAAAGACGCAGCTGCACGGTGCTCTAATAATTTCTCATCGACCCCAAAAAGAAGAGCGAACTCCCGAACTTCCCTGGAAATTCTCATCCGCCGAATGACGTTGTCCCGACTAGCAATTAGCCGTTTGGTTTACCCGAGTTTTTTCCATTCTGTGCATTTAGCGCGTTGGTCGGGATCCCCAGCCAACAAAGTTACTGGCTGGACAAAAGGAATATCGTGAAAAAGATGGACGAGCAAGCTTTGAAAAGCTGCTCAATCTTTGAATTCTTGCCACGTTCGTGGGATCGTAATTCCTGGACAATGGGTGTTCCTGGGATGCTCGTTCGACCTGCAATGTGCGTTCGGAATGTTTGCTACATACGTTCGAGATTGCAACAGTTAGGCGAACTTTGTATAATGTTTGAAGGGTTCGAAACAGAAATGGCCTCAAAGGAGAGATCAATAGAGATGGCTCATTAAAGGGACTTTATAAACCCATCGCACCGATTGCTGTATTCCTGATACCCCTGAACATCGTGTTCTCCATCACTGAATTCTCTTTCCTTACAGAAATGAATTTCCAAAAACCCAGACCTAACCCTACACATCACACCCTCGTCCCTCTTCGACATCTAAATTAAACTCTTCCCAAATCGATGATATTGTAAAACCTTTCAAGCTGAATATATAGGTACCATTATACCTACATCGCAATCTATACAGAATAACAAAAAATTTATAGTCTCCAAATGTTGATAGAATAAAGCTACAAACTAATACATGCAATACTTTCTACTTTAATTCCGGAAAAATCAAGTTTTTTTGAGTCGTCACACTAGAAAGACCCCTTAAACAAAACAGACCAAAACTACCCAGTTATCATGAGTCCCCATATCAACCCTATCTACTATAAACAATATCCCCAATTCTCTCTGCAAACAAACGTTAAAAGCTTCATCCAGAAGCACTTCCAACCGCGAAAACAGCGTCCGAACCTACCACCATACAAATTCTAAACTGCAAACCTATCCGAATAGCGAAGGACGGTAGACGACCCTCCGTTAAAGGCACTCGCCGCGAAATGGAAAACGGTCAGCTGGTGGGAGCCCGTTTTCCCGTAGAGCTCCTCGCAGTGTTTGGCACAGTTTTCACTCTTGACGTGCATGATCGCGCCCGTCGAAAGAGGCACGCGCGCCACGAGCGGGGCTGAGCGAGAGGGTGAGACACGAGAGGGGGATGAGCATGTGATTTCACCTGTGTTCGTGGAAGTGGGGCCCGCGCGCCTGTGTGCGCGCCCCTCTGTGCAGCGTCGCGACGCCGTGCGGGAGGCTGACTCTCGTACAGTGTCCTCCGCTTTTCAAACGGCTGGGCGCGCGCGTTCGATACTCCGCTGTTGTACACCCACACACGCCCACGGCCACCCACCCACACACGTGCTCGGTTACGCACGCAGAGGCTAGGCCAACGCGCGTACCCGATGCACACGGCTGCAGGTGCAGCCTGCACGCTGCAGAGACGACGACTCTGGGTCAGCGTGATGCGATGGGACGCGCCACCAGCTGCCGTTCGAGTGGTCGTCGTGCATCGCGGGTAGAAGGAATACAGTGAGGTCGTGAAAGCATCCGGGGGATCAAGAAGATATTGAACTTGAGTATTAAGGGTGGAAAGCACGTGTTCGGTATGATTTTGGTGGAAATAGCACAGTGGAAGGATGAATATATTTAGGTGATCTGGAATCGTGAACCATGTGGACTTGTTGGGAAAAAATTATAATGTAGGGGAGAGGTGGGATGAAAGGGACACTCGTGTTTAGGACCAGAGTGTAAAAAAACTAAATAACCATTCGAGTTCTAATTGGTAACATTAGAAAGGTCAGTTATCTGGCTATAATAATACACGGGTCTATTAAGCTTCTCTCTATATTTACATGTCTTATTTTTCGTTTTCTAAAAAAGTGTGTTTTGCCCCTTTCATAAATTGGCTGTATTGAAAGGGACATGGGCGTTTATGAATGGGGCAGTGTAATAAAAACAGGTAATATTAATATCATTTTTTTAATTATTACTTATGCAGGTACCAAAATCACAATAGCTATTTTAATTCTTAATAGGAACTAAAAACTCAACACTTAAGCTTATGTAACTAAATGATCTTAATAGCTATAAATAATGAATTGTCTACTGGCATCCTAACCCGAATTTTAGGTGGCATATTTTCACTGAAACAAGTGAAGAATAGTAAGGTTACGAAGGTGACAGGTATGAAAATGACGTCCCCTTCATAAATTTTTGTTGTGTCCCTTTCATAAATAGGACACCAAAATTGGAAATCTAATTCCTACAATTACAATATGACACAAAAAGGATTAGACATTATACGATATCGTTCCTAAACAAATACCTGTTTAGATGCAGTAATAGAGAAATCAGTCGCTGATAACAGCACTTCACAAGACAGTTCAAGGAAATACTAAAAGTTATACTTTGAACCTCAAAAAAATTAAATCGTGTATTTCTGTCGTCGTAGATACGATATCGGCTTGAAATTTGGCTTGATTACACATGAATGAATGTGGCTACAAAATAACAACACTTTTGGCCTGGGCAGATCCTTTATCTTTGAGATAATGACCATGTCCCCTTCAATACGTGTCCCTTTCATTCCACCTCTCCCCTAATACTTATGTTGCGTAATTCACGTAGAATTACAATCAAATCTCGTTAATTTTCGCGACGTTGCCAGCTTGCTCAGATTCAATTGATAATAACGGTTCATATAGTTTTAGTTGCAGAATTCCTTTCTCTATCTAACGCTGTGTTATCATCTCTCTATCTCTTTTCGTTTACGAGTAGTAGGGACGAAAGGGGGTTGCACGTTTTCGTGACACCCAATTCTCAAATTTACCCCACATAACCGTTACGGGGAAAGACGTAGCTCTGCTTCAAAACATATTCCATGAGTTTTACTAGAGAGGGGACCATTTTAACACTCGAATCTGTATTTCTTTCATCCCCTGTGTGTTGATTCTAAGGGGGTGGAAAGAGTATAGTAGAATCGTGAATGTGGGGGTGAAGATAGCGGAGTAAAGTAACCAAAGTGAACAAGGAAACATTGTGTACAATTTTTTGATAGCGGCATGTTAGAATGCTGTGCACATTAAGGTAGACAGGTACGTTTTGAGAACTTAGCTCCTCGTATATGTAACATCGGAATCGATCCTGAATTTTCCTGTGCAGCGATGCAAAAATTACATGTCAGCCTTTGCACGTTTGAAGTATACCTTGTTGCCTTCCCCGTTTTGTGTCAGCTCGCGCGTTATTTGATCGAAACGAATGTATGTTTCATTATTGCTTGGACAATTTTAGGCGTCCGTTCGAAATATTTTGCGTATCGCGCTGAAATTGATATGTCCGCTTTGTACAACTTCGCTCACCTGGAACGGCGTAGATCTGTGTTTTTTATGGCGAGTGGGAGGAGAATCGTTCGCGAACCGAACAAATCCTGGACTTAATCCATGCTTAATACCGCCCACGGTAATGTGTACACGATCCATTGTCTCTGCGGTGCTGATTAGATTTGTGTACGAAGCGAAATTGCCGTGGATCCAATTAATGCCCTGTCTCGTTACAAGAAATTAATCGAAGTGATGGAGTGCAACAGCCGCGAAAATGGGAAACCCTACGTGTTTTCCTGAGAAATTGCATGCCCAAGTGTGCATAGCAGTCCCAAACAGAAAATAAATCAGTCCCTATGGAACGTTGAGGTTTTATTCGCAGATCGAAAGATATCAATGTTATCTACGCCCCTGTATTTCCATTTCTTCGCCACGACAGTTAGTCTTGACAATCGCAATTTGCCTCCGTTCAAGTAGCAAATGAACGTGCTGCTTTTTAATAGAATACACTGTTAAATGAAGGAACTGTATTGCTTCATGTCGCGAGGAGAAGTCTGATGGAAATTGAACGTGCTTTGCAATCTGGAAAAGTAATTAAACTTCAAGCAGAATGTAATCTAAATTGTTTAACATTATAAGATTCATTTTACTTTCAGTAACTTCGGGGTTCTTTTAAATTATTCCTGTCTTTCTTCCAAAATTAAATGCAACAACAGCGAATATATTTAGCTGGAAAATAAGTCTATATACTCCCAAGCATGAAATTTGCTACCAAAGTGCATCCCCTCAAATTCACCCGGCATCGATCATACTCTATAGCTGGGCGTATGTTTCGCGCTACTAGACCATCCATCAATTTGCAGAAAACGTTAAAACAGACCATAGTAAATAAAATTGCTTGTACGTTTGTAAGCCCTACCCTTCTTGTTTCACCACCCATTATGTTCGTCTGTTAATTAACCTTGTTCGAAATCAGTGTACTGAATATTCAGCTCGTGTTTCCTACCGAATATGCGTGGGTGATTAAATATATATAAGCTTAAGCCTGATATACAGTGTTTGAAATGTCGATAGGAAATTCGGAGAAACTACCAAATGTTCTAATTAATACTGAATCACCCTTTACCTAACATCAAAATATACTGTTCATTAAGTAATTATCTAAAATGAATTAGCAACTACCAGAACGCTTATTAGAAAACACTTCTCATACTTTCTACCACGCCCACCAAGGATCTGCGATTTTTAAGCCCCGTCAAAATTTCCACGCAACGTTTCAAATGCATCCTGTGCACGTATGTAACAAGCAGTGGCCAAAAATATTCCCTCATAATTCTTTCCTGAATGCGCGACGCAGTGACGGGTCCTTGAACACCGCGTGGGTGTATTAGACTCTGTCTTCCTCGAGGATCCATTCTCACGCCCACGTTGCCGCGAGTCTATACACTAGATGAAAGAAAATCATTCGCGACCACGCAGCTCTAATTAATCAAATACTGCGCGAAACGTGACGGGGATCGATGGAAATCCGCTGCATCGGAAGCTAATTGTTCTCCCCCAAGAATCATTCCCCTGCCCTGTTCGCACGTTCCCTCTCTGTTGACAAACGTCTTCTGACGGGTTTGTCGAGGCGATTACCGCGGGAAAGAAAACCGCCAGGGGCGTGCGTCCTGTCGGCGAAATTTAACAAAAATATCCTCCGGTGAATCTGCAAATATTTGCGCTGCACTGATTCCACGCGGGCCGTGTGTAGGTACATCCGAGTTACAAGCTGGAATCAACGCGCTAACGAGACGCCGTGCACGTCACCGTCGAAAACGTCGCCGGTGACGCGAGCGGCGACACGTTACCTGGCGGAGCAACAACTTCCTCCGTGCTTGTTTAGGAAACCGTCTGAGTCGGATCGAGCGCAAACTACGGGGTGTCGAATTTATTTATCGCCGTCACATTATTCGGAGAGGAGCGTTCAGCGATTCGGAAGCTGCGGGGCGCGTCTCGCCGTGGGAATGAAAAATTCTGCGCCCGAGGCGCGAGAATTTAATTGCCCTTGGTGATTATAACTCAATAACTGCCTGGAATAGCCTTTCGCGATCGAACGCTCGGCCTATCGAATACGTTTTCTCGAGCAGGAGACGTAAATCACGGCTTTGCCGATATTAAAATCGGGGCCGGTGAAATACGGCCGCGTCTTCGTGGGCCGACGTCGAAGTTGCGGCTCGTAAATATTTTCGAAAATTCGTTGGTCGCGAGGAGGCCGGGACGCGCGCGTTATAAATCAGCCACCATTTCGATCCCTCCGTTATCGCAATGAAATTGGCTGACACCGCGGTGGCCCCAGCGGATCGCTTCGATCGCACGTTAAAAACTCTTTTGACAGACGAAGATTCATCGCGGTCGCCCGTATCCCCCGTAGTCGTTCCGTTCTGTCGCGGTTCAAAGTGTCAAAGTTGACCCCGATGCCGCGGCAAAACCGCTCCCGTACGCAAATCCCCGAGGTGCGGAGCCGCGCGGAGATCCGTCTCGCGTGATTCGAGCATGTCGCGCTCGAGAGACAGAAGAATAGACAGACGCGACAACAAGGAGAAAGAGTGAAGGCGGAGGGTGTGAGAAAGAGAGACAGAGACGAGAGCGTCGAGGGAAGAAGGCAAATAAACTGTCAGACAGGAAGAGACCGTTTACCTAGAAACGCTACCCAGGGGTTAGATGGTTTGCGTGGCGGAGGGAAAACGATCGCCCTTAGGACGAGAGCCTAGGCACGGAGGCCCGTCCGATGATAAACCGCCCGGCGTGATACTATCTAGAATGTAATAGATCGATCGTCGTCACTCACCGGATGCAGCCAGGGCTATAACCGCCACCAGAGTCCAACGTCTCATGTTTGCACGATTGAGGATTCGGAGCGGCTCGCTCCTTCCTCGATCACCACCACCTCCGCCACCACCGGCTTCTTCTCCTCCTCCTCCACCTCCTCACCGTTCGGTTGTCCTCGCACGTGGCTGCAGAGACGCGTCCAACTTGAGCCGCCGATACCACCTGGACCCGCGGTCACCGTGCTCTCCCGTCGAACGCGACAAACTTACGGGGTGCTCTGTATTCTCTCAGGGTCCACCTGAAGAACGTACGCGCCCGGTGCACGGTAATGGCATCGTTTTCTCTCTATAAGGGGCACGTGACAGCCCCCGCGGACCTGCAGCGTGTCCCTGCGCGTACACCTCGCACGCACTAACCTCTGCCGACCTTCTGACTTCGTGTTGCATCGTTGGGCATCGAGGACATGTCTTCTTCTCTATTCACCGTCTGGTTGGGACCCTCGGCGCGATACGTGCTCCCGTTCTCGGTTCCCGTCACCATCGACACACAACGGATTGGCTCGCGACTACCCCGTATGGATAACTGGCACAGCTCAGCGCGAGGTAGAGAGAGAGAGAGAGAGAGAGATGATGATTCTCTGGCGTCTCGTCTGGAGGCAGTATACCCTCGTCCCGACCGACTTCCTATCAGCTTGCTTCCCGCGACCCGTCCGATCACCGCCGATACTCAGAGCGCGTCTGACTGTCAGCACCGCGAGGCTGCCTCGGTTACCATCCTCCCGATCAGCTTCACGGACCCGACGGTGGTAACGGACCGTTCCCACCGTTTCCCAGTCTCTTGTCCTCGGCTGTCCCCCGTGTCCTGTCACAGGCTTCGTCAGATGCGCCCTCGCCGGCGACCAACGCTGGACTGATTTTCATTTGGCTGCAGCGCCGCGCGGTATCGCCGCCTCGGCTCTCTTTGGCGCTAGCGCCCTGTGTGGCCTACCGCCACCGACTTCACCCTCTCTGTTCCACCCTGACAGCCGGCTCGCTCCGCTATCCATCCTCTCCCTCCGATCAATGCCACCCATCTCGCTCTCACGCCCTCCCACCCCCCGGCTCGCCGTTCTCGTTCACCCCCTAAGCGGCCCACATCCGCGCATCGTCGGGTGGCATGGTATACCATGCGGTACAACCCCCTTCCGCGGGTTCTCGTCGGGCCTTCCCTCCTCGTCCCGCCGCTATAGTGCATGCCAACATCGCCGGAGAAGAGAGAATCGTTACTATGGCGAGATCAATATGATAGGACGGCGCATGCCTCGGTATCCTTATACTTGAACCCTTCGCCGCTACACGCGCTCATCTCGCTCCCTCCGCAACCGCCACGTCGATCCTCGCTCTTCCTCGCCGTTCCTCCTCCCTGCTCGTCTTTCCCTCTCCCCATGTCCCGCGACTTCCCCTCGCGCGCCTCCTTTCGCCCGTGGCCTCTCTGTCGCACCCGTGGCTGCACGTAGGAGAAGGTAGCGTGGCGGAGCGTAGGTGAGCGCGCGGCGTTGACTTAAGTCGCTTCAGTCAACAGAGAACCGTATGCGGGAGGATATCGTCTTCTCCGAGTCCTCTTAACGCCCCGATGCTTCGATTCCCCTTTGTGTCTATCCCACCGTTCAGGGCCCACGTTCTCCGGTCCTTTCTCGCCACATGCCGCCCTTCTTCTCTCGCTTCTTCGTCTTTAGCGCTCGTTCGCCCGCACGCGGACGGACAATGCGGAAGGAGAGGTCCAGAAGCCAGTCCCACTTACTCGCCTGGTCTGGGGACTGATGCTTGTTCATCTGCGATGCTTTGTTCCTTCGGTTAATCGTTCAAGCAGCGAATCTATGAGGTGGATCTAGTTTCGTTTCTGAAACTTCGCTCGTTACACCCTTCGCGATCCTCTGGCTCTCTTTCACCCTGTATGTACTTTGATGCGCGTGTAGGGAAACATTGACACGGTGGGAAACTTGGGATTCTGGAAATTACGTGCATGTTTTGGGGGGTTGATGTAGTCTGATGCGAGATAGAGTGAACGGAGCGGGGTCTGGGGGGTTTGTTTCGATAAGGCTGGGGTATTTGATCGCTTGGATTACATGGAGCGGCTTACAGTTTAGGGTTCAGTCAATTAGACAGTGATTTGGAGTCGAAAAGTAAATAAAAGAAGGCGAAGACTCTCGGGGCTTATTATACATCTTCATCAGTTGGTATTTGTGCTGACTCATCTCGAAGTTGTAACCCCGTTTCTATCGTGCGAATCCTTCAAATCACTGAAAAGTTAGAACACAGATATCTGTGACAGCATATAAAAGATGTTACAATTATACAATAATGCTTCGAATTCTGAGAACACAATCTGTTAGTGCTGAAAGTAATACAAAGGACATCTTAAGAACTTAAGAACATTTGTCCTTCTGTTAAATTTTACGTATTCACAAGGCTCTCCTTGGGGTTTGCAGAGATTCGCGCTGAATCGGTCCGCGATACCAGGGACTGCCGCATCTGTGCGACAAATTGCGGCATTTTTGTTATTAATTTTTCAACCCTTTCGCTGTTCCAATTTAGTGTCCAGCCATTCTCCTCGCCACTTTCATATTTCATGCCGTCTGTGCTCTGCATTATTCCGTTGCTCGCGATACTTAAATTGGGAAACGTTCATTTAATCAGAACCCTTCGGTGCACTTAATATTACAGTACTTGTGTAACATGCCTAGGAGCTAATTCCGACGATTACGCTCCCATTAAATACCAATACCACAATCCAACGGAATCAATGAAATTCACATCATCCATGATACTTATGGGGGGAATCCAATTCTTTGGGCTAGAAACATAGCAAAATTGGGGATTTTTTTTTAAGAAACCAGCGATTCAATTCGTCTGAAATTTGGACCAGGTTTTGATGCGTCTTTGAAGAAGCTGTAGGGTTTTTTTATTAATTTTTAACCATAAATATAGTGGTTATGCATGATCGACCATCACGCCGCACAAAATTCGCCGGCCGTTGTTGTGCTTGATATTTACCTACCAGTAACCAGGTAATCTGAAACAGCAAAATGAAACGGCGTTGTATTTTATACATATGTAGCTTGAAATTGATGAACCAGCAAAAAACAAAATATTTATTGACCAGTGTGGGGAGTTTTCAAACTGTAATGTCCGAACCTTTAGTTTTTGCTATCCAATTTAGCGCCAATTTCCTTACGTAACAAAAGAAGCACAAAACTTAGCGGTATTCTGGTTCATCAAATTCAAACTACATATGTACAAAGTAAATCGCTGTTTCATTTTTCTGTTCCAGATTACCTGAAAGGTAAATATCATGCATATCAGTTGATGATGAGTTTTGCGCGACGTGACGCATAAGTCCTATATTTATTATTAAAAATAAATAAAAAAACTGCAACTTCCTCAAGGATGCATAAAAACATGGTCCAGATGAATCAAAATACTAGGTTCTTAAAAAAAATTCCTAAATTTTGCTATGTTTTTAGACCATAAAATAGTATTCCCTTTAAACCCAAAACACTCTAATGCTCTTCTACCCACATTTTAGAAAAATTTTCGGTCATTGAGTCCCGACCCTTCGCTGCACCTTCACCCTCGACATTATTTTTAATTTCGCGGCTCGTTTTGGTATTCAAAGCAGCAAGAAGACGCACCTTAATTAAATCCATCCGACGTGATAACGCCCAAGAAAAGGTTCTTCATTTCCGTTGGTGGAACTTCAAGGTTTCCTTGAAACTTCGTCTGCTAGCCTAGGAGCTACGATGCCCGCGATCCTCGATTCCACAATCTTTTTCATTACGCTTCACCATTCGTTAGTCGCAAACTGACATGCTCGATTCCATTGTTCCCATTAGCGATGCGTTCGCGAGTCCGCTTCGAGAGAACCAACGATTCCAGAACCGCCCGGCGGTTAACAGCTTCCGAGTGGCGCGCTTAGCACTCGCCGATACTACTTAACGCTAGGCTGCTCAATCCCTCTTTTGTTCCCTTACCGCGGCGGCGATCTTCTCTACTTCGTTCCACGATTCGTACACGAGAGCACGGCCACGTGAGAACTCGTGCTTCAGAGGAAGCAGCCGACGGTCGGCGAACGTAGTTACGTGAGAAATCGAGCATCAATTGGCTCGAAAGGCAACGTTCCACCGAATTCCGTCTGGCGAACCTGTCTGCTTTTCCTGTTTTTTGTGGTAGTGAGGGCTGCGATAGTGTAGATCACCCTGTAACTATCGCGATCTTCTTACAATCAAATAGAAAGAAGTAAATTTGATAGTGCAGGGCAGCAAGGGTTCGTAATTCTGAAGCTGGTGGACCTCTTTAGAAAAGTTTCTAAAGGGAACTCTGTGAGCTCTTTTCTCGTGCATCGTTAAACAAAGTGTTCGGAGTTTGAAGTTCAGTAGCTTCGAATTACTTCCAAAGAGGACGATTCATTTTTTATTGCTCAGATTTTGTAATTTGCTTTGCCTGCAACCCTTAGAACCGAGAGTTTGAATGGAGGAAAGCGACAGGGAAAATTCGATATAAAGTAAAGCCAATAGAAGTTTTTGGCTGACCTAACATTATCTGTCTCTGAATACACCTAAATTGGAGGATTCTGCATTTATCACTGTGATAGAATTTGTTCTATTTTTTGCTATCTATTGAAGCGTGGGTGTAGATTGTTCCGTGTTGTTTCAATACGCGGCTTGGGCATTCATTGTTTGCTGACGTTCGGATGTTTCGTCAATATGTATATGTTTTGCGTGTATTTTGAAACCTCACTGTAGGAGTTACAAAATGCTAACGCATATGTGCACGTAATTTTAGGGTAGTTTACTGTTATCGGAAATAAGAGATAATTATTGGTAGCTGACGGTTCAGTCGCCTTTTAGATATTTATCTTCGTAATGAGAGCGAAATGTTCAATCGTTTCTTAGATTAAGGAGAACATCATTGTGACGGCCGGAAAATAAGCCAGTTTAAGAATTTTTTTTAGGAATTATTTAGTTTTCATATAAAATTTGTATTACCTACCTTTAGTATAATGTCGTAAGACGCTATAAAAACAAATTGAATAGAAAAAATATGAATAAATTTTAATATATTAATTAATTTTCTAGACCCCGCACAAAAATATAAGTTCGCTGGCGGGATGTGTAACTATGGGAAATTGATTTCTTTTATAAACTAAGTACCTATGGGAGTGTAGCTTCCGTTGCATCTACAGATTTTTTTATTCAAAGCAAAGGGTTGTGAAAAACTGCCCATGTTATTTGCGGATTTTTGAAACTTTTCTTCTAAAGCGCACCATTTTAATAAGTATAATTTAATTAAAAAATCGGTACGTGCAACGGAAACTGCACTCGCGATATAAAAAAAGATTTAAATTTGATTTCGAAGCTGCTGTTCCAATGTTATACATTCCGCCAGCGATCTATATTTTCCTTGTGAGGGGTCTTGAAGATTAATTAATATATTAAATCGTTCCCTCTTAATTTAATAATCGATTTAAATAAACTTAATTTCTTGCACCTTCAGTTGACTAACTGCATAATATTTGCATTGGCATACCGGCAATACAAATTTTTCCCGATTTCAAAGCTTCTTTTGGTTCTTCATACTTGAACAAAATTAATTATTAAAGATCCCTAAAACTAAATTACAAAGAAGATAGAAGATTCTGTAAATATCGTGTTAACAGCCTTCGAGCTTCTTTATCTTGCGTCAAAGTGAACTTTACACACGTAAGTAGTTCCACCTTAAACATTTTCTTTAAGAACATTAAGATTCCCGAAAGTTTCAAGAGTAAATTTTTACTGCATTTTTAACTGTATCTGCATGGCATCGTTTAACAATTTTTCATCCAACGATCATTCATATTGCTGTTGGCGAACAAACGTTTGTTTCTTCGGCGGGAGTCGCGCCCTATCGGCGATTATTACCTGAATATTCTCGATATTATCGATTATCCGATATTACCGGCGTCTCCCTGCTTGAGACGTTAGAGCGGCGTCGTAACTGCACCACAACAGAACGCTAATTAACCTGAATATTAGCAAGGGACGGGGTTCAGAGATGCAAACTGGGGACACAGATTTCCGTGGCGCAATCTGCGACCTGAGGTGTTTAAAATGAACCATGCAATCATTTTCCTTTACCTGACAGACAATTGTGAATCGATCGTGCTGTTCAAAAATACTTTCATACTCAAAAATATGTAATAAAAATCAGGATTGAAAGTAAAGAACAAAGTACGCCTTGATCTTTCAATAACATCTGCATTTGATTATTAATTTTACTACCCTTCAGGATTCCTTTTTCTTTTATTTAGAAGCTCAGTGCAAATTAATTAGAAGATAAGAAGAATATTTTGCTAGTAGTTTTTGAAAATAGCTTTGGTCAGTTTTAGGTAATATACGCATCAATTTATTAATTAGGAATGTATTGAAACAGACAGGGTTTTCTTTTAAACAGTTTTAGTGACAGGGTTTCCCTTTAAACAGTTTTAATGATGGATGCGAAGCATAAATCTTCAATCCGCTGAATCATTATTTCCTCCTGTATTCAGCCATAATCTTTGGAAATTATTATTGCTTCTTTCTTCACGCTTTGCCTATTTAGAAAAAGTAAATTAAAAATTGCTCGACAAGCTGCTGCATTTATGCGACATCTTGCACTTCGCCTGCGAACTACTTGCATCAAGAAAATGTGCATGCACATTAAGAAGCTTCTATTTTGCAAATTCTGAGCCATGAATTTTCAATTTTAACCTACCGTAACTATTATCTGCTTTTACATTCAACTTTCAACACCATCAGCAGCCATCACAAATTTTATTAACCACTATCAATCCCTCGAAGTCAACCCCCAATTTTCCCAAAATTTAAGCTTTCAAGAAAAATAATTTATTCCAACTTCTCAAAACATTCTCCCACGAGAATCCACCTTTTTCTCAATTGCCACCGCGATACAGCCCGCAGTTGAGAAACTCCATAGCAGCTTTTTCTCCCATAGTCACTCCATCAGCCATCAAATTTTTGCCACAGCGCCGCAAGAGCCCCGGCTCGCCGAAAGAACGGCACAAGCTCGACGCGTGACAAACAAAACCCTTTACCTCGGCAGTCCGCTATAAATCAAAGTGACTTCCAATCACCGGGACACTTTCATTAAAAACATTCTGAACCAGGTCACCGATGAACTTCGACGCCTTAGTTCTCCACTTTGCCTTTCAACTCCGTGGCCAAGTGTCACGCGCAGGACGCGAGCACTTAAGATCACGAACGCTATACACGGCCTTTTTATTTCCCACGGTTCCGCCGAAAAACGTTTCACACCGTGGAATTCAGGTCGGATCTGGTGGTAATTTGACAGCGTCGAGCCTAAAAGGCTTTGCAGCGTCTTCGGTGATCTCCATCCACGGCGAAACGATCGCGGAAGACACCCCGTCCTCGTAACGCTGCCAGAGACCTTCATATTTTCATGATATGTACTTTGGAAATATTTGGTCACGACAGGTGAACATCTTAGAATCGAGGGGTAAATTGAAATTTCCTGGTGTGCACGATGGCTTGGATTATCGAGGATTTATTTATTTGCAATAAATCCCTCATTTGTTGTCGGAGTTGGATCAAACGTGCATCAAACACTGTAGAATTTGTTTTACATGTTATAACACGTCATAACTCAAAAACTGTAAAAACTGGAGCTGCACCACTGTTGTCGCAAGTTCCTCAATTGTGTTCTATTAAATTGATTTGATGATCGATAGAATAACTTCTTTGCTCTTGGGGGAATTACTTTTGAAAATGGAAAAGATTCTTACAATGAACCAAGTGCATGTGTGAATCTGATTTTCTCGAAGGCTAAAACTTGTTCGAGATATAAAGTAATTTTATAAATTCGACGTGTTTATGCACAACGATTCATCTCGTCTGCAATCGCATCACGTTCGCGCGCAAAGTGCAGATGTATAAGTAATTTCGTCTCACCTTTTCGATTTACTTTGAGACGAAGAATCATCCTCTATTGGGTTTACGACGAACTCTGAACCGGCCTGTATACGTTGAACGAGCTTGAAATCGAATATCCGTATCGAGCTTTTTCACAGGGCCGAATAAAGTGAGTCTCGTGTTCCAGTATGGGTTTTATATCTCATACTCGTAAATCAAAATCGTGCGTTATCACACCCTCGTCTTGGCGGCTCTTAAAGATTTCGTCCGCATCTATATTTCTCTGATACCTCTGCGGTACGTGAAACTTTTCGCAGATTTTCCAGCACGGAATCTCGATATACATACGTTCTTCATTGCCTAAAGAATAACTTGGCTTGGTGATAACGTCAAACTGATGTACAGAGTGCTCCTAGAATGTTTGACTACACTTTATCAGCGTGCTCAACTGATAGTGGCTCTGAAGTCCCATGCGAATACAGATGCGCACTCTTCCTTCTCAAATTATCATCCCTTCAGGGTGCGCATCAAGGAGGAGGATCGACCGGAGCTTCTTGATGGCGGTGGTGAGCTTTATACCGCTTTACAACTTGTCAAACTCTATACAAGCAGATTTAAAAGCCCGGATTACAAGAAGATTGGTAAACATTGCAGTCTGTAGCGCGAAAAATAAATTGTATAGCATAGCAGTTAAGAAGCTCCAATTCTAAGATACACGAATGTGTTAGCCTAGTTTGAGCAAACTTACATGTCTAAGTTATATCTAAACGCATCAGTTACCAATAGTAACGGGATACTTCGCCTCCGGCGAGGAAACAACGATCGTAAGGACTGGCTGCAAAGCTAAGGGATGAAGGAAGGTGTGTTCTTCATCATTCCAGCAGCACATTTATCAAAAACCAGTCATTCTGCGAGAAGCAACGCTTGTGTCCGTATGTAGGTACACTATACACAAAACAAGGAAGCTAACTCTCGGTAGGGGATGACGAATGAACTGAAATGGCTGACTTCTCGGGCCGTGCATTGCGCAAAAACTTCGCGCCGGGGACATTAATAACGGATCATTTTCGCGCCAAAACTTTAATCGCGGTATTCAAACTCCGAAGATTTATCAACGTTGAGTGAAATTTATGGAGGGTGGAAGTGTGTCGTTTCGTAACCGCATTTCAGTCTTCTTCTTGTGGACAGCGATTAGGAAGTGCTGCTGAACGTTTTCGAGCGATTCTCCCTCGGAAGGAATCGTCTTCCTTTTAACAGCGCAAAGGCTGTGAAATTAAATCGAATAGAAACTGAGAAGTAAAGACGACGAGATCTAAGGCTTTCCAAAAGTCAAACCTGGAAGGTTTGTACATAGTACACATCGCCACGTTTTGCGGTGTTTTTTTGTTTCATCCAATTATTTTAAGTAAACTGTATATTTCACATGTTTACATATAGAAGTTTTTAACAAGGGAAGTTGGGTAAGATGAAAATTCAGAGAATTATGTAACTTTGTGTGCAAGTAGAGTAGTTCATCTACAAGAAAAACTTATTTTTTTAGGAGGTGAAACCACCCCTTGAAGAAATTACAGCATTTTCTATTTCGTGGAATATCTCAAGAACAATGAGAGATATCAAAAAGTAGTTTAAATAAAAGTTGCATGTTTCTTTTATATCTAAAAAATCGCATAAAAATAATTATAGAAAAATTCATACTTTTCAAGTTACCCCCACCACCAATCTTTAATCCTTAATTTTCAGGTTGCCTAACTTTCCTTTTAAGTAGGATGAAGTTTACTTGTAATCCAAATACATTATATTTTTTACACACATGTCCTTGTCTTCCAATCCTTTATATTTATAAGTAGCCAATCAGGATCCTATAGATGTTCTGTGGATGCTACAGAGAAATTATCTTCCAGAGAGATAAAAAAGGTAGATGTCCAGCGGACAGGGTATGAGAATATGATAAAATATTATCAATTAACAAAAGTGGAGGGAATAGCGATCACCTTGTTTCGAGACACTGCTGTATTTAATTAATTTTCAAACAGAAGTTGTTAGATGGTTACTAAAAAATTAAATATCGTATGTTTGACTGCGTTGCAATTATAGTTAAATATTGGATGTTGTTTTTGTATAATACAATTACATTTGGATGATTTTCAAGGAAGTATATGGTCGCGTGTACTGCGGTCATTACAGTCAGTGTTCTTTTTCGTATAAAGTTTTATTGTCCAGAGCACAGTGGCTCTAAATTCTCGTTTCAAACGCGCGCGAAAGTAGAGCCAGTGTTTTGCGACGTATTTTACATTGCTTGCAGAGCATCGGTGCTCTATTTGTGCTTTTCAGTCCCGAGAGTAAATACAGTGTTGCTCGTCGACTATAATTTTCGGTCGCGTTTAATAGTCTCTTGTTTCTTTTGTCCTTAAAAGCGAAACTAGTTAACAGTGTTAAAATCAGTGCATCAGGGAGGATGTTAGACTGTAAACGATCTCTGCATCATTGTACTTATTTAATCATTGAAATTCGAAATCAACTTGTTTTCTCAGAACTTCAAAAGGAATCATGCTTTGGAATAATAGTTCTTTTAGTATCAGTTTTACATGAACCTTTGAGTTTTTGAATTTCGGTGTTTCACGTTTGAAATTTTTCCATTTCAATTTAAAAATATAGATGTATTACAAATTCCATTAGTATTGAGTCTTAACCTCGGGAGTATTTTACTCTTGGACATTTTCACTTTAAAGACAAGATCCGGATTTTACAAGATTTTACAGTAAATTCTGAAGGATTTAAAATTATTTTCAGCAAATGCCTGTTAACTTTTAATTAAAATAATGAATGCATATCTCCCTTAGTGAGCTAGATTATTGTATACATATTTGCACAAAGGAAAATTCTGCTTTCCGAAAGATTAGTTTCCTCCTGTCTTCATACAAGAAACCGTGAGATCTCTTAGAAAACTTGAAGACGTATCGCGCGTGTTGAAAAGAACGAAACGAATGGAATCCTCGAGGAGTGAAAACATTTTGGCCAGTCGGTTGATGCATGAGTCTCTGCAACAAACTTAATAACGTAACGAATTGCGATCTTTCCAAATAGCAGTGTTTTATTCCCCGCCAACATTGAGCGATTCGCTGACCATGCGTCTTCATTTTCCAGGCCCAAGGATTTCCTACTGCCAACTGACCGTTTTACACGGAATTCTGACAATTTGACGTTAATATTTATACAAAGACTTCGCGTAAGAACCTTATCCACAGATCGTATCCAAAAGGTTGATTAAAATTTGGATTTAATATATTAAAAGAAGGAAAAGATTAATGGTAATAATACAGACCTAGTTTACTCGAAACTTCTTATAAAATATTTATCAAATACAACACTTTCTGGTGTTCATTATCGTCAGGTAATTAATTATCACCCGCTTTTAATTCGTCAGGGAAGAAGAATTTGTACTAGAATAAGAGTTAATTCAAGCTAATTCCAATGACATCTTCACCGGGTGTAACGATCAAGGTAATTAATTAGACGCGATAGCGTATCAAATACGAGCACGGGAATAAGAAGAAATAAATGATAGGTGTTCGTTAAAAGAAAGTGTCGCGGTGTCGCTTGGAATCTTCATTAGCCGAGAAAAATGCGTTATAGCAATGAGCCATATTGCATTACAGCTGCGCTTACCTTGTCCTGCGTTAATCATCAAGCTTCATAATTCTTATCTCGCGTTACGAAGTTAGGAATCAAATTTTCAGACCATTCCACAAATTTATAGCTTTTGTAAAACAGCACAATATTCTACGGATACTTAAGATCTTAAAAATTCAATACACAATTACTCCTACTAAGACAATTGAAATAATATTCTTCTTCTAATATTAAACAAATATGTCCTGTAATTTTTTGCAAAATAAAGATCACAAAATTATAGGATCCGTAGGTATTGTGTTTAATTCATTTTTTGTCACTTTTAGGGTTTCTGCATACTTGGCCCATATGTGCCACTCTGCACGCGATGGTGAACGAATATAGAAGCTTACGGAAAGAAATATGTAAGTCGCACTTGGGTACGTACAGTGAAAAGTCTGTACAGATGTGCTTCACATGGATGAGTCCATAAGAAATGTAGAGTAGGTATTAATATTTAAGAACACGCAGTATGGCAGATTGGAATTAAAGTTGAATGGATCGGAGGAGGGAGGCGAACAGAAGGATATCTCTTTTTCGGCTGTCGCGAAAGAGAACACGGTATCGAGCGAAACGCGAGTAATACGGTGGCACTTGGTGCTTGCTGGATGGCGACGTTACACGAGCAATCGGAGAAAAGAGATACTCGAACGATTTATCATGCCCCGCATGGCCCGTGTCGTCCGTTTTCTTCCTTCTTGCCTCTTCCTCTGCCGACCCTGCCTTGCGCCTCAAAGGGTCTTATCGGCCGCTCCCGGGCAGAAAATACCATCGAGAATAAGTTTTAGACTCGCTGGAAATTACAATAAGACGAGTCGTGCAGCTCGCGTGGAAGCCACAATAAAAATCACCGTGCAAAATTATAGTATGCCCTGGAAAATTAAGAAATGGCTTTGTAACTAATTAAGCTACTTTGAAGATGCGACTGTTTCTTGCTTCACTTGTTCGTCCTATCAAATTATAGAGCTGATTGTTATCGGTTCATTAGTCAGTGTGTAGATGTGCTTTTTGAGAGTAATTATCGAAAATCGTAAAAATCGAAAATTATCGTATGATGGTATTTCAGTGCTGAGATGTATTTATCACAAGCTTCTTGTCACGAATCGATAAAGTAATTATGATTTTTGGATTCCTCAGCTACTTTTTAGTACTTTTCTTTCTGCTTATTATAATTGCAAGTGACCAAGCATAGGCACGGGGAATGGAAACAGGGAATAGCCATCGCCGTGGAAAGTGGTAAATATCTTTTGAACGGCGTTAAACTTTTCCAATTTGAGGGGAAACTTTTCTTGGAGTGCTCGGTCATTCTAAACTCTCGCTCCACCAGCATTAATGACCGTGTGTAATTACTCCCCATTGAAAGGATGCAGCAGCAAAGTGCAGCTGCATCTCTCTTTTCGTTCCCTTTTTTTTTAATGAAATCATGTCTTAATAAAATCGTGTGTCCGTTTTCGAAAATCGATCCCTAGCAAACTAAATAATAAGATAATCAAGAAATGTCGTGAGGTACTCCAAAGATGGTGAACTTTAATAATGATTAACTCAGCGGAATGCTCATAAAATGTTTATTTCTATTGAGCATATAGAGGGAAAATTTGTGAATGTATACTTGAGTACCTATTAGGGAAGGAAGCGAATAATTGAAATGAAAGTTATTCATTCATTATACCAATTCCTGCACAGTGAATGTATTTATGATCAAAAGGATCACATTCCAGAAGACTTGTGGGAATATTACTCGACAGACAAAAGAAGTTGCAGTGGAAAGGGTTGCCCTAACCCCATTCAACAACAAGTTGACCACCTAACTAATTAAGCCGTGGTTAGATATTGTGTTTTACTTATACACAATTTCTATTTCAGTATCTCTATAAAGCCATTGAAATTGGATTTGTCTTATAGAAATATCTTAGGGAAACTACGTAGTTCAATATGCCGATGAATATGAAGCACGATTAATTAGTGAACTTTGAGTATCGCAATAAGCCTTGTAAAATGTGGAAGTGAATTCCAGAGATATTACACAAAGTTTATAATACACTGTTTAAACATTTCAGTAAACTAATAATAATTACTCTATTGTTTTCTGGATCTTATTTGCCTCGAGAATTATCCCACCGCAAACGCAGAAATTTACAGTAAAATCTAGTTCTTTACTGACTCGCACAAATTTGTTGTGAAATTGTTTATACCGTAGAATAAGAGTATAATAATTACTCGAGCCCTTGTAAACCATATACGCGCTTCTTACTGCGAAGTGACATTAATTAAAATTCCATACATCATCGTCTATAGAAAGTAAATTATTCTTCCAAATATTTCTACAAATATTCTTGCAATTATTTGTTTACACGAGTAAGTCCTAAGCACTATTTAAACATTTTAATTAACACTTGGAATATTTTGATAGAATGTAAGAATAAATGTAACTTGAAATGGTTGAATAAACCCTTCCTTCCCTTCCTTTGTACATATATGTATATGAAATAATTATATATGAAATTAGCAAATGTTGTTCGATTATTCCCACTTCAGAGTACGAATATAGTTTTAAAATAGAAGGATAAGTGGAACTTGGAATATTTCAGCGCGGTGCTGGAATTGATGGGATTTGAAAATTTTAAAAGCCAGAGATCAAGTATAGAACACAGGTTTAATATACCAAGAAAAGATATAACAAAGACAATAACAATCGTCCTTAAGGAGCTGTTCCGGTCTAGAGCCCATCAAAATAGGTGATCTTTAGGAATTAATTAAAGGAAAACTACTACATATAATTTACATACTCGCATAAGTGCCAGTGACATGTAGGGGTAAACCGTGTAAACGAAAATGAGCGTTAAAACGCCATTTGTACCTTTCATCGAGAATATAGAATTATTCTGTGAGCGATACCACAGACGAGGTATAGGATAGACCTACCACCTTATGAATGCTCGTGTCGCCACCCAACTGTGTTACCGACCCAGGTCGGGGTGGGGGGTTCTAGCACAGACCAGGTATAGAATAGACCTGTCATTCTATTATCTTCTGTGTCACTCGATTTTGGGGCTCTAGAGACTCATTACCATTTCTGTGTCGCATCCAACGTTAACGGCTAAGCATGAAATAAGAGTGCAGCGCTATAAGCTGTAGGAATGAAAGTTATAATAGCGGTGAGAATTTACATACAAGGTGTCCCGATGTTAAGGGGGTAGACACGGGTAATGCAGCGCGCTGTATACCGACACAATCTGGCTCGAAACATGGGTTTAGTAGAATACGCTTTTCGTCCTTATATGAGCGAATTTTGGGCTGGGCGAGGTCTTATTCGAAAGACGAAGGTTCAGTGCAGCGCGCTCTGGTCATGGTTCGACGAGATTGTGTTGATATCTAATAATATGAGTGTTCAAAGTAGAGCAAAAATCGACAAAATACATTCGCATGAATCCAAGTATTTTTAGGTCACTAAAAGAATTTTGTGACCCAAACGATGACCAGAGCGCGCTGCACTGAACCTTCCTCTTTCGAATGAGACCTCACCCAGCTCAAAATCTGCTCATATAAGGATGAAAAGCGTATTCACGTGAAACGCATTCCCAAATACGAGTTCCGCCATATTGGCGATAATACAGAGCAAGTCACGTGACAAATTTAGTTGAGCTAGTGGATACGAGATGGCGCCTACTCGGGAGGACTGCCAACGTGGAATCATAGCAAAACTAAAGCGTTAGCTGGATATACGAGACACAGTAAAAGCAAAGAGTAGGTATAATAAGAGGCGTCACTCTGGGCGGAACCTTTGAAGTCCTTACTTGACCTTGGCATTTAAATTGGTTGTACATTCGAGCGGGATATTCAAATCGACAAGATGTACCTTAACGCAATTGGCTAATTATTGCCGAAGATTACCGATCATTGCCGAATGGGGCCGAATGGGCATTTAAATTGGTTGTGTAGTGATTTCCCTAGGTTATTTCTGTCCTTGTCGAGTGACGCCTCTTATTATATCTCCTCTTTGGTAAAAGCGTGATGCAGTCAATGCATGCATTTTCGGACGATTTTAGGTTAGGTTATATGCATTTTAGGCATATATTGACTACGATAGAAACTGCTGGGAACTGTGTACATTTACTAAATTAACGCTTTTATTGTAACACATACATCACATGAAATCACTTTCGAATTTATGTTATAATTATGTGGCCACATTATTTAAAATAAAAAGGAGAGATTGGAACTTTTTTACTAATACTTGAAATATTGATTTACTGATCATATTTTCAGAATGTGGAAGTTACAGCAATTATTTGCAATTATTGCTCTTATTATTATTCTTCCGTCTATTGTATATAACATATAACAAGGAAAAGTCTCCAAATCGGTCAACAGTTAACACCCCGATTTTTTTTATAATTCTTTACGGTTCTATGCAGAGATGGGCATTATTTAAATAAAAGAATATACTTCCGAATGGCCCCAGTGGCCGATCGACACTAGACTTAGGGGAGGGTGTGTATACCCTAAATCTAAAATTCTATTTAGCTTCGGGTATTTATTAGTTTCCATTGTTTATTAGAAGACCTTTCATCTCGGGCTTCGAATAATTTTTCATCTTTCAGTCTATCTTTATCCTAAAATCCTATTCAGATATATTGGCCGGTCGATTCGTTTTCGCGAACAGCGATCAAGGAGAAATCAGCCACCACCATCTGACGATCGTGGATTTGTCAGTTGGAGTTCCTCGGCTATTGAAAACTTCGAGGAGCGGATTTTCTGTCTCTTGGAGGACCGGATTTTCTGTCTCTTGGAGGACCGGATTTTCTGTCTCTTGGTGGAACGGATTTTCTGTCCACAAAGTGACAGAAAACATAACCTATGCGCTATACCCGATTTCCTAAAGATACTGTTGCGGCGTAATAATAATGTTTTGGAAGGATGATAAAAAGTTCACAAATGTAGCGTAAAAGAACGAAATAGCCACTAAACATTTGTTGTCATATGGCATATACATAGGTTATATTTTCTGTCACTTCGAGGAGGGGACCACATAATAATCACGCGCATCCAGCCTGCGCATTTTTAGTAGCCCAATTCAACATTCAACACAATTTTATATATAATGTTTGTTCATAACTGCTTCTACAATGTCATAAGTGTATTTCATGTTCTGTCTCAATGTTTTGCTAATGGAAAAATGTCTAACCTAACAAACTTCATTTTCTGGGGACATCTCCTCATCTATTTTTCCTTTTCACTTATAATTCCTTACTGCTAACGTAGAATATTGTAACATAAGCACATTTCAAGTAATTGAAATGTACAATGAATTTTCTACGTTTGCAGTACCAGCCGACTTTCCGTTTAAATTTTTATAAGTATATATATAATGTTTGTGTGGATTTAGCTTTCGCTGATACCACAGTGTTTTGTTTTCTTCTTCCTTTTACTTTTTATCCTTTGAATCTTGTATTGTCATCTGAAATTGTTATTTGTTTTGTTCTGTTAGGTAACTTATACTTGAGTATTCATGTTAGCAAAGGCCTGAGCTATGTAGGTTATAATTTCTATGTTGTTGCTAAAAGCTAGGGCCCTAATATCATATGGGGCTTGTATTCCTTTTTCCTGAATGTATTTAGTGAAATTGTCTGTCATGTCTTTATTTATTGGACATGTGAATATCATGTGGTTTAAATCTTCCTCTTCATATCCGCATTTGCATTTGGGTTCTGGTATAATAGAGAGTTTATATAGGTGTGCATTTGATCTGTGATGGTTGCTTCTAATCCTATTTATTATTGATATCGTTTTCCTATTTGGCTTATTCTTATATAAGGTGAACCAGGGTGTGTTTAATTTTGTATTTTCATCTATTAGTTTAAAATAGCTGTTGCTATTTAGTTGTAACTGTGTTTCTAATTCAGTTTTCCAATTTATAAATTTTTATAAGTAAACGCAACAGTTGAGAATTTCTTTCCTTATTCAGAAATCAAAATAGAATAGGGAAGTAGCAAACAGCTCCCTCTCGCGTGCATGAGGCAACGGCGTATCTATGGGTAATACCATTTCAGTGCAGAAAAAACCTGCTCTAATACCGACCTGCCGAATCGGCCAGACCACGTGACGTGTCTACCTATTCAAATAATTTTTTAACTTATTACGTGATTATTAATCGTGTGTATTTCTGCTTCACAGGTAAGGGACTTTAAAAGGCGTTACATACAGAGCCGTCTTAACAGTATTGTAGGCCCTGGGCTAAGCAATGCACTGCGGTTCGTGGGGGCCCCTGCCCACACACGGGAATATGACTTAAAATCAGAATTGTGGGCCCCTACTGCCATGGGTCCTCTGGCGATTGCCCAGTGTGTACATGCCTAAAGACAGCACTGGTTACATGCGATCCTTGACTGCATTTTGGAGTGTAGTTACGGATTTGAAAATTGCGCAAGACATGGCTTTATCTGAATTATGAATTTATCTTCACATCTATTCATCTTCTACATTACAAACGAATTTATAAGATTTCATTGTATTGTATATCACTTTTTTCAATAAAATGCAGTTAAGTGATAAAAGAACACTATTATTTAATAAGCCTTTCTTTTCCACTACATCCTATCCTGCTTATTCCAAATCACATATAAAAGACATGCTAAACAGAACACCTAAACTTCGATGCTGAGCTGCTTTTAAAACTCTACGTTAATGCATTGTTTTAAAGAACAAATTCACTCGTTCTGCCACCTCTTTCGACATCATGTTATCCTGTTACGAAGCCCATTTTAGAGCGTTCTGAAAATTTTGGCCAGATTTTGGAGCGATGTATCAGGAGAAAATGAAGCGAAAGGAGGTATGTTGAAATTCTACGTCGAAAGCCTTTCGAAACCTCTGCGACTCTGCGTCGAATACTTCTCCGCCTTAGATTCTCTCTCCGAAGGCGCTAACTTAGTGCCACCTCTTTCGACATCATGTTATCCTGTTACGAAGCTCATTTTAGAGCGTTCTGAAAATTTTGGCCAGATTTTGGAGCGATGTATCAGGAGAACATGAAGCGAAAGGAGGTATGCTGAAATTCTGCGTTGAAAGCCTTTCGAAACCTCTGCGACTCTGCGTCGAATACTTCTCCACCTTAGATTCTCTCTTCGAAGGCGCTAACTTAGTGCCACCTCTTTCGACATCATGTTATCCTGTTACGAAGCTCATTTTAGAGCATTCTGAAAATTTTGGAGCGATGTATCAGGAGAACATGAAGCGAAAGGAGGTATGCTGAAATTCTGCGTTGAAAGCCTTTCGAAACCTCTGCGACTCTGCGTCGAATACTTCTCCACCTTAGATTCTCTCTTCGAAGGCGCTAACTTAGTGCCACCTCTTTCGACATCATGTTATCCTGTTACGAAGCTCATTTTAGAGCGTTCTGAAAATTTTGGCCAGATTTTGGAGCGATGTATCAGGAGAACATGAAGCGAAAGGAGGTATGCTAAAATTCTGCGTTGAAAGCCTTTCGAAACCTCTGCGACTCTGCGTCGAATACTTCTCCGCCTTAGATTCTCTCTTCGAAGGCGCTAACTTAGTGCCACCTCTTTCGACATCATGTTATCCTGTTACGAAGCTCATTTTAGAGCGTTCTGAAAATTTTGGCCAGATTTTGGAGCGATGTATCAGGAGAACATGAAGCGAAAGGAGGTATGCTGAAATTCTGCGTCGAAAGCCTTTTGAAACCTCTGCGACTCTGCGTCGAATACTTCTCCGCCTTAGATTCTCTCTTCGAAGGCGCTAACTTAGTGCCACCTCTTTCGACATCATGTTATCCTGTTACGAAGCTCATTTTAGAGCGTTCTGAAAATTTTGGCCAGATTTTGGAGCGATGTATCAGGAGAACATGAAGCGAAAGGAGGTATGCTGAAATTCTGCGTCGAAAGCCTTTCGAAACCTCTGCGACTCTGCGTCGAATACTTCTCCGCCTTAGATTCTCTCTTCGAAGGCGCTAACTTAGTGCCACCTCTTTCGACATCATGTTATCCTGTTACGAAGCTCATTTTAGAGCGTTCTGAAAATTTTGGCCAGATTTTGGAGCGATGTATCAGGAGAACATGAAGCGAAAGGAGGTATGCTGAAATTCTGCGTTGAAAGCCTTTCGAAACCTCTGCGACTCTGCGTCGAATACTTCTCCGCCTTAGATTCTCTCTTCGAAGGCGCTAACTTAGTGCCACCTCTTTCGACATCATGTTATCCTGTTACGAAGCTCATTTTAGAGCGTTCTGAAAATTTTGGCCAGATTTTGGAGCGATGTATCAGGAGAACATGAAGCGAAAGGAGGTATGCTGAAATTCTGCGTCGAAAGCCTTTTGAAACCTCTGCGACTCTGCGTCGAATACTTCTCCGCCTTAGATTCTCTCTTCGAAGGCGCTAACTTAGTGCCACCTCTTTCGACATCATGTTATCCTGTTACGAAGTCAATTTTAGAGCATTCTGAAAATTTTGGCCAGATTTTGGAGCGATGTATCAGGAGAACATGAAGCGAAAGGAGGTATTCTGAATTTTTGAGTCAAGAGCCTTTCGAAAACTCTGCGCCTCTATGTTGAATACTTCTCCGCCTTAGATAAATTGCAGGTTTGGAATTTGGATAGGAGTATGTATGAAAGGTATTTCTCAATAATAATACTGTCTGTTTCAAGTTTCTCCCAATTTATTTGAATAAAGACTTTTACAATGTTACAATAATGTATAAAATTTATAATTTTGCTTGGTCGGTTATATAAAATCACTATTTTCTTGTGATCATTGTTGAGATTTCCATCATTTGGCCCATATAAAGTTCCCGTCCACGGCGAAATGTACCCAAGTTTCAACTGTAACCAGAAGAAAAATATTTGAAGTAAATGAAATGTACAATGAATTTTCTACGTTTGCAGTACCAGCCGACTTTCCGTTTAAATTTTTATAAGTAAACGCAATAGGTGAGAATTTCTTTCCTTATTCAGAATAGAATACGGAAATAGCAAACAGCTCCCTCTCGCGTGCATCAGGCAGCGGCGTATCTATGGGTAATACCATTTCAGTGCAGAAAAAACCTGCTGTAATACCGACCGGCCGAATCGGGCAGACCACGTGACGTGTCTACCCCCTTAAATTAATGCAACATTTTTAAAAGGCAAATAAAAATTTCTTCATTTCTTTATCAATCAGCAACTCTACAGACCCATACAACGGAGAAGTATTGTACAACTTCGCTTAGGATGTAACGAACCTCTGCTATCTTATAATTCCCTAATAAATTATTTACGGACATGGGTTTATATTAACTTTTTCAACTTTTTCAATTTTTTCAACTGTATACCCGGGATACTCTATGTACAGATATAGACTGTGTACAGACTTTCATTTATCGTTTTGAACACTTCCTATAATAACTAATTAAAAAATGATTAATAAATTATGGTAATCTTATGGTGTGTCTCGTATCAAGCATCAGAATTGTTGTAGGCCCCTGCCTACATATACGTGTAATTCTACACAATCAAGTCGTTCCGGAATCTTTAACAATTTTTACTGATCAAAGGGTTCCCTTGCGTCATATGGCTTCATTCAAACATTTTTCCTTTCCAACGCGCAGAATACGTTGATGTAAAAGAAAATTGGTAAATTTGTTGAAAAGCTACCTCCTCATCAATTTCAATGACCTTCGCATATGTTGTCAATGTCGTAATTCTGAACAACATTTCCTTTTAAACTTTTTGTCGGTCGACCTTAGTTTCGAAGATATTAATAAAAAACATTCGGCATAATAGATTGAAATCTGTTTCATAGCTGACGGTATATATACCTCGTCTGTGGTTGTATCCTATTCTCGACTCTGTCGGTAAGGTAGGGAACGACATTGAAATGGTAAAAAAAAATTTTTCGAGTTGCCAAAAATCCTTCTCGCAAACGTTATTTTTATGCAAAATGAAGTTATTTTCAAATTTCCAACTCAATCGGATTAGACCGGTTTTCGGAAGTTTCGCCAAATATGTAAACCAAATAAGCATAAATAATTAACTTTGTTTTTCCAACGAGCGTTTACATACTTTCAGTAATGATTAATAAAAATTACAATGATAAGGAATGTTTAATTACCCAGCCATGAATATTTCTAATTGCATAACTTCATTACAAAAGAATAAAAAAAAAACAACTTCATGAAGTTTCCCCTTCCTTCAGTTTAAATTTCCCTCCGAATGAAAAGCGATGTTCACACCATGGCAAGGTAACGGGAATACAACAGCTTCACGTCCGTGTCGCCACTGCGGTGATTCATTCCATCTATGTTCAATTACTTCAATTCATGTTCTCATCATGGAAGCATTTCTATGTCCACGGTTCGCATCAGTTTGCATTCATGATTGTTTTGAACCTGATAGTCTATGATAGTCTATTGCAGTCTATCTATGTGCCATACTGTGTACATAATTAAGAGAAGATCGTGAAGTAACGAAACTGAAACTCTCACATGCTACTTGTAACCGTACAACGTTGCGAAACGTGTCACAATGTGGTATTTGCTCAATTCTACAGGTTCATCCTTCTTTTATTACAAGTCCATCCAACCAGCAACTGTATTATTACTGTATGCTTTATTTATAATTTCAGGTCAACGCATATACTTGAAACCGAATCAAGAATTAACATTCGGCAGAAAGAAAAGCGATATACTTTTACAAAATGATGAATCCATTAGTCGAATACACGCCTCCATTCACCTTCAACCCAAACAATCATTACAGGTACATCTAATACGCTGTACAGCATTAAAGTCGCTGCTCACTTATCACTGACCGTGTCAGTTCCGCGCGGTGTGTCATTGGGTAGGAAAAAAGAGAACCTCTATCCAGAGATGGGCCAAAAATTATTTTAAATAAAAACTTGTGTAAACAATAATAAATTTTTATTTCAAATAATTTTCGGCCCATCTCTGCCTCTATTCTGTCTTTTTCTTACCAATGGGCATTGGCACGGAGGTGTCACGGTCATTGACAAGTTAGCGAAGAACCTTTATGCTCGCTATTATGCATCAAAATTCTATTTCTTTCATATAAATCCTTGCATACCCTTAGATTGGTGAGCCCATATCGATATGCACAGTGAAAGACATGAGTTCCAAGTATGGTACCTATATCATTGTGGAAGGAAAAAAACAGATTGAGGTACAAAAGGAAGGGTACAACTTGAATCATGGAGACGTAGTACGATTTGGTTTGCAGGATCACACTTTTAAGTAATGCTTTAAGCTACTTCCCTTTTTCGCTAAACAAGATAAAACTTCTTATCAATGATATTCTTATTTCAGGGTAGTGTACGTACCAATAATAACAATGGTATCTACATTAAACGATATCGATAAAGAAAAACTACAAGATTTGATGAACGAAATTGATGGCTTAATTTGTCCCAAGTGGATAAAAGGTTGCACCCATTTGACGGTATCGAGAGCTTCGTTAACGGAGAAGGTTTATATTAACATAATTTGTATATCTACGTAAAAGTGGCGTAAATATATTTGAGTATTTACTCATCTTTCAGTTTAAAACGTAAATTGTTTGTAATGTTTCAAATTTTATTACGACTTAATTTGTATTATCTGTTTGGATATAATGCAGGTTACTTGGGCCATGGCATCCATTGTGCCAATAGTAACTCTAAGTTATTGGGAGAGAGTTAAACACGCAGTACACAATGGTGAAGAACTTCCAGACGCAAATGACTTTGCTCCACCAATTTCTGAATCGTTAGTTATCAATGAAAAAGTTTCACTTTGTCGGAATGAAAACAGGAAAACATTGTTCCGAAACTTAATATTTGTACACTTCAGTGTACGACAGTACAAACAGTGCGGAAGGATGATTAAAATGGCAGGTAAATGGCAAATTACTCGCAGCACAGTACCGAGTTGTATTGTTTTTAATAAGAAATATATTTAAGGTGGGAAGTCGATTTTATATTCCCAGAACCCTTTAACGCATAAAGAACTTTGCGCGCCAAATGTTATTGTCTTACAATGTTCTGATAGCGACACAACGCAGTCAACGGAATGCTTTGCAGATGAGTACGATTCGATATGTAAGTTATTATTACAGTCATGAATACTATGCATTTCATTTCACGACAATTGATTCATTATTGTTTTTACAGATAAAGCATTACAAGATTGCAAACGTCAAGTGATATCAGAAACCGACATACCCCTCGCAATCTTGCAGTGTTCTACAGAGAAATATTGCAATCCAGAATTCAAGTTTGGGAAACTTTTAAAGAGATCCCGATTGAAACCTGATTCGTCCAAAGTTTTAGTTCTTGACACGCAAGATGTAACAACGGCCGACGTGAGAATATTGCCGAAAATAGTTTCTAATGTTCCACTGAAATCTCCTGTCGGCGAAGTGAATGCTACACGTAAAACAGAAATTATCCCTGAATCGTATGACACTTGCAATAGTAATTGCTTAGGCGATGATAGTATTAGTCAGTTTCGAGAGGGACTAATATCGAGTACACCGAGAAACAGTCTACGAACAAGAGACTCACGTAACAGGGATATTACAGTTGCAAAAGAAGCTGTACCAAATGTAAAAGAAGTATGTTCGAAAAAGACCACAGTTTACATTCCTGAAACAATTGATTCGCGTCTATCAGATGCATCACAAAAAGACACACAACGTTCTACACAGGAACTTCCGAGTTCGAGAGAACCAAACAGAAATACACAAGACACTGAACAGCTTAAAGAGTCAATGATAGCCGAAAGGGGTACTCCGCCTATTGAAGTAATAGATGTAACTGTAGAAACAGATGACGAATCGGAAAGTATACATGCAGACATGAATAATTTGAATGCGAATCCTAATAAAATTCCCACGAAAGACAAACCCAGCAAATTACTGAATGTAGTTAATGTAAGGGACAGAAGTCCAGAAAAAGAAAGTAAAAGTTTGCCAGAAAAGGGTAATATCCTTGCACCTCGAAAAGACCAGAATTTGTTGAAAGTAACATCGCTTAAAGCGGAAAAAAACAAAACAAAATTAAGAACAAAAAACAAAAATGATGGTGCGTTTCAAAGTGACGAAGAATTTATGACATCTGCTAGGAAAAGAGTTTGTTCACAGAACTTGGGCGTGGAAGACACTATGATATCGTCACGAAAGGTTAAATCACTTTCTCAAATGTTTAGAATGAAATATGATTGTTGATGTTTAAGAGTATTTTGGTTCAATTTTTATTTCAATTTTTTAGGAAAGACAGAGGACTACAGTAACCACAGTAAACGACAGTAATACTAGTAATTCGACAGGATTTACTTCGTTTTTCCTTCGAAAAAATCTAGGTGGTAAAACATTCAAAAAGGTACGGGAGAAAGTATTTTCCTTGAATAATTTTTTTATGCATTTTAACAAACTCTAACTCGTCGTTTCTGTAAATTTAGGTTTACAACATGATTCCCGAGAAAAGAATCTCACTGAAGGATATGTACGTCTGGAATGGAACGTAACGTGTAGACTGTCAGGAGAGCCGTTTGAAAATAGGAATTAAATATTTTTTTACAAGCCTAAATTTCTCGCGAACATAAAATATATTTTATCTTAAGTGTATATGTGTATGTTCCTCAAAATTTTGTATCGTAAGAATCGTTCAGTGGGCGAATAGGTATTAGTCCATAACTAACTTGTGGTATTGAATAATAATTTTCTATTTAGTTTATTTATATCATTATATGAAACATTTTTCGTTAGAATGTTGATGTATTTAATTGCAAGTTATGCCAACTTTCTGTGGTACGTAATACGGAGACTATTAACTGACCTTTATTTTACCAAATAATCGGAGCAGTGAGAGAACAAATCGTCGTTATGTTAATTGCAATTTAAATAACGATTCTTCAGATACATTACTTTTTCAATTAAAATCGACTGTTGTCACTACTGGCGATTTATCCTTGCGCAGCCAAAAGAAGAAGAGCTTCCAAATCAAGTGGATCTGTATATTTATTTCATTCTCTTCCCTTTTCTCTGTTTATATATTATTTTAATACATTTGTAATTAAATAAAATGTGGTAAAAACCTGTGTTTTCACTGAACTCTGTGGTTCATTATTTCCATACGAACTGCGACTACGCTTATATCAGGGCTGAGCAACTTGTTCGCCGCCGCGGGCCGCACAGTCCCCATTACCAGTCAGCCGGTTCCCCCACCATCAGCAGCTACATGCGGCCCGCGAGCCACCAGTACAGTATAGTGTAGAAGTTAAAAGAGTATGGTGGGGGACGTTCTCCTGCGGCCCAGTAGAGCAGGCAAGTCAAGGAACAGGCCGCATGCGGCCCATGGGCCGCGGGCTGCCTACCCTGGCCTTATAATTTATATTCAGAATATCCCATTTAAATCAATCTACGCGAATATCTTTGGAACTATTGTTTTTTTCACGCAAACGGCCTAATACTCATTTATGCTGAATCAATACTTCCATCTCTTAATCTCTTCAAAAGTATATGATTCTATTTAAAAAGTCCAAGATGACCTTCGGATCTGCTCCACGATACCAGGCGCAAAAAACTATCTACATCAGATTATGCGCCCCTTGAAACCATTTAATATTCGCGGGAAACATTTTTCGATATCGCTAATAGTTCTGAAGATATTCGCGCAAATCGATTTAAGTGGGATACTTAATGCGATAAAATCAAATTGTATATTTTCTGCGATCAAATAAAGGTAATAAAACTTCAGGAGTTTTGCTATTCCCTTTTTAAATTCTATATCCATTTTATATCCCCCAATTTTTAAATATGACTTCTGCTTGAAATTACAAAGAACTCTAAATATAAATAAACAAATACCCTTTATGAAGCATATCGCATAATTCAGGATTTACACGATACAAATCTGCATTCAATCATTCGTCGATAGGATTATAAAGCAAAGTCATCGCGATGAAGAAAATATAATTAATTAAGTGAAAGAGATTGTGCATCGACATCAATTAAAAGCTGAAATCGCAACGTCACAGGTGCATCGTTTTCATAAATAATAATATTGTATACCGATATGTTGTATCATGCGCTTCACTTTGTACACAATATAAATCTGCTATCGATAAATCAATAATATACTTTATTAAGACTCAATCAAAGATATCAGTCGCGATAAGAGCGTCTTTTGAGGCAATGGCCTTTATCTCTGCTACTCATCAGCGATTTCACAAGAACCACGCTCCGTCTACGGATTTTCCAATCATGATGCGTTTTGGTGATGCCTACGTAAATGATATGTGGGCAATGGTGGTGGGCATTGATACGCCACGATATATAAAACGGAAAGGACAAGGAACTGGTTTAATTGAACCTGATCAAGATGCGCATCTCTCTCGTGATCGCGACTATTTTCGTCGCGGCTGTCGTCGCCGCCGACGAAGAAATCCTGCCACCCTTAGAGGGGTATGTTTAAAATTTAAAGTATCTTTCTTTGAGTATTTTTATTTAATTGGTCATGGTGATAAAATTAGTGTGCGATTTCCCAGTTGCTGTCAGTGTCCCTATTACTGCCACTTTATTTCTTTTACTTAATAAAAACGTAAGGTATAAAGAATAGTGTACAAGTGTAAGAAGAACAGTCCCAGTTTGAGGATAAGTCTTTTTGTACAATATTCTTTATACGTTACGTCTCTATTAAGTAAAATAAATTAAGTGGCAGTGATAGGGACACTGACAGTAATTAAGACATCTACCTTATATGTATAATGAATGAAGGATTTTATTTTTTGAATGCTACTAACAATAAGCGTTGTTTCTACCTGTGCAGGATAGATATGAATTTTTGGTGTGCTTAATAATAATTAAGAATTTTATGGGGAGATAATTTTATATTGAGAGCTTATGGGCGGCAGCAATGAAGAAGTTTCGATTTCTATACACTTAGAGCTCTTATAAACTTCAGTTCTATTGTAACAATTAATTGTATTGTAAATATTGTAAATTCGAAAAAACCGTATTTTAAACTTTTTATTTAAAAATAAAAGTAGGTTCTAAAAGTATCTTGACACTCTTAGCTTGAGAAAATGATGCATGTGATTTTCCAGCGAATGCAGTTGAATGCAATTGATAATATTCAATTAAGTCAGGAGTTTCAAAAGAAAGTTACATTTTGCTCTTCGAAAATTACAGGATGAAGAGTCTCTCTATTTCCTATGACACACCTGAGCAGTTTCACTTATTGAAAAGTAACATGGAAGTATCTGGGTTCGATATTCTAAGAACAACACACGATCTCGTGGACGTCTTGGTGACAGCGGACCGAGTGGAAGAATTCACGAAATTCCTCGAGGAAAATCGTCTGAATTACACGGTGGCGATCGAAGATGTTCAAGAAGCAGTCGCGGCAGAATACATAGAGCAACAAGTCCAGCGCAGGTTGCAAGCGATGCTTCGCGGCTCCTCCCTAGATCGAGGATTGTCTTTCACTTATTATCCTACTTACAGTGAAGTAAGTAATAATCATCTGCTCAAAATTCAACATAGTAGCAAAAGAACATTTTCATTTTATGAAACACATTTCAAATCTCTAGTTATCATGTCCAATGTGAAGCATCATTATATTTAAACAATTGAGATGTCAAAGACATCAAGTTCACGATTTATTGAAATTTGAAACTACTAATAGATACTTCAAAGTGAAAGGGACATAAATTTGCATTCTAATAATACCTATGGGTACTATTTAATTCGTTAAATACTAACTTTGTGAAGTGAATGAGTGCTTACTGTTTGCAAAAGAAATATGACGTGAGGTTTACTTCGACGGTCCAGTAAAATGGTGTGTTTAAATTGTTTACAGATAAACGAGTATCTCACCTCGTTGACAAAAACACACGGTGACGTGGCCTCGTTAATTAACATAGGAGCATCCACGGAAGGACGACAGATGAAAGTTCTAAAATTGTCGACCGGCGGTAAAAACAAACCGGCTATTTTCATTGACGCTGGAATTCACGCTAGAGAATGGATTTCGCCAATCACGTCTCTCTATATAGTGGATCAGATGCTGACAAGTCACAGACAGCTCTTGAAAGCCGTCGACTGGTACATTCTGCCAGTTTTGAACCCCGACGGTTACGAGTTCACGCATAGCAAATCATCGGTAATTACATTCTATTTATAAATCTGCCAGTAATTGTCGACAGTCCTGAGTCAGAAAATTAAGTATAAACGTCCCTTCGATTTCGGCGCTGACGCGTTATAAATAATTTCCATTTCAGTACTAGTTATCTAGTTTATTCTTTAAAGATTATTCTTCCCAGTCACTGGGGAGTGCATATTATACACATTTTACGAGAACTCATTAGCGTCACGTTTCTTTCATAATTAGCAGGAATTGTAGCCCAAGGGAAGAGTTTCTCTAAATGAGAATTATTCGAGCAATCTGCTTCCTCTTATATCAAATGTTCTCCACAAGTTGCTTTTCAAATTAAAGCCCATTATGCTTTCGATATCTTACACCTGGGGCAAGTGAGATTCCTAAGAAGGAATTTACTAAATATAGACACGATCCCTTAGTGACACAAAATATTGGATACACAAACGTCCAGTATTAAAAAAATATCTCTTTTTGATATTTTTGATATTTATATTTGATATTTTCGATATTTATAATTAAATATACATCCAATATTTATTCTAGATTAAGAACCGAAAATATTTTTTTCCAATATAAAATAAATACCTATTTAATATAAAATAATATAATATAATATTATATATTATATATTAAATAATATTTATTTAATATTAGAAAAAAATATTTTTGTCAAAGTATGAAGTAAATACCTATTTAATATTAAAAAAAACATATTTTTCCGAATATATGAATGTATTTTTTGTGCATCGATGCATATCAATTTCTCGAGCAAATGTATATTTGTCATTGCTGCATTTCAGAACCGATTATGGAGGAAAACTAGATCCAATACTGGCAACTCGTACTGCCGCGGAGTGGACGGTAACAGGAATTACGATATAGCATGGATGTGTAAGTTTCTGTTTTTTATTTACTGTCGCGTATCTGAAGCAGTCCATGTTCCCATAAAAATCACGTCTGAAGTGTCGAGATAATTGTAGCTAACAAATTTAATCAGTCGCGGATCGATCGATTAAAATCTGTCCAAACAATTGCGCGCTTATCCGTTTTTATCGCGCAGATTAAACACCACAGCGACAAGTTCCTATTAAACAAATTAATATTTCCTGGTCGCAGCGCGTATCGATCAGACTAAGCTGATCGCTGATAATCAATCGACGACATCGACATCCATTGATTAATCAAAATGGATGATGATTAAACGATACAGATCGTAGCAATCGAAGCCTCTCAAATCCAAATAATACTTTGTTTCAGAAAAAAATGCTAAAACTGCTTCGATACTTGATTTGTTTCATAAGCAAACTTTTCTCAAACTTAAAAACTCACAGTGTGCCTTTTTAAAACTATTAACTATTATTATTATAAACTATTACTGTAACATGATCTTATTATAAACCTTATTATAAACTATTACTGTAACATGATCTTAATTGTTTGAGAAAATCATGTTTGCACAACGAAGAAATCTTTAAAAATCTCTCCTCTTTTTACATTAATACTAAAGGTTCAAACTCAATCACTTCGATACGATAACTAGTTTATGAAATTTATATAACATTTACTCTCACGTTACAGAATCCCTATTTCTTCCATTTTTCTTCTATGTTCACATTTTATTTCGTACCTACTCCATTTCCTAATTATACTTATAATTCATAATCTTATTCTTGACAGTTTCATGGGAGATGTATTTTAATTCATAGATAGAATTCGATTGCGACGTTGCTTCCATTTGCACGCCAGAACAATACTGTTCGCGATCGAAAAAATCCTACACGAGTGATTTGACGAGAGGGAGAGAAACGTTGTTCATTGACACATCTCTCTTGGTGCCGCGCCGAGAAAGAGTACTGTGTCCCGGTTGACTCGACTATTGCACTCAAACTTTTCTTTGGAGAGCAATCGCGCGGTGTTTCCATGGAAGTTATGATTGAGCGTGATAAAAACTTGCTCGTTACCGTGCCCGGCTGTTACTCCTCTTGGTCTCTTCATCCGGGCTTTAACACACTGACTTTTGAGAACCCCCGAGTTATTTCCCGAGGTTACAGATGTCGACGCAGATCTCACTACCCGCCCTAACAATTTCACCTTTCATTCCTGCTCGGGGGATGGGACATTTTTTTTCATAAACCTAGGGGCGGGTTTCTGGGCTAGAATCACGAGAATTTGGCAAAGTTTATTAAATACTTGAATTGATAGTTGGTCAAAAAGGCTGAGGCTTGATCGTAACATAATTATTACAAGGGGTAGTAAAAGTGTAGGTAACGAAACTCGTTTAGCAATGTTAATACTATTTAAAGGGAGGTGCTATATTGGACGTATGAAAATTATAGGTTTGTTTAGCAATTTTTTTCTTTTAAATAATTAACTGAACAGAAAATCTGATTAATGGTATTTATTATACACCTCGTGAAGATTAAAAAAAAAAGAAACAAGTTTTTTTATTTTGAATATTCTTCGCTAAATAAATTTAGTATTTTAATATTTGCCTCTTAATTGCAGAAAATGTTTTATTCCATTTTCTCAATATTACGAGCAGCCTATTAAAATTAAACGCACATATACCTACTTAGGTATTCGTGTGATTGTTGATACAATTTCACGACCATTAGATTGTTCTCAATATTTCTGTTGCTGAGTATTTTTCATTTTGAAAGCGTCATTCGTAGGAGCACTGCTCATTAATGCCACGCTAATTGAAAGGAATTGAAGGGTGGAGAATTATTTTCAGAGCCGCCGCTCGAGACTAATCTTTCTCATTTGCGGAATTTCAACCGAATAAATTCGCGAAATTCGATGAACAGAGCACGTCGCCGGAGTTGCGAGTCTCTAAATTGAGATCCCTAATTTGTCGTACCATTTGAATGTTGCCTGCCACGGAAAATTCGTGCGAGCACTTTCTCGTATTAAACTTCCTCTCGTGGAAATTCAACACATGTCCTAAAAAATTTTATCGCCTTGTTTCCACATTTTCGCGCGTTAGAAATATTAGCCTAATCTCAACACAATTTTCCTTTCTTTTAAATTGCAGGGTAACAGTCGTATATTTTTTTACCGAATTTATTTAACAATTCTGCACTCTATAGATTTTATTCCCATTAAATAACACGTAGATATATAAGGTTCTATGTCAAGTAGTGTTTGCGATTGGCAAACATCCCTCTCTTTCAACTAGATTAATTAATTTTAAATGTAAATAACAATTTCGCAATTACTGAAACAATTTCAAATACTACTATTCTGTTAAGAACGAGTGGGTCCACTTTTATCTTCGAATGATTATTTTCAAGAATGAATTCAGAAACTGCGATTATTTTGGAATGAATGAAAAATAGGAATGCGATTTTTCACAGCAACTGGAGCCTCTTCCAATCCATGCACCGACACGTACGCCGGTCCAAAACCATTTTCCGAACCAGAAATGCAGCACATGCGAGATTTCATCCTAGCGCATAAAGGACAGCTCAAGGCCTACATCTCGTTCCACTCTTACGGCCAGGTATAACTATCGCGATACTTATATTGATACCCTCGAACAAGCTGCACATGGTTTAATTTAATCTTTTAATTGCTCTGGCTACGCCTGATCGTTGCCAGCTGCGCGGTTTCGCTCTCAAGTCACGTATTCCCGTGGTGTAAGCTTTTATAGCGCGAAGTCGAAAAATTAGCTAAGCACACGAGGATCTAGAGAATTACAAATTCTACCGTTTCCCGGGCAGGGTATACAGAATATTCGGCTTCGAGTCGTTGTGCACGTTGCGTCGTTAACGCTTGTTCAGATGGCTACCGTGCTCCAATTATTTCTTTTGTAACGAACAATTATTGGAAATATGTTTCAGTATATTTTGTATCCTTGGGGATACACGTCCAAGGTGCCTGCTAACGAGCCAGAACTGGTAAGATTTATTTGCATCGTTATAATGGTGTTAAGATTGTAATTATTGTTAGACATCAGATTTGTCAAATATTTTAAATAACACGATGTAATCTATTTTTCAGCGAAATCTTGCTAGCGAGTGCGCGAAAGCTATTGCCAAGTCTCGTAAGACTAAATACACGTATGGCACTTCTGCCAATCACCTATGTAAGTAACGAAATGTACCCAGTGAAACTATAAGATATCATTTTCAAAGTCAGAAAGCGAAACAGTTAGACAGATACTTAATGAATGCTATCAATTATCTATCTAACACTTTGAAGATTTCAACTGAACACTTTAGAGTCTAATTAAAAATATTTCCATGTTAAATATACAATATTCCTTTGATCTCTAGATCAACTACAATGCAGATACATTATTTCTCAATTGTTTCAAGCTACGTACTAGCAAAACAATATTGAGATTCTTAATAAATCACGTTTTCTGATAGTGCCCCACATTATCTAATTCTTTCGACTGTTTTTTGTTACGAAATGATTAGATCCTGCCGCAGGAGGTAGCGATGATTGGGCCATGGCCAAAGCAGGTATCAGTTTGTCATATACCTACGAGCTACCCGGAGGAAATTCTGGATTCATGTTGCCGCCTTCCGAGATCAAAGCTGTTGGCGCTGAGACATTCGAGGCTATCAAAGTGATTCACCAATATGTCACCTCGAAATACGCCGCGCGCTATTAAACGCGTAATCCTTGATCAATCGCCGACGTTTACCATCAATCATGGATTTGTACATACGATAGAAGGATAAATAACGTTCCTGTTTCACATGCTGTGGGATATTTGTCAATATGTACACTCTTATTTACCATAAAATAAATTCGACACCAAGAAGGCTTTTTACTAAAAACCTCTCCTTTCCTAGTGTCACGATACTTTGCGAATTGAAGAAAATTTAGGGTTGCTTATTTATTCAGAATATTCTGTAGATATTACTCACTTAAAAACTGGGTACTTAGGACATTTGCTTCAATTAAAAAATGTTACGATGTTCTTGGTATTCCGATATCAATAGCTAAGGAGGAAGCGGTTCTAACTGATCACTTAATTTTATACAAAGTGTTTCGTTAACTCGAAACCTCCACATTTAGCTGTACTCCTAATCATCGATTCGCCAACAGCACACGGATATTGCTAAAGGATCTCTCATCTAAGCATTAAGGTGGCTCTTATTTTCGTCTTTTGAATTTTCTTTGCGGCACCCCCAGAATAGTTCCAAATAATAAAAAAAAAATCTGTGTAAAGTTTGAGCCCGATCGGATAACGGGCGAAGGTGCTCCTGGGTCCTTAAACCTTTAAATAATCTTATAATCATCATTTTATCGCAAAGTTGATATTTAAAATCTTGAAAAAAAATATCACCAAGAGTAAACAAGAGCCACCCTACTAAGCACTGACCATGCCCAGCGCAGTTTAGCTTCGGAGATTACACGAAAACCGATGTATTCTGCGTGGTTACAGCTTACAGTCGTCGACGTATAACGAACATCAAGTATAGAAAATGTCACATATCCTCGTCCACCCCACCGCCACCACACACTTTTGTGATAAAAGCAAATGGATCGCAAGAAAAATTCAGAAACCTTAACAAAAATGATCTTACCGTGCCATACCTTAAGGATCAGACTAAACCCGAGGAAACATCAAGTGTGCCCGAAAGCAGTCGGCGCACACCAACCTGCCTCGAGCATCCTGCTGACCCATAACGGCGTTCGCGAGAAGTTTCGCTGAACAACCGCGGATGCTGGATGACTGGAGCGTTGCACGTGAGCGTTTTCTGGAAAGCGTAGCACGCGGAAGAGGCGCGTGTTCCAGCGGATGTTCTTCATCCGTGAAACGTGATAGCCATTGTTGTGTTCAAGGCTCAGAGCCCTCAGCCCTCGTTCTGCTGAACACTTCACCGTTTCTTTCGTATACGATTTTTTTTCCTCTCCTTTCCCGCTCGTTTCTCGCGGGGCCGTTGCGCGAAAGCGAGAGTGGCCAGGGAAACGAAAAGAGAGAGGCTCGAGGATTTGGTCGGAATGAAGTGGAACACTTAGCACGTGGAGCGGAGAAGTAGCGTGCCCAAGTTCCTTTTCGCTTATTCCTGTTCCTCGCGGACTAATTGGAGAAACAACAGACTCATTAGCCGTGGCCTCGAGTGGCGGGCGAGAGCTCATTTGACGGGACTGAGGGCACCGGGACGTGAAATTTTTGTATAACGAGCCACTCCCCTTGGCTGGGTTCAGCATTCCTCGGAATCGTTGACTGAGGTGACAGGGAGGCCGGTGTCACGAGAAAACCCCACGGCTTATCCCCTTCTGACGGCGTTTCTCACGTTTCGTCAGTTAGCAAGCGGTTAACTCGGCCACGCTGTTCCGCAAGCTTGGAAAAAACCACCGGGCCACGGTGGCCTCATCGTGGCCGTTCGATCCGCTTCTTCGTTAATTTCCGGGCGAACCGGCCACCACTGGTCTGGGATCGCCTTGAACATCATTCAGATCTGAGAAGTCTCAACAGTCTTCTTTGATTCGCAAGCGTACTGTAGTGATAGAGGGCGAAACAGAAGAGTTATTAAGAGTTAAGGGGTTACATACCCTTGGCAGGTCAGAGAATAGGGTCATTTTTATGATTTTTTTTTCATTTAAAGAAAGGTGATATTTAAAATTCAGGATGTATACATTGTTGTCTGTAAATTAAGCTGTATTCTCTTAAAAAATAAATTTGATAGCTTAAGAAATGGTGCCATGGCAGCCTAAGGCCTCTTCATAGTTACTGCATTGCGGTATCAATAATATCTCAGCGATTACGAGACCGATTTGAATAAAATTTTGCACGAATATTCTTAAGACTATAATTTACTACTTGTAAGCACCAATTTTAAAAAAATTAATTTTTTTAAAAATGGTACCTATTCAGAGTTAAGCGTGTAATTTTTGTCCTAAGTGTTCACCACCTTTTGTTAAGAAAAAACAAAACAAGACACTAATCGAAAAGTCGTCTCGACAACTACTAGATTATTCGTGCAAATTTTTATTCAAATCGGTCCAGTAATCTCTGAGATATTTTCTGTACTCCAAATACTGTAACTATGAAGACTTTCTTAAGATATCAAATTTATTTTTGAAACGAACACATTTATGGTCCAAATCTCAGATAAATCGAATTGTTAGTTTCTTAAAAAAAATCCCCAATTTTACTGTTTTTAGCCCCCAAAATAAGATTCCCCCCTTAAGACCTATCAAAAGCTTCAGGCTCAGAGTTCAGAGATCTAGAATTCATAAGATTCGAAGGATATTCTAAGCGATTCAAGACTGACGTATATATTTTCAAAATTAATTGGAAGCATTTCGAAGCAACTCTATAGTTAAATCCACACTAGAGAACCCAAACGACCGAATAAACTCCTCCATTAATTCACACGCAGAACAGAGCCACTGCCCCATCAATCACCTAAGCCCATTAAAAGACGTAATGTACTTTATTCAGATGATAATGATCCATAAAACATTGTTCATATATATATAATATATATAATATATTTATAGGACTATATATAGAACAAATAACTCTCGTTCCTAGAATCTAATCGTAACTTAACATAGATAAATGGTGTATCCCCTTTCCGTACGAAGAATGAACGCAGGAAGAAAAGCGGTCGAGGCTTCGAGCCTCTGTCGAGGGCGCCTTGAAACGGCGACGTCGGTTTCCTTGATCATTCCCTTCTCATCGGCTGATGATCGTTATTTTGCAGTTGCGTCGTAATCGTTTACGAATATTACTCGGCGATACGGATAAACTATATAGACCACTCGGAAGAGATATGCTCTTTAGTAAATGATTAACGTGGCTTAATCTACACATCGCTAAGGGTACGGTAACATATTTCCTCGTCAAGCAAGACTCCAACCGCATTTCCATTCTCTCATCGCGATCGGTGCTTCGATTCGGGGGAGGGTTTGCTCTCTCGAACGCTCATCGGCAGCGAAACACTTGCACAGTCCGATATCGATTAAAACTCGCCCAACTGCGACCCAGTCGGTCTGGTGTGTGTTGCTGAATGAGTTCAGGGGACTCGCGGAAGATGTCGGATGAACAACGAACCGGGAAAGGAAAAGCAAAGGAACGCTGGATGGGCTTCTTTTAATGGTTCGCTGAGGAAGGCTTGGTGTAGTGGACGACAAGCTAAGAAGGTCACAGAAACGGGGAAGCAGTGGACGAGGAAGCTGGAGAACAACTAGAATTTTTCGTTCTTTCAATCGTTCGCTGAGAAATCGTGGAAAAAATCGGGATGTAAACTTACTTCAGGGTGAATCGTGATGGGGTGAAAGCATTGTGTAATATGTGACTTCAAACTTTGCTTTAGTAAGTTCATAAAGAAACATGAATTATTATTTGTCTGCGACTGATCCGCAAGGAATGATTCTCGAGCAAATTAGGCGATTGTCGTTCTGGCGTTAGAAATTTAGAAATATCGGTGGTAAATTTTTTAATGCGTGCACACGAACGTAGAAGGCATAGGCGCGTCGAAACTCCCATCGAAGGAGAGACCAATGATTTAATTACAAACCTTCTAGGGCTGCCAAAATGATCGGTAATTTTATTTCGATTACGCTTGCTCAATTATCGACAGAATTATGCTGATATTCCTGTTATTCCCGTTCCCGTGCAAACATTCGCGAAGCAGATATTACTACCGTTCGGATATTAAAAATATATGCATATGTGTAAGTGTGTGTGTGGGTGTGTGTGTGCGCGCAAATACGCTATACGATTAAACAATAATGTACTGTAGAAACGGCACAAATGCACGAGATCGTGCGTTCGTATCGCATCGATAACCCATGAATACAATTCCATGATTGATATGATGCAATCCGCCATACTTCTATCATCACTCCGCATCGTCTCCACTCCGTTATGATAATGTATATTACAATATTACAATAATAGTTACGCGTAATAAATTACATAAATTATACACGGTACGCCTACGATAATAAATAGGTTAGTGAAATCGTTATTACGGGCAATCTCGATCCATTACCATGCCGATCCTCGTGAAACCGGTGCCTCCTAATAAAATATAAATATGCAAAATGTTTACCGGCGCATATTGCGCGCCGCGAAACAGATTCCCGTCCCCAAGCAATTAGAGAGCACGTTTTCGAACGATAATGCTATATGCTTCGAACCTGCCACTTCGTCGGTACTCAACGTGCGATTAAAGGAAGAAGATAAACGTACCCTGTAACGCTACACTCGATACACGGGATTGCGAACAACTGTACTCAAAGGGAAGACTTAAATAAGATATTAAACTAAGCTGCGCTAAATGAAATTCGTTTAGATTAGAACGGAGTAAATCCATACAGAACGAAAATCACTCGAAACTCTCGGAAGCAGTGAATGCTAAATCCTCGATCGACTAGAGATCTCTTGATCCTAGAGCCTCTTCGCAACTACTACGATTCAGCGTGCAGTTTGCTAATAAACAATGGTGCGGGGAACGCGTTCCCCTTAAGCATTGAAAATCAATCGGGTCCACGGTCCAACAGGTTCCCTAAAAACATAGCGAGCGACATCAAGCATCATTCAACGATTACCCAAGCTCACGTTCCATGGCTTCGTGGCACCGTTGCCTTTGCACGTCTGCGCGTATGACGGAGCCGATTGTTACCGGTAACCGTAATGGATGTTCCTTTATAATCAGTTACGCTATTTTGGACGATCTTTGCCTCTGTTCGTTTCGCTGGAGAAAAAGAAAACCGCACTCACACGTCATCAAAAATACACTCGTTTGATATGCTAACGATTTTCTTCGCAATCAATAGAGAATCTCGAGGATCCACGCTTCCTTTCCCATCGGGCGTGCACTACGTCGCGTCGATCCTACGAAATCAACTTCACACGATCGATCTTATCTATCGGGGGGAAATTAAATATTTTCTTCTCTTTTTTTCCTCTCTCCCTCTCTCTCTCTCTCTCTCTCTCTTACGATTCAGTCACTGTCACCCTTTTCGCTTGCTACTCGGATCGAAAAGTGTCTTAATCATATCGTTGGCGGTCAGCTCGACGCAAAATCAGTTGAATTCGACCAATTTATCCATCGATGCGATCGGGAAACCTCGCGGGACTCGAGGAAGGCGCGCCATACGCGCGATTTAAAGCGTTTCGCGGGTCCGCGATTAAAATTGTTTCGATCGGGCCTTTCCCCTAATTAATCCTACGTGAACGTAACGGCTACCATCTTTACGCTAACTTAAGGTTACACGAATATTTACAACGTCCTAAACGGTAATTAAGCGTTGACGATTAACATGCTCCGACTCGAGAACTAATCGACATTTATTACCGCGCTACGGGGGAGGGGGAGATTTACGGAAAGCAGGCGAATTTATTTACAGTCGTGCTTGTAGATCGAAGATCGCAGGCTACCTCTCGCGCTGGAGAATATACTGTTGCGATTTACGCATTGTACTCGTTAAAATATTGAAAATGTTTCGAAACTCAGTGGACTTCACTTCTACTGCAGGAATATGTTGGTTACGATATCATTGAAATAAAAGGGTGGTGTAAAAATCGATTAATAACTATAGGGAGGCACAGAAATTAAATTTTAAGGCGAAGATCACTTTCGAATTCTTTCGAAACCTTCAGTTTTTAAACGAGAATCTAGTTTTGATGGTTTCAGAATTTTTTTCAATGTGGGCTGAGATGTGAGAGGGCCAAAGAAAAGTACCCATATGTTTTGGGTGTGTAAAATAATCACTAATTAACTCAAGTTATTCAGAAGGCAGAAAATAAACGATATTTCTCTGACAATTAAAAGACTAGAGACTATAAGAATCAGCTTGTTCCACTGTTCTTATTACCACGCACGGTGCACTGCTTCCTCGAAGGACTACCTGCAATTTTCATAAAACGCTACCACAAACGGACGGCCTGTTTTTCACCTATTTCTCGACGACGCTAGAAAAAGAATCCATTAACGTTGCACCCTTCTCACGAATCTTCTCTGCTGACTTGGAAATCATCGCTCGCTCCATAAAGCGGTCGGAGCTGATCGCAATGAGTCCCCCGAAACGCGTACTGCGCAAAGTAAGGTGTACGCCGCAGAGATGGGCAAAAAATTATTTGAAATAAAAATTTGTGTACGAAATTTGTATTTCAAATAATTTTTTTGCCCATCTTTGGTACACCGCGACGATCGCCGCGATAGAAATCGATAAGAAACGTAGTATTATCACAGACGAAGGAACACCTATGCACGTAATGATATTCGATCGCTCAGAATTCCAGATCCACCGGAGCTCCTCGCGCTCCTATTCCTCAGAAGCTACTGGAAGTCATCCTGTGTACTAGTTTCGGTTCGCCCGACTCGAATAACGTCTGCCAACCAATTAGACCGGAAATAAAGAGAGAAATCGATTCCTTTCCCTCGATGGAAGCTCAAAAAACGATTCCCCTTCTAGCTAATCGTAAGTTCTAGGACAGAAGGAAAGAGAAAGAAAGGAAGGAAGAGAGAGATTTAGCCAACAAGATGGACGTGGACGAACGCGAAACGCTTTAAATCTTTCCCATTCGTCGAATCCTCGGGGTGATTGTCCGAGATCCATCGATACTAAATTCGCCAAAATAGGTCCCAGATCTGGCATGAGACGACCCTGAATTATTTGTTAGGCATTTAAGCTATATACAGACGGGGTGGGGGTTGTTATCCTTAAAGGAGATCGATATGTCTCGTTGGTGGCGCTGGTACAGGAATCCCCTCGACAGGGAGAGCCGTGTTCCAATGACTAATTCTTTCCTGACTTATTCCTTCGCGGACAAGGATCCATTAGTCAACGCCATGACTGGCCCAGAACTTCCCCTCGAGTTTGTGTCAGAGTTGAGTTCCAAGGACGAGTCCTGCAACGCACAAGGTGATCGTATCCTGTAAGTGAGAATACACAGCGGCCAGCTGCTATGGAAATTATTAAAAGCTTCTGGCTAGCAAGCCGTTCGGTGAGCGACGTGCAAAATTGGTGAAGGAGAAACGTACTGTCGAAAAACGAAGAGCGATGGGAAATCAGAGCAACAAGGAAGAATCGTGCATGTGGGTTTAGTGCAGTGATGAATTTTGTTCATTATATTTTTAATACTAGCCCGTGGGTCACTAAGTCAGTGGTATTACTTGGAAAGGGGGCGGGACAACAAGGATACCCATAATTTGGAAACACTGAAAATTTGTTAAAAGAAAACTTTCTTATACGTAATTTAATTTTCTAATTTCTTCGATTGTCCATTCTCTCTTTTATGATATTAAAGTAAGTTTATTAAAATCAACGCGTGGGTCATTTAAAAAGCCTTTGTGTTTAGTGTGAAACTTTTTTGGAACCATATAGTTGTGTTCCACTTTTTGAAGAAGTCCCGAGTTAAATGATTACTGAGTATAGATTCAGCCATAATAATTAATGAATTTTGAGGATTTGGCTGTTTATTTCTGTGGCGCAATATATGTTTGCTATATTCTTTTACACTTTCTGCCACGATGCAACGCAAAGTTTCACGAAGCCCATCCACAGAGCAGCTAAATCTCGATGAATTTTTCCAAGCGTGTGTTACGGCGACAATGTAAGTGCATCGCGGGGATTTTCGTCGCGCGATCGTCGAAAGCTATAACGCGTTTACGCGCGGTGATTACGCGGATACGACAGTTTCGCGAAACCATTTGGCAACGATTGTCTCCCTCGCGGCGAATGCGAAACCGAAATGGCGCAAGGCGAGAGAACATTCGGCCCCGGTGTGATTTATTGCGGGAAAGAAGCTTTCGCCCCACGTTACAACACCCTCGAATGCCGTCACGTCAATGGTTTTACGAGCACCGTCGCGATGGAAGTCGTCATCGAATGATCGGCCATTACAGTTATCGCGGGACGGAGTCGATTAGAACACTTGTCTTCAAAACCTCAGCGCCCGAACGTTAACATCCCTTTCTAGTAATTTTATCTTTCAGAGGGATTGCAAGGCTGTGTTACTTTTTGGTTCGATGCAACTTTGTGCTTGGGAGGGTTTGCGATTGGTGAAATGTTTGATGTGTGATTTGGAAATTGTTTGAAGATGATGGAAGTTATGTGGGAAAACACAATAGTTACTTGGGTTAAATTAAACAATTAGTGGAAGTAGGAGATCAAATATTAACTAATGAACTAAAATTCTGGCTGACTGAAAAATGTCTGGCAATCAATCAGCAAAGCGTGAAATATTTGGAGAGAAGCTTTGAAAATATTACGAATAAATAAAACTCTGATGGGAAATTATTTTTAAAAATATGGTGATTTCATTAAAGCACGCATTATGATGGATAAAAAACGTGCAGTTGTCAATAAAGATTATTCGCGAACGATGCGTTTTGAATATTCAGTTTGCGATTGAATTAATTTGTCTCATAATGTTATAAAATTGGCTGGCAATCTAGCAGCGATTTTATAAAAATTAATGCGTTTTCTTTCGATTCAATTAAGCACGATTGAGCCAGCGCGCAGCGTACAAAATTAATAAATGCACATTAATAAAACAAAGGAATTCGGTTGGTGTTCAATTTACTTGTCCGCGGGCACGAGCATTGCGTGTAAAGTTTAAACAAACGGTCTGATGATAAACAGTACAACAAATCAAACCAATTTCTCTCGAAATCTGTATATAGACATTTGTTCTCGCTTTTGTAAAGAAATTTAATAGAAACGTTATATCGTTTCCGAAACGAAGTCGGTTTTTATAGCCTTCGTTGACACGGAAAGCTACTGTGCAATTTCATTTCCTTCGTTTCAATTAAATTGTACTTTAATTGGTACGATGAAATATCGAAATTAAATGTGAAAGAGATGTAGGTACTGATCGATGGAAATCTCACGAATTTCTTCAATTTCAATCTATCTAATTGGTAAAACGTGAGATGATACGTGAATAGTTACTTCAGAGATGATTGTTTAGGAAATGGGAAATATTTTTTAAGTCTTTGTAATTTTCTAAATGAAGAAACTCGTAAAAAAAATACATCCACTTTTATAATCAGCACACAAACAGAATAAATAAGCCGGAAAAAAGATTGGAGTTGAGCTTTTTGAGATTACTAAGGATTTCTTTTGTGCACTAGAGATTTCCTGATTTGAAATAGGATTCACAAACAAAGATATACAAATGTCGTAAAAGATGAACGAAATGCTTCATCAACGAATTATTTTCTACTATGTGTCGAAAAAGTGAAGACCTACGCAAATAGAACGAAACTCGAAATAAATTTGGTGATTACGAAGAAAGGAAGGGAGGAAGAATAGGATGTTAAAATAACTCACAATGCTGAGGGCATGCATGATGCAAGCTTGGGTGGTGTTCTCGACGTGGATCAATTCGTCGCATTCCTCGTGGTCCAGTCCATTTACATCAGATCGTATTTTAATCGGTGACAGAGCTGCCTCGTTGTCCGTTGATTTGCCACTGTCAGGGGACGGTATTAATTCGTGTCCATCCAGATCCTCTTCTTCGGCGCGCTCTTCGCAATCGGACGCTTTGGTTTCCTGCAGCAACAAATGAGTAAACAATTGGTTAGTAGGTGTCCACAAAAAGCTAAAAGCGAATGAGAAAGAGACTGTGCTATAAACACAGCTAAATTAAATTGTTTCCCAGTTTGATATTTTCGAAAATCATCTATCTGCTCTCCCTTCACATTTTCTTTGCAAAAGAATTTACTGTGCAATACCAAAATGAATAAAGAGATAAATCTTTGAATATGACGGTAGATAGATATTTAGTGTAGTAACATTATACAATGAATGCTCCAAAATTCTGCTAAATTTATTTTTACAAGTCCTCGTTATTATTCCAGTGTTTTCGTTCTCAGACACATTATCGAACTTTGTCATTTACATAGACACATGTTTTTCTGAAGGTAAATAGAGTGTTTTGAAAGACATTTGAAACCAAGGGGCAACGCGTTTTTAAATATAATTAGAAGCATGCCAGACGGTATATCAATGAAATTGTGGAAGGAGATTGAAGAATTTAAAAATACTCTGAGAAATGGAAGTGCACGGTCAATTGAGCCAGCTGGCCTGACCTATTTTGCTTTTCTTTCGTGATGAGATAGTGGAACGACGGACGACACTGTTCCACCGACGTATGTCATAATAGTGATAAGTTAAGCCAGGCGCTCCTGCACATTTCTCTACTCACTTCCACACGGATGACTGACCAAACGGAGACCTATTCTACTTTCCTTCCTCTTTTCCTATATAACATTCTCTCTGCTTGATGGAATTTTTGTACGCACGTAGTATTAGCAATAACAGAGCGTGGTTCACCACACATATTTGAAGAATTTTATAATTATATCACATCATTTTATTTACCATTGCTTTTTCATCCCTTTCAATTTCTTTGCTTGTTCTTTAATTTCTCACTCATCACTCTGCACTTACTTCGTTGTTACTTCGTGAAATAGACATGTGACGCGAATCGTGTAAATAATCTACTTTAATTTATTAGACACTGTCGTGGAAGCAGACACGTATAATTTAACTCCAAAAATAAGCGAAGAAAATTGGATGCTGAATATTTAAAGAGTTCACTTGTGACACGCGACACTTGAACAAAAAACTTTCATCTCCTCCTAAATAATATCTGCCCAATCAGCGAGAGTAACCAGCCTTGACGAGCATGCCAATCGGTGGTAATTGAGAAACCGATTGACATTATTATTGATCTCTGTCTTTGCAATTACTCGTCCACTTTTTGCGCGGACAAGACTTCGTGCTTGATGCCACTAATGGAACGAATCATACTACGTGCGTATCATTGAGAGTGAAAATAATAAATGGACTCGAGAGCCCTGAAAGCGGAAACAACGGTGCCCATTTCTCGATAGGTCAATCCCTATACCTTGTTTGTGCCCTGTAGCTGACATATCGACAGAGAAACATATGATGAAGTAATATTTTTCCAAGTTGCTGCGTCGTTCTGCACGGCGACAGGATTTCATTCTTTTGTTACAGAGTTTCGTTCTGGTCGTACGGTGACTTGTCTTAAGCACCGAGCTCGCCTCGCGATATTACTGCTTGCTTTTCCTCTCGGCAGCGGAAAACTTATATTCTTTAAATTGACTGGTATCGCTATTACTATTACTCCCTGTTCAACGACATCGATGCCCGAGTTTTACATAGCTTTCAGTGATGATTCAGTCGAAAGCAAGCATTACAAAAGATCTCGGAGATCTCATTCAACGATGGTAAAATTGATTTGCAAGCAAATATTAGAAAATATTAAATATGCAAAGAGCTGTTGCTGCGTACATAATAAGAATATATTAAACTCTTATTTATTTCACCTGTGTATTCAACAAATGGCAAGATGGTAGATCCCAGTGCACTCAGAAAATTACTCGTAAAGCTGCGAGGCTGATATTTTCTGATGCTCAAGAAAATTTACACCGATAATATTTTTTACGCACACTTTTTCCCCTACATCGCGTTATACCTTCAGGAGTAATCTACCACGGTAATAAACTAAGAAGTCATTTGCAGCTCGTCGGCGTTAAGGGCGAGAAATTCGAAAAAAGTTTCAACTCTATCTAGAAAGTTTCCATCGCGAGACGTTACTAGACGTCGTCGCGGGAATCTTCTAGATCCTTGAATCTTTAAAACACGCAGCGTAAAAAGTTTAACACCGAAAACTGTGTTTTAACCAAGTGGAGCACGTTTTGTTTTCCATGAACCTCTATACTCGATTCACTTCACACAAACTTCGTGCTAGAACAAGTTCGATTATTTTCTCGCAATCTATCTCGACAATTCAAACCCATTCAATGCTGCCAAATCAATTTCTTATATAACGACAAACAATTACTGTTCATTGTGTTTACTTGGCGCCAAGACTTCCGGAGCGAATCCATAAATCTCCTTCAGGCTCTGCCATTCGGGATTAAAGAAGGCCAGGGGCAAAGGTGAGAAGAATTACAGAAGAATCCACGATTGCTGGATCGACGTTCCAACCATACCTGTATCTCAGACCAGAAGTATCTGAGGAATTAAAGCTACGCGAATAGTCTGGGTCTTATTTTTATTTTCCGACCCTTCCCGTCCAGCCTGTTCATTCTGATAAGATTGCTCAGTCATCGTTCGATACTTCGCTTCTTGGCCAACAAAAATAACGAAACAGAAAATCCATCAGGGCGAAATTACTTTCCCTTTAGGTGAATTCAATTTCCGCGCTATGTATTTCCCGCTACAAGTAGCGCGTGTTTCGGTTTTCATTACCGTTCTGAAATATCGCGGTCGAATGCTTTTTGGCTGTCCTTGTTGGTGAAAACGGAGAGCGAATCTTTACCATTTTATCATTTCTTGCGCGTTAGGCATGTATGATTTATATAGTGTGATTATACTCACGATCGTTTTAAGAAACTGTTAAATGAATTAAAATATTATTAATAAATAAAACTGAGATTTCTAGAAGTGCTCTAAGTTGCTTAAAAACTTAAATTCTCTTTATAATTGAGTATATAAATAAAACCATCTTTGAAATTGCAAAGACAGTTTATCCTTCCGAAGGAAGTATTTGAATTTTCAGACATTTTATCCTCGTTTACATGAATGGGAAGTACAGAAGTATATTTCCTCGCCTGGAATGTAGCAATCGCTCGAAACAGATGCGGCTCGATAAAATGTAGAACACGTTGATATTTTCTGTGCAGGCGGATGTTTGTATAACTTGCGAAGGACGTACCTGAAAGTCTTGTGGTGACGGCGATGACTCCTTCCGATGCTGGCTCGGGCTCTGCGGAGGGCTGGGCGCAGATCTTGGACTCTGGGGCCGAGTTCCCAGCTCGTAAATGTTGATCATATGAGCTGCCTGAGCGTGCACCATCAGTTCCCATGCTGATGGGAAGGACACCTTGCAGAGCACGCACAGCAGTGCCGTCGTAGAATCTCCTTTGGACACGAAAACGTCACACTTGTAACGACCCTACTTCTCCGAATGCACTTATCACCAATGCTTCATCGTTGTACCATCTCCTCACGAAAATGGTAGAGGACACCACAGATTTCAAAATACCAGGCATTCCAAATTTCTCTCGTCTACTTATTTCATTTAGGTGTAATGGCTTTAATGTACTCGTAAATATCTACACGAATCGAAGTTTCAAGTTTACTGCCTCGTAGGCGTGGTAATTTAGATTTCATCTGCCTCTACAGGGCTAAAATTTATTCTCTTCATTCAATATCATTGACGTTCGTCGAGTAACGAAAACGCTTCCGCCTCGTTTCGAAAATGGAAACACGCGGATCCCAAAGTACCGTGAACCGTCTTCAACGCGAATTCGACGAATATTTTCACCCCCGTGCCACCCACCTGCCCTAGACAAACCGCTAAGCGGCTTCTTACAGCAACGCAGCTGCGTTTCGGCCGATAAAGCGCCAAGGTGCAATTCCGCGACGAGGAGGAATCGTAACGCAGCAAGCCATTCGAGGATCGGTACGAATTTCATTTTTACACCCGCCCCATTGAATTGCGCCGGGGATAACGTCCGCGAAGAGGGGCAACAGCCCAGTATTTCGAAAGCTTGCGCCTCCGAATTCCAATGGGGAGAGGCAGGATCTTTATTGAAAAATTTCTTAAAGGTGGAAGCGTCGTCGACGAATTTTCGCGAGACCCTTTTCACTTCGAGGGCCAACTCAATCGATCTAAGGGACGCGTTTTGCCTACCGGAACGGGGCTCTGCATCGAAACTTTTCTTTCGAGTACATACTTGGGGCTGTTCCGTTGTAGGTGTGACATTTACATGTAAACCGCAGTTTGCAGTAATTCCGCTTATGCTCCAGCAGCTCGCCCAGGTCCGTGAACATTTCCCTGCAGTTGCCGCAGATCAGGATATCCGGGTTGCCTGCAACGGAGAAATTGCAGGTCCATTTTCCATTTAATCGTGACTCGATGCTTTCTTTGGGACACTGGAGACATCGTATTTACTTTAAACTACTAACTGAGAAAGAATGGCACGACATTTGAAACTGTTTCAGCGTTGGACACGAAGAGTTAGTTTGGTTTTAATTGTTTTTAAATACGTGGAAGGGGATTGTAATTGAAAAATAATTTAGTTAACGGACTAAGGCAAGATTCTCCTTCTTTAAAATAGAAGAAGAACTTGGTGTTTTTTATGAAAGTATAATCTGTCTGATTTCTAATTGGATTAATCTTATATTCCATCAGGGATGTTATTCAATTTTCGCAATATTTTTCTGATACCCTTAACGATCAACAAATCTTTCATCGAGGACATAGATAAAGGATCGTTCTCGACTTCCACCACTCGATTTCGCTCCATAACAAACACGACCCCCGTGCTTTTCTATTTTCCTACGTTCCCATAATAATATGCGAAACACGATACCTCTCAACACGTGGCTACAATTTTCACACAATTAAACCGCACACTTTGCGCGCGGAGGAGCGTCGACGATACGTTCCCTTCGCGCCACGATTTTGCATCGGAAAGTAGTCTGCAGACGCACAAGCGAGCGCGATCAAACGAGACGAACTACTGAACTGTATTTTCGCGAGTCTTCAAACGTTCCCCACTTGAATTCTGACGCGCGTCGCGTCGTCCTCTGTCACGACGTGTTCCTGGCCAATTAAGCCTGCATTTTTCAACTCTTGAAGCGTTTTGTATATGGAGGGATGGTACTCACTGTATACTTTAAGCTGGTTCAGGTCTGGGACAGCAGCCGTGTTCACTGCTGGTTGTTGTTTCTGTTGCTTCGGGTGCTGCGATCGAGACGGCGGCATCAAACGAGGTCTCTTCAACGGCGGGGCCAAACGGGGCGGAAAAGCAGTCGACGCGTAGTAACTGAAAATAAACCTGCCACTGAGCACGATATTCTATGAACATTGAGTAATTGTTTCACGCGCAATTCTCGCGTTTGGAATATTCAGAGGGTTTCTTAATGGATGGGTATAAACTATAACTAGGCGGGTGAATTCACCGCGCTATTGTAATAAAGCAAGTTTATGTAAGCAACGTGGATGACCGCATTAATAAACTAACAATAAGAATCTTTTGTTATATAGGGAAATGAACGTGCTGTGTGAGACCGAGAATGGTTTGAATTTAATGAACTTTGAAGAATTATAAATATTTTTGTGATCAGTTTAGATCACTTATTTATTTATTTAGTTAAACGGAAACCGTTTATTATACCAGTGATGCGCACCTAAATCAAGCAAAAGCAAAAAGCACATAAAGGTACAAACACAAAAACAAAATAAAGAAAATAGCAGTCAGTTAAAAATTTAATATGATTGATAACTAAATGGTGGAGAAATCGAATAGCTTATGTAAAGTGTTAACATTCCTTTTTTGATTAATAAATTTGGGATATATGTAAAATTGTAAAATATATTGAACTTGATGTGTGACATCTCTTTCGTCATATAGGAGAATTTCGCCACTAGTGACCCACAATACCCCCCGAAAGAAACATTTCCATTAAATGGAGAAATTTGTTCCTTGATCCAACAGTGAAATAAAACAGCAGCGGTACAACTACCAGCTTCCTACATTCCAGCATTGCAAACTACTTTTCCAACGATTTCCAAGCGTTCCAGCAGAAACCGAAAATTGTCCCCACGGCAAGCAGAGTAGTTCCCAAAATTCGTGAACCTGTTCACGCAGGAACGAGATCGTTGGACTATCTCAGGACCGATAAACCTGTCAGTCGGCTCTCGTTACGCGTGCGCCAGCAACTTTTAAGCCGAAAGGGAACAACCATGAAGTTTCGCCACGGGCGTATTTGTCTCTGGCTGTACTACTGCGCGCCCCAGCCGAAGATTCAGAGGCACCCGTAATCATCGAACTTCCAAAACTAAAGGACGATCGTTACCCCGGCGAGAGCTCGATTCGACGTGCAACGAGACAGCCCTGGTGTTTCTTATCAGTCGCGGCCGGGCATTAGGACGAGGAGAGAGAGAGAGAGAGAGAGAGAGAGAGAGAGAGAGAGAGGGAGGTGGGCAGGTAGGAAGAAATAAGGGGGCACTTCAAAAGGCGGTCGCCGCTCGACAAAGGACGACTTTCGCGGTCGCCAATAATTGGACGGTGCCTTGGAAAAAAATTAAAATAGTCCAGACGACAGGAAGTGATGGTGTAGACGATACTCCCCTACACCCCTACCTCCCTCCAACCCTCTGCACGCCCTTAACGCAGCCCCCTTGCATCGTCGTTTCTCCTCCACGCCACCGTCCCTCTACAGTTTCGCGCTTATTATCCGAAACTTCCAAAGTGAAACAGAGTGAAACTCTGTCGGCGTGGAGAACTTTTAACAACGCCACGAAGGCACGAATTCGTGGGTATCTCTCGGGCGTCACGGCCCTGCCTGGGAAAAGGGATGAAGCACGGCTGCGAAGGGGGAGCGAAGGAGCCGGACGCGCTGGGCGGGAGAAAAATTTTGATGGCGAAAGGAATGCGTCTCCTGGGGCGAAGGGGACGGCGGAGGGCGGGTGACATAGGAGCGTGGTAAACGGGGAATAATGCCCGATAAAGCGTATGAAAATGAAAGCGATGGGAAGGCCGCGGGGATGGTTTAATATAGCGGACAGTCGACGGTAGTAAATGGATGAATAAACAAATCGTCTGTTGCCAGATACGAGGAAATACTGTTTGGGTCGAGGGACAACGCTGTGGGGATACTTTTATTCAGGAGAAGCGGGGCACGCGTGACGTTTATAAGAGTAATGTTTAATCAAGGGTGAATGCACGATTTTAATGCTTCGTATTTTATGAGATTTTGGGGAGACATTCTGTATTCTGTTAAAGTGGCAGCTATCGTTGTTGTTTACTAGATGTTTTGTTAAATGAAGAGAAACGAATGTTTAACATTGCAAGATGTAGGGGAGGGTTGCCTATATCGTACCACCTAAGATATTTTACGTTTTATTTTGTATTTGATACTAATTTGAATCCAAGTTAATATTGGATATTGTAGCTCGATTCTTTAGGTACCTACTATTAGATGTTAAGTTTTTGTTCAGAACTAATTAATTTCTTATTCATTTTTTTGTGACATACTGGTCAAAGGTAACGATTTAGGCAACTTAGGTATCTTTTGTATTTAAAAATAGTATCAGTAATAAATAATGAAGAAAATATTATATATAGATATATGTGAAGAACAGATGAGTTGACAAAATTATTATCAGCTAAAATAAAGTGGTAAAAAGTTACATTAATCATCCCTGATTCCTTGAAATGTTTACAGCATATACAAAATAGGGTGTAACATCGAAAGGTTTTGTTTCACTTTCTCATTTCATATTTTCTTGATATTTTTACCATTACATGTTCTTTATATTCATAAATTATTGAATAATTGATCTCCCTACAACATGATCCACGAGTCTAATGATTTTATAAGTAGAACATTCGATGATTATGTATTTGATATAAATTTATTATATTTTTAGATTATGTCAAGTTAAATGGAGTAACGCGAAACAAAACGTCAGGCATTAACTATAAAAATATATAAAGCAACTATGTATTCGGCTGTTTCGCTTGACAGGCTAGCATTTCAATATTAATTGGTTCTCCATCGGTCGACGCGTTGGCGGATTTTGTTCCAATATCCACTGCAAGCAGTTATTTACCGAATATTAAATTGATCCAAGTTCGGTTTTGAACAGTTCCGCGGTGTGCTTTTCTGGTATTTGGCAAACAATGCCGTCGATGGTCTTAATTAATGGCAGTTGTTATTTACCGTTATAAAACTGATTCCGCGAAAAGGCGGGCGATATTGCGGTGGCCGTGTTTGTTGCGTGTTTTGAAATTTAATCACCACGCGAAATTGTATGCTCGTAACATAAAAGGGATCTTGAATTTATGATATTTCTTTGGCGGCAATGAAACAAGCTTTAGGCACTTTTGCGCGATCACCTTGTAAAATGAAAATTTCTGCCGCCACAAAGTAGGGGAAAAGAGGGAACGTAAAAATCTACCAACTCCGGTTTGTGGGTCTAAGTAGATGAGAGGAGGAAATAAAGGAAGACGAGGGAATGTATACGCTAACAAGTTCGCAGGAAACAAAGAGCCGCATCAAAAGCGGGGCCAACAAAGGATCACGAGGTTAATGATAAAATCATTATTTGAGCGCAAAAGAATGAAGCCGAGCAGAAACTTATTTTTATGCAACTTCTATAACCAAGGAAACAGGCAGATGCAAGATGCATTTCAATGTCTTCCAGCATTTTATTATACCACCCTAACTAGCCCTCCCACGAAGGATTCCATACCTGTGGAATGAGCGTCAAAAAAATAAGAAAAAATTCTTACATAAACGAGAAATCACTACACACAACTTTCTCGTTCTTTACTCGCTAAGGAGTTAGATTAATTGCCTTAAGGACGATTAATAACCACAATCCAACGGTTGTACTCCGTAATCGCGTGACTTCCCGTTTTTACGCTCGGCGTAGGAATATTAAGCTCCGTCACACGGCGAGAGGGTGAAAAAGCTTGCTCGGAGAGTGTACAAATTGTACATTTAATCAACTCATTAAAAGGCGGGGGCACGACGCGTGCAAGCACGCGAGCCTTGGTGCTGCTTGCAGGGTCCCGATTAAAAGGCTCGATCAGGACGGGTGTCATCGAATTTCTAATAAAGCCGGGGAGCTTGTCCTCGTCGCTAATTCGCCTGAAATTCCATCGACTACCCGGCTGCGCCGGCGACACCTAGACGAGGACACCAAACACGTTCGTCTGCACGTCTCCCTAACCGAATTTAATCGGATGTGTTTAGACTTTTGATAAAATCGATGGGACATTGTCCCCCCACCGCTGGGGACAACACGCTGGGAAACTCCGAAGCGGAGTTTCGTGAAAAGATGAAAGGAAGAGGCAGCGGGGGAGAATAAAACAAGAGGAGCAGGAAAGAGGAATCGCAACCCCTCGTCGTATTTATCCGACTATGTAGTTCCTCCGTCTGTCCTGCTGCGTTCACCCCCCTTTACCTGCCAGAAGCCTCCCTCGAAATAAAACTTCGTCTTCCCTGCTCCTCTCTTTCCGTTCCTCTCCCCCTCCCACCATTGCTCCTCTACTTTCACTGCTCCCACGATTCCCCTTTTTTCCTCCTTCTCTGCCTGAATCGTCGAGCATAGTAGTACTGGTCTTCCCCCCACCCCCTTTTCTCGAGGAGCGTCGGGGCGCCTCTTCTTTCCCATTTAACGCGTCCCTCTTGCCTCTGCTCGTTTATAGTTTCCCGATTTTTCATTTTGCTCCTTCATCGGCGCGGTTCCGCAGACTGGCGTATAAACGCTGGAGGATCTCTGGCCGGATATAACTGTGCTCTTTTTGATAGACTCCATGGATTAACCCTAGAGTAGCGGTGGTTGAGCTTTAGACAGCAAAGAGATGATATGCTTGAGGGCGCTTGTAGGCCAGTGCATTAGCGAATGTTGTTAAAGTGAGGGTAATTTTCGTGTTATCGTAAGATGTAGTGGTGGTGCTAATAGTAAATGGTATAGTAGTGGGATATTTAATATATCCCCAGTGTAATGAAAAGTTAGATTTAGTTTAAATAGTTAGAAGTGGACCATTTTATTGTGTAGAGAGTGGAATAATTTGATATATTCTGTTTTATGGATATGACCGAATTGTAAAGAATGGTTGCTTTCAATCTTATGTAGGTAGATGGTCCCCTCATTTTTCTGATTTGAAAATCTTTTATGTTCCCTCTTCAACGGGCTCCTCTATTCTTTAATGCCTCGCCGAGATCCTCGAAACTTTTACTTTCTCCTCTCCAGTGGAATTTCTGTTCCTTGGTATCTCGACGAAAGTCCCAAATCTTTTTCCCCGCTGCCGTTACAGAATTTCTACGCTCCGATTGCTCACTGAAGTTTCCAAATCTTCCAGCTTTTTCCTTTTCCCTCAACTTTTATTCTCTAATACCTAACCGAGATTGCTGATTTTTACACGCTCCAGTCTTTGCAAAATTCTCTTTTGTTTGTCCATGGAATATACGAACGTTTACCGTTTCTTCTGCTTACTTACTAAACTGAAATTAAACAGAGCGAGTGCCTTGAACGTTTAGTGACACTGAATATTATCACATTCAGGGAGTCAATTTTAAAGTAATTAAAGTTTATTAATGCTATTTTAATTTTCTTCACGCGAGCTATTTGAATTTGTAGTCAAGGAATCCGAGAAAATCGAGATAGAGTTACTATAGGCATCAAGCTCAAATATCGTTCTAAACTATCTGGTGCGTATTATTGAAGGAATTCGTACATTTTAATTAATCATAATATGCACACGAGTCAAAGGCCGGAGGAGAAGATTAATGACCCTCGACGCATAAAATTTCATCGAAATTCCGAGTCTCTACAGTAATTTTCTACAATGACAGACAGAAACAGCTGACTCCTCTACCATTTAATATTTATCATTCACTAATTCAGGATCAAACATTTATGGAAAAGTCTTTCACACCAACACTGCCCCAAAATTCTTTCATTTAAATATTCCACTTAATTATTCCAAACACTAGAACGAAGACTTCAAACAGCTACAAGCTTCTCACAAAGCTGTCTAAGAGGAATAGTTACCCAAACTGTCAGAAATGTCCAATTTATTCATCAAAACTGTTCGCATCTCCGAGAAACCTACCATTCAAAAAGTCTCGCGATTCCAGTGGACCCTCCACTTCACGCCACGGGGGAACCAGCCAATAATCGATTGTTACAAAGTTGGCGCTAATTTTCGGTAATCCCGTTCGATTTAATTCCCCGCGAATTTGTCGCGACTCCCACTTTCCACGGAGGGCGCGTTTAATTCGCCAGAAGAGCGAACGATTCAATTTAAATTTCAGGCCAGGGGCTGCGCTGTCAGGGGGATCAGGAATCCTTTTCCATGCTAAAAAAGAGGAAAAGAAAAGAGGAAGGGGGAAGTTGAGGCTCAAGATAAACCTCTATTCGTTTAAATATAAGCCTAGCACGCGAGACAGTCGAAGGACAAGGGGTGACGGAATAAATCGACAGATTCTCATCAAGAACTAACCCGGAGGCAAGATCCTCGTCCAGGAGGATACGACCAACGAGGTCTGTGATTGGCACCGGTGACAATTATTTGTTTTCCACAAATCACCGGGGAACGTCGTTTCCCTTCTTCGGGTGAATGGTGGCCTTTCTTCTTTGCCCTTACTAGCCCCAGCCCCTTCAATACCCGCCGCCCGTCCACCTCCAGATACGTTCTGGCTGTCCACGACATTTGCCGCAATATTGCCACCAGGGCGGTCTTTGACCCTCCGTAAACCAAATTTTCCGCCATGCATGAAAGGCTTCGGTGGTGGTACAATACCGACCGCCACGGCTTCCATTAAAGGAGAAAAGAAAATAGAAATTAAGGATGTGAATATTTTCCGAAGCTTCTACAAGATATCGCAAACGCTTGATGTGTTTACTTGAGACTTGGGAATAGAATATTTTGTTTTACTTGAAAGATACAGTGAATATAGTGGCTATTTTGAACGAAATATTTTAGTTTCATTCGTTGGGTGTGTTGGCAAGACTGTTACATTTCTTTAGATTTTACACTACGGCTTCGATAGATTTGATCGAAGGAAATCTAATTTAAATATAGGTTGCTCTTTATTTGGTGTTGCATTTATTTATTTTCATTTAAGGGGGAACACCACTGTGAAAGTTGAAAAAATTTCGATTTTTTTTTCTTCACTTTCTTAATGTTTAACTCTTCAAAAATACTCTCTGAAAATTTCAAGTTGATATTCGAAGAATTGACGAAGATACAGTGCATTTTGTGAGACGCGTCACGATGCCGTTCCGAGCGCGCTATGTTAGCGGCAAATAGCGCGCCGACATTTTTCTTACCCACTGTTCCGCCACATTGTTAAAGGTTATAAATTTTGGGTTTTTCCCGTTTTTACGCACGGTACGCTGTTTGTTCGAGAATCGAAGAAATGCAACCGTTGATCGGGCATTCGAGTGACAGTGAACGTTACGAACGGAAGTGTGATTTTTCCCGTGCAAACTTTAAACGCGATTTTCTCGAAACGACATTTTTCTAACTGATCGAATCAATAGCTCTGTCAATTTTTATCCGATCGACTTGAAATTTTGATAGGATCTTTAAAACAAGAGTATCTTCAGTTGTACGTACCGATTTTTTGATCGAAAACATATTTTTTTAAATACGCTCGAAAAACTATCCATTTTTTTGCGGATTTTCGAAACTTTTTCTTCCCAAGCGCACCATTTTTACAAAAATATTTTTTTTTAAAAATCGGTACGTACAACGGAAACTACACTCATACCGATTATATTAAAAAAAACAAAAATTGATTTCAGAGTTGCCGTTCCAAAGATATCGTTTCGATAAGCGACCTATGTTTTCTTGTGAGGGATGTAGGAGATTAACTGTATATGGAAATCTATGCATGTTTTTCTATTACTTTTTTTTTTATAGTCTCTTAAGACATTGTACTAAAGATAGGTAATAACAGTTTTATAATAAAACTGTAAGTTGTCCCTTAAAAAAATCTTAAAAATGGGCTCATTTTTCCGGCCGTCACAGTGGTGTTCCCCCTTAAGTTTTTTCAAGATTAAGTTTTTGCAGATCGAATGCTTTGTTATGCAAATAGAGTAATAAGTGGAAGTCTTGTTTAATTAAAGTGAACATGAAATAAGTTTGTTCTCACGATTTAGTTTCAGCTTTTGCGTGAAAAATCGGGACTGCGAAAACGAAAACAACGTATGTTTAAATTATATTTTTCCATAAATACCATTTCCTTCCATCGAATCTACTGAGGTCGTTTAAATAGCACCTGTGTGTGACATTTCAAAACAGATCGTTGACATCAGAAATAGCCTTGCAGTTTCTCAAACAGTGTACAATCGATCCTGTTTGTCGCCTAGGAATATATGTATAGCGTTCAGTCTGCACTCCTGCAGTCAACTGAATTTTACTTTTATTTCTATAAACGGCTTGAGGACAATTTTCCTCGTTTTATTGCAACTACAGCATTCACAAACTGACTGCCTGATACAATTAATTATCTCAGTAAATTAGAATCGGGAAATGTGACATTCAAAAGATATAAATAATCAAGCAGTTTTTCTGCAACAGTGCCAATTATTTCCCTTCCACGAATCACGCAGGAAACATTGCACAGCCATGTAAGCAAGAGATTTCCGACCCTCCGGTATTTTTCCCCAACCGTATATTTTCGGGATCAACAGGAGCCTGCCCGCGACATTTCGAGTTATATCACTGGCAGCAATGAGTCATTGTCAGAATTTCTGAAATGGAACGCGAGCTACCCCCGGCGAACCTTATTTCGTGCAACCCGAGCGACTCTCGTGGCAAGCTTGCAGAGATTAAAGACGTTTGTTAAGGATATTTTAATGGCTGCCTTAAATTCCCTACTCTACTCGTGGCTGTGAGTTTTTGTAATAATCTAGAACTGGACATTTGAATGAGCTGAATAAAGTTCAGAGAAACAAAATACGCTACCTCAAAAAGAAATATAATTAAACACACGTTTTGTTAACCCTAGGTATTCTATTTGACAGAACTCCCTAAAAACTATTTACCATTTTTTACATTAATCCTTCGTGGTCACACGGGGTGTATCGCACTCCAGGACATGTATTTCTCAATATTTCTCTAAATTTTTAGATCTTAATAATAAAATTTAAAGGTTTGGTGAATTTTAACAAAAAAGAATCAACAAATATCGACATATCAGAGTTTTAAAGAAACATCGAAACAGGCGAAATAAAATTTGTTGAGAAGTAACTTGACGCTGAAAATTCTCTAATTGCTTGTTCCTAAAGTTCCATATCAATTTTCAGACACCCTTCAACACGATATACTAACTAAGCCTATTAGCTGTTGCACCCCCTGCAGCTTAAACCCGCACGTGTGACAGCTTGCTCGGCTGAATGAATTTTAATGAAATCCGGTATTAGAGGGTCCGGCTACAATTTATCCGACAAATTCAAGTTCCGTTCACGTTGTTCAATCTGAATACATACATATCCAACTTGAGCCCGGGCACAGTAAACAATTTCGCCGGAACGACCATCTTGTTCTATCTGCTTTGGATACGTGACGCAAAGCTGCAGAAGCGAGCGGGGCTTTTTTATCAACATTTCTTAGATACCTGCTCGAAACTCACTGTGTAAATTCTGCGAGAATAATTCCAGCGAGAAAGTCAAACGAATAGAAGCACACATTAAAGGTAAAATTGTTTGCGAAGCAACCAATTTGAATATACTCTGCCGAGATCATAAGATTTTTAGCAACGAATTTAAGCAAAGAAATAAATTTATAAATATTTGTAGGCTGCGCGTTTCAAGCTCGCCCTGTAAAGTCCACGATACTATTTGAACGACGAATTTGAGTAAACGAAAGTATCTGGTAAACATTTGTTATAATTACTTGCGAGTTCACATATTTAAAATTCACCCTCAATGTAACCACGATAGGGGACGCTGTTTCTGAATATTTCTCTGTAATTTTATATAAATGTTAACATTTCTGTACCGTATGGTTATTTCTGCTTTGCCTTGATTCGTGTAATTGTTGACGATTTGATTTGAAATTTATAGAAAAAAAGGAAAAGAAATAGGGGACGTGTGTTTGAAGAAGAAGAGCCATTAAATAAATTAAAATGAAGTGGACTGGCTGAAATTGCGAATGGCCGTGTAGCCGGATAGAATTATTACATCGGTTATGAGAAACGTAATAATTGTGGGAAAACGCCGCAAAGGGCACTGACAGAAATATTATTTATAGGCTTTGGGGGTTGCGCTCTCGACCGCGGACCGCGTCCAAGTCGTAATACTGGTGATAGCGAAATATATAGGAGGGTAGGTTTTGTCGTATACACATTGTGGTCGTTCTTGTGATGCGATGAAGGAAAGAAAACGTGTATTTAGGGCGTGATAAAGCTATTCGCTTGACGTATCACGCGAAAAACCCGATTGTAAATTCCAGTCATTCTCATTTCGTTTGATATAATAGAGCTTGTATAAACATACGTTTCTTATAACAAAATACTAATTTGTATTTTCACTTCACGCGATTCTGACTGTGATTTTGAATTTTTATTAAATTTTTCTCTCCAACTCTTTCTATTTAAAAACAATAATACTATTTTAGTAATAATTTTCAGAGCTAACTACATTGTAGAGAGTCAAATATACCCTGCCACGAAATTTGCTTAATTTGCAAGGGGATGCTGTGATTATTTTCACATAAGGTCCAGCTATTCGTATATTTTCCACTGCATAAAATTCTCAACTCTGAAACTAACTCCAGAGCTTGTTTCTACTTTTAAAGTGGTAAAGAATGGGTTCCACCGAACATATTATGATGATGTACGTCCCGCTATAAATAACTGCAATCTTATTTTCCTCAAGGGAGAAACGTATGATCCATTTAATTTAAAGGGATCGACGTCCACTTCCATTAGAAGTCAACAATGTAATGACATTATACCACTGATCCCCGTGTTAATCGTAACCTACATACGTCAGCCTTGAATATCGAATGAGAAACCTTTTGTCGGTGAAAAAGATTATCTATTGATGTGCTCATAAAGGCGCGAAGCCCAGATTTCCTGGCCGACATTCATGTGACAGTGGATCTAATAAAATATATCACACCGTCGCTGATATATTCATTCGCAGTAACCCAAGAAGCCAAAGTAAAAATAGTACGTTTTAAATACCTTAAAACCCGGTTTATTTCACAAAATATAAGAAATAACTACAAGACAAAACAGACGACACCAGGAAATGTTACAGAAAAAGGAAAACATGGTTTCGTGTTATGTAGAATATTTTCTGAAGATCCAAAAATTGCGTACAATTAATAATGTGTGCAAATTAACAATAGAAGTATTAATATTTACAATGATTTTAATTTAAGGAACTTTTAGCCGGTGCATGGAATAATTTGTCTAACTCAAGGATCTCCAATAACTCGTAAAATCTCGAAATAATGGTACCGTTCTTTGCAAAATCCCTAAATTCCTCTGAAATCACTTGTCTTTAACGAAATTTAAATATTCGTCTGTGCAAAGATACTCTCTAATCAGCGGCAAAGAATGGAAGTGGATTTTAAGGAATTCGCCAAGGTTTCGCGTAGAATCAGAGGAAACGACTGAAAATTATGCACGCTCCTTCCACAATCTCGTTTCCGTTCACGAGGGAACTTTTCGCCAGCGTATGATAGTTTTCGGCCTGCCTTGGATTTCTACGAGCAATTAAAGAGTGCTTGGCAAGTTCCATGGCGAAACGATGGAGGGAATTATCGCGGAATCTCGCTGCCACGCTTGCCCCGTTCTTATTTCTCCTTCTGGTAATAGAGGTTTCTTGGTTGATTACCTGAAAAGTGTTCGACTATATCCGAAGCTCGATTTTCATGGGCTTTCCTTAACATTTACGTGCAAGTGGAATCGCGTCGCGATGATGCTACCAGATATTCAGTAAAGTTTGTTGCGCCATAAACGTCACAAAACAGCTCGACCAATATTTGATAAAAATACGTGTTTGCGAGAATTTCCCCTGGGCTACTTGAACCGGAAGAGTTGGAACCCACAAGAAGCGTGGAAACATTTTATTGAAAGAAATAAGCGTTCAGCTGCCATTGTTTCCGAAAAACGAACTTTCTATTGGGACTCGAAATTTATTTCGTCCCGGCGCGAGTCGCTCTTTGTTCCACGGCAGCGAAAATCAAATTACTTGTCACCAGCAAAAGGATTTGCCATCCCTTTGCGTTCCTCGGCTCAAAGGATGCGAAATATAGCACAGATCACGCATTCCTTCCGCAATTTCAGAATATTGTATCGCGCTCGAGGAAATTTCGCTTCCCGATTTTACACCGCTGCTTTGACGTATTATCATGATTCATGACTGAGTGAATACCTAATTCGACTAATTAGAGCCTCAGTCCCTTTCTTTCTCTTTACATGTACGTTCTGGATTTGTTTATATAAATGGCACAAATACGCTGTTTGGTTGTACAAACAGCTAAGAGATTATTCCCCTATTTTATTCCTATTTATTTTTTAATTGGCAATATTAATAGAGCTAAATTTAAAAAAGGGCAGAATATCTGCTCCGAAAAACACACTAATTTTTGCCGAAGATTTCCTTAAAAAGCGAGGCCTCTTTAAAACAAGAATTCTTCCATAATCTTGATGTGTTGTTCCAAGAAGTACATCTTTTCAGATTGTACCATTATTTTCACCTCACTGCAAGGATTAATATAATTACTTATTATTCTTATGATATATGAAACTTTGCAGCGAATATAATAAATAATGAATTTTTGATAATAGAATGGAAAGGAGGTGTTAAATATGATCATTACTGAAATTCAATACTTAATACAAACTGAAAATGGTTATAATTACAATGCCCTACAGGCATGCTTACATTTGTATCATTTAGCGCATTAATTATTCCCGCGGATTGTTAATTAGTGCAGATTGAAGCGAATGGTAAAACAAGCCGATATTCGAGCAACTGTCGGAGGTATATTATAGGGAATTGTTAATGACGTCCTGACTAAATCGACCAGCTACTGCAAACTCTTAACTACTTGCAATTGTAGTCCAAGTTAGATCAACTCGCGGCAACAAATGATCAAAACCACAACGCGTCTCGTGCTATGATACTTCTTCGTTCCCGACGGAAAACTGTCCAATATAATAGTGTGTATGTATACAGACGGAGTACTTACAAACTCTGTAGAAAACTTCTACATATTTCAAGAAGAATATAATTTTGTTCTGTTCAATTTCGCAATCACTGGAAACAAAAGTGCCATTTACCGATAAATGCCATAATTACAACACAGTTACAGATTCTGTTACTTCATTTTGATACAATATTCATTCATTTAATTCACCTAAATAAACTTAGAAAATTACACGCTTTCATTGGGTTAAAACGATATTCTTCTTTCCGGGAATTTACTTTACCAACGTCACTTTAACTCCTAATTCCATTATTAACCACAAGATACACCACAAAGTTTGATGCTAGAATTAAAGCTAAACCCGAATGAATCTGACAGTCATTCAGTCGAGGACTAGTAGCTGCAAACACGACTGCAAAAAATTCGGTTTGTCGTCGAGGAGCGAGCCGTTTTTGCTTCGAGTTTTGCCACCTACGCGTGCTGGCTGCTACAAATTAGACGATAGGCGTGCAACGTAACGCCAAGTAGTTTGAAACTGGCTGTTAAACCAATGCAAATTACTGCAAGACAATCTCCGTGTTGCGGGCGAAGGGCAGAGGGGGCGTGGGCCAGGAGAGAGTTCGTCCTTTCTAATTACGTATCGCAGCGAAAGAGGACGGGAAAAGCTTAACCAAGTTTTCACGAATTAATGTTGTCCTGTGTGTGCCTCGCGAATTTCACGTTTCACAGGAGCGTTATTTTCTGGACGATTTCGTAATTGGACGGTAACCCGATTTTCCGCGTCCCTTTGGTGAACGACATCAGACTTCCGTTTGTAATCGTACGAGCCCAGGCTTGGTGCAAATACAAGAAAATTTATATCTTTCCCCGCGGAAACTATTATTGAGCTGCAAATTTCCTGTTGCATATTTTAACTTAAGCTTTGGGATTTCGATTATTTATTAAATATATAGTGAATGTATCCTTGGACATTCGGAAAGTGATGTTGAAGAATTTGATGTAGAACTGATTTAGTTATTTAGTTATTTAATTAACAAGACATTTTGTAGCTTCTCAAGGAAGTCTTAAAGAAACTGCCAGCATGATGGAAACTGGAATACGTTAATTAAGTTCTTCGGGAAATTTCGTCATCGTCGCTTCATGTATAACCTGCAATTTTGCTACAAATTGGACGTAACGTAGCTGTGATACCCTGGTGTATATGCAAGAAAGGGTATCGAGTTAATCAGGAATATTCATCCCTCAGGGTATCGTTTCGCAGCGACGATTAACCCCTGTTCCGTACCCGTGCAACAGAGATTTATATCGGAAGCTTATTGTCCCCAATTTCGCTTTTCGATACTGAGTGTAATTTAATTATGTCATACACAACGTCGTCGAACTAACAAATAATATAAAAACTCGAGGCAACTGTGCGAGAAATACAAATGCAGACTTTTAAAAACAACCTTGACAGTTCAATTAAATATCAGTCATAAACAGTGTAAAATATATGCCTTCGGTCGAAGTTTTCATCTGCATGCGTTTGCGTATTCATTGTATGGAGAACTAATTTCGCCAGAATACAAAAACTTCAATTGCACTAGAATTTTAACTAACCTTATTAGGCGCGTCGAAATTTAATTAGAGTCTCACCAAGTATATTTAAATTTTCCGCTAATTAAATTAACTGAACAGCTAACACACCTCGTTTATACTTGCGACCAACTTGCACAAACATGTATCGATCATAACGGATTCTCGATAATTTGTTTAAGAAACTCTTCTCCCGAATAACACGCACTTGTGCAATAATAACAATTTAATGCGGAAAAAATAATCGTACTCTTACAGAATTATTGAATACTGTGTACGTACAAAGAAAGCTACACGTAACGTCTTCTCTGAACAAATATCTACAGGTGCTTCTCCCAAAAGAAAACTTCTCAAGGAATGCAAGGAAAAGAAGAGAAATAAGTGCTATTGTAAAACATGGAAGATGAAACCAGGGCACGAAGTACATGTGTCCAAGATTTCTATCGCGCGTTAACGACGTTCAATTAAGTAAATGGCCCTCCTGCGAATTTTCTCTATCTCGAAGCTGGAAGATTAATTACAAATTGAATTGGCTATAGGTGTAACGGTGTAACGACTGACTATATAGGGAGGCACAGACACAGAGGGCGAAGGGTGTCAGGTTAATTAGGGACATTCGTCCCTCAAGACATCGCTTTGTGACTAGGAGGCTTAACTGGACACGATGCATCCTGACCCCTAACAGCTACCCTGGCCTATAAGCTTGATCCCCATCGACATACATTAAGTGCACGGATTTCAGATGTCTATCTGACCTGTGTCAAATTAAGTGTCACCTGCCAGAAACGTCAGATTTAATCGTTGCAAGAAGGATGCCAGCCTTCATGCCTCGATTACGACGTCGCTGAAGCAACTTCTACCATCTCTCTCTTTCCTACACGTTGAAATGGAATAAAGTTTCCGAGGACACAATTCGAACGGGGGCTACTGATGTAAGATTTACTATAGAGGAAGTACTAGTGGAATAAGTTCTATTTAAGTGACTATAAAATGATTTTGAATTAAGTGCGAAGTTACAATTGTACAATCTAGTTACGAAGTTAATCGTTTGTAGAATCGTGCTGGGACTGTCTCTTAATTTTTCTCTGAACCGTCTTAATTTGCAGACACTTTCCCTGCCAATGGAAGCTGAACATTAAGAAATGGAAGAAAGAGACAGTGAGCATGGGTTTGAATTTACTTTCTGAAGTCCAAGTAATATTAAGTTTGCAATACTGCATTTAATTTGATTCTTCTGCAGATGAGAAATTTCAATGGAAATTGGAAATGTCACATTAAGTTTCAAATATGACATGAAATTTTATTACAAATTTCTTTTCTTTTCTCCACAAAAGAATTTCTTTCCTTCTGACCTTAATAATCAGCGAGTAGAATTCTACATAAATCGAACCTCATCAAAGTACGATACCAACGTCTTTTGAGGTAAAGGGGGTGGAAGAAAGTACCAAAGGGAAAGCAAAGAATTTCGCATCGGCGAGCGACAATTTACGTTCGCCTGCAAAGGAATAGCCAACAAAGTCCGACTAAAATAAGCACAAAAAGAAGACAACGATAACTTCCCGTTCCAATATTCAGCGCCATTCGCGGCACATAATTTCCCGCTATAATAGTTTTCTGTAAAGCGGCTGAATCGCAAAACAGGCACGTAACTCTTAATTCCACCACGACCCGTTATATTTTCGAACGTCTTTACCAGGGAATCGAGCACATCTAGAAAATCCATAAAATTCAAAACAAAAACCTATCGAAACCTTTTCCACCCATAACATACCACTGTTGAATAATTTCAGAGCTTAAAAAGAGTTGATTTAATCGAATCTACATATTTTCCTTGGAATTACAATTCAAAGTTCTCAATACACCAGAAAAACTTTAATGCTTGAAAGCGTCGCGTAATTACAAACATACAAATCAACACAAACGTCTGAATTAATTAATCATTCATTAAACACACCGAATGCAGCGCCCAGAAACAATGCAATTAATGAAATAACACAACACAAACAATTTTAATTACTCGAACTCCTTCCAATGTATAGAAATATATCGCTGACTTTGAACAAGAAATACAGTTAATTAAATGGCAAAATATTCAAACGAAACTCCTCGACGGATAGAGGAAGGTGTGTTTTCGATAATGCATTTGTTTCGTAGTCGATATCTCGATTGGGTCCCGTGATATAAGACTTGAAAGCGCGTAGAGTTTAAAAACGCGGGAGTCTGAATGGCGGCTGAAGGTACAGGAAGTGCAGGAAACAGCGTGACCTACTTTTCTTCCGGGAAATGCATACGTCACTAGTAGTAATAGTAAAAAAAACGCAGACTCAGCGTCCGTCATTGACCAGCGCACGGCAGCCGAACTTGAGGTAGGTCAGGAATGCGTGGGAGCGAGAGAGAAAGATACAGCGAAACATTAAAAATTACATTTCTCTTTAGACCGCGATATCTCAGGACTAGAAAGCCGTATCAACACGAAACAAACGTCATTTTAAAGGAGAAGGTCCCCCGTTTCTTACGATTGCATTTACACGAAGAAGCTATGAGCAGTTTCAAAATTCTGACTGCTTGAAATTTGGTAATTTTAATACGCGATACTTACGGTTCTGAAGAATACATTATGGCAAAAATATGTATTTTTGGGCTGATATTGCTTATTATAATCGTGTTAATTATTTTTAATATTTTATATAACGATGATAAGCAATATTGTTTATTGGACTTTAATTTCGCGCACCTGATTTGATTCAGAGTTAATTAAAATGGTCCACTGGGTGTTCGGAATATTTAATTTGGATGTTAACGATATATTAAGCAGTAAGAGTGTTTATAAGAATTTGTTTTGGCATTTTTTTAATTAATATATCCCCTATAGATATTACAGTAAGGAGGAGTCCACTGACAATTTTGTTCACTAGGCTGCTCGTAACGTTTGTTACGTGTCAAAGGCTTAAATATAAATATTTTTCTCCGTCCAGGTTTTATGTCAATTAGCCATACGTGAAAATGAAAATGTGTGCAAATTTGGTGCAGTGGCTTTGATCTTCATGGGAGGATCGTGGTTTTCTCTCGGCGGGCAATCATTAAACCGAACACGAATTCGTAAACTGTTTTTAATGGCGCTTTTAACGGCGCTTTTAACAAGACTTCTACCAACGCGTCGATCCAGGCCTCTCTGTATCAGTTTTGAACTAAAATGACCTTTTTTACACGGTTTAATGCATACGCGAGGTTGGCTTTGAGCGCGACACACTCGCGAACGCTTAATTTCGCGAAGTCGTGTCTACGTCGAAACTTGACAATGCCTCCAAAGCCTGTAAAGCGAGCTCCGCGAGAGGAGAGTTTACTGGAAAATATTATTCGAGAGTCGTGCTGTTGCTCGCTTCCTTTAATAAGTCCGTCGATTTCAGTGAAATAATTCTCTCCGCACGTGCGATTACAAGCTCGTTTCGGGGAAACTGCTTCAACATTTTAAATCGGGAAATGCCGCTGAAAAATATTATTCGACGAAAAGGACGGTCGCGTTTCGCGAGGAGGGATGTGATCGAAAACCTACCAAATTATGAGAGGGACTCTGGGATAGAAACGAATGCAATTGAAGGTAAACATCCGAGTACCTACTCAACGACCAGTGTTTGCTCTCGAAATTCAGTTACATCCAGATGCTGAGCAACCAATATTCTCAAATAGATAAGCATCGATTTAAATACTACTATTATAAGGATACAGACAGAAATAAGAAGTTTAAATAAAAGAATGAAAAAAGGGACGCAAAAATTTGAAGAATTGCGAATGAAAATAACTATTTCCGGAAAATAAAATAGTCCAACTGCGGTAAAAGTCTCTTTCCGAAATTTATATTCTATAACTCATTAATCTTATCTAAATTAACCCCCCCCCCCCCTTCACATAGAAACGTCTATAATTGTAATTGTAGGCTAAGCCAAATGTAAAAAATATTCCTTGTGTCCCGCTCTCCCCAACGAACGAAAATTCCAAGTCACCCCACTCGTTTAAAATATACAACATAATTACTAATCCTCCCCTATGTTTCCCTACATCCAACCTTGCGTAACGAAATTTCAACTACGACCCGAGCCGTGTCAAAATCGTGGCGAAAACAAACTCTCGCGTCGCGTCGACAAAAGAAAAAAATGGCGAATCGATCCGAATCTCAATGGTGAGGGACAGCGAAGAAGGGGAATCGCTTGGGGAAAATTTCGATTTTCACTTCGTCTATCCGCTCTTTTCCATCCAAAATTCGTTACTCGGCCGGTACAATGCACCGCGGAGCCCTTTTGCTCGGAAAGTCTGCCGGAAATTGGCCGCAGACATAGCCGGCCACTGACAGGAAAAAACACGCTGGCGCAAAAGGAACTGCAAAAACAAACAAACAAAAACCAGGAGGAGGACAGGCGGTGGAGGTGGGGGCAGGAAAAAAAAAATATCAAAAACAATCAATTCCTTTTTACCCCACGAACAATGTCCCGGGGACGCGTAGCCGCTGGCATTCGGTAGCATCGTGCGTGTCACGGTGTGCTCGCCTCTATGGTGCACCATGTTGCATATTTAAAGGCAAGGCGCAAGGATGGAATATAAAGTCCGCCGGAAAACAGCGCTCGCCCGAAAAAGAAGCAACACGAGCACCGAGGGGGGATGGAAAGAGGGTGGCAGGGAGGGAGGTAGGGAGAAACCGTGCAGCATCGCGGCGCAAGAATTAATAAAGCAACGAGAGGAGCAACGTCACGCGGTTTGTCGTCGTGTTTGGCCGAAAGAAAAGGCGCGGGACCGTGCATATTTCGCCCGGTTATAATTCCGTTGCGCACCGCTGCCCAGCAACAGCCTCACCTGAGCTTACGACTTTTATTCGGCCTGTCGTTCTGGTCTTCGCGACGCATCCTCGCACGCGCTCCTCGCTTCCCAGGCCGGTCACGAACAGCCCCTGAATCGCAACAATTAAAGCAAAAGGACCGGCGGGCGTTTTTTTTACCATCGCGTTCAACGCGCCCGTTCCACCCATCGATCCTGGGCAAGGTGAAAATTCGCAATTCCGCGTAAATGGATCCGGAGGGGTGATAGCACGGCCGCGATATCGGGTGTAAGTTAAACGTGGATTGTGGAGGATTTTTGTGTATGATGCTCGATGTGGCAAGCGAGGTGACGGGGATTGGGTCTCGAATTAAATATTTGCGAGCAGGTGTTTGGCGAATGGAATGTGGGATGAGACGCGTGATCAGTATTGTCATTTATATTTTTAATATTTCCTGCTTTTAACCAGTATACCAAATCTAACGGGGGTTGACACGTTATCTAACGGGGGTACTTGAACTTTATAACCCTTTGTGATTCGACAGTTCTGTAGTCCCAATTGCCTCCAACAAAAATGGACATTCCCAGTTTTTCCCCTTACCGTTCATATAATGTTAGTAAGAAAATCGCAAGAGGTATATTCGTCTAATATTTCCAAGACACTGATAAATATGAATTCTATCGAATAAACAATTCTACAGACTATATTCATATCGTTTTACTATGTCGATAAATAAAGCCACAGAAATTAGTATTCCAGCAACATTAATAATGAAAAAGTTGCCCAGAGCGGTCGCGAGCAGAATCAATACAGATTGAATCGGCTGGGATTAAGTATGCAATAAATACTCTCCACTTTTTCGTTCTATTCCGTTCCCTTCGGTTGCTGGCGCGACGACGCACATGGATCCTAAATTATACGGAAATTCTGCTCGTGAACGTGCGAACAAATACGACAAAAATGGCGTTCCAAGCGGGTTCCAGCGTGTTACAGGTGAAACATATACCGAGGGGGGTCAGCACGGCATGCGGTGTTAATAATTATTATCTACGGTCACGTGAGCATAATAACGTTGGCGTGCGCACAGTGACGTGCTTTTGATAATCGCACGTGCACCGCCTCCTCGAGTTCTTTTCCATTCAATCAGCCAGGTCCTTGTTCGCTCCTTGAGCGACCGAGGAAGCGATTAATTGGAGAAGTATCCCGAGGGCAGGGAGAGAGAAAAAAAATGATTGCTTGCTCCCACCAAGTAATTAAGTGTTAATATATCCTGTCGTGAGCGTTCGCGTCGACTAATTAACCTTTTACGCTTCGTTTGCATGCATTCACGAAAACCTCCGCGTGACTTGTTGCTAAAAGGGTTGGCGTTAAGGTCGCGAAGATTGAAAATGCTTCGGTGAAAGGGCGAAGGAGGCGTGTTAATTTTCGAATGCTATGAGCACGCGCTCGGGAAACGCTGCGTTAGAATTCAGAAATGAAGTTTAGAATTTTCAGTTCTTTATATTAAATATAGAGACTGTACGTACTATAAGCCCGATTTTCTGTCGATCTCTAACGATCCGTGTACATTAGATATATTTTGTTTAATACATGTTTACCCTGGCGAATAAAATTGATAACCAATACATTATTAATGAGAGAATAATGAATCTGCTACTCTCCACGGCAATTCTGATATAGGACACGGTGATGGTCACTTTTCATTGCACAGAAACACATATTTCCTGGGAAAGTCGCAGTATTTTGGTACTAAAAAACAGCGCTTTTAGCGGCGCTAAGAGTTTCCCTGAAGCTTTTAAATGAGCAGTCTGAAAGGTTTCTTTGATGATGATACAAGATCTTAGAGGAGTTTAAATCCCCTTCAGTTTACTTGTATGCGAGTTCCTCGCGATGCTGGACTTTTTACCATCGACACTTTTATTAGAGTACATGTTACGTCGAATGAAATGAATCGCATCATGACTTACGTCTATCAACTGGCTAGGAAGAAAATAAATGCCGCTGCTAAAATTAAAATTCTGTACTTTAACCACCTCAGCCTCCGTTTTGTAATTTTAATTTTTCAGAACAAATTCATGAGCCAATTGCAGTCTACAAACTATTCATTATTATGAAATTGATTTATCGACAGGATCGCAGGTGTTGCAAAGTTGAAACACGCAACACAACGAATCACCAATTTTAATTTCGTCTGAGAACGATAATCAGCGAAATTTCAACGAAACGTTTGCCTAGGGGGTCGCAGTCGAATTTTAATCGACGCCAGTACGTAACGAATGCGTGCGCGCAGCCAAGCGAAACGATACGCAAAAATAAATTAATAAACTTCAATATTGTTGCTGATATTCCTGTTACATATAGCGTACGCGATGCAGAAGTAAAACATTCGGGAAACGGTTCCAGATAATAACAGCGATTTACGGTCTGGTAGTTATAATTCCAGCATCGGCGACAAATTATGCGCCTGCTTTTCAAAATTGCGCGTACACACCGTGACCGAGCCCCCTGCTAGCAATGGGATTTGAAAATGCTGGGTTTTTTCGAGAGGTAGTCAGCTTCATTCGTAACAAATTATTTCTACCTTCAATTATTCGCAGGGAATTGTTAGCTCCTGTTTAATTTGATACTCAAACGTCATTTAAATTTTAATGCATCGATTATAGATTGTTTAATGATATTCCTTAATATCTCGCGTTAAAGAAATTTAAGGTTTATTTCGATTTATAGTGAACAGATGCTAAGCTGCAGTCGTTATCGTTTCAACAAACGTGAAGCTAAATTGTACGATTTCGTAGCTGCAGGTAATGGGTTTAAAACGTTGCAAAATGCCAGACAAATGCAATATTTAACTAAACCGACATTCGCTTTTGCAACGTGTTAACAGTTTTCCTCGACTGTAATGTAGAATGGAATTCAATTTATAATTTAGATTGAATTTAAACTGACAACTGTAATCAAATAAAATATTGGGCGATACGATGTAGCTGTTTCTAAGTAATGGGAAACGGGGTTTCACCCAAACGTTTTGTTTAATGAATTTTGAGCGATTTTTTAATTACATGTAGGGAAATTGGAACCTCGTGTAAATTCTGTGAATCCAAACTCCAGCTTGGAAGATTAATCTCATCATGTTCTTGTTTTCTTGTAAAATAAAATGTAGATTCCAAAAATATTGTACAATTAATCTGCTTTTTACCTGAATATTCGGCAAAATTGTGAAATACCAGAGAATGTCCACTCACCTATCATAGTAGTAGTCCCTGCAATCAAAAATATAATCAAGAATTAGTTACAAAACATGAATGAGTATACCTTATACCTAACACTTTTATCATTTAAAGCTAAATGCCAAAAACTGAATAATCTAATCAAATCAAATCAATTGCAGCGTAGAACCGAAATATAGTATAGCAGATATGCAAAATTAAGCCCCTAATATGATTTTTAACTTTACCTAAAACTACATTTCAAAATATGCAGTGAAAATGTACAGTTAAAAATTTTGTAAAAATCACAATAGATGCGTTCATAGTTCTTTATTCCACCATTCAATTGTGCCATGGAATTCTACTTAAAAACCATGCGTACTTATATTAATATTATTTTTTGTTACAATTCCATTCAAATGCTTCCATCAATTCGAACGGCGAAATACACGGAATTCAATGAAAAAACGAATTTTCACGTACGTTTGATGTAGACCCGGAACAAAATAAACGGCAGAAAAGGTGTGGGTGGTTGGGCGTAATGTTTTTTCGTTTTCGAAAAACATGGCGATATACGGACAAAGAGAAGAGTACATATACGGATATGTTTCGCGGTATCAAAGCGAGGTGGAACTGTTGGAACGGCGGCCAATAAACGTTTCGACCGACGCGATCAGAAATTACCACGTGCAATAGGGAGAATGTCAACCGAATTCGATCGATACCGCGGAACGACTTTTTCATAAGTTGCTCGCGATGGTATAGACACTCTTCGATTTCTACCTTAAATGAATTTCTAAGAAAGATCTGACGCGATCCTTGCTTCAGATACCCCAAAGGTATGTAAAACTACACGCGCACAAAGCTTGAACAATATGGGAACGTATCAACAGCAGAAATCTTCCATTTACTCTGCTTTACTAGCATTCATATCGTCGACTATCGCGCCCCGAAATGTTCACGTATCGCCTTCTGCCTTCATTTACACCAACGATCCAATCCCAGTATAGTCACAGTTCAATCACAGTTTAGTGTTCCTCGAATCAGCTAAAGCACGACAGTGTTCACACGTTCCAGTCACGTTGCAGTGCACTGAATAACATTTCAACGTCGATGGAATCGTGACTAGACCGTCGCTTCAAGTCAAATCCAAGGGGTGCCGACATTCATTTTCTTCCTGCGCTTGGAATCTGGTGCTTTAAATGCATACTGGTACCATTCTTTTTTTCAAATATTCAGACGGGAATATTCGGTGGCTCTGCGCAGTAGGATCGCGTAAAACGAATACACTCTACACAATTATTCCTGCAGACATCGAAGACACATGGTTCGAGGTTTATTTAAATTGTTATTTGCAGAGGCTTTTTATAATATAAATTAGAAATATAGTCACCGATTGTCGCTTAGTTTTTGATTTTACAACAGCAGTTTTACTTTAAAAGAAAAGACGAATCTGAGATTGTTCTTAATGATATGAGAAAAGATCGTTTCATTGTACAGATTCCGAATCCTTTTTATTATTTAAGAATAATTGTTTTGTTTGTTATAGCTTAAGAAACAGTAGCGTGGGTACGTTGAAATTGGACAGGCTGTGTGACAGGATGTTTCTAAATTTTCGACGAGCCCATTGAAATGGAAAAATCGACGCCGTCGGATTAAATGGAAAATTCAGTGATACGAGTCAATATCTGCTGCGGCTGCAATATCGAGCGTTGAAGGTTTTCGAGGAACTACGCTTCCGTCGAATCGATCGCTTGAATCTTTAACGCTAATAGACGTTACAGTTTCGATGCACTTCCCGGAATGTTTTTATCCTGTTGTTCAGGTGTTCAATGGACTTTCGCGGTTCCTTTCGATGGATAAAGTTGTTACAGTTACACCATCTTGGGAGAATTACGGCCAATCTTGCCGTTGAATGGGCATCTTTGAACAGTTTCTTATTCGAAAGGGGAAGCCTGCGTCAGCAGCAGTAGCAGTGGAATCACAAGCATAATTCAATTGATTGTTATTCCTGCAAATGACGTAGCAAAACGATTCAACTTTTAAGTAGCCCCGAATAATTGGCCCCCCAGCGGCTATTTACGCAAACAATGCGGTAAGCTTTCGCGGTTTCATTCGTTTCCCGAAAAGCTTTTGTGATACTTAAGGTTATCGCACATTAGACTGGGATTAGAGTGAATTACACAGTGCTACGTGTACACAGAGGCGATAAAGGCGCAGCGACGCGAAAGAAATGGTTCGCAAAGAAAGGAAGTAGAAGCACGAATGAATTCTAAGTTGGGTTAACCCGAAGAAAGCGTTATTTTCTTCAGAATTAAAACATAAGAGTACCTAATTTTCGAAGAATTCCAAATATATTCTGCTTCAAGTAACAGTATTATAAAAGAAACTATGATTCTTTTATATCTACGAATTGTGACGAACAATGCAAACTGATTGTGAGTGTAAACTGAATAATTTGAATTAATTACTTGGAGACAATTGAGGTTGTCATTATATGAAGAGGAATAAAACTGCACTGGTACCAATCAAAGAATATTTGTCGAATTTGATTGAGTAGTACCGTTCCAATTAACGTCACAGAATGATTTAAGTTATAGGGATTGTTCGAGAGAAGTTGTTGCTGAAATTACTACACCAATACCTCTGTAATGGCTGCCTTTACCCCGTTTAAGTGCAGCTAAATATTTGACGAGTTTATCGGTAACCAGTCCATTCTTCACTTACCGCGAAGAATGGTTCTTTGAGGCAGGTTTAGCGATTTAAGAGGAGATTGGCAATTACTTTACCCGCTGTAACTACTCGAGCTTAATACGTTCAAGGTATCGAGACGTTACTTACACCGATACTTTAAAAGACAGGGCAGCTAAGCAGCTCCACTCAACGAGAAGTTAAGAAGGAAATGAATTTTACAAAGTTAAATCTGTGGTCAAAAAAGGTAAAGCTACTATTCCCTCGACTTGAAAATGCCTGCGAAAAGATTGTTGCATCACACGAGAAATACAAGCTTCCCCCACAGCTGAGAATTAAATAACAGAATATTTCCTAAAAGTGGCTGCTAACAACGTCCCTTAGCAATTATTATTCCATTAATTTGTTGCTGCATCAGTCCTCCAAGGAACGCAGCGAACCATTCACAAACAAGTAGCGAAGCAGAATGGCGGGAGTGTGTTCCTACGGTGGCATTTCCCCTCTTACGTTATTTAACTAGAACTTCACGCGTCATGCGGAAAACAGCATTAGCCAGCGTTTCTACGGGCATTTGCCAATATTTATCGAATAAGTCGAAACACAGGGTAGGAAATTACTGATAATCAAACGGAGGAGGACGCTAATCGAGTTTGTGTAACGGTCGACCGAACGAAAAGTGTTTCGGTCAATAAACGGTCCATTAATTGCCGTTTAAACGCACGATTTCTGCTGCTGAAGGAGAGAAAACGGCGGACGCTGACCATGAAATGCCGTCGAAAGGATCGGCCCCCGAGAAAATTGCCAATTACTTTGATTGCTTTGCTTCTCCAGGCGAGCTGGCTCTGTTTGGCAATGCTTTAGGGGTGATTCTGTGCCTTCGTAACATTAATGTAAAACGCGGAGTGGGGGCTGAACATCTCGCGCGAGATCCAGCTAGAACAGAGGCAAATTTAAAACTGAGCAAAGGGCCCTCAAAGAGACTGTGAATACCAAGTGGTTGTTGACTCTGCGATCCACTATTACGAATACCATTAGATTTGCATAACATTGGACAGAAGTTTGCGGTGGCAGTAGGAAAGGCTTGCACGATACCGACACTGTACTTTGAATCGACGCGGAATAGAAGTTTCGCATGTGACTTGCATGCAACTGCTTTGCAAATGGCACGGGAGGGAAACATTCTAAATATAATCGAGTGAAATGAAGAAGAATTAAGTAGAGAGTGTAAAAACTATTGATTTTCTCCAAAATTGCTGCTTAATTATTTTATCAAACGATCTTAGTGTTTAAGATATTATTACTAATCATTATTATTCCCGGGTATGAGCAAGTATTAAACTTCTATGTGATATAAATAGCTCCGATGAATTATTCAGGATTGTACTAAATTCTAATAAATAATAGAAATTACTAGCTAGTTCGCAGTATGTATTCATTTTCGAATATTATTCCTTCCCTCTCTGTTCATCAATGTGTGTAATTTTCACTGCTCGTGGGAACGAATATCGATCGAAGAACGTGTAAAAATGGCAGGAACATCGTGAAAAAAAAACTGGGAAACGATCGTGCATTCGTGATCTAGACCGTCTGAATATTATTCTCTGGTCGAAAGCGCAACTACAACGGTTCCGGCGCGCAGTGATTGGACGCGAATGGCAAATCGATTGACGATTACTGAAGCGCATAATTCGAAATACAGGGTTTATCAAAAGATCTGGGCTTGGCTCGGTTGTGGCTTGGTAAAGTCACGCGAAAATGTCGCTGCAAAGGAAGCGCGCTATCTATTGTAGGAAGATATTGCGAAAAAGTGCGATATTTTTTCGGGCAACACGAAATCCACGATTCACGGTACAAATAAATATCTAATGCATATTTATTGTATAGCTATTTCATATCCGCACCTTTGGGAAGGTGTACATGCACCATACAATTTATGAGACTGAAAAATATTTATATTGCGATGCATTGTTACACTTTAATGTGTTTCAACGGGCGTACAAAATAGGGGATAATAAATGGCAATATTTTTTTAAAGAAATAGAGGTATATTAATGGAGATGCTTTGTATTTAAATCTTTTCCTTTTAGTCTCATCAATTGCAGAGGCTATTTATGTGTTTACACGTCTGTTAGAAATATTTTTCAAGTTTCTTTCAAATTCCTTTGTACTGTCACGAGTTTGTGTACATTTAGAAAATGGGGGATATTTGTTTGGGGCATTGTACTTCGTAAAAAGTTGCTATCATAAATTCGTTAGAACTGCTGTAATAGAAGGGCTATGGAAACCATTACGGAGGTGAATATATCTCGACGATAGATTGAAAATTGGGAACAGATGCATGCAGAGTTCACAGCAAAAAAAAGGAAAACGGCGATGCATCGAGTCGTTACGTATACCGAAAAAATGACGGTGCAATTATGGGGGGTGACCAGCGGCATCGGTGAATTCTTTGTTATTCAAAGTTTTGCGTTTTACTTTGCGTGCTCTTTTTTCCGGCAGATGAAAAAATATGGCCTGTCCACGATTTTTCATCAAGACTATTTGAACGTGAAAACGAAACGGGAGGAAAGTGTGGCGCGCCTAAAAATTGATCGATAGTGTACCACGCGTATAAAAAGCTCATTAATCAAATCACGTAATTGCAGACAATTTCTTACATTCGCTTGCACGTGTTTTCTGTGCTGAATGCTACGTGCGATTTATTTAAAATCTTATTTTTCAGCGTCTTCACCAAATTATGATTTCATGTTCCTTTCTTTACCTATATTTAGTAAAATATCTATCCTTAATATGGTTTTAAATTATTTCTGTTTTGGTATTAAATGAACAGTGATACGAAATATAATAAGCTCAGTCGGGGATGATATTTCCTGTTTGAATATCATCATTTATAAATGCAAGCAACAAGATATGCCACTTCCCTTACAGCAACTGCAAATCACAGATTCCCCCAACAAAGATGATTTATGAATCCATAAGAGTGCTTTATCAAATTTCACATCGTGAGTGACGAGCCAGAATTTTTTTGGCAGCAACGAATGTTTCTGTATTTCTGGCTGGTAGAGCGTATATTTTAGCCTCAATTTGACGGAAGGTTAAATATAAACGCGCACATTTGATAGTAATTTAAACATTTAGGCGACCTGCATTTTCTGAACTTTATATTTAATCGACGAAGGATTCAAGCGTACGTACCAGAGCGTTCTACTTTATTTTGGTTCGTTCGAATTAGTAGGTCGCGAACTGCTGTCAACTTTTATTATGCATAGGGAACGACTCCATCACCGCATTTTCATGTACCGATCGTTCGTTGCCACGTCAAAGAGCCAATAAAGGGTCGTTAATATCGCATCAGCAGTTACGTTAAAAGTACGCCAGACTTCTGCATAACACGTGCCCGTTACCAGTACTTTATCATTGGGCGTTCGGTTATTACTATGCAAAGTCATTAAAAAGACAAAAAGAAAAAGAAAGTGGAGTTCCTTTGAAATAGGTAACCCACGAAATAACGCGAATGCGTTCGCAGGAAATTTCGGGTGAAATTCGAGCAGCTTCGAGTGCAGAATTAATTAAACAATTCAAATGGAATTTGAAATCGTTTACACGTTGTTTAAAGCAAATGAAAAGTACGCAGGCTCGTCCATTAATTAAACCTAACGCAAATTGAACAGACGAATTCGAGATCGGTAACAGACTGCTCGTGCATCTGAACGAATGTACAAAACCAATGAATTTAAATCGACCAGCTGGCGACGGAATATTTTTTACGAAATTTTGTTGAACGAGCAACGTGTTGGACCAGTAACACGCTTCCTAGTGAATTTACATTAACGCACTGGATTAAAAGGAGTTTTAATCGTTGATTTTCCCTTCCGCTTCAAATATTATACCTCTGAATTCACTGTGAAAAACGTGAAAGTAATTGTTTAAAAAATACTTCTGATTCTGAGAACCGAAGCTTAGTGCGAGTAAAAATGTTGGTTAATGAAACACTTTATAAATGAACTGAAAGATTACTTTAAGATAAAATCGTGGGCTAAGGGTAACATTATAATGTGATAATAAAGTGAAAATTATTTGTGAAACTATCGCTTGTAATAGTCTAATAATGTTGCCTGGTATTGAAGTCTCCCAGATTAGAATAATCGATAGTATCGACACACACGTAATTTATGTTGAGCAAGACGTGACAGGAAATTCAGTAGCGAGCAAATGCTCTCAAAATTCGTTAATGGATGCTGATGTTCCGAATTAATTAAAATTGAGAATGGAAGTTATCAGAGTTCTTGCAATATGTATAATCTCATATTTCCACAATTATGAAACAAAACGCGTCTTCAGTTATAGAATAGTAAAGAAACTTTGAAAATCTTATACGTAATATATACATATCATATTTTAAATATAATTATATACTATATAATCAATAAAATATAATATAATTACAATATGAAAAATATTACACCTATAATTTTAACGAATTATTGGTAAAATCAATTCGAGTACGTTCCACCTTAAACAATATTCAATTACTGGTCACTAACGACAGTAGATACACATAATTAATTCCAAAGGAGAGTACTTTATTGCACACCTGATATTCCAGTCGCTCTTGCCCACATTGTGATCACAGGCTCCCAAAACCCAGCGTCTTTCGAAACGGGCGAACGTAGTCGCAGAAATCACTACTTTCACTAGTTGAATCACTTAATCGAATCGTGCAACAATCGTATCACGACGTGATTGAACCGTACGCAAAATGAATCGATGAACGCGAACCGTCTCTTCCGGTACTGGCCCGTACGAAGGCTCGAATAGAACTGATTGCGAATAAACACAAAGTAATCCGACAACCTCGACCGTAGGCGCCCCTGAAATGTTTACAAACGTTGGCTTCCGCCTATTGGACAAGTTACGGCCTCTCTTATATAAACCACTGCAGAGAAAACTACCTGTCTCCTCTATTTACGAACACGTCTATTTTTCAACGTTACTAACATTATGGCACACATTTTTATAATTTAATGATGTTTCGCAAATTATATGAAACTTACTTTGAAACTACAGAATATTCGTTTTCTGCCTGTTACATTCCAACGAAAAGAACTTTGAGGTTCTATAAAACATCAAGTTCTTTGCTCTACAACCCTTAATTCAATCCAAGAGAAATAGTACAACATAAAATCCTTCATTCTTAGTGCCTATCGTATTAGATACACACTTTTTATAATAATTTATGTATCGCTACTACTTAGATGCGATAAAAATATATTGCATGAAACGTGTGTTAATTGTGACCTGATCGTTTTTGTAATAAAATAAATGTAAATTGTCCTGGACATGTTTCAGTGTCGAATATACTCGAATTTCACAGTGACATTTTCACACAGGAAACGCGGTAAATCTCATTTAAAACGGAGCCCTTCACGTGCGCTCTGTTAAACCGCACAAAGAGGAATCTTTGATTTCTCACGTAGGAAAGAGACGGCTCCGGCTTTCCCGGCGGTAGCATTGACTCGTTATCGTAACATTATCGGTGAATGGTCAAAAGGGTCGCGGGAAGAGAATCGAGAAAGCGTGGAAAAGAAGGAAGTCTGGGGAAAAAGGAAAACAGCAAGTTCCACTGGTCAAGGGGGAGGAAATGAGGAAATAGAGTACGAGGCGTACGAGACTCTGGAATCTTCCCATTCGAATGCACCTTCGCGACCATAATTTCGAGAAATCGTCTACGTTTCATTTCTTAAATACGTGATAATGACTGAATTGTAGATAAACGTCAGATAAACGCAGATGCAATTCTTATTAACTACGTTGCCTAAGAAGTGAATCTGTTTTTGAAAATCTTGTACTGTACTCAAAGAATCAGGCAGTTTTTTGAGATTCTGAGGGCCTGAAAATGTTAACTATAGATGATTTTCTTAATCTGGTTCAGGCATAAGTACGACGGTGGATTTTGTAGTATTTGAAATTGGGTGGAAATTCTTCAAATATGGGAGGGAACAAATTTCTTGCTTCTCTGGGCGAATGAACTACCTAAACTATTGCACTCTTTCTATCGATACCTTTGATTCGTTATCGTGACGTTATCGTTGAATGCACGTCGAGAAAGGCTACGATGGAACGATACAGGTGAAGCGAACAGGGTAAATGGTATTTTCGTAAAAAGAAACAGAGAGACGGCGGAATACGGTACAGACGGAAACGCGAAAGAAATCTGAACGGGGGTCTTGCTGGAACTTACTTCCATCGCGAACGCTCCATTGGAACGCTTTCATGAAATTAAGATTTCGAAATTCTACTGCATTATTTCTTCATCGTGGGGAAATAGAGGAAATGCAGAACGAAATACTCGATTCTTGATGTATGAATACGTCAGCTTTTAAAATAATAAAACGAAAACTATGTGTGCATAAAATGATGGATAATTTAAACTCCACAAAATTGTAGAATATTTGTCGAACATTTTATCATTGAAGCACACTGAATTTCATTTAGGAATTATTTGAACGAGTAAATTCGATGAACTTCTTACATCGAAGTTTAGTAGATATTTAGTAGTTCAATATGAAGCAATAAACTACATTCGAATGTTCACCTGAAATTTGTCTAGTTCTCAGAGGAAACAGATCAGCGAGAAATGACTGAAAATAGAATAGCTAATAAAACCTACAATAATACTACAATATATTGTACAATCCCAATTGTATCAAAGTATAATTCTGTAACAAAGAATTCTATAACATTATCCCGCGAGAGTGTGATTTAACGAAACGCTTATTGAAAAGTTGGCTCCGAGATAATCGAAGCAATTCATACTTAATGCACCGAAACAACGGGCCCCGGCTTCATTTAAGATTCTATTATCGCGTGTAAAATATCCACCGCTTTGAAATACTTTAAACTTTTATCCCCGCCGAGTGTAATTCCCTTCCTCAGGGAACTGGTATCTGACTTTTCCCCCGGAAAACTCCTCTCATTATCTTAATATTACTACGAAACGAACAAAGGAGTTGCACGGGGAAGTAACGCGAAGCACTGCACGGGCAGATGGAAAAAATGTAATTTAGCAACAACGAAGAAACCTAATACTTCTCTCCCTTTCTCTCCCTCCCCAAGCGAAAGTACACCACATTTCTGGCCGTACTTGCATTATCTTGACGACCATAAGGGACTCGCCACAGTTACTGCTGTCAAATTTCATGACTGTTAAACAATACCGCCACAGAAAAGGCGGTATTTCCTTCTTTTTCCTCGCTGTTCATAATTTCCCATCTCGTTCTCGTGTGCAACGGGCGATTTTCTTTTTAAAAAGAAACAAGCATTAGCGACCCTCTAAATACGTATCTATGGGGATGCACAAAATCGAGAGATTACCGAAGAAGGAAGTTATATCTGAGATTACATCTACACAAAAGAAACGTTCAGAACTTACACAGAGTAGATACACTTCTGTCTACTCGAAACCTTTATTACACTCTTCTAGACTTCACTACATAAGAGAACGGCAGACCTTAATATATCAACGAGCTTGGAACATCGATTACACCAAGTGTTATTCGATAAGCAACAGCCCCAGAGAGTCGACCAACGTTAAAAGAACTTCCAGTCCGTATTGGTGACACAATAAAACGCTTCCAGAGGCCAGTTAGCACAATTCGCGCCAGGGAGCCAGGTAGAACGCTGAGCAGAGGAACGCACAGCGAGGGTCAGAGGAAAAGCGGGGAATCAGAATGCGTGAATCGTCGGAGTCTGTTTTCTGGCTGAGTTCAGCGTGAACGTGATTTTCGAGCACTCAAGCGAAGTGGAGAATGGTGTCCACAGCACGTGCCTCTAGGCTAATCCAGCCATCGTCATTCCCGGCTGACTCCATTTCGCTGTACGTACCCTCTAGTAGACCGGTATAGGGATGAGGTTTTCGCAGAACGAAAAAGGACAGTCATCGGTCTGTTCGGTGGTTTAACCGGAGACAAATCCGAGGAGGTCAACCTTTTTTCCCGTCATTCTGATGCAATCCCTTTTTCGAGTATCCACTCTCAATCCCGTGCACCCACCCTGTCCGTAAAACTTGGCCCCCCGGTTGCTTTTAGGAAAGGATCCAGCCTGACAACGTGTCCTGTCAGAACATTCGCCTCGAAGGAATGAAATTTGGGACCAGTTTTGCTTCAAGTGACACGCTTACTATTAGACGAAGTTGAATGACATTTCACGAAGCTAGACACTTGTATCAGGAGCATATCTGACTCTTATAAGTGACGAGCGTCTGATTTAGATACTCGTTTCCTCGCGAGAGAGAAAGTTCGGCGAGGATATACGGATCACTCTAGTTTCTCGTGTACCAAAGAATTTAAGTGCATCAGCAGCCTTCTTGGTTCGAAGATATCTCAGCATAATCTCTTGAATTAATAGGAGGACGTAATCTCTGCGAAACAAGCGAGAACTAATCGCAAGGATAACTTTATATGAGGAATTCTTGATCTCGGAAGTTTGTCGGGGCATTGAACTTTTCGGAGAACTTTTTAATCAAATCAGTTCTCAGCTGAAGTTTTCATTAGTTTGTTTATTATATAAGCAACCGGGAGCTTCGAAAATGTTCCCGGATTCGGGGAGAATTAAAGGCCGAAAGTTTCTTAAAGCAAAGAGAGATTCTTTAAAGGCACGCTGGAATGAAGAGCCACTTTAAAGTCGTTATATTGAGGCAATACACTCGCGAGCTCTAACTTCGCGATTAAAATTGCAAGCGATATAGCAGGTGCGTGGACGACGTGACTAATTGCGACCGGCTTTAATGAGGGGATGCATTCTCATTTTTCCGCCGCCTTGTTAACTGACTTTTGCTTCCCCAACGCGTATGCTGCATTCGAGTAGAGGGAATCGTTGAAAACCCAGAGGAAACGACAGAAATCCTGCGGATATCCGGAAATTGTCCTGAACGCCTCGTATACGTCCCTCTATATCCTGCAAACGCCATCGGAATATTTTCGCGAATTTTTCGCTACGAGGAAAACACGATTATGAAACGCGACAAGTACTGCATCCGCGTTCGTGAACGTGCACAGCCAGTGATAATGAATAAATTTCAATCATTCAATTAAAATGAACTCGTTTCAAAGATACGCAAAAAGTTGCATCAGCAAATATTTAAATAATTGATACTCGAAACTGTAGTTTACTGAATGAATAGTTTTAATTCAACAAATGATGATTAATCACATGAGGTAATTTAATGAATTCGAATCCTAATGTCAGTAAGTCACTAGTCTAGCTTATTAATGTTGCAGTTATTAATTTTCTTTGACATTATTTTTAAAGTGTAGAAATATTCTGATGAATTTATAAACAGCAAGTTCTTCTGCCACTTTTATAATACTTTATATTTTATTTATCCTTCAATTGTTGGTAGAATTGGAATAGTAAATAATCTCGAAAACGGATGTATTTTGAATTGACCAGTTCCTAAGAACACAACATTCTTTCACGTACGTTCTATTCCAGTCGTGGGAATTACGATATAAGGGATCCCCTGCATTGAACTCATTCCGCAGGCGTGACTTTCCGGATGAGTCGATCGGGTAGAGAAAGGAATTCTTTTCAAGATCGCCCTCAAGAATTTCAATAAAAGCCCCCGTAAAGGTGATAGTTCACTATCCAATACATTTTGATATCACTCGCTCGGAAAGTCTGATCATCAAACGAGTATGATTTCCCTTCTAATCGAGAACTCTCGCTGTGCATAAAAAATGAGTTCATGTTCCGTCAAGCCATATAAAGTAAACGAATGAAATAAATTTTACCAATGAAACATCTGAAAAAGATTGAAAGTAATTTTCGAGGGACCTGATACTCAATGCTACATACTTTTGACACTAAAGCTTATCCTACTTTCATTTGACATTCTATATTATTTCCCAAATTCATTGCCGCGATAAATAATGATCACTTCCCAACGATATATCGTTTTATACAGCACGCCTAATTTATTCGCTCTTCACGTGCAGTTTCGCATCAATGAAATATTTCAGAAAATCACTATAACATGTTCATGACAAAGTGCTTCCTACGTAGGCAATCTGTACCAGCGAGCCGCATTCGACATATTATCGCTCGTCATCAACGATAAATCAGTTCATTGATTAACTTTGATGTCGAAACTTCAAACATAAATTTATAATGCGTTGCCTGTATTTCGAACGATCGTATAACTCTCTGGCAAGTTTTCGCCTCCTCGATACCGATTCCTATGCGTATGCACGCCTGTGTCTGTTTGTGCTTCGCTGTGTATAGCCATCACAATTATTGCAGAGTGGTCATCAATCTGCTGTTTCCATATCGGAATCCCGTGGGTACATTCTCCACGAATTTAGAGGAACTAACGGGTGACAGCCAATATTGACCATCGCAGGGGAACAGAGGAACCGTTTCCTGGTATTAAAACGAAACAGTATTACACCCGTAATCCACAGTTTTTATGGTTTTCAACCATGCTTCTTCTATTTTCTATCTAGCTCAAACATTGCAGCTAACGAAAACAGGTATAAGTTAAATAAATTTATAATTTTGTGTTTGTCCAATGAAAATTAAAAAAAAGAGAATTGTCACAAGAAAGTTTAAAATTTGAACAACAAGAAAAGTAACATAATTTTATAGAAAGGATCAATCTTCCTCAAATAGTACTCAACAAGTAATACATCTAATTCTTGCCAATAAAACACAAATATAAATAGTTTTGCATTTGACTCTCAATGGTGTGGCTTTCCACACATCCAATTTAAACGACGCATTTTCTCTAGAATAAATCACATTACTATCCAACAATCTCCACTTAAGAAACATTTCTCCTGCCCAAATATATCACTCCACGATAAGTCCTGCTTCTTTAGTCGATCTCGGGATCGTCTCGCATATATTTGCATGTAAAACGGTATTCCACCCTGTTGCGATTACCCGAAACAACCATCACGTCACCACTTAATCCCGATGAGTTTTAAGGCTAACTACAGCTGAAAAATTGTAGCGTGTCTTAAAGGAATCATTTGTATCGCCAACGGCAATTTACTTTGACAGAAGTCATGGCAATGATTACCCAGAACTGGGATCCCACAGTCGCATAAAGAGTTAATAAGATATCCTGTGGGGGAAACGGATGCCATTTTCATTCGACTACGACAATTAAGAGCTGAAGCGGGACATCATCCGCCAATAAAGCAGGATAAAATAATTTAGTAATGCGACGTGTTCTTCCTTTCGCCCTGTAAAGTGAGGGAGCACGAAAAGGGGATACTACTCAACAAAATTGGATTAGGTCGTGCTCATTTTGGTCACCCTTAACGCGACTCTTCTACACAGGGTATCCCAGAAATAAACGACTGAACTTTAAGTGATTATTCCACTCGTTTTGAAGACCAAAGGAGCTGGTATCTGTATCTGTTTAGAAATACTTCCTTTTCGAGTAGAAGATACATTTTATGTGTGATGGAGCACTGCAAAAATGTTTGGCAAGATTGACAACGCAATTGAAGGGTAAGAGGAAAAAACAAGGAATGTCACAAAGCAGTTTCATCGAAAAAATTAGGTGTTTTGTTCCTGTGTAATGTGGACATTACCCATTTGAACCAGTATCTCAAAATTTTAATGTTATCTTACGGGGGTATTGAACTTTATAACCCTTTGTGATTCGACAGTTCTGTAGTCCCAGTTGCCACCAACGAAATTTGCTATAAATCGCAAACCCACAAAAATGGACATTTCTCGTTTTTCCCCTTACAATTCAATTACTGTTACCATTGTGAGAGTTATTAGCACGTAATACTGATACGTATTGTAATTAGATTAAACTGTCTAATTTTTTATTATATAGCCACGAATCTCGATGAAAATTTTAATCTTATTTCTGAGACACTCTGTACAGTCGTTAATCATAATCCCCTTTGTACGTCGCATTCAAAATCAACGGTAAGACAGGAATATCCCCTAATTTAAATAATTGCTAATCTACATTTCGTACAGCGAACAAGTTGCACATGCCGTTACAGTTTTCGATTATTCTACTGAAATACTAGGCAATAACGATATTCGAATCGAGCATAGAACATCTCAGGTATTCTAGTATGTCGTTCCATTCACAGAATGCAACAAATCCTAAGCGCGAATTCCGTTTCCCTTTTACCCCTTGTTCCTGTTCCTTTCACCGTTGACGAGGAACGGGATCGGCTTTCCCTGACTGCGCCGCTATTACTTCGATGCCTCAAGGCTGGCGAAAAGTTGCGTGTATCGATCAGGCAACGGGCGGCCAGAGACCCTCAATAATCGCGTAATTGAATGCTAACGATGCTGAAATGTTAGTAGAACTCGTTCGACTGATCTGCAAATATACTCATCGGCGTTCCACCACGGCCGGGGAGACGTTGTTTGTGCTCGTGCGGCCTGTGTACCGGGACCACAGAGGGTGGAGAGCGGGTACACGCCGCCAGACGAAGGTTATCGAATGCACGATGAACGAACAATCTTGATTGTATACCCGATAGGCCAGGGTTAACTAGAAATTAACCCTGACGATTGACGATGAACGGAACAGAGGCGGAAGCGATTATGGATCGGCTAGGCGCGGCTAGTCAATGAGAACGCTGAGAGTAAAAATGCGGAGTGACTTACCTAACTAAATAGTATAAAGTGTACAAAAGTATTTGGTCACAGTATTCAATGAGAACTTGTAACATTTGTGTTAATATCGAAATTCAAGTTGTAATTGATTTTATTTTTATGAATCTGAAATAAGTTCCCAGAGAAATTTTAAATTAAGTACGAATTTTTAGCACGAAAGTGCGCGGGAAATAATAAAAGTGGTGTAAGTTTTTCAGTTTTTATGGGGCATTTTCTTTTCGATAAAAACAAGTTGGAGGAAGTAAAGTTTAACGACGTAGATGACGTTATTATTAAACGCGAGACGAAAGGGATAACGTTAAATTTATCGGAATATTAACTCTACAGATGTGACTAATCAATGTTGTTTAACACATAGTGGGGGGTTTCCGAGTTATGCAGCGGTTTGCGGTAAGCCAAACGTTATCGAGCAACGCATTCAGATACGAATAGCACAGAAGGAACACGCGCGGGTAATCGCCAACATTAACGTAGTATTCAGTAATACACAATACTGCTTCATCATCGAGAATGCGCCGTTTTCTGTAACGAGTATATTTGCAATGATGAAAGCTTCGAGTCTTTAATGTCTCTGCTAATCATGCTAATTGTGAGCGTATGAATTTAACGCGAGTGAAATAGAAACTTCGGCAGGAGAATAACTCGTGACCATTGTTACCATTTCATTCGTTTACTTCTATCACCCTCACAATTCCAAGTGTTTAATGAAAGAAGTGACAAGGTGAGGAACGAACAGAATACATCATTCCCTCAGTGTCTATCATGAAGGAATATATTTTAGAGCAACGATATCGCGCGTTCACAAACAAACGCGCTGTGAGCCAAAACGTAAAATCATTGTTCGAAACGTCCCCCTCTCGTGCCCCACGATGGACGATACGCAACAACTCTTGCTTCATCATCCTCGGTCTCGTTATTTATTCCGAAAAGAATGCAATACCGCAGCGGTGAGATATCAGTCGCGATAAAAGTTGTGGCTGCAAAACGATCCCCGTGACTCCCTTATCCGACGTCGTATGTAAATGCCGGCGTGTTTTCTGCTGGGTACACGTGCACGGGCCACACAAACGGCCGTACAGCAAAAGGAAAGTCGTGTTATCTCATGTAAATCTTCACGGTGCCACGATAAGCGTGAATTTCACCGCTTGCTTATTAATATTTATGTACGGCGTTAAGGGGTTGGAGAAGGCCTCCGCCTGGCCGTACAAGACCGTTCAAAAGTGTAACGTGCATTATTTGAGGTGGGATTTATAGAACAACACGGCCGTATGCTCAAAAAATGAAAGACTTTCGCTTATGCAAATGGCACTGTTACGGAGGGCAGCAGTCTCGTTGATGTTCGGGGATGATTATTTTAAGCAGCATTCTGGGAACGAAGTGAAGCAATAAGCTTGGATATTTGTGTGGGGGAATTAGTAAAAACTTTTCCACCAGCTATTTCACTTTCGTTTTACGAGGTTACATGCATCTAGATGGCCGGAAAAAGCATACAAGTTCAGGAATTTTTTTGGGGAAAAGTATAAGTGAAAATCATACACCACGTTTTTCTACTGAAAGATACATCTTTTAACTATATTATTCTAAATTTTCATGAGATGTTATTATTAACTAAAGGAGATATCGGCTCGGATATGAGTCCTTTTTTTTGTTTAGCATTAGCTGGGGGACATTCCCTAGAACAAACGATGCATCTGAAAGCCAAAGTTCAAATAGATTTTAAAAATAAATCACTTTCAGAGGTACCTGACATTCTCAAATTTTTAAATTTTGCTTTCAATTTTGCAATAATGGTAATATTTGCAAAACCTTCTTGAAAGAAAAGAAACAATTTCCACCGAAATTCGATATTTCAACTTCAAACGGTCGCCCTTTTTTACCAAAGTACAATTTTAAAATTCAAAGAACGTCAGGTACTTCTCAAAGTTATTTATTTTTAAAATCTGATGAAAATTTAGAATAATATAGTTAAAAGATGTATCTTTTAGTCGAAAAAAATTCTGTACGATTTTCACTTGTACTTTTCCCCCAAAAAATTCCTGAACTTGTATGCTGTTTCCGGACCTCTAGGTAGACGTAACCCCTTAAGTGTTGCTGCGAAGAAACTTTGTTACTTCTGATGGAGATTTATATAAATGGCACAATTCACCACATCTTGCGATGCCTGATACTTTACTACGACGTTTATCCTAACTTTCTAGATGCAATTCGAATAACAGTTCGCGGACAAAGAGGAGAGGTAAGGATCGATCTGTCGTTCGTCGCGTTTAGTAAATCATTCAAGTAAATTAATGAACATCGAACCCACGAAAATAGCCACGTGAAATGTTGGCAAATTGTGTCTTTGCGGGAGCCTTATTTGTTCGTTGTATAAATAATAATGACGTGACTGTATGCACGATACAGCTGACGTGAGCACTGTTGGCAACAAACGTGGTTACCACCTCGATTCGTGCTTAGAGGAAAGTGGACCAATTAAGCGAGTTTTGTCCCCGAGGATAGGGAACTAAGTTTCGAAATACCATTAGGTATATTAATGTGCTTCCCTACTTTAGGCCATTCCGGGTCAGGAATGTTGGATACGAACTGAACTCTGGGATACCTATATTCTTTTACAATCTATGCGATCCACTGTAACTGCGGAATATCGACCATTACACAAGTTGCTACCACTTGGAATTGTCTCCTTTAACTATCACTAATTAACTATGCGCAATCACTGCTCCACGAGAAGATCGTTGTCTATGCTAGCTGTAAATACTCAGGTTCCATCTTTTTTGAGTAATACAGACGGTTAATAATAAATACTAATAATAATTATGCCAAATATTTGACAAACATTATTTGACAACTCCTAGAAACTAACAGCAAGGGTTATAGAATACAATTTTCAATTAATTTAGAAAAATGGGTCCTCGTGGAAGTTGCATTAGCAAACGTTCAGGGGAGGAATTTATTAACAAAATCAAGTAATACACTTCAAATTCTCGTAATTAATCTCGTGAGAGTAATGTACGATCCACTGGCAATATTTCAAGATTTTCTTCAGCCATACTACATTACGTTATGATAGAAGATATCTCTATTTTTCCTTACATTTTTCAGGTACTGCCAACTTTATTTTGTTTTCCTTAACTTGCTCATTTCTTAAGTAATTCATTGATAAAGTTCCCATTTCTTCCAACAAGTTTCATTTCGAGTACAAATGGAAATATGTATCCTCAATTCACTTAAATTCTTTTTTCCAAACCATTATAGAACTGAATTTAGGCGCTTCATTTCAGAAAGGAAAGGAGTAACAGAAATTTGTAAAGGTAACTGAACTAATCGTCCACTTTTGTGTTTAAATATTTCCGCAGAAAGTATTTCTGTAGTCGATTGTTCTTAAGCTCCGTTTTCCAAGTATCGTATCTGGATCATGTGTATAAAACGTAATTACCGAATCGAGGTTTGCGGTTGCCGAACCACGAACATTGTTGCGAAGTATTACCTTCGTATCAAAACGATTGCAATGGACCTATCAACCCTGCCGGAAGTAGTCTTCATTCGTTACTAACACGATGAATCGATGTTCCATGCACGCAAGCCTGTTGCCAATCTTGGTCCTGTGATCGTTCATACGATGAAACGGGTGACTTAACATAGCGTTAATTCCTATGGGTGGCGAGATTTTGGCGGATAATTATGCATGTGGATATTACTAATAATGATACCAATAATTGAATATCATTAAAAGCTCATTGAACGCACCAAAACGGAAGGCAATGCTTCGTTACTGAATATCAGTGCGGAAGTGTTTAATACCGAACCAATTATTTCCATCAAGTGTCTTACATCGTTCCTTTTTTGTTTTAAGTGTTAGACTGTCCTAAAAGCTTGAACTCTCTTGTTCATTTCGTGACGAAATCTCTTCACTCATTCACAAACTGTAATTAACTAATGAATTAATTAATAATGTATTAACCTTCTGATTGTAATCGAGGAAATAATAAACCTGAAATTGATTACGGTATTAAATTCTATCCAAGTATTAATTATTTATTTAAATACGTTTTAATCACATTCCCATGTAATTGCAACACGAGGCAACAAAACAGTTCACGCTTCGATTTTAATTGATGCTCAATTAACGAGTGCTTAATATTAATATTTAATAGTATCAAATTCATTGAATTATTCATGCACGGATAATTACGGGTTGGGCGTATACGTACACGCAACTGAGGAAGAATTTGGTGCACAACGAACTTGAAATAAAATCAACGCTCCACCTTTGTTGTATCATCATACAAATTCTATGCTACTCCTGCAAGTAATCAAGTATCCAATGCATGTCTTTAAGATTGCACTAGAACGAAGGTATAAATTCCACAAAAAAATTCTCATACAATTAAATACACATAGAATCGAAACTCTCCAAACTACAAATGAAATTCATACAACCACACAAACATCAACGCAGAATTTGACTGATTCCTCAAAACACCATCCAACTTCTCAACGCTTCCGAGCTACTTCGAGGTACCAGTTGGACTAGCAATTTATCAATTCCAATTGCACAGAAGGAGCAGCTCAAAAGCAGTCAGAAAAAGCGACGAAACTCGAACAATCGGGAGAGAGGGCAAGTGCACCAAGCCCTGACTCTAAATTTCCCCACGATCTGATACCGGCGAATTACTCAAACTATGCGGGACAAACTTTCCCGCGACGTGACCGTATTAAAACCCTTCCGCGTGTCTCGGTAGAATCAAAATTCGCTGTTCGGCTGAAGAAAAATGCATCGCCTCTATCAAGAGGGGGGCGCGAGGCTGTCCCGTGCGATTTATCATCCGCGAATTAGAATTCCGTGGCCGTGCCGCTTCCCTGGGACACTTGAAACGGGCGACAAATTTTGAACGACGCGGTACCGTCGCCTAGGCGAGCCGACACCGCTCGCCCCGGATAATGGTGCGTGCCAGTGACGTTAATTATGTTCCCCTGTTTGCAAGTATAATTTTTTAAATGTTCCGCCCGCCGCGGCGGGACACGCACGCGTATTAAAATATAGCTTAATATGCAAATCCGTTTGACCGTCCGTCCGTACGCAGGGCCGAACCATTTGCATCCCTCTCCGTTCGACGGGGCAACGAGACGGACGCGCGTCCACCGATTACGATCGACCCACCCCCTGTACAGAGGCCCGCGGATCGATGCGATTCGACTCGATTCGACTGGGCACGACGACGAACGAGACCGTCGGCGACGACAGGAACAGAGAATTCGCGAACGGCGAATTCCCTTCGACGGGAAGGCAAAGGATTGACGGCTACATTAAATCGCGACAGCTGAACGACGCGACAGGAGAACTTTGGGCGCGCAGCGACGCCAGGTATTAAGCGACGCTTTCGGGGTATCGCGTTTGCTTTCGCCTCTCTTTGTACCGTAAGCTTTGACTTATTTATTCGTCTAACGAGAGCTGGTAGTTTCGTTCGCGTCAGTTTTGTCGCTCGTTCAAAGGCTTGTTTTGGTGGCTATGGGTGACGTTGGAAATTCATTTACGGATCCGATTTTGCGTACTCGAGTGCGGCTCAAAGATGAATTTCAGAGTCAAGTATTTGCCAACGGTATTGCGAGGAAGAAGAGCGTGTGATGATTTAATTGAGAGGAAAATGGTGTGATAATGATACAATTGAGTTATTGTGATTTACATGTTCTTCCTTTCGTTGCTATCTTCAATATTTACTTCCCGAGACTATAGATAGCTACATTTTACACGAATCCTTATCAAACAAGCACGAAGAATCTACAACGAATACTGCTCCTAGATCAATATATCCCAATGCAATTCAAATAATAAAGTCACAAGTCTATCCCTCGGCCTGAAATGCATATTAAGACAGACCCGCGGATTTCAATGAATCCTGCGAACCGAAGCTAGTGTCCAATGCACTTCAAACTTCATTAGACAGCACGTAAGAAAGGGGATGATCTTCTCAGGAATTCCCATCGATATCCACTGATCTCCATCCGTGCCAGCACCGCGAATCTTACTATCGCGGGCGTCCTCGAGCAGCCTACATCCGACCACATAATTTCTCGAATCAATGGAGGAACGAAGGAGGCCAAACCGACGGCTAGAAAGAGGAGAAAGGGAGGCCTCGAAGAAGAAAAGCGTCTGCAAGAATCCTTCCACGAACCTACTCCGCCAACAATTTCTTTCAACGCGAATCGGCCAGCACGCGCATTTACCCCCGGTCTCCCGAAGCCCCAGCCATTGTTCCTCGTGGAAACTATTACAGTCACTTTCGCGGATGCTCGTCATCCGTCGCCAGGATGACGGAAAATTACAGAACGAGGAGGAAGAGGGGCGGGGGAATCATTGAAAAAGTGGCGACGCTTTGGGTGGGCGGTGTGAAAGTGCTCTCGCCAATGGACACGCGAAAATCGTCGCGCTAGCTGCTTCTGGTGGGAAAACGGGGAGAAGAAAAGTGGCGGGAAAAAGAGAAGAGGAAGGAGAAGAAAGGCCAGGATGCGGGCAGAGAGGAAGACGGAAGAGACAGCCGGGGGGAGCAGGCTTCATTCGCGAAAAGGGCTATCGACGTTTTCCCACGACACTATCTGTTGCAGACGTCTCACGGATAATGCATCAGCCGGCGCGAAATATGTTTTCCAGCTTTGTCTCGTTCTCCTCTTGTCACGGCCTCTTCTCGCCTCCGCGGAAGCTGCGGCGTCCCGCGGTGCGCGGCCGTGCAGCTACCTGTCTCGACGTTTCCAGGACAGGCAGCCAGCTTTTCCGGCGCGCGAGACTCGGGGAATTTCGGTCGAGCTGTTACGAGAGAAAGGCGATTCTTCTTTTTTCGCCCCGAGACGGGGGAAGAGCTTCGATCGGGACGAGGCGGCGAGGGGGCACCGGGATCTCGTTCGAGTTCTGGTTTTCAGGGGCTCGTCTTTTTGCGGATTTGCGCGCTGGCTAGGAGATAATGTCCTGGAGATGTTTGGGAATGGGAGGATTCACTATCTTCGATCGACCTCGGCAAGGGAAAAGCAGATTCTTTTTTGCTATGAAGTGTCGTTGGATATCGGTGTCATGGTTGACTCTGTGCTTCGCTTTTGTGAATTGATACAGAGCAGTGTTGACGAGGATTTCGGATGAATTTGTTTGGGATTAATTAGGAAGACTAGATTCGATTTAGTAATTAGGAAAGTTGCTTCAAAATTTGGGATGAAATATTAGAAATAAAATAAGGAAAAGTTTGAATTTCAGCGAGTTTGTATGACCTAAAGAAATCTGCAGCTGAATTGTTATTCTATTTAGCAGAGCAGTGTTACGTGCACTGAATCGTATACGATTATCATTTTCATTATTTATACCATTTCCCTCTACATCATTCCAATTACGAAGGAAGAAATGAAAAGTTGTTCCCGGCGAACTCGCTTCCAAAGAAAAGATTAAAAGGAACTTGTTAAAAGTCTAGTTAAGTTTGTACGTGCCTAATTACTTATTCCTGCATTAACAGCCCTTCCTGCATTAGCGTGCCCTTCGTTTAAAATTCTTCGCTGCTCCGCGAAATCATTTTAATTCAGTTGGTCTGCAGACGTAAAAATCCCCCTTCATGCGCTAATTATTCCTCTGTGCACGATAATGTTAACTGGCAAACGGAAATTCTACTCAAAACAACATGTCGATTCGAAGCAACAAGTTCAAGAAGAAATCATGTCTAACTTATCATTATCATCATAACAAATGGCACCCACTGCGAAAGCAAAACCTTACTCCAAAAGAAGCTCCCATAAATTATATTTAGCCCCGTTTTCCTGAATTTCTGTTATTTTCATAAACATTAATTTAGTCCATTAATTGATCTATTTCTCAACTGGAACTATACAGTTGCATAATCGTCTGCTCATTGGTTTTGCATATATTTTCCATAAAAAAATTCACCATCATATTTGCATATCCGTGACAGGCACAGCGGTTCGGACGCTGATTTCACTGTCTCGTGGCCAGCAGCTGTGCTAGCCAGACAACAACTTCGCCACGTCCCAAGATGCCTCGACGCTAACTGACGTGGACGTTGTAAAGCCGACAATTTCGCGAGAGCGTCTGACGGACAATGGGTACGTGCGTCTGATGAAGTGGACAGCTGTTGCTGCGTGTACAAGCAATTATTTTCATCGATAAAAGGGGAGGTGCTCCAACGAGATTTCGTTTATTCCCGCCATTACACCCTCTGGCAAATTTATTCATCATTGTTGACCATACGTGCCACGAAAAACTTTCAGGAGGGTGGGACTGGTAATGCAAGTGAGTTATTAATTAACTAGGTAAAATTATTGAATATACTTTCATTTGGTTTCAATAATTTTGCTAGTACTAATTGGGAAATATGTCTCGTCCAATATATTTTAAAGCAAAAGCAGTAGAGCAACAAAATCATTTGAAGCTTTAGCAGAAAAAATTTCGTTGAAATACGTAGAAAATAGGTTGCATTCATTCTAATGAAACCCCTGACTATTCGATTTTCCTGTTTACATCAATTTCGAATTGAAAATCACGAACGACCTGCAACTCAATATCTCATCTGGTCCATACAGTATTTAAAAACTCGATAATTCCCTACATTCAGCGCTCACAACCGTCATTATTTTATCCACATTCTCTAATTACACAGCACATTAACTCCAATATTACATTTCACGACTCACATATCTTCCACATTTTATACTTCAATATCCGGGACAAAAATAACCTTATCCAATTCTAGCTATCGCTAGTATTCATGTCCTGCTGTGAAATCATATTTAACTGTTCGACAAAATCTTAAAAAAACGAATGTATGCATCGTGACTATTTTATCTCCCACGGACAGCCCAGCAAAAATTTCGTCAACGGGGCACTTAGGTCGTGGAAAACTGACAAGCGCCGTTACTTTAAATTTCCTGGGAAAGTAGGGTGACGACGAGTCGCCGAAAATTTCGACCGGCCCCGGGAGCCGCTGGGAAATTCATTTTCCCCGTGAAAATATTTCAGCGAAAAACGGCGGTTCGTTAAATTTTAACGAACGCGCTTTACTGCCGGTTTATATTAGCGACTATCGTCCAGCCACCGAAACACTGTCTCTGCAAACGATCGGCGTGTTTCGGCCCACCTTGCTCCCGGACTTCAGCAGTTACCGTAGTTGGTTGCCTCGTTTTCTTCGAGCGGCAGATCGTGAAACCAGATGACGCGGATACGAGATGTCTCGGTTTTCCCTACAGAATCTCGCGGAATTCCTGTTCCCAGGCAACGACAGCCGACGAGCAACGAGCGCCGCGTTTTATCCAGGTTCGCGAGTGAAAACCCCCGAAACAATTGCGGGATTAATATCCACGAAAGAAAAAGATTATTCGCTCATACTTCGGGGGAATGGAACTACTCAAGAGCCAGAGGGAAAGCTGAAGAAAATTGAAGTTCCCGTAGTTGGATTTATCTTTGGCCATGGGCGGTTCCCTCTTGAATTTAATACGAAGGGGTTTCATACTTGGGCGAATCGACTTTGAATTACTGTCACGAGGAGGAAAAATGGAAGCTCTGTGTTATTCTCTAATTACGAGTCAATCCACCAGCGATAATTATGAAAACCTTCCGTCTTGTTGAATTCCTATCGTAGCTTCGCTCTTTAATTCCTAACAGACAGAACAATCGTACGCTCCTCCTTAGGTCCTCCCATCCGACTCAGGTCCGCGTCAGCTTAATCACCCCCGAAATGCTAAGCAATCGCATGCAGGGGAGGATTAACACGCGATTATCGTTGTTTCATCTCTGTCCCGCGAGGTTCGCCGGGCTAAGAGGGGCCCTAGCAATTTCATGGTCACGTACGTCCCGTAAAACACGTTTTCAGCACGTCGCCACGGCGAGGAGCTCGACCTACCCCAGAGCCAGTTAGATCGAGTTTAGCATTTGTTTGGCCGCTGTTCTCAAGGCGGTCCTCGTTCAGCCAGCCCCAACGACGACAGGATAAAGCGGCGGGCCCTTCAAATAAAACCGCGGCTCCTCCGTCCACCAAGGAGATTTATGCGCGGCTTGTGCCCAACTTTCCCGTCTAAAGATGTGATCCGTAAGGTCGGGCTAGCTGCCAAGTCCCGCGCGACATTAGAGATCTCAGGAACACGCCGAGGAGAACCCCATTTTTCATCGGAGCCACCGACACAATCGACACTCTCCACCCCAATTTTTCGGGCGAGTCTGCTTCCCTCGAAGCCTCTTGCACGTTTGCTCTGGTCGCTATCTGCAAGGGTTCCTGATTTTGCTTCCTGCTTGAGTCGTGTTCTTGTAGAGATGATGACGATTCAAGGTAATAATAGGTATATGCAAAAGCCTCGGTTCTTTGGAACTGAAGTAAGATCGATCCTGTCATTCAGTGAACTCTATTTCCTCAAATTAATAAGTAAATGGTCGCGTCCTTTTAATCAGTGAGAAACTCGACGCAATGAAACGTGAGTGGAGATGTCAGGGGCATTTAATGGCAATAGAACATTTAATTGGAATCAGTTACTACGAATGAAATCTTACAGGAACAGTGATTCAATAAATTCATCGTTGAACTCAGTGCACAAACTATTGGCAAGCAGTATCTAGATTTGCTGCAGGAAATTCATTTCGGGAGTTATTTCATAAGTCTTTGCATTTTTCGTTGTGTGAACTCTCGCTGAAGAGACAATTACAATTTCCAAGAATTAAATTTATTTACAGTGGCTGCAAAGATCTATGAAATTCAACCGATTATATCAATTATAATTGACTCACCAGTCGTTGCCAGTTTTGGTGACGTTTTGTCTCTTCCGCCCAGTTTGATGAGGCTTCGGCTCGGCCACCATGTTGACATCTGAGAACATTAAATGTAAGGATACATTAGTATACCACGAATAATAATATACTCATACTTGAAGACTGTTTCAAGAAATAATACACGTAATATTGAATTTCAATTAAATTCTCAAGAAAAATGACGGAAATGCCATTTAAACTTTAAATATAATCCAGCCTGAACTGGAGATATGACGGTATAATTAAATGTCATTCTGTTAGAGAGTAAATAGTGACGAAATATTAAATACGAAAAATTATATCAGAAACAATCAGTGAAGGGTCTGAAATAGCGTATTGATTTTCGTAAATTCAAGTTCCTTTCTCCTGAATCTGAAATTTTCCAGAAAGGTAAGACAAGGGTCGTGTTCCCCGCGAACTATTAAATCACCCGTGAAATATGATCGTTCCACGCTAGAATAAAAGCATTTGTCGCGTTTGTAATGGGAAGATCGCGATAGGGTAGAAATCTGTCTTGTTCCTAATAGCTGGCGCAAATTAATAAAGCGGAGCGTAACCAGGGGAGCTCAACGTGTCTGCAAACAGTTATTAATTTCATCCCTTTTGCGGCGCGTCTCTGTATCGCGCTAGATAGCGCTAAGGTGGATAATGGATGCGTTCGCGAGTGATCAGAACAGTTGAGCCGTTGTGTCAGCGAAATATCCTTTCTTCCTGTCTCAGACGGGCAAGATGAAAAAAGGCCACTCTGAGTCGCTCTGAATAGGCTTCACGGGCTTAATAATTTCAGGACACACTTTCATAGCGACGAGATATCGAACGAGGAAAGACGCTACAGTCATCAGCCGCGCAGATTATTACGCGAAATATTTCCCTGTTGATCTTTCATTATTACGCTTTAATTTTGTACACCTTCAAGAAATTTTAGATAGTACACCGAGGCTAATTTGGAAAATGCTTATGAATGGAAAAGAAGAAAAAGGAATTTCTCTAGAATTGCTCAGAACAGAAAACTAATAAACTCGAAGCTAAGTTTAAGTGAAAGTCTATTTTAAAGTGTGACAACATCACATTCGTTAGGATAAAATTAAAACGAACTGTTATAACAGGAATATTTCCATACATATTCAAAAACAGAGATTTACTTGAGGCAGGGGAATCTGTATCTCCAATGGCACAGCATCTTTCTTGTCTCGAATGTGGTTTCTGTGTTCTCTGCGAGCAACCCTTACCGGAAAACCGCAAACCCCATGTTCTAGTTGGTTCTGTATCATCGAAAATGATGATTCTCTGCTGACAGCGAGTACAAACATAATCTTAGACATGGTAGCAAGCCAGTTGGCTCTAGAGGGTGTGTAGCAACTACAAAATGCGACATAGGGCCGATCCTTTGTGTAACCTAACCAAACACGTCGTACAGACAATGTTTCGAGGGTGTGCACACGATCTACCATCACTAAAAGTCACCTCGATTATCATGGTAACTTGAAGATGCTTCGAGGAAAATTCTTTGACCCTTAGTCGCTTCGAATAATCTGTAGGCCTTTGTAAGATTCTTTGGGTGTATTTAAGAAGATTTTTTTATGAAAGTAGAGAAGATTGGCCATTTAATATCTTACGAATAAAGTTTTATTAAAGAAGAAAGAGATAAACTCAAATTCTGAATCTGATTACAATTCTTTCTGCGAACGTACGAAAAGTGGCATTTGTCAATTTGAGTTATCTTGAAGCAACATATATGGTATATACTTCAAAGAAATCGAATGTTTCGAAAAGCAAAGCATCTGTTATAACTGATCTCGAGAAATTCATAAATTTCTACTAAAAATGACTGTCAAAGTGAAATCTTCCAAAGGGTCTCTTCGCAAAAGCTGCAGGCAAAATAATTTAATCCAGATTACTCCTTTGACTCGCCAAGTATCACGGTTGTTAAGCGGATTATCCTTTTTCAAAGCCTCCGGAAATATTCTGCAAGTGAATCTGCATCAGCATTCAATAACATTTCACGGAATATTAATGTTTGAGTAATTTCTGCTTTCTCCCGGAACGTAAACTAATCTCTCCGGTGCCATGTATCTACTTGTACCGTTGTTTACCGACTGCACACAATGCCCGAACATCGCGGATGCAATACACAAACGTGTATTAAGTCAGAATGTTCGTCGGTAGTTGATGCAGCGTTAATGCAAATGGATGCATTAATATATATCATAAGTTGACGCACGTTACATACAGAATAACATAATGAATGTACGCAATACTGTCTAATGCAATGCGCCGTGCTAATGAACAGGATTGTACTCTATGACGGATGTTTCTGCTTGTTTTTGAAAGATGTACAGAATGTTCTGTGAAAAAGTCAATTTAAATGAACCTTTTTTTCTACCAACGAATGTCAAAGTGCATATTTTATCTTTCACCTAACTGACTCATATTCCAGTGAAATTTGACAACGAAAAGTCTAAAGCATTTTACAAAATGATGTGAATACCTCGTTTTAGATTATGGAACACTAGCTTTACTACTCGGTTTCGCCCGAAATTTATTCTGATTTAAAACAAAAATTATTTTTTTGTTAAAATAATCACATTCATCTGGATCAGTTAGGCATAATGAGCTGGAACACATTTCGTGATCCCAGAGTTTACCGTTCGAAACAAACACGCAAACACTTTCTGTTTTATATATTAAGATAATTTATTGTATTGTTAGATGACCATACTGCTGTTAGCCAAGAGAGACTGAAGTCTTTGATAGACAGTTGGCTTGCGAATAGTTAATTCCCAAACGCATTATTCATTACCATGCTCACTGACCGTATCTAAGTTTAATTTACTGATCTAGGGTTACTAGCCAGGAGCTAAGGTTATTCTCGTTCCGCTAAATACTCTGAACTAGTCTAGTCGATTTACCCCTACACTTAGAACAAGAAACTGTTGCCTAAATTTACAGGACGTCCAAATAATATACAGCCAGAATTATATAACTTTATTAAGAGACTATAATGAACGAATTGCCCAGCTAACAAATTATCTGTGAGTAGAACCTAATGCAGTTAGTACTGTAGCTACATCTTTAATTTCCTCACAGAGTATTCTATTACAGAAAATTCATACATTTCCAGACCAGAAAAATTTCGCAAAGATTTCCCATGGGACTTTCGAAGCGGGCAAAGGAGATAAGGGTCACGATCGATCGCTGTTCGATTTCCATGGCGAGAAACGTTCGTGCCAGTCCAAGGGTTGGCCAGCAGCACGTGTCGAGCTTCAAGAGATCAGAACTGGCTCGCTTAACTGCGTTAAAACAGCCAGACAGCCCGATAAGAATTATCTCCGCGACCCCGGGCGCCCACCTAAAACAGACCGGCGTCTGCGTCGAGAAAGGCGCTTAACTTCCGCGAATGTTTTACCAAACGAGCTGCCATAATCCCGGTTAAATATCCAGCTGTATCCTATTTCCCAGCCTCCCCAACGTCGGTTTCCCGAATGCCGGATTCTGCTTCGAGTTGACTTTTCCGACCGTGCAATCTGCGATATGCATAAAAATGCCATTCAGCCGCCGGTCCCCGACTTTCCCGAATGAATACCCCGCTTCATCGAATGAAATTATTTCGACCACCTCCCTGAGGAGCTCGGCGAGCCTGGATGTGGCAAAAATGCAAAGCTGCCGGATTTTATTTCGACCTGATACTATATTTCGTCATCGGTCGTCTGCAAACTCTAACCGAGATTAAGTGAAAGTAGGACTCAGTAGTGGACCAATACCATGGAAATATCGTGTCTAGAATGGGAAATTTGAAGGGAAGATGAAAGGTATTCTTACGTAATAAATGAGGATTCGAAATGGTGAACGGTGTAATTGCCAAAAAAAATAAAAAATAATTTTTTTTGTTAAAAGGGATGTGAAATGCGGAATGCTGTGGCAAAAGTTTTAAGTGCTAGGATAATTTATTTTAACTGTTAGGGTTATCCAAAGGTTACCCTTCGGAAAAATCATGTTTTGAGATGAACTCGTTTAAAGCTTCGCTTGATTCCGTTCGGAAATCTATACCGTTACGTATTTCATCTTTCAACTTTTACTGAATAGGTATTCTTCAAATTCTACACTACAGATATATGCAAAAAATCGATGTTATGAAACTTTTTAATAAGAATGCCCCCCTAAAAATTATTCCCTCGCAGACTATTAAATATCATTCCCTCGGGAAGAATCCCGCACAACAAATCCCACAAAGCGTTGCCAGTATCAACTGTCGCCTGATTGGCCGTGTTAGGCGTCATCCGTCGAAACCGTGCAAACTTTGCCCGATTGCTGAATCGTGCGCGAGAGACGAAACGGAGGCTGCAAACGCCACCGCGGAGGAAGTCGAGTATCGATGTCATCTGCAAGCTCGGTCGAAGGGTGATGCCGGCTACTGTACATCGCATTGTGAATTGTTCCTTCGAACTAACCGCGGCGGCCGCATCTGTAACCGGCAGCCACGGTAATGGAATATGACAACGCGAGCTGCATAATGATCAGCCAGCTCCTCTCTCTCTCCCACCGACTCCAAACTTTCTAATAAAACGAGCATTGTCGCTGACGTTCGTCCCGTTACACAGCGGCGCAGGATCCTGCAGAACCAGAGGAGCAACACAACCGACAAACAACTGACCGCGCGACGCGTTGATATCGTCACGATACCGATACACTCCACCTGGTTAATTCTCTAATTCCGCCAATTAAGGCGTGGCAAGAGCGCCGGGGGTCGTTAGCGGCGCGCCTTTCGATGAGATTTCCTAACGAAACCACGATCGCTCGCGGTCCCGCGGCAAGGAACAGTTGGATCGAAATCCGCGGAGTGGAAGAGAGACAGATTCGTGGCAGACGCAGCCAGCCACCTTGTCATCTGTGAGACGGGTATAATACGATACGGTGTTGGTAAGTTGTCGCGTGGTGTTAATACGTTAATTAGAATTTCGCTAATTAATACTTCTAGAAAGCGATTCGGCGCGGTGGTTTCAGTTGAGCGCAGCTCTAACCAGGTATGAATGTCTATGATGTAATTGGAGGGCGGGGACATGATGTACACGTAGCTGAGGCACGTTTTCCTCAAGGAAAATTGCGTGGGTGTAGGATTTTTTGTTTCTGTTTCGTTGCGCGTTGAAATTCATTTTGTTTATGCCAGTGTAAAGCAGAGTTGGACGTGTAATTGTATGGAAGCTTTTAAATACAGTTCTACGCGATTTAATCGAAATGGTCTTTTTCCAAGCGTGGTTGTAATTTGGAGAAAAGAGTTAAGTTTAATTCATATATAGCCGAGGCGTGACAAGTAAATGTATTTAATGTCCCATTGAAAATTGGCTGAACAAGCAGCGCGCAGCGTGTTCGTTTAACGCCGAGCGAAACAGCTTCCTGCTCGTTTCGGAAAAAAATATTATTTCACGCGGTTGTGCCCGCCGTTTCCCGCTTCCACTCCACGATTCTTCCGCTATTCGCGGGCCGCGATAAAACGAACGATGTAACGCAACAAATCGCAACGTTCGTCATGCTGTCCGGTACGTGACGAGAATGAGAATTCAGGGTGAAAATAACTGACGTCCCTCCGACCGATATGGTTGGATAAAATTGCACCGCAAATGGCCGAGTTGTTTCGAGTAGTTAATCCGGTAATTGGAATGTTGCCAATTAATACAGCCGCCCGGAGCAGCACGAAATGTCGTTTCGCGCTACGTGCACGTGACGAATGAACTTTTCCACATAAGAATAATCCGCGTGTATGAATTTCGGTAGGGAAATAGCTGTTTCACGCTCGAAATTACTCAGCCCTCTGAATCCGTTTTTACAAAATTCCTGTGTAATGTTAAAAATATTCTATAGGTAAGGAAAATTTGTTTTTGATTTGTTTCTGATTTTGTCGAACATATTGTTAGCGTCTCTTGTCTGCAATAATTATTAAATCTAACTAAAGCTGGGGATCCACCCGAAAACTAAGCTAAGCTATGCTATGCTAAGTTTTAAAAAAATAGCTTCGATACATCTTTATGGAACTGTTTCCACCGAAAGCTAAGCTAAGCTATGTATGCTATGTTTTTTATTTTTTTTTTAGCACAGCCAGACATACCATAGTATAGCATAGCTTAGCGTAGCTTTCACGTGGATCCCTTGCTAGATATACCGAAACGCACGGCGAAGAGGATAGAAAAAGAACAGAGAATGGAATGCATTATTGATCTACCTGAATATGCGTGAAACAGCAAACATCCGAGCAAGTAGCTGTTAAAAGAGTGTCACAGTATCTTAACAACGCGACGTTACGAGGGGAAGAAAGTAAACTGGATGGAAAGAGCGTCGGACCAATTAGCAGCTCGCGTTCTTTCAGCAGAGACGATCGTTTCGCGGTGTACGTTGCCCGTTGTTATGCTTCTATAAAATTAGGAATTATCTCGAAACGGTATCCCAGAGCTCGGTGAAGCGTGTGCATTATGGGGCCGACGTTAAGCCGTGAAGCGAATGAGATAGCAAAGTTGAAGAGCATGCAGGCTGCGAGCGCAAGATTTAACGAGGAAACTGATCTGGCTTGCATCAGACTCGTGCTACGACGTGCACATGTTTCTTGTAACCGATGAAAATTGAGCTGTGTCGTTGGAAAATCACGTTAACTCGGTTTCTCTGGCGCCGCTTTTCGGGAATATCGTAGAAATTCGAACACCGCGTCAAAGGACCGCGAGACTTTGCTGGGAATACTTTTTGGTGCCTCGTATGAAGCTTACTTATTCAGTGGGAGCTTTAAACGTGACACGCTGTAGAACGTTCTCAGCTGGTTTATAAACCTGGAGATTGTTTATAAGTTTCTGAAATAAACACGTCGACAACTTGTTCCACTCCTTTTCTTCTACCTCTACAGTGGAAAGTATGAAACTTCAACTTTGCCAAATATTTCACCAAATTTCCGGGCTAATCGCTCCCCTTGAAATTGATCAGAACTTTCGACAGGTATGCTGTAAAAATTACTGGGAAGCAAACAGGGTACAGAGCTAAGGATCATAAAAATATTCTGGAAGTACAGCGCATAATACTTTACACATTTATACGGCTAACAGAAACCTAATATCCATCGAATCTGAGCTACTATAGCTACTAACAATACCCACCACCCACCACCACTTTAAACCCCGAAACCCCAAATAAACTTATCCCTTCGTTGCATTCTGTTGCAAATATGCAACATTACTTTTTACTGGACTTTTTATTCCAGTTTACGTTTTACTTTTGCACAATGTTGCAAATCTGCTGCATTACATAATCCTCTTTTATAATAAATTCCGAAAACACAATTGTTGTTTATTATTTTTCTCTTATTATCCTCATTTGTACGAGTCCAAAACTGTATTTTTTTCAAAATCGAAGAAGTTATGCAACGAAGGGTTAACAAAGTTCCACCTAAAACCACTCGAAAAATATTTTTTTATCCATAGCTACATCTCTCAAAATTTTCCACAAAATATATTACTCCCCTCCACCACTGATCAAAAACTTCCTCCAACATAATCGCTTGATACTTTGACATCTACACCCTCGCAAACACCAACTCCCGCTACCATCGATCGCCGATATCAATCGTTAACATTTGTGCAACACGGCTGCCGGATTCGCCGCGGCATTATTCTCATAATCTCTTCATAATTAACCCCTCCCCCTATCACCGGAACGGTGCTCATTCACGGAATCCAGCAGAACAGTTCTGCCAGAGTGCACGTGCAGAGAAACTCGGCCTGTTCCGGGCGTTTCAACAAAGTTTCGTACCAACCGGTCCGAGCTTCCTCCTCGATCAAGCTCGTCAAGCACGCACAACGATATATCTGTCCGCGACACGACAGTATTTCCCATCCGTCCTGTTACACACTCTTTAGCAGACGGCTTATCCGTGCCACTTTAATTGCGGCCCCATTATTTATAACAGCAGTTAGAAGTTGTTTCGCCTTTTCTGGCCGCGCTGCCGGCGGGTGGCGATGGCGAGGGCTGGCGTGGCCGTGTTTTGCGCGGCGGAACGGAAGCCTCGTTCCGTGATAACCGGACGTTAACAGGCGGGGTTTACTGCGGGACGCGTGTAGTGTCTTGTCGGTGAAAACTCGCGGCTGTTTTCTCACGAGCGAAAGAAGTCACGGAACTTCTGGTATAGCGATACGGACGCGGCTTCCCCTTATTTCCAGCCAGCGGAGAATCCAGCGCCCCGCGATATGTTTATTGTCCCGAGGGCGAGCGCGGGGAGTGAGTTAAGAAATGTTTCATAGAAATATACAGGGCTTTTTCTCCTGTAATTGCAGCCTTGCACGAGCGAGGTACTGGCTTGATGAGACGCCTGTCTATAATCGCTCCACTCTGCTGTGGGAATTTCATTCCGCGGGGATATTGTGTCGGGCGATTGTCGTGGCTCGCTTAGAATTTCTGTCACTGTATTAGGTGTACGTAGGGCGGAACGCCAGTGTGCCTAAATGATTGAAACGAAGCGTGACTGCATTATTCTTGTACCGCCCGACGGGGTGTCTGACCAATATCGGCTGTTTCTACTGGAATCAGGTCGGACCTTCTATTTGCGTTCTTTGGATGATAAATGATTCATACATGGACTTATTTCTTATAGGGGCAGTAATTCTGATAGAAATAGATTGTGAGAGTCCGAGAATAGAAGTAGATTTTGGAGCATAGCTTTGTAAACGTGTGCTTTCAAATGCATGAAATAAAGACTGTGAATGACTCGGCTTAAAGCTTTTCTTGTAAGCGATGACTATTCCATTAAACAATCCCAAGTCCTATTTTCCCAACGGCTCCTCTGAAACAGTTAGCCAATTCTGGCAGCGACATATTGTCCAGCCGTGACTAAAACCATAGACAAATGGCGAGACAGATCGTGTCCGCGTGTGAAAGCTTCCCAGGAAGTCGTAGCTGCGGCGGAAACGACGTTTTTGACGTCCGCACGGTTGCGGTTAACAGCGGTGGTCTTCGTGCGCAGTTGGAGAATGACTCGGAGGCTATCATCGCGCAAACTGACGAGCGACATGAATTTCCGAGTTGCTAATACGAGGGAGAGAAGCCGCGACAGGGCAGGCGTTTAACCAGACGGTAATTAAAATCAAACATGCGAAATTCTGCCACCTACGAGCCGAGAATTGCACGTTTCGAACGCGATTTCGAATTCCGCCAAGCAAGAAGATGCGAGCCTTTGAACAGTATATATTTCAACCAATTTCCCAAACAAACTATCATTGCTCATACCTAAAGCTTAAAAAATTTGTGAGTCTAAGGCACCGAATTCAGGATTAAGATTTGTGGTGAATTCATATTAGTTTAGAGGATACCTACACGTGGTTTAATTTGCTGAATGAAATGATAAACAAATTTCAAGTAATTCTGGAATCAGTCCGAAGAAGAATAAGTGGGATTATGAATTGGCTATCAAGATAACAGAGAGACAACAGTGTTCTGTTTGAGTTATGGATTTTCTATAACAAAATAACTGGACCAGAATACGAAGGACAACAGAGGATCATCATCATATATCACCACCTACTTAATTTTCCATCCCCTAACACCTCATATTTATGATGCATCTAGCCACAGTATATACTTGGGTAACACTCAGTTTCAAGCACACTTGCAAAGGACACAGTTTTTACACTCGGAAGCTTCAGACATTACGCCTGGAAGATCAGAAACTTGCCGGCTACAGTAAAGCCCGCTTCAGAAAGTCTACACTATGCAGACAAAAGGTGGAACACTTTCGCCATCCTCGACAACGTAACCCGCGTTTACCGCGGAAGGGAGGCTGATTTTTTCCAAATTTCTAGTCCCCCTCGGTCGATCCTTTCCTGATTCAGCATCGTTCCACGATTAACTGGACAAGGATGGAGCGCCAGGGAAAGGGGAAAAGGAAGGTTAGAGGCAAGGAGAAGGTTGCAACGGAGTGGCAAGGGCCACTGAAAGCGGCGCATTCAAGCGAACTGTATTGAACGGCAGCTACATTTCTAACTATTCCGAGGGAACAGAGTCCTTTTATATGCACTGTGCTCGCCTGGATTCGTTGGTCAATCCGTCTGCGCGGATAAACCAGCTTGCCATCCTTGAGTCTGGCCTCCCTTCGAGTTTGCTCTGCACCCTCCATAAAGGCTGGCTATTAAATAAGTACATTACTCTCTCTTCCCTTGGCTCGCCGCCTTCTTTTTGCTTATTAAACGCGAAACTCTGGTTAAACAAAGGAACTCTAATGACGAACATATTGGTAACGATTCTAGAGCGATGGGGAGAGTAATCCCGTGAATTGTTTTTCAAAAGCTGAGCTCTTTTAATATGTTGAATAGAACGTATGGGGTCTCGAGACGAAGAATTTTAATTTAAGGAGTAATGTTAATTTATAAGATTCGAAGTCAGTGTTCGATGTTACTTTATTCTTCTATTTAAGTTTAATTGTACTCATTCAAGAGAAGCGATACGCTCAAATTGCTTCCATTCGCTCTGAGCTCGCAGTGGCGCAAGCTCCGAGCGTGAAATCCTGTTCAGATTATACAGCATAAACCACCAAGCCGAATCCTCTAATTTCACGACAGAAAAATCTGGAGGGAAACGCTACGTACAGAGAGATACACGCGAACCCTCTTCCTCCCTAATTAATCCCCTCGTGACTTACGAATAACCAAGGCGTATACCCACAGAGGCATTACTATTTCTTTGTGTCTACCTTCAAGCCTGGTCACACTGTTACTTCATTTCGCACCTCGCACAGAAACCACACAGATACGTCTTACGCTAGTCTGCACATTCGCCATGGAAAACCATTTTCAACGGTTTTCTGGGCTGTAGCGATTTTAGTGAGCCACCCTATACGTAATGCGGCTTTTCGAAGTCTGTGCAATGGAATAATAGAATCTGAGACAGTGTACACCTTGGTTATAATTACTAGTGTAAACGGAGAGCTTCAATATTTAATTTGATGATAATTACATTACATGCACTATATAATTTCTAACTCTATCATTTTTCTCTGTATTTGATTTTTTATCTTCTTGTTACTTTCTTAATGTCTACTGTGCAATAAAGAATTATTATAATTTAATGAACAGTCATCGAATATTGTGCTTATTGAACCAAAGAAGAAGATGAGATGAAGTGAAGAATGCTTGCGACGAATTTCTCAAAATGAAACCAAAGATTATCGCCTAACCAGTAACAGAAATAAGTTACGTTACACTTCATTAGCATACGAAAAGGGACACCGCGTCACACACGGGATAAACAAACACGTAATTAGCTGGCTAATTTCCATGTAGACGGAGATTAGCTCCAGTCAGAGGAGGAATGGATAAGAGGGCGGAAAGGGGTGCAAGGGTGGAGGGAAAAACGGGTAGAAGAAGGGAAAGAAGCTGAGTAAGTGGGGGTTGGTTGTGCAAGGGGGCACGAGGGTTCGTAGTTGTCTGAATGCCGCGGCTAAAGGGCGGTTCTTAGCCTCTTAACCGCCTCTAACGTGGAAAAGCACGACTACTTCGGCGGTACAGGCAAAGTTTACCTCGCTAATTCAGCCGTAGCCTGGCGTAGGAAACGCTGAAAGGGAGTAAATTTGACCGTGGTGTAGGGCGCTCGTTCCCCTCTGCGCGCCCGGGCTCATTGACTGCGCCATGTCGAGGAAATGTATTTTAGTTTCGCGTATAATTAACGAGGGAAGTGTTATAAGCACCTGCGCAACCTACGGAAATTTTCGGAACAAAACACGTGATTGGGTTCTTTGATGTCGCCCCCGGCCCCCCTCCTCCGGCGAACGAGACCCGGGGGTGCGGACGAGCTTCAACCGGCATGAGTTCATGGGCAAAGAATTAAAGGATTTCTGCGCTTTTAAATAGCGTATTTAAACCGGTGAAAGCCACCTCCGGCCGGGCACGTTGAATGGATATTCACTGTTATCGCGGGAAAACCTTTTTTCAAATGTCTGATCGAATGGACCCCATATTTTCGTGAAAAGTATTTAAGCCCAACCGGCAACTTCAATGGCCGCTGCAACTTTCAACTTCTCCGTAGCGAAACGGCACGTTTCAGGAATCAGCGTTTTATTTTCTCAAGCACGGATATTGTCCGTGGGATCGAATACTTGCAGGTCCAATGCCAATTTAGGAAGCAATTCTACCGTAAATCGTTACTATTCTAAGAAGTTAAGATCTCGAAAAGGGAAGGGTCTTCGAGTTTACTATGCAGAGGCTAGGCTTGTAAAAACTGAGGGACATTCGAGGGGAGTTCAGATAAATGAAGGCATTGCATAAAAAAAGAACCTTGGAAAGAAAATAGAAGGGGAAGGTCTCTATCCCCTTCAAAGTAGCGTTCTAAGATACCTACATACCAGTTGTGTATAAATAACCATAAAAATAACGCAAAGGCACTGCTCAAGTCCTAGAATTCTACTCCACGATAGTTCAAAGGTGGTAGCTACAGAGTCACAACGATCTCCGCACCCCTTATACTCTTAATCACGCTGCATGACTCAAAATGGCCCCTCTAATACTTCGCATCCCTAAACTAACCTGTACTCAAACTCTTCACCGATTACAGGCTCAAACAATCGCCGTTTCAGACGTCGAAATCCAATTACCATTCCTTCGTATGATCGAGCAATGCGGAGCATCCCAGAACTTCGTAATGCGCGTGATCATAGTAATCCCTTATCGGCCAATGGACAAGCGGAGACACCCGTGCACGCGTGTAACCGCGGTTTCAGCGCTCGACTGCCGCCTTTTGTAACTGCCAACAGGCCAATCTAAGTGACGAACGGCTGTGCGCGGCCTCGCGACCTCATACCGCACCGCCATAATCATTTCATACACAATAGTCTCGCGCCCCTCGCGGGAGGGGAGGCGAAAAGGGGCCTCGGTGCCTCGTGGCGAGAGTAATGGGCGCAATTTGTAGCTACCCCCGCATTCCAGGGCACCCGGTGCACGCGTGAGCCGCGAATTTACGCACGTGCGTGGACCTCTGCTTGTATTCTTCGCAGTCCCCTGGCTGCCTTCGATACATCGCGAAACTATCGAAGCGAGAGAGGGTGGACGGATTGAAAGGTGAACCGATTAAGGCGAAACTGGAGAGGATTCCTGCGCAAATGTTTTTTAAAGAGAAGTGACGCACGGTAGATGCGACCGAAGATAGATTTGTGACGTTAGTTTCAGGGATCGTATAAAATTATTTGGGTATTAAATTTCCTTCGTGGGAATACTTTAATTTGTGTATCTTTTACTGTGAAAAAGGAAAATTGGAACTCGTTATACGAAATTAAATATGTTTCTTAGGGTTTAATAGGACGAGGAAATTTTTACGTGAAGTTTTATAAATTAAAGGGCACTTCGCTGGATAATCTGTTACAAGACTGTTCGGAACTGGATGCATAATTAGCTCCGCTCTTTCCTTCTACCGTCTACTGAATAAAAACATTTGCTTGCTAAATACCACACTTTCGCGATGGGCGTACGTGAAAAGATTCCCAACGAGTCCCAGCGAACTGTCTCGTTCGACCTGAATATCCCAGTGACATTTGCTTCAGTTTGAATATAAACGCGGCGAGTATTTAAATTCAACCAATCACTATTCCTGATTCGTCTTTAAGTTAAACTCCAGTCTGCGCTCAGTCAACTTCAGCCAAAACCGATGCGACCGAGCATAAATTGCCGGGGTTCGCGAACCGGCGAGCCCAAGTGTTTTCAAGGCACTGGATCGATGTTCTCGATGAAATTAATTTTTTTTAAGAACGTCGACGTTCGCTCGTCAGAAATGTGGGACACGTTTCGTATCACTCCTCTCTCGTGCTAATCAATCAATACGATCCACGCTCTATCATAATCGACTACAATTTGTTATTCCAACAAAATGACACAATTAGTCAAACTTGTTCCCTGCGTTAAAATGAACGAAATAAACATTTAATAATTCACAGAGCAATTAAATTACATTTATATAAAGACGACTCGAAACACCTAAACCCATTTAGTTCTGTTACGTCACTCAGGTCTTCAGTGACCCAATTGTGTCTCCTATCTTTGTCCATCCTTCTAATTCTGGGGAAAACATGTGAAAGGCGTTGCTAATGCGTATTTCTCGTTCTTTAAGATATGGTAAATGTACAGCTGAACCAAATGCTACCCGAGGAAAGCCATCGTGTCACCATTTAGCCACACAAATAATTCTTCATTCACTGAGCAATGCCTTAATTTCTCAGTCCGCCGTAGCGTGGGATGAAATAGAAAGTTCAATAGCCTGTGTGCAACGTTTATATTGGGAAAAGGGATAAAGTGAAGCGGTGCGTGTTAGCAAAACGAAGGGTAGCAGTCAGACCGGAAGCGGCACACATTGGAAACGACAATTCGAGATATGAGATACGAAGCACTAAGCCCCTGGCGTCGTGCAACGCTGGGAGATAACGTTGACGTAAGTTATGACTCGAGCAAATAAATAGAATAATGGAGCAGAAGCGAAAAAGCTCTGTGCCGCGGCTAAGCAGAATGTGGTAGGATCTGATCGCGAGTGGTACAGGTTAACAGTCGAACAGCACAGGGGAAACGATTTTCCCTGAGCGAGGGAATTAAATCAACCGTCATCGTAGCTTTATCTTTCGGCGAGGAAAAAGGAACTCTGTTCAATTGGCATTTTACAATAGAGAATATAAAATAACGTCCAATTGTACAATGAATCGTTATTAATTTGCCAGTTTACAAAGGCCACCGTTAATATTTCCGAAGTCAATATTATATAGTATATTTAAAAAATTCTTTCGATGGGGAGGCTGGAATATCTGAGAAAAATTCCTGATAATATATCTGAATTTCGTAGAAATAATTTGAAATGTTTAATTAATGGAAGGTCGAATAGTGCAGAAATTTGAATGAAAAACAGTGGGAACGTACTGTGGGTTTATTCATCAATTTTGGAGGATACAATGGAATGAGCGCTGCAATTAAGGGATTTCAATGAAAGAAGTGACAGAAAAAATCGATGCTTCGTTCAGTATTTGCGGGGAAATATTAGTAAGCAACGAATAATACTCGCGTACCGCGAAAGTTTGGAATCCGAAACGACTTTCCGGGGCATCAAGCCACTTTCGCGTTATGCAATATTAATGCCGCTGCGGCATTTTAAAATATAAACACTTTGCAGCGTCTGAATAATTCATGGGCCTACGTTTGTTATCTATCCAGTTTATCATCACACGTTCCAACTGCATTCGACGTTGTTCCAGTGTCGTTCATGCCTTGGTGCGACAATATTGTAAGCAATATTATCTGAGGGTGCATATATTTTTGTGTCTGATTGATCGCGGAAAAGGGAGGCTAAATATGCGTGTCAAAGGTTATCCTGCTTCTGTTCACAGGAGTGAAAATGTAGATTAGTTTTAACATTTTTCTTTAAATATTATGATCATAACAATAGCTTGTCTATTCATTAGTAATTAATTGCAATTAAATGTATTTGTACAATGGTGGAGAACATAGCCCAGCAAATAGAATAGATATCAATGTTTCCAAAACACTAAAAAATATTCTAATAACAAATTCTAGCTCCAAATATCAATTTTATCCGAACTTAAAATTTCCCTTTCCCTATCCTTTAAACCAAACAAATTGAAAATAAACGACCTCTCGATACACTTGTAGAGAATACACGGGTGAAGGATTCCAACTCTGATAACATCCGATTGCGTTTTCATTGCGACACAATAGTGAACGTTAGCTTTTGTCCCGTTCACTGGGCGACAACTTTTGACGCAAATTAGATTCCCCGGAATAAAAAAGCGGCAATCGAACGGCCTTCGTCGCCACAAAGTTGCACGCGCTGTCGTGTGTGGCGGAATACGTGTGAAGGTTTCGAAAACTTTTCGCCCGTTGGCCGCACTCGAAGCGAAAAGTTATTATTCCAATCAATTTCTCCCGGCCAGTAACACACAACCTGTTTAAAGTTCGGTGAAACGAGGTGAAACTGCAAAGGTCGACGGCGCGCGAACGTAGCACGTCTAATCTAACTTCAACACATCCCTCGATGTACTGGGATATCAACTTTCTTCTTCGTTATATACCTACGATTTTGCAAAAAGTTCTGCGTATACACCACACACCATTAGAATATTTCATCCATGTGTTTATATACAATTTTCTTGCAAATTGGAATTAAATATTTAAGTGCCGAATTGTTACAAAAAGGAAAAGAAAGAGAAGATGCTTTCGCATTATCTAGAAATTTGTGACACGATTTTATTTTTGATTGTCAGTAAAAACACCGTTGCAAGTGGAAGTAGTCAATCTTTAAGCCGACAAGGGAATATAAAAGGTAGAGGATTTTGATTGAGAAAACTGCCAATTTGGTGACGAACACGGGTGTCCAAAGATAAAAGATTCTCTGGACAAGAAGCGACATGACATTCGTGAACGGAAATTCTGGATGAAACATTGGTATACATGCACGTCTGCATGTTATCGAAATCAAAACCGCGGCTCATCCTGCTCGATGGAACTGCTTCTTCCATTCAGATTGATTTCACAGTGAAACAACTATGAATATTACGAAACAGAAAAGCCCATTGAGTACGGGCTGCACGAAATCCTCCTAACAAATCCTCCAGTTCCGCGATTGAAATTCCTTCGATTTCCGGGACGAAGCGGAGCACGCGTATGTTAAGCGGGAAACTCCAGCCGGTCGGTTCTACGCGGATCCACAGCGATAAATTCTTTAATACGAAGATCAAACCCCGTTAGAATTGCACCAGCGACGAGGAATCTTCAAGACAAACAGAATGGGACCGGGTAAAATTTACCGGGCCAAATAGGAAAATCGCGGGGTTGTCGAGAAATGTACCGGGAGTAAATCCCAGTGCCGTTTCTGCCCTCTCCAAACAAATGGCCCACTTTTTACGGCGAAACTTTATTTTTTCATGCCGGTTAGGAGTGAGCCATAAATCATGGATAAGTGGAAATCTTGTAAGAGAAAACATCCAGAGTGTGTTGAAAAAAGGAGAAGGTGAAGCGCGTAAAACGGGGGCACAGAGTTTCGGACTTACAGAAGTTGCGCAAACTTCTAAAAATGCATTGTGCGCGGAAAGGAGAAATAAACAGCCATCAAACTTCATACCGCTTTCCCCTCACGCTCAGAAGAAGAAGAAGAATTGTATTAAATAGTAGAAGTTCCCAAATAGCGAATGGATTTCGTCCTACAATATATCAGGGCTTATCCTTCTTAAATCATGAGGGATTTATTTCATCCACACGTATCATTAACAAGCAATTAATTGAAATATAAAATAATCGCTGATTCAACACAGATAGATTAACAGAAAGGATCACAACCCGTAGAAATTCGAGTCACACTTCAAAATAACCTTAACTCGAAGATCAAGAAGACCGATAGTCTAGCCAATTCCTCTTCCAACGTTTCAGCGAAAAGGGCTTGTTCTCACACGACTGTATTCCTCCGTGTCCGGTAATGGGACCATTTACCTCGGCTTTCGGGACAATTGGACCAGGCATCGGGGCTCGAGGGGGCAAAATAAATCGGGAAACGAGAGCACCAGATTCGGTAGAGGGCGGGAGAATCGCGCAGACGGTGACTCGTGGTCGGATGTGCACACGGTATATCGTGTGCTCATTCCAGGGATGATTTAGTTTCGCCGCAGTGACAGGGGGTGGAAGGAGAGGGCGGAGGCGAGTCATGGTGGAGCAAAGAGAGGCCAGCGTTACGTAGATGTAATTACATGGAAAAAATTCCAGTCAGGCCCTGCCGAGCGTTCTCGTTGTTGAGTTAGAGTCGCGTTGTATGGCGTGCCCCGACTTAGAAATTGGCCAGGCCAATCACCCAATCACGTGCCCGTACCGCCGTGGCTTTCCTTCAGGATCGTCCTGCCGAAATCTCGACGGGACAATCAGGAACCGCCGGCACGCTCCTGCCAAATTGCGTGGCGCTTTTAAATATTAACCTCAGCCTCGTGCGCCCGCCACCACAGGAAACCGCACCCGAATACCATTCCAAGCGGAAGTAATGTATATCCAAGAACCGTTCGGTCTGCTGGGACGTCGCATTGATATGCTGAAGATTCGAAACACGGCCCCCTGACGAATTACTACGGTCATCGTCCGTTTTCGAATGCGACCGGCAGGATTTATGGACTCCCTTCCTTCGACAAATGAATAATTTCTGCGTTGAGGCAAAGGCCAACAGGATCTTAGCTATGTGACTTCTAATTTGTAGTTTCTTCGATTAGATTCATTTTCAAACTTTACGCCGGCACCTTATAGACCCCATTGAAGGAAAAATATCCAGTCTCCTTTTTATCGTTAAAAATGGTCTGAATTTTTATATCTTTATATGCAATTTTTTTCAAGGGTTAAAATGTATAAAATAAATGAATACAGGGTTGAGGTAGGTGCCTCCTTTTTCAACAAATAAAACTACTCTCAACATGTACTATTTAGTCTGGCGTAAACAGGGAATTGCGAGTGCAGACTGCGAAACAGCAAAGAAAGGGAATGTATCATATTATATGATACCTCGGGCGCTGAAGGGTTAAGGTTCATTTAAATGTTTCACGCTTGCGAAAGTATGCTGGGAAGTATATTAGATCGTTTACCTACTTTATCAATTTATTTTGATTAATGATTGACGATGAGGTTTGGAATAAGTTTCATCGTTTTTTAAATATTCGATATATAGAGTTGGTCGATTAAAATGGACAGAGTAATACTATATTTCTATTAGTATACCGTAGGAAATAATCCTCCCCGAATTACCACAACGCAGTTTTTGAACCATAAAGAAGAGCAGAAAATTTGAGAATGTGTGAAAGATGTAACACGAGCATTTATGCTTCCAATTATGAAAATAACACTTTGAAAATTATTCCTGAAATGAGGCTTTATCGTTGAGTAAATACGAGGAGAGTGTATTGTGCCAGGGGCAATGGAGAAACCTGTCAGTGCATGCCAATTCGGGAGTTTATCATTTTCTTTGAAATTGTGCGCACTCCATTCAACGCGGTCGTTGCTTTGAATACAAAACAACGTATGCATTTAAAAGAGGTGGTTAATCTTCATTCGACATTCCGTGAAGGGATTAAATTGACCAGAAAGCGCCGAAAATATGTGTCTTCGTTACAGGGCACTGAATATACTCGTAAAAACCAGCGCGTTTTTTCATCACTGTAGAATGATCTCGCGGGATCCGTGCTATATCGAATCCATTAACTTCCGTCGCGAGTACGAACTAACCTAGATTCGTCCTTTATGCCGACTGGCAAGATCAAACGTTTTGCGAAAGCCTGGGAGATATTTTATCGGTTAAATAAAGAAGCTGCACGATTGGACGCTCGGGAAGAAGTAAAGGGCTCTCAAGAGACGTTAAAGGCAGATCATTTGAAATACTTCATCTTCTAAATGTTAGATATTTTATAAAGGATAGTTCCATTTAGAGAGCTGCTTGTATCTTTCACGTACTTGAAACATGTGATCTAATAATTCTGGAGCACTGATAAAGTCGCTAGAAAAATATTCGATAAGAAAAATATTCAGAAATTTTCAAAAAGTTTCCGAATAATGGAATTTCTA